>CM032431.1:12461140-13761140 GCA_019049465.1 Dryas iulia moderata | reverse complement strand
TTTCATACTTTTACTAACACGTTTTCTTTGTTCTCATTTCAAATTAACTAATCCATTTACTGTAGACAGTTAAAAGTGATTGTGTAATAGTGTCTACCAATAATTTACCATTTAATTTCCACACTCGGCTAAATGATTATATTCAAAATTATTTCCACTATTCCCTTTTGCTACCTAACCAACACTACACTAAGTCTCCATATCAGTCGAGACGTAAAAACCAAAGTGCCTTAACACAAATACCCTCTGCCTACCATGCTATATGCAGAAAACAACGTAACACTAGAAAAATATAAAAAAACAACAAAAGAAAATAAAAAATAAATAAAACAACAAAATATATAAAAAAAATTAAAATAAAAAAGAACAAAACAAGACAAAAAACATTCAACTACGAAAATATATCAATAAATCTGAAATACAACATTTCAATCACTCATTCATTTATTCTTTCATTCATTCATTGATTCACCCACGTTGTGATAGGCTGAGGCTTGTCTAGCTTGAAAAAAAGTATAATAATAAGTTAATTATTGGAACTTTTATCACCAACACGTGTTGTCAACAGAAAAGTTGGCAATTTTTGTACGGTGGAGCCCACTGTAACGTAACAAATACTTATATTCAGATAATCAAATACTTGGTGGTGTGGGAAAAAGCAAATATTATTATTGAAAAATACTCATAACTACTAATATATTATTATTGAGAAATAATCTGCGCTTCTCTTACACATAGCGTATTAGTGTGTCAAATTTGATACTCTTTCCGTTCACACAGTTGTGGTAAAAAGGGATCCAAAGGTTTCGCTTCACGTATTAATATATAGATACTTTACTCAAATAAAACATTTCATTCATTCAATCATTTATTCACTCATTCACTCTCACTCACCCACTCACCCACCCACTCTCACTCACTCACTCACTCACTCACTCACTCACTCACTCACTCACTCACTCACTCACTCACTCACCCACCCACTCACTCACTCACTCACTCACTAGTCACCTCAGCCTCGCGGTGCGCGTCGTGCAGGTCGTGCGCGAGGCGGTCCGCGCGCGCGCGCAGGCGCTCCAGCTCCTGGTTGGCGAGCTCCACGTCGTCGACGCGCGCGCACGACGCCTCCGACAGGGACGACAACCCTACGATATACACATTATAATTAATTATTATATTCATTATTATTGGTGGCCAGTCGCGGCCTAGTGGCACAAGCGTGTGACTGTAAAACGACTGGTTGTGGGTTCGATTCCCACTCGAGGAGTGGAAATATTTAATGTTTCCATTTTCTTCGCTCTAGTGTAGAGGTAAAGCGCGGCGTTAAGTTTCGCCACTTAACACGCAAGCCTTCGAATTTGGCGGAAAGTGGGGAACGGAGTGTCCTAACACTAGGTTCCCTCTGCCTACCCTACTGTGTGCGGGATACAGCGTAAAGCTACAAAAAAAAAATATTATTTTTTTTTATAACTCTCAGGATTTAATACACAAGCGTTGCTATTAGCGTTGCACATATATAATGTGTATATTTTCAAATATGTGTTACGGTGACAGCTCACCAGGGGAGGTGCAGTAACATTTATTTGTGTAAATTTAAAACTACTAATTAGATTTAGACGTGGTTTTTTGTGATAAGTCCAGGGTTAATTGTTGCGTGTTTTAAGATAACACGCAACAATTAGAAACTCACCAGGGGGCGCTGCAGTATACATTATTGTTGCAAAACCATAACTACTCGTGTGACTTGTTTTCAACGTTTTGGTTAGATTAAGGTTTAGTAGGAATGTTACGGTGCCACTTCAGGGGGTGCTGCAGTAAGAATTTGACAAGCAGCATGCATTTGGTTAATATTTTTTTCCCGATTTGGAAGTGGATTAAAATAAAGTATATCGATGTTATATAATAATTTATATAATTTTATCTATGCTTTTTTTAAAGTTTTAAAAAACAAATGAATTCGATTTCCACTCGAAGAAATAATTATACCTATATTATTTTCAATAAAAATAATAACACATTAAGCTACACCATTGCGTATTGAATGCTATGATCTCAAATCAGAAGCAAAGTGGAAAGCAGAAATATATTATACATACCTTGTAACTTATCCATAGAAGGGTCATTAGAGTGTTGACCGTTGAGGAACCCATCAGTGCCCACTACACTAGAGAGACCCAGATGGTGGTAGGCTGAGTTGTCTTGCCTGGAAAAAATATAATAAATATGAATTTAATAAAGAAACTAATTATATATTGAGATATAGAAATGACACAAAATTTACAATATAAAACTTGAACAAAATATTTTCAAAAAGTCAAATAATTTAATTCAAAATAAGAAGTTACATGATTAATTTTTTTATTTAAAATATCTATCAATATCTGACTGTAAAGTTTATAATTGTGGGTTCGAGTCCCACTTGGGGGAACGAAATATTAAAATTATTTTCATTACCTCACACTAATATTATATATGACTAGGCGCGGCGTTGAGTACTGCCATTTAACGCGCCACATCTTGACTTTGGGCAGAAATTAGACTATGGAGAGTCTTGACACTAGATTCTCTCTCTATTTTTTATACATTTGTCCTCTAAAAGAGAAATCATATGCTAAATGTATAAATAATACTTTAAACATATTTACCTAGATTTCCCCAAAGTAGCCGTATTCTGCGGCGTCTTTAGATCGGTACACTCTTTAATAGCGCGGTCGCGGTCCACCAGCGCCGATTCGATCTCACGACGGAGACTTTCTGCCTGTTGGGGAAAAAACATTATTTTTACCTAAAATACATTTAAATATTTAAACAAAAACAAGTCATAATAAATGTATAAGAAAAAACATACAAAAAAAATACCAAATCTTGGTTTGTAAGTTTCTTGCGCGGATTAGATTCAAATGTTCAAACCTTTTCTAAAAATGTTATTTTTTATTTCCTAAGTGTGTGACAACCACTTAAAACGTTAAAAATTGAATAAGTATTTTTGTTATATAAATACAGCAATTATCAGCATTAAAAAAAATAATTTGAATATAACTCTTTCTCTAAGTGCGAATCGAATCGATAACCGTCATTTATAGCCACTTCCTTACCCACTATGCTACGATGGCTTTTCAGGACATATATCAATGTCTATACCATTGTATTTTCCCACTCTCTTACCTGTAAAGCAGTAGCTCTCTGCTCCTCTCTGGACGCTTGTAATGCGGATTCTAACGCCGCCACGCGTTTTAACGCCGCTTGGAGATCATCTGACAGCTTCTCCATTTCTTTGTGTACTGTGTCCCTGTGATTGAAAATTATATATCGTTAATAATTAAGTAATAATTATGTTAATTTAAATAACAATGTCAATTATTATGTTATAAACAAAGTTTATTATGTACAACGACTTAAAAATAATTAAATATTGATCAAAGTACGTATTGTAGTACACATCAATATATAATAAATATATAGCATGGTGGTAGGAGATTCGTTATCCGACTAGCTCGCGACCACTATCGTGTCAAAGTCGAACCGCCAAACATCTTACGATGTGTTCCGGTTCGATGGCATGTAAGCCAGCTCTCCCTATTCCCATGATTCCTATCATTCCTCCCTCCTTCTGTCCTACATCCCCGAGGCTGGCAACGCATCCATAACTCTAAAGTTATGGATGTCTATGGGCGAAGGTAACCACTTAATACCCGGTGGGCCTTCTGCTCGTTTGCCACCTTTATTCCATAAAAAAAAAAAATTACACATGAACTTAGAAAATTGACCAGAATTTATAATAAAAAAAACATATTATAGAAAATTATTGAAATATTAACTAAGTTAATAAACCACTATTAATAAATAAATATATTTCCCAAATTCCAATTATCAGATAGATTCAAATAGACTTTTGTAAGCACTTTTGAATCGTCGAATGTACATAAAGCTAGCACCGACTCGGAAGCAGTTCTGCTGTGAAGAGCCGACCACATGTTATAATGAAAATTTAATTTTTCTGATATAAACTTAGCTTCTATATTTTAATTAGATATTTATAATGCACTACATATACATATTTAAGTATTCAAGTAAGTATATGAGATCAAATGTGTGCGGGTTCTTGTATGTGTGTGCGCGTGCGTGCGTACGTATATGTGTGTAGATTTTTTTTAGCTTTACGTTATATCCCACACACACTCGGGTAGGCAGAGGGAACCTAGTGTTAAGACACACCGTTGCCCGCGCACCGCCGAATTTGGAGGCATTGCGTGTTAAGTGTCGGAATTCAACGCCGCGCTTTGCCTCGACACCAGAGCGAAGAAAATGGAAATAATAAATATTTCCACTCCTTGAATGGGAATCGAACCCACAACCAGTCGCTTTACAGGCACACTCTGTGCCTCTGCGCAGTGTATGTAGTAAGTATTACATTTGTATTGATATGTACATATATACCTCTCGCTCATAATAAGCGTATATTCAGCCATGGCCGCATTCCGCTCGTCGGTGAGTCGCTTAATGTCCGCTCGCTCGCGCACGACGCCCGCGCCCTCCCACTGCCGCACCACGCTCGCGACCTGCTGCTTGAGCGCGTTACGCTCACGGATCTGAAGCGAACAAATTACATTGTATTACTTATTTATAATTATGTTGTGGCCAGTCGTGGCCCAGTGGCACAAGCGTGTGACTGTAAACGACTGGTTGTGGGTTCGATTCCCACTCGAGGAGTGGAAATATTTAATATTTCCATTTTCTTCGCTCTGGTGCCGAGATAAAGCGCGGCGTTAAGTTCCGCCACTTAACACGCAATGCCTCCGAATTCGGCGGAAAGTGGGTAACGGAGTGTCTTAACACTAGGTTCCCTTTGCCTACCCTGCTGTGTGCGGGATACAGCGTGAAGCGAAAAAAAAAACAAAAAGATATGTTATGTCTTATATGTATTCTAGGCGTCCACTCGCAGCTTCGACTATCGCTGTTTCGTGATATTGCAACCCTTTGGGGTGATTTAAAAAAAAAATAAAGCCTATGCTTAATTCAGTATTGTAAACTATCTATACAGATGTAATCATCAAGCTGTTTAGATTTTTCATACAAACTTTCCTCATTATCATAGGGAGGGTGAAAGTTTTTTATGGGTTGATTTTAAAAAAAAAGGTAAGCCATGTTTGAACCTGGATCTTGAACTATATTCATTCCGAATTTCATTCAAAACGGACCGGTAGATTAGCCGTGAAAGCGTGACAGACAAACAGACAGACATTCACATTTATAATATTTTTGTGGAAGTATGGATAAGAAACAAGGTATATGTTTTTGAAAATTACTGTAAAATTATGATGAAATTCCTCTGTTATATAATAAATTAGTGCTTGTATACACTTTTTAGAACAAAAAAAGTTTCTCAAATTAATTTATCATAAAAAGCATCCTCACGCTGTTTTCCGAATACTCAGAGAAGATGGACTTGGACACTATCTGCATCGTCCACTATAACATATACCATCATTATAACAAATATTAGCCTTATAAAATTTAAAAGTTGAAAAAAGACATACACAAGACAGAAGAAAGATAGACTTACATTTTATTTAAAAAAAACTAGTGTAACTTTTTTTCTACATATGTACAAAAATATATTTATTGATCACGTCATAAATCGAAAACAACAGATGTTACTTAATCTTTTAATCAGTTTTGAATTCCGCCACTCAACAAGCAATGTCTTAATTTAAAGTGGGGCGTGGTGAACGGAGTGTCTTAACACTAGGTTCTAAGACTACCTTCCTATACGGAGAAAACCGTAGAATAATAAAAATATAAATAAATTAACTAATATAACATACCAGTATTAGGCCAGTCGTGGCGCAGAGGCACAAGGTGCTACTCTGAAGCGACTGCTTGTGGGTTCAATTCAAATCGCACTCGAGGAGTGGAAATATTTAATATTTTTATTTCCTTCGCTCTGGTATCAGAGGCAAAGCGCGGCGTTAAGTTCCGCCACTTAACACACAAAGCTTCCAAAATTCGGCGATGCGTGGGAAACGGAGTGTCTTAACACTAGGTTTCCTCTGCCTCTGCTGTATGCAGGATATAGCGTGAAGGTAAAAAAAAAATATAACATACCACAGAATTTCTCTCTTGCGTCAGTTCGTGACACTGCGTCTTAAGTCTGCTGTTCTCCTCTTGTACTATTCGCAAGCTTTCTAAAGTCGTATTGTGATTTTCTATTAAATCGTCGTATCTGAAATAAATATATGATATAAATAAGAAGAAAGGAATTAGTTGGTATTTACTTCACTAATAGCTATGGTTATGGGTTCGAATCCTTATCAATAGCATTATCACGTAAGTGTGACTGTAAACGCGGCTGGTTGCGGGTTCGATTCCCACTCGAGGAGTGGAAATATTTAATATTTCCATTTCCTTCGCTCTGGTGTCGAGGCAAAGCGCGGCGTTAAGTTCTGCCACGCAATGCCTCCGAATTTGGCGGTGCGTGGGGAACGGAGTGTCTTAACACTAGGTTCCCTCTGCCTATCCTGCTGTGTGCGGGATACATCGTGAAGCTAGAAAAAAAAAAATCATTTTTTTACTTTAATTTCAATAAGGAACGGGTAAGTTAAAATAGTTGAACTGTATGTTAGTTTTAACATTTTCAAGTGTAATTCACATTCATAGGAAGTTGAAATAGGCAACTTTAAAAATCGTCTCTGCCGCTAAGCTATGCGTTCATGTAAACGTATCCAAGAATCGCAGGTTCAAATCTTGCTGCGTTCAAATTTTTATGCTTTTAATAAAATTTTGTTCGAACAGTATGTTATTATGACGCCCTTTAATTATTTTAAATATTTGTTTTACACTCAAAGAACGCATATTACATTATTTTAACTATAATTATTCAATAATTATTTACATTATTGAATTTACAACAAAATTTTATATAATACATAAAGGCAAAAATACCCGTCTTACTCGAAAGGTACCAGGTTCAAATCACAAGACAACAAATTATCTTCATTTACACTTTTTTACATTAAAAACCGATTCTAATTTACAATACAACAGACATTACAACACACCTCTTCTGGAAACATTCGAGCTCTTCCTTGAGAGCGTCGTATTTCCTCAGCGTGTGCACGAGCGCGTCCGCGCCCTCCGCGCCGCTGTTCTGCTGCAGGTGTTGGATCTCGCGCTCTAGGCTGGAAGTTAACTATTATTCTAGAAAAATCTATTTCATTTGCCTGCCTCTTAGCACTTTTAGTTGTTAGGAATCGCGGTGTTAAGTTCCGCCACAAAACACTGGAGAACAAAGTGTTTTTACACTAAGTTCTATATCTGGCTACTCCGATGTATGGGATAACATTAAGCTTAATAAAAACTGGTAAACCGGCAGAAATAATCTGTTCTATATTTTCTTAGGGAATCGATCTTTGTTCCAACGTCTAAATATTAAATATACTAATAAAAGTTTTCCAATAACTTTCATTTATGGAACGACATACGTCACTTATGTAATTTTCACAGTTACTTAAGACTTCCTAAGTAGAAGTCATCATGTTTCTCCACTCCATTCTACTAGATATTTCAAATCTTCATTCATCTAGAGATCATTGCTGTGTAGAAACTCTGAAAACGCGATTGTGGGTGCGATTGCTACTCACGAACTGATTATTTAAAATTATTTTCATTTTTCACGCCGTGATGAGTATAAAAACTTCCACCAATAAACAAGCTATGTCTTAAACGCAGCATATTATAACTAGGGTCTATAGCCTTCCCTACTTTACAGAAAAAAACTGAATTAAAAAAAACATTATCCACTACAACAACAATTAACACTTAATCACAATTACCGTTGGTTGTCGTTCAACAGGTCCCCATATTTCCCGCGCAGGCTGCTCGTCTCCTGCGCGGACACCTCCAGCTGGTTCATGGCTGCACGATGCTGACCACGAAAGTATTCTAATTCCTGGAATATTATATACAATATATTAATCATTATTTAAAGAATTAATATAGACTTACTTTTTAACATATAGGAAGGAGAAATATGAAAAAGACATTTAGAAAACGTATGAAAATTTGAACACAGTGGGATTCGAACCCGCGCCTCTTGTAAACCGTCCAAGCGCTCTGACCGCTAAGCCATGCGTTTTAAAGCACTTTTATACGTTTTCTAAATGTCTTTTTTAATATAGACATTGTATAAATACAAATAAAAGTAATATGAGATGTACTTGTAGTTTTTGCATTCAGTACGTAAATAAATCATGTATGTAATCTTATATATAGCATGTATAATACAATTAGACATATATAAATACATTTGCTTTATATATTTTTCTATGGTTATACTTCCACAAAAGCTCGGACAGTGGAGACGAATGTCAATACATATTTTAAAGGGACTTAAGCCTACACTTTAGTGGCAAGCCCCAGGTAGTCCCGACTCTACTTTCTGCAACGCAACGAGCACCTGCACCATAAATAAAGAATGTTAAAGAGTTACTTCTCTTATAGTATTACTGTGTATTTATATATTTCACATATTCAACAAAACCATAACAACGGAGTTAGATGTGAAAATGTATGAATGAACGTAAAAGCGTACGAATATTTAAATAACTTTCATTGATGTCCCTCATCTAAAAATCCATGTCTCCAAAATTTTCCAAAAACATGTGTCAAGAATAAAATAAATAACATAGTAAATAAAAAAAGAACTTTTTGCAATTCAAGATATGATAATATTTTCATTTCCAAAACGTTATACAACTTACAAGGTAGCTCTTCTACCATTTTTGCATTATTTTAAAGTATTATTCACATACTACACCATCCAAACCTGAATAACAATTTCAACATAGCTCAAAACCGAAATAGGTTCTCATTAAAATAGAAGTAAAGCATAATTTTCGCATTTACTGTTCAAATACATAATGGGGTGTTTAAAAAAAAAATGGCTAACAAAAACTAGCACTTCTGCAAGGCTGTGCATAAAATATAGGTCAATGGGCCAACTTTGTATGCCTTATATTGAAATGGGCAGATTTATTTCTGAATAGACTGGCATCGCCCCGAGATATAAAAAACGTCGTATACCGTCGTTTTATTTAGTGCTTAGAACTTTTGATGGACTAACGAGTGCTGGTAACTACTGAGCGGACTTCAAAAAATGTTATTTTACACAAGCTTTTAGAACTTTTAATTTATTAATAGTCGTCTCTTTATGAAAAGATTTTCTAGAAAATGTTGTATACGAAATGAAAGTAGTATTTTGGTGCAATTTTTAAAATAGCAAAATATGATAGACAACTTAAATTGATGATATTTTTGGATGGATGACAGTAAGCATTGAGTTCATGCAAACAAAAAGTATATTACTGCTTTTAAAATCTAATAAAAGTGACTTTATTTAATGACAATCAATGGAATAAATATAAGTGTATAATCAGATGGTGTGTAAAACACGCGTTGCCTTGGAAACGCGTCACTTGTATAACACATACAAAAGTGAATATAAAACACATAGTAGTGAATGTAATATTCACTTTATGAATTTACGTAATTTCTTAAATTTCACGCTTTTTCTCAATAATTTGGATAGTCAGAGAGAACAGAGTGTTAAGATTCTCTATTTTCCTCCTGAATCTGAGGCATTACATGTGGAGTTGCAGAATCCCACGCTTTGCCTTGTCACCAGAAAGGGGTCAACGTAATTTATTTAAAACTAGCGGCCCGCTCGCGGCTTCGCCGCGTGGTCTACGTGGCTGTTTCGGTATATTGCAACCCTCGGTGGTGGATTTTTGAAAAATAAAGTAGTCTATGTTTAACCTTGTATTATCAACTAAATATATGCCAAAATTCATTACAATCGGTCAAGCGGTGTAGATTTTTCATATAAACTTTCATCCCCTATTTCAACCCATTAGAGGTTGATTTTTGAAAAACAAAGTAGCCTATGTTAGACCCAGTCATTTTTACTACTTTCATTCTAAATTTCATCCAAATCGGACCAGTAGATTAGACGTGAAACCGTGACAGACAAACACACAGACATTCGCATTTATAATATAAGTATGGATGCATAAGTATTAAAAAAAATTAGCTTTCTGTTCTTTTACCTTATACAAACCGTAATTTAAAAATACAAGAAATGTAATGTATAATAGTTATTTTTTTAGTTAAGTTTTTAGCTAACATTTTCATTTATAATATTTTTTAGTAATTATGTTTGCTAAAGAATTAAGCAATTTTTAAACCATGTGAGGAACAGTGTCTTAAGACTAGGTTTTCCTGCCAACCCTGCTGTGTGTGGGATACAGCATGAAGCTATAAAAAAAATAAGATTTAAAGTTTCACATCACACTAAAAAAACTAACCTTCATAACATGTTCACAACGTCTTGAAGTCTCAGTATACTGCCGCCTCAGCTGATTTAGTTCATGCTGGGCTTTATCACACTGCTGTTTTAGATTCTCATTAGCCTGTTTATTTATTACATCGTATTGTCCCAGTTCATATGGAGCGCTCATAGTATGACTGTGGCTCGTATAGTTTGGTTTCTCATAGCATTGCGATGATGATAAGTCATATTCAATGGGTAACGATGGTATTTGGGTAGTTGTATGACGCTCATTACTCACGTAACTGTGAGATATTGATTCTGAAAATAGTTTTAGATTTTAAATGTTTTTTAATTACACTATAGAAGTTTTTTTATAGAATATATTATTTTAGTTGAGGAAATAATTAAAAAAATGTGAAAACATCATTATGAGCAATAAATTAATATTTAAGGTCAAATTTGCAATTATTGCTTGGTAATATTTTTCAAGATCACATTTTAGTCATGTATATAGCTCAACTATATTGTATACATTATAATAAAGTTAGGAACTTACAAGTTTTGTTTATTCATACCAAGGCTTACATAGAGGATTATAGTATATACTACTATATAATCTAGAATATATCTACATATATTCTAGTTTTTTTTTTGAAAGAGTAATTAAAATTCATAAATAACCATAAGCCAATTGACTATAGAAACTTAAAATTTGTATACTACTTTTTAAGAAGACAATCTTAACAATTTCAGATCATTATTGAGATAGGTTTCATAAGGTAGTAGAACTTAATTTAACAGGTACAAATTAAAGTACAGAGAATTCAAAATAATTATTACAATATTAATATTAATATGATAAATATATTAATAGGTAAATATAAATAATTCTTCAATAGTCTTTCATGCTACCTAAATAGTCTATATAAATACATTATATGGCTCACCATTACTCCCATTGCTTTCTAAAGAAGATGTTCCTGATGCCATAATATATCTGAAATGAAATTGTAATGTAGAAAGATTCTTATTGTAACATTATACCTCATTTGTGTTCAGCAATACCTTCAAAATTAAGATCTGGGGTCCATTGTCTTCCTCTAAGATATTATAGAAATTATTATCTAATAAGAACAAAGTTGTTGTTTGTTGTTTTTATCATAAAATCCAAATCTCATAGGGTGCAAGCTTGACACGGTTTTCACGCTCTAATGATAGTTGCAAAACTTCTTAACCGCAACTGTTGATAGACTGTTGCAACTACTATTTACACAGGACGAAAGTATTCAACATTATAATGCCATCCAACAGAAACTTCTCAGCCACCCGCGAGTTACAGATAACTGTACAACGATACGGTCCATAAATACCATCACCGAACATTCAAAACACCGAATTTGCCACAAAAAGTCTCCTTTCGCTACGAATATGGTTTTCACGGCTAAGGAGTAAATGCTTATTTCACAATGTAAACAGATCACTTATCACGCGAACCTACAAAATAAATACTCAAACCGCACAAATTTGTACAATAATAAGCTAAAATAAGAAAATAAAACTATTACACGTATTTATCAGTAGTAATTTGCCAACATTTCCCGTTTCTGTTCAGTGTTCTCTACCTTTTTTAGCAAGTAAATGAATGAATGAATGACGGACACAAAAGAAGACGACATATTTAGTGAATGTTGTCAATGGTAAATTTAAAATTTTACATCGGATACATTGAATGCAATATATTTATTGGAAAATATTGTCGATGTAAATATTATGAATATTAAAATAAAATTGTTGATTTTTATCACTTTTTTATAAAGTCACATGAAGTTACTTAGCCTCATTTTTTATCTTTTTCTATGAAAATACGACCCGATTGATTGTTTTAAGCTTCCAATTGTAAAATAATATTATTTACGAAAATATTTCTTTATAAAAATATGGTTTATTTATCAATAAAATGATTTTGTTACTACGTTTTGGGTGCCGTCAAGTGGGCTGAGTAAATATTTTAGTCAAAGTATCCGACCTCTACGGCACTATTTTCTCGTAATCGTCGTTCGAATAAATGACACGCAATAGCGAGGAACCAATAAAAAACGACGCGCAAATACAGGAGTTTTATAAATCAAGTGCATAACATATGAACGACTCTGTGTAATTTGACTCTTTCATTAGCCAAAATTTGAAGGTCCTATAAGAGTGCAATATAGCGCGTAAAATTGATTGTTTTGATGTCGCACGGAGGCATGACCACGGCGTGACTTCCATGCCCTGCGTTCCTACGGAAGGGCGTGCGGATTACGTTTACTATGAATGATTTTATCTCTTTCTAAACTCGTGTATCTGTGAATGACCGAGTGTAATAGCGAGCGTACCAAATTATGGATTGAAAAGCGTTTGTTGTTGTATTTTGATATTTGCACCGCATTGCTGCGAAGTTATTGCCGTTATCTCGTTGGTGAATCGTAGTGGTATATTATAAGCAGTCATATGGCGCCCGCAGGACTAGGCCGAATGCGGATTAGTTACGCCGTTCGATTTGTCGAGCGCTTTACTATTTACGCACTATTGAAAAGAGATAGTACGTATTTTTAGTCGCGTCGACGGTGAGACGAGTGACTTTCATCACGCGTAAACAACTTCAAGGTTATCCGTCGTGTTTGTGCCAGTGCTGATGCGGAGGCGCTGACATGGCTGCCATGGCGGAAGGTGGCGCGGTGGTGCGCCAGGGCCACCTTCGCAAGCTGAAGACCATGAAGAAGAAGTACTTTGTGCTCCGCGCGGAGACTTCGGAGAGTTCAGCGAGGCTTGAATATTACGAATCTGAGAAGAAATTTCGTTCAGGGGCAGCACCGCGTCGCGTGCTGCCGCTGAAGAGTTGTTATAACATTACCAGAAGGTTAGACTTGAAACAAAAACATGTGATAGCTCTGTTTACTAAAGAAGAACAATTGTGCATAGTGGCTGAAAATGAACAAGATCTTCACGGCTGGCTCACTGCTATTCTTAAACAGTTTCGCACAGATGATGCAAGTGAGGAACTGCTGCATCCTATACGTAAGTGTTATTTTTCTGTTTCTATTTATTTATAGAAAATAATGATTCATAGTATATAAGTCACTATTGATGACATGTAAACTGATTTCATTTATATATTATCTGCATATTGATGTCTTATCTGAGTAATGGGAAAAAACATTACACTATTTTACATATTTCCAAGTTAACAAATAATTTGAAAACAACTTCAACATGTGCATAAAATATGAATAATTTAATTTACAACATAATACAATAGATATAACATAACATAATCCTATATTTTAGGTCAACAAGGTTGAGTCTCATTGCTTATAATGCAATATTAATGCTATATTTATATATAATTCATTTTTTCTTTAGATCTTATCAAATGCACAACACATAATTCAATCAGATAATAATTAAATATATTTATCAGGCACTTCCGTGTTTCTGTTTTTGTTACATTTAAAAATAATAATTACCTTTTTAATTCCCTTTGTTATATTTTTTAACAAGGAATATAACATTAATTGTTTAATTATATTGTTTTATTTATATTTTGTATCGGATTCTTTACAGACCTGTGATCCATACTGTTTGCTATAAAGTACTTTCTTTATATTTTAAATTTTCGTTTTCCTTAAATGTTAAAATTAATTAATTTAAAACAAAATTTTAGGCAACTGTTTAGTATCGTAAGTGTTTCCTGAAGTCATTTTCCTTATTTTGAATTGTTTATTTTTTCCTTATAATAATGTACACTTTAACACACAAGTGTTCCGACTAATTAATAAGTAAACAAAATTTAAATAACCATGATATAAATCTCATCTTGGTTTTTGTTAACATGAGAAAATGCAAGTAAATATATTACAAAGTGCTTATGTGAATATTAAGAATTTAAAGGTTTGTCTGTCTGTTCGTAATAATCATTTCTGCAAATTATGAAATTTATATAGTCTATAAATATAACTAATTATTATATATACATTGAAATTACATACAATATGTTTGTAAACTTTCTTATTACTATATACAACTAAGCAGCTTAGGTAAAGAACAAATGGTATTAAATATAAACAGTCCCTCGAGTAAGCATTGAACCTGCAAGTATCGAAAAATCACGCATGCTTTAGCAGATTTCATTCTAAATAACATTTAAAGAGGAAAATTCGCAATCACGTGTAATAATAAAAAATCACATTATGTATATATTTTTAAATAATTACACCATATTTTGTAATAAATTACCAACAAAAGTGTATGCTAAAATGATATTTAAACCATTACAACTAATACTAAATTGGCTTGTGAGTTTGTTTACATGGAATCAATAAATCAGATGATGGAAACATACATAGAGTTCTCAAGGCAACGGTGTCATTGACCCTATGATAGTACTTTGATTATAATAGTAGGGCCCAGTTAGCATAATTAAATGGCCGATTGATTATGTTTTATTTTATTTGTGTATATAAAGCAGTTTCACGCTATTTCCCGCACACAGCATTTTAGGCAGAGGGAGCTTAGTGTTAAGACACTATCCTCTACGCCCGACATCGAGACATTGCGTGTTAAGTCGCAGAACTCAACGTCGCGCTTTATCTTAAGTACTAGAGCGAAGAAATGAAAATTTAATAAAATAAATAAATAGCTTCACGCTGTATCCCGCACACAGCAGGGTAGGCAGAGGGAACCTAGTGTTAAGACACTCCGTTCCCCACTTTCCGCCGAATTTGGAGGCATTGCGTGTTAAGTGGCGGAACTTAACGCCGCGCTTTACCTCAACACCAGAGCGAAGAAAATGGAAATATTAAATATTTCCACTCCTCGAGTGGGAATCGAACCCACAACCAGTCGTTTACAGTCACACGCTTGTGCCACTGGGCCACGACTGGCCACTGAAATTGAGGAACTGAATGAAGATTTAATTATAATTATTCCTCCGAATGGTACTCGAACCCACAACCATCGCTTTTAACCATCACAGTCACACGCTATCCAATGGGGTCCGATTAGAAATATGGAAAAGTTTATTTAAAATACGTAATTTATTTATAAATTTTTTATTATACGAAAGCAGACGGAAACAGCTAGTATATAAACACAACGGCTACGACTTATATAGGTAACTAATGTGTAAACAACTTCTATTGATTAATCACAATAAAATGATGACAGTTCATAAAATTGTTTATTCTGTATTTAATTGTTTTTGTACTTTGTTTTTTTTTAATGTTTGTTTGTTTAAGTGACTTTTTTTTTCTTAATTTAATTTTCAAAGAAGTTTTTAATGTTTGTTTTGTTATCTACGTATTGGGTTCTAGGAAGCTTTTGGTTAATATGGATTGTGACAAAGTAAAGTCTGGCTGTATTCGCGATTGGTTGTGGGTTCGATTCCCACTTAGTACAATAATTTTATTATTTTTTTTCGCTCTGGTAAACAAGACAAGTCGCGGTGTTCAGATCCGCCACTTAATAATATCTCGGTTTCGAAAGGAAAGTAAAGAACGGAATGTCTTGACACTAGCTCTGACTACTTGATTTTGCGGGGAAGGAAAAGAACCAAGTTGTAAAAGCAATAAGAATTTTATGCGGTAAATTTTAACGACAACATTTTTAATGAATTTCCGTTGGGGAAAAAACAGAGTAGGCGGTTAGTAGAACATAGAACTTTTTTCGTTCAACAATACTAATACTTGTACTACGTTTGCAGAAAGTTTTTTTTTTCAATAATTAGAGGAAATAGGTTAAAAACAAGCTTATTAAATTTTATTCTTATATTTTTGAAACTTTTTGTGAATAATAAATATCTTCTCAACTCCATTGTTAATAATACCATCTGAAATATGTATGTGCAAAGTACATTACAATCTCGAGGGCATCCCTTTAAGACATATTAATTCTTAATAATGTATACTTACAAAGTAACATTTCCTATTTCGTACATTAAAACACTTTTATCTCTCAATGGTAGTCGTAAAGTCGTTGGCTGAACACTCTAGCACCTATGCCCGGTGTACCGAAAATCTATATTGGCTCACACCATACAGCCATGTGTTTATTTATAGTACCCCATATTTTTATCATTATTTACGGCTTCCACGAAACCGGGGAAGTCCCACGATAATGATTTTACA
This sequence comes from Dryas iulia moderata, assembly GCA_019049465.1. Classification (NCBI taxonomy): domain Eukaryota; kingdom Metazoa; phylum Arthropoda; class Insecta; order Lepidoptera; family Nymphalidae; genus Dryas; species Dryas iulia. The sequence continues at coordinate 13,744,649 of CM032431.1, read as the reverse complement.
GCCAGTGGGTTCGTGTGTTAAATTATTTGACGTTTTATAGTAGGTATGTTTCTTTTCCATAATTGTTGCTACATATTTGTAATGGTTGTTTGTTGAGGTGCTTTAACGTAAATATCGTGGTTTTTGTATGTTTCTACCAATTTGCTATTAGAAATATTTAATGTTACTTCTTTTTTTTACTCGAAATACATAGAACTAGTATATATACTACTATTTTAGACGATATGAACATTTTAACATGTGTACTTCACACAGTAAATTGAAAAACATTTCATAATTCACGATTTTTGAAAGCTTGTAAAATTTTGAATGCAGCGGGATTCGAACTTGCGCCTCTGCCTCTACTCTAAAATGGTTTACGATACGAGCATACTAGATTAGGATAAGCAGAGAAATTGAGACATTGAGTGGCGCAATTCCTCACTGCGTTTGGTCCTGGGTATCAGAGTGAAGTAAATAAAATGTAAAAAAAAACTAAGTTGTTAGAAAAAAATAATGGCCTATGTTATATGTATTTGTATGTAGTGTCTTAACAATAATAAATTTAAAATTTAAATTAGCAATAGCATAATACTTTCTTATTTCTTATTTTTTTTTTAGCTTCACGCTGTATCCCGCACACAGCAGGGTAGGCAGAGGGAACCTAGTATTAAGATACTCCGTTCCCCACTTTCCGCCGAAATCGGAGGCATTGCGTGTTAAGTGGCGGAACTTAACACCGCGCTTTTACCTCGACACCAGAGCGAAGAAAATGGAAATATTAAATATTTCCACTCCTCGAGTGGGAGTCGAACCCACAACCAGTCGTTTACAGTCACACGCTTGTGCCACTGGGCCACGACTGGCCACATATAGCATAATACATGCGGTTTATATTTTGACGTAATCTATTAAATAAGTGGAACGCTAGCGAATGCCGCAGAAAAATAATATCGACACATTGTAATGAAATTACAACTTCCGCATATGAATTCTAAGTAAATGTCCTTTTATAGGTTTTAATATAGGTATATTATGTTCGTTTTATACGATTTTATTATTATAAAAACACTTGTTTACTGTTTTATTTTTTTTTCTATGGATTCTTATTATGGATAATAGAAATATATTTTTTTAAGACTAGAATTAACTTTGTTTAAAGCGATTATAACGAAGTGTTATTTACGGTTTGATAAGTATAAATATAGTCGTGGCCCAGTGGCACATGCGTGTGACTGTAAACGACTGGTTGGAGGTTCGATTTCCTCTCGAGGAGTAGAAATATTTAATATTTCCATTTTCTTTTCTCTGCTATCGAGGCAAAGCGCGGCGTTAAGCTCCCTGCCACTTAACACGCAATACCTCCGAATTCGGCGGAAAGTGGGGAACGGAGTGTCTTAACACTAGGTTCCCTCTGCCTACTCAGCTGTGTGCGGGATACAGCGTGAAGCTAAAAAAAAAACATAAATATACTTAGAAAACGTACATACAAAAATTTGAACGCAGCAGGTTTCGTACTTGCGCCTATTGGCAACTGGTCAAGAGATTGCAAGTCTAAAAAAAAAAAACATTAATTAAACGGTTTCCCAGAGGCGCGGGTTTGAATCCCGTTGCGTTCAAAATTTTTATACGTTTTCTAAATGTCCTTATCAAATTTTACTGTTTTTACCATAATAACTTTACATACAATGATCAAAATTATTAATCAAAGGTAATTCAAACCTTTGATTAGATTCTAACAATAACATACCTACGATATGATGAAACGGAGTTTTATCAACAAACATTTGTACGTCATAGTGGAACTTTTAAACTTTTTGTTACAACATATGCCAAAACGTACGCACTTACGTACCTACATTCGTGTGAATCCGCACAATGTTCAAATTTGTGATTTATGTTTAACTACACGTTTAGTCAAAGAGAACATGGTGTCAAGACACTCTGTTTAAAAAAAATCGCTGGAAATTGAATAAAATCGTATTGAGTTATTGAGTGACAGAACTCGCAACTCAACGCTGCGTGTTATGTTACCAGAGTGAAGAGTAGTAACTTCCCATAGTTATTTAAATATTATCTTTCCTCCAGGTAGATATTTATATATAAATAATTTGTTATAGTTATGTTTGGTCACTTCCACTAGATTGGTCGCGGAACTCAACGATGCATGTTTTCGTACCATACCTAGGAAGTTAAATAATTTAAATATATATAATCTTTACCCCTTCAGTGGGAATCGAACCCCCAACCAATCTCTTTTGCAGTCGTAAACTGTTCCACTGCGCCACTACGGCGTCTACTAGAAAAATACCGATTACATAAAGCTAACATGAATGCTATACACATGGCCTACCGCAACGGGGAATCCTACGCATTGTGTAGATATGCAACTTATGTATTTGTATAATTAAAAAATATTTCAACTATTATAGGTTTTATACCGCAGTCTAGAAAATATTCTCAGTTTCCTTGTTACTTAAGATTTATTGGAAATAGTTATTTTTAGTACATACGTAGAATTTTAAAGGTAACTTATTAGATAACCAGCGTGAACTACACTGTTTCGTTATATTGCAACCCTCGGGTGGCGGGTCGGTGGTTTTTTGAAAAATATAGTAGCATATGTTTTACCCTGGATTATTTACTACTTTCATTCTAAATTTCATTCAAATCGGACTGGTAGATTAGCCGTGAGAGCGTGACAGACAAACACACAGACTTTTGCATTTATAATGTAAGTATGGATATGGTGTCCTTTACAGTTTCGTTTTTCTGTCTATTACAGTCTCAGTAGAAACAAAATTATTATTATGGCATGTTATAGGTTCCAGCCTATTTACTTGCTAAAAAATAACAAATAATTCGTCACCATGGTTCTTTCCACTAGCCAATATTAGAACATGGAAAAAACCTATGAATTAAGTGGATTTTTTTGACAAAGCTACTTTTAATCGCGTTAAATGACAGTAGATAGTGCGTAAATATATTTTTGAATCATTTATTTTATATATAGCGGTATAGGTCGTGAATTTAAGGTTGTCATTCTTCTTCTGAATTATATTTTTTTTAAAAAGGGTGCAAATATGAAAAAGAAGCGTACTTAAAAAAATATAGTATTTTTTATATATAATTATACTAGTGTAGTGGCCAGTCGTGGCCCAGTGGCACAAGCGTGTGACTGTAAACGACTGGTTGTGGCTTCGATTCCCACTCGAGGAGTGGAAATTATATTTCCATTTTCTTCGCTCTGGTGTCGAGGTAAAGCGCGGCGTTAAGTTCCGCCACTTAACACGCAAAGCCTCGGAATTCGGCGGAAAGTGGGAACGGAGTGTCTTAACACTAGGTTCCCTCTGCCTCCCTGTGTGTGCGGGATACAGCGTGAAGATATAAAAAAAAATACTTATACTACATGTTTTTGCATTCCTTGTACTCTGTCACAAAAGCTGTGTTACAATCTTTAGACATTTTTTTTATGAATATTTGTGTGGTCAAAAATTATGGTATCTCTTTTTTTTTAGTTTTAATGTTGCAATATATAAACATTGTACTGAAATATACTCTTTTCGTGTTCTTAAACGGTATAAAGTAAGAAATCCAAATATATAGTACAACTAGCGGCCTGCTCGCGGCTTCGCTGCGTTTACTCCACAACTTGTACGTTAAATTGCTGTTAACCCTCGGGGGTGGATTTTTGAAAAATAAAGTAGCCTATGTTTGGTTAGCCTACCTTGGTTTATCAACTATATTTATGCCAAATTTCGTTGCAATCGGTCAAGCGGTTTAGATTTTTCATATAAATTTTTATCCCCTATTTCATCCATTTTTAGGTTTATTTTTGAAAAAAATAAGTAGCCTATATTTGACTCAGTAATTAATTCCAAATTTCATTCATATCGGACCGGTAGATTAGCCATGAAAGCGTGACAGACAAACACACAGACATTCGCATTTATAATATAAGTATGGATATAACAAAGTACAATTGGCAACCCTAAATGTATTCAAAGTAGCGTAGTGACTGTTTATTTATAAACACAATGTCGATAATATTCGCGACAATGATTGACTGATTTTTGTAGATAGACCGACTGAGGGCCACGATCGCTTCCTTCATAACAAGTTTCTGGTATATGTTGTTGCAAAATTATGTGATTATCCACCAAGAAGGAATTTTACAGATTTTTTATAAAGTTTTCTAGGTTTTTAAGAAAAAACATTGTTGAAGTTAAGAAAATTACGTGAAACAAAATTTGGTAGCGGATATTGTGATTCCAAACTGTATTGTAGTCTACAAATCCAAAGTAGTAAAAAATTCGCAAAACAATATACAGCATTACATGTTGTATCTTTGAACTCAAAAATCACCTTAAAAATAGGTCTAAATGAAATAGACCGTAATATTTTAAATATAAGCATGCACTCTGTTGGTATTAGAACAACATATCTTCTTTCTTCTTGTGAACTTATCACCATTGCAAAGATCTTCTTTCTGCGTTCTCCTATGCATTCCATGGATTTCCCATGCTCGGAGCGTAGTCCTGCCCTAAGAAACCCCATAAAATGCGCATTAACACTTACGTCTACTGTCCAAGCTTATCAAACTAAAATATTTTGGTTCTTATCAGAATAGTTATATCGCACGATCTCTATTAAACTTAGATAATTCGAAACAAATATTTTTCAAAGATCTGCAAAAATCAATCAAATACTTAAGAATTTATTTAAGAATTGTAACATTTTGAAGAATTAGGAAGACGTGTTTATTTATAAGTGTAAACGAAGGAGTATGTACATGTATTAAGAAAATTGATGAAGTGACAAAAAAGAAAAAATATCTATACGTATATGTTAACGTATCTTTTATAACTTATAACCACATCTTGATAAATATTTATATGAAATGCAGCGAACTTACAAATATATACTTAATTTGCATTTTTGTTATATATCTAAAGTAGTTTTATATTCAATTGTTATACTTATGTTTAGTCTTTCCATTTAACACATACCTACACCTTACCCTACCCTACCCTACGCCAGGGTAGTTAGAAGTCAGTCAGAAGACAAGACACTGTTTTGTTTGGCGGAACTCAACGCCCCACTTTATCCTATCATAACGAGGAAGTTATAGTACCATCCCGCAACCGCTCCGGGGTGGATTTTTGCAAAGTAAAATACTCAATGTTTAACCTTGAATTATCAACTATATTTATTCCAAAATTCATTACAATCGGTCAAAGTGCGTTGATTTTTCATATAAATTTTCATCCCTTATTTCAACCCTTTAGGCGTTGAATTGTGACAAAATTAATAGCCTATGTTCGACCCAGCCATTTTTACTACTTTCATTCTAAATTTCTTCAAAATTACACCCGTAGATTAGCCGTGAAAGCGTGACAGACAAACACACAGACTTTTACATTTATAATATAAGTATGGATACACTACTTTACAACAAAAAAATGATCATAATATGATTTATATATAATTTCCCTAGAACACGTCTGGCAAGTGAACGTGCAGAAGAAAGGTCTAGGTGTGTCAAAGAACATCCAAGGGCTGTACAACCTGTGCCTCACCGACAAGACGCTCACCCTCGTCAAGATCAAGAGCCACAACAACGTGATCAGCGACCTCGTCATACCCGAGCGGGTTGAATACTCCCTCAAGAATATTAGACGGTTGGTTACTTTAAATTTTAATATTTTAAAATATTATTCAAATATTTAAAAAGATATATTTTTTAGTTTCACTCTGTATCCCGCTAACAGCAGGGTAGGCAGAGGGAACCTAGTGTTAGGACACTCCGTTCCCCACTTTCCGCCGTATTTTCAGAGCGAAGAAAATGAAAGTACTAAATATTTCCACTCCTCGAGTTCCCACTCGAACTCACAACCAGTCGCTTTACAGTCACACTTTGTGCCACTGGCCCCTTAGTTAAGATTACAAAATATGTTTTATTGTATTTCTATTTCTTTTATTTAATTTTTTTTCAGTAATAAGCGGAGGTATACCGATACCGTCTCGTTGAAAATTTTTCCTTTACTTTTTAATATATTATAGATTTACGTCAAAGGAGCCTTAAGAAGCATAACATTCGTTATAAGTTCTAGGTAACCATTTATATATTAATATTTATTGTAGTATAGATGGAATTGAAAAAGAAATAAAAAATAAATAAGGATAAATGTTACGGACTAATAAGTCGTGTCACAATATGTTAAAATAATAATAAAAATAATTTAAAAAATAAGTTTCTGAATTATTTTCGACAAGTTTTTCGTTAGTCCATTAAGAATAGCTAGTCCGCCATTATAGATGTTTCGCCATGTTGGGTTTAGAAAAGTGTCACTAAAACTAAACTAAAAGTGTGTCCACATTTTCATCTTATATGGATATATACTTCTAAGTTGAAAGTAAGTAGAGATATATGCTTGAAATACAAGATTCCACCCGAACAAACAAACATACATACATTTCAAGTTAAATAAAAGCTTTTATAAATAATATTATAGCTTTTTACTTATCTACTTTTTTTTAGCTTTACGCTGTATTCCGATCACAGCTGGGTAGACAGAGGGAAACTAGTGTTTAGACACTTCGTTCCACATTTTCCACCAAATTCTAGAGGCGTTGTATGTTAAGTGGCGGAATTTAACACTACGCTTTCCTTCGACACCAGAGCGAAGAAAAGGAGTAATTGAACCCGCGACCAGTCGCGTTTACAATGCTGCTTTGTGCCACTACTGAACTACTTGTATATTATTTTTTTTAATTACTGAACATTTTTTAAATTAAAGGTATCGGTAATATAAAGAAAAGCTCTAGCCATTGCTTTGAATTATGCATGAATCTTAAAACTCTCTAAAAGCTTCTTAGAGGTTTGAATTGAAAACTCGTGCGTTATTTACGGAAGTCAATAAGTCACTTCTCTTATTCCTATTCGATGAGATTAATTATGTTGGTAAAGAGAACTTAGTGTTAAGACACTCTGTTTACCACTTTCTATTTGAAATAGGACTCAAGTTTTATTAAATCGGTACTATTGTGATCCAGGAGGATCCAGCGGCTAGTCGTGGCGCAGTGGCCCGAACGTGTGACTGTAAACGACTGGTTGTGGGTTCGATTCCCACTCGAGGAATGGAAATATTTATTATCAGAGGTATCATATTTGGTATCAGAGGCAAAACGCGGCGTTAAGTTCCAACACTTAACACACAATGCCTCCGAATTCGGCGGAAAGTGAGGTTCAATCTGCCTACCTTGCTGTGTGCGGGATACAATTAGGTACCAAAGCGGAGAAATGATAATTATATAAATATAATCAGGCCTGAACACACGACGTAAGAAATTACTAAGTTAATAATATATACACTTCCACATTTTTGAGATACACTTTAGTATAGGTAAATTGACATACATTTTTCTAACGCAACGTGCTTTGTAAATCACAATAGCTTTTTTTTGAGCTTCACGCATGTATCCGATCACGAAGAAAATGGAAATATGAAATATTGCCACTCCTCGAGTGGGAATCGAACCCACAACCAGTCGTTTACAGTCACACGCTTGTGCCACTGGGCCACGACTGGCCTTAATAAATAGTTATTATCTGTAAACAGTATGAGAACTAGTATATATTTAACAAAGTTTTGTATTTATCGAAAGCTGGCAAACTATTCCAACTCAAACAAACCTTCAATTTTGGTCTCAAGTTATTGCTAAATGAATATAAACTTTGAAAGGCGAAGTCTCAATTGATTGGCTCATCAACTAAACTTATTACCGATAAATTGATGATTTTAATCACAAAGTAATTAATCATTTATCTAAGACTTTTTTTAAATAGATTGGCTTTAACATTATTTTTTTAAGATATCAACACTCAATGTCAACTACATAAAATCTCAATCCATACTAATACTATAAATACAAAAGTCTGTCTGTTTGTCTGTCATGCTTTCAAGGCTAATCAACTGGACGGATTTGGATGAAATTCGAAATGAAATAGTTGATGGACACGGGATCAAACACAGGCTACTTTTTTAAACATATGAAAAATCTAAACTGCCTAAAAGGTTGTAATGAATTTTGGAATAAATATGGTTGATAATCCAAGGTACTTTATTTTTCAAGGCCATAGGCTACTTTATTTTTTAAAAATCCACCCCCGAGGGTTGCTATATAAGGAAACATTTATGGAGTTCACGCGGCGAAGCTGCCAGCGGGCCGCTATTACAATAATATTTTATAGACGTAGGTCTAAAAAACCTCATAAAATCCGTTAGACGATGAAATAAAACCAAAGACTTCGGTTATGCCGAAGAAAAACGGAGAATCTATAAAAAACACTCCTTTATCTTGATTTAGAGCGGAAAGTGTAGAAGGGCGTGTCGTGATACTAAGATCTCCCTAACTACCCCTAATGCCAGAGGTAAAGGGGAAACTGCTTGTTGGACGTGAGATCTCCCTAACTACCCCTAATGCCAGAGGTAAAGGGGAAACTGCTTGTTGGACGTGATTAGATGTGCTTGTGACGCTATCGTAGCATAGTGGAAAAGCGTCTGCCGCCTTGTAAGACATGGGGTGGTGTCGAGTCTGTGTCTGATTGTGTTATGTGCCCAATTCAGGTAGAAAACGGAGAACGAAGTATTTTGATACTAGATTCCATTTCCCTGCTCGCTTTAAGCTACCCTGCTATACGAAAAAAGCGTTACAATGAACAAAAGGTAATAAAAAGGTCAATGAATTTACTTAAAAAAAGACGTAGAAAAAGGTAAATAGTAAAGCATAAAAAACTATTGTGTCGCTGATTTGTAATCTATGTATTATCAATTTGGTTAGAAAAAAATGATTTGCGTAGATATTTAATGGCCGTGGGTTTTGTTGTTGAGATAAAAAAGTTGAATACTGTGTGTCGTAGGCAAAGTAGGGCAGGGGTGCGCAAGCAGTGGCCCGCGGTTGCTCAGTTAAGTTTATGTGGCCCGCTAAACGCTTATTTATGTATACAGATATTATTCCTTACTTTTTATATTATAATATATAAGATAAATTACAAAAGAGTCGTGGCCAAGGGGCACAAAGTGAAAATATTTTTTATTTCCATTTTTTTCTCTCTGGTGTCGAGGCAAAACACGGCGTTAAGTCCTCAATACCTCCGGAATTCAGCGGAAAGTGGGGAATGGAGTGCCTTAACACTAGGTTCCCTCTGTCTACCCTGCTGTGTGCGGGATACAGCATGAAGCTAAAAAAAATTAACCACTTAGCTGCTTCGTATTTTCAATGCCACGCGTCTTTGTTTAAATTACGCGGCTTATATTTTTCATACAAATTGTCATCCCCTACTTTAGCACAATTAGGGGTTGGTATTGAAAAATTAAGTAGTCTATGTTTCACTTGGAGCCAGAAACTATTTTCCTGAGAAACTTCATCGAAATCGGTCAAGTGTTTTTGAATTTTCGTACAAACTTTAAACCCCTATTTCAACTTTTTAGGGGTTAATTCTTTGAGCAAAAAATAGCTTATGTTTGATCCAGGGTTTTTAACTATTTGTGAAGCCGTGAAAGCTTCACATTTATAATATTAGTATGGATTAAGAATTGTGTGTAAAGTGGGGAACGGAGTATCTTAATACTAGGTTCCCTCTGCCTACCCTGCTGTGTGCGGGATATATCGTGAAGCTAAAAAAAAAAAAAGAATTATGATATTGGCACGCTATTTTTTTTAAAAATTGAAACTGACCCGTAAATAAAAAAAGATTGCTTACCACTGTACTACAGTAAATTTATTATTTTATACAAGTGTTAGTACTTGGTGTAATAATACGTAGTAATACAATCATTGACGCCATCGTGACGCAATTGGGTAATGTCAGATTGTAAACGATGGTTTTTAGTTGAGTATTTCCTAATGGGGGGAAAGTTTATGTTTTAAAAAAATATTTTACGAGTCAGGGGCCAGTCGTGGCGCAGTGGCACGAACGTGTGACTGTAAACGACTGGTTGTGGGTTCGATTCCCAGTCGAGGTGTGAAAATATTTAGTATATCCGTTTCCTCCGCTCTGGTATCAGAGACAAAGCACGGCGTTAAGTTCCGTTACTTAACACGTAATGCCTCCAAATTTGGCGGAAAGTGAGGAACGGAGTGCCTTAACACTAGGTTCCCTCTGCCTACTCTGCTGTGTGCGGGATACAGTGTGTAGCTTTTACGATCTATTTAGATAACACACGGTGTTATGTTTCTGATTATTCATTTAATCTAGAATTTATTTCGTATGGTATAAGCGGTGTAAGAAGAAAAGTAAATATTTACTACAAATAAACGAATATAAGTGTCATGGTGGATTAGAAAAATATTACATGGCTAGTACCCTCTGACTGTAAACGCGCCGGTTGTTGGTTCGATTCCCACTCGTGAAAATGATTATATTTCAAATATATATCAATTCTCTGTCCTGTTACCTCTGTAAAAAATTGAGTTGCGGCGTTGAGTTCCGCAGTTAAACTTTATATACCGAAAATGTTCAGAAAATCAATATTTATAATAGCGCGTATTAAAAATACACATTATACTACGCTCATTCGCTTAAAGAAAGGTATCGCGTATTTTAACACGTGAATGGGATTATATTTGAAATATATATCAATTTTCTGTCCTGTGACCTCTAAAAAAATTTGAGTTGCGGCGTTGAGTTCCGCAGTTAAACTTTATATACCGAAAATGTTCAGAAAATCATTCTTTATAATGGCGCGTATTAAAAATACACACATAATAGCTCATTCGCTTAAACAAAGTTATCGCGTATTTTACACGTGAATGAGATTATATTTCAAATATATATCAATTTTCTGTCTTGTGACCTCTGAAAAAATTTGAGTTGCGGCGTTGAGTTCCGCAGTTAAACTTTATATACCGAAAATGTTCAGAAAATCAATATTTATAATAGCGCGTATTAAAAATATAGGTACACTTACTTATACTACGCACTTTGAACTAAGGTATCGCGTATTTTTACACGTGAATGGGATTCTAGTTTTTTTCAAAAACACTAGGTATAGTAAAGTTGTAGTATAAAAACGTATTTCAAGTATAAAGCTATTATAGAAGTTATTTACTCGCTCCACACCGTAAAACTATAATGACGCTGATAGCTCAGACGTCAACAATACAGATGCACTTTTTCTGAGAAAACAAACAACTTTTTGCGTAATATTTTATTGATTTTCTTTTCAATATGTCCTGTTTTATAGTTTTTTTTTATACCTTTGTTTACTACCCGATAAGTTGTTGTTAATTTTATATTATATTTTTTCTTATTTAATGTGTTAAAAAATACTAGAATATTGAAAAAGGCATTTAGAAAGCGTATAAAAATTTAAACGTAGCGGGATTCGAACCCGCGCCTCCTGAATACCGTTCAGGCACTCTCTCCACTGAGCCATGCGTTCTACTACACGGATTTGGGTAGCAGAAATTTGTAAAAATCTCTTTACAGAGATACTAACAACACAAATAAGTTGTAATAAAGCGTATAGGAATTTCGACGCAGCGTGTAGTAGAACGCATGGCTCAGTGGTGAGAGCGCCTGAACGGTATTCTGGAGGCGCAGGTTCGAATCCCGCTGCGTTCAAATTTTTATACGTTTTCTAAATACCTTCTTCAATTTTCCTAAGTGTGGAATAACATTTTAAAAATGTTTAAAAAGTAAAAAAAATACTAGAATATCTAAATTTAAAAGTTGATATCTTAATAGATTACTGATTATTATTAGTTGAGACGCCTTTGAAATATTTCCCAATATTTGACAGCAGCGTATTATTAAATAGGTATTTCTTGGGTTCAAGCACATTCTGTTTACAGCAGGGTAGCCAGAGAGTTTTAACACTAGGTTCTAGTGTTAAAACACTTTGTTTTCCACGTTCTACCTAATTATAAGGCGTTGTGTATTAGGACCCAGAATCCAACGGGCATGCCCACAACCTAAATTGCTTGTGACGGCAATTTTTTTCGGTCTTTATACAAATTTACAGACTTACACCGGATTTCAATATAAGCTAATCTTAATGAAATGAAAAAAAAAAATGCAAATTTTTCGATTGTATTTATCTCCATGTTCAGACTTCTCCAGCTCACTCTTTGCCAGTTTTAGGGTGGCCAAGACCACAACCTTTTTTGAGGGGTGGATCCGCCCCTGATCAGATGGACAGTGGTTCCACTGACACTATATATTTTCATAATTGAACTTTGAACAATCCATCATGAGGTGTTTCTATTTCAGATGCGGTGATTCGGAATGTTTTTTCTACATGGAAGTCGGTCGTCAGACGGCGACCGGGGCAGGCGAGCTGTGGATGCATTCAGACGACTCCAATATTGCTCAAAGCATGCACTCTACTATATACCAGTGAGTTCCTTCATTCAAAGCTATTTTAATTTTTTTTATAGCTTCACGCTGTATCCCGCACACAGTAGGGTAGGCAGAGGGAACCTAGTATTAAGACACTCTGTTCCCTACTTTCCGCCGAATTCGGAGGCATTGCGTGTTAAGTGGCGAAACTTAACGCCGTGCTTCCGCTCGACACCAAAGCTAAGAAAGTGGAAATTTTAAATATTTCCACTCTTCGACTGGGAATCGAACCCAAAACCAGTCGCTTTTACAGTCACATTTTGCGCCTCTGCTCCACGACTGGCCCCAATTTTAATTACATTATGGCGGATATTTTTTAAGGCACTAGGAGGATAAAAAATCATTTAACTCTTTTTCCTGCGTAGCAACTAGCTATGTGCGCTCTGATTACCCGTCAGAGATAACGTAGTGTCAAGACACTCTGTTATCCAGTGTTACATAGATGTCAATATATTTTGATTTATCAGTTCTATGGAATAAGAGATCAATTTTTCGGTTTTCTTTATATAATTAAGTATAAACCGAATATTATTTTAAATTAATTACTTAACATGACTAGTGTTTTGCCCCGGTTTTATTATTGAAATAAATATAAGCAAGCAATTTTAAATTGTCTCCATAGATTTTTCATTTTGCATGTAACCAGAAATTACGTTTAAAAAGACTGCGCTTCTGCTGCCTATTCCGGTACGATGACGTCGCGTGAATTTGAAAAGAATTAAAACGCATTTTTTTTTATAAAAAATTGAGGAATTCTTTACAAATTTTAATACCACCCTACATAATTTCATCTTTTATGTTTTCCCTTTAGGAGATGACTGTCTAAAAATCTTTTAAGTGCCCCTCATTTTGTTTAATAAATCGATACATTTTAAGCTTAGATGTTTGGTTTTTAACTATTGTATAATATATTTTATGAAATTATATTGGTAAAGTGTAACGACGTCTGTATATGCGATGGTTGTCGGTTCAATTTCCGGTTGGGAAATAATTATTTTAAAATTATTTTCATTTATCCGCTCTCATGACTAGACAAAACGCAGGCATTTTTTTTCTCTTTGTTTTTTTAAACGCCACAGACTCGAAGTCTGTGTACTTTCCACCTTTTTTTCGTTTTTTTCTGTTTGTGATTTTTTTTTAAATTAATTTTTGCGAGTGAGTACACTCGGTCACACGTTTGTTATTTCGCAGGGATAGATGAGTTCCACTATTCAAAAGTAAGGTTCTATTGAAAAAGAGAGAAGAGAGAGTCTTGATACTAGGTTCTCTCTGACGAAATAAAATAATAATAGAAATAATGGTAGAAAAAAAATTGTAAAACTATATAAATTATGTTCACGCGATATTTACAACACGTGGAATATTTTTTAACATCTCTTATTATACAATTCTAAATATAAAGAATAGTTTCTATGCAAAACACAGTCGTTATCTGCATAATATGTGTTTACATATAAAAAATTATTGCCCATTAAAAATAAATAAAAAATTGTTAGAATTCTTATTATTTAAAAGCTATTTTTAATTTAAATTGTATTCAATACAAATAAACAAGTGTGGAATCATGGAGTGAAATTGTTAAATTAAAGTAAGCCCTTTTTACTAAACACATAATATATGGTATCTTTCTCCTCCTTTCTTCACCTTAAAGGCCGGCAACGTCCCTGTAGCTCTTCTGGTGTTACACGGGGCCGTGGGCGACGGTGTTCACTTTACACCAAGTGACCCAAACGCTCGTTTGCCTTGTTTCTTTTATTAAAAAAAAACACCAAAACAACTTTTTTGTCTGTTTGTTTGTTTGTTTGTTTGGTCCGGCGAATCTCTGGAACTACTGAACCAATTTTGCCAGGACTTTCACTGGTAGATAGCTGATAATAGAAAGTAACATTTGAATTATAATTTTGTTGTTAAATTCATTCGTCTTCGCGGGCAAAGTTATGGACGCAGCAAGTATTTTTATATAAACGTGACTAAGATCAATATGATATGCTTATTTTAATAGTGAATATTAACAAAATATTCAAAAAAAATTGCTAAATTATCACAAATTGTAATACTGTAATAAAATTAATTATTGTGTCGATCTCATTGCAAAAGTGGAGTAACTTATTAAACGATACTTAAAAATTAATCTTTTTATAGCCTATACTTAACACGATTTAAATAAAAATGACTTTACGGTTTTTCCCGAATAGCAAGGGTGGTAGAGTGCATAGTGTCAAGACACTACCTTTTCTGCTCTACGTATTTAGTGACAGAACTCAATGCCGAGCTTTGTTGTCTTTAGAACGGAGAATTAATAATGATTATAATATTATTCGTCCCTCGAGTTGTTATTCTGCGTTAATAGCACTTTGAAATATGTTAATACGTAAGTTGTAACATTTTGCTAAGGACGGCCGGATGTATAGTTGCATGATTTTTATATGCAGTCAAATCTTCTTATTTTGGTGTCAAAAATGCTAAATATGCGGTTTTATAGATAACCGGGCAATAAAATAAAACTTTCCAAGTATTTCGGTGGAGCCATTTATTTTTTTTTATATTGGCGGTATCTAAATGTTGAATTTTTTTTCACGTAATACACTACGCATTCCAAGAGATGTAAGTGTGGTTCTAATGTGAACTGCAGGATTTTGTATAATTACTTTTTTTGCATTTTAATTATATATTATACTGTATGGTGTAAATATCGATTAACTGTTTGTTTGTCTTTGGTATGAGTATGTGATTCGAAAAATATATATTTTTTAATAGCGTTTTTGCTCATATATATATTTTTTATTATAATAGTTTACCCTGAGTCGGTAATCAAATTCATAACCATCACGTTTATAGTCAAATCCTGTCCTACTGCACCACGATGGCCTCAGTAATATTAAAATATTGATTTTATGCTTTTTCCCGCATATTGCATAGGGTAGTCAGAGAGGACCTAGTGTCAAAACACTCCGTTCTCCACTGTTCCGACCGAAATCGAAATTTGCTTGTTGAGTGGCGGAAATCAACTGCGCGCTTTGTCTATGCTACCAGAGCAGAGAAATGAAAATTTAAATACTAATATAATCATTGAAAAAGACATTTAAAGAAATTCAATTTTCCTAAGTTTGGAATAACACTTTAAGAATGTTTAAAAGTACATATAATCAATCCCACGAGCGGGAATCGAACCCACAAATGTCGCGTTTAAAATCAAACTCTATACTACTGTGCCTCATGTCCTCAATAATATTAAAATGATGACATTAAACAGGAATATTGATTGACTTTACGTTATAAATATTTCAGTGCGATGATAAACTGCGCAAAGGAGACGGAAAACGAAAAGGACCACGTGGTGATACCCACCAAGGGCCCCTTCGAGGGATCGAACTCGCTACCAACGCGGCCGAGGACATATTCCGATGTTAAAGCCCGCGCTGGCATATATAATGGTAAGTTATATTTAGTTATTTATTTTTAATGGTTATGTATGAATGAAAAAGTGATGTATTGAAGCAGGTTCGATTACTGCTTGACGCAAAAGTTGGAAATGTATTTGTTATTTTTGATGACAAAGTTATAGTTAAAATTATGTTGATTATTTTATTTACTACAACTTTCTAAAAAGATTTTTACTATAAACAATTAGTGATAGTTATATCGTTCCTTCAATGCAATAGTACTAAAATCAAAGACAAAACGTTTTTTTTCCTTACAGATTTTTTTAATTAAATATATGCATTTCTTATATCGCTGGAAACGTAACTTTAGCAGCATTAAAATTTTTAAAGCATTTAATAATAAAAAAAATAAGTAGTAAATGCTACTGGTTTTTTTTAATCTTTCATTTATATTTCGCGCATCCTAAACGAAAATTAAAAAAAAAAACAGTTACTTTATTATGTACTTTGAAATCCACAATCAATGGGTTTCTTTTATAATTATAAAAAGTTTAATTTGTAAAAAAAAACATTTTTACCTTTCTTTTATTTTTACGGTACTTTTTTGCATTAAAGGAGCGAGCGATATACATATAATCGATATTTATAAGAATAGATTATATAAAATAAGAAGACATAGACGTTAAAGGTCTTTGACCGAAAAATTAATGTATCATGCGGAAAATTTAATGGGATAATGACCTTCGGGGTTCACTGTAATACCGCCTGCTGTTATTACGCATTGTACCGAAATATTAGTGGATTTTTTCTATTTTCTCAACTTTTTTATTAGGCCTCGTGTTTATTTTGTGTGTGGAGAGAGATAAAATAGAGAGTTATCTCTCTGTTCTTTGTTTGTTGGAAAATTGATTTGGTTAAATGTTACGTGACGTAAGTTAATATTGCGTCTTTTGTAAACTGGCTAAGAAAAGATTTTTTTTTACTGGTTTTGAACCTGTAACCAAAGCGTTTAGTTACGCGTGTTCAAATTTTTATTCTGTTATGAAATGGCGTATTATATTTTTATATTAAACACTTTTTTATGATTTTAAGTATGTATTAAGTAAGTAATTCTTGTTTCTATTTTTCGTCAAGATTTTTTTGACGTATCAAGATAATTTTGAATAAAATATATATACCTAAGTCATTTTTGTGTTAACTTTTCAATGATCACACACACATGTCATGTAGTTGGAATAGATACACACATACTCGTACATTTGAGGCATTTTGACGCATTTGTAATAGTGTCCATATTGTTTGGTAGTAAACGTTCCTGTCAGATATTTGCTTGTGAATTGTTGTTTTTTTAGTTTTTGATATATTTCATGGTTATTTAAAATAAAAACAACTTAATTTTTTAATTATTTTTTTTAAGTCAATTAAAAAATGATACTTAATTGGAGTTTTAAAATATTAAAATTTGTTTAAAACCCGCGCTCGCATTGTATCATAATAGACTAAGTCGTTGTCGTGTTTGACATTCATTTTTTTTTATTTGCTCAAACATTAACTTTAAGTTATTGAGCACTTTAATATTATTATTATTTGAATTTGAAAAATATAACACAAAAAATGTTTTTTAATAATTAAAGTTATTTAAATGCAATATCTGACTGTAACGTAGTGGCAGTATCACGTAGTTAGCTAACATTTACCGTAGTTAGAATTAGTCCAGCTTTCCAGTATATATTAATAGAATCAGAAATCTTTTCAACCCATTTACTATTCTATTCTATACATTAAAATAAGTTTCACAAGCATTTCTCTCATTTGTGTCGTCTTGCTCATTAATTTTAAGTATTCTTAAAGAAAAACTTTATCAAAATCGGTCTAGTATTCTTAATTGTTTATACTTTATGAACATTGGGTTTAAAAGATTGCTACGTAGTATGTCACTAACCAATTTATATTATTTTGTCTGTCTTTACAGCCATAAGATGAAGCTAGTTTGTTTTTTTGTAATTAAGCAGATTTTATACGTTTTGCCTTATAATTCGAATTATAATATTTAGTGATTACGTTCACTTTGAGTATAATGTTTTAAAAAAAATATTGTATAAGTAATATCAAAAGTTCAGAGAAAAAACGGGCTTAGCGTTTTCAAAATTTAAAGAATTTATAAATAAATAAATGAATAAATATAATAGTCTAAATATATTTATGTAATAACTAAAGTTGAATCATTATATTTTTGTCAAGATATTTTTTTTTGTCGCAGTTCTAAATATTAAATGTAATAATATACAAAAAAAAAAAAAAAAAAAAAAAAAATTAAAAAAAAAAAATAAAAAAAAACAAGAGAAATGAAGAGATAGATAGCTACATTGGCATAAATCTATTGCAGACAAGGGTCTCTGTGTGGGCTCGTGTATAAGGCAATGCGTGTGCGCGTCCGCCACACACTCTATAGACGACTCGTCTGCCGCTATTGCGCCTCTGGCCACTAAACACGGTAGGAATGTGGACGGATAACGACGGAATTTTGACTCACTGTGAATGTGAATTACTATTTTTAGTGAAAAATACTAAAAAAACTGAGTTTTTGATTATTTTTAGTGAAAAATATTGAATTTTTAGTAAAAAATATTAAATTTTGGCAATTTTTTGTTAAAGTTATCAGTTGGTATGGATTTAATTTCACATTCAAAATGAATAAATTCCTATTTGTATATTATTATATGAGATACGATCGTCGTTATATGGTGACTGTTGTGGTAGCATCTTGTTCATTGCTGTATTGTACCTTGTATCCGATTTTAATTGAATTGGAATTAAAATTGAATTGAATTATTTCAATTCAATTTTAAATTTTGAAAATTGAATGTTAATTTAAAGGATATTAGGTACTTGTTGGCTGATTTCTCTCTTCTTCGTCGCTTGATATTATCATTATCATCATTGGCATTGTCGTTATCATTATATCATTACATCGTTGTATACATACATTCATTTCTCCATTATCATTATTTTGATTTTTTTATTTTTTCCTGAAAAAAATTCTTCGAAGCCACAATTTTGTGGTTTTCCTTAGAGTTTTGAAGAATAAGGTGTTTATAAATGTTTTTTTTTTATAATTATATACATATAACTATATATTATTATGCAAGTTACGATTGTAGGTACTAATTGTTGCTATTTTACTTTGACGGAGTTTTATTTTAATAATATTTTTTTGGTGAAAGTCAATATGTGAGAGTGGCTTTTTGATATAACCATTCAAAACTAACATAGGTATTGGACGAATTAACTGTTCGACTTTTTAGTTAATACTAATTGTAGAACAATTTCTGCTAATTTAATTTTTTGGGTATAAATGGTATAAAATAACGTGTTACATATTTATAAAATCTATACATATTTTGAAATAACTACTAAAATGGAGTTATAGTGTCGGAAACTAACATTCAATTAATGTTTAAGCATGTCCTAAGGCAGGGGTGAGCAACCTTTTTTTACCAACCGGCCTGTTTAAATTGATTAACAGGCCAAAATTTCAAATTTCAATATAATTTAAAAACTCGCAATAAAGGATTAGCGGGTCGCATTAAATTATTGAGCGAGCCACAGGTTGTCCACCCCTGCTCTAAATCAATGGAGGCATCGTTTTTGTATGTCTGCATGACACTGGTTATGGTGTTCCGTCCGACCGGCGTAATGTCCTCTATACTATCAAATCATACATACAACACATACGCACACACGAAATTATGGCAATTTTTTATGGGTTTTATTTACTTATCAATATCAATAATTGATCCTAATCCAAAAACTGTAACCTTAAATTGATTTAAGATTGGTTAACGACCAATAGCCAATCAAAGGACTGCTTATTCAATCTTTATTTTACTCAAAAAAATGATTGTTATTACTTAAAAAATATTGATTTGATTCAAAAACACATTTAGAAAACGTATAAAAATTTGAACGCATCGGGATTCGAACCCGCGAGTCCTGGATACCGTTCAGGCGCTCTCGCCACTGAGCATGCGTTCAACGCGCCTGAACGGTGTTTAGGGGGCGCGGGTTCAAATCCCGCTGCGCTCAAATTTTTATACGTTTTCTAAATATGTTTTTCAATTTTCCTAAGTGTGGAATAACACCAGTCGTGGCCCAGTGGCACAAGAGTGTGACTGTAAACGACTGGTTGTGGGTTCGATTCCCACTCGAGGAGTGGAAATTATATTTCCATTTTCTTCGCTCTGGTGTCGAGGTAAAGCGCGGCGTTAAGTTCCGCCACTTAACACGCAAGCCTCGGAATTCGGCGGAAAGTGGGGAACGGAGTGTCTTAACACTAGGTTCCCTCTGCCTACCCTGCTGTGTGCGGGATATAGCGTGAAGCTATTCAAATTTTTTTTGGAATAACACTTTAAAAATGTTTAAAAATATTGATTTGATTGTTAGATCAATCTAAGGTTGTAGTTTTTGGATTAGGATCGATTATTGATATTGAGCGTTAGAGAGTGTTGCCATGGTTTTGTTATTATTTAACCAATTGTGGCGATTGTACCTGGTTTATGTTATAAAAGATTTTTTGTTGACGCGATTTTTATACGTTAGGATATTAAATTATTTTAAAAGGATTTTTTCAGTGACCACCTACCTTGATAGCTGTTTAGTATTTAAAACGTCAGGTTTTCTATAATTATATTTTTTCGAATACGAAAGATATACGCGAATAATGCGGTTAAAATTATCCATGTATTTTTTGTTTTAGTAAAAAAAGATATATCATTAAACAATTATGCAAAAGAGTGGTTATTATTAGTTATTGGTATACATTATTTTGATTATATTTATATAAAATGTTTAATATTTAGATAATTGTATGAATTTTACTCTATATATTGATTACTACGTTTCATAACTTCATTTTGCCGTTGTTGTGATAAGTCGGAAAGATTTGTATACAGATTTTTAAATAAATAAATTTATTAAATCTTATTTTATTGAGCAATTTATTCAATTCAATTAAAATCTACTCGCCAATCTCTTTCCAGTCTTTTTATAATATTGATAAAATACAGTTGCGATACTTTACGTGTGACCCATTGATATGAACTTTAAAATACAACTTAATAAAAAAATATATACATCTAGTATATATAAACTATAAGCGATGTATATTAAAAAATAACCAAGTTACAATCGCCCCCCATCACCTAACAACACGCGACGGGCGCCCGGTGCCACATGTTCACGTGTCGCTTCCCATTGTTTTCTCCGCAGCCGACCAGAATAACACACTAACGCCAGACAAAGACCCCTCGAGGGTCATAAAACACCATCGAACAGTATCCCTACCCACCGGATGCTCTCTGTACCAAGAACCATTGAAAATTGTACACGAGAGAACCCGATCAGCACCTCTCACTGGCGACGAACTAGATCGAGCTATATTAGAGAAGGTAGCAATGCATTCCTCGTGTAAAGCAGTCAATGGAACGGACCCGTCTATGGCCAAGAAAACGTGGATTCGACGCGCGAGCACCGGTACAAGGTTGTCGAAATTATCGCCGGCCCATTCCAAGAGTATGTATTTGTGTATGATTTGTATATAAGCATCGTTTACTGTACTAACTGACGTGCTTTTATATTGTGGTCACTGTTTTTTTTTTTGACGTATTTTTTTTGTTTGAAATGCTTGTTTTTATGTTTATGGTATATGCATGCGCTTGTTATTGTGTTTCAGCGCGCTTTTTTCTTAATAAATTATTTTTTTTTAATAGAATAATAATTATTATTGTATCACGATTCTATTTTTGGTTTAGATATGTATATGTTTTTTTTTATTATATATTTATTATAACACCTTAATCTGAAAGTTTAAGAAACGTCAATGTGACGTAATCAAATGTCATTTTTCGTCACGTGATTAATTCATAGCCATATTTTCTCCCACTTATAGCTTACCGCTTGAAATATTCGATTTTAGTATATTTGTGTATATATCAAATAAAATATATATATTCCTTTACGGCTAAACCCTTGTTGAGTATTAGTTAACTAATAGCTTAGCGTTTCTATAGTAAAATTATTATTTTTTTTCATTATATAAAACTTTTATATATTAAAAATTCAAAGTACCTTTTTTTATGTGTTACCAGTGCTTAGCTGGCAACACTAACGTAATGTTTTATTTGCTAGGTTTTTATTTAAAAAGCCTATATAATTTAATCTCTTTTAAATAAATATTAAATCTCTATGCAATTCATTTTAAATATAATATATTTTAACGTCAAAAAATATGTTATAAAATGGATAATATAATCTGTATCGATCTTATACATTAACATTATTATTATATAGAACATAGTACTGAAGAAATGGGGCTTATTAACTAAACAATGGTTTATATTGTTCAAAATAAAATAATTTTGTTCGCAGATTCGAATGTGATACGCAAGAGGTGTGACACGATGCCGTCAAGAGCGAGCTCGTCCTTTGAACCTGAAAGGCCTCCGCCGAGAGATATGGAGTTAGACGGTGTGTATGGGCTTTTGCATATATTTACTGTTAGACGAACATAAAAGTGGAAATAAAAACTAGAAAAATTGCCTTCTTGCAATTTTTTAAATATAAAAATAGTACAAAAAGCCACTATAGATATATATATTTTTTTAATTTTTTTTTAGCTTCACGCTGTATCCCGCACACAGCAGGGTAGGCAGATATACAATAATATAAATAACTAACACATTTAAAAACAAACGCGCGCGCAAAAGCAGACAATTACAATTTTTTTAAATTTCTGTATGATGTGGAACATTTAGCAATTTTAATCCCCAAAATGGTTAAAATTCTGATCTCGAAGTTTATTTATTTTTACCCCTTTGGATAATTACATACTCAACAATATTACTTTCAAGTCGCTTTCTTCTTTAGTTGTGTATTCGTCGAATTAGTACAAAGTCGATAGATAAACATACTATATTGTATGTAAAGTTAACAAAAAGTTTTTTTTTTTTCACATTTCCTTTTTATTACGAACAAGCGACCCGCTCTTACGTACAAGTGATATGTAACTTGTATCATCTATACCAGGGGTTCCCAACCTACTTTTGATCAAGGACCACTTTTACATTATTCTTGCTAGCAGGGACCACTATGTATGTAATCCTTGTAGTTTCTGTCATTTTATAGTTCGATGACTCGTATAACTTTGGGTAGAGCTGGGTACAACACCTGCTAAATTAAAAATCGTTCGCGGTCCAGTTTATCCATTCGGACCACTGGTTGGGAACCAGTGGTCTATACGAAGATCCTTTAGGATTCTCTGAACTTTCTGTTCAATCACAATAAGGTATAGCCTATAGCACTCCTGATTAGTATAGCTTTCTAATTGTGAAAGAATTTTCATGATCGGTTCAGTATTTCCGAATACTTCTTACAAACAAAGTTTCAAACTTTACATATTTATTATATTAGTATAGACAAAAGTGGTAGTACAAAAAAAATTTGTATTAAGACACTCCGTTTTCGACTTGTTTGATGACTTGTTTTTTTTTCTGATTATAAATATAAATAGGTGTAAAATATAAATTTAAACTATATATTACCATTTGTGGCCAGTCGTGGCCCAGTGGCACAAACGTGTGACTGTAAACGACTGGTTGTGGTTTCAAATCCCACTTGAGGAGTGGAAATATTTAATATTTCCGTTTTCTTCGCTCTGGTGTCGAGGTAAAGCGCGGCGTTAAGTTCCGCCACTTAACACGCAATACCTCCGAATTCGGCATAAAGTGGGGAACGGAGTGTCTTAACACTAGGTTCCCTCTGCCTACCCTGCTGTGTGTGGGATACAGCGTGAAGCTGAGAAAAAAGGAAATGGTATATGTAAATATAAAATTAAACTATATATTAATACTTTTCTTATATAATTTATCAGGTATGGATTCCTCCCGCGACGACATAGACTCGATATCGGAGTGGTACCGCACGCCGCGCATCCCCGAGGAGCCGGACTGCTGTGACGTCATATCTAAGGATTTCATGAGGTAGCATGTATATGTACTGGTTTTGTGGAAATCGGAACTGAATGTATTGCTTAATTGGGATATGTTGGTTTTGTTATTTTTGGTTTGATTGTCTTATATAATTTGTATTAAAATCTGTTTTAAGACATTTTTCTCATACGGTAAGCAAGTAAAGTAGTTAGCGGGAATATAATATTAAGTTACTTCAATCTTCATTTTTCGCCCGAATCTATCTGAGGCTAATTGTGTTAGGTATCGGACGTCAACGCCGCGCTTTTCTTGTTAGGTACTAGAGCGAAGAAATTAAAATAATATATAATCATTCTCTCAAGTGATTACAGTCAACCGCCCCAGGGACCTCCTACCCCCATTCAATCCCTGAACGGCCACCGCGGTCGCAGATCGCCTAAGCTGGGCCTCCCTTGATTCGTTGAGGGTCTCACCTGGCTGGGTCGATCGCCCGGGCAGTCATTAGCTCATCCCCCTCAGCCTTCCATACCTGTCCTTTTGGGACTTTACCGGATATGCCACATACAAGGCCTCATAAGCCTTACCCCGTTTCCCCTCTCCCGTGCGGTGAGAGAGAAGATCAGTAGTGTAGTGTTACAGTCAACCGCTGTTAATCTGCGTCTTGACAGAGTGTAATCTAATTTTCAATTCTCCCGCTCTAATGAACATGACAGAGCAAGGCGTTGAGTTCCACCACTCAACAAAAGAACAAAGAGTCTTGACACTATTAAACATTATTTTAAAGTGTGGAATAACACTAAGAAAAATTGAAAAAGACATTTAGAAAACGTATAAAAAATAAAAACGTATATAAATTTGAATTTCTCTACAGAGATCCTAACGACAAAAATAAGTTGTAATAAAACGTATAAGAATTTCGACGCAGCTGGTAGTAGAACGCATGGCTCAATGGTGAGAGCGCCTGGACGATATTCAGGAGGCGCGGGTTCGAATCCCGTTGCGTTCAATTTTGTATGCGTTTTCTAAATGTCTTTTTCAGTATTGACACTAGTTTCTCTCTACAAAGTTTATTACAACTTTACAATTATCGCACAGTATGACAACCCGCGGCAGCTCGAGCGCACACTCGCGCACATCCTCAGTGGGGGCGGACGAAGTGGACGCGGACCCCTCGACCCCCTGTCAACCCCCCGGACCCCTTGGGGGACCCCTCGGGCCTCCCGGCCCCTTCCCTGGGGGCTACCTGCCCATGGCCCCCGGACATGAACCTATAGCGGTGTCGTCCAGTGCGTCTGTATGTAGTGGGACCCCGTCTACTGATCCTAGGTTTAGGTGAGTTTTGGATGGTTGTGGATGGTTGGTGGGGTAGTGTTGGATGGTTTGATAGTGGTTAAACGGTATTTTTTTGCTTAATAAATTTTCAATGTAGTTGGATTTGAAACTGCGTAATTCCAAAACCAGTTAAGTGTTCTGATCACTAAATCTGGTCATTTGAGTGTACCCAAATGTGGTTTTTTTTATGAACATTAATTATTTGTAATGATGAAGTAAGAGAAGTATATGCTTCTTAAGTTCTAGAAATTGATTTGAAAATTTGTATTGAATACTTAAAAAAATAATATGTTATATTGAAAAATAGATTAACTTTTCAATATAACATATTAACTCAATACAAATTTAAAATGCAATAAA
Organism: Dryas iulia moderata; assembly: GCA_019049465.1. NCBI lineage: Eukaryota > Metazoa > Arthropoda > Insecta > Lepidoptera > Nymphalidae > Dryas > Dryas iulia. The sequence continues at coordinate 13,719,204 of CM032431.1, read as the reverse complement.
GCATACATTTTTTATGGTCTATTATAATTATAAGCTTCACGCTGTATCCCGTACATAGCAGGATAGGTAAAGCTGAATTCTGGAGGCATTGCTTGTTAAGTGGCGGAACTTAACGTCACGTTTTGCCTTGCCACTTGAGCAAAGAAAATGGAAACATTAAATATTTCTAATCCTTGAGTAGAAATCGAACCCACAACTAGTCGCGTTTATGTGAAAATTATTTGTTTTTATTTTATTATATGTATAGTATTAATAATAAATTGTAAATAATCTTGAATACACATATATTTGAATACATTTCATTCAACATAATACAAAATATTAACAAAAAAAATCCAACCAACAGCGAATACCAGCTAGAACCCGCCACCTCCCACATATCATCAGAGCGTTCAACCCGCGCGTACAGCGTGGGGTCCCGCCCCGCGCCCACCCGCGCGGAACCCGCCCGCCTGCGCGCCTACAGCGCGGGGGCACGGCGCGCGCCCGCCACCCCGGCGACCCCGGCCACCCCCGTGACCCCGGTGACCCCGAGCGCGGGGACCCCGGCGCCGCGCGCGTCCGCCGGCGACTGGATGGAGTTGGACTTCTCGTCTAACTCGCCTGCGCCTAAGGTGGGTTACGAAATGTGTGATCTGGGTGTTTCGGACGGAATATGTTTTAGTGTATATAAAAGAAAAGAGCGTTATATTTGTCTCTGCGGGGAACTGGATGGAATTGGATGGAGTCTAAGGTAAGTTGAGGTTGGCGTTACGAAATGTGTGATTGGGTGATGCGAACGGAACTTGTGAGGGAGATATATAAGTTAGTAAATATAGAAAGATAGTGCTACGTATCGTATATTATTGTAATAGTAACATAAGAAAGTGAGACACCACTTTTGAAGATGAACTCTTCTAATTCCCCCGCTCCTAAGGTGTTACGATATGTGTGATTGCGAATGAGAGTTTTGAGAAAGATCTCCCTTACTTCTATAGACTTCCTTGGTTTTGGGGGTGATGCGAACGAAATTTGATAAGGAGATACGTAAGTTAGTGAATATAGAAGAGTGTTAAAGTGGCACACACAAACCGAAGTTTTTCCTTTATAGTATAGTCTAATGCACCCCTTTTTTAGATGATATATAGGGTTTTTGTCTATATCCATTTTTAACTATAAATATTTAAAATTATATTTATAATAAAGTGTTGAAAATAATAACATGATTCCTCCTATTTCAGGTGATAGTAGCACGAACACCGCCCGCCGCGGGCTTCCTAGAGCGACGCAACATGGACGAGTACGTCGACATGTCGCCCCGCAACGCCGGATATGTGGAAATGCGGCCCGGAGACGTACCCCCCAACCCCAACCCCATCCTCAACCCAACCCCTACTCCCTCAACCCCCGACGGGTACGTAGAGATGACGTGCGGCCGCGCACCTACCCGCCCCATCGCGATATCTACCCCCCGACAACCCCCTCCCATCGCTACCTCCCCCGATGACAGACGAAAGCGACGAGAACCCCGAACTCCCCTCGGCTCGCAAACCCTATTCCACATGTCCATAGAATCCCCGTCGTCCCCGCCGGAATTAGACATAGCGGAATTAGACGATGATCATCACTACTTGACGACAGTCCGCGAATTGTCCGAAGATGGGCGGAAAAGTCCGGAGTTGAGGGATGTTCGCGCGGAATTTGGGGTTGGGGAGGTTTCGTCGTCTCCCCAGTATGTGCAATTGGTGGGGGGAATTAATATTGCGGGGAAAGTGGGGAAGTGTGGGGGAAAGTGTTCGGATTTGGATGAGCTGCCCAATAATCCTACGGCTACCAAGACTATTGTGAGGCCGGATGATGTTAGAGGTTAGTATTCACTGTTAGTTATGTTTTATTTATTCATTCTTTTACATTTTTTCTGAAGTTTAGCTGTTATAGCGCAGGATAATTGGTTTCTAATAGGCATTTTTTTTAATGTCAACTGTATCCCACACATAGTAAGGTAAGTTTTCCTTGAGCGCTATGATCTGGGAACTTTCAAGCGTCGTGTGTACAGACACCTCTACTCCCAAGGTCGGCAACGCATCCACAGCTCTATCGTTGTGAATGTCCATGGGCGAAGATAACCATTTACCATCAGATGGTCCTTCGGCTCGTTTGCCCCCGTTTTCAAATAAAAAAATAAAAAAAGATAGGCATATGGAACCTAATATTAAGACACTCCATTCCCTATTTTTGCCGAATTCCGGAGGCATTGCGTGTGAAAGTGGCGGAACTTAACACCACGTTTGCCCCAAAGGGAAAAAAACGAAAGTATAAAATATTTTAATCGAACCCATAACCTGTCCTTTAAAGTCACATTTTATGCCCACAAGCCACGACTGGCCTTAACAAACAAAAAAAATTACAGATTTTCGTTTTCTAAAAGGGAATTTTAATTTCGTAGATGTGGGAATAACACTTTAAAACACATTTTTTATTATATAATGAAATAATACTTATTAAAATAATCCTCATTAAATAAAAAGAAAATGAATAAATTATCACACATTACTATAATAACTTCGTATTAATATAGCCTGTATGCAACTCCACAGATAGCCCGACACTCCCCGGCGCGACGGCGGGCGCGGGCGTGGGCGCGGGCGCGGTGCACTACGCCGCACTGGACCTGGAGCCGCGGCGCGCGGCGGCGGCGCCCGCGCCCCGCCTCTACACGCAGATAGACTTCGTGCGCAGCGAGAAGTACGCCGCGGACGCTACGTAGCGGTTGGCGGGTGGGTTCACGGGTGTTCGAGTTAGACGTCCATGGGAGTAGACCCGTGCCTTTATTAACTTATTTTTTTTTTTTTTTTTGTATGAATTAGACGTCCACGGGACGCTTTATTATTATTTTTTTCTCTATGCCTTAGTCTACATTGGCGGTGCATTTATGATACACGCACTATTACGTTTTGGTGGGTAGGTAGAGAGAGTAAGAGAAGTACGTCGTGGACGCTACGTAGTGACTGGCGGTGGATTTTATGGTTCAAACATTAATACGTTAAACTGAGTAAACAGAGAGACACTTTGTTTTCCACTTTTGGTACCAATTTGAGAAAATCACTTCTTAACCCTTCTTTGCATCGTGATGGAAATTTCCATCATACCATTTAAAAGGAAAAATAACATTATAGGACTCCACACAGACAGTCTTTTTGCATGATTATGGAAAAATCCATCATATCATTTTTTCAATAAAAAAAGCTATAAAAATAGACAAATATTTTTTTATTTATTTTTCCTGTAATGTATGAACTGAATTACAAACACATGATTTTTTTTTTAAAAGTAAAAAATCATGCAAAGAAGGGTTAAGTACCAAAAACGGAAAACAAACTTACATGAGTAAATACTTGAAGGTGGCGTAACTTAACGTCGTGTGGTGCGGTGAAATCGATGGAATGAAAAAAGTTTAAAGTTGGTCTACGAATGTTGTGTAGATAGTCAAACACTGCTCTACGACCAAATTGAAGTTTTATGTCAAAATTTTGAAGAGAACATTGAAAAACTTGAACTCCTACTTAATTTTTTTTTTTAGTTTCACGCTGTATCCCGCACACATTCGGGAACCTAGTGTTAAGACACTCCGTTCCCCACTTTCCGCCGAATTAATACTATAATATTTTTAATACTTTATTACAAAAAATGAATATATCTCCTTTTTGTCGAAATTTTTAAACGGGACGTTGTGGAATTGCAAATTACTTAACAATTTGCATTTCTTCAACGTCACGCTTTGTCTTACGTAATTGATATAAATTTTTATCAATAAAATTTATTTTGTATTACAGATATCGCAAAAAAAAACAAAAGGCCGCACATACTTCAAAGTATCCACACCTCGGGAACGCCTCGTCTCGCCTCGCCTCGCCTCTGTATATAATATACAGAACTCCGTATACACTGTACAGTCACTGTATACGGTATACAGTACACTGTACAAGCTATACAGTTCACTGTATACAATATACAGTTACACCGTCTAACGTACGTTTAGAGCAAATTACATTACACTAAAGTTAAATTAATTATTATATATATTGTATATGAATTATATTGGCATTAATTAGTACGTCAGTGGAAAACAACATTTTGTTAATTTGTAAAAATTTTCATTTATTAATTAATTTGTATGTAGTTTTTGTTTTTTTTTCTCTTTTTTTATGTTATTGTTACATTATATACTGCAAAATATTGTTATGTTTTGAATTTGAATAATGCGATGGGTCTTTTTTTTTCTTATTGTAGATTAGGTGTGGCCAAAAATGAGAATTTTTTGCGAGCCGCAATTAAATATGTATTTATGCAAAAGATTAAAATAGGACTATAGATATTATAGAAAAATATACTAGATATTTTTCGAGATCTACAAATAATCTGATAAAATGAAAGCATGTGGCTTGCGAATTGCTGTTTGGCCCCCTGACATAGACAGTGAAAAATCATTCAGCATTTTTATTTGGTAATTACTTTCTGTTAGTTAAACCATTAATTTACTATATCTAACAAATACCAACACGTTCTCTCCTTCATATTGTTATAAATATCCATATTTTTTATTTAAATTTTATTTTATTATCCGCCATTTTTTAAACACGATACAAATTGAAATAGGTTTTATATAATTTTTTTTTATTAACTAGACAAGACGAGGTATACGGAGTGTTTGACTTAAATTATACTGCCATTTACATTAGAAGCGTATGATTCATATGACTAACTGTTATTTTATTATTGTATTTTATTTATTATGTATTTATATATTCTAGTTATTTTTTTTATTTAATTTTTTTTTTGTTAAAAGAAGTAATACCTTATTATTATTAATACAATATTTAAAATATCAGTTAGTAAAAGCGTACGATGAGCGAGTATTTTCAAACGTGACTGCCGGGATGATATTCCTTTACTAATATAGAATAACCTCGGTTTAAGAAAAATAAACTATTTTCTGTTTATTTTTTAACAAATACTTTTGACTTTCTTCAGACTTCATTTGATTCAAGTTTTATTTTTTTTTTAATAGTAGAGTGTGATTGATTAATAATAGTAAATTTATAATGAAGTTGTATATAAATAACTTTTTTTATATATACTAATATAATATGACAGTGACTTAAATCTAATAACATTCAGCCAATAAAATGTAAATAATAATTGAAATTTCATTATTAATAATAATTAAATTTAATTGACTTTTCTAAAAATTAATAATTAATGCACTCTACTATTTATAAGAACGTTTAAATTGACTTATTTCAGCCATATGCATATAAATTAATTAGGTATTTTTTCATTTATTTTTGTAGTTACTATATTTAAACTGATGACTATATTTTAAATAAAAAAAATGAAATAAATATTATCATATATTCATACCTATAATAATGTTATATTAGAACGATATAGACTAAGGCTAAATTCCCGAGGTTATCCATACAAATCAATAATAATTATATTGTTAATAAATTATTAAAATGTATTGTAAAAATTGTACGTATGTTGGTCAGTTTGAATATTTTAATTATGAAAATATTGTATAAGTCCCCTATTTAGTACAATCGCAGATAAAATCTCAGTTCTAAATGTAATTTTGTAAGTAAATTCACATATAGTTGTGGTACTATTGTTATGAACCGATTTTTTAATAAAATATACAATATGTCGTATGTTATATTTGTGTTGTGGGAGATTTGAGTTTTGAGTTGAGTTTTCAGTTTGAGTTAATTGAGTTTCCTACATATTTAAGAAATGATATTTTTATCTAAAAAATCTGTTACCAAAATCTGTAAAAGTAAAAAAAATGGTAATTGTAAGTTATGACGTCACACGGTTTTTGTAAATAATTTTTTTAAAGTTTATATTAAATTAATTTTTCAATTTTGTTAATTGATAATAATAAAATTAAAAATAAAAAATATTGTCATTGACTATAATGTATTTTTTAATGAAAAGAATTAAAGTCGAAACTCAAGTCTTCTGCAACATACCATATAGAATGCTTATCTCGATCCAAACTAAAGTAACGCCTGCCTTTTCTTACATAAGGCGTAAGAAAAGGACAGCGCTATAATTAGTGGAGATTAGAAAAGTCATTCTAGAGCTTCCAATACATGCTCAATATTATTGCACAATATATATTAACTACTCAATATTAGATATAAAAAAAGAATTTTGAACTTTTCCCACATAACAATGTCTCAGAGAAAACTTAAATCCTAGTGTTAAGACACTCCGTTTTTCACTTGTCGCCCGAAATAGAGACGTGCTACGATTGGAAGTGTACATTGAAATATATTGAAAGTCTTCATGTAAGTTGTATTGCGCAATATAACATCAAGTTTATTTAATCGGTTTGAATAAAACTTGTGTAACTCAAAATTTTGCTAAAAACGTGCCATTTGCAGCTGATTTAAAGATTCTTTGACGATTTTCTAATAAATTGCAATTTTTAATTTACGTCACTTTGGTTTAGAGCCAGTATATTGTCTGATAGTATTGAATGAGTATTGGAAGCTTTATTGGGTATATAAAAAATATGTTATGCAGTACATATACATATATTACATAGGTTTGTGATGGATCGTGAATGTGCGCTAGGAAATGTTTTGTCTTTCTGAATGAGTTTTATCAAAATCAGTTTAGTAGTAGTTTTCAGGCTTTTGTTTGGATATTTAAATATTTTCAACATTTGGTTATATTTTTGTTTATTTTTTTGTTATATGTTAACTAATGAATACCTTAATTTTGTTTTAAGAAAAGTTTCTATTTAAATGTTTCTTTAATAAATAATATTATCTATACAGATTGCTAAAGTTAATAAATTTGAACGATGAATGAAAAATTTTCAACCTATTGCCATCAGGTCTTTATAATTTGTTCTTTATTAAAGCACATTCACGATCAGCCACAAGTATTTAGACTTAGTTATGCAAAATCGATCTAAAACTCCAATGTTTATAAATTATTAAAATGACATTTTAAAAATTATTAATATACTAAAATTATTAAGAAATATGAATTTATATTTAAAAGATAATTTGAAAATATTGTTTTAAATCAGTTTTTTATTTCCACCAACACACAGGGTAGACAGAGAGAACCTAGTGACAGAACACTCCGCTCTCCGCAATTTTAAATACGATTTTCCATACTTTAGATCGATTTTACATAACTTATTTATATATACCAATATAATTAACAATTAGCTGATAATGCAACGGTTGTGAGAGAGGCCTAAAGTAGTCGCGTTCTACATACTACCTATTGTGTTCGTAGTGTCGATACTCTCCGTTTCTCTGATCTGATCGATCTTTGAAGTGTTTCTTATCTCTTATCAGTGTTGACTTGTTATTGGTTGTCGCTTGGTTGTTCTTGTTTTGAAGGTTTTTTTTTTTCTATTTACGTGGTTAATATATTGTAGAAGCGATTTTTTTTCTATATAATCGTGTTTTTCTATTAATTATCGTTGTAATAATCATTTATTTTAAATTTGATGTTTTAAGTAAAGCGTGAAAAGTAACTAAGTTACTAAAACGCTTAGTCTTTTTGTTATTATTTATATGTTAAGTTGTTTTTTTTTGTTCTACTTATATGCAAATACAAGTTGTAATAAATATTTTAAACTTATATTTGAATAAAATAAAGAATAAGAACAACCAAGTATAACCAAATTAAATAAAAACCTGAGCTTGCCCTTTATTGTTCCGATTTTAATAAAATTAGTTAACATCTAATTCCAGTCTTGCCCTCGCTTTCGAATCATTCGTACAAATATAGTACAGTATATGTTACTGTTCAGATTCAGACCCTATTTCAGGCCAATTTAGTTTGTCTCAGACCGAATCTGTTGGTTAGGTATGACCTATTCATTCAGACATTATGGACGCGAAGGACTTTAAGTCGAAATTTTAAAAATGCGATTCGAAGTTACGAAATTTGTGTCGTTCAAAGAATTTTTTGATGTTATAATGAATGAAGTAATTATGTCTAAAATATTTAGACCAAACTAATGTGTCCTAGTGTAGTAGTATACAAGAAATAGGACAAATTGTGTTCTAGGACAAAACAGTTTGCCCTAAAATAGGGTTTGGTCGGTAACGGTATATATACTTAGTGCGCGATACTATTCGGTTGTTGAAGTAAATCTGGGAACACATCTGCGGTAAATCGTCTTTACCATGTAAATACAATTGATTTAAATCATTAGGAGAAAACTCGTCAGATGTGACCCAGCCTTACGATCTGTCGTGTGCCTTAAAGAAACTTAGTCACAAATATTAAATAAAAATCGCGTTTTGTAAATTTTAGAATTATTATTATATATAAAACTTTCCATGGAGGGTTATAGTTATATTAAATATAACAACGTTTGAATGAAAGTGGTCTAACTTAGGATTTCTGTAACTTTTAAATTTGCGAAAACAAAATCATGAATTTTAAGATTTTTAAAGTTAGGTCACTTTCATTCTAACATTGCAGTATATAAAGTAAATAAGTAAAGAAACTAGTTGATAGATAATAGTTAGTCTATTGTCGTGGTTTTTGCGAGTTTTGATCATGTAAAGTTTTTATAAATATAAAAAAATAAATAAAAAATGGTCAATTATAATAACTTATGCAAATTCTAATTGAGAATATAAGGATCGTATATCTTTATAAGTCCTTTTTATAAATGTAAAAACTTTGTATTATATTATATAGAATATTATAATAGGTTTCCTTTCACACCCCTCCATGGAACAAGCGAAGGATTGAAAATGCTTTTTACTTTTGACTTAACGATGCAGAAGGTTTTTCTTTTTATATATGTTACAGTTCAACCCCGTTCTTATAAGTTACAAAAAGTTACAACTTGTTAGGTCTAGTTTTGACTAAAACTATAATTAAGTAATGTTCAAAATTAAGAATCTGTTTTAATTCGATGTTTTATTCGATAAAACGGTTTCTTTTCTAAAGTAAAGCAGTTAAACTACTTTACATGAATTAAATCAAAATTACAGTTTAGGATTTGCTTAGGTTAGGTTAAGTTCTTTTTAGTTTCCAGTGATTTAAAATATTCTAAATTAAAAACATTTCCTTTGAATAAGATATTTATTTTAAGTGAAACTATACAATCACAATATCGTAAAACGTACTTTTTGGTATTCGAAAAAACTTTAAAAAAAATCTAATTTATTTAAGTTAATTTTAACTGATATTTAATTTTAATGATTACTTTTTTGGTAGTTTAGCAAAGGATAGGCAAAATAAACATAATAAAAAAACTAAAGCTTCCAAAAGCTAGGTAGGAAAAACGCGAAGTAACTAAGAACGGTGTTTAACTGCAACATTTTAATACTAAATACATACGTATACGTGTAAAACGCGTTTAATTAATTAATTATATAGATTACGTTGCGTTCCTATTTGCGATTTTTTTTTGTATCATGTTTTTGTTATATATATAAATTTAAAGTTAGTTTTAGATTTACTTTCGAGTAATTATTATTATTATTGTTGTTGACTTGTGTTGATTTCTCTTTCAGTTTTTTGAAAATCGATTAATAAATTTGATATTTTTTGTAAAATCATGAGTAGACAGAGAGTATAATAATGAGTCACTCTTCATTACATAATATCTGTTTAATTTTAAAAAAATCTGTTCTGTAGTTACCAGTAACTATGCAACTCGGAACAGTGAAAGCGAAAATATTTCTAAATATCCTTCACTATTAATCGTATCTCAGTGGAAATCGAACCTATTCCTCTCGTTTCACATAAAGATGTTGAAAACATAATTATTTATTATCTATGTTGACGTATCGCTCACTGAATACAAAAGTGCTTTAAATAATATAACATTTTTAAAATGTTATTAACATTTTTTGTTGTGTTGGGAAGTTGTCAAAAGCGTATAATATAGCCGGTAGTAGAACAGATGGCTTAACGCTCAAAGCGCGCAAACAGTTCTCAGAGGGCGCCGGTTCGAGTTCCGCTTCGTTCAATTTTTTTATAAATTTTTATAAAATTGATTATTATGTTTTTTTTTTATTTAATGACAATTTTGTATTCATTGAGAGATATATTTAATATAACCTGATACATCCCACCCATTCATGTTTTTTCGCGTTATTTCTTTTTGTTGGTACTTCGAGAAATCGCGATTCAGTATATGTTTTTCTATATTAGTTAAAATTTGTTATAGATCTAATGTAATTAGACGTTTCGGGTCAAACCCATTGTTCGAATAAAATTTGAACTAAAAAAAATCTTCTGCTCGTCTAAAAAAGTAAAGTACAGGCTCAGGCGTAAATGTGTTCAAAGTTTTTTTTTGTTTTCCCATACGTTTATCGATAATAGGTTCCTGTTTTTCTCCCTTATTTGAGATTCTTACATGCAATAGTTGTTTTCCTCGATAATTACGAAAAAGGGTTGATTTTGTACGCACCAGGGTTTTTATATATACATAGATAATTGGGGTGTCTGGCCGTTTGTTACGATTTTAGTTTAATACTAAATTAGTAGCGGCATGGACCCCCCGCCGCAAGTACATTGATAGGTAGTATAATAGAATTATATACAGACATACGTACATACATAAATATGTTTAAATGAATATGGAAGGTGTTACTCGCGCGCTCCTTTTTTATATATAAATTTTGTAAAAACCAAATATTTAATGTTGAAAATGTTCTGAATTAAAGATTTTATTATGTTACAATCTCGCCACAATAGTTATATTTACACAATAAGGTTTTTAGGCTTAGAATCGTTTGAAATACCTGCGCGTGAGTAACGCCCTTCCTCTTATATACCCGCTACATATTAATAGATATATGATAAAATTATGACGTTTATATATATCGCCGTTGCGCGTGAAATACCGCTGACGAGCAGTTTGTAAATACCGCGTACAAGCGATACATGCAAAGTTGATATTTCGTGGTGTGATTCGTTTAAGCGGTAATCCGCTTATGTTACCGCTTACAATATTTGAATAAGAATATGAAGGCATATTTCTATCAATATAATACCGCTTTACACAAGTAGTGTTACCAAATTATTGAAATATTTGGAAAAATATGAATATACCGCGTATCTTGTATATATGCGGTATTTACAAACTGATCTTTCGCGGTATTACACGCGCAACGACGATATATTATATTATTGTAATACTATATACATTTGATAGGTGACGTATAGATAAGTTACCGATACAAATACAATCCCGCCGGTAATTGTTTCGACGATGAGATATTAGCTGACGTTGAAGCTTTTTGGGATAATCGATTTTTGTTGGTATTTGATATATATCGATGTTAAGACCCAAAATGTCGATTTTACTTTTAGCAAACTTTGAATTGTTTATGTAAAAAGTCAGTATTGTTATATTGCCTTTTTACATAAAGTACAAAAAATTTTACGTATGCTTAAAAAGTACAGGGAAGGTTGGTTTATGTAATTTTTTTGCATTTTCTTTAAAATTGAGGGTAAAATCGAAATGTCAGTATCGTTCTAATAGATTATATTTGCTTGCCCAGTGAAATACCTAATGGTAAAATAAAAAACCAACAGTTCAACTAAAATTTAACATCTAAACATCGATATTTATCATACTCGTATGTGTTTTTATAATATCGATTATCCCCAAGTCGATTATCTCTGAACTATAAAGTAACAAGGATGGGGAACATTCCGACAAGCTCGACTAGTCCAGTGTGTTCATACATCGTTATCGGTGTAGCTTTCTGTCCACTCCGGTATAGACCATATTTGGGCAAAAATTAATTGCAATTAACAATTATTAACAATTGATCATTTGTTTGGCGTAAATCACAATTAACAATTAATTGATCAAAAATTAACAACAAATAAATTTTTAGCTAATTAATTATGATTTTTATGAGATTTTCGCACTAACAAGAATTAATTTTTAACATTTAAATATTAATTGCATTTAAATTTTGCCCACCATTGGTATAAATACTATGCGCTCGAAACTTAGTAATGGGACCTGTATAACGCCTGACTGAGTTAACACCAAATTTTTATATAAAACAAGTTAATAATTAAAATAAATAAATAAATAATAAAAGGTTATTTATTCGCGACGTACGCCTATTTTGTGTATTGTATGTAAATTATTGAAATTTTGAGAATTAAAACTCGTTTAAATTTAAACGTTAAGCTTTAATAACGCCAGATTTAAAGGATTTCTTTTTGTTTTTAAGTTTCTTTTTTCTTTTCTTTCGTTTTTTTTTAATTATTATTACTTTTTTTTTTGGATAATACAAACGTATCGCCAAAAAATGTATTGTATAACTTGAGGTCGCACTCAGAAATGTCAATTGGCGTGTTAATGCCAGTTAAGCGTTAACTGAGGTTTCTGTGTGCGGCGGTTAGGTAAATCAGTTGAGAACTGGCCGATATTATAACGTAGTACAATTAGGCACAGCCATTGTTTACTTTATGTATTATGTGTAGGGGAATTGCTCGGAATGAGCCTTTGAGTGTCGTTTTAGTGATGGCCGGGCGACGGTGGCTTGCTTACTACTGAAAAAAAAAACATTTTATATATTATAAATATTATTTGTAACGAAATTAAATAGATATGTGTTTTTTAATGACGCTTTTTTGATTAAATGACATTTTTTCACAGATTAAATATGTTTAGTTGACAGTGACAGTGACAGAAACCAGTTTTGTTAATAATTTAGTCATTTCATCCAGTTGTATTTGATATTGTAATTTTAATATCAGTTGTATGTATTTGTGTATTGGATTCTAGTATCGATTTTTGTATGTAGTAAGATTTGATTGTGTGAGACTTGATTATTCAAGGTTACCTTCAAATTTTGCTATTTCCAATTTTTAACCAAAATGTCATTAATTATAATTTGAATATATATTTAAGTTTGTTTAAATTTATCAGAACACAAGTCACGAGCCGCCCGGCAGCTTCTAGGTAAGCCAGTACGCAGTTAGCTAGCGCAACCTCGCAGTATATATTTAGTAACTAGCTTACTACATAGATATACTATATTACTTTATTCCACGTAGATCTAAGACGTTCTATAATATATGTTAACGGACGGGTACGGTCGATACTCCTTTTAAAATACGCCTAAAAATATTTTTTAGACGAAAATAATTAACTGGAAATTATTCAGATATATACATTTTATATATATAATATATATTATTATTATTATTATTTTTAATATATACATATTTATTAGCACAAACGTCACAAAATCAAGGATGTTTTAAAAGGAGCGGCGCATTCGCATTGGTGTGATAGTTTACATCGAACGCTAGTGTGAAAGCGGCCTTATTTACACACTCCGTACAAAGAGGTCATGACAATGGAGTTTATATGTACTAGTCCCATTGCAACTTAAATAGATTTTGCATAAAAATGTTCCTGTAACGGCGTAAATAGTGTTTTTTATAATTAATAACTAAGGTTTAATAAGTAATGTCTAACGGTATTGGTATCACAAGTACCACGCAAGCGCGACCCGGTGTGCCCCGCACGGGATCGAACCCCGGACCGTCGGCGGTTAGAGAAGGCTCGTTGGAAAAATAATATTTTTTTACAAATGGTGCTAAGTTTTGTTTTAGTCAATGCCGCGCCGGTGGGGGCGGGGGCGGTCGCGCTGTACCGCCATGTTATGTTTATTACATTTCTAAATCTAATTTTTTGGTACGTTACATTTTGTTTACTTTCATATTACGATTATATTGTAAATAAAAATTAAAGCTTTGGATTTGAATGTGGGTTGTTTTTTTTATTTTTTGGTATACCTTTTTTTTATTCTAGGTATCTTTCTTGATATAGTTTTACTTTTATGTACTCTATTTTAACGTTATGTTTTTTTCGTTCATCAAAGTAGTCAGGAAGAACTTAGTCTAAAGTCACTCTGTTCTCTACTGCCTGCCTGACTTCAATACCTTGTGCATTGTAAAAGAATGCCTGTTGTAAAATAACCCCGTTCTTTGTCTTATCAACCAATACGGAGAAATAAAAATAAATAAATCATATTAGTCTAAAATTAAAATACTACTAAAATCGGAAACCTCAATAGACAGTTGAACTATAAATACATATCGCTAATTGGTCCTACCCCAGTAAGTTTGTAAAGTCACTGTTTTCTATTTTTTATTTCATTTTACACTAGTGTAGTCCAGCTCGTGGCTTTGCCTGCGTAAACACAACTGTTTCACTATAGGTACATTGATATCACATTAGAAACTTCTAAAATTATCAGTGTTTCTCTACTATATTATGCATGTATTATATATAAACCTTCCTCTTGAATCATTCCATCTATTAAAAGAAACCGCATCAAAATCCGTTGAAGATTTAAGCATACATACATACAGACAGACGCGGGAAGCGACTTTGCTTTACACTATGTAAAGATGAAAATCCTTGTCGCAGTCAGATAGTGTTTGGCTGTAAACCAGGAAATGGTTGTGGGTTCGATTTTCACTCGAAACAATTACAATAACATTCCTTTGGTAAAAGGCTAAAATTATATGTTTAGTTCCGCCAATCAATACTCAATACAAAGAGTAGATAGAGAACAGAGTGTCTTAACACTAAATTCACTGATTACAGAGAGAAGTAAGACGATGAAAAAAATAACAAAAAAAAAATTAAATAGCTTCACGCTGTATCCCGCACACAGCAGGGTAGGCAGAGGGAACCTAGTGTTAAGACACTCCGTTCCCCACTTTCCGCCGAATTCGGAGGCTGCGTGTTAAGTGACACCAGAGCGAAGAAAATGGAAATATAATTTCCACTCCTCGAGTGGGAATCGAACCCACAACCAGTCGTTTACAGTCACACTCTTGTGCCACTGGGCCACGACTGGCCACAAAAAAAAAACATTTATTATACATATAAGCTATATTCTACCTTTCATAAAGAACAAATAAAATAAAACACCCAATTGTTAAAATACTGTTTATTTTACAAATTAACTGACAGTTCATACAAATAGTTAAAAATCATCGACATAAATGTATGGACATACCTTAAGAAAGTTACTTAGTACCTTATTTCTAATTTATAGAAACTTTACGGTGGTTATTTAAAATGGCACTTTTAACAAGAATAGTTTAAGTTATTTATAAATTGTGATGCAAATAAATCCTCTAACTACCTAATTGTTTAGCAAAAATAAAATAAAGTGAAATAAGGGGCCAGTCGTGGCGTAGAGGCACAAAGTGTGCCTGTAAAGCGACTGGTTGTGGATTCGATTCCCACTCGAAGAGTGGAAATATATAATAGTTCCACTTTGTCCGCTCTAGTATCGAGTCAAAGCGGGGCGTTAAATTCCGCCACTTAACACTCAACGCTAGAGGCATTGCGTGTTAAATTCGGCGGGTAGGGAACGGAGTGTCTTAACACATGGTCCCCTCTGCCTACCAGAATATGTGCGGGATACAGCGTGAAGCTAAAAAAAAAGTAAGCCACAAGTAAGTCACACTAGGTTCTTCAACTAAGTGGGAAAAAGCATGAAGCACAATAAACCAAAGCAATTTGAAAAATCGCTCTTTTTAGAAATATTAACAAGGTAATTAAACCCGCTACTATAAAATAACAATATATGTTATATCGACGTTTAACTCTGTATATTTAACTATTTAAAATATTTAATTATTTTCATGAAAATTTACTAAAAATATACAGAAAGCCATACATTCAGCTTACATACATAAGCGCTGACAAAGCTGTTTCTAAGATTAGTTTAAATAATACGTAAAAATATTTTAAACATTTTTAAAGTGTTATTCCACACTTAGGAAAATTGAAAAAGACATTTAAAGAAAACGTATAAAAATTTGAACGCAGCGGGATTCGAACCCGCGCCTCCTGAATACCGTTCAGGCGCTCTCACCACTGAGCCTTTTTATACGTTTTCTTTAAATGTAAAAATCTATTTTCCATTACATTTCTTCTTATTTTCAATCTAAGATTTAAAATATTAGAAACAATTTTTAATAACTATTAAAAACTGTAATTTTGGCCTGCCTATAGATTACAAAATTCATACAAAAAGCATGTCCATACAAATACATCAACAATGACAACCATCATTAAAACACAACATAACATTCATTTCATTAACTACATAATGATAACAAACAACACACGAAGAATGAAACCAAAATCATTAAACAATCAATCATTACACACTAATTAATATAAAATGGGGGGAAACATTATTTTTTGTTACTTTCTAACAATTCAACTGCTTATTTAAATTTCATGGCTTGATTATAAAAACACTTGTACTAAATTTATAATAAATGCATTGAATAAAGTAAATTTAATATTGATATTTACGTCAGGGCACAGTGGACAAGCATCTGACGTCTGTATTGATAACTGTGGGTTCGATTCCCTGTCCAGTAAATTTCTTTTCCCATTACCCTAAACCGTTCCTCTACTAAGTTTTAAACGGAAAGTGGAAAACATAGTGTCTCGACACTAGGGTATTTCTGATTACATGAAAATGGCTTATTTCAAAATTTATAATCTATAATAAGAATTTTGCTACAAAACAAAACAAAACCTGTTTAAAGTCTCTATTTTATATATTTTCCTGATAATTGATATTTTAATAAAGTAATATTATAATAATAAGTTGTATTATATAGTATGATTCATACAAGCATTTCAAACTCTACAACATGAAATTAACATTGTATTAACAAATATATAAAAATGCATTTTAATGAATAACAACACCTCCTACTGACAATTTAAAAAAGAACATTATTTTTATTAATTAATACAAATTACTAAATTGCAATCGTTTTAATAACTTTACATAAAATATATTTAATCAACATTAAATTTACTTTAATCCTAATTACTTATTCGCTTATTAAAATGCACTCTTACATTACGCCATACACAATAGCTTATAATATATTTGGCTCTAAACGTTACATCTATTGCTTTAAATTTAATTATTTATTTCATATGTATCATTTATTCATTATTTTCTTTTTTTTAAATTAACACTAAAAACTGTCCGATTGCACAAATCGATGCAATGATAACATTTCATGGATTTCATATGTTTTTCTTTTGACAAAGCGCGGCGTTAAGTTCCGCCAATCGACAGTGTCTCGAAATTGAGCAGAGAATAAGGAACAGATTGTATTGACACTATCTTTTCCATATGGACTTCAGAAAATCATATATGTATAATATAGCAAAATTATTTATTTAAATAACATTATACATACATATTATATAATGTATAACATTACATAGTGTTATACACAGCGCGTAGTGTCAAATCTCTCCATATATTCCTCTCCGCCCAATTCAATACTCTTCACCGAAACCAAAAATAATAAACAATCCCAAATAACACAATAATTGATCAAATTATCAAATACAACTTAACTTTGAGCCATAATTATTAAAAAAAACATATATTAGTCTGAACATTTGCCCGACAAATATTTCTTTTGCAATATATTTAAAATAATAGAAGAGCCTGGTTTATAGTTCGACTTGGATTGACAATTTTTTGAATCAATACTAAAATACAACGCAAAGTACAAAGAAACAAAGAAAAGTATGCAAATTATACAGGAGTGCACTAGCTATTTGCTCGGGGAGCGACCGTTCACTACTTTTTTTGGCTTGGCACTAACAACTTTCTTGCGCAACTCCCTTTTCACTGTAACTTCTTGTGTTGAGAGCAATTTTCGTTTAGGCTTAACCTTTTTCTCTTCAACTACAAAAGAA
This sequence comes from Dryas iulia moderata, assembly GCA_019049465.1. NCBI lineage: Eukaryota > Metazoa > Arthropoda > Insecta > Lepidoptera > Nymphalidae > Dryas > Dryas iulia. Next base: position 13,701,419 of record CM032431.1, on the reverse strand, counting down.
TCTTCAAACACATCGGGGCTGGACTCTGGAGAAGGCTTTTTGACTGCAGTTTCTTTCTTCTCCCCAATAATCTCACATATGGGACTATCAAAAGACACCTGCCGAGGACTTCTCTTAGGTTTCTCCACAGAGGTTTGAGTCGCTATGCTTGTAAAATTCTTTTTGGTCGGTGTTGATTTGGGTGTCATTCTAGTCTTTTTAACTTTAACCACAAGCGAAGGTTCTAGTGACTTTCTCTTCCTGCGTTGAGGCACCTTCTCCATACTGTCATCAGGGTCAGGTTCTTCATTTTCACAGTTTTCTTCAGAAACTGGTTGATTTCTCCGTCTGGGTGCTTTAATGTGGCCATTTTGTTTAGTATTCTTCTTAAGGACTTTCTCCACAGGCACGTCTTCTTCTTCTTGAGGTTCTGGCTCTTTACTATCGGCTTTAGCAAGTTTTCGCTTCTTGGTAGGTGTGAATATAATCTTACTATTTTTATTGACACCCTCTGATTTTAAGAAGGCCTCGAATATTTGTCGGCATTTACCAAACTCGACAGTGCTTTTTGGCTTCATTGTGTTGATGTATTCGAAAAATTTGATTAATGCATCTGTAAATAATAATTGTTGGGTATAAATAAAATGAAAATGGGCCAGTTGTGGCGCAGAGACACAAAGTGTGACTGTAAAGCGACTGGTTGTGGGTTTGATTCCCACTCGATGGGTGGAAATATTTAATACTAGCGGCCCGCTCGCGGCTTTGCCGCGCAACTACATACACAACTGTTGCGGTGTATTGCAACCATAGGGGATGGATTTTTGAAACATAAAGTAGCCTATGTTTATACTTGGATTATCAACTATATTTATGCCAAATTTCATAACAATTGGTCAAGCGGTGTAGATTTTTTATACAAACTTTCATCCCCTATTGCAACCCTTTAGAGGTTGATTTTTAAAAAAAATAAGTTGGCTATGTTAGACCCAGTTATTGTTACTACTTTCATTCTAAATTTCATCCAAATCGGACCGGTAGATTAGCCGTGAAAGCATGACAGACAAACACACAGACATTCCCATTTATAATATAAGTATGGATTTCATTTTGTTCGCTCTGGTGTCGCGGCAAAATGCGGCGTTAAGTTCCGCAATTCACATGCAATGCCTCTAGAATTTGCTGGAAAATGGGGAACGGAGTGTCTTAACACTAGGTTCCCTCTCTGCTGTGTGCGGGATACAGCGTGAAGCTAAAAAAAATTGATTATTTGTGGGTTCAATTCAAAGCTGGGAGAGTGAATATATTTAAATTATTTGAATTTTAGCCGCTCTCTTTAAACAAAATGAACAAAGCGCGGCGTTGCGTTCCGCCACTCAATATCAACTGTCACGATTTCTTCCAGAAACTGAACAATGGAATGTTTTGACACTAGATTTTCTATGGCTATCCTGTTGATGAGGGAAAAGCTGAACATGCTTCTTTTTAAACTAAATGAAAATTCATATTCAATCATAACCTTATAGAAATGAATACCTAATAGAAACTTAGAATCCCACTAAAAAACAAAGTGCAACCAAATAATATAAAATTAAAAAAACAACCGTATTTTACACTTTTAATGTAGCTTGTGAAGATAAGAAAATTGTTTCCGATTTTCGTCTTATTAAAATAAATTAAAAATCAATTAGCGAAAATGTGTTTGAAGTTGGAAGTAAAGCGACTAAGATCCCCCTTATATCATTTCTTTTTTTTTACAATTTGATTTATACCACTAAGGACATAAGGTCTGTAACTTTTTTTAAAATAATCTTTTTTTTATATATAAATTCCTTTTTTATTAACAATATCAGAGCTTAAAACTAAGTAAGCTTTAACTAAGTTTATAAATTATACCATAAGAGAGTCCAGTTTCCTTTAGTTTTTCAATATTAATCTAATCTCTAAATATTAAATGAAACTTATATCTATTACATAGTATTAATATGGCATATCTTAAAACTATTTAAAAAAAAGTTATATCAGTGTCAGTTACAAAAGAAAATAAAAACTATCCAACATCTTACCGGGAACATCAGAGAATTTGCTAGTAATTTCTTTCCTCGGATTCTTCATGAAGGTCTCCTTCATATTTTGCACAGTTTTAGGCTGTTTCAGTTGTTTCTCCCACGGCAACTCTCCTACTAGCCACTGCAACATGTTGTAGGCGAGGATCTCCAAGTCCCCTCTCATTGTAGGCGCTGGAATAATAAATATTCAAAATTATTTATAATTCTTTTAGGCTTCACGCTTTTGTAGTGGGATAGTCAGAGTGGACTTAGTGTCAAGACACTCCGTCCTAACTTTCCGCCCAGAATCGAGACATTATGTTGCGTGTTGAAAGATGGAACTGAAGTTGAATTTTGTCGTAGGTACCGAGTGAAGAAATTAGTTTTTTTTTCTTTAATAAATATGATCAATTTATTCTTTGAGACAAGTCAAAGAATGCTAACATGATTTTTTTGTATCTTTCATATATCGAGCAGACAGAAGTCTCTTCATCTTTTATTTTATCCCCACTAGGCATTCTATATATCAAATATAAGTCACTATAAACTATAACATTTTTTACTATATAAAACTATCCTCTTATATCAGTTATTATTACTTAAGTTTGATTACAAAATAAATTCCAATCATTCGACTCACCTCCCAAATGTGCATCTCGACTGGTATACTCTATAGTGCCGTTATGCGCACATTTAGGGTCTGGCTTATATTCCTTATCACCAACTCTTGTTGCCAAACCAAAGTCCACCAAGTAAGCTTGGTTCTCCGTTCCTTTCTTAAGTCCCATTAAAATGTTTGCACCTTTTATGTCTGCATGTACGTAGCCTTTGCTATGTATGTATTCTAGTACATCTAACTGAAATGTGGAAGAAAATATTAAATTATATTATAATTATTATAATATAGGAATCATGGCACTGTGGGATAGCTTCTCACTGTAAACATTATTGGTTTTGAGTTCAATTGTGTAAGGAAATGATTCTAGTTAAATTATCTTTATGACTACATTCTGATAAGAGACAAAAGCATTAAGATTAGCCGGAGTGGGTAATTAACAGAAAGTGGCAAACAAGTCTAGACATTGGATTCCCCTTGTTGTGGAAAAAATGAGAAAATTATTAAAAAAAACTATATATGATACATATGTTACTATGTTTACTAAATGGCTGGCATGACATTATTTTTTTTTGTGCATTTGATTTTACTTTAGTTTAGTTATGTAAAATGCTTATCACTCAATAAATATAACCACTCTCTAAAATATCCATACATCAATACAATAAAGCTTTATATAAAAATAATTATATGCTTAAACTCTACTAATTATAACTCTAACAAACCATTTGTAATCCGATCTGAAACACAGTAGTCGCTGAGAATGATTTGCCAGAATCTTTAAATATAGTCCACAAGTCCTTTCCATATCTTTCTAGAACCAAGTACCTGTACTTCTCACCCTTATACTCATGTGTTCCGTTACCAAAGTATAATGGCATTCCAAATGTTGATAATTTCTTTGACTTCATGAATTTTGCAACTGAAAATATTTATTAATTTTGGTGTTAAATGTATGAATTTACTATATTTTATTTATTTCAAGACAGAAGAAGGTTATTAAGGTAGATATAGTTTATTTTTGGACTTACTATCATTTTTGTTTGCATTTCTAATATAAAAATGTTTCTCCACAAACAATGGTCCATTCTCATGTGGTTCCTGTTGACAATTAAAATTTAAATAGTTAGATAGTTCAATGTAAGCTTCGTTTAATTTATTATTGTGTTTTTCATGTGTAACTCACAATTTTAACGACATATGGATAGTTTGTAGTTTTTTTAGGGGAGCTATTGTGCTCACATGCTGAATAGATTTCACCGAAACCACCAACTCCTATGGAGGGTCCAATACGCCATTTTTTCTTAGCTATAGAATCAGTTATTACTTCTCCTAAAGGAATAGGAGCGGGCATTTTATACCCATTAGCTTTTTTCCTAGGCGCCGCCGCCTTTTTTCCTCTTCCAGTCATTTTCTCTATATATAGCCTATCTTCTATATACACAAAATTAAGTACTATTTTCACAACACAGGAAATTAATTAAGTTAATTTCACATAAATAATAAAGCAACAAATATTATATTTAGATTATTAATAAAACTTGAAAACAAGCGTCGTTGTTGACATTGTCGAAACGGCGATATTCAACAGACTTGCCAACATCAAAAACTAATTTTCCCTAGAAAGAAAAAAAATGAATCTCGCTTTTTAACAATTCTGTGACTAATGAAATGGGACATCCATTTTATTACACAATATGATTTTTTATAGTATTTAATATATTTTTAATAATGAATAACGTAAAATAACATACCAAGAATCATGTCTGTGTATGGTACCTGACTACTTGAGCAAGTTTTAAATTTATTTAAAAAAAAGCAATTTATAAGCTAATACAAGTATTATAACACTCTCAAATATTATTAGAAACAAATATAATATGAGCAATCAATTAATCTACAGGTGTATCTATTTTTACTGTGGGAGTAAAATTAGGTTTAACAGACTACGCTCGATATCGAATTGTATATGTATCAGATGCACTATCGTCATCGTATTTACATACACGGTATCGTCACTACTACAACTATGACAGATGCTATCGAAAGTCATGTGTTTTTTCTTTCTTGTTTATAGCTTGTTTCTTATTCGTCAAAAATCAAAACAAATGAAGTACCACAAAGTAAACTAGATGTTTCATTTATTGGTAACTGGAATTATTTAATAATTCATTTAGGTAATTTTGTCTTATGTTAAAGGTATATGAGACTTTTGTGTGGGGCCAGTCGTGGCGCAGTGGCACAAACGTGTGACTGTAAATGATTGGTTGTGGGTTCGATTCCCACTTGAGTAGTGGAAATATTTAATATTTCCATTTTCTTCGCTCTAGTGCCGAGGCAAAGCGCGGTGTTAAGTTCCTCGAAAATACGGCGGAAAGTGGAGAACACTAGGAGTGTCTTAACACTAGGTTCCCTCTGCCTACCCTGCTATGTGCGGGATACCGCGTGAAACTAGAGAGAGACTTTTGTATTGGTGAACCAATTTATTATGAGTACTGACCATATTTTATTTAAAGACAAATCATATTCCATAATATTTATTTTTTTTCCAGCACATCTACAACTCTGTTGCCCAAATCTAAAAACTGTTCAAACAGATCCAGCCATCGTCCCTGTTGTTGTAACTCTCTTTTTCTAAGTCTTATTCTCTCCTTTTCAATTTCCCTTTGGAATGTTCTCCACTCACTGTCTGCACTTACAAATACTGGTGCTGGCACCTCAGTTTGAGACCTGGCTCTTCTACTTTGATGTGGATTACGCCACCTTTTCCTGATTGATTTAGATTTTTTAGATGTAGGCTGTTCACTTGTACCCGGTAACTCCCAATCGTCTATGCCTAAAATAAAATAATTCTGTATTAGATTTTATTGATAACATTTTTATATATCATAAGGTTTTGGGAACATACTTGGTTCAAATTTAGGTTCTCTTTCAGAATCAGATTGACTTTCTGATGTATTGCTATTAGAAGCTGATGTACACTTTTCCTCTTCCTAAAAAAATAAAAAAGAAATTGTTTATTAATTAGTGTGTACCTACTAGATTATTTATTATTAATTTAATATTAATATAATCAAATTACAGTATGCAGTACATATTATTAATACCTGATCTAAGTTAAATTCAGGAAATTCCACTACCTCTGTTGTCATTGATTGACCAACAATATTAAGAACTCTTTGCTCTAAGTCACTTAATTTTAGCTTGTGTGCCCGGCTGCCGGTTGGTTTACCATCTGATTGTTCTATTTTAACTGCTTTTCTTTTAGTGTTATTTTTTAAATCACTCCAAACCTTTTTGTTGGAAATAGTAAAACTATATAAATAATCAATATTTTATATATTAAGGAAAAAATATAGGAGTTTCAACAAACTTTTCTCCACTTTCCTGCTGTTTTAGTGTCACCCGAAGTGTCAGAATTCAACAATTTTGTTAACTTTACCCACATTTGTATATTTGTGATCCGTCCCTGAGAACCCTCTGTAGGTTTACTGAGATCACCATTCCTAATGAAGATTGATTTTTATATGAATATCCTTAGTCAGCAAATAAAAAAAAATGTATAGGTGTTTACACTATTTTTTTAATTGTTGGACAACAAATTGATATAAAAAAAATACTTATTTTATATTATTAGTCATATCACATATCACAGTCGACAATTAAAATGTTTTACTATACTTAGGGAGTTTGGTTCCATTTAGAGTAAATTGCATTTCTAAAATATTTTAACATAATACCAAATATTTAAAATAAACTTGGATAAAGATAAATCAAGCAAAAGATAAATCTATATTTCAAGCAGCAAAAGATAAATCTTTGAACAAACCTCTCCATAAATTCTACTAGTGATTGAAATTGACTAGCACTGGTTCTCATTTTCATGTAGGCACTTATTTTAATAAATATTTAGCTAATTGAAAATATCGATTATTTAGAATAATTAATGTAACATTATATATTAGACGAAAAAAACTATATGTTTTCATTGGTATGTAAGTAAACAAAGTTAAAAAATATTTGTTTTCTTTCAATAAACTAACGTAACTATAGCGTTAATCGAGTTAACGCCAAGCTGTCAATAGTTAACGCGCAAGTGACAGTTAACTTGATGTCACTTCGACTATCGTTAAGTTAGTTCTGCGACATTTCTATCCGCATTGCAGTAAATTATTATTAGTAAATTATTTAAAACATATTAGTTACTATAATTAAGCGTACTAATATTAGTTAAATGTTGCACTTTTAATATTAACTTCATTATATTTTAGTACGTTCTATAGTTTTGTACAAACGTATCGTTTTTTGTTACTGGTAAATCAATACATTCAACGCAGTAGTTTGCGTAAAACGCAACTATTGCGTTTTGAACGTGATGTAGAATGCCATAACTATTATAAGTATAGTAAATTATGTTAAGGCTTTATAAAAACTTAAAATTGTTACTAACATATTCAAATTGAATTGAATATGTCAAAAAAAAATTGTTAGAAAATAATCAATAAGTAGGATATTATTACTTCACATGTATTTTGAAAGTATTGTTTATGTATATGACGTTATGGCGCATTTAGGGTAGCATGTTTACGGGTTCGAAGCGTTTTTTTTATAAAAAAAATGCCATGTTCTAAGTAAACAAATAGGCAATAGGTTCTATTTCTATATCTTCTAGTAAGTCACGTGGAGAGGAAAAATATAAAATAAATATGTAACGATTATAATTTAATAAAAAAATATTTTACAATAACATTTCATTACACTTTTTACAATTAATTTACACATTTCACTAGCCTTAAAAGTAATAATTAGTAACGGATCACTTAAATTATAATAAAAAGAAATAAATAAATAACGTTACTTACATCTCTTATGAGCTAATAAATAAATGCTCAGTTATAAAAGCAAATTAAACAACATTATTTAACAAATTAAATAAATCTTACAACACTAATATAAATATTTTTTTTATTTTATAAGTTTAATGGTGGGGTTAAGTTAGCAAAAAATAATCATACAATGAGCAAAGTCTAAATAAAAAGTACAGATAATATTTGTGGATATACAAAATATGGACTATATAACGGTCGGTTCACGTACTTATCGCAATTAATATGTGTATATGAATAATTTATTCAATGCTATTAGCATATATTAAACAAGATAATTTTTAAAGTAAAATATCGATTAAGTAAGGAATTAATGATGTGATCATTAACATTTACAATTTTACTAGAAATTAAAAAAAAACATTGCCGCAATTTCTGTAGTGGTATAAAATATAACTGTCAATTGAAAATATATTAAAATACCTAGTGACACATTTTAAATTGAATATTATCAAAAAAAAATGCTTTTTACAAAAAAAATGAACGAATATCAACAATTTTGACTACTTCCATCAATATAAGTCATCATCTTCTTCCCCATACGACATAGTATACCAATCTCTGGCTACATCTTCGTATATTAATCTCTTAACATCTTCATCGTACTGAGGGTGGAGGATGCGAGGAGATCTGGCGCGGAACTCTAAAGGCACATCGTAGCATCTGCAAACGCAGCAGGCGGGAAACTTAAACCAATCGGCGAAAATACCGCGGCACTCGTTGCGAGGATCGTATGCAAGTAAGCGATGTAGACGGAACTGTTGTTCGCATCTGAAATTTAATATTAATTGTTGTTTTAATATGTTATTATACGACTTTTTAGCTTCACGCTATATTCGGTACACAACAGGGTAGGCAGAAGGAACCTAGTGTTAAGACACTCCGTGGAATGGATCCACATATATTTCGATAAAATATATAAAAAAATAAAAAATGAAAGTTGTGTAAAGTATAAAACAGTTGCGAAATTAGACGCTTCTCGAATAATTGATTTCTATTTTATAACACTGTTTTATTTGTCAAATTTCACTTTTAAATTAATATTTTCACAACAATGACTAAGTGAGACTACAATTTTTATTGAGAATGTACCTATCTATTACGATAACGCCATCTTGTGGCAGTTGGGCCTATAGAGGCGAAATCATATTTCCCAGTAGACCCGTTGTCGCTTAATATAAGTCTTCCCTACGCAACATTTATGTCACTTTATACAAAAGTTTATGTGAAACACGTAAGATATTCAAGTCACTTTTTTCCGCCCAAATTGATTAGCATTGCAGGTTGACTAGCGTGTTATCAGTGCAGAGAAATAAAAATAATTTAAATATACACATTCTCGGAGCGGGAATCGAACCCACAACCAATCTCGCTTGCAGCCATTCTACCCCACTGTCTAAGAATATATCATAATAATAATAATAAAATAGATCACCTGCATCCTTCCCTGCAATATTGTTGTTTATGTTTATGCACACACGTTTCAAGGTGTATATACTGTTCGAAGGGGTACATGTTGAGTAGCGCGAGCATTTCCCCTCGAGTGCTGTTCGCCCAGAACGGAGCCGCCATCTCTTCTTTAGTTTCACATGCGTTTCTGTAATGGCGTATGGATATAATTATAATTAGTGTTAACTTATTTGTAATGTTTGACTTTACGTATGATAATTGTACTTGTAGGTATGATAACATTTGAGGAAATTAATTAGGCATTTGTGTTTATAATATTTACGAGAAAAAACACACTAAATAAAAGCTCAAATTCCCGTTTTTTTCCGCCATAGCCGGATTATCAGAGAGAACCTAGTGCCAAGACACTCTCTTTGACACTTTCCGTCCGAATTCAAGTCATTCCATATTTAATGTCGGAATTCTATGCCGCCTTTTATGTTACTAGAGCGGAGAAATGAAAATAATTTAGATATAATCATCAGTTCACAACTAATTGCGTTTGCAAATAGTCGTCGTGCCCCTGCGCTACGATGATATCTAAATAATTAAATATTGGGCTAAATACCTAATGTCTGGGAATTTATCGGTAAGTAGAGAGCGTACAGTCTTAACATTATATTTTCCCTGCTATACGCTTTGGCATAATTGTGATTCGTGAAGTTGTAATGGAGTGCAGTGTATTTAAAACAATAGGCAACTCTTGAAATCAGTTCAGTTAAGTAAACGTAATGTTCGATGGTAAGTACACTATCGTAGAACAAAAACAGTAGACAGAAGATAACTAGATTATCTTGATGAAGATACCCTTTTCTCTTAATTAACTCTTAATGTTTAAAACATTAATAATCGCAAAATAATCAAATTACAAGTCTCGAGTCTAAAAATATAACTTTCATCAACCAAAATAAAAAAGAAATATGATCTGTACTGTTTTAACAAAACATAACATAACGGTGAAATCAACGAAAGTATTCGATTTCTCAATAAAAACAAGCATTTAAGGAAAAACACTTTAAATGCAGATTAAGTTTACGACAACTTTGTAAGTTATTGTGGGTGAAAGCACGAGGTGTCCGGCGACACAGCGGAACAGGTTCGCGAACATGATTTCATCAAGTTATATTCATATTTTCTATATAAGATTACGTATAGGCCATTATTTTTTGTTATGGTACAATTTTTAAGCCATCGTGGTGCAGTGGGATAGCGCCTGATTGTTCGGTTTGGTTGGGTTCGATTCTCACTCGAAGGAATGATTTTTCTTTATAATATATTAAAAAAATATATTTTTTCGGTCTGGTGCGACTTAGGGTTGTGGGATAGGCATATGGCATCGGAGTGTCTTGACACTAGGTCTTATTTGACTACTATTTAGAAGTACATGGAAAAACCTTAATTATAAGAGAAAATTGAATTACAGAAATAAAATATCGACTACATATAATTATTCCTCTACATATATATATACACTCAATCTTTAAAAAGTAAAAATTTGTAATAAGTATACTTACGCTCCCCGTAGTTTTATGACTGAAGGTCGCATCGCCTCTTGATGTTGCACAGGTTTCGGGTGCAACTCTTCCTTTTTGTCATTATCTTTGTTATCAACTCGATCTACTTTCACTTTCTCGTGTTCTGAAAACAACAACGTGGGCGGTAGAGTGGAGGTGTCAGTGCTTTTCCACACGTCTTTACCTGTTTCTGTAGTCATATCGTCGTATATTTCCTCTATAGTTTCAGTACTATTTATTATGTCGGAGGTTGTAGTTATGTTTCTATCTGTATTGTTCTTTCTTTCAGCCAATGGCTCACTTTTCGAAGTTCCCGAAAAGTTTGTATATATACTATTGGTCTCTATACTCTGTTTTATAACGGCTTCTAGGGTTATAACATCTGGATCTAGATTATTTATTTCTATGTTGGCTATACTTTCTAGTTTAGTCTTGTATGATATACCTTTATCGTCGTTTAACGTTTCGTTGTTACTTACATCTGTTTGATTGTCATTCCCTTTTATATTTGTACTGTTAATAGTATTATCCAATGGTTTTACTTTTAAAGTTTCATTTTCTACTTTTTTTTGTTTTTCACTATTTGATTGTATCGGCCTGAAGTGTGGTTTGTCCTTCATGGCACGTCCATGGCTTTTCTTTGTGTATAACATTTTGGTCTTAATTAGGTCTTCAGCGAAATCTTCGCCTTTACCACCGTCATCGTCGTCGTCTATGAAATTTTCTAATTCTGCTTTAAGTACAGCGATATGTCGCTCTTCACCGTACATTCGCCTCATCAGACCCTGGAAATATTGTGATATAAGACACATGTTTTTTAAATAAAGGTTTTTCTTTAAAATTATAGAAAGTATTAAGAAAATAAATATAATTTATTATGTAACAGGTATCAATATATAAGGAGTTATCCACTCTTCATAATGTTGATTTAAAAAAAAATCACATATACTTATTATACGTGCTACTTGAAAATCATAAACATATTTACAGTAGGTAGAAAGTGTTTTTACAACCTTAACAATGACCGCTTCAAGAATGGAAAGTTGTATGAATATCGATTATTTTTGTTTTTTTTTTTATGATAATGGACTCAGCTACTTAAAGTGCATATGATAATTCGCTAGCAGAATTAAATTAATTAAATCTGTGTATTTCTTATGGGCATTTTGTTGGTTTAGCGAAGTGGAAATCTATAGGATTTTTGCACCTTGCATGTAATTTCTCGACTTCAGTAGCAGACATGTATAAAAAAATATCTCTGTGAGATCTCTCGTGATTCTGACGACAAGAATAGGTTGTAATAAGTGTATTTCGACGATGAATTTTGACGACACCGGACGTAGAACGCATGACTTAGCGGTCAGAGGGCTTGGACGGTTACCAAGAGGCGTGGGTTCGAATACCGTAGTGTTCAAATTTTTATACGTTTTCTAAAAAGATTTTACATTCCCTAATTGTGAGAATAAGAATGCAACAGTGAGAATAACAAACAATAAATAAAAATGTTAAAAAAATGTCTAATTCGCCGAAAAGTAAAAAAAACTGTTTGAATCTTTTACTAACACTTTTTTCTGTGTACAGAATGTGTAAATATGAAAAAGGAATTAAATCGAGTTTATTGTCGTCCAATGTTATTTGCGCAAAATATAAATAAAAGACGTTTACAATGTATATAAAAGTCACGAAGCACGATCTTATTTTATAGTGACATTAAAATAAAAAGTGAAATCGTCTGCAGGTACTTCACATTTCTTACACTGTATTATTATTTTTTTTAGCTTCACGCTGTATCCCGCACACAGCAGGGTAGGCAGAGGAAACCTAGTGTTAAGACACTCCGTTCCCCACTTTCCGCCGAATTCAGAGGCTTATACACTATATTATATTTACAATTTTGCGTTCTAGATGCATTCACTGTAGTAGGTGAGATTCTAGTGATAAATGATAGAGAGAGATAACTTCGCTATATTCTCTGTGACTGTCTTAAAATATATTTTACAGTTTGCTTGAAAACATTCTTTTAACCATTTGTTATAAACAATGTTCAGGCAAATCAATTGAATTACATACATTTGCGTGAAATTTGATCAACAAGAGTTTTTATCCTTATTTTATATGTTCATAATAAATTCTGCAAACGAGTGGTTGTTTGTGGATTTCCATTCGGGCGAGTGATGATAATTGTAGAATAACACTTTAAAAATGTTTAAAAAGTATTTGAGCTACATTATTATAGTGTAAAACATATAAGCCAGTCATTATCCATTTACCTGATTTTCCCTGATAAACCTCCGTATCGCATGCCACGGGTAGCTGTTCCCCGGTGTGGTGCAGTAGCTCTGCTTGCTCAGGTCGCACGGCACGTCGGGGATGGTCTTGGCCCGCTTGGTGCGGTATGGGCGGGCGCATGCTGACGCGTAGTCGTAGCATCGCACTGTAGTCCATGTCACCTACTTGACAGGGAAATATGGGGTTAATGGATTGTTTCCGATGATGTCACTTTTTTGGCTTTGTTTTCTGAGTGAGAAGAACAAGGCAGATATTAATTACATAGTCAAGCATTCTCGGCTTTCTTTTACTTTTTGTCCATTTTTACATGTTGAATGGCGACACTTCAGCTTATTTTCAGTAGTCTCACTGTGTCTTACTAATAACAATAATGGGACATTCTTTCTAGGCTTAGTAGGGATCTTAAGCCCATTTCACTTTCAGTGAAACATTACAATATTAACAAATACATATGGAATATTTTAGTTGAAATGAACGATGCTGATAAATAGTCATTTATGCCCCACAAAAGTAACTAAGTCCTACTGTAAGTAGGTACTACACTGCACAACTACTGTAAACGGGATAGAAATTAAAATCACTTTGAGCGGTAAAATGAAAAGATATCAAATATACCCTCGAATGAAGATCAAACCAAAACCAATGTTTGGGCAGGCACTTTTATACCGTGCCATGGTGTCAATAATGTGAGGATGAGTAATTTTGTGCGACTTTCCTTGTTAACTTCTTGTGGGTGGTCCACATCCATTTATGTGTTTTCTTAACAGTATTAAAGTTTATTTACCCTTTTTTGAGATATTAGTATGGGTCAAATCGTGCAAATATTTATATTTATGGATATTTGCATATATGTATGTGATCTACATGTTTTTTCTTTTGGGTTTGGTTAAATAAAAGGAGATTTAGGTTCTGGCACCTACACACTCAACGCCATAACAAAAGAAAATATTGTATGCATATAATTTGTGTTATATCAATTTTGGGAAATAAATTGTATACGAAGAATATATGGAGGCCACAGTGGCCCAGTGCGCCTTTGACTGTAATCGCGACGAGTTGTGGATTCGACATCAACTCGGAGGAATAATTAAATTTAAATTATTTTCGTTTCTCTGTATTGGTTAAACAGAGCGCGTTGTTGATTTGCGCCAATCTACTACTATATGAACCGATTTACTCTGAAACATTTTTAATTGTCATCCTCTTAAGAACACATCGAAAAAAAATGGTAAATGTGTAAAAAAATTGATTATTAAATTTACATATAGCTGAATTCGAACCGCAACAAGTGTGTTGTTTCGGTATAAGTTATAACAAGCGTAAATAATTTTGAGGTAGTTCAATAAAAACGTACCTATAGCTTAATTGGTGAGACAGCTTGGACGGTTTTTAAGAGCCTTTGAGCAAACTGCTACATAAGGTTTTTTTTATACGTTTACTACTATTTTTCTACATTATGAAGGCGAAATGTGAATTTAAACGATTAAAGACTAGTTCTAGTCTAGTTGTAAATGATTTGCTATAACATCTTCACGTATTTCCCGGTAGTAAGAGAGAACCTAGTGACAAGACACTCCGTTCTCCACCCTCCGACCGAAATTTAGATATTGCGTGTTGAGTGGCGGAACTCAACGCCACGCTTTGTCTTAGGTAACAGAGCTAATGTATGCCTCCGAGTAGGAATCGAACCCAGAACCAATACGGATAGAACAAAAAAGAGCAACTTCACCACAATTTGACAAATGAATATTAAATTAAGTATACCAAGAGGCGCAATTATTAATCAAGTGCAAATAAAAAGTTTGACACAGTGACTGCGTTGATAAATAAACCGTAATGCAAAGTGATTCGAATCTAGGTCGCCCCACTGCACCTGTACTGCGCGAATGAAAGTAAACGCCCACTCGGCTCAAATTAATTAAAGGTTTAGGTTTCACTTTTGTGAACTTTCTATTTGGTCCTTTTTTGGGCTAGTTGTAATAATGAGAGTGGATGTTTCGCGGCGTTGAGTTACGCTGCTCAATTTTTTTTTTATGGAATAAAGGAGGCAAACGAGCAGAAGGCCCACCTGGTGTTAAATGGTTACCTTCGCCCATAGACATCCACGACATTAGAGTTGTGGATGCGTTGCCAGCCTTAGGATTGTAGGACAGAAGGAGGGAGGAAAGATGGGAATGGTGGGAATAGGGAGAGCAATTGGTAAGCTATGGAATTTGAGCGGGAAAAAAAGAACAGTGTCTTGACACTAAATTAGTTCTGACTACTCTGTTGTGCGGGAAAAAGTGAATAATATATTTAGTTGACGAAATTAAAAAATATTTTAAATATAAAAATATTAATATAATATTTAAAAAAAAAAATATTAATCATTTTTTTTAGCTTCACGCTGTATCCCGCACACAGCAGGGTAGACAGAGGGAACCTAGTGTTAAGACACTCTGTTCACCAGAAAATGTTTTTAGTAAATATGTAACAATTTATAAAAATAATCCTGTTGCGTTACTCGCTGTAAAATTGGAAAAATGCATTGCAAATTTGTATACATTTTTTTAAAATGTTTTTCATATTCGAAATTACAAATCGTTTCGCTACTGATATTCAATTTAGGATTTTTTTTTTAGCTTCACGCTGTATCCCGCACACAGCAGGGTAGACAGAGGGAACCTAGTGTTAAGACACTCTGTTCACCACTTTCCGCCGAATTCGGAGGTATTGCGTGTTAAGTGGCGTAACTTAACGCCGCGCTTTACCTCGGCACCAGAGCGAAGAAAATCGAAATATTAAATATTTCCACTCCTCGAGCGGGAATCGAACCCACAACCAGTCGTTTACAGTCACACTCTTGTGCCACTGTGCTACGACTGGCCACAATGTAGGATATTAAAACATTTTTAGGAAATTTTCAGACTAATTGACGGGTACATCGATGGAGAATGGAGAGCTTGAATGTATGTCGTATGCACTAACGATAGTTGTAATTTAGATTTCCACTTGAGGATTTGTTATAATTCAAAATATTACTGTTTCTTAGCACTGGTAGATTTGTCTAACGCGCTTTAGAGGTTGTCACCCGACAACTTAAGCTCTAAATTCTACGGAAAGCAGAGAAGGGAGTGTCATAACACTCCGTTTTCTCTGTCTACTCCTTGAAAAAAAAACACAAAATATATATTTTTAAATAAACTTGTAAATAAACATAAACTTGTTACGATTTCATTAAAGATTTATGTATATCTTTATTTTTTCTATGAAAATTTCTATTATATTGCTTCAAAATGACAGGTAGTATTCCCTATTTTAACCCTTTGCATTGCCAACGTCCATTCCACGTTGAAAGCACCGGTTCTCGTCCGATCACCGAAGTTAAGCAACGTTGGGCACGGTTAGTATTTGGATGGGTGACCTCCTGAGAACACCGTGTGATGTTGGCGCTTTTTTTTTCTTTTTTGTACATTATATTATGTTAATGTAATATTAATTACCTTTTTGGTGTATAATTCTTTACTTTTTAGGCTTTTAAGTAATACTTTTAAATTAAGTCTGTTAGATTTTTTACTTTGAGTCTTCTGTTCCTTTTAGTTGAATTAAACATTAATTTCATAATTTCGTAGTAATTATAAATTAAATAAAAAATATTAAAAAGGTTGTTATAAGCATGTAAGCTTATAGGTATACAAGCAAATGGGCTTATAAAGCTTTAATGGACAATACGCCTCGCTCGCCTAATCGATATTAGAATGACACGGTCTCTACCCTCAATTTCAAACATAATATCTATTCTTTCATGCTTAAACAATTCAAACATATTATCTATACATTGATACTTAAATAGATAAATTTATATTGAAAAATTCATAATATTCACACAAGCTTTTTTGAAGAGGACTTTTCGTGTACCAGTTAGACTAACTTGTAGAGATAGGAGCTAACTGTTAGAGATTCTGTCTTAATAAGTATAATAATTTTAGTAGTGGTCCACGCTTTTTTCGCATATAAAAGCGTGGGCAGAGAGAACTTAGTGACAAAACACTCCGTTCCATACAAATTTAAAATAATATTTTTACTCATCTACGTGATTTGTAGGAAAGGATGTTAAAATCTAAGTAAAAATAGCACCGAATACTTCATATAAAAGTGTATTAATAATAGTATTATAAAAAAACAATGGCGTTCACCATTCCTCCTTACAAATTTTAAGTCTTCCAAATTGAATATCTATATCATATATAAATATCTAGGTTTCTAAAGAAGTAATTAAATGACTTGTTATGTATATGTCGTGGTCAGATCGTAGAATTGACAATTTCATGATCTCGTTGACGATATCATGAAATGGTCGCAGTTCATGAAATGAGCAACTGAATTTGACGATATCGTTGATTCGTCAACGTTTAACGATTTCGTCATCGACGTTTGGTCATATCGTAAAATAAGGTGTCTTTATAATATATTTAACATAAACTCAGAATATGTGCGTAATACGAACTCATTATATATAATAGAGATTTTTTTAGCTCAAAACACTTTCAATCTTGTGAGAATCAATTAAATAAAAAAGGTTTAACCTAACCTAACCTAAAAATTCTTTTACGTAATTATTTTTATTTTGTGTGAATATATTTAAAACCTATCAAGATAGGTTAGGTTAGGTTAAACTTTTTATATTTAACAGATTCTTTAGTATTTAAAAGTAGTTTTTATTATGTATTTCTTAAAGTTATTATTACAGTATCGCAAATACAAAACAACTTAAAATCAAAATTATAATGATTTTCAATAAAATAAAAAGATAATATTTTTTTAGGAATATAATTTTTACTTATTATAAACGGATAGTTAATGCTGCTTTTAATAAAAAAAAATATTCAAAACTAAAGTTTTAGCTTTATTACGAACAGCTGATATACGAAAAAGCGGTTCTAGCGCCTCTATCGGTTGTTAAAGTAATTATAATTGACGATTTGGTCAAACAAGATCGACAATTTCATGAAGTAGCCACGCGTTTAGTTGACCATATCGTTAAACGTTAGGGTGTCATTGATTTCGTCAAGCGACATCATGATCTGGCCAAACGATAATTCATCATTTCATGAACTGCGACGATTTCATGATATAGTCAACGATTTCATGAAATCGTCAATTAAACGATATGGCCACGACATATACATAATGCTGATATAAAAAAGTTTAGGGCAATTAGCCCTTACACCCTCCAGAGTTTTACATACGTCAGATGGGGTCTGACGTATGCAGCGCCGGCATGGTACGCATTCACCAGCGCCACATCCAGGAATACACTCCAAATCGTGCAGAACGTAGCGCTCCGGCGCGTCACTCAGGCTCCGCGATACGTGAGGAACGCAACTATACATCGCGACCTCCGTATCGAGAGTCTGGACGCCACCATTCGCCGTCACGCAGAAAATTTGTTCCACCGTGTTGATGTCTCGGACTTCCCGCATATCCGAGACATCGCGCCGTGCCACACACGCCCCCCTGATAGAGTACCTCTTCCTAGAGATCTCCTTCCCCGATCTGACTCCTGAGCCGGCTGCCGCGGTTGCTGATCGCCTAAGCTGGGCCTCCTTCGTGTAGTCGAAGGTCTCACCTGGCTGGGTTGATCGCCCGGGTAGTCAACGCCCATCCCCTACCCCCTATCTTAAAGAGGATAAAGAAAAGGAAATCACTCGACAAGGCCTAAAGGGCCTTCCCCCGTGACCCATCCATGTTTGTGGGTGGCGATGACAGCAACGACCAGAGGGCGCAGCCCTGAAGCCGTTTCCCCTCTCCCCCCCTGGGGATTTGAGAGAGAAGACCAGATATTACTCCAGAGTTTTAGTTTTCCTTTACTCATCATAACGATTCTTTGCGTAATCGTATATAGAATGATTCTGTGCTTTTGCTAATAACTCAAGCTTTTTAATATTTAGGGGGAGGTACATGTCTATAGTAAAAATAGTTTTATTAATTTTGTTGTTTCTGTTAGTACATAAATTGAATTAGCTTTGAACAGTGGAACGAATGTTAGATTTGAAACACCCTATCAAATGGCAAATTTGTAATGTTAAAAATTCTGTCATATAAGACAAAAATCTACTTTTGCTATAACAAGTAGTAGTAATAAGTCATTGTTATATTTAAAAAGATAAAAGGTGGCGTGGGTCTCTGCTACTCTACACGTATTACCTTGGTTTTAGATAGAAAGTGGTGGGCGGAGTGATTTGACACTAGGTTATTTCTGAGTACTATGCCATGGGGAAAAAAGTGGGAACGTTTTTTTTATTCTTAAGAAAATTTTATAGCTATTACATTAAATGCTTAAATTCAGCCACTTAACAAGCAAGCCTCCGAATTCGGCGGAAAGTGGGGAACGGAGTGTCTTAACACTAGGTTCCCTCTGCCTACTCTGCTGTGTGCGGGATACAGCGTGAAGCTAATAAAAAAAAAAGAAAAAAAAAACATTAAATTTTGCTAGCAGAGGGAAACGGAGCGCTTAACCCTAGTTACTCTCTTTCAACTCTCCGATATAGGGTAGGCAGAGGGAACCTAGTGTTAAGACACTCCGTTCCCCACTTTTCGCCGAGTTCGGAGGCTTGGGTGTTAAGAGGCGGAACTTAACGCCGCGCTTTACCTCGACACCAGAGCGAAAATAATGGATATATAATTTCCACTCCTCGAGTGGGAATCGAACCCACAACCAGTCGTTTTCAGTCACACGCTTGTGCCACTGGGTTACGACTGGCCACAAAATAAATACATGTTATTAGTATTTCAGATGAGTAGGCGGTAAGAAGCGGTAACATTTTGATATTGTTTGTCAGAAAGGAGGTCGACTAAGGACATTTTTGGGCGCGCTATGTAGAGAGAGATGCTCAATGACGTGTGCCCGTGTACGTGGGGACTCGCGCTACCGTTATTTAATAAACATTTTTTTTTTTATTTTTCTTAAGGATTTTTTTTGGTGTTGTGTTTTTAGTATTTATTTTTGGGGAAAATAACTGTTATTATTTGTCTTCGTCTGTAAGCGTGGCTGTGGGTTCGATTACTATACGAGGAGTGGAAATATTCAGTATTTCCTATTTCTTCGCTCTGGTGACGAGACAAAGCGAGGATTTAAGTTCCGCCAAATTAACACACAATGGCTCCAGAATTCGGCGAAAATTCTCTACAAAATACACAACTCGTGTTCAGAACTGAAAGCAGAGGGCCAGGTAAACTTTCCTTAACTTTATCGTTGTCCCAGTATACGCTGCGACATAAATAGTAAGTAAAAAAGCGTAGATTTTATAAATATTTCGAATATTTCAATTCTTCAAATGGGAATCGAACCCACAAAAAAGCGAAATGCTTTAATTAACAAGGTGTAGAGGTACGACTTATTAATTCCCTGCCTCTAGATATGATAGTTGGGGGATCAAATTAGATTTTCTTAGGAGCTTCACGCTTTTTCCCGCAAAACAGAATGAATCTGAGAGAATCTAGTGTCATGACACTACGGTCTTCACTTTCCAATCAAATTACAAGTACATTACTAGTTCACTGACAGACCTCAACAGCGTACTTTCATTCACCAGAACGAAGAAATGAAAATAAATATAAAAATTAGAACGCAGCGGGATTCGAACCCGCGCCTCCTGAATACCGTCCAGGCGCTCTCACCACTGAGCCATGCGTTCTACTATCCGCTGCGTCGAAATTCTTATACGCTTTATTATAACTTATTTTTGTTGTTAGCATCTCAGTAGAGAGATTTTTCAAATTTCTGCTACCCAAAGATTATTCTACGAACAAACATTTGGCAAGAAAGAATGCTATTTATTAAATACTTTTAAACATTTTTAAAAATAATTTATAGTATCATTCTAAAATAATTTATTTCCTTTTTTTCTTTTTGGCTTCATGCTGTATTCCGCACACAGCAGGGTAGGCAGAGGGAATCTAGTGTTAAGACACTCCGTTCCCCACTCTAGAGTATCTATACAAATAAACAAAATTGGATTGTTTTGTTTATAATATTTAAGTAACTGCTTTTAGCTAAATGCACATGTAAGAGTAAATGTAAACATGTTAATGTAAATATACTAATGATGAATGATCTATCAGTTTGTTCCGGCTAATATCTGTAATACGGAGTAATTTAGGCTACTATTATATTATTACTATATACTTATTTTTAAATTTCTCACAGATTAAGTCGCAGGCAAAACTAGTAGTTAGTAAAGTTATATAAGCAACAAAAGAACTAGAAGCGTCCATGTCCATATAATTAGGCGGACAGACGGACAGGCATGCGAGTGAAAGTGACTGATGGTATTTGTACAGGTGTGACGTCACCGAGAGAGCTATCTCTATATTAAATTTCGATAGGACATCGATGGCGTATTGATATTGTAATGAAACGTAGGTTAGGTATGGAAGTGGTCGTTTATTTTCTTTTATTAATAAAGTGTAAGATTTTCTGATTTATGCTTTTAGTATATTATTTTTCTTGTATACTTTTTTACGTATCTGTGTTCAGGTTCGTTCGTTAGATAGACAGAGAGGGATCGAGGGATAGTATTAGGCAGGACACACGAAGTTATTATCAATTAAAGTCAAGAACGAAGCATTGCCAATAGCTTTTTTGGAGGGACGCGTTAAAAAATACATTTAAAAGTTTATTTACGTTACTTTAAGGATACTCTCTTCAGTATCTAAGCTACGCTTAAAGATTAATTAATTTGTCTTATTACTTTTTGCTTGTGTAAAGATATCTGATGTTAAGATTTTAACTTATCTTATATACCAATAAATAAAAATCTAATTGATAAAGTCTCTATTCTTGAAAAGTTCTTATTCTAAAGAATGAGCTGATTCTTTCCAAAAGTTGAAATATAAAATTTTTTAGCTTCATGCTGTACCCCGCACACAGCAGGGTAGGCAGAGGGAACCTAGTTAAGACACTCCGTTGTCCACGCACCGACGAATTCTGGCACCGACGAATTCTGGAGGCATTGCGTGTTAAGTGAAGGAATTCGACGTCGCGTTTTCCTCGGCACCAGAGCAAGCAAAATGGAAATATTAAATATTTCTACATCTCGAGTGCCTTTGCGCCACGATTGACCCTAAGATTTTCATATCAAAACTATTCAGTATTTCATAGAAAAAGATCGATCGAAGAAAAAAACGGAGAGTAAGTCACTAAATCTTACGTATATGTATATATACCACATAAAAGTGTTGACAGGTTATTTTTAAAAAAACTGGTAATTCTTGTTTGCGAACTGGATTACAAATTACAACTTATTTACTTTTTACGAGTGCAACGTCAGGACCATTAACTTGACCGTTATTCGAAATTATATCAAAAAATTAGGTTTTATTACTGATTTTTTTTTATTTTATCGAAAAATATTAGATTTATACCATATTTTTTTTATAAAAAGTTATTAATATGTATGAAATAATGAGACCATCGTGGTGCAGTCATACCGACGTCTGCAACAATTTTGATTAACTGTGGGTTCGATTCACACTCAGGGGGACAACTATATTAAAATTATTTCCGTTACATTTTTTTCCTATAGCCAGACCCTGACTAATCCGGGATAAATGCCAAGAAGAAGAAGACACCATTATGGTAAGAATTTAAACAACTCTACATTTTTTCCCGTGTAACGGGATAGTCAGATAGTATCTAGTGTCAAGACTTTGTTCTTCCGCGTGTTGAGTGGGAGAAATTAACGTCGCCCCTGTCTTTAGAAGAAATTAAAACTTAAATATAATAATTTCACCGAGTAGAAGAAGTCAGATTTCCACCATTCAACAAGCAATAACAATTTCAGATGGATAGTGGAGAACGGAGTGTTTTTACACTGTAAATATAATATAGCTTAGCACTTATAAATAACGAATCAGTATAAAAACTAAAACATTTCTTTACCTTCAACGTCCTGACAAGGCCATCGAGGTCTCACTATCAAAATAAAGTAATTATCAGATCCGGACACGAGTCCACATTTTTAATTTAATTAACAAATCAAAAAAAATAATTCAAAATAGATCCGCAAGATTCTTTCTACAGGTCAACTAATAAAATCGTGTTAAAAACTGCGCTATCATAAAAAAGATCTATCTTCTTCACATCTTAATCACGAGCGTCTAAATAAATTCAAAATTAATCAATTTTTTCTTTTATTAAGATTTTTTTTTTTTTTTAGCTTCACGCTGTATCCCGCACACAGCAGGGTAGGCAGAGGGAACCTAGTATTAAGATACTCCGTTCCCCACTTTCCGCCGAATTCGGAGGCATCGCGTGTTAAGTGGCGAAACTTAACGCCGCGCTTTACCTCGACACCAGAGCGAAGAAAATGAAAATATTAAATATTTCCACTCCTCGAGTGGGAATCGAACCCACAACCAGTCGTTTACAGTCACACGCTTGTGCCACTGGGCCACGACTGGCCACTGGATTTTATTAAGATCTGATCATTAATGGATAAAGAGGTAGAAAGTTTTGAAGCTCTTGTGTCATATCATGTTGCAATTATAATGTTTTCGCTGTTTATTGACAGGCAGTATTGAAGGCGATTAAAAGGCCGGTTAGTAAAAGCTACCTTACTTATATTGTAAATGTGAAAGTATACGCGCTAAAGTATCGCAGTTGTAAAGAGCTTGTACGTCATGGTTGTAGGTTCGGTTCTCAGTTGAGGGTAAAATATTTGAAGGATAGAAATACACTCGTAATGATATATCTATGTAGCTCCATGCTTTTTGCGGCGTTGAGTTCCGCCATTAAACACGCAATATCCTGATTTCAGACGGAGAGTGGAGAACGGAGGGTCTTTATAAGAAGTCCTCTTTTCAAATTCAAATTCAAAATATCTCTATTCAAATAGACTTTTGTAAGCACTTTTGAATCGTCGAATGTACATGGCGCTACCACCGACTCGGAAGGCAGTTCTGCTGAGAAGAGCCGGCCAGAAACTCAACAGTTGCTCTTTTACTATGCTATATATGATTTCTATAAAATTAGTGGTAATTAAAAAATGGAGTTCTTAATACCCAATTCTTCTATCTTCTTATTTAATCCGCAGAAAGCGTGAAATGGACGAAAGCAAAATCTTGTTCTGTCATTATAAAAGTACATAAATTGTATATATGTATTAATGTATGCGATGATTGCACTTAAAAATGTTATTTGAGGTGTATCTGTGGGTTTTATGAAAAAAATATGATGTTTTTTAATCTAATTGTAAAATGTAGAGAACATAATTATCTAAATTAAGTACCTTTACTTATTGTATAAAATGAAAAATATTCTTGAAAATATTTATGTTTTAATGTCATTGAATTTTTTTTTATTTGAAATGATATAACAAAAACATTAGCTCAGACAGTTTTAATGAATTTATATATTTTTTTTATTAACTTCTTATATAGGTAAATTACTAACTAATAATTAAGAAAAATAAATAAAACATTGCATTAACTACGTTAATCTTTAATAACCATTAGCTACACAATAATTCTAAAAATCATTATATTAAACATAAACATACAAATAATATGACTAAGTCGATTATAACAAGAAGTTTTAACTGTAGATAGATAATTTACATTAGACGAGTATTAAAATGAGGTTACATTAGTGACTAGACGGTGAAATCATGTCTAGAACCGACTCCAACTTTCGCCAATACAAAGTCTTGAGTGATGTAAAATTGTAAATATGTTGTATTTTGCGTATCGTAACTTATGTCATTATAATAATTATTTTTTTATTTTGAAGGTTAAAATTGTTTTTTGTGTTGGTTTATTAAATAAAGTATTTATTTAATTATGGTGTTAGTCATTTTAAAAGTAAAAAATTAAAACCACAGATACTATAACAATAAGAGATTTAAAAAAAAAAAAAAATAAGTAGCGAAAAAAGTTTTAGTTAAACATATAATTAAATTCAAAAAGAATGTCTGAAAAAAAAATATGATAATATATATTTTTTAGTTTAATATTTGTTTTTTTTTTTGTTTGTTTTGTTTTACTGACATGTTTAATAAGTAATTCTCTTGTACTAACCAACTATGAGCTTATGTTGCTTGACAATAAATATTTTTTATTTTATATTTTATTTATTTTTTAATATTAATTTCTTCATTGAACTAATCTGTTGTATTGTTTTTTTTAACAATTTAATTTAAACCACTAGGGACATAAGGTACTGTACCTTTTTTTAAATAAACTTTTTTTTAAATATATTAATTCCTTTTTTCATTAACAATATCTGAGCTTAAAACTAAGTTTATTAAATATACCATAAGAAAGTCCAGTTTTCTTTCAATATTATTGTTGTATTGTTTAAATGTATCTTTTTAATTTTACTCAGAGAATTGTTATGGAGTATTAAAGATATATTTGAAACTGGTAAACACATAAATGGTACTTACTACAGAGTTTCAATATCTACAATGTTGCTTTTGTTGTTATCTTTTACTAGGAGTCCCGTTGGCGCCGTAAAATACGCATCGCCTTTACAATATATTCAATATGCTTTAGCTGTATACGAACACTTATGTCGAACAAATGTGTGTGATATTTATTTTTATTTATTAAATATAATATTAATGTATTATTATAGAAAAATATTGAGATTTCTTTATTTTTAGCTTCACGCTGTATCCCGCACGCAGCAGGGTAGGCAGAAGGAACTTAGTGTTAAGACACTCCATTCCCCACTTTCCACCGAATTCGAAGGCATTGCGTGTTAAGTAGCGGAAATTAACGCCGCGCTTTGCCTCGACACGTTAGCGAAGAAAATGGATATATTAAATATTTCCACTCCTCGTGTGGGAATCGAATCTACAACCAGGCTTTTATAGTCACACGTTTGTGCCACTGCTTTTTTTTATTTAATTTTCATCTATATCAAGCTGTATCCATCTCTGTCCGTGTAATTTTCGTGAAAAGGGGTCCAATTTATATTTAATTTATTAATATAACGAGTATTTTATGTCTGTAATTATTATAGAATTTATAAGTATCTCCAATGCTTCCCTAACAAGACCGAGAAAAAAAGTGTATAAAAATGTACATATACACTTTGTACATACACACATTTTTTCGTTTCAATTTGAATTCGTAACTATTAACTTATTGTTATTTATTGTCTACTGACATTGGTATTTTATTTATATTTAACAAAACATATTTAACATATTATATAAAGAAATAGATATTTAAAACATACTTTATTCTATATAATATTAAAGGAAAAACGTTTTATATCTAAAAGCAATCTACAGTATCCATCAAGTTAATTGACACCGAAATCTACTTGTAATTACATCGCGTCTTGTTTTATCACTTGCAGCGATTCAGTTCACAACGGCACGTTTAGTTACAAGCTTGTGTTCGCGACTTTGCCTGGCTTTTTATATTGAAAATACTGTTTTTAAGAAAGGTTTTCGCCATTTTTACACATTTTAAAAGAAACACAATGGGTATAGGTATACCACGGAATACTGTACTGTTCGGATCGTCGGTTTTTCTAAAATACTTTTTAAAAATACCTGCGATTAATCCTGTTAAATTAGTTATACAAATAAAATTATTTGGTTTTCACGATTTTTCTACAATTTAAATGAAACATAAGGGTCATAATAAACGGGTAAACCAAAAGCTACTGTAAATTATTCGTACCGTCATATTTTCTAAAGTGTAAATGAAAATATAAGTGACTAATTCGGTTAAAATAGCTTCATTTTAGATCAATATCATTGTATGTCATATATTTTTTCTAATTCTTTACATAGTTTACTTAAAGAATATTTTTTAAATATACATACATTCATATTTCGTTCCCTACTTTCTACTCAATTTAAAGTTTACGTTAGTTGGAGGAGCGAGGAGCTCAGGGCATTGCCTGGGACTTGTGACCTAAATATAAGCTTAGTATACCTAAATATAGGCATCATATTGTGAATGTTAACGCTGGGCCCCTCTGACCGAGCTTCTTTCTCTACGAAACTAAATTTGTTAAAATACTACTAACGCCGACATTGAAATATAAGCGAGCTAAAGCTAGAGCGAAGAATAAAATGAAGATATGAATATAGCACGAAGAAATTAACTGCTGATATTTCGAGTCTAGCAGTTTAAGATATTTAATCTTAGTATTAAGAATATTGTAGTACTTTTTTGTTCGAAAATATCGATCACATTTTTTTAAAGCATTTTATTATTCGGTCAAATGCTTATTTATATTTTTATTATTTTATTTCAAATTTTCATTACTAACATATACCTACTTACAATGAATAAAATGTTTTATATGGGCCAGTCATGGCGCTGTGGCACACGCGCGTGACTGTAAACGACTGGTCGTGGGTTCGATTCCCAATCGAGGAGTGGAAATATTTAATATTTCAACTTTATTCGCTCTGGTGTCGAGGTAAAGCGCGGCGTTTAGTTTGGCCACCTAACACGCAATGCCTCCGAATTTGGCGAAAAGTGGGGAACGGAGTGTCTTAACACTAGGTACCCTCTGTCTACCCTGTTGTATGCGGGATACAGCGTGAAGCTATAAAAAA
This sequence comes from Dryas iulia moderata, assembly GCA_019049465.1. NCBI lineage: Eukaryota > Metazoa > Arthropoda > Insecta > Lepidoptera > Nymphalidae > Dryas > Dryas iulia. The sequence goes on along the minus strand of CM032431.1, from coordinate 13,674,074 downwards.
TATATATATTTAGCGTAATTTCTTGTAATATTTTGAAAGGCAAAATAGTATTCCCGCTAATCTTAATTATAATGATAGACGACACTTCCTGTGAGTAATTCTCATACTGAGATAACATCTGTCTGTGATCTTATTTACATTTCAATGTAGAATCAAAAGGTGAATGAAAGTGGTGGCTTTCGTAAGAAATAAGATTTTGAATTACTAATTCTTTTTATATGAGCGTAGAGTAATGAAAGGAGAGAGTTTATGATACTAAGTGGATTTGGTCTATACCACCAAGCACTAGACTTGCATTAAAATATGTAAAATATGTACGTGAAAGAACTTTACAATCATTTTTACGAAAATTATGCAAACAGGGGAATGTAAGTAATGTAAATGTTGGTAAAGCAAATGATGCTTCCTTCCTTCGGCCGATACATTTACACAAACTGCAGAGCTATCCCTTGTTTTGTAAAAATGTAGAGTTTTCCCTGCAAAGTTACCTTTCCTTTGAGCCTTTGGACTACTTTTTAAGTAGATCTAGCAGATAATTGTATGAAATTTGACTTTTAAAGTTTATGTACAAACAAAAAGGAAAAAATGAATATTTTATATTATAATGTATCAGAAATAAAATAAATTAAATAAAACACATATTACAATGATTACTGTATGTTTAACACACACTTTTACACCGAATGACACAAACGTTGCAAAACGTTATTTTACACAACAAAAAGCAAATAAAACGTACAGACAGACGTACAATTTAATTATATATACGTAAAACAGTGTGCGATCGGTAAAAAATGGGTGCGAGGCAGTTGGCCCGGTTCCCACGTTGTTACTGTCCCGCTTTCTGTGTCTAACTAAGTTGGATTCATGAGATTTATTTACTCTATGTGTTTTGTTCGGTAATTGCGTTTAATTCAATATTTGATGACAATGTTGGTATATGATCGTAAATCGGGATTTCGAAGTAGAAATTACAGTTTTAATAAATAAATAAATAAACACGTGTATTTTATTTTTTCTTTATTATTTTTTTATTTTTATTTTTTTTTAATTTTTGTATTGTATCTTATTTTATTGGTTCATGTTTTTGTTTTACTAACGTAGTTCTTAAGTTTTTCTCTTGTACTAAACAACTATGAGCCTATATTGCTTGAAAATAAATAATTTTTATATTTATTTTATTTTTTATAAATAAATATGATTAAATATTTAATATTCTAAAAATGCATTTAAAATTTCATTAAATAATTAAATTTAGTAATAAGTAGCTATTGTGGAGGATATGGGTTTAAATACCATGACTTTATATTTTTTTAGCTTGACGTTTTATTCCTAGTTTGTTAGTTCAAGGGAACGGAAGGTCCCTGTATATTTCTTTCGCCTCGATCATTGTTAACAATTTCTTTGCTCTTATCCAAGGGACCTTATAATGTTATGTGAAATACTCACATATGTAGGTATAATAGGTAGGTATAATAAAAGTGGAAGTGTTGAGTTTCGTCATATAACTTTGAAATTAAAATTAAGTTGATATTTAAAAGAAATCGATTTAGTTTAGTATCGATTTTGCAAACTTTCTAATATATAAGAACATAAATAATAAATTAAAATCCATAAAAAATATACATAAACTGTAGTTTTATAATAATATTTGTTCATATTGTTTACTAAAATATATTTTTTGTTTCTTCCAAGTCATATTATTAATATTTTATTCTTCATTATAAATCGTGTAGAATATAGATATTCTAAATTTTCTTTTTCAATTTTTGTAGTAAAACCTTTTCACCTACTTAGACATTTCTATGTCAAGTTATCACGTAATTAAAAAGGTTCATTACCCTTCACATTCTTAGTAGATATTTAAACAATATACAATTACTTATCTGTGTGACGAGAAACTGGGGAAAGCATTGTTTAACGCCGGCCTCCTTACCGTCAAATGTATAACTACTATAACTTTTATTTAAATTGTTAGCCCAAAACTTAATGTTTAGGTAGACTTGAGTAAATATATATAAGAAACATTGTTATTAATTTAAAATAACTATTATTTTTAATTAAAACTCCGTTGTTATTATTAATTTAAGTTATTTGTAACTCTACCAATATTTATTAGTACTTAAGAGTTTAATAGTTATTCATAGTATTTAAGAGTTACTCATATTTTATATATTTTTAGATTTCTATACAATTCATGTATAATTAGACGTAAAAAAAAGCATTATACATCGACCTATTTAAACAAAATGCATAACTTAAAACTTATATTCTCCATACTTTAGTACACAACCCTTTATCACAACGTCCTTTGTCGGCATCTATCGAAAATTAGCACTTTTTAACGCAATTAACACTCACCATAAACAGAAAGGCGATATCGAGACGCATTTCTCTAACGAACTTTCACTTGAACACACGACACGCGCATCGTGACCGCACGCCACCGCGGCCGAGCATCGACTGGCGATTGTACTGTAAGTACTTGGTGTTACTACCTACATACTACTTACTATATGCTAGTTAGTGTTGGTGCGTGTGCTAACTGACCTGCGCAGGCGCAATGTATTGTTGATTGATTTGTTTGAGATCGTAATTAAAGTATAAGAGGTAAACATTTTTTTTTTAGCTTCACGCTGTATCCCGCACACAGCAGGGTAGGCAGAGGGAACCTAGTGTTAAAACACTCCGTTCCCCACGCACCGCCGAATTCGGAGGCATTGCGTGTTAAGTGGCGGAACTTAACGCCGCGCTTTACCTCTGATACCAGAGTGAAGAAAATGGAAATGTTAAATATTTCCATTCAGGAGGTAAACAAAATGATTTTATTAAATTATTGTGATTGGTTGACTGTCCGATCTCCTTGGAGCATTGATTAAGTTTAAATTACTATGATTTCTTCCATGGGAAGCTTTCGATATTCGGCTACTGAGTAGAGAAAAGAGTGACTTGACACTACGTTTTCTTGGCTATCTTGCCACATCGTAAAAAGGCGTGGAAGTTAAATAAGTAAGAAAGAGGTAGCGCAGCTGCGGAGTTAGTAATATTCACACACATAGGATTTATAATTCAAATTTACTTATTTACGCATTCATTTGAGGGATCCACTTGAACTTTTTTTTATTCTTTTCGTTTTAAAATTTATGTTTTCGGAAATATTAAAAGCATTGAAGAAGACGAATATCTTCATGCCTTAGTATATCTATCCCTGGAGCAAGACCCCCCGGACGCCCAAGGAACCGATGGCTGGATGTCGTGAAACAGCCAATGGACTAACCACCAACGACGTAGGAGATCGTGCAAAGTGGAGTAGTTTAAGTCGGAAGGCAGACCCTGGCTAGGCCGGGATAAATGCCAATTTGAAGAAGAAGTTGAAGAAGATGAATGTGTACCAGCTCTATATCCGGTAGAAATTGAACCCTTAACTGTCTCTTACAGTCCGGCTATTTCAACTACACAGTGACGTCTATAATTGATATGATTTTATCATGTTTCCGATATTTGTTAACATACACAGTATAATATTAAAATATTTTATTAATTAATATTTACAATTATTATTTACAATATAAAAGATTGAACCGTAAATATAATATGTCTATTATATATTACCACTCAAAACGTAATAACTCCATTTTGAGCAGAGAGTGAAGAATAGAGTGTCACGACACTAGGTTCTCTCTGATCTGATGAAAATACTAAATTAAATAGAAAAAGCAGTAAGTATATATTTAAATATATAAAAGTAGTTTAATGTTTAAAATACGAGAACATTTAACTAATTGAAAAAGACGTCTTGAAAACTCTTAATTAAGGTAATTAACATGACATTTAAACCGTCTTGACACAGTAGCAATATAGCATGTTTTACATTAAAAATGTACTTTAAATAAATATGTTTATTTTAATTTATCAAATTATCATCCGTTAATTTATCAAATTATCAATTTGTTGGGGGCAAATTGTAGCGCAGTGGCATAAGCTTTTGACTGTAAACGAGTGGTTATGTGTTTGATTCCCACTCGAGGAGTGGAAATACTTAATATTTCCATTTTCTTTGCTCTGCTTGCGAGGCAAAATCGCGGCGATAAGTTCCGCCACTTAACACGCGATGCCTCCGAATTCGGCGGAAAGTGAGGAATGGAGTGTCTTAACACTAGGTTCTCTCTGCCTACCCTGCTGTGTGATACAGCGTGTGGAACAAAGTGTTTTTGCATTCTCGCATAACAGAGTAGTCAGAGAGAATCAGAGAGAAAGAGTGCAAAGAAAGTCCATTCTCTACTTTCCACCTAAATTCAAAATATCGCGCATTAACTGGCGGAATTCAACAGCGCGTTTTGTTTTCTCACCAGTACGATGTAACGAAAGTATTTCAAATATAATCTCTACTAGTAATCGAATCCGCTACCACGTATTACGTTTGCAGTCAAACTCCTAAATTTGTGTAACAATTTCCCGAAATCCATTTTTAATGCTACTTCGTACTTTCGTCTGTGCGTTGTTAGTCAATCAACGAGGAACGGAAGAGTTCCTTCATATACATATACAAGACAAGGCATACTAATGTAAAGATAGTTGTGTAGGATGCGTGAGGTCTATCATAAACCAGACATAAGCCTCAAAAAAATAAAAATACACATAATTGTGCGTCATTTTGAAAATGATTAAGTTAACATTATAGTACTTTCTAACAGTAAGTAAAGTAAGTAATCGTTCTAAACAATTATTACGAGAAATGCACTTAAAAGAAAATTTATTACATATTTCCAGGCTGTTACGGTATATCGCAACCCTAGGGGGTGGATTTTTGAAAAATAAAGTAGCATATGTTTAACCTTGGATTATTAACTATATTTATGGCATTTTATTACAATCACACCGCTTGACCGTGTAGATTTTTTCATATAAACTTTCATCCCTTTTTTTTTTTTTTTTTTTTTTCGCTGGGAAATGCAGTTTACGCAGACCATCCGTACGTAAGACAGGCAAACTACCTTACGGACGGATGATACTGTGGGACTCACCGAGGAGTCCGGTACTACCCACTAAAACCCAGCGGAATCCCTCTCCACCCTCATGAGACGTCATAGGTTCGCTCGCGCATTCTTCTACAACGCTACGGTGGATGGCTCATCCCCTACTCAAACTCAAACTCAAACTTTCATCCCCTATTTCAACCGTTTAGAGGTTGATTTTTGAAAAAATAAGTAGCCTATATTAGACCCAGTTATTGTTACTACTTTCACTCTAAATTTCATCCAAATCGGACCGGTAGATTAGCCGTGAGAGCATGACAGACAAACACACAGACATTCCCATTTATAATATAAGTAAGGATAATGAACTAAGGTAGGCAGACACCCTAACATGGGTCATTAACAATATATATTTTACAAACAAAACGCTTTCTAAGTAATATCGTACGTTTACCGTTCTCGCGTTCTCGCGTTCTCGCCTTGTTCTCGCCCTTAGAACGTGTCTGACATAAATGCAAATTATGACATTAATACTCATCGAGCTGTTGAATTTTATGTGCGTTTTCATTAAAATTACTATCACAATTGGCTAATCACTTCTTCGTAATGTGACTTACGTACTTCTAGCTTTCGATGGCTTGGTCTTTTTTTAAGAAGTTTTTCTTAATAGGTATTAGGAACACCTTTCGTCATTCACCGTATTGTTATTTAAGCCTTAAAGATCTCATCTGAACGACAATATTATGAACACCAGGTTAGTTACTTTTTGTTAACTAAATTTTAATAATTAGATTTTTTCTACTAATTAAGACAAGTTATTTATAAATATGTAGTTCCTAAAAGACGTGAAAATATTATAATTGTAACTAATGTGATATATTATTATTACAAACTATGGGGGGCTCTTAAACGCAAGTCTGTCGACCGCGATGGGCATTGTGAATTCATGAAACGCTAAATAGTTACTTCTCATTATATACTTTATCATTATACTACAGATATAGTATTTACAATGTTTAATTAATTTATATTCATGAAAGTACTGATGTTTGAGGGAAACTTAGATGTCTTTCGGAAAATAATAATTTTATGAACAACCATAGGTTTGAGTAAGTTTTACTAATACCCTTTCAAGCATTCATGCAATCCCTCGGTCGAGATCTAGACCAATAAGGCCAAGAACTAACTTTATATTCAGAAAATACAATAAAAAATAGAATAAATAGGTCACATATTTTATTCCTAGTGTATTTTTTATTACATCTAATTGAAACAAAGACCACTCATAGTTTTCATATTGTTCCGTTTACCATAGATCCCTAAGAGCCCTAAGAGAGCCCTTATCTCGCCCTTTCCTAATAAAATCCTTATATCCATACTTATATTATAAATGCGAATGTCTGTGTGTTTGTCTGTCACGCTTTCACGGCGACATCTACTGCTTCGATTTGGATGAAATTTAGATTGAAAGTAGTAAAAATGACTAGGTCTAATATAGGCTACCTAGTTTTTCAAAAATTAACTTCTAAAGGGTTGGAATAGGGGATGGCAGTTTATATGAAAAATCTACACCGCTAGACCGATTGTAATGAATTTTGACATATATATAGCTGATAATACAAGATTAAACATAGGATACTTTATTTTTCAGAAATCCATCATCGAGGGTTGCAATATACCGAAACAGCCAGTTAGATCACGTGACGAAGCCGCAAGCGGGCCGCTAGTTGTAAATAAATATTTATTCAAATCGAGTCTGAATCGATAATTATTGGGTTTTATAATAATATATATGAATACGACCGTGCCGTAAATGCCAATATTGCATATAGCAATATAGCAATTAACCATCATACACATTAAGTTAAATTGTCATAAGCTGAACGCGATTATTGTTATACCACAAATTAACTACTCTCCATTTTCTTTAAATTAATAAATAATTAAAATATATTGTAGATCCATAACGAGAATACGATAACTTAATTTTGTGCCTCCGAACCTTTTTTCTGTCTAAAAAACTAAAATCTAAATCAACGCACAAATTAATTAGAATTAATAAAATATTTAATCCATACTTATATTATAAATGCGAATGTCTGTGTGTTTGTCTGTCACGCTTTCACGGCTAATCTACTGGTCCGATTTAGATGAAATTTAGAATGAAAGTAGTAAATAAGTATGAGTCTAACATAGGCTACTTATTTTTTCAAAAATCAACCTCTAAAGGGTTGAAATAGGGGATGAAAGTTTATATGAAAAATCTACACCGCTTGACCGATTGTAATGAATTTTGGTATATATATAGTTGATAATCCAAGGTTAAACATAGGCTACTTTATTTTTCAAAAATCCACCACTGAGGGTTGCAATATACCGAAAGATCGTTGTAGATAACGCGGCGAAGCCGCGAGCGGGCCGCTAGTTTATATATAAAGGAAGTAACTATCAAATAAATTATCGAAATTATCCAATTAAATAATTATGTTAACATTTGACATTGACAGCCCGCCATTTACATATACTTTTATTTTTTTTAAAACACTGATTAAACTGTATCGTTATTAATTCAGTCAGAAAAATTAGGTCTCTGAGAGTGTGCATTTGAGTAGGTCAGTCGAGTAATCGTTTGCTATATAGCTGTCTCTTTCTAACGTTTTATATTGAGAGGTGTGCGAGCGAGACAGAGCACTCACACCGTTATCCCGCGGCGATATCTTGAATGAAAATGGCGTTTTCTCTCGCGCCAAAACAATGCCGTTGCAAATCAAGTAACCATTTTAAAATCGAAAGGCGTCTAATTATTATTATAATTAGCTTTGTTTTAATTTTTTTATAATATATTTTTTTAATAACATATTTATATAAGTGTGGTTGATATGAATTCTGTTGTTAGTAATGATAGAAGTTTAAGGTTGACAGATTTAAAAATATCCATTTTCTTTTCATTGTAAAGAATAAATAATTGTTAATATAAAATATATCATATAGTGAAACAAAAGTGATTTACTACTTTTAATGAATAAAATAAATAAATAAAAAAATTAAAAAGCCTTTCAATTTCCTGTAAACTTACATAATATATACACACTTACAAATATATACAATCACTAACAAACTACACATATGTAAACTAACTATATTTACAGTTTAAGTGATTATTATGTAATCTGTATTACAATTGAATATTTTAGATGTGGGCAAGTAAATTATTTAATAAAATTTAGCTTTAACTTTTAATGCCCTTTAACTAAATAGCAATACACTTAATTTTTTTTCATAGTTTTAAATATATAATGTTGTGTAGGATTTAAATCTTATTTTTAATTTAGTTTAAGTATATGATAAATAATCAATCAGTTTTAATGTGTATATTTAAAGTTAAACTTCACTTAAAATTTAATCTCAATTAAATTTCTAAGTAATAATTTATTAGGATTTAAATTTATTTGGATTCCATTTATATCCAGTTCCCAGGAACCCCTTTAATGGGTAAAGGCCTCCTCCAAGGTGCTCCACTTTTCTCTCTCCTGTGCCAGCTGCATCCAGCATGGACCGGCTAATCTCTTTATTTCATCTTCCCAACGTGTTAAAGGTCTCCCTTTTCTTCTCTTTCCCTGCGGGCCGCGCCATGTTGTCGTCTTCCTGGTCCATCTATCGTCTGTAAGTCTTGCAACGTGGCCTGCCCATTTCCATTTTAGTTTCTGAGCATACCTTAAAGCATTTGTTGCTTTAGTTATGCTTCTAATTTTGGTATGTCTTATTTTTTCTACTTTTCTTATTTTGAGCATGCTGCGCTCCATTCCACGTTGGCACTTTTAATGAATATTTTATTAATAAAATACACATTAAAAGTACAACCTGTCACTGTGATGATCATTGTTCAATTCCTGCCTGCTTTACTTTACCTATTGCAAATAAAAACAGAGAGAAACTAGTATCATGAGGTCCTATTCTATGCTTTACGTTTGTTATGATGTGTTCGTAATTTTTCATAGGTACCACAGAAGAGAATTTAAAAGAATTAAAATTAAAAAATTAAATAGCTTCACGCTATATCCCGCACACAGCAGGGTAGGCAGAGGGAACCTAGTGTTAAGACACTCCGTTCCCCACGCACCGCCGAATTCGGAGGCTTGCGTGTTAAGTGGCGGAACTTAACGCCGCGCTTTACCACGACACCAGAGCGAAGAAAATGAAAATTTAAATATACTTAATCCCTGGGAGGTAATCAAAACCCACAACCTGCTTACAAACTTATGACACTGATCCACACTTACAATCAGTCGGTGGTGATGGCAGTTTATTTATTTATTTATTTATTTATTTATTTTGATCACCAACACAACAAGCACTGACAGCTACATATAAAAGATACAACACAAAAGATTACTAAGTTAAAAGTGCCGCCGCAATTATAGGTGACGACGGCATGCAAATTACATACAGTATTAACTATTTAATTTAATACAAAAAAGAATAATACAAAAAAAAATATCTATACAAACACAAAATATTCAAAAAACTAGAAGTACTAAACAAAAACTATATAATAAAATAACAAAAATAGTTAAAGCATGGTCACTGAGATCTCAGGGAATTTAAAATTAGGTTGCGAAATTTAGGCTTTTTATCAAAATAAACCTAAATACTTATAATTTATTATAGTGAATTTATAAAATGAATATTTACTTTAAATATATATCACCTAACAGGAAAATGGGCCTTACGCTCTTAGCAGGGGAAATCAATATGTCATTTCTTGCAACCACACTATTAGGTTATTAGTTTATATACTGTAAAACGTATAAATGATTTCAAGAAAACACTAAGTGGCTCCCGGAAGTCGCCCGGATGGAAGGTAAAAAGCAGTTTACCTGCATCAGGTGGGTTTATGTTACATTGTTTATATACAGGTCTTGGCCATGTCGTGGCGCAGTGGCACAACCGTGTGACTGTAAACGACTGGTTGTGGGTTCGAGGCCATGTATCGAGGCCAAGCGCGGCGTTAAGTTCCACCACTTAACACGCAATGCCTCCGAATTTGGCGGAAATTGGGGAACGGAGTGTCTTAACACTTGGTTCCCTCTGCCTACCTTGCAGTGTGCGGGATACAGCGTGAAGCTAAGTGGCTCCCGGAAGTCACCCGGATGGAAGGTAAAAAGCAGTTTACCTGCATCAGGTGGGTTTATGTTACATTGTTTATATACATACGTTCTCTTATCTAGTTTAATGTGTTTTATATTTGAGGGCCAGTCGTGGCGCAGTGGCGCAAACGTGTTACTGTAAACGACAGGTTGTGGGTTCGACTCTCACTCGAGGAGTGGAAATATTTAGTATTTCCATTTGCTTCACTCTGGTATCGAGACGACGCACGGCGTGAAGTTCCGCCACTTAACAGGGAGTGCCTCCGAATTCAGCAGAACGTGGGGAACGGAGTGTCTTAACACTAGGTTCCTAGGAAAATATAATATATGTCAAAAAAAATATTAATGATTTTGCCAAGATCGGTGATGCACATAACATAAATACCAGAAATAAACATAAACTTACTGCGCCTGTAACCCGATTGCATCGAATCCGTAATTCTTTCATGGGACAATGTATACGCTTTTACAATAGGATCCCAGAAAACGTCCAAGAATGTTCCATATCACAATTCAAAAAAATTGTGAAGAGACGTTTGTGTGTTAAGGGTTATTACCTAATTAATGAATTTTTGAACGATAACACGCCTTGGGAATAAAATGCTCGCTCCAGGCTATTCCAATGGTATCATTGTCAATATATAATTATCTGTAAATGCTTGACTTAAAATATATATATATATAGATAGAGATATATATATATATATATATATATATAGATATATATATATATAGATATATATATATATATATATATATATATATCTATATATATATATATATATATATATATATATATATATATATATATATATATATATATTAAAAAAAAAAAATCGTCCCGCTGAGTTTCTTGCGCCGGTTCTTCTCAGGTCTGAGGCATTAACTTTAGTGAACCTGTGTCCGGTGGTAAATTGTTTGACGTTCAAAAATGAAGCATGTAACTTCTTACTTTGAATAAAATTATTTGACTTTGACTTTGTCTAGTTTAGTGTGTTTTTGAAGGCTTGAGGCCATTGTGGCCCAGTGAACAGTATTTGATTGTAAATGTTACTGGTTGTGGATTCGATTCCCACTGGGGCAATGATTATATTTAAATTGTTTTCATGTCACTTAAGACGCAATGTCTCGAAGTCAGAAAGTAGAGTTTTATAAGGTTTTTACTCATTTCAACATATCGTGTGTATTTCTTTTTTTAATTTCACTTATTTTGTTATTTAGGGGACAATAACATTAACTGATAAAAAAATTTTAACGTCACACACTCTTTTTCAACTTAATCTTTGCATAATGGCCTAACGTTCTTAATGTAACCAAATAAAAAAAAAATATTTACATTTAAGTGGACACATACACTTAAAGCTATAGAGGTGCAGTAGGACAGCATTTGGCTGTAAAGACATTTGGTCGAGGAAATGGTTATATTCATTTTTTTCATTTGCCCGCTCTAGTATGTACCTAAGACAGAGGTCGTCGTTTAGTAAAGTGTAGAAGGGAGTGTCTTGACACTGGGTTCTCTCTATCTACCTTATTATGCAAGAAAAACATGAATCTCGAATACATTTAAATAATATTTAAACCCTAGATTACCTAACTGCATCTGGCACTAAACAATTTTATTATATTTTGAACACCGACATGTTTTTTAATATTTTTTGTTCTATGATAAAGTAATTTCTAAGCATACCTACCATATATAATACTAATGACCCGCTCGCGGCTTTGCCTGCATGAACTACACGACTATTTCACTACATGCACGCGCTACGCCTACATCACATTACAAAACTCTAAAATAAAAAACAAAATTAAAAATTTTGAAAATACCCACGACGGTTTAATTGTAATTGAAAAAGGATAAAATAACTAGAAATCCCCCGCCTAAAAGAATATATGTAACGAGATGATGGGGACGACTTCGTCGGGGGCTGCCATTACTTTAAGTTTGCTAACTTCTCCTAGGTTTTCATGCTGTTAAAACAGGTTTAGGAAAAAATTAAAATATTAATATGAATTTACAGTTTTGATAACTGGTATTCCTTTTAAAAACTTTAAGAACGAAATCTAACGCTACTATATTTAAAATAGAGGTTGCAACTGGCAGCCCCCGACGAAGTTGTCCCCATCATCTCGTTACATATATTCTTTTAGGCGGGGGATTTCTAGTTATTTTATCCTTTTTCAATTACAATTAAACCGTCGTGGGTATTTTCAAAATTTTTAATTTTGTTTTTTATTTTAAACTTTTTAAAGTGTATAGATACACATTATATATTATTACATAATTTCGAAATACTTTATATTAATCTTCATGCAAATCCAAAAGAAATTATAAACTCAATGCATTCTGGCTATCAAATGCTTATAGCAGCGCCTGGCAGATTGTCACCGTAACATTTTCAGGAAACTTTAGTCTAACGAAATCAGTGAAAATCACAAAACCCTCTAGTAGTTTTGATTTTGAACTAATTTATACTGGAGCGCCCCGTAGTAGTTCGTGGTAGATATGGCATATAAAAACACGCAGCAATTAAACCTGAACCTATCACAGAAAACCGCATCTAAATGGGTTTCACACAAAAATACAAGCAAATGCTTACTACAGCGCCCCCTGGTGAGGTGTCACCACGACACATATACGAGAACACGCGCTAATTGAGCCTGATCCTATCGTTGAAAACTGCATCAAATTCAGACTCGTAGTTTCAACTTTGCACCATCAAATGTTTAATGAAGCGCCCCCTGGTGAGTTCTTAACGTAAAAAAAAACTAAAAACATACACCAAGTAAAGGTAAATCTAATACTGAAAACTCTGTCCAATCGGACTAGTAGTTGTGGTTTTACATTAAATATTACAAACAAATGTTTACTGCAGCGCCCCCTGGTGAGTTAACACGATAAAGCATATCCAAGAACATGCACTAATTAAACTTCAGCTTATCACTGAAACTGCATCCAAATCGAATTCGTCATTTTAGCTTTGCACAAACAATATTTTACTGCAGCGCCCCTTGGTGACTTGTCACCGTAATATAAATTTAAAAACATGTACTAAACAAAGCGGAATCTAATACTGAAAACTCTTTCCAATCGTACTAGTCGTTTTTGTTATACACAAAAAATGGAAGCAGCTACTTACTGCAGCGCCCCCTAGAGAGTTGACACATACTTGAAAATATGCACTAAGTAAACATACATGACACATATATGAAAATATGCACTAAGTAAACTTGAATCTATCATTGAAAACTGCATTCAAATCGGACTCGTAGTTTTAGTTTTGCACAAACAAATGTACTTACTGCAGCGCCCCCTGGTGAGTGATCACCGTAACACATATATGAAAAGATGCACCAATTAAACCTGAACCTATCGTTGAAAGTTTCATCTAAATCGGACTAGTAGTTTTTACTCTACATAAACAAATGTTTACTGCAGCGCCCCCTGGTGAATTTTCACCGTAACGTAAAAACAAAAATTTTAAAATATGTACGAAGTAAAGTTTAATCTAGTTCTGAAAACTCTAGCCAATCGGATAAGTAATTTCGGTTTTAAACAAATAAATATAAGAAAAATTTTGGTTTTACACAAAAAAACTCAAACAAATGCTTATTACAGCGCCCCCTGATGAGTGGTCACCATAACACATATATGGAAAGACGCACCAATTAAGCCTCAACCCATCCTTGAAAGTTTCATCTAAATTGGACAAGTAGTTTTTGCTCTGCATAAACAAATGTTTAGTGCAGCGCCCCCTGGTGAGTTTTCCCCGTAACAAAAAAAGAAAAATCTTAAAATATGCACCAAGCAAAGATAAATCTTTTTATGAAAACTCTTTTTAATCGGAGCAGTAGTTTCGGTTTTAGACAAATAAATACAAAAAAAGTACAAACAAATGCTTACTGCAGCGCCCCCTGGTGGTTTGACATGATAAAACATATCCAAGAACATCCACCAATTAAACCTGAATCTATCACTGAAAATCTATTGAAATCAGACTATTATTTTTTGAGATAATTGAAAACATTCGTTTTCACGTAAAATGCGTACTGCAGCGCCCCCTGGTGAGTTAAGGCAATAAGACATATCTAAGAACATACGCCAATTGAACCTTAACCTATCATAGAAAACCGTATCAAAATCGGACTTATAGTTTTGGAAATAATTGACATAGTAATTTGCACAAACACACAAACAAACAAACAAACAAACAAACAAACAAACAAACAAACAAACAAACAACCTCTCACCCCAAACACATATACAGTCGCCGTTCCGTCGCGGGTAATGATCAGTGTTTCTTTTATTTATAAACCTTCCTTTTGAATCATTCTATCTATTAAAAGAAAACTGCATCAAAATCGGTTATTATAATATATAGTGATTGTACATAAAGCAAACATATTGTAAGAGGCATTCATGGTAAAAAATGATGGCGCCAGAGCATATGTTTATCATAATAATGAACAACACAGTCATAATTTGATCTACTTAAGAGTATAATGTCTTACTATTTGTCCAGGCTTGTTATCCAGCAATTCGCAGTACTAAGGTAAAATAAGCGGAAGGAGCTGAAACTCTAACAGCTTGTTCTCTTAGCTTCACGCTTTTTCCCGTGTGTTGAGTGGCGGAACTTAACACCGCGCTTTTTGTCCCAGGTCTTTTAGGTACCAGAGCGAAGAAAAGAAAATTAAAATATAATCATTGCCCCGAGTGGGAATCGAACCCCCCAACCATGGCGTTATAGTCAGACGTTGTCACACTGCGCCACGACGATCCACTTTGATAGTTATTCTTCTGAAACTTTAATGTAGAATATTTACTGTTTATTTAAAAAAAAGACGTATATAAGTCATTAAACTTGATCTCTTCAAGAGATAAGTCCACCTTTGTTCTCTCCCAGGTATTTTCTTTTTATTTTTTTTGTGCAATAAAGAGTATATATAAACAAATATTTGAAGTCTTTTTAAATTATATATTTTTTCGCTTTTGAACAAATGTATTCCTATTATTGTTAATAATTCAAGAAATATACAATTAAGCTACTCAGTGCCTGTGGACATTTGCCTCAAATTATTCAAAGATTCATCTCACGCAGCCAGCTCATATATCCCACGTAAGTCAGCTGACTTTATTACTACCATTTCATATGCAGGCCGTTGTATAATGTTTCCGTGAAAAACAACAATTTTGCTTATATATTAATTCAGAGTATGAATGGATATAATGAATGTAAAGCACACGTGACATAGGCCATTCTTATTGTAAACTCGACAGACTGTGGGTTCGATTCTCACTCGAGGAATGGAAATATTTAATATTTCCATTTTCTTGGCTGTAGTATCGAGGCAAAGCGCGGCTTTGCTTCGAGCTAGTTAACACGGAATGTCTCCAATATTCGGTGAAGAATGGGGAACTGAGTATTTTAACACTAGTTAGAATATAATGTGAAGCTGAATAAAATGAATAAATGTTACAAAATTTTGACATGTCGCAAAATAGTAAAAAATGTACAGCACAATACAAACATTTTTTTTATTTATTTATTTACTCACACACACACACACACATAGAAACATCTTAAACACATAGAAACATCTTAAATTACAATTTATAACTTATAAGCTAACAAAACAATCTAAAAATCAATTGTAATGGAGACTGACGCCAGGATTCCCTGTATTTCAGGTCACCAGGTCCTTCTCCTGGTGACCTGAAATACAGGGAATAAATACAATAAACACAAATAAACTCCTTCTATCTGGGTTTCGCGGAAAGTGAAGAACATAGTGTTTTGATATGAGCTGCAAAAAGAAAATAAAATACAATATTAGACATTTTTAATGATATTTATATATATATATATATATATATATATATATATATATATATAGATATATATATATATATATATATCTATATATATATATTATATATATATATATCTATATATATATATATATATATATATTCTTTATTGCACGAAACAAACAAGGTAATTACAAAAACTTAACTAATGTTAGCAAAAGGTGGACTTATCTCATAATGAGATCTCTTCCAGCCAACCTGTGGAAGTGGGTAAAAACAACAAATCGCGGGAAGACAAAACTGTGCAATATACGTATAAAATAGAAATATTAACATTCAAAAAAATATATATTTAGATTCATCTACACATACTTAAATACACGTAATATACATACCTAAATAAATACATACATACATACATACATACATACATACATACATACATACATACATACATACATACATACATACATACATACATACATACATATACCTGAATACAACTATCATATAATACTATTTGTACATAATAAATATACACGAGTATAGAGACTTTAATGTTAGGTGCTGACGATTTTATCGTTTAGATATTTTTTCAACGAAGTCTTAAATAATTTAATTGACGAGCTTTTCTGGATGGGCTTGGGGAGTTTATTCCAAAGTTGTGCGGCATATATGGAAAAGGAGTTTTGGAGGAATTTTGTATTGCTTCTTGGAATGTCAAGCATTGGCATGACACAAGACCTCCTTGAGCGTGTGGGAGGTGGAAGGATGTTAAAGCGGCAACGGAGATAGGAGGGGAAATGTTGATAATTGATTATTTTAAAAAGGAAAGAAAGGATGTGCATATCACGGCGAAGACGGATAGGGAGCCAATTTAGCTGAGCTCGATATTGGGATACGTGGTCATACTTACGTAGATTGTAAATAAAGCGTATGGCCAGGTTTTGAAGACGCTCTAATTTATTAAGTTGCTCCTCGGTCGCATCCAAATAGCAGACGTCGGCATAGTCGAGAATGGGCATGAGAAAACATTGCGCAAGCATAATTCTGGTTTTATGAGGAAGGAAGTATAGGAGACGCTTAAGAGAATGAAATGAGGAGTGCATGCGTTTACTGAGATGGTTAATGTGGGCTGTCCAAGTCATGTTGCTGTCAATAGTTAGACCTAAATTTTTTACTTTGTCGTGATATGGGATTTCAATTCCAGAGTAAAGGATCTTAGGTACTGTTTCCCAATTTATTTTACTACTAAGTCTGGAACTACAGATTATAATGGCTTGCGATTTTTTTGGATTTACTAAAAGGCCAAAAGATTCAGCCCAACTTTGGATCGCAGCTAGGTCGTCATTTAATGTCGCAATGGTCTCGGATAATTCATTTAAATGACCATGTCGATACAACTGCAAATCATCTGCATACAGATGGTAGGGAGAAGAAATGACTTTTGAGATATTGTTAATAAAAACCGAAAAAAGAAGTGGAGAGAGAACGCCGCCTTGTGGAACACCAGCACTGAGTTCCAGCCAAGTCGATGTATTTAAACACTGTATAAGTTTTAGGGCCCGTGTTGTTTTCTGCTTCTTCGTTTTTCTTTGCCGTGACTGTTTTATGTTACTCAAATTGAAAGGTTTATATAATAGAGAGATTGTAGGAGTCCCCCAAAGACTTAACTCTGGTGGCTGGTGGGTTTTCCCCGTCTTACGCAGTGTAGACAACTCATGGACTTTTATGTTAATAGCACCAAAGTATAATTTGTCATCTTTTATGGATTCGAATTAGAGTAAATAGACACATATACAATACCAACACTCAGGAATAAGAGAAATATTTTTAGAAAACGTATAAAAAATTGAAATCAGCATTATTTGGACCTGCGCCTCTTGAAAGGTGTCCAAGCTCGCTGACCACGCTCAATGCAACCTTAGCAATTTTTGTAAATCAAAGTAAAGGTTGAATATTAATCTAGATTGGTTATTGTCAATGGGTTGCAGTTTTTCGATTAGGGTCGATTATTGATATTGGGCGTTAAAGATGCGTTCTAATACTGCGGTAAAATTCTTATACGCCTATTTTTTTCTTTTAGCTTAACCTGTATCCCGCTCACAGCAGTGTAGGCAGAGGGTATCTAGTGTTAAGACACTCTGTTCCCCATTTTTCGCCGAGTTTGGAGTTATTGTGTGGCGGAACTTAACGCCGCGCTTTACCTCGACACCAGAGTGAAGAAAATGGATATGTTAAATATTTCCACCCCTCGAGTGGGAATCGAACCTACAACCAGTGACTTTACAGTCACACTTTGTGTCTCTGCGCCACGACTGGCCCCTATACGCTTAATATAAGTTATTTTATCCTTTTTAATAGTGTTTCTCGTTGTCCACCATTCACACAATTTTAATAGCAAATTGAATTGCGGAACCTGACGCCGCACCTTGCCAAAAAGAAATTAAAAAGTAATTTAAAAATATTCATATACATACCTAAATATACACAAGTATATAAACAAATTAAACAAAATGATGAAGTAACGATATGAAAGTGACGATATATCCTTGAGAAAGGCAAATATTGAGTAGTGCTTTAGCGCTGCAGCTTTCTATATCTGGCAAGTGGGCCGCGACGTGATACACGAGCTAATATGAACCACCTGTTGGTACAGTGGTTGGTTAGTTAGAAGTTTGGCTGGTAGGACAAGATTCAAATTCAAAGTTAGATCATTTTATTCTAAGTAAGAAGTTATATGCTTTTTTAACATTGGATAATTTAACACCGGACATAGGTTTACTAAAGTGAAGTGTTAAATTGTATGAATAATTTATATTAAATTATGGTGAGACATTAGACTTAATGAAACAGCATAATTCATAATTTCTTTTTATTTTATTTTTTTGCATGTAGTGTTAGTTAGTCTTAATATAGGTTCTTTTAAACATTTTTAAATTGTTATTCTACACTGGAAAAAGACATTTAGAAAACGTATAAAAAATATGAACGCAGCGAGATTCGTACCCGCGCCTCGCGATACCGTCCAGGCGCTCTCACCACTGAGCCACGCGGTCTACTATCCGCTGCGTCGAAATTCTTATATGCTTTATTACAACTTATTTTTTGTTGTTAGCATCTCTGTAGAGAGATTTAAATGTCTTAATATAGGTTTACATTAATATTACTTAAGTCAATGTTTGTGTTTTCTGGATATATCATATTGTAAAACTGCTGGTTGACCTTAAATAAATAAATAAAACAGCGCTTGTGTAAAAAAAGTTCGCCGTAACTTTTTTTAAGTAGTTAGTAAATAGTTGCCTCCGAATTCGGCGGAAAGTGGGGAACAGAGTGTCTTAACACTAGGTTCCCTCTGCCTGCCCTGCTGTGTGCGGGATACAGCGTGAAGCTAAAGAAAAAAAAATAGTTTTAAGATGTACAATTATTTATTCGTACCCGATAACTCTTTAATTCGTAACGTAAAACAAAAACCCTTTTCTTTTTTTTTTTTAGCTTCACGCTTCAATATTGTTTTTCTTTAAATGAAAATTAAAAATTAAATAGCTTCACGCTATATTCCGCACACAGCAGGGTAGGCAGAGGGAACCTAGTGTTAAGACACTCCGTTCCCCACTTTCCGCCGAATTCGGAGGCTTGCGTGTTAAGTGGCGGAACTTAACGCCGCGCTTTACCTCGACACCAGAGCGAAGAAAATGGAAATATAATTTCCACTCCTCGAGTGGGAATCGAACCCACAACCAGTCGTTTACAGTCACACGCTTGTGCCACTGGGCCACGACTGGCCACACTTTGTTTTTCTTTTCCCCGTATAAACTTTAACCATTCCAAATTTCATACAAGGAGCACAACATTCGTTCTCCGACCCGCTCGCGACCACAATCGGGTCAAAGACGAACCGCCAAACATCTGATGATGTGTTCCGGTTCGATGGCATGTACGCCAGTTATCCCTATTCCCACTATTCCCATCCTTCCTCCCTCCTTCTGTCCTACATCTCCGAGGCGGGCAAGGCATCCATAACTCTAATGTTGTGGATGTCTATGGGTGAAGGTAACCACTTAACACCATGTAACCACTTAGTTTTCGCTTGCCTCCTTTATTCCATAAAAAAGAATCTCAATCTCGGTAACGGCCCCAACGATTATCATGAAATTTGGTATGTACGCGGTTTCGGAGGATAAAAATCGATCTAGCTAGGTTTCATTTTCCAAAAAACGTCTTTTCCTCCCTATTTTGGGAATTAAAAAAACAGCTAAATTCCTTTAGTATACGAATGTCAATATCGCTGTTTTTTACAATGTTGTGATAGCTCAGTTGGTAGAGCGGTTGCTTTTTTTATGTTTACCTTTTATAATATGTCCATGGTTTGATCCTGAGTCTATTTTATTTTTTTTTATTTTGTTTCATTTATTTATTCTATTTTTTTTAATTTATTACATTTTTACCCGCGACGGAACGGCGACTGTATATGTGTTTGGGGTGAGAGGTTGTTTGTTTGTTTGTTTGTTTGTGTGTTTGTGCAAATTACTATGTCAATTATTTCCAAAACTATAAGTCCGATTTTGATACGGTTTCTATGATAGGTTAAGGTTCAATTGGCGTATGTTCTTAGATATGTCTTATTGCTTTAACTCACCAGGGGGCGCTGCAGTAAGCATTTTACGTGAAAACGAATGTTTTCAATTATCTCAAAAAATAATAGTCAGATTTCGATAGATTTTCAGTGATAGATTCATGTTTAATTGGTGGATGTTCTTAAATATGTTTTATCGTGTCAAGCCACCAGGGGGCGCTGCAATAAGCATTTGTTTGTACTTTTTTTGTATTTATTTGTCTAAAACCGAAACTACTGATCCGATTGAAAAGAGTTTTCAGAAAAAGATTCAGCTTTGCTTGGTGCATATTTATAGATTTTTCTTTTTTTGTTACGGGGAAAGCTCACTAGGGGGCGCTGCAGTAAACATTTGTTGATGCAAATCAAAAACTACTTGTCCAATTTAGATATAACCTTCAAGGGTAGATTCAGGCTTAATTGGTGCGTCTTTTCATACATATGTTATGGTGACCACTCATCGGGGGGCGCTGTAGTAAGCATTTGCTTGTATTTTTTTGTGCAAAACCAATATTTTTCTTGTATTTATTTGTCTAAAACCGAAATTACTTATCCTATTGGGTAGAGTTTTCAGAACTAGATTCAGCTTTGCTTCATGCATATTTTAAGATTTTTGTTTTTTTGTTACGGTGAAAATTCACCAGGGGGCGCTGCAGTAAACATTTGTTTATGCAGAGCAAAAACTACTAGTCCGATATAGATGAAACTTTCAACGATAGGTTCAAGTTTAATTGATGAAACTTTTCATATATGTGTTACGGTGACCGCTCACCAGGGGGCGCTTCAGTAAGTACATTTGTTTGAGCAAAACTAAAACTACGACTTCGATTTAAATGCAGTTTTCAATGATAGATTCAAGTTTACTTAATGCATATTTTCATACATGTATCATGTATGTTTACTTAGTGCATATTTTCATGTATGTGTCAACTCTCTAGGGGGCGCTGCAGTAAGTAGCTGCTTCTATTTTTTTGTGTAAAACCAAAACGAATAGTACGATTGGAAAGAGTTTGCAGTATTAGATTCCGCTTTGCTTAGAGCATGTTTTTAAATTTATATTAGGGTGACAAGTCACCAGGGGGTGCTGCAGTAAGCATTTGCTTGTATACATATTTAATGCTAAACCACAACTACTAGTCCGATTGGGCAGAGTTTTTAGTATTAGAGTTACCTTTACTTGGTGTAAGTTTTTAGGTTTTTTTACGTCTGCCAGGCTACGGGCTGCCAGTTGCAACCTCGATTTTAAATATAGTAGCTAACAGTATAGATTTCGTTTTAAAGTCTTTAAAATACCAGTTATCAAAACTGTAAATTCATATTAATATTTAATTTTTTTGCCAAACCTGTTTTAACAGCAAGAAAACCTATGAGAAGGTTTGTGCAAACTTAAAGCCAATAATGACAGCCCCCGACGAAGCCGTCCCCATCATCTCGTTACATATATTCTTTTAGGCGGGGGATTTGTAGTTATTTTATCCTTTTACAATTACAATTAAACCGTCGTGGGTTTTTTTCAAAATTTTTAATTTTGCTTTTTATTTTAAACTTTTTAAAGTGAATAGATACACATTATATATTATTACATAATATCGAAATACTTTATATTAATCTTCATGCAAATCCAAAAGAAATTATAAACCCAATGCTTTCTGGTTATCAAATGCTTATTGCAGCGCCTGGCAGATTATTAGCAGAGCAGTAACATTTCCACGAAACTTAAGTCTAACCAAATCAGTGAAAATCACAAAGCCCACTAGTAGTTTTCATTTTGAACAAACTAATTTATACTGGAGCGCAGTAGTTCGTGATATGTTATATAAAAACACGCAGCAATTAAACTACAGAAAACCGCATCTAAATAGGTTTCACACAAAAAATAAAAGCAAATGCTTACTGCAGCGCCCCCTGGTGAGGTGTCACCAAGACACATATACGAGAACACGCGCTAATTAAGCCTGATCCTATCTTTGATAACTGCATCCAAATCGGACTTGTAGTTTTAGCTTTGCATAATTAAATGTTTAATGCAGCGCCCCCTGGTGAGTTCTTGACGTAAAAAAACCTAAAAACTTACACCAAGTAAAGGTAACTCTAATACTAAAAACTCTGCCCAATCGGACTAGTAGTTGTGGTTTAGCATTAAATATGTATACAAACAAATGTTTACTGTAGCGCCCCCTGGTGACTTGTCACCGTAATATAAACTTTAAAACATGCTCTAAGCAAAGCGGAATCTAATACTGAAAACTCTTTCCAATCGTACTAGTCGTTTTGGTTTTACACAAAAAAATAGAAGCAGCTACTTACTGCAGCGCCCCCTAGAGAGTTGACACATACATGAAAATATGCACTAAGTAAACATACATGACACATATATGAAAATATGCACTAAGTAAACTTGAATCTATCATTGAAAACTGAATTCAAATCGGACTCGTAGTTTTAGTTTTACACAAACAAATGTACATACTGCAGCGCCCCCTGGTGAGTGGTCACCGTAACGCATATATGAAAAGAAGCGCCAATTAAACCTGAACCTATCGTTGGAAGTTTCATCTAAATCGGACGAGTAGTTTTTGCTCTGCATAAACAAATGTTTACTGCAGCGCCCCCTAGTGAATTTTCACCATAACAAAAAAATAAAAATCTTAAAATATGCATGCAGCAAAGTTAAATCTAGTTCTGAAAACTCTACCCAATCGGATAAGTAATTTCGGTTTTAGACAAATAAATACAAGAAAAATTTTGGTTTTGCACAAAAAAATACAAGCAAATGCTTACTACAGCGCCCCCTGATGAGTGGTCACCATAACATATATATGAAAAGACGCACCAATTAAGCTTGAATCTACCCTTGAAGGTTACATCTAAATTGGACTAGTAGTTTTTGATTTGCATCAACAAATGTTTACTGCAGCGCCCCCTGGTGAGCTTTCCC
Source organism: Dryas iulia moderata (assembly GCA_019049465.1). Taxonomy (NCBI): domain Eukaryota; kingdom Metazoa; phylum Arthropoda; class Insecta; order Lepidoptera; family Nymphalidae; genus Dryas; species Dryas iulia. Next base: position 13,650,589 of record CM032431.1, on the reverse strand, counting down.
CGTAACAAAAAAGAAAAATCTTAAATATGCATCAAGCAAAGCTGAATCTTTTTCCGAAAACTCTATTCAATCGGATCAGTAGTTTCGGTTTTAGACAAATAAATACAAAAAAAGTACAAACAAATGCTTACTGCAGCGCCCCCTGGTGGCTTGACACGATAAAACATATCTAAGAACATTCACCAATTAAACTTGAATCTATCACTGAAAATTTATCGAAATCAGACTACTTTTTTTTGAGATAATTGAAAACATTCGTTTTCACGTAAAATGCTTACTGCAGCGCCCCCTGGTGAGTTAAAGCAATAAGACATATCTAAGAACATACGCCAATTGAACCTTAACCTATCATAGAAAACCGTATCAAAATCGGACTTATAGTTTTGGAAATAATTGACGTAGTAATTTGCACAAACACACAAACAAACAAACAAACAAACAACCTCTCACCCCAAACACATATACAGTCGCCGTTCCGTCGCGGGTAAAAATGTAATCAAATAAATAAAATAGAATAAATAAATGAAACAAAATAAAAAAAAATAAAATAGACTCAGGATCAAACCATGGACATACCATAAAAAGTAAACATAAAAAAAGCAACCGCTCTACCAACTGAGCTATCACAACATTATGAAAAACAGCGATATTGACATTCGTATACTAAAGGAATTTAGCTGTTTTTTTAATTCCCAAAAAATAGGGAAGAAAGACGTTTTTTGGAAAATGAAACCCTAGCTAGATCGGTTTTTATCCTCCGAAACCGCGTACATACCAAATTTCATGATAATCGTTGGAGCCGTCACCGAGATTGAGATTTTTTTTTATGGAATAAAGGAGGCAAGCGAAAACTAAGTGGTTACCTGGTGTTAAGTGGTTACCTTCACCCATAGACATCCACAACATTAGAGTTATGGATGCCTTGCCCGCCTCGGAGATGTAGGACAGAAGGAGGGAGGAAGGATGGGAATAGTGGGAATAGGGATAACTGGCGTACAAGCCATCGAACCGGAACACATCATCAGATGTTTGGCGGTTCGTCTTTGACACGATAATGGTCGCGAGCCGGTAGGATAACGAATGTTGTGCTCCTTGTATGAAATTTGGAATGGTTAAAGTTTATACGGGGAAAAGAAAAACAAAGTGTGGCCAGTCGTGGCCCAGTGGCACAAGCGTGTGACTGTAAACGACTGGTTGTGGGTTCGATTCCCACTCGAGGAGTGGAAATTATATTTCCATTTTCTTCGCTCTGGTGTCGAGGTAAAGCGCGGCGTTAAGTTCCGCCACTTAACACGCAAGCCTCATCATCTCGTTACATATATTCTTTTAGGCGGGGGATTTACAGTTATTTTATCCTTTTTCAATTACAATTAAACCGTCGTGGGTATTTTCAAAATTTTTAATTTTGCTTTTTATTGTTGTTATTTTTATTTCTTTTTTTATTACAGTCATTGTTTTTAAATAACGATTTCTCGAAAGAAATACCGGGCGGAGCTCGGTCACCGTTTATTATAATATAAACTATGCAAACGTATGTTACTATAAAACGCATTTGGCAGAAGACAAAATGATTTAATAAGAAACAATTAACAGATACCGTACAGAACACTGATTAACCATTCCTTACATTACCACCTCCTTTTCTGTTCGCTTAAAGAAGATGTCAAGTTAATTACATGAAAGACTATTTCCTGTTAAAAACAATACTTCATGTTGAAGAATTTGTGTTAATTACTTGTGTATGTATGAAAATAAAGTATTTAATTACCCTTTTTTAAGAAAAAAGGTCATCGTGATGAATGAAATCGTCACTAATCGTCACATGCCTCCGAATTAGGCGGAAAGTGGGGAACGGAGTGTCTTAACATTAGTTTCCCTCTGCCTACCCTGCTATGTGCGGGATACAGCGTGAAGGTAAAAAAAATGAAGCAAAACTCGACGTTCTAAACACTTTAGACGTAGTCATAGGAGGAATACTTGGTAATTAAATTTATGTAATTTAAAATTATATTGTTCAGAACAAGGAGACACACAAACAAAAAAAAAAACATATTTTATTTTAACGATGAAGACAAAAAATTATAAGCATTAAAAAATATTAAATCACAAGTATTTATATAGTAATATTTTTTCTTAATATTCTTTTTTATATCTTTTCTTTAAGTGGGGAACGGAGTGTCTTAACACTAGGTTCCCTCTGCCTACCCTGCTGTGTGCGGGCTATAGCCGTGAATCTATTTAATTTATTTATTTATCCATACTTATATTATAAATGCGAAAGTCTGTGTGTTTGTCTGTCACGCTTTCACGGCTTATCTACCGGTCCGATTTGGATGAAATTTAGAATGAAAGTAGTAAAAGTTACTGGGTCTAACATAGGCTACTTATTTTTTCAAAAATCAACCTCTAAAGGGTTGAAATAGGGGATGAAAGTTTATATGAAAAATCTAAACCGCTTGACCAATTGTAATGAATTTTGGCATAAATATAGTTGATAATCTACGCTTAAATAGAATAGCCTATGCTACTCTATTTTTTAAAAATACGTCCCCAAGGGTTGCAATATACTGAAATTGTTCACGCGGCGAAGCCGCAAGTGGGTCGCTAGTTTTACATCACTATCAAATCAGCCTTTCGTTGTCCACTGCTGGACGTAGGCCTCCCCCAGGGTGCGCCAAAGGTCCCGGTCCTCCGCTTTCCTCATCCAGCCAGACCCAGCAGCCTTCTTCAGATCGTCGGTCCATCGAGCGGGAGGGCGCCCTACGCTACGTTTCCCGATCCGCGGTCTCCACTCAAGGACTCGTCTGCTCCAACGGCCATCGGTCCTTCGACATAGATGTCCAGCCCACTGCCACTTCAGCGTACTGACTTTGCGAGCTATGTCGGTTACTCCGGTTCTTTTCCGGATAATCTCGTTTCTGAGCTTATCTTTTAAAGAGACTCCGAGCATGGTTCGCTCCATAGCACGCTGGGCGACTTTAAGTTTTTTTACTAGACTAGCCGTTAGTGTTCACGTTTCGGCACCGTAAGTCATGACAGGCAGGACACACTGGTTGAAGACTTTGGTCTTCAGACATTGAGGTAAAGGCGACGAGAAGATTTGACGCAGCTTGCCAAACGCTGCCCACCCCAGCTGAATTCTTCGATCGGCCTCCCTTTCGCAGTTGTTTTTACCAAACTGGATGATTTGCCCTAGGTAGATATATTCGCGAACAACTTCGAGAGTGGTGCCGTCAATGTCTATCGGACCCGGAACGACGTGCTCGTTGAACATGACCTTTGTCTTGCTCAAGTTCATACCGAGACCGACACGCCGCGAAGATTCACCCAGGCTTCGAAGCATTTCGGTTAACTGTCCCAGCGACTCTGCCACAATGACGATATCGTCGGCGAATCTGAGGTGCGTGATATACTCACCGTTTATATTGACCCCGAACCCGGTCCAATCCAGGGTTTTGAAGACATCTTCCAAAGCGTTTGTGAACAGTTTCGGGGATATAACGTCCCCCTGTCGCACCCCTCTGCGCAGTTGGATAGCCTTAGTTTTGTGCTTCTGAATTTGGACAGTCATTGTAGCAGCAGAATATAAACATCTTAGTACCTCGATGTATCTCCAATCAATACGAGATCGTTGCAATGCATCCAGAACTGCCCAGATTTCGATGGAGTCGAAGGCTTTTTCGTAGTCCACAAAAGCCATGCACAGCGGCCTATTATATTCCTCTGTTTTCTCTACAATCTGCCGAACAGTATGGATGTGGTCCACGGTGCTGTAGCCTGATCGAAAACCAGCCTGTTCCGGTGGCTGAAACTCGTCAAATCTATTAGCGAGACGATTCGTCAGAACCCTAGAGAACAGCTTGTAGATATGGCTCAAGAGTGAAATCGGTCTGTAGTTCCTCAAGAGAGATCGATCTCCCTTCTTGAAAAACAGTACCACGTCACTCTCGCTCCACGCCTCCGGGTCTTCCCGTGTTGAATCACAGAGTTGAAGAGGCTTACTAACTCCCTCAAAACTGGGATTCCACCTGCTTTAAGCAGTTCCGTGGTGATACCGTCACCCCCCGGAGCCCTGTTGTTCCTAAGCTGCTCCAAAGCCGTCCTAATCTCGTTGACGTCAATGTCCGGTAGGTCTTCAGTGTAATGGCGAGTTAAGGGTGCGCGTTGGTTGTCAACGTTGAGGTCGTCAGATTTTCCTGATTTTGACGAGTACAGCTGCCCATAATACTTCTCAACTTCCTCAAGTATCTCAGACCTAGAGCAAACGATTCTGCCATCCTCTTTTTTAAGTTTTGTGAGATGAGGCCTTCCTAGCTTGCGAGCAAAAACTTTCGATCCCCGATTCTGCATGATAGCCTCCTCGATGGCGCGTGTATTTGAGCGACGGAGATCGCGTCGCGTCAGCTTGCTGATTTTTAGATTCATGGCCCTCATCTCTGTCGAAGATGGGGGTGGTTGTTCTCTTCGCTCCCTCATAAGCTGGATTGTCTCAGCTGAGAGTTTCGGTGTGATGTTTTGTCGCTTTGTGGGGAAATGCTTACGCGCAATATTACGCAGCGTATTGATCAGTTCATCGGCTCTCTGGTCTATATTGCTAGTGGTATTCAGCCCGTCAAATCGGTTTTGAAGCTCAATCTGGAACATTTCGGAAACATTAGCAACTTGAAACGGCGTTGGTCGAATAGTAGACTTTATCATCCTCGCTCGTTCGGCCTTCAGGTCGATATTTAGAGTGCCTCGCACGAGCCGGTGATCGCTACCGGTATTAAACCTATTAATCACTGAGACATCACTAAATATATGCCGTTTATTCGCTATGATAAAGTCTATCTCGTTTCTTGTTATGCTGTCGGGACTTCTCCAGGTCCACCTCCTTTGGGGTTTCTTTTTGAAAAACGAGTTCATTAAGAAGAGCCCTTGGGATTCGAGGAAGTTTACCAACATTTGCCCCCTTTGGTTCCTATCGTCCAGACCGAAGGGTCCAATGTACGATTCGCCGCTTGTTTGTGCTCCCACTTTGGCATTGAAGTCTCCCATAATGATGCTGTAGTGAGCTCTTGCGGTGTTGTTGAGGGCTTTGGCGATATCTTCATACATAACCTCTACGTCGTCATCAGAGTATGTCGAGGTCGGCGCGTATACCTGTATGACTTTTAGGGTGTATCTGTTAGATAACTTAAGCACAAGGTATGCTACCCTGTTCGACACACTACTGATTTCCAATACCTCACTTGTGAGAGACTTATGAACCAAAAAAGCCAACTCCTCCCTGGGAGACTTGGTCACCTTCACGGAAGTAGAGTAAGTTGCCCGACTCCAAGGTTATCGTGTCCTCCCCCTTTCTTCGGACTTCAGATAGACCTAAAATATGCCAGTTGATGTGACTTAGTTCTGCTTCTAGTTCGGCAAGGTGTTCATCCAGTATCATCGAGCGTCCATTGTACGTTGCCAGATGAAGTCGTCGTTTGTGGTAGCCTGCCGTAACCCGGAGATTCTTAGCACCCCCTGACCCTCCGATACCGCGACTGCTACCGTGGTCGGGCCTAGTGGGTCTGCCGAGAACTGGGGGCCCATTTGTACTTTGCACACTCATGGGTTGTAAAAGCCCATACTCACCGCGCTGGGCAGGCGTGTTGGCGAGCGCAGTATGTGGTGGTGTTAAAGATAAGCAGAAGGAATGCTGCTGCCCATTCCTCTTAATTTATCCCTTAGTCGCCTCTTACGACACCCACGGGAAGATATGGGGGAGTGCTATTCTAACCCGACACTCCACGGAGTTTTATATAAATATAAAAAAAAAAAAAAAAAAAATAGCTTCACGCTATATCCCGCACACAGCAGGGTAGGCAGAGGGAACCTAGTGTTAAGACACTCCGTTCCCCACTTTCCGTTCATCAACGTTCATCGTCACGTTATATAAATATAGATTTTTACGTTACGAATACACGAATAAAGAGAGCTTTGTTCTCTCATATAGTAAATGTATTCTAGGTCATACATAATTAGTGTGAGCTACAGCTAGACAGAACAAAAACAGTGCTTTGACAGATGGTCTAAAGCAGTGACAGGTTATTTGTAACCACTTGTGTTTACTTATTGAGGTTTGTGTCAATAAGCAATGGCTGCTGCAATAATAAACAACAATACAGTATAACATTTGGCCGATTCCCAGTAGTGATACAGTGTAGTCTTACCAGTAGAACCATTAGAAATTTCTTTAGACTTTGGTCCTAATAGACTTAACAATGAAAGAAAAGATATATTTTTAAACCTAATATGATATATATTTTTTTGTATGATCCATACTCTTTACCAATAATTATTTATTCAATTATAAAAACTTTGAACAGGGTCAGTTGTGGCGCAATGGCACAAGCGTGTGACTGTAAACGACTGGTTGTGGGTTCGATTCCCACTCGAGGAGTGGAAATAAATGAAAATGAAATGAAAATACTCTTTATTGTACACTACATAATAAACAAAAAGAATAGAACAATAACAATATATTTAGTAGCACAATAGGCGGCCTTATCGCTAAATGAGCGATCTCTTCCAGGCAACCTTAGGGTAGAGGAGAGAATAAATAAATAAAATGGGAAGAGGTGTACAGTGTATTTAAATATCAAATATGTACTTAAAACCATAAATATATAAATAAATACATCAATATAGATATATATATATAATATATATATATATATATATATATATATATATATATATATATACATACATACATACATGTATATATACATACATACATATATACATACAAATATACAATTATTATATACATATATAGAAGCGTTATATGAATACGAAAAAAGAAAAAAGAAGACAATATATAGATTCTTAAAGTGACAGATAATACTCCTTAAGTCTTTTTATAAAAGTCAGCAAAGTTTTAGCTTGTCTGACCGTTACGGGTAAAGAGTTCCACAGGCGCACGGATTTAGTACAAAAGGAATTTGTGTAGAAGGAAGAAGAGTGACAAGGAATTTTAAGAGACAAGGTATATTTGGAGCGAAGAGAGAAATCGTGTGATTCATACAAAAACTCGAATCATTCTTTGATAATATTTATAATTCCATTTTCTTCGCTCTGGTGTCGAGGCAAATCGAGGCGTTAAGTTCCGCCACTTAACACTCAATGCCTCCGAATTCGGCGGCAAGTGGAGAACGGAGTGTCTTAACACTAGGTTCTCTCTGCCTAACCTGCTGCTTGCGGGATACAGCGTGAAGCTAAAAAAAATCTGAACTATCAATATGTCTTTTAGAAATGAAATTTCCGGATGTAGGCACTAAAAGGTACTAGGAATATGCCTAAAATTTGATTGGAGAAGTAATTGTTAATGATTTTCTTTAGTTTTCTTTTTTGGCTACTTCAGAATTGTGGCAATTATTGTCTGTGTGTCTGTTTTTTTCTATTTCAAATGTTTTTTATCTTTAAACTGAATTAATATAATTTTATACTACAGTTACCATTTTTTATGATATTACGACGGAAAGTATTTTTTATGCGACAAAATTAAGAAGGTTTTTTAACAAGTGTCTACGCTCTGGAGATAGGCCGTGGCGTTAGTTTCAATCACTCCACATTTTTGTCTAGTATTCGATGCGGAAGCGGGGAACGGTTTATCATGATACTACGTCTGTACCCTCTATTTTGCTATTCTAGATGGGAAATAGAGAAGTAGTTGTATATATTTTCATGCATCGTTTCATCATATCTTTTTTTTGTCTTCAAGCTGTTTCCCGCACACAGCAGGGTAGGCAGAGGGAACCTAGTGTTAAGACACTCCGTTCCCCACGCACCGCCGATTTTTAGAGGCTTTGACAGACATTGCGAGTTAAGTGACGTGTAGTATTTGGTCAAAAATTATTCTATTTGTTATTTTTCTTTTTTAAATACATGTTGAGTGGCGAAACTTTTCTTCGCAGTCTAACTGGACACTAAACATTTGTAACTTATCTAAAAATATAGATATTGGACAGCTTTCATGTACCATGTGAACAATAAAATCAGTTGCGTCTCAACTGTACTATAATGGAAAAATAATAAATGATAATAAATGCATAATGTTAAGCGCGTAATATATATTTTTTAAATGTACATCTCGTACATCTGGTGGGGAACGGAGTGTCTTAACACTAGGTTCCCTCTGCCTACCCTGCTGTGTGCGGGATACAGCGTATACATCCCCCTATTACCCCTATTATCTATATGTGAGACCATCATGACGCAGTGCGACAGCTTCTGACTGTACTGTATACAGGCTGTGGGTCCTATCCTCACTCAAAGGAATGATTTTATTTAAAGTTATATTTTCATTTTTCCATTCTGATCACGAAGTAAAGCGTAGCCTTTAGTTTCTTAACTTAACGCAATTTATCTTTTTTTATTAATAATCAGGTAAATGTCAAATAAAATGATTTAATAAATACAAAAAACATTTTGGGATATGAAAATATCTTTTAATCTTTATTTGAAATCCTGCGTAAATAATCTAATTGCCAATTTTCATCTTAATTTAGTCGATCTAACGTTATTCAGTCAAACAATGTGGAGAATGAAGTGTCTTGACACTACACTTTTTTTTTCTTTTTTTTTCTCTTTGTTTTTTAGATGCCACAGACTCAAGGTCCGTGTTCTTTCCAGCTATTTTTCCTTTTTTTGTTTGTAATTTTTTTCTTGAATTTATTTTAGCCAAAAAAAAGATAATATTCTGCTGTTCGGGAAAGAGAAACAATAATTGATCTTCACATTTTAGGGCACAACCGAACATGTTATATGACGGCAATTAAAATTTAATTGCGTACTTATATTATTTACATTAAAATAGTAATAAAATATCAGTGGTATAGAGTTAAACAATGCTCTGTTAGCTTTGCATTAGGAAAACCCCAGTTGTGTTTGTACGGTGACGCCCGCGACGTTGCGACTCCGCGCTCCGCAGTGCGTATCTTAACTAACTTGGGGTGGGATGTTATAATTATGTATTAAATTATTGGTATAAATTTATATTTATTATTATAATAGAAATTTTTAGGAAAATATTGCGTTCTTTTTTGTTTATTTTGATAAATTGAATATGTGATTAAAAAAACGACGACGCTTGTTTTAGAAAAGTTAATGTTAAATGTAAATAATTTCGTAAATAAATTTCTACCACAAGTAAATCTTGTGCAATTCTAAAGAGCAAATGTCATAGTTATTTATAAATTAGTTTTCCTTTGTATTCTCTGGATATTAATCAAGTCATGCTTAGGCTAAATTTCTAGACATCTTATCGCCTCTGTCGTTTAACAAAGATTTGTGCAATGATATATTATTTTGATTAAAAAAACACAGAAAAAAACAATAAAAAAGTTATAAATGGTACCAAATGAAAAAATATGAATAACGAAACTATCCTTTACCACAATTTTTCTGCCTACCCTTTAACCTGAAAGAAATAAGCACAGATAAAAAATAAAAAAAGATCTTAAAAAATAGGTATTTATTGATAAATACTTCATCTATTCTTGATGATAACATTTCTTAATTTCCTCCAAAATTCGTCTGCATTTTCAGGATCCCATGAAAGGTATATTTTTGTTTTGAGCAAAAATTTCAATGTTGTTGTTAAATATTTACTTTCGACATCACCTATTCTTATTAAAACTAATGGATCGTACGTAACTCCGTTCTCCAGAGACAGTCTGTGGTATTCTGCTAGCTGCGTCTCCCATCTACACCACTGAGATTTTGCAAAATTATTACTTATAACTAAAATAACATATCGACTCTCCTTTATGCTAGCTAATATTGCTTCAGATATGAAGGAACCTATCTCAAAGTCTCTTTCATATATACACAGTTTCAAATAAGGTGGACTTCGTTCCAAATGATTTACCATTTGCGACACAAAGTCGCTGTCTTCACTACAATATGACACGAACGCGTCGTACTTAAAACTATCAGGCTCTATTGCTTTTAGAGAACTTCCTATGAAAGTCCTTCCAAGCGCTATTTTGGCTAGGAACAACCAGTATCTAATATAAATTCGATATTTATATACAAATGTTACGAATAATATTAAAAATATAACAGTGACTAGCGACGGAGCCGTCCAGACTAACAACATTATGCCAGATATCTTATCGCGCATCGCACAGCGAATACTGTTTATAGAGGATAAATATTCGACTACCCTCTTGTCCTCCCAAACATCCGGACTGTTACATAGAATATTGGAATGCTTGAAATACTCTTTGAGCTCTACAGATCCATTAACTTGCAACCACGTGTATGTTCTGTACATTGACGAGCAATCGCAGATGAACACGTTGTTCAACAAATCGATTTCAATCGTCATGTTCTTTCTATTTTGCAATAAATAATTAATATCCTGAATCATGCTTAGAGTAAAATGAGATATTTTATTGTTCGTCAAATAGACACTGCGAGGCTGCACTCCGGATGACAGAAACAACGGCTTCCACCACGACACTATGAGGTTATCACTTAAGTCCAAAACTTGGAGAAACTTCAGCGGTTTCAACATTTCTGAAGTAACATAGTACATTTCGTTATTTTTCAGTACCAGATGCGTTAGATTTGGCATCATTTCGAATATATTGTCATCATCAAAGAGATATTTAATACCACAGTTTTTTAAAATTAGCACTTTTAACGAATTAAGTCCACTGAACATGCCACTGCTTAAATTCACGTTTGCCGTCAATGGATTATTGGCTAGGTTAAGAATTTCTAAATGTTTCAAAGGTTTAAACGTTTCGTCACCTATATGAAATAGGGTGCCATTTTCTAAATTTAGCATCCTCAATTTTTCTAACCCTATAAATGTATAATCAAATATTGATTTAATTCTGTTAAACCCAAGGTTGAGTATTCTGAGTTCCTTACATTCAATAAATGCACCTCGGTCGATTTCATAGTACACTGGGTTTGATGATGACCCTTTGTTAGATGACAAATCTAGGAGAACAAGTTGCGAACATGATATGTGTTTCAAGTGTATGCCAGGCAGATTATTGCCACTTAAAAGCAATATTCGGAGTTCAGGAAAATTAAAAGGACCAAATGTTTTTGGACTAATATGTAAAGTGCTTACAGACTGTAAGTCCATCATTTTAATGTTTGGCATGTATGGAAAAGATTCATCTGTGATTAATTCGAATTGATTGTTAGACAAGATCAGTGTTTCTATGTTAGTACTAGCAATAATTTCCATCAGACGTCTAGGCGGCTGCTTTCGAAATCCCAAGCTACTTAAATCTAAATATGTTAAATTTTTATGGTAATTTCGCATGCTTATAAGTATATCTCCTATTATTGAAGCATTCAAATCATTCTCTCCAATGTTTAATTCTTCTAAGAAAATTAAAGGTAAAAAACTGTTTGGATGGATATAATCCAGTCCACATAAATTAATATCTATCTTACTTAAGAGCGAACCTCTCATGGGTTCAAATGCAGTCTCAGGTATCTTTTCAAAGGTATTTTCTGATATATCCAACTTCTTCAATGCTGGTAATATCGAGGGTTTAAATGCTGGCGTTATTTTGAGTATATTCGTGAACCCGTTATTGACCAGACTCAATTCCTTGAGACTTTTTAAGCCAACGAATGTGCCCTCTAAAATTACGTGCAAGTTTGTGTTGTAAGATATGGAAAGTTCCTCTAAAACCGTGAGATTACGAAATGACCACGGTTGTAGATACTTTAGCTGATGATTTGCATCTATTTTTAAAGATTTCAAATAGTACAAAGAGTCTAAATCTCCAACTCTGATTTCAGGTAATACTGTCGTTCTTACAACAAGTACTTCACTTCTTCTTTTAATCTGAAACAAATAAAGCAATAATTATTATTGACTATATAATAATTATTATTATTTAAGTAACTTAATTTATAAAAATCGAAAATTTTGCTAATGACTGATCAACAATGGAGTCTGGGGAGGCCAGATTCTTTTTAAAACTTTGCTATGGGGGTAAAATGGGAAGCAGTTATTTTATTAATTAGAATAGACGCTTATGTGATGAAAATAGCTTATCAGGCTGTACCTAGTTTGGTTCACACAGCAAACATGGCTGATGTAAAACTAGCATCTAATTTCATTATTACGTGTTGTGTTATTGACCTCTATCGCAAAGTCTACTGGCATGTTTTTCCTTATTTTATTTAACTAATTAGCTAACAAAGAAAAGTAAACAATCAAAAACGCAACATCCTCCGCTAGAGATATCTTATCACATAAAATATGTTTAAATTAAAGCGCATTTTATATTAACGACGAAACTGCAAGTGGAATAATGATACTTTTGGAACTACTTTTGGGCTACTTTTAGTGGTGTGATATGTGATAATTTGAGGATCCCTATTTCAGTTTTAAGAAAACAATTGGGTCAGTCGGGCGCAGTGGCACAATCGTGTGACTTCAAACGACTGGTTGCGGGTTCGATTCCCACTCGAGGAGTGGAAATATTTAATATTTCCGTTTTCTTCGCTTGGTACTGAGGCAAAGCGCGGCGTTAAGTTCCGCCACTTAACACGCAATGCCTCCGAAAATTCGGCGGAAATTGGGGAACGGAGTGTCATAACACTAGGTTCCTTCTGCCTACCCCGCTGTGTGCGGGTTACAGCGTGACGCTAAATAATAAAGAAAACAATGTTTATAACTTATGTTGCAAGTCGAGTGATATAAAGTATGACTTAGCGCCAATGCCCATCGTGATGTAGAGAGAAGGGCTCGAGGGCACTGCTAGGGTCTTGCGATAAAAATGTTAGCTAAAATGATCCTACTAATATCGCATTCGAAATACTTGTCAGTAATGAACTCATGGTCATTTTAGATAAGTTGACATCTTTTAACAGATTCTAAGGGTAAATTAAGATCTTGCTGTTATTGACTATTACTTCTAGCTATATAAAAATCAAGGACAAAGGCCACAAGACGTACGATGTGAAAAATGTAATCAGATATATTTAGGTGTACGTTTTAACATGGAGTGTTGGTTTATAGTAACTGACGCAACATGTTTGCATTTAGATAGCTTAAGTCTTTGTATTCGTAAGATAACATGAGATTCATGAATGCTGCCCCTTAGCTAATAAAAGTCTACAATTACAATTTAGTTTAAATATAGCGTTTAATAGTTTTGCTTATAATTATTTATTTATTTATTTATTTATTATGGACAACTAACAAGACAAACACTAATACAAGATACAAATATAATAATAATAACTTATATGCTAAGTGTTGGCTTAATTATTAGTCGCCACGGCATGCATAGGGACGGTGAAAAATAAAAATCTAAATACGCTAATATTAATACTACATACAAATTTTGAACAAATCTATGACTCTACTAGTACTACTAAATACAATTTTCTAAACTACAATATACAAGGTAATTATAAAAATAAAAAAAAAATAGTTAGAAATAATCACATTCAAAATAACAAAAATACACATAGTCACATACAAAATCATACGCAATCACATTAGAGATTTTATTTGTAAACAGAAAATAGAAAATAAAATTTTAATATATCAAAAAAAAGAAACATACAATATATATTATGATCGGTACATAAGAGAACATGATCGGTGCACTTTATATAGTATACTTTAGGCTCAGAGTAACAAAGAGTATAAGCAAGTTTTAACTTTGTATTTAAACTTAGGGAGACTGTCAGAGAATATATCGATATCGACTGCACGATTATTTAAAATTTTGTTATATTCGATCTGTAATCTCTTTAAGGTAGCGTTTTGCCCTAATTTAGTTCTGGTTGCTTTAACCGCGAAAGGGGCGTATTTACATGCCCGGGGTAACCGTGAGGGGGCATTTATCTGAAGCTTATCAAGAAGGAAAGGGGAATCCAACCATCCATTAACCAATCGATATAATAGGATCAGATCCAATAAATGTCTCCTGTCTGACAAACTTTGCAGACCAAAATGTTGTAGTCGACTCTGATAATTTGGCAACAACTTAATTTTATTGCATTGGTAAGAGAGATGCCATAAAAAACGCTTCTGGGCCCTCTCGATATGTTTAATGTGCACCTCGTAATGTGGTGACCAGACTTGAGCACAATATTCAAGAACTGGCCGAACCAATGCCGAATAGAGTCTAACTTTAGTCTGTGGTTTTTTAAAGTATCTTGTGTTCCTTATGACAAATCCCAACATTTGAAATGCCTTATTTGTTATCTTATTTATATGAGTGTTGAATCTGATCCTATTATCGAAAGTGACGCCCAAATCACTTATAACAGACACTTCTTCCAGCGTGTTATTGTTTATGACATAAGACTGTGAGTTCGCGTGCGTTTTACGTGTGAATCGTTTATATTTACATTTGTCCGTGTTAAGTGCCAAGTTGTTTCTCCCGCACCAGTCAACCAGGCTGTTTAAGTCTTCTTGTAGAAGAACAGCGTCGTGCTCGCATTTTATTTGCTTCGCAATCTTTAGGTCGTCAGCGTAAAGAAAACATTTACTATTTTTTATTAGTGGTACAATATCATTAATGTAGATATTAAATAATATTGGCCCCAGTACTGACCCTTGGGGAACACCTGACCGAGCTAAAAATGGTTGCGACGAGTACCCACTAACGACTACCCTTGAAGTTCGATTGCTTAGGTACGAAGAAAACCATTCCAGGAAGTTGCCTGTTACACCAAAAGCTGAAAGTTTGTGGACAAGAATTTTGTGGTCCACGGTATCGAATGCTTTGCTCATGTCGGTATAAATGGTGTCAACTGGTATATTTGAGTCAACTGAATCGGTCAAAAAGGTTACAAAAGAAGTAAGGTTGGTTGTTGCTGATCGAGCCTTGAAGAAGCCAAATTGTTGTGACGATATCAGTTGCTTGATATGCCAAGCAATTGCAGGTTTTAATAATGTTTCAAAAAGTTTGCCAAAAATGCCAATGCCAATTATATTCAATACAATATTTGATAAAGAATTGTTTTATAATATATGTCTTATTTGAAATATGAGTAATATTAAAAGAGCCTTTTATCTCCAATTTCAAACCAGTATTGTTTTATTATTATTTTTTTTTTTTAGCTTCACGCTGTATCCCGCACACAGCAGGGTAGGCAGAGGGAACCTAATGTTAACGTTCACGTTCCCCACTTTCCGCCGAATTCGGAGGCTTGCGTGTTAAGTGGCGGAACTTAACACCGCGCTTTACCTCGACACCAGAGCGAAGGAAATGGAAATATAATTTCCACTCCTCGAGTGGGAATCGAACCCACAACCAGTCGTTTACAGTCACACTCTTGTGCCACTGGGCCACGAGTGGCTTTATTATTTAATTTTCAAAAGATTTCCACGTAGTTTACTTGAAATACAGACAATCTCTTTGTCGTAAATTCGACTCTTGTGCTTATATATAATAGTTAGATGGGTCTAACGAAGGCTGATACGAGTGCAAAAATACAACTTTACAGGAGAGCGATTTGGTGGTTCTTAAAAATGACATTTTGTAATTATTCGTAACAGATAGATAATAAAAATTTTAGTATGTTTTTTTTTTTTTTTTTTTATGGAATGAAACGAGCTGAAGGCCCACCTGGTGTTAAGTGGTTCCTTCGCCCATAGACATCCACAACATTCAAGTTATGGATGCGTTGCCAGCCTTGGGAATGTAGGACAGAAGGAGGGAGGAAGGATGGGAATGGTGGGAATAGGGAGAGCTGGCTTACATGCCATCGAACCGGAACACATCATGAGATATTTGGCGGTTCGTCTTTGACATGATAGTGGTCGCGAGCCAGTCGGAGAACGAATCTCCTACCACCAAGCTACTGGGTTACCCGCCTTTTACGGGACGCTACCCAGCGGCGGGGGGAATTGTATTCTTAACCCGTCCCCCCACGGGTAAAAATGTATGTGGAATATTCTGAGGACTAATTAACAACATTACATAGCAACCTTTAAATAGTTCTTCTGCAAAATTATAATTTTGGTTTAAATACAATTAAGTAATCATTTAGTATAGGAGTCCTGTATATTTTGACACATAAGTAGAAGTAAAGAAACGTCTTATTATAAATTTTAGGGGAACTCATCAGGCTATCCTGATACACATGCTGGGAAAAAACTCCAGACATGCTTAAAAAGATTGTAAAATAAGAGAACATCTGCATACTTTTTCTGCCATAGGCAGTCAGAGAGAAACTAGTGTCTTTTTTTTTTTTACAATTTAATTTACACCACTACGGACATAAGGTCTGTATCTTTTTTTAAAATAATGTTTTTCTTTTTATATATAAATTCCTTATTTCATTTACAATATCAGAGCTTAAAACTAAGTTTATTAAATATACCATAAGAGAGTCCAGTTTTCTTAGTTATTAAATGTAACTTATATCTATTACGAAGTATTAATATTAGAAATTAGTGTCAGAACACTTCTTTTTCAAATAAAACAGAGATTTTCTAATACTGTTGTTTTTCAAAACAAAAGTTGTTTTGGATTCTAATCTGTTTTCATTTTCAATAACAATAAACAAGCAAGTGAAAGCAATTACGACCATAAAGTCTGCAATCAAAACAAGGATCTTTGACTGAGAAATTTCCACAGATTCTTAACGTCGTGATGATTTTTGATAACGCAACTCTCCATAATATTTACATATGAGTGTGTTACGTGTAGAGTACGGTTCGGCTAATTTTATCACATCCGTCGTTTGTATGTTGTATTGTAAAATAAAAGTAATCTTCACGTGATCAGACTAAACGTGTTTAAATAATTTTATTTTATCTTAATAATAAAATAAGTTAGGTCGAGTCACCTTTCGCTAACGATTTGTGATTTAACAGTTTCACTGTTGGTGCAACAGGTACTGTGCAATATAGGCTACTAATACTAATGTGAAGTTTTTTTTTTATTAAAAATAAATAAAAAAATAAATAAATAGCTTCACGCTATATCCCGCACACAGCAGGGTAGGCAGAGGGAACCTAGTGTTAAGACACTCCGTTCCCCACTTTCCGCCGACTTCGGAGGCATTGCGTGTTAAGTGGCGGAACTTAACGCCGCGCTTTACCTCGATACCAGAGCGAAGAAAATGGAAATATTAAATATTTCCACTCCTCGAGTGGGAATCGAACCCACAACCAGTCGTTTACAGTCACACGCTTGTGCCACTGGGCCACGACTGGCCACTAATGTGAAGTTTTTTTTAATATAACACACTTATTATAGTTTACCAATACATTACGTAATAATTGATAAAATCTATTTTATCCAACCAAAACATTACACTTGTTTTAAAAACTACACTCATTTTTCAAAATATTTTCTTCGAAAGGAATCCACACATTACCACGTTAATAAGTCGATCGTCTCGCATTGGCACAGCATCTGACAGTTATACCTAATATAAAGTGTTCAGTTGAGTTCCACATCCAACATGCATTATCTCGAATTTAGACAGAAAGTTTAAAACGGAGTGTCTTGACACTAGGTTCTTTCCGACTACCCCGCTGTAGGGAAAAAGCGTGAATAACATCAATTACCTCAACGTACCTTTGGAAACCTCCTGCACTCGTAATTTCCGAAACAAACGATAATTTTGCGATTCTTCGAGCTCCTGCAGATGCAACCGGAGAGTCGATCCTTCCCAATATCTATGGGCAAAGCTGTTGTAATCTTGTCCTCCGGTGGATATAGTATGTTCCTCGATATCTCTTCGTATTCCTCCAAAAGACTGCACTTAGCGTATTGGGCGTAACATAAGAGCAGCCATAGAGTGAAGGCTAACCACATGGTCTGATGCGCAGTTTATCTGTAAAAATATATTTTTATGTATATACATAAGTTATATGTTATGCTTTAGATAAGGGAGATAAGATGGAGATGCATAATTTGTAATTAAAGTTGGAACGTAGTAAAAAATGACTTTCATTTTATAAAATTTCTTTCTATTTTTAAAATATGTACAAATAATAAAACTATCGTGGCGCAGTGGATGAGTGACCGACTGCAAACACAATTGACTGTAGGTGCAGTTACATTTCCAGAGCATACTTTAATTATGTATCTTCATTTCTCTCTTCTGGGAAGACAAAGTGCGAGGTTAAGTTCCGCCGCTTAACGTGCAATGATTTGACTATCCTGTTGTGCGTGAATCGGAGTATAAATCATTCTATGTGACTATTTTACTGGGACAAGCAAAAATACGCTTGTTAGTTTTACATGGCGCCAGTCATGTAAAACTTACAAGCGCCAAAGAAAAAACAGTCCATCCATATACAAGTTCATGTATAACTTCACGCTATTTTATTTTTTTTACCTTCACGCTGTATCCCGCACACAGCAGGGTAGGCAGAGGGAACCTAGTGTTAAGACATTCCGTTCTGCACTTTCCGCCGAATTCGGAAGCATTGCGTGTTAAGTGGCGGAACTTAACGCTACGCTTTACCTCGGCACAAGAGCGAAGAAAATGGAAATACTAAATATTTCCACACCTCGAGTGGGAATCGAACCAAAAACACGCTTGTGCCGCTGGGCCACGACTGGCCACTGGATATAACATCTTATTTTGAATAAAATTATTTGACTAATTTTAATAGTAAAAGCCTGAAATGTCCTTAAACTGACCCAGTAACATTTTGCATTCTCATAAGACTTATCAAGGTATAAGTTGAAAATAAGTAAGGGTTTATTAAATGTTCACCAATAAATTGGTAAGTTTTAAGTTATATTGGAAAGCCTTATAATTTCCCGTAATGCACTTTTTTCACAATTGCTGAGGTCATCGTGAAATAGCGTCAAATAATTTTATACAAAATAAGAAGCTACATGCTTTATTTTTTTAACATCAGACAATTCACCACCGGACACAGGTACACTAAAGTTGCCGCCTCAGATTTATAAAGAAGCGGCTCCATAAATTTAACAGGACTTTTTTTTAACGAATTGTTTACAGGTACAATTATTTATTAGTAACAATGATACTTTTGAAATAGACTGGAGCAAGCATTTAATTCCCAAGGCGTGTTATCAACTAAAACTTATTAATTAAATAATCTCTAACACACTAACGTCTTTTCACATTTTTTTAAATTATGATATAGAATACTCTAGAACGTTTTCTGTGATGCTATTGTAAATGGTACACATTATTGTGATTATGGTGGAAATTATTATATTTGAATTATTTTCATTTCCTCGTTTGGGGTGTCGAGATACTAGGAACCGCCTCTTTGCTCTGCATGGCGGGAAGAGCTGAGCGAAGTACATATTTAATGTTATTATATGTTAAAAAACGTTTGAAGAGCAAACACTTAACACTAACATAACACTTAATGTTCCACAGCCTCAGTCTATTGGCAGTTTTTAATTAGCATTTATTCAAAAACTATTATTACAATTGTCAACAAAAACCTTCACAGCACACAAGACACTGTGCTCGATATCCCTCACTCTGCCAAATTTCAGAGGTCTACTACAAATAGCCCAGGAAGAGTTAAACCACAACGAAACACTTTTGACCAGTAAGAGCTTTGCTTCGCTTAGCTCAAAAATACGGCGTTGAGTTCCGCCACGCAACATGTCTCTCCCACGTCTCTGATTCGGGTGAAAATTGGAGGATGGAGAGTCTTGACACTAGATCTCTCTATCAACCCTTCTATGCGGGAAAATGCGTGAAACTGTATTTAATATAATATAGCTATTGACGACGAAATGACAGCATATTTCAAAATAACTCATTATGTATATCTTAGCACGTATAACCAAATTACTGTACCAATATTTAATAACGTCATGACACCTTCATGACGTAGGTGTAACACTTACCGAAGTCATGGGTTATGGGTTCGATTCTTACTTGAATGAACGTTTATAATTGCAATTTATGTTATCTAAGACCTTTTGTTTTCGTGATTATTACACACCAGGGAACCCCTCGCGGTTTCGCCGCGTTATCTGCCGCTTTTATCCTCTATTTGAACCCCTTAAGAATTCTCTGAACTTTCTGTTCAAGTCATAGTAGAATATAGCCTATAGCATTTCTCAATAGCATAGATTTCTAATTGTGAAAGAATTTCTTGATCAGTTCAGTATTTCCGAAGATTAGCCTTTACGAACAAAATAACGAACTTTACCTCTTTATTATATTATATACTTTGAGTAATTTGCAATACACTTGTAAAATGCGATTTATTATTACGATCCGAAATGTTGCTAAATACGCGATAAATGCAAGAAAGGCTTGGAAATAAAAATAACGAGCCTACGTGCAACTTGTGTATAGAGAAGGTAGAAGAGGACAACACTTGAGCTGTAGAGTATTTTTTTTATATCAACCTCGAGTAAACACGTATCTAAATTCTGAATGTAAGCATTCATTATAATGTCAAAAAATACTGAAAAGTTTATATAACATTTTACTAGCTTTTTTGTACTTGATAAAGATCTCTTTTAGATAAAAATCAACATATTGTTTATTTTAAAAGATTATTACAAGTATTACCGGCAAGAAACAATACTGACAAAAATGTCAGTCTTACAGCAGTTCACTACTACTATTGTACTAACTACTTATTTGTCTCTCAGGGAATATACTGAAGATCTTATAATTGTGTAAAAATTAGTAGGTTCATACTTAACTATATACATGGATAGATAGATAATGTTACTAAAGAAAAAAATAAAAGGCACAAAAACATAGTTAGGAACAAATGACAGCGTGCAAAGGTGACGTGAAGGTGAGGTTATCATTATTAGTGATTTGCAACAGATAAAATTAGGCATTTACATTTAAAAACATAGGCCATAATGTGTGGAGACAATAAAATTGAATTTGTCAAAATTATTTAGAAATTATCAAAGCGTAACTTTGTTACGTCGCCTCACTTCAATAGTAGGGCGGGAATTTACTGAATCTACATATTAATATATTATAAATGCGAATGTCTGTCTGTTTGCCTGTCACGCTTTCACGGCTAGTTTACCGGTCCGATTTGGATAAAACTTGGAATGAAAATAGTAAATAATCCAGGGTCAAACATAGGCTATTTATTTTTTCAAAAATTCACTTCTAAAGAGTTGAAATAGGAGATGAAACATTATATGAAAAATCTAAACTGCTTGACCGATTGTAATGAATTTTGGCATAAATATAGTTGATAATCCAAGGTTAAATATAGGCTACTTTATTTTTCAAAAATCGACCCGTAAGGATTGCAATATAACGAAACATTGCTCAGTCCACGCGGCGAAGCTGCGAGTGGGCCGCTAGTTTACTACAAAGTCTCTTATACGTTTTAGATTGTTCTAAAATTATTATTTTATAGTAATGATTTATGATATTTTGTGAAAATAAAATAGAACTAGTTATATAATTAAAACATATTTAGTATAGATAAGTTTCAAACGAGTAAACCTTCTTACAATTATTGTTTTTTTTATAGCTTCACGCTATATCCCGCACACAGCAGGGTAGGCAGAGGGAACCTAGTGTTAAGACACTCCGTTGCCTATTTTCCGCCGACTTCGGAGGCATTGCGTGTTAAGTGGTGGAACTAAACGCCGCGCTTTACCTCGACACCAGAGCTAAGAAAAATGGAAATATAATTTACACTCCTCGAGTGGGAATCGAACTCCCAACCAGTAGTTTACACGCTTGTGCCACTACGCTACGACTGGCCCGATAAGTTTCAATCAAACGAATAAACCTTCTTACAATTATTATTTTGGTTATGTAAACCAATTAAATTTGGTAAAGTGATGTAACCGGCAGAACTGTGATTTGAATTTTTTTATGCTAGTCATGCAGTTTCTTGATTTTCATATTAATTATATTGAGAGTTACACTATTAGTCTGTATTCTGAGACACTCGATATACTTCCAGTTTACACCTAATTTGCTTTGTTTGTTTGATTTTTCACCTAAATCTAGATTTGAAGTAGTAAAACTTTCCTCTGAAAAAATTTTGAGCCTAGAACTAACCAACCGTCAAAAGGTACCTTTTAACTAAGCTATTTGACGTTTTCTCTAAAGTACCAGGATAGTCATATATTTAATATAAAGACACTCCCTCCTCCAGTTCCGGAAACCGAGATATTACGTAACAACTGACGGAACTTAACACCGCAACTGACAACGATTTCTAATAAAAATATTCACTTAATACCTTCAATATCACCAATCTTTATAATCTTCTTCCTCAACGAAATGCAAAAGTTGTAATTTCACTAAAAATTCCATTGATATACACTATTTTTAACTAATTTTCATAAAAAAACAAGAACAACTTGGTCCATATTCTTAGGTAAATTTCACACAGTCAGGTGCAAACTAGCGACAGGTATCTAACAAGGTGTCCGAGGACGACTGAGACGAGACGCGTTTAATGTTGACTCGTGATAATTCATTTAAGAGCATTGTGATAGTACGTTTGTTTGCAAATTTCAATCGTTGAAGGTAATTTTTTTTATGGAATTAAGGAGGCAGACGATCAGAAGGCCCGCTTGGTCTTAAGTGGTTTCCTTCACCCATAGACATCCACAACATTAGAGTTATGAATGCGTTGCCAACCTTGGGGATGTAGAACAGAAGGAGGGAGGAAGGATGGGAATGGTGAGAATAGAGATAACTGGCTTACATGCCATCGAACTGGAACACATCATCAGATATTTGGCGGTTCGTCTGTGACACGAGTGGTCGCGAGCCAGTCGGAGAACGAATCTCCTACCACCAAACTACTGGGTTACCCGCCTTTTACGGGACGCTACCCAGCGACGGGGGAGAATTGTATTCTTAAACCGTCCCCCCATGGGTAAAAATGTTTTGTAATATTGTTATCTTTTTGTTCTATCTGATATGTAGTGAATTAACTGATAAGGAAAATTGTATTTTTTATGTCTATACATCTATTTGGTTAGTGAATGTTTGGATTTTTATAATTTTTTTGCCACTATCATGCTTTCTTAGGGTTTTGCAAGGTCGAGTATGAAATCTAGCTATTATATCTCGATAGCCGTAAAATATAACGTAATATAATTACATTGCTGCTGCGTTCAATTTATACGTTTTCTAAATGTCTTTTTCAATTTTCCTAAGTGTGGAATAAAACTTTAAAAATATTTAAAAGTATTAAATTAAATAAATAATTTTGGCTTCACGCTGTATCCCGCACACAGCAAGGTAGACAGAGGGAACGTAGTGTTAAGACACTCCGTTCCCCACGCACCGCCGAATTCGGAGGCATTGCGTGTTAAGTGGCGGAATTTAACGCCGCGCTTTGCCTCGATACCTATTTATTTGTATACATAAATATATGAAACTTTGTACTATAAATGATTCATTCACATATAAAATATATAAAATCATTTCATTCAAAGGTGGCAAACGACACCGAAGTGTAAACCAGTTGAGAGTTGACAAGCGCGAGTTGTAATTGGGGCAGACTGTTCGCGGAATTGAAGTGGCGACCAGTTTGCACAGTTAACTGATTCGATTATTATTTATGTGCTAACGGACTGATAGAGGATGAGAAAGATTTGGGGAAGAGGGGGATATAGGACGCTGGAGCTAAATATATTTGAAATTTATCCATTATATAGTGGCCAGTCGTGGCCCAGTGGCACAAGCGAGTGACTGTAAACGACTGGTTATGGGTTCGATTCCCACTCGAGGAGTGGAAATTATATTTCCATTTTATTCGCTCTGGTGTCGAACTAAAGCGCGCATATTTAGTTGAAACTACTGGTACCAGAAAGTTGAAACCTGGGAAGTAAGTTTTCCAAGGGATTGTAGAGGAACACATAAGTAGTTAGCAAAGTCCCTACAGACAGGTGTACTATAAAATTATTGTCTAGCAAAAAATTTAAAGAATATATATTTCTGAGTAATAAAAATTAATATATTTAAAATACTATTAATATTCAATTAAAACAAAAAAAAAAATCTGGTAAGAAAAAGAATATCTGACATATACACTCTTTATTACTTAAATATGTCAATTTTTCAATTAAACGCAATTCTAACATAACTACAACGGTGAGGGTAAAGCTGCGGACAGAGTCTTAATCAGTTCATCCATTTGTATCAAGTTGATCTTCGCTTGACGTCCCAGAAGTCCCTCAGGTAGCTCTGGCGGCTCATGAGCTAAAAGTGCCGCAGATTTCAACAGGATTTTACGAGATTCCTGAAAAATTAGTTAAAACGTATGTTGAAGTTTATAACTATTGAAAAATATCTCTATATTAAGTTCATATAGTGGCCAAATATTTAATATTACACCTCGACACCAAAGCGAAGAAAATGGAAATATTAAATATTTCCACTCGTCGAGTGGGAATCGAACCCACAACCAGTCGTTTACAGTAACACGTTTGTGCCATTTTTATTTTATAAGACTTACTGTAACATATCCCAGCATGACCATGGGTCCATCAGTCAATGACTTCCTGTGCCCAGTCTCAGCCACCGCAGCGTGCAACTCAAAGAGTAATGATCCACGCAGTCGAGTTTCAGCTGTAAATTATTATTTTTAAATTTAATAATTAATATTGTATATAAAATATAATTCTACAATTATATCCATGTTGGATTGTCTTAAGACGTATGTGCATACAGAGGGTGACCCACCACCCTTAACTAAACGACGTGCCTTGCTGGCTGCCGCTCCCGGGGTTCGCGGAAGATTGGGGTACCTGTGGCCCCGGATAGGAGCAGTCAAGGAGGAGCACCGTGAGTATACGTCTAGAGTACACCGTTATACGGGAGTACACCGTTTTAGTGAGTATACGGCAGTCCGGAGTCCCTCATAACCACGTCCGAGTCCACAATCGGGCTGGTATACGTAAAGGATTTCTTCACGAAAATAAAAATATGCATACATGTTAGACATTTTACTTATGATATTAAATATTACTTTTAGTTCCACTGCGATATTTATTACTGTGATTGGTGATTACTATCATACTTTTGCCATCTACTCTCCGTTACTTTAAATATTAGTCTATACTATTTGAAATTGTTAGTCAGTCTTGCATAAAACATTTGATGAGAGTGAATTATTTGATTTAAAAAAAATATTACTAATAAATTTTATTAATCATTATATTAATATTTTTTCATGTACTCCTATATAACTAAAAAATAAATAAAAAGTAACCTGGCGCCAAAGTTTCCAACAAATCAGCTATTTTCCTGCACAATTGGGTCTTCAAAATTAGCCGGTCTTCAGTCAACTTGGTCAGGCCGTTGTCTTGTCCGAGCATCTGAGCTAAGGCCAGGCTGACATCTGTCATGTAGTAGTGGGAGGGATGAAGGTAACTGCTGCAGTGACTGATGAATCTAGTTTAAAAATTAAAAAAAAATAGTTATATTTTAACACTGTCTTTTGTATAGCAGTGTAGGCAGAGAGAACATAATGTTAAGACACTCCGTTCTCTATTTAGAAAAAGAAAGATATCTTCACGCAAAGTATCTTTTTGCTTTTAAAGGCCTACGATAGATACAACAAATTATATATATAAAGAAATTAGAACAGTGTATAAACCTCGCAAAGTTTGTCAAATTAAATTTATTAGTACCTAAGTAAATTTTCCGCTCACTTCTTTTAAGCAGACAATTTTATTTCTAGCTTCACACTTTATACCTGGCATAATGGACAGAGAGAACGGAGAGCCAACAACTTGTTTAACATAACTTTATTTCGTATTTTTTTTAGCATCCATCCATAGCCGGGTAATGAA
Source organism: Dryas iulia moderata (assembly GCA_019049465.1). NCBI lineage: Eukaryota > Metazoa > Arthropoda > Insecta > Lepidoptera > Nymphalidae > Dryas > Dryas iulia. The sequence goes on along the minus strand of CM032431.1, from coordinate 13,624,844 downwards.
AGAGAACCTAGTATCGAGACACTCCGTTTTCCAATTTCCTTCCGAAATGGAGACATTGTGTATTAAGAGGCAGAACTGAACGCCGCTTTGTCTTTTGGTACCCAGAGTAAAAAAATGAATAAAAAAAAAAAAAGAAAACAATAGCTTCACGCTATATCCCGCACACAGCAGGGTAGGCAGAGGGAACCTAGTGTTAAGACACTCCGTTCCCCACTTTCCGCCGAATTCGGAGGCTTGCGTGTTAAGTGGCGGAACTTAACGCCGCGCTTTACCTCTGATACCAGAAGAAAATGGAAATATAATTTCCACTCCTCGAGTGGGAATCGAACGCACAACCAGTTGTTTTACAGTCACACGTTCGTGCCACTGCGCCACGACTGGCCACAATACTTTTAGGTACTTTCTATACTTTTAGGCATTTATTTTCAGATTTATAATATCTCTAAAAAAATATTTAACCCATATTATAATTCATTCTACAGCAAATCTCTGACATCACTATATGCCAATATATATATAGACTATTTACCTATCTATTAAAAAGCTGTATTTTCCAATACTAACTGGTTCTCATTAGCAGGAAAACGTTAAAGAAGTAAAGTCCAAAATGTGTTTAACTTTTCATTTCACAATAAATTATTTTTTTACGCTATTCATAACAAACAACACTCGAGTTATGGAATTTGCTGTAAAAATTTATAAAATAGGTAGCACGCCCTAACTTAAAAGGTCAGAACCTAGCTACAATAGGCGTCGCAGAACCGACTTTTAGGGAGGTATTGGTGGTAAGAGACGGAGAGCGGAGAGACTGACGAGAGATAAATACTAAAACCACATTTAAAGAAAACGTATAAAAAATTGAACGCAGCGGGATTCGAACCCGCGCCTCCTGAATACTGTTCAGGTGAACGCATGCTCAGTGGTGAGAGCGCCTGAACGGTATTCAGGAAGCGCGGGTTCGAATCCCGCTGCGTTCTGCGTTTCTTCTGCGTTTTCTTTAAATGTTTTTTTTTTTCAATTTTCCTAAGTGTGGAATAACATTTTAAAAATGTTTCAAAAAAAAAAATACTACTAATTATGTGTATAAAGTGAAACAGTTAGAGTCTACCCTTGACCGCGGACTACTGTAAAGTGTTTTTTTTTATATAATTCTATTTTATCACTCTACGGACATAAGATCTGTACCGTTTTTAACATGATTCTTCTCTTATTATTTGCAATACATTTTTTATTTACAATTTCAGTACTTAACACTAAAACTTAAAGAATGTACCCTAAGAGAGTCCAGTACCGTAAAGCGTTCGAAAGGTCGGGTTTTCTAAAAATGTATTTTCGAATACCGAAAATATACACAATTATTTTTTTTTAACATCACGCTGTATGCGGGATACATATATATACTTTCCGTCGAATTCGGAGGCATTGCGTGTCAAGTGGCGGAACTTAACGCCGCGCTTTACCTCGGCACCAGAGCGAAGAAAATGGAAATATTAAATATTTCCACTCCTCGAGTGGGAATCGAACCCACGACCAGTCGTTTACAGTCACACGCTTGTGCCACTGGGCCACGACTGGCCACTACACAATTAATCCGGTATAAAATAGTCTCATTTAAACTTGCGCGTCCTACGTATAACGTTAACTAAGTAAATATATTAAAAATGAACTCTGCCCGCGACTACATTTACATACAATTTAACGAAAAAGCTATAATTCTAAAATAAATATAACCTAAGTTATTTCTTATTACAATCGTTATGTGCCAGTGAAATTCTTGTCAAAATCCTAGTTGTTCCAGAGATATAGCCGTAACAAATTGACAGACTGACAGAAGTTATAAAAAAACATAATTTTCGTGTACGTTCTATGGATATATTCATCATCATATAAATGTATTAGGGATACATACATCTTTAGGTGTAATGTATATAGATTTCTTTTTCTTTTTAGCGCTGTATCCCGCACACAGCAGGGTTTTACCCGTAGGGGGACGGGTTAAGAATACAATTCCCCTCCGCCGCTGGGTAGCGTCCCGTAAAAGGCGGGTAACCCAGTAGCTTGGTGGTAGGAGATTTGTTCTTCGACTGGCTCGCGACCACTATCATGTCAAAGACGAACCGCCAAACATCTGAAGATGTGTTCCGGTTCGATGGCATGTAAGCCAGCTTTCCCTATCCCCAACATTCCCATCCTTCCTCTCTCCTTCTGTCCTACATCCCTAAGGCTGGCAACGCATCTACAACTCTAATGTTGTGGATGTCTATGGGCGAAGGTGCGACTTAACACCAGGTGGGCCTTCTGCTCGTTTGCCTCCTTTATTCCATAAAAAAAAAGAAAGGCAGAGGGAACCTAGTGCTAAGACACTCAGTACCCCACTTTCCGCGGAAATCGGAGGCATTGTCTGTTAAATGGTGGAAATTAACGCCGCGCTTTGCCTCGGATACCAGAGCGAAGTGGGAATCGAACCCACAACCAGTCGTTTATAGTACCAAGTTCATGCCAGTGGCGCCACGACTGGCCCCTATATAGAAAATAATAAAAAAAAATGTCCTAACGTTTTCAAAACTTATAATTTACTTAACACTGGATTTATCATATTTTTAAATTACAAGAAATATATATAAAACAATATAAATTTCATAAAATTATTTTTTTAATTATAGTTACAAAAATTATAATATCATTACAGAGAAAAAATATTACGTGCATTAGGAATTTTGAATTGAAATTGATAGCCCAGTAATTTTGACTGGTCGGGTAAATCTAGTGTTGAGTAACTTGTTGATGATGAGTAAAAAAACATGTCTACAAGGCCATTTTTTTATTACCAACCTTTCACAAGCATCAGGATCGCCTTTTGGCATGATGCTTAACTCCTTGCCGATATCCTGCAGGAGTTGTTGAATGATGGCATCAGATACCTCGTCCTTACAGCTGTTGCATTTCCAGAATTTGTTGTCCAATCCTCTAGTGCTGGGGTCTGGGGATTTGGTCTTGTGGAGGATGGGCACAATGAAGGTATCTGGTAAGAGATAGCCTCTGCAATCTCTGGAAAGAGTAGAAAATCATCTTCAGTCCATGTATGAGATCGTCTTTAGATCACAACTTTGACGTTTTGCAGTAAAAATTGTCAAATACGGAAATTTTGTGTCACTATTTTTTTATTTAAGTGGTTAGCTTATGATTGTATCTTTTCCTCTGCGAATTTCTAAATCCATGCTTATATATGTGAATTTCTGTTTGTTTGTCTGTCATGCTCTCACGGCTAATCTACTTGTTCGATTTGGATGAAATTTAGAATGAAATTAGTTAAAGTTACTGGGTCAAACATAGGCTACTTATTTTTTCAAAAATCACCCTCTAAATTGAAATAGGGGATGAAAGTTTATATGAAAAATCTAAAGCGCTTGACCGATTGTAATTAATTTTGGCATAAATATAGTTGATAATCCAAGTTAAAACATAGGCTACTTTATTTTTTAAAAATTTAACCTCGAAGGTTGTAATATAAGAAAATAGTTATGTAGTTCACGCGGCGAAGCCGTGAGCGGGCCGCTAGTGAACTTGATAAAAATAGAAAAAAACAATGAATTGACAAAGTGAACAGACAAAAATTTGTTAATCTCTATCTTTTAGCGAAAAACGACTATTCTATGTGAATTTATATCCAATTAGATGAAAATCATTACGAGTTAATTGTATCTTATTTAAGATAGCTCAACAAATTCTTAAATATCTAACAATTCTCTTTCATATCTATAACATTGAGCAGTTAGATAAACAACATTGTTTACGACTTTTAGCTGTGTTTTAATAAAACCATGGACAGATTAGTTAATCTTTCATCTAAATTCCTGAAAGAAGATTGTAAGCATCGTTTGTTCGTTATATAAACAAACAAACGGTTGTAGTTTCTCGAGATACCTACCAAACCTACCTACTAAGGTAGGTAGGTTTGGTAGGACTCCGATTTGGCAAGATGGTACGCCTCCGTTTACCCACTAAAACCTGACGGTGCTCCTCTCCCGCCACTAGCCCAGGTCTCGGGCACTGGTCCCAATCGTCCGCGGACCTGGGCGGCTCCAAACCTACCTACCTAACCTAGCAACTTACTTCTTTTTACATTTAACGGCGCTAAACATAGTCCCAAATTCGGTGACATCAGAGCACCTTTCGCAGGAACACTCAAAGAACTTGGAGTCAGAGAGGTGGTGTCGCCTCGCCTCTGTGCCCCAGAGGGGGTCAGTATAGCACACTGACAGGTGAGCTCCGGCTGGTATACCAACGCCCGCTGAGAGGACCTGGAAAATTTGTTATTTTAACTTGTCTTCTGTATTTTGAGGGGACTAAATTTAAAAAAAAAGTTTCAAGGTGTTTGCTTTATATCAATCGTAATAGGCAGAGATAGTGTCACTTTCAGAAAAAAAGTATATTTTTTTCTACTTTTGCTATAACTTTTCTAAGTGTGTGATTTTGTTTTCTTTATGTTTTTTTAATTTCCAAAATAAATATTATTTGGAATAAACGAATGAGAATGTCCAAAGACATGTAGAAATGTCTTGACACTAGGGTCATTGACTATCTGAGAAAAGCGCGAAACTAAAAACACGTATGAAGGACTAATTCGTAAAAATTACCTTGCACCACGTAAAAACTACCAATAATATTTTTTTTTTCATCGATAGGCTTTTAGCCTAAATAAATAAATATTGAATAATAAAAAAATCTTAAATAATATAATTATATGCTTTACAAATAGGTTTTCTTTTACTTATAGCCCTGTAACTTATTTTAAATAAATATAGATATATCTTACGATCTGCCCGTCCGATGTGAAGCTCTTATTGCAATTAGCGCGACAGTTGTGCTCGACCATAGAAATTCTGTCGAAAACTGAAACGTACTCCGGTTCTAAAAGAGGAACTTCGTGTCCGTTTATCTGAAATATAAAGAAAATATACTAACCTGAGATTAATTGAGATAATTGTGGGTTATTTTCAATTATATTATAAATACATAAATACAGGCGTCTCCGAGACGTTTTTGCCTTTAAGCGTAAGGAAATTGGGTGTTAAATTAATATATAAGTAAATAATGTCAATGTTAAGTAAAGTAAAATTAATATTTAATTAAATGGAATGGATTTTATGTTTTAAATAGATGGGTTAAAGTTTTAGCGTAGGTAGCTTTAAAACATTTAATGCCTGCTCTAAAAATATAGCAATAATATTAATGTGCAAAATGCTTTATTTTGACACAAGGCGTTTCAATGCTTAATGCATAACATACATTATCAAAAATCTGAATATCTAAAAAATATGCAACCCATTTTTTCCCGCGACAGCGTACAGCAAGTATGCAAGAACTTCCTTTTTCAGCTTTTATAATAAAGCAATAACAGTCACATTATTAAAGTCTAACTTCGCCCCTATTTTTCTTATTACTTATTCATAGTTTAAGTCGTTTTAATATATTGATACTTTAGGCAGAGTTTTATCAAAATTTATATTACTTTTGATCTTTCACTCATATACGAGTATAACTTCATTTTATAACAATATACCTGGGATTATTTTTTTAGCCTCACGCTGTATCCCGCACACAGCAGGGTAGGCAGAGGGAACCAAGTGTTAAGACACTCCGTTCCCCACTTTCCGCCGAATCCGGAGGCTTTGTGTGTTAAGTGGCGGAACTTAACGCCGCGCTTTACTTCGACACCAGAGCGAAGAAAATCAAAATATTAAATATTTCCACTATAACAATATTACTTGCGATAATATTCAATTTATAACAATGAAATGGAGAGCGGAGTGTCTTAACATTAAGTACTCTCTGCCTACACTACTGTGTATGTGGGATATAGCGTGAAACTAAAAAAAGATTACCTGCACTATTCCACAACACTTCATAATTTCATCTTCACTAAAAACAGCTTCCAGTTTGAAGAACTTCCAAATGAACTGAGCAATCATTTTCCTGTCATTCTCCCATTTGTCTGTTCCCTTCCGGTCTTTGTCGTGAGACTCCAACATTTGCAACTTCTTCCACAGCTTTTCATTGTGATCTCGTTGGTAGAGACAGCGGAGGACCGTGATGCATTGGTAGTTCGGATGAGGTGTACCGAATGTTGATATCGATACCTGGAAAAATGGGCTTCAAATAATGATACATTTTTTAAACGATCTTGAAACATTTTGAAATTGAACTATTTTAGCCGAGAAATGGCGTAGGTATATTTGGTCAAAGTAAAGTCGACCTGTATCCTCGTACTATTGTAAAATGTTTAAAGCGTTGGGTTTTTTTAAAGGTATTTTTGAATGCGCAAAAATATACACAATTAATCCGGTTAAAATAGTTTAATTTCAAAAAAGGCTTCAAATGTTTCAAATTTTTAGTTTTTTATAAAAACACTCAATTTTTGTGCTCTTACTGTAAACGTGATTTCAAATATATTATTTTCATGACATCTGTATATATTACTTAAACATTAAACCAAACAGGCCGATATCGCAACGGGACAGGGTCTGACAGTACACCAGATGGTTGTGGATACTATTCCCACTCGGGGAAATGATAATACGAATATATCGTTATCACAAAGTGTTAAGAGTTCCATATCAAACGTGAGATCAAATCAAATCTAAGATGAAAACATCAAGCTAAATATTTTACCTTTTCTCCTCGTTGCTGCGTATAATGGCATTCCGGTGTATGAACTGCTTTTTTCGTACATGACTCAGAGCAAAATGGCCAACCACATTTTTCACAAGACACAACTTTGCTTTCTTCAAGTAATCTGTAACATCCGAGGCACACGGGAGGAGTCACCTGTAATACAATTGATTCAAATTCAAATTTCAAATTCAAAATATCTTTATTCAAATAGACTTTTGTAAGCACTTTTGAATCGTCAAATGTACATAAAGCTACCACCGACTCGGAAGGCAGTTCTGCTGAGAAGAGCCGGCCAGAAACTCAACAGTTGCTCTTTTCAAATATATAAATTACAATTTTATTATTTGATACAATGCTAGCTAACCGGCATTGGACTTATTCAGATTAATCCCACGCATTTTTATCCTTTAAATACTCTTCTACAGAGTAATAAGCTTTACTTATTAAAGTATTTTTTACAAAGATTTTGAATTTCTCTAGTGGTAAATCTAAAACAAGCTGTGGAATTTTATTATATATGCGTATACTCCGACCCATAAAAGATTTATTTACCTTTTGGAGACGATAACGTGGCGTTACAAGTTTATTTTTATTTCTTGTTCCTATAGTATGTATGTCACTGTTGATTTCTTAATTTACTAGCTTTGAACGTGCCAATTGAGAATAGATTTGTCAATACCACTACTATATGTAACATACTGAGGAGATTATTCGATTGTAAAGAAGAAAGAGTTACAGTTACATTATTTAACATTTAATATCATGATTATATATAAATGACTTCTATTTTTATATAATTATTTTAGGTAAGCGTAAACGCGGCTTTGATTTACGCAACTCGCAAATAGCATTGTGAAACTGAAAGAAATCTTAACCTTTTTCATACACGGTATGTATTTAAAATAGCAAATTGAAGAACTTCTAGAATCTTTTTTTAAAAAACGCATGAAAATTCGAACTTGTACCTCTTGTTTATCGTTCTACTATCGCACTGAGCTTGAAGGATAAACAAGAGCTGTAGTCATGTGTTCTGCGTCGAAAGTTCATATTTATTACAATATATTTTTGTTATATTAAAAAATACAAAATCTGAACTCACCTGAGCCGGGCCAGTAATCAAAGGAGCTTCCTTCATAACAACATCTCCAGGTTTAACACTTCTCGTAGCTTCCAAATATCTTCCAACCGTACCATCTTCCTTCACCCTGGCGGGGACGCAGTGATGCTTATGCAGCTTCCAGTGCTGCTTCTGATGCTCTCTGGAACAGTAGTGGACTTGCTGACAGCTCGAGCACTTGTGCTCGGTCGGGGTCGAGCATACTATGCAGGGTAGCTCTGTTGCCATGGTTACTGGAAAATAATTACTTGGAATATTATATCTGTTGTTTTTTTATCATTCGTTTCGTTTGGATATCAGGTTAGTTAAGAGAACTGTGTTTGTTTGTTTTTATATTTTAAAACTTGTATATAATATGTTTGTATGAAGAAAATTTATACCTTATTATATTAAATAGGAATTAACTTTATTTAATTTTTTAATTGTTAGTTAAATCATTATTACTATAAATATCTTAAGTGCATTCCAATAAGGACCAGCTATTCACTTATTTTACTATATTACATACACCTTGTAAAATACTTTTATAATCATGACAATATAATTTAGGTTAACTTTTAGCGGGGTAGTGTTTGACTGTTAAAGCGATGGTTGCGCGTTTGATTGCCACTGAAAAAAATATTTAAATTACTTTCATTTCTCCTTTCTGCTAGATCTGCTATATAAGACAAATTGCGGTGTTGATTTTCGCTACAAGCTATGTCTCGATTTTAGTATAGCACTAATATAGAAATTTCGATATGTGGCCAGTCGTGGCTCAGTGGCACAAGATAGTGACTGTAAACGACTGGTTGTGGGTTCGATTTCCACTCGAGGAGTGGAAGTTATATTTCCATTTTCTTCGCTCTGGTGTCGAGGTAAAGCGCGGCGTTAAGTTCCGCCACTTAACACGCAAGCCTCCTAATTCGGCGGAAAGTGGGGAACGGAGTGTCTTAACACTAGGTTCCCTCTGCCTACCCTGCTGTGTGCGGGATATAGCGTGAAGCTATTTTAACTAATATAGAACGAAGTGTCTTGACACTAAGTGCTCTTTGACTATCCCGCTATGCAGAGAAAAGGGTTTAGCTTCTTCTTATTTAGGTTAACTCTCACTCCACTTCTGACTTAAAGCAAATAAAAACTTACCTTCAATTTCTTCAATACTACATATAACGAATAACACAAACAGTCAAACACTCACATTCATTATATTATATAGAAAATCATAATAAAATCACAAATCATTTAAGATGAAACAAGATATAAGCAGATGAGCTTTACAATGCGCTCGCGAGTCGCGCAGTTCGCGGCGCGGTAAAAATAAATCCACCGGCCGACTATGGACGAAACATGAAACGAATTACATAGCGCGTGTTATATTATAATTATTTTTCTTTTTCTAGCTTCACGCTGTATCCCGCACACAGCAGGGTAGGCAGAGGGAACCTAGTGTTAAGACACTCCGTTCCCCACGCTCCGCCGAATTTGGAGGCTTGCGTGTTAAGTGGGGGAACTTAACGCCGCGCTTTACCTCTGATACCAGAGCGAAGACATGGAAATATTAAATATTTCCACTTTTCGAGTGGGAATCGATATTCTATTATAATTGTTTTTTTTTAAATAACTTTTAAATAATTTTAATTGAGGCCACTCGTTGGTTCGATTCCCGATGGCGAAGATTCGGTGGGAAATGCGGAACGGAGTGTCTTAACACTAGGTTCCCTCTGCCTACCCTGCTGTGTGCAGGATACAGCGTGAAACTAAAAAAAAAATTAAATAAGACTTTAAATTGTTAAAGTCATAAAAAAATTCGTCATTTTTATTTTTTTTTAAAAGTGAACTAAAAAAAATAGTTATTTAAAAAAATGATATTTCTCTAGGTTGTAAATTTAAAATAAATATAATATGTTAATACACATATTTACTTCCTTTTCGTCAGCGAGAAATAAAGAAACAATTAAATCACTCTCATTGTATCGAGATTAATATTTTCATTTGCCTTTGGTATCGAGTCACAGCGCGGCGTTAAGTTCCGCGCCGTACGAAGGACGAACGAAGTGTCTAAAAGTAAAAAAATACTTATCTTAATTATTATTGTGGCCAGTCGTGGCGCAGTGGTACGAAGGTGTGACTGTAAATGACTGGTTATGGGTTCGATTCCCACTTGAGGAGTGGAAATATTTAATATTTCATATCCTTCGCTCTGGTATCAGACGAAAGCGCGGCGTTAAGTTCCGCCACTTAACACGCAATGCCTCTAGAATTCGGCGTTAAGTGGGGAACGGAGTGTCTAACATAAAAAAAATACATATCTTAATTATTAATATTATTGAGCTATATTTAAAATCAATTCTGGTACATTTATTAGATGTAATTTCCTGCAAGTTAAAATGAATATTTAATATTATTAAGCAAATCTTATTTATAAAGTAAATATTTAATCTCTTCTGCTTTCTATTATGATACGATATTTCAACATACCCATCACAGTCTTCGGTAGTATAGTGGTCAGTATCCCCGCCTGTCACGCGGGAGACCGGGGTTCGATTCCCCGCCGGAGAGTTCCTTTTTTATTTTATTTTTTCTTTTTTTTTATTTATCTTTTTTCATGTATAATAAATAATTATTTCATTATTGCTTATTTTCTTTAAGAAAATTTAAATTTAAGGTTTTTTATTCAAAGTACAAGTTAGTTCTTGCCAATATCCGTAGTACTTTAAATACATTCACTTTAGTACAATCGAAGGTAAGCAAAGTTAGGCGCGGTCAGTACTTGGATGGGTGACCGCATAGAAGTAAAATATCGGTTTTTGTATTTAGTCTTATTTTTTTGTTATTTATAATATTTCTTTATTCATTGTTTCTACTGTATGGTCGTCATCGTTACATTCCTCCACGTGTGTGTTCGTAACTCAATGCTGAGCTTTGTACAATTTTATTTTTGTTATTTAATATGAATTGTTTATATTTATTTAAGTCTAAAATATAAAATTTGAAGTCATGATTTATTTTTTTCATATAAGAGCCATACAAGTACAAAAATCGCCAAATATTAAATGCAAAAGCGTTTTGTTACATAATTGCCAAGAGAATTATATTAGGCGCTAGAGTTTATTAATATCACCGTTGTAAAGAATCATTATTGTTTTTTTAGCTTCACGCTGTATTCCGCACACAGCAGGGTAGTCAGAGGGAACCTAGTGTTAAGACACTCCGTTCCCCACTTGCCGCCAAATTAAGTTCCGCCACTTTAACACGCAATGCCGGAGGCATTAACGCCGCGCTTTGTCTCGACACCAGAGCGAAGAAAATGGAAATATTAAATATTTTTACTCCCCCTGGCCCCTTATTATTATCGTACTAATATTATTTTCACACACCTCGAGAGTTTATTAAGCGGAGTAAAATCTAATTAATAGATATGCACTTCCTTACTTTGTACATTTTGGTGGCGAAATGGAATTCATGTTATAGTATTTTTATTCATCGTATTATGTTTACTTTTAACTAAATGTTTTTGAAATTGAAAAAAATCAGCGTCAACTTTTTTTGCAAATAATAGAGTAGTCAGAGAGAAATTAGTGTCATGACAATCCGATCAAATTTAAAATTGAACTAGTGTTGTAGTAAAGTGTTGCCAGTCGTGGCGCAGTGGCACAAGCGTGTGACTGTAAACGACTGGTTGTGGGTTCGATTCCCACTAGAGGAGTGGAAATTATATTTCCATTTTCTTCGCTCTGGTGTCGAAGTAAAGAGCGGCGTTAAGTTCCGTCATTCAACACGCAAGCCTCCGAATTCGGCGGAAAGTGGGAAACGGAGTGTTAAGACACTTTTTTAAAAAAATATTTTTCCTATTTTTTTATAAGAACTAGTGTTTTTTCTCGGTAACGTTTATTTGCATCAATAATTTTATTTTTAAAAAGTAAAAAATTAACTATTTTTTTTGTAGTCATAAATTGCGAAAATGTTTCCATATTTTTGTTGGATTTCTTGATACATAAGATGTATACCACAAGGATCGGCTTAATTTTCTAAAACGAGAAAGCAAAAAGAAATTCATTAAATTAATTACACAGATTTATTATTCAATATTGTTAACGTTTTATAAATACAAAAATAATATACAATTTAATATACTTAATAATACATATAAATACATTAATTAGATGTGTTATTAACACAGATAAAACTAAAAAATATGACATTTGTAACAGTTATTTTAATATTTAATTAACTTATTCAGCCTACAATTATTTTTTATGAACGTAATGAACTAATAATATTTATATATTAATTTTTTGCCATAAAACATTAAATTAATACAAATTTAAAAGTTATTTTATAATTCTTTATTCAACTAAAATTAATTTTAACTTTACTTTTCTTTACATGGCGCAAAATATTATTGACAAGAATTTAACTTACATTAGTGCGCTACTCATTTTACTACCGATATTTAATTACAATGACATTATACTAGGAACCGCCTCTTTACTCTGCATGGCGGGAAGAGCTGAGCTAAGTGTATATTTAATGTTATTACATGTTAAAAAAGTTTGAAAAAGCAAGCACTTAACACTGACATAACATTTAACATAACGTTCCACAGCCTAAGTCTATGGGCACCTTTTGACCATTTAATTACCATTTATTCAAAAACTACAATTACATTTGTCACTTCATAGCATACAAGACACTGTGCTCAATATCCCTGCCAAATTTCAGAGGTCTACTACAAATAGCCCAGGAAGAGTCAAACCACAACGAAGCACACTTTTGACCAGTAAAAATTATGATCTTTTAGTATGTTAGAGAACATTTTAGAATAAGACTGATCAAACACAATGACATTAATTAATAATCAATTCATTAGAACTATGAATTTTTAATATAAGTTTACATTACATTAGTTAAATAGGCCATGTTAATTAATTGAAATCTCTGAGTGCAAATGTAAAATAAAAAAGTTAATAAAAAAAAAGATTAATAAAACAATGTCTTTTAGAAGGAATGAACAATTATTACAATGATTATGAACTTAATTTATATATGAAATTTAATTCACATTACCATTTAAACAGTATTTTTAATATTATTTGTTGAGTAAAATGAAACATTTAATTAAATATACTCTTACAATAATTAATATAGAATTATTATCAATACCTAACATATATAGATATTTAGAAAAATAAAATATTTATTATATTTTAATCTCAAATTTGATTTAATATAACAATCAAAAATATTAAACCTTTTCTTTTCAAAACAATGAGTTAAACGTCACATGTCATAAATAACATTATATTATCTGTATAAATAAAAAAATACTGTTACATTTCTTCTTGTTACAATTTTAAGCCATTTCATTTATTGATTTGAATCAAGAAATTTTGCCTATAATTTGCTCCCAGGTCTTTATTTTCTTCAATGCATCTCGAGCAGCTGACGCCATGAGGCCTTCTGGGGAGTGTTTCGGTTCGAAGCCCAGTATCAATGCAGACTGCGTTAGATAGCTTACAATCTGTAAGGAAATTATAACAGTAAATATAGTAGAATTTAAAATGGTTTACTTTGTAATTTGTTTAATGGTTTATAATTTATGACTGTTTCAAAAATCCAAATAAAAATACAAAATAGAATTTTTATTTAAACATTAATTCGAATCAAACGATTCTAATAGATAAAATTAACACTTTTTGAAATAAAACTACTTTTAAACGGATTAATCGCGTATATTTTTGGTATTCGAAAATACATTTTTAGAAACCCGACGTTTCGAACACTTCACAGTAATCCGTGGTCACAGGTAGACAGGTGAGTCTAGTATTAATCCGGTTAAAAATAGTTTCGTTTCAAAATGTGTAGTAATCGCGAAAACAATAGATCATAAAATTACTACTGCTAAAAAGTCGCATACCTCTTTTAGACGATTTCTAAGATTTTCCTTCGTGATAGCCTTTCTTTCAAAATCTCTCGTAGTCAGCACCATGAGGGGCGCGTGTAGTTCATATAAAGTTATACCTGTGAAAAGAAATAAAATTAACAAAATTAATAATGTTTCAAGAATATTATGATTTAAGGTCCTAAGGATAGATATGGGAGAAAAAGAGAGATTTTTGGTTAGGTAAATAAAAAGAAATCTAATTTTCTTTTACGACAAGATAAATTTAATTGTCAATTATGATTATATATAAGATATTTGACACAACAAAATTAATTAAACTACTAATAAGCCTCAATATTTAAAAGTTACCTGGTATAATAATTAAAGCTAGAGACTTCATTACGTTTAGAAAACGCATTGTCCTGCCAACGTGCATGTCATTTACCTATTACTAATGCATTATAATAAACTCATTTTGATGTTCTGGATATGTATCTTCTTCGTATAAAATTCACGCGAAGGAAATTTGCATTATTTTTATAAAAGGGGTTTAAAGATGTACTAATAAATATACGTTCAAGAAATATTTACCATAAAAAATCACCATTATTAAAAAAACGTAATTAGCTCGTATATCTTATAATAATGGCACAGTGGCGCAGAGGCACAAAGTGCAACTGTATAACGACTGGTTGTGGGTTCGATGCCCACTCGAGGAATAGAAATATTTAATGTTTCCAATTTCCTCGCCTGGTGCCGCGGCAAAGCGCGGTGTTAAGTTTCGCCACTTAACACACAATGCCTCCAGTATTCGGCGGAAAGTGGGGAATGGAGTGTCTTAACACTAGCTTACCTCTGCTTGCCCTGATGTGCTCGGGATACAGCGTGAAGGTGAAAAAATAATCTTATAATAATTACCTCGCAATCTAGAATATCCTGGCTCTATAACATCGAACACTTTCATCAAGTCTCTGCAAATCTGTACTTTTCTTTGCAAAAGTTCTTCTGACATCTGATGTATCATGTAATCAGTCACTTTGCCATACAACTGGCTGAGGGAGTGTTTCGCGGAGAGACACAGGTAGTGACTGTCGTGGAGTACGTTTCTGTATTTGGTCAAAAATGTTTCGAAACCGGTGACATCGTTTGCATCTATTTGTTCAAAATCGTCGGTTAGCCTGTAATGATGGGAGAAATGTTTAGAAAATACTAAGTGCTTCGTAGCTGAATATAAAATGTAGCGTTTAATGATAAGAACGTTTGGGCAGTTCCCAAGAGGCGTGGGTTCTAGTCCTACTAAGCTTAAGCTTTAGATAAGCTTTTTTAAAAAGGTTTTTCTTACCTCAGGTATGTGAATAACACTTTCAAAAATATATAAAAAAAATGTTTTATATTGTAAATCTCTAAGAAATCTTATTTCTTGTCCAATTTCATTTAAATACAATGGTGGTATAGTATGTAGTATATATCACCAGATTTTATTATGGTTTTCTCTGAGCACTATGCACACGTGGCCCATACTTATTTTTAAGTTTCTCTGAATTATAGCAGTTATTTCTTCTGTTACATGACTAGGAGTTGAGATATATCTCTCCAAAAAAAAAAAAAGCTTAAAATTTAACGAGTTACTTAGTAGAAGTTACTCAAAGAAGCTCATATTGTTTGTGGCCTTTTTATCTAGCTAAATCAATAGTAATTAATATTTACTACATTTATATTCATGTATGGGTTGATATATTGTTTGTCATTAGATTCCTCTTACCGTTTCAAAAGCACCTGTACAGCGGTAGCCGGCATTTCGTACACACAGTGCCCACAACGCCACGCGGCGGCCGGGCTGAGCGGCGTGGTGGGTAACACCATCGCGCTGCATTTAGGGCAGCGGAAGGCGCTCGCGTATGTACCTAGTTCTGTGGGATCTGAGCATCGCTTGCAAGAACATTCGAAGAATTTGCTCAGTTTTAAATGTTCACGGCGTTTGAGGGTACCCTGGAAGTAAAATTTAAAATGTTCAAAATATATTTAGAATACGTATAAATATTTTAACGTAGCGGGATTCGAAACCTTCCTTCTACAAACTAGCCTTCGGAAACCGTTCAGGCTCTTTGACCGCTAAGCCATGCGTTCTACTACCAGCTGCGTCGAAATTGTTATACGCTCCGGATCCTGCTGAGTTCAAATTTTCATATGTTTTCTAAATGTCTGTCTCCCGCACACAGCAGGGTAGGCAGAGGGAACCTAGTGTTAAGACACTCCGTTCCCCAATTTCCGCCGAATTCAGAGGCATTGCGTGTTAAGTGGCGGAACTTAACGCCGCGTTTTACCTCGGCACCAGAGCGAAGAAAATGGAAATATTAAAAATTTCCACTTCTCGAGTGGGAATCGAACCCACAACCAGTCGTTTACAGTCACACGCTTGTGCCACTGGGCCACGACTGGCCACATGTCTTTTTTAATTTCCTAAGTGTGTGAATAACACTTTAAAAATGTTAAATATCTTTATTCAAATAGACTTTTGCAAGCACTTTTGAACCTACATAAAGCTTGAGGTAGCTAATTGTTTTAATCATTGATTTGCTTATTACAATATATTGGTTTTATATAGACAATGTACGATGTTAAGAACAGCCGAGCCGTTAAGAGCAAGAACATTCGCTTTTTGTAATCTTTAAATGGGCGAATGTTCATATACCGGCAAAATAACTGTGAAAATACATGAAAACTTATTTTTAAATAGTAAATATTCCATAAGAATTTAATTACTATTCGTAACATTAATTAGCAATAATAATACGTACATAGAAGTATAATACTGTAAGTGTAAATTGATGATAAATTTCATAGCGGATCAATGTAAATTTTCTTAATATTTTTGTTTTTGTAATCAGTTAAGGAAATGAGCCTTACTATTTACGCAAATAAGCTTTATTTTCTGTCAATATGCACCTGATGCATTTAAATGATTCATTTTCGATACTTAGAATAGGTACTATTTGTCTACCGTATATGGTGTAAATACTGGTGATATGGTTTCTTGGGTGTCGAATTTCAATGCCACACTCATCGTGGAAGTGAGTGTGGGCTCTATTTCAATAGAGAAACATGATTATAATAATTTAACTAATTTCAATTCTTCGCTCCAGCGAACAAGATAAATTGTGACGTTGGTCACTCAGTAACCAATCTCCAATTCGGACGCAAAGTGGAGAATGGAGTGTCTTGGCACTTTGTTTTGTTAAGGAAGTACCTAACGATACATCTCAACTTAAGTGTGATATTATCAACCTTATATCCTTCAAAGTATGCAAAAATACTTTGAAGCAAATATCCTTCAAAGTATTTTTGCACGATTTTTTGTTTATTACGTCTTAATAATAACTTTTTTAGTAACAACACACCAAAAATATACCAATAAAAATCACACACTAACCTGTAAAGTATAAGCGTAGCACAAAGATATAATATCTCCAGCCTTATGCGGAATCGAAGCCCTGACCGTCAGCGGTCGACCTGGTCGTCGCTCAGCGTCAGTGTGGGTGGTGGAGGGAGTGCAGTCGTGGGCGAGGAGGAACGCCGCGTCGTACAGCGCTCGAGCGTTCGCCCCACTGCCGCCTACTTCGAATGCGTTTACCTGTTGCGGGAAGGAATTGTTATGTTAGGTTTTTGTAATTTTGTTAGATTTCATAGGTTATTTTTATATAAATTATGTGTTTTTTGAGTATTAATTATCAATAAGCTTTTTCTTGTTATGTAAATTTATAAATGTGGTTATAGAAATCTTCACATATAATGATTAGGATATTTTTCAGAATCGATGACTTAAATCAACGTCGCACTTTGTTTGTTAAGGAATGCAATAAAATTAGGCAGTATTCAAACTCACAAGTATCCAGCGAGCTGTAATTAATAATTCCAACTTATATAAACTAGACAATACTTTTCCAAATATTGTTTTTTTTTAATATTTCTTAGTTTATTTTTTGTAGCTTCACGCTTTTTCGTAGCTGTTAACTTTTTCCCGCATTGCAGGGTAGCTGCGTTCAAAGAGCACTTAGTGCCAAGACACTCCGTCCTCCACTTTCCGCCCGAAATCGAGACATCACGTAATGAGTGAACGCTCAACGCTGCGCTTTGCCTTACGTAACTGAGCAAAGAAATGAAAAGTTAAATATAATCGTTATAAGGGAATCAAACCCCCAACCATCGGTCTAATGAAATGCCGTCTGTACAAAGGTGGTCTTTAAAGCTAAGTAAAAGCTGTTAGTCAAATCATAGTTCACTTACCTCCAATATACCACACACAGTATGTATTTCATCATCATCAAATTCCAAGCCCCATTTCTTCAATCTTTGCACCACATTCCTCTCGTTCATCGGCCAGATGTCTCCTCTAGCGCGGCGCACGGCGTTGTGGGCCTCCATGGATGATATAGCTCGCCATTTCTCTGGATCCTCTTTTTTTAGGAGTAGACACCTGTCAATTGTTTAATTATTTTATATAGAAATTCTTGGTTCTTTATACATTTTTGTACGGGAGTTGAACCCGAAGTCCAGTCCATTATGTGTACGGTCATGCATCTAATCAGGATGGTGTTAAAATAAATTTAAATTTAAAACATCCTTTATTCAAATAGACTTTTGCAAGAACTTTTGAATGGTCGACGAAATATAAAAGTACACCGGTTCGAAAGGCAGTAGTGCTGAAAAGAGGCACAGAGAAATTTAACAAATTCTGTTTTCAAATGTCCTTTACAATTTTATTATTTAATACGAGTACAACGGTAGCTAACCTGTACTCTATTCAAATCATGTTACATTATACTTCCACGCAATTTCATTCTTTAAACATTTTTTCTACAAAATAATAAGCTTTATTTATTAATATTATTTTTATATTTCTTGTGGCCAGTCGTGGCCCAGTGGCACAAGCGTGTGACTGTAAACGACTGGTTGTGAGTTCGGTTCCCACTCGAGGAGTAGAAATTATATTTCCATTTTCTTCGCTCTGGTGTCGAGGTAAAGCGCGGCGTTAAGTTCCGCCACTTAACCCGCAAGCTTTCGAATTCAGCGGAAAGCGGGGAACGGAGTGTCTTAACACTAGGTTCCCTCTGCCTACTCTGCTGTGTGCGGGATACAGCGTGAAGCTAAAAAAAAAATGAATTAAACATTTACCTCAAAGGAGTTAAAGCTTGATACGAATCTTTTAAGTCCTCAATCCTGCTGTAGTCCGGCGGAATTGACTTTAGCGTTTCACACTCATAGACGGAGTGTCCGGTGTACTTGCCAAGGCCATGACAGGTGCTACTGCATAGAGGCCATTTACATCCTGGACATCTGGAAAAAATACAATCCTTTTTTTAGCTTCACGCTGTATCCCGCGCACAGCAGGGTAGGCAGAGGGAACCTAGTGTTAAGACACTCCGTTCCCCATTTTCCACTGAATTCGGAGGATTTACGTGTTAAGTGGCGGAACTTAACGCCGTGTTTTGCCTCAGATACTAGAGCGAAGAAAATGGAAATAATAAATATTTCCCCTCCTCGAGTGGGAATCGAATCCACAACCAGTCGCTTTGCAGTCACACTTTGTGCCACTGCGTCACGACTGGCCCCTGGATTCTTTAGATAATGTTTATTTACTTAATAATGCTATTGTGCCCAACAATAGCCTGGTACTGGATAGCTTCTAACTGTAAAGCGATGACTGCGGTTCGATTCGAATTCGGGGAAATGCTTATATTTAAATTTTCTTATCTTCGCTCTGACCTCCAAGATAAAGCGCAGCGGTAAGCTACTGGGTATTTACCAATGTTTCTATGTAGTATCTTATAATGTCTTTTTATTAAATATTTTCGTTCCCCCGATCTTTCAATGTAGTTTCTCCATTCACGCTATTCTTTGATACAAAATTATTCACGCTCTATATCTACTATTCATAATAACTACATTCTTTCTCACGTAATAATTCATTCTTTTGATATTTATATCTGTATACAAAACTATTCCGCTGCTTTGTGACAGACAATTGGCTGAAAACTGAAATTTGGTCTAGTTTCTTAGTAAAGTATGTACTTGCTTAAAAGACACACAATTTTGTTACATACTGCGAAATACTAGATTCATCCAGCTCTCTATAACAGCCTAGACAGATGAGTCCACAGCCGGAACAAGGTCCTACGGCCAGCGCTGGCGCCTCTATGATAACCTCCCCAGGCTTGATGTCTCTTGTCGCGACCACGTATCTGAAATAAATTATGAGAAACAGTAAGTTGTGTTTAAAAAAAAGTTTTATTCGCTGGTATTAAAGGCAAGAAACGATTAAAAATAACGTTGATTTTTTTCTTACGAAAAGAATGCTAAGAAATTAACTCTTTTATTCAGTTAAATTAAATATTATGTCTTTTTCCTTTTTTTTTTTTATTTAAAGGCCTGATTTTGCGATGACAGGCGCAAAATAATCTGCCAGTGTCACGTATAGCAGAAAATTTTGTAGGAAAATATTATGTTAATATGTAAAGAATAAACTTTTGATTCCTTTTTTAGAACATTGTACAGACAGCTGAATATTACATTAGACGTAGGTAAAGTTTGTATGGAGAAAAACTGCAGAAAATCTACATTTCTCTTATGAATTTCTGCATTTTTACATCAAAAATACATTAAATTGATGTAATAAATATTACACACACTATCTTATATAGGAAATAATGTCATGTACGAGTACATGGCATATACATTATTAGAGCTTCACGCTGTATCCCGCACACAGCAGGGTAGGCAGGAAGGAAGTAATATTAAGACACTCCGATCCCCCACTTAATTATTAAGGCAATGTGTATTTTACGCATTACTGGAGCCCCTAGTCAATGTAATTATGTAATACAACACGAGTAAATTTCGAACCCATACCTAACCATAGTTACATGCCCATAATACACTGTATTTCAAACACTTATAGATATACTCCACTCTGAAAGCAGATAGGATGATTGCCAAGTGCTGCGGTGCAGGTGGTAACTTTACGTCTATTTTTGGGGATATGATAAAGTCTACTTTCGTCTTTATAACTATGCATATTTTTCGCTATTATTTAATTTAGAAAAAAGCTTTCATTTAAGGATCTAAATAATCAATTAATTTAAGCAGGCTCAGAAATCTGATAAGATTTTGAATTCCCGTCTACCTTCCCATCATTAATAAAATAAAAAACTAAACTTTTTATTTGCAACTTAACGCGTTTTCTCGCATATCAGTATAATCAGAGAGAAATTAGTGTCAAGATACTCCTTTCTCCACTGTCTATCAAAAATCTCTCACTCACCTGCCCATAACATCCGAATGTTTGATCTCATAACACAAGTCCTTCTTAAGCTGATCCTGCTTGATCTTACTTTCATCCACATCATCCTTCTCTTCCTTAGGACTGGCAGCTTCATTGATAATATTCTCTTTATTCCTCCCATCGTTCCGCGTCCTCTTTTTCTGCTACGAAACGAAACAAAAATACCGTACAGCCATCTATCATATATTTGACGACATACATTTGGAAGTCTGCCTTACACAGGTGATGCACCTCAACATTTGAATTACCGTGTATTTATAGTAAATATAGTGGAAACAGACAGTCCTACACGTCTGCGAGCTCCGACTGGTGACGTAGGAGTGTTATGAATGAACAACTTGCTACCTTGCGCCAATAGATACCAAAAATCATATATACAGACAGCTCTTTCGTAACCCTGCGAAGATTTATATGACCGTGAAATGGAGAATGTGATCTGTTTATAATGGTGGGTGGTAATGTTTTGGTGAAAATAAATTTTAGTTTTCTAGTATTCTTATTTTGTTGTAGTAATCGTTGACACAGTACTGGTTGTGAGTTTAGTTTCTGTTAGGATTAATGTTTAAATATATTTATATTTCCTACTCTGGGTACAAAAATGAAGGCATTGAGCTGCAAAGCTTATTCTAAAGGCAATTTCTTTTTATAGGGGCAGCCAACGGTGAATGGAGTGACTAAGTAGTATCCGTTCACCTCGTAAATAAGAGATGTGTGAACATAAATCATTCTTAGCAGCTTAATATTTTTTCCTACTTAGAAAGAAATAGATTTAGAGAGAGAGATTTAGAGAGAACTTAGTCTAAGCTCCTCTCTCCAGGCTCTCCGGTTTGTGTTCGAAATCGAGGCATTGTGTGTTGATTGGTGGAACTCAATTCCACGCTTTGTCTTAGATACCAGAGAAGAGAAGTAATTAAAAATTTTGAAAAAACCCACGACGGTTTAATTGTAATTGTAAAAGGATAAAATAACTATAAATCCCCCGCCTAAAAGAATATATGTAACGAGATGATAGGGACGGCTTCGTCGGGGCTGCCATTACTTTAAGTTTGCAAAAACCTTCTCATAGGTTTTCTTGCTTTTAAAACAGGTTTGGCAAAAAAATTAAACATTAATATGGATTTACAGTTTTGATAACTGGTATTTTAAAGACTTTAAAACGAAATCTATACTGTTAGCTACTATATTTAAAATAGAGGTTGCAACTGGCAGCCCCCGACGAAGTCGTCCCTATCATCTCGTTACATATATTCTTTTAGGCGGGGGATTTATAGTTATTTTATCCTTTTACAATTACAATTAAACCGTCGTGGGTTTTTTCAAAATTTTTAATTTTGCTTTTTATTTTAAACTTTTTAAAGTGAATAGATACACATTATATATTATTACATAATATCGAAATACTTTATATTAATGTTCATGCAAACCCAAAAGAAATTATAAATCCAATGCTTTCTGGTTATCAAATGCTTATTGCAGCGCCTGGGAGATTGTCACCGTAACATTTTCACGAAACTTAAGTCTAACCAAATCAGTGAAAATCACAAAACCCACTAGTAGTTTTGATTTTGAACAAACTAATATATACTGGAGCGCCCCGTGGTAGTTCGTGATATGGCATATAAAAACACGCAGCAATTAAACCAGAACCTATCACAGAAAACCGCATCTAAATAGGTTTCACACAAAAAATACGAGCAAATGCTTACTGCAGCGCCCCCTGGTGAGGTGTCATCTAGACACATACGAGAACACGCGCTAATTAAGCCTGATCCTATCTTTGATAACTGCATCCAAATCGGACTTGTAGTTTTAGCTTTGCATAATTAAATGTTTAATGCAGCGCCCCCTGGTGAGTTCTTGACGTGAAAAAAAACCTAAAAACTTACACCAAGTAAAGGCAACTCTAATATTAAAAAGTCTGCCCAATCGGACTAGTAGTTGTGGTTTTGCATTAAATATTACAAACAAATGTTTACTGCAGCGCCCTCTGGTGAGTTAACACGATAAAACATATCCAAGAACATGCACTAATTAAACTTGAGCTTATCATTGAAACTGCATCCAAATCAAATTCGTCATTTTATCTTTGCACAAACAATATTTTACTGCAGCACCCCCTGGTGACTTGTCACCGTAATATAAATTTAAAAACATGCTCTAAGTAAAGCGGAATCTAATACTGAAAACTCTTGACAATCGTACTAGTGGTTTTGGTTTTACACAAAAAAATAGAAGCAGCTACGTACTGCAGCGCCCCCTAGAGAGTTGACACATACATGAAAATATGCACTAAGTAAACATACATGACACATATATGAATATATGCACTAAGTAAACTTGAATCTATCATTGAAAACTGAATTCAAATCGGACTCGTAGTTTTAGTTTTACACAAACAAATGTACTTACTGCAGCGCCCCCTGGTGAGTGGTCACCGTAACGTATATATGAAAAGAAGCACCAATTAAACCTGAATCTATCGTTGAAAGTTTCATCTAAATCGGACTCGTAGTTTTTGCTCTGCATAAACAAATGTTTACTGCAGCGCCCCCTGGTGAATTGACATCGTAACAAAAAAACAAAAATCTTAAAATATGCATGAAGCAACGTTGAATCTAATTCTGAAAACTCTAGCCAATCGGATAAGTAATTTCGGTTTTAGACAAATAAATACAAGAAAAATTTTGGTTTAACACAAAAAAATACAAGCATATGCTTACTACAGCGCCCCCTGATGAGTGGTCACCATAACATATATATGAAAAGACGCACCAATTAAGCCTGAACCTACCTTTGAAGGTTACATCTAAATTGGACTAGTAGTTTTTGATTTGCATAAACAAATGTTTACTGCAGCGCCCCCTAGTGAGTTTTCCCCGTAACAAAAAAAGAAAAATCTTAAAATATGCATCAAGCAAAGATGAATCTTTTTCCGAAAACTCTTTTCAATCGGATCAGTAGTTTCGGTTTTAGATAAATAAATACAAAAAAAGTACAAACAAATGCTTACTGCAGCGCCCCCTGGTGGTTTGACACGATAAAACATATCCAAGAACATCCACCAATTAAATCTGAATCTATCACTGAAAATCTATCGAAATCAGACTACTATTTTTTGAGATAATTGAAAACATTCGTTTTCACGTTAAATGCTTACTGCAGCGCCCCCTAGTGAGTTAAGGCAATAAGACATATCTAAGAACATACGCCAATTGAGCCTTAACATATCATAGAAAACCGTATCAAAATCGGACTTATAGTTTTGGAAATAATTGACATAGTAATTTGCACAAACACACAAACAAACAAACAAACAAACAAACAAACAACCTCTCACCCCAAACACATATACAGTCGCCGTTCCGTCGCGGGTAAAAATCCATACTTATGTTATGACACGGCTAATCTATTGGTCCGATTTGAATGAAATTTAGAATGAAAGTAGTAAAAATGATTGGGTCTAGCATAGGCTACTTAGTTTTTCAAAAATCAACCTCCAAAGGGTTAAAATAGGAGATGAAATTTTATATGAAAAATCTACACCGCTTGACCGATTGTATTGAATTTTGGCATATATATAGTTGGTAATCCAAGATTAAAACATAGGCTACTTTATTTTTCAAAAATCCGCCACCGAGAGTTGGAATTTAGCGAAACAGCCACGTAGATCACACGGCGAAGCTGCGAGCGGGCCGCTAGTAATTTAAATATAAGCTTTTTAATAACATTTTATTTTCTTACATTATGTTAGTGATCCCAAAAGCGTCTAAAATTGCCCAGCCGTTTATTTGTTTACTCATGTTTAGTAAGCTGTGGTAAACGGTGTTGGTATTACTGTAATTTCCTCTGTTATAATACTGTCATAACAAAATGCACTGTAATACTATTTGTTTACCCAAATAAACGAAAAAAAAAACATTTCATCGCATGGGAACCGAACCCACGATGACCACTAAACTCATCATTTTTCTTAAATTATTATGTTTTTTGTTACCACCTTATTTCCGTTTCACCGTGTGAACAAACCTTTAGTTTGGCACGCAAAGGTTTTATTGGCACTCGAATGATATTAATATAACTTTTCATATTATAAGTGGCTTTTCAAATTGATGTATCACTATCGTTTATAATCATTTAAACCATTTTTATGAGTATTTTAAAATATAACGTTTTATATTTATGATTTTTTTTATTCTTTTGTTAGTAGCTTTTTCTTGAGACCATTTAGGATTACTGCCACCGTGGCACAGTGGGGAAGAGACTGACTGTAAACGTGATTGGTTACGGATTCGATTTCCACTCGTCGCAATGATTATATATATAAATTATTTCTATTTCTTAACTCTGGCTAATATATTCAAAAACGACGCTTGATGCTTTCTCTCGCATAGAAAAATTAAGTTAAAGTACACTCAATCTTCTTTTTACCTAAATTCCAGACATTACGTGTTGAGTGACGGTACTCAACGCCGTGCTTTGTCTTAGGTAATTGAACGGGGGAATTAGAATAATTTAAATATTCCTCCAAGTGGGCATCGAACCTACAACCAATTGCGTTTACAGACAGACGCTTTTCTAATGCGCTACGACGGCCTCATAATATATTAAAAATTTTAAAAAATAGCTTTTCAGGTTCTATGCGCGAGTGGAACATTATTTTCTTTTTTTTTAGCTTCACGCTGTATCCCGCACAAAGCAGTGTAGGCAGAGGGAACCTAGTGTTAAGACACTCCGTTTCCCATTTTCCGCCGAATTCGGAAGCTTACTGTTAAGTTAAGTACTTAATGTTAAGTGGCGGAACTTAACGCCGCGCTTACCTCGACACCAGAGCGAAGAAAATGGAAATATAATTTCCACTCCTCGAGTGGGAATTCAACCCACAACCAGTCGTTTACAGTCACACGCTTGTGCCACTGGGCCACGACTGGCCACAAAAAATGTTTATTTAAAACAAAACTAAAACGACTTTCTCTCGATCGCAGCGATCAAGTTTCATATATCAACAGTCTAAATGCGTTACGTTGATAGCTCAAAGATTTTTCTTGGCAGTGTGTTAACTGGTGTTGTGAACACGAAGCGTTGCTATTGTTCCCGCCGCTTCTTGGACCCGGTTCAAAATTATTTTGATTTCATTAATTTTTTATGTTATCTCGGAGGCCATCGTGACGTAGAGGGACATAGTCTATATATTTTTTTTAGCTTCACGCTGTTATCACACACACAGCAGGGTAGGCAGAGGGAACCTAGTGTTAAGACACTCTGATCATCACTTTCCGCTGAATTCGGAGGCTTGCGTGTTAAGTGGTGGAACTTAACGCCGCACGTTGCCTCGACACCAGAGCAAAGGAAATGGAATTAATAAATATTTCCACTCCTCGAGGAATCGAACCCACAACTAGTCGCTTTACAGTCACGCTTTGTGCCTATGCGCCACGACTGGCCCCTAACACAGTCTAATTTCAATTTCTATGACATACTTTTAAACATTTTTAAAGTGTTATTCCACACTTAGGAAAATTGAAAAAGGCATTTAGAAATCGTATAACAATTTGAACGCAGCGGGGTTCGAACCCGCGCCTCCTGAATACCGTCCAGGCGCTCTCACCACTGAGCCATGCGTCCTACTACACGCTGCGTCGAAATTCTTATACGCTTGCTAACAACAAAAACAAGTTTAATAAAGCGTATTTATTTATAATGATTCCTCGCAATTAAAATCGAACCTATAACCTAATGTTTGTCTAATGAAGATTCGGTGTGTAGAATGCATAGACAATTCGAAATAGAGCAAGTTAATCTTAGTATTATTAGTTAGTTTTAGTATTATTTCTATCTTCTACACATCTTCATTAATTGTTAATATCTTAATGTTGGTTGCCGGAATTTGATTGTACGGTGGAGTAACACAGGTTCGATTTTCCAAGCTTTGTGTTTTTCTTTACGATCAATATAAATGTTAGACTAATCGTAAAACATATCTCGTTAAAACCCCATTGCCAGCTAAAAATATAGACTTCTATACATCAGCTTTATATCCGCTGCTTTTATCAAATGATTTGGTATCTTATAATAAATATGTTAACATTTTTTTGTAGTTGCCACGTTTTATGGGTTATATATAAGTTCATCAGATTTGAGTTATTTTGATTGAAGATTAACTTAGTGTTTCTATGAACTAATTAGACTACGGAGTTAAGTTACGTGTCTAGAACATAATGAGCTCTAATAAAAAAAATAGAGTATAACGGAAATAGAATTATTGTAATCAAATAATATTACCTAGATATCTTCGTTTTGGAACAATCATAAATTTCTGCTAGCCAACACGATAATTTGTAAAATTTTAAAATTGATATAATTTACGTCCAAATTACCTATTATTTATCATTTTTTACCCGCGACGGAACGGCGACTGTATATGTGTTTGGGGTGAGAGGTTGTTTGTTTGTTTGTTTGTTTGTTTGTTTGTTTGTGTGTTTGTGCAAATTACTATGTCAATTATTTCCAAAACTATAAGTCCGATTTTGATACGGTTTTCTATGATAGGTTAAGGTTCAATTGGCGTATGTTCTTAGATATGTCTTATTGCCTTAACTCACCAGGGGGCGCTGCAGTAAGCATTTTACGTGAAAACGAATGTTTTCAATTATCTCAAAAAATAATAGTCTGATTTCAATAGATTTTCAGTGATAGATTCAGGTTTAATTGGTGGATGTTCTTGGATATGTTTTATCGTGTCAAACCACCAGGGGGCGCTGCAGTAAGCATTTGTTTGTACTTTTTTTGTATTTATTTGTCTAAAACCGAAACTACTGCTCCGATTGAAAAGAGTTTTCATAAAAAGATTCATCTTTGCTTGATGCATATTTTAAGATTTTTCTTTTTTGTTACGGGGAAAACTCACCAGGGGGCGTAGCAGTAAACATTTGTTTATGCAAATGAAAAACTACTGGTCCGATTTACATGTAACTTTCAAGGATAGGTTCAGGCTTAATTGGTGCATCTTTTTATACATGTGCTACAGTGACCACTCATCAGGGGGCGCTGCAGTAAGCATTTGTTTGTACTTTTTTGTGTAAAACCAAATTTTTTCTTGTATTTGTTTGTCTAAAACCGAAATTACTAATTAGATTAGATAGAGTTTTCAGAACTAGATTTAGCTTTGCTTTGTGCATATTTTAAGATTTTTGTTTTTTGGTTACGGTGAAAATTCACCAGGGGGCGCTGCAGTAAACATTTGTTTATGCAGAGCAAAAACTACTAGTCCGATTTAGATGAAACTTCCAACGATAGGTTCAGGTTTAATTGGTGTTTCTTTTCATATATGAGTTACGGTGACTACTCACCAGGGGGCGCTGCAGTAAGTACACTTGTTTGTGCGAAACTAAAACTACGAGTCCGATTTGAATGCAGTTTTCAATGATAGATTCAAGTTTACTTAGTGCATATTTTCATATATGTGTCATGTATGTTTACTTAGTGCATATTTTCATGTATGTGTTAACTCTCTAGGGGGCGCTGCAGTAAGTAGCTGCTTCTATTTTTTTGTGTAAAACCAAAACGACTAGTACGATTGAAAAGAGTTTTCAGTATTAGATTCCGCTTTGCTTATAGCATGTTTTTAAATTTATATTACAGAGACAAGTCACCAGGGGGCGCTGCAGTAAAATATTGTTTGTGCAAAGATAAAATGACGAATTTGATTTGGATGCAGTGTCAATGATAAGTTCAAGTTTAATTACTGCATGTTCTTGGATATGTTTTATCGTGTTAACTCACCAGGGGGCGCTGCAGTAAACATTTGTTTGTAATATTTAATGCAAAGCTACAACTACTAGTCCGATTGCGCAGAGTTTTTAGTATTAGAGTTACCTTTACTTGGTGTAAGTTTTTAGGTATTTTTTTACGTTATGAACACGCCAGGGGGTGCTGCATTAAACATTTAATTATGCAAAGCTAAAACTACAAGTCCAATTTGGATGCAGTTATCAAAGATAGGATCAGGCTTAATTAGTGCGTGTTCTCGTATATGTGTCATGGTGACACCTCACCAGGGGGCGCTGCAGTAAGCATTTGCTTTTATTTTTTATGTGAAACCTATTTAGATGCAGTTTTCTGTGATAGGTTCTGGTTTAATTGCTGCGTGTTTTTATATGCCATATCACGAACTACCACGGGGCGCTCCAGTATAAATTAGTTTGTTCAAAATCAAAACTACTACTGGGTTTTGTGATTTTCACTGATTTGGTTAAACTTAAGTTTCGTGGAAATGTTACGGTGACAATCTGCCAGGCGCTGCAATAAGCATTTGATAACCAGAAAGCATTGGGTTTGTAATTTCTTTTGGATTTGCATGAAGATTAATATAAAGTATTTCGATATTATGTAATAATATATAATGTGTATCTATTCACTTTAAAAAGTTTAAAATAAAAAGCAAAATTAAAAATTTTGAAAAACCCACGACGGTTTAATTGTAATTGAAAAAGGATAAAATAACTGTAAATCCCCCGCCTAAAAGAATATATGTAACGAGATGATGGGGACGACTTCGTCGGGGGCTGCCAGTTGCAATCCCTATTTTAAATATAGTAGCTAACATTATAGATTTCGTTTTAAAGTTTTTAAAATACCAGTTATCAAAACTGTAAATTCATATTAATATTTTAATTTTTTGGGAACCTGTTTTAACAGCAAGAAAACCTATGAGAAGATTTGTGCAAACTTAAAGTAATGACAGCTCCCGACGGAGTCGTCCCCATCATCTCGTTACATATATTCTTTTAGGCGGGGGATTTACAGTTATTTTATCCTTTTTCAATTACAATTAAACCGTCGTGGGTTTTTTCAAAATTTTTAATTTGCTTTTTATTTCTTCTGAGAGAACCTAGTGACCTTGAACTCCGATGCGTGATGAGCAGTGGAGCAGAGCTGCAATTTGTTTTAAGTATTAAAAAAAAAATTAAAATAATTAAAATACAGTTATACTCCAAGTGGAAATTGAACCTACAACAATCGCGTTTAAGGTCAGACGCTGTTCCACAACTCTATATAATACAAAATTAACACAATAACTATCACGGTCCATATTAAATAGAATATATTATAATAGATAGACTAAGAACTAAACTAATACAGTCATGGTACAGGAACACAAAGTGTGACTGCAAACACGACAGGTTGTAGGTTCGATTCCCACTCGAACTATTTAATATTGCATTTTCTTCGCTTTGGTGTCGAAATTACGGCGTTGGGTTGCGCCACTCGACACGCAACGTCTCGATTTCGAGCGTAAAATGGAGGGCGGAGTGTCTTGACACTAGGGTTTATCTGACTACCCTGCTATGCAAGAAAAAGCATAAAGTTGCAAAATAAATTGATTACGATAGGAGCTCAGTAAATAACACTACATATAAGATTATCAATTCGAACCACATTTCATCACGAACGAGAAACGTAAATTTTACCGTTTCGGCAACAAACTATTAATTTAAAAGGGAAGATAGATACATATATCATCAGTTTATAGTACGGTGAAGTATTTTAGTTTGTAACCGACGAAATGCTAATAGCTTTAGTGGCACGTTGTTTGTTCTTCCCTAGATGTTGGAACATGCAACAGATTTCCCTTAAACACTTATAGAAGCTTGCTCTCGATTTTGATTATTGTGTAGTTTATTTATTTTTTATTTTAACTTACTTTATTGAGTATAGTCTTTACAGAGATGCTAGCAACAAAAAATAAGATGTAATAAAGCGTATAAGAATTTCGACGTAGCGTGTAGTAGAACGCATGGCTCAGTGGTGAGAGCGCCTGAACGGTATTCAAGAGGCGCAGATTCGAATCCCGCTGCGTTCAAATTTTTATACGTTTTCTAAATGTCTTTTTCAATTTTCCTAAGTGTGGTATTCCACACAAAGTATTATTACACTTTAAAAGTGTTTAAAAGTATTTAAGAGTATAGTACTGGTAGAAAATCAAGCTCAATCTAATTATATGAGGCATTTATTTTAACGAATCGGTGGTAAATTATTTGAAGTTAAAAAAATTAAACTGTAAATGAAAAAGTTACATATTTCTTATTTTGAATATAATTATTTGACTTCGAAACATAAATGCTGCTTTTTCTCTCTCGTTTATCGTTTTAAAATTCAGAATTACTTTGTCTAGGTACTTCAGAATTACTTTGGCCAGTCGAGGCGCAGTGGCATAAGCGTGTGTCTGTAAACGACTGGTTGTGGGTTCGATTCCCACTCGAGGAGTGGAAATTTTATTTCCATTTTCTTCGCTCTGATGTCGAGGTAAAGCGCGGCGTTAAGTTCCGCCGCTTAACACGCAAGCCTCCGAATTCGGCGGTGCGTAGGGAACGGAGTGTCTTAACACTAGGTTCCCTCTGCCTTCCCTGCTGTGTGCGGGATACAGCGTGAAGCTAAAAAAAAAAGAAAAAACTACCGTTTTGTTTTAGTTCAGTTTCTCGTTTCCCAAAACGATGTAGGCAGAGAGAAATAATTATTAAAACACTCCGTTCTCCTAGCTCCATCCGAAATCAAGACAGAACACTGTATATAGGGAGTTAACGAAGGATAAAGGACGCATTTCGCTGACATCGCACTTGATTATCGGGAATAGAACTATGGAACGAAAGAATGTCTTTTAATACTTTTCAATATTATAAAAATATAATTAATTATTGTTTGTCTTCAACTTGCTTTCAAACAGAAAGGTTGTAATTAAATTTAAATAAATAAATTTTTAAAAAACCTTTTTCTCGCCTCCGTAATTTAACTAGTTGCAGAATATTTTTTGCCTCATCTGTGTGGGAAAAATAGACTCAAAATAATATTAATAATTTCACTGCCTCAAGTGGACATAAATTTAAGATGAGATGGAAGTAAGCTTTCATATACTTTCATGTATACTGTATACTGTAAGTATACAAGCTTGCACTATATTGGCGCGACTCCGAGCCGTCTGTGTACAACATGACGGTACGTCGATTGTCTGTCCAACCGACAAATCACAAACGTTTTATCTCGCCTAGACTAGATCTAGATTGATTGCCAAGAAGCTAATCAAAAATATTTAAAAAAACATGTTTTAGATCATATATATAATATTGTAAATCCGTTTTTCAGTCTGTTTGTCATCTACGTAATGCTTAGAACGTAGAAAATAGTGAATAAAGAAGGAACTCTTTAGTAGACCTTGAATTCACCATGCTCACAAAGAGAGGACTTCGTTCAGCGTCTAGGGACTTAAAAGCCAAGTGAAGGCCTAAGGGACTCCTTTAGAAATGCGCATTAACGCTTACCTCCGCTATCTTAGCTACTCTCTCCACCTTACCAAATTTTCAAAATTCCATTCCCTTCCGTAGATATTCTTAGCTTAACATCCAAAACATGAGAAACACTTAAAGATATATAAATAAATCATATATATGGGAGATTATAATAAAAACCATTTAATATTAAAAGAAACGCTACATTTATACAAAATTGAGATATTTCGAAACGCATTTTGTATGAAATATTGGAAAATTAAAACAAAATTATTGGACGTGTCACATTCGTGGAACAATTTTCCGCAAATTAGCAGCGCTTTTGATGCCAAAAGCCCTGCCAACTAGAAATAGACGTACTTGCTGTGCAACGATTTCAAGGGTTATTTGATAAAGTGTAGTTTTCAATATTTAAAGTAAATATAAAATGAATACATACTTTCTTTAGTTTACTTTAAAAAAAAAAAATAGCTTCACGCTATATCCCGCACACAACAGGGTAGGCAGAGGGAACCTAGTGTTAAGACACTCCGTTCCCCACTTTCCGCCGAATTCGGAGGCTTGCGTGTTAAGTGGCGGAACTTAACGCGCTTTACCCCTGGTACCAGAGCGAAGAAATGGAAATATTAAATATTTCCACTCCTCGAGTGGGAATCGAACCCACAACCAGTCGTTTACAGTCACACGTTCGTGCCACTGCGCCACGACTGGCACGACTAAATGATTACTTTTAATTT
Organism: Dryas iulia moderata; assembly: GCA_019049465.1. NCBI lineage: Eukaryota > Metazoa > Arthropoda > Insecta > Lepidoptera > Nymphalidae > Dryas > Dryas iulia. Next base: position 13,591,831 of record CM032431.1, on the reverse strand, counting down.
TACTAATTTCCCGGATTGTATTACGCAGAAAAAACTTAGCGATGTATGATCTATTCTTATTCTATATACACTAGGGGCCGTGCTCATTGATAATTCGTCATTTTTCAAAATTCGATTTTTTTCATGAGCCACAATAATACGTATTTAGCAGGTGAGCAGAAAAGTTACAATATCTCATCTCACAAAATTAATGAAAAGGAAAATAAAAAATGGATAGAAATATCGAGAAGTCATAGTTCACGTTAATATTCTAAAATCTTTTAAAAGCCGTGTGCCCTGTGAACCGGAAGTTGCCGCCTCTGATACAATTTGCTAGCAGCATGGTGAAAACTAATGCAACACTGTGTAATTAGACGAGGATAACGGACGGTTTGAAAGTCCTGTAAGTAAACCATAAGAATGGTTGCTCAAAGGCAAGTTAATATTTAAAAATATTTTCGATTCCCCTTTTGAATAAAAAATGGGCGGGGAGTGAAAAATGGTGGTCATCTTCATACTAGGTTTTCTCTGACTTCCCTGATATACGGAAAAATTGATGAATTTGCTATCTAGTTAGACAAAGTAAGTGGCGATGTCACTCACTCAATACAACACAACCTTTATAAAACAGGTGAAAAATAAGAAAACCGGAAGAATATTTCATTTATCTTTATAAATTACTACCAATTAGATGCAATGCTCGAAAAGCTTGAAAGTGACATGTTTTCACTGTCAATTTGCTGTTATAATAATTGAACAAAAAACTACTTTTATAATGTCTTGTGCATATAAAAATAGAAAAAAATGCTACATTGTATTGTGGCCTCAATAGAGAAAGCAATCAATCAGGAATCGAATAGGTGATCTGTGCCAAAACTGCCAGCGTTTGATGCCACGAGGCGCTGACATACCGGTGCCTGGCGCACGGGACGATCAAATATTATTTGGATTATTTTAATTAGCTTAGCTATTATGAGCTGACTGACTGAGCTAGGCTGTCTATTATATAGGTAGTTTGTACTGGATTTTATGAACATGCAGTAGAATAAAGGCAGAGTGAGTCTTGTTCAGACAATGCTTTGCGAATAAGAAGTATTATAATACTTTTTTTTTTTTTACTTCACGCTGTATCCCGCACACAGCAGGGTAGGCAGAGGGAACCTAGTGTTAAGACACTCCGTTCCCCACTTTCCGCCGAATTCGGAGGCTTGCGTGTTAGCGTCGCGTTAACGCCGCGCTTTACCTCGACACCAGAGCGAAGAAAATGGAAATATAATTTCCACTCCTCGAGTGGGAATCGAACCCACAACCAGTCATTTGCAATCACACGCTTGTTCCACTGGGCCACGACTGGCCACTTTATAATTTATATATTTAAATGAAAATAATAGAAAAGTTTATATTGTAAATCATCAAAAATCATCTTTTTTTCTATTTTTTACGATTTTTATACTCTACTGCTGCTCTTCACTTAACACGCTAATGTCTAACTAATAATGTCCTAATTTTGGGCGGAAAATAGAGGACGGAGTGCTTTACATCACTATTACTACACAAGGCTCCCTTTAGTCTCTCTGCTACGAAAAAGAGTAAATCTGGCAGTGCGGAGCCGTATCGCATTTTTTTTAAGTCGTCATCAAACAATATACAGTATCTTAAAAATAATATCAGTTTATTTTAGTATCTCAAAAAATACGAGCTTATTATGGTAGCTTCATCATCACGCTATCGCTGCTTGTTTCCGCAAAGCAGGATAGTCAGAGACAACTTAATGTCAAGACACTCCTTTAACACTTTCTGTTTGACTTCGAGATATTGTATGTTAGCTTCACGCTGTATCCCGCACACAGCAGGGTAGGCAGAGGGAACCTAGTGTTAAGACACTTCGTTCCCCACGCACCGCCGAATTCGGAGGCACTACGTGGCTTAACGCCGCGCTTTACCTCGACACCAGAGCGAAGAAAATGGAAATATAATTTCCACTTCTCGAATGGAATTCGAACCCACAACCAGTCATTTACAGTCACACGCTTGTGCCACTGGGCCACGACTGGCGATGTTGTATGTTGAGTTGTGGGCCTCTATTGTGCCCTTTGTCTTACCAAAGCGAAAATATATATTTTCATTCCTTCCTTCCGTGTAGGGATCATATATAATTGCATTTCCAGTGAGACGTTATCCCACTGCAACACGATAACCAAAACTGCAATGATTTCATACACTTTTCTACAACTCGTCAGCGTAAAGAAGAAAATACCTCTCTGTATAGTGTAAATGATAAACAAATCAATCACTATTAATTCGCAATTTCTTTGTATATACTAACCTTTTTCTTATGAGACTTTTTGTTCATGATGGATCGGCGTTCAGATCTGAAACAAAGTACTATTTTAAACTTCAAAGTAACGTACACTTTCGAACTGTATACTTTAGTGTATAATAGAAAAGCTTTTGTTTTTACACGTATATTTTAACACGCTTGTATAAGCGCCAAATACATAGAGTATTTGTCTTTCTATATGTCGTCCGAATAAGAAAATCTGTCAACGTCATTTTGATCAAATTTGCAAAATCATAAATCAAAATGATTCTGGTGCCAGTCGTGGCGCAGTGGCACGAACGTGTGACTGTAAACCATCACGCTATATCTCGCACACAGCAGGGTAGGCAGAGGGAACCTAGTGCTAAGACACTCCGTCACCCACTTTCCGCCGAATTCGGAGGCATTGCGTGTTAAGTGGCGGAACTTAACGCCGCGCTTTACCTCGACACCAGAGCGAAGAAAATGGAAATATTAAATATTTCCACTCCTCGAGTGGGAATCGAACCTACAACCAGTCGTTTAGTCACGCAATTGGCCCCAATATTTATTTAATTATATTATTTCTTATAGAGGTAATTGTTAGCTTTCTATGCTTCTTTTACATATAAAACAAAACAAATTGATCCACGTAATTTTCATAAAAATGGGATTCAAAGCTTTTCCTTCACATGTATAATATAAATATAATTTCATTAAAACTGAAGCGAGCTTTGTTCGTCTCTACAATCCGGGATTTCGGTATTTTAATTAAGCATGGCGTCACTAAAAACTAGGCCAGTTGCGAAATGGGAGATGCGAGATGAGGAATTGTGGCGTAAACAAATTTGAATGAGCCTGTCTGATCGTTTGTAGACGCTTTATTACGATTTTACATGTGAATATTTCTTTTTGTGACAAAAATGTATTTTTGAGTGTTTTCTTTAAGATTTTCCTCTTTTTTTTTCTTGTTGTGGTTACAATTTCTGGGCGAATCTTTGGCGCCAATCAAATGGTAATCTGCCAATATGTTCCTTCTTTGCTTTAATCAAATCTCAAATTTCTGATGAATAATTGTTTGTTTTAACGCTTCTCGGTCGTTTATACCGATCATATACTACCTACTGCCCCCAATAGAAATTTGGATGGAAATGAATTAAATAAAAGCGAAATGAATTAAACAAAATACTATAATATAAATAAAGGAAAATGAATTAAATAAAAGCGGTTATATATACGATTTTCACTCGAAGGAATCGTTATGTTAGGTGATTTAACTAATTTAATTTCTCCCCTCTAGTGACAATACGGATTCGGGCGGAAAATGGAGGACGTACACGGTATCTTCGTTACACTAGGTTCTTTCTGCCTACCCGGTTGCGCGGGAAGAAGCCAAAAAAACTATTGCATAAGCCAAAATTTTCAAAACACGTCATGGTGTCATCGCTCAGTTAGGTTTATTTCTTATAAATAGTAAAATGCAATTAGTAGATACGTATAGAAGCGCCCAGTTTTTTTCACAAAGCCGCTCAAATGGCGATATGTATTGTTTTGACGGCGCAGTTGTTCCGCACCCAACGCCAGTTTATTTACATATTGGCAACTATTCAAAGTAGTTTGATTTGAATTATCTTCGTAAATGATGGTTGCTAAGCTACGATAACACGCTCGAGGCTTGAGCTCGCGTCTCGCGCTCCCTAGATCATCTGAGATCTGTTAAGAAATATGGAAATAGAACTATGTTCAGTTATTTGGTACAAATTTTCAACAAACAATGAAGACTTTGTAATTAGATGTAAATTTTAAAATGATTCTTTAATGATTTTAAGTTTATATAACCGATATGGATATCATCACCCTGGAATATGTGTGATTGGTGAACATTGGTATAATACAATTATTTCAATAGGTTGACTTTATATGTCCATACTTATATTATAAATGCGAAAGTCTGTGTGTTTGTCTGTCACGCTTTCACGGCTAATCTACCGGTCCGATTTGGATGAAATTTAGAATGAAAGTAGTAAAAGTGACTGGGTCTAACATAGGCTACTTATTTTTTCAAAAATCAACCTTTAAAGGGTTAAAATAGGGGATGAAAGTTTATATGAAAAATCTAAACCGCTTGACCAATTGTAATGAATTTTGGCATAAATATAGTTGATAATCTAAGCTTAAACATAGGCTACTATACGTGACGGGGGCAACAAATAGAATCATCGTGGAATACAACATTAAGATGGCCATAAAAGACAGAAATGAAACGGTCACGTCCTCGTCCATAGCGGTCATGCCCTTTTCCCGCCAACAAATTTTATGATATAACTAATTTTGTAAATTGTATATTGTGTTAATTAAGAGTTCATTTAAATGTAGAAATAAGTATAGTAAATGTAATACTCGCTTAGGTTATTTAAAACATCATTTTAGTTTTGAGTAGTATGTAATTTAAGATTTGTAACCAAAAAAATTAAGGAAAAAAAGGATACGAGACCGAGTGTCTGTAGAGTTTCAGTTTTTAATTTAAAAAAAAAAAAAAACATGGGCTACTTTATTTCTCAAAAACCCACCCCCGAGGGTTGCAATATAACGAAGTAGTTATATAGTTCACGCGGCGAAGACGTAAGCGGGCCGCTAGTCAACAATATATTCGTAAGTAAACGTTACTAAGGCAACGCGTTGTTTACATGTAAACAAAATATATATTTATTGTAAATGTGTAATAAGCCTAAATAAATTTAAATTATACATATTTTTATTAAGTTAAATTCGCATTTAAACTTTCACATTTGATTTAATATGTAATATTTTTATGAGAAAAAATCGTGACGCATTGATACGTGCGTAACTGTAATATAAGCGTGGGTTGCGAATTCAAATATCATTCGGGGAAATGTCTATATTATAATTATTTTATATAGGTATTTCCCCGGTTCTGAGAAGCGAGTTGAAGCGGTGTTGATTTCCACGGCCCTACGCGCCTTTCAGCTTGCTTCATGAAATAAAAATAAATTTAACTGAACTTACCTAGAAGGAAATGAGAAATATTGCTTGAAAGAAATACTGTTTGGACGTACCTACATGCGCGTTTTGTGTATACAAAAATTAAATTAATTTAAACGATATAATTTTTTTATTCTTTTTTAGCTTCACTCTGTATCCCGCACACAGCAGGGTAGGCAGAGGGAACCTAGTGTTAAGACACCCCGTTCCCCACTTTCTTTACCTCGACACCAGAGCGAAGAAAGTGGAAATATAATTTCCACTCCTCGAGTGGGAATCGAACCCACAACCAGTCGTTTACAGTCACACTCTTGTGCCACTGCGCCACGACTGGCCACGAATTGATTTAATATGCTGTATTTTTATGAGAAAAAATCGTGACGCATTGATACGTGCGTAACTGTAATATAAGCGTGGGTTGCGAATTCAAATATCATTCGGGGAAATGTCTATATTATAAAATAAAGGTATTTCCCCGGTTCTGAGAAGCGAGTTGAAGCGGTGTTGAGTTCCACCGCCCTACGCGCCTTTCAACTTACTTTATGAAATAAAAATAAATCTAACTGAACTTAACTAGAAGGAAATGAGAGATCTTATTTTCAATTTGCCTAAGAAATACTGTTTAGATGTACATTTATTGCGCTTTACGTGTATATAAAAATTAAATTAATTAAAACAGTGTATTGATTTTTTTTTAGCTTCACGCTGTATCCCGCACACAGCAGGGTAGGCAGAGGGAACCTAGTGTTAAGACACTCCGTTCCCCACTTTCCGCTGAATTCGGAGACATTGCGAGTTAAGTGGCGGAACTTAACGCCGCCCTTTGATTCGACACCAAAGCCAAGAAAATTGAAATATTATATATTTCCACACCTCGAGTGGAAATCGAACCCGCAGCCGGTCGTTTTACAGTCACACTCTATGCCTCTGCGCCACGACTGGCCCCAAACATACATTATACTGGAATAATTATTCTGAGTACACGTCTGTCCGTTTATATTTTTTCTTAGAAGAAACCCCGATTACTAGCAGCTGTTGTGGCAAGTGATGTCTAAACATATGGATTTGGCTTTCGCATTCAATGTAGAAGAGCGTGTGTCATCTTTTAACAAGTAATTTCCTGTCAATTTGTAAATGTGAAACGGAAGAATTTTAAAGGATTCTTTAATTTTAGAAGTTATAACATATTTACAGACTTATTATTGCAAAAGGCCATTAGGCCATCGTGGTCCAGTGAGACTGACTGTAACCGTGATTTCCTGTTCGATTTCCACTCGGTTGAATGATAATAATTGAATTCTTTTTATTTAACCGCTCTGGTACGACAAAGCACTCAACACGTAGTGTCTCGAATGCAAGCGGAAAATGGATAACAGGATGTTTGGCATTACGTTTTCTCCGTCTTACCAGGATTCTGTGCGGGACAAAGTGTGAAGCTGAAAGGGGATCTACTAAATTACTGTTACTCCAGGCTATTTCAAAGGTATCATTGTCAATATATATATATATATATATATATATATATATATATATATATATATATATATATATATATATATATATATATATATATATATATATATATTGTCAATATATAATTATATAAATATCTGTAAATGAAATAAAATCGTCCCGCTGATTTTCTTGCGCCGGTTCTTCTCAGGTCTGAGGCGTTAACTTTAGTGAACCGGTGGTAACTATTTGACGTTCATAAAAGGAAGCATGTAACTTCTTATTTTAAATAAAATTATTTTACTTTGACTGTTATTAAAATTCGCAGCAATACATTCCAAATTTATAATTAATGATTATGTTACTAAGGTTGGCCGATTGAGTAACGGACATAACAGTGCATAGTGAAATTACTGCATACAACGGGAAAGAAAAGATAACATTTTCTAAGGTCCACGCAAATGAAGTTATGAATAATACCACCCAATACAATTCAAAATTCGCTTCGCGCTTCAACTCAGAAGTATTGTATAAAAAATAAACACTTTATAATTTTATATTAAACACGAGACACCCATTGATTTTGGACTTTGAAATTAGAGTACATAATAAACGTGACCGTTTCTTTTAAACGCTGCTTATTAAATGACTTAAAATGAAAAAATACTAAAATTATGCTTCTAGTAATAAATAAAAACGCACATATTAAATATCAAATAACAAATTGTTAGACATAAAATACTTTACTTTTCTTTAATTAACTCGCCTGTAAATAAGTATACTTAACACGCAACGCCTCCAAATTCGGTGGAAAGTGGGGATGGGAGTGTCTTAACACTAGGTTCCCTCTGCCTACCCTGCTATGCTAAGTTTAATTTTGACTTATGGCACGATTAAATTGAAGAAGCGATCTATTCAACCTGCACCACCATAGAGTAGCGATAGTATAAAAATTATAAATCGCTGAAAGATATATCACGTGTGAATATTAGTCAAATGTACGCAAAGTACACAAGCAGCAAGCACACAAGCTGTTGTTTATGTATTTTATGTAGTCGTAAAACGCTCTGCGTTCTCTGATCTTACTCCAAATTGTTTCGTATATATCGCAAGAACATTCATAATGGGATGGGACGCTGTTTAACTTATATTTTATATTATATCGTTCTATTTTATATTATTAACCGTTATATATTAACCGTTTACAGTCACACGCTTGTGCCACTGCGCCACGACTGGCCTCATATATTTTATATTATATGGGACCAGTCGTGGCGCAGTGGCACAAGCGTGTGACTGTAAACGGTTAGTTATGGGTTCGATTCCCACTCGAGGGGTGAAAATATTTCATATTTCCATTTTCTTCGCTCTGGTGTCGAGGTAAAGCGCGGCGTTAAGTTCCGCCACTTAACATGTAATGCCTCCGAATTCGGCGGAAAGTGGGGAATGGAGTGTCTTAACACTAGGTTCCCTCTGCCTACTCTGCTGTGTGCAGGATGCAGCGTGAAGCTAAAAAAAAAAATATAATACATCGGGTTGAACTCGTAAAGTTGTATTTAAATGAGGAGTTGTTCGTTTCTTATACATACGAGTATATAAATAGAGGCCGAATAATGTCAGGGGTATTTTAAACTTTATTTATTAAAAAAATCACTAAAACTTGAGTTTTGAGAAAATTTCTTCCTTTCTTCTACGTAAACTTATTATATTATTTTCAACGAAATGGTTTTCTTGTTACAGGTTTATTCTTGATATATATTCTCCTATGACATTTCAACTGACAATTTCCGCACAAAGTTTGGAATACCATCAAATTAATTTTAATTTAAAATTCAATATGTTTTTTTGCTAATTAAATATAAGCTCATAAGCGAATTTCGCAGTCTAAATTCGTTAAACTGACCCTGATAATTACCTAGCTCTTGTACAGTTTCTAAGAGAAGTAGGCTTAAATTTTTATACGTTTTCTATAAATATTTTTCATAACTAAAGTATGTGAATTACACTTTTAAAATATTTAATATTTTTAAAATGTTATTTACCCATGAAAGATATGTAATTATCTCCATATTAGCTCTTACAAAAAGTCATGTCTTTACAAACCACCCGCAGTCTACCACCCATGTAGCCATTGCATCTTCATTTACTACACATTAGAATATGATTTAGTTTGTGTAATCAGTGTAGTGATGTAGTAATTTGCACAATCGGATTAATTCTAATTATTCAACGACACGCCCGCGCCGGCTGGAGCGTCTGGACGCGCTATCCGTCATACTGCGTGTTAAGATTTGTTCACAATATTATCTTATTACCAGTAAATAAAAGTTATTTTTTCCATACTTTTTAAACATTTTTAAAGTGTTATTCCACACTTAGGAAATTTTTTTAATGAAAAATTTAAATTCTTTAAATGTCTTTTTTAATTAGTTATATAGTAATAGTTATGTGGGCTAACGTCTGACGATAAACGCGTAATTGTTGATTCGATTCACTCGAGGAATGGTTAAACTTTAAATATTTTCATTCCTCCACTCTGGTTAGGCAAAGCGCGGCGTCAAATTTGTCACTTAACACCCAATATCTCGAATGCCTATATAATATAAAGCGTGAAGCAAAAAAAGTATTCTGAAGTAAAAAGAAACATGCGTTAGAATTTCTTAATTTTATTGTTGCCAAGTCAAAACATATTATTATTAATTACCGAGAAAAAAAAAAGAAATCGAAGGGTTAAATTTTCAAGCCTACACCTGAGTAAAAAGTTCCAGGCACTACTCTGAGTTATTCTCTCGCAACACTATGCACGAGAAATATATGAAATATTAAAAAGTCTCTTTCTGTACTTTTTTCTTTGATCATAAATTTTCCATTTTGAGTGGCAATATCTCGATCTAACAACAATATAAAGAACCAAAAATATTCTTTGACCCTAAAACGTTTCACATTTCAGACTGTATTTACAAAGATAAGTTAATCTAATAAGATTATAAGATTTACATAACATTATTATAGTGGCATATTTGTTTGTTCGTTGGTGTTGGTGCAATTGTAATCGCGGCTTTAAATGCACGTGCGAACGATGATCATAAATCGCGAGGCATGCGCGTGCGCTGCAATCTTTTGGCAGGGCGCAGTTAATAGCCACCGCTGATGTGCGCCGAGTGGGTATATAGTATTGGAGTACCGTACACAGAAAAACATTATAATTTGCCATATTTACTATTTAATGATTAGTATTTAAATAGTAAATATGGCTGGTTATAATTGTGGCCAGTCGTGGCCCAGTGGCACAAGAATGTGACTGTAAACGACTGGTTGTGAGTTCGATTCCCACTCGAGGAGTGGAAATTATATTTCCATTTTCTTCGCTCTGGTGTCGAGGTAGAGCGCGGCGTTAAGTTCCCCCACTTAACACGCAAGCCTCCGAATTCGGCGGAAAGTGGGGAACGGAGTGTCTTCACTAGGTTCCCTCTGCCTACCCTGCTGTGTGCGGGATATAGCGTGAAGCTATTTTTTTTTTTAATGATTAGTATAATAAATAATCATATATTAATATGCATAATTTCTACGCACTTTCTCTGTATGAATGCTATTAGGTACTTGTATACAATAGATAAATACTAGCAATGTGCTTTGTGTTATTATAAATTATTTAGTATACAGTAACATTTTTCATATTACAGTAAAAAAAAACAATTTATCAACTTTTAAACATTTTCAAAGTGTTATTCCACACTTAGGAAAATTGAAAAAGACATTTAAAGTTACGTTTTCTTTAAATGTCTTTTTCAATTTATCAACTGTACATTCCGATTCTGCTCGAATTCGAAGATATCTTGTGTTGAGTAGCAGTCATCAGAGCGGTGAAATGGAAATAATTTAAATATAATGAGGTAGGACTTAAAACCACAACTGTATACAGATGCTGTAGTACAGCCCTACGAGGGTTACTGATATTGTATTAATGTATATATCAAACGAATATAAATATCTATTAACAACTTATATAATCAAAAATCTTTCCCGTGGGGGGACGGGTTAAGAATACAATTCCCCCCCGCCGCTGGGTAGCGTCCCGTAAAAGGCGGGTAACCCAGTAGTTTGGTGGTAGGAGATTCATTCTCCGACTGGCTCGCGACCACTATCATGTCAAAGACGAACCGCCAAATATCTTATGATGTGTTCCGGTTCGATGGCATGTAAGCCAGCTCTCCCTATTCCCACCATTCCCATCCTTCCTCCCTCCTTCTGTCCCACATACCCAAGGTTGGCAACGCATCCATAACTTTAATGTTGTGGATATCTATATATTTATTTATAGTCTATGGGCGAAGGTAACCACTTAACACCAGGTGGGCCTTCAGCTCGTTTGGCTCCTTTATTCCATATAAATATAATTAACAACTTATATAATCAAAAATCTTTTCATATTCTTCCAGTACTACCCTGTAATATATAGCAATACAATATTTCTCCTCTAAGATCTGTTTACTCGTAGTAAACACCTAACTTGATACAAATTGGTTTTCTCTACCATTGCCCAATATCATGCCAAGAAAAGCTCTACGCATTAACCGTTAACTCCAAACCATACGTTAGGAGATATCACAACAAATAACAAATAAAGGTTATTGAAATGCAAAGAGAACAAATCGACCGCAGACGAGTGTAAATGTCTTGGCGATAGTACACGCTACACGCCTTTGGTTATAAATCACGTCTCTACGCCAGTAATCAAGTCTTTGTAATGTATGTATGTATGTATGTTACACAAGTATAAGAATGGAAGTGGCCTAACTTATTTTTTTCGTTTTGTGTAAAATGATTATAGAATATTCTTATAAGCTTTTTACTGTTTGAAAATCTGAAATTTACATATTTTGAGTTAGGTTAATATGCATGTAAATACTAGTAGCGTAATTGCTTTGTGTTTAGTATGTAGGAATTGATCATTATCGAAGCTATAATATATATAAAAGTACTTATGATTAATGCTTAAAGGAGGAATATGTTGTAAACCAAATATTTGTTGTGGGTTACATCTCTAATTGAAAACATGTTAAAAATACTGACAGCTTCACGTTTTCCCCGCATAGCCGGGCTTAGAGAGAGCCTAGTGGCTAGACACTTCTATTCTCTGTTTCCCAGGATCGAGGCATTGCGTGCTGAGAGACAGAACTTAATTTTTTTATTTCATTAAGACAATGCATCTAAAGTGATGTAAAACGAACTAAAGAAAGAAAACCACTGATTTAAATACTGGATAGTATTGATGCAAAATTGTATAACATACGAGTACATATTGCATAACATTAATAATTTCAAATATTTCGGTCTCAATGTTAATCTACCTGTCCGTCTACGTCTAGAGAACAGCTGATTTAACTTTGATGGAACTGTTTTTAGTATATACAGTAGAGCATTATCAGAATTTACTTTATACCGTTTCCATTTACTAAATTTTTCTATGATATTGATCATACTAATATTATAAATGCGAAAGTCTATCTATTTGTCTGTTACTTTTTCACGGCCAATCTACTGGTGCGATTTAAATGAAATTCTATGGAATGAATATACTTCAATATCTAGTGTCAAACAGGATACTTTTTTTTAAATTAACCCGTAAAGTGTTGAAATAAAGGAGGAAAGTTTTTAGGAAAAATCTAAATAACTCGACCGATTGTAATGAATTTTGGCATGAAGATAGTTGCTAACACGGAGTTAAGAATACTTTATTTGTCTAAAAATTGCCCCTAAGGGTTGCAATATAACGAAATAGCGCTAGTCGCGTGGTTAACGCGGCGAAGCCGCGAGCGGCCCGCTCTTATGGAAATGACTTAGTGTTCACTCACTATTTTTTAATTTCATTTCAGAAGGATGATGATGATGAAAGGGACTTAGCGCATTGATAGGAAAATGCAATGCCACATTTTGTCGTATTTATTGTAAATAAAATGATTTATAACCTACTTTTTTCTATGACTTGCAGGAGGTAAATTCTTAAAATTAAACCGATGTAATTTTTTATTTTTTTTAATGTATATACTTAAAAAAAATCTTTATTAAATTAAACACACAATTAACATGCTACAGACTGTAGACTAGACAGCCGATGCGATTGCCAACATATTACGATAGCGTACCGCCAGCAATCAACCTCCTAACTAATATAGCTGTGGAAAAACTTTTAATGTATGGTTAGCGCAGAAAATTTATATTATATAATTAAAATTTTCACTCAAAAGCCAACTGAGGCTATTGTGGCGTAGTGGGAGTCCGTTTCATTGAAGGCGAGTTTGGTTATGGACTCGATTCCTACTCGGCGGGAATGATTATATTGAAATCATCATTTACATTCCTCCGTTCTGGTGAGCATGACAAAGCGTGGCGTTAAGCAACGCAATGTCTCGACCAGATGGAAAATGGAGAACGGAATGTCTTGGCACTAGCTTCTTTCCAACTATGCAGAAAAAGGCGTAAAGTTGAAAAAACACTTATTTTCTAAATACTAAATATCAAATATTATCTTTCAAGACAACTCTTTTTATGCTACCGTGGTACAGTGCAAAGTGGGTAGTTGTTGTCGATTCGATCATCATCCGGAGAAATCATATTTAAATTAATGATTCCTATTCTTTGATTCGCTTATGCAGCGTTAGGTTACGTTGGTTATAGCAGAACATTTTTTGATATTTTGATTTACTCTACGTAAGTACGGGAATTAAAAAAGTAATTGCTAGAAGTATTTGTTTTTTTTTTTTCTTTGATTCTTTGTGCATTGGTGCTTGTAAAGTTTTAGGTGCATGGCATTTCTAAGGTTTACGCTAACTTCGTCAAAGAAATATTTAAAAAGTATTATAAATTAAAGTCTTTATTCAAACTTATACAACGATCGTATGGGTGGGTGCTTTTTTAATTAATAATGCTTATAAAATTGTTAATCTTTTTAATTTTTATTAACGAATCGACTACTGTTGTTGGGAGATTTTACTTTGTGATATTTAATTATATGATTGGTCAATATTAATCAAATAATGCAATTCAATAAATTGAATAATAAGTAAAATAAAAAAATCTATAAAATATAAAATCAAGACTACTTATTACCCAACACAAAAATAAAAATTAAACAACCAACCTTTTAAAATCAACACTTAATTTACACACAGATACACTATAAAAATTACAAAATAAAAAAAAAAAACATAAAACGTCAAAATAACCGCGAAACGTCGTATTACCAAATAAAGGCGCGGCACGACTCGCGCGCACTATACCACCGAGTAACTATACCGCACTGACTTGACACAATAAAGTTTTAACGTAGAGACGCGACGCGGGAATTTCATAATAACCATACGTGATAGAGATTTACATGTTAAGTTGCCAACTAACATGCCAAATCCTACAAATCTATGGATATTTATAACAAAGTGGTTATGGACGCTTTTGCAGAGATTGGGATGTTCAGTAGAAACTTATTGTTCGTATTTAGTTCCAATTTGATTTTATCGGTGTACATTTTGTCAAGAAATAGTTTATATTTCGGTTTGTTCTTTGCTTGGTATTAAAATAGAAATTAAGAAGCGGATAAAAAGAAATTAGTAAGTGACACGCGCAAGACTTGTAATTCGGCGGAAAGTAGAGCCTGCCTATTCTATAATTGACAGATGAGTGAGAAATGAGAAACAAATCGGTAAATTATTTCAAATTTTATATTAATATATATAATAATACATTAAGCTTTTGCCAACATAAATATCAGGCCTCACATAATTATTTTCAATTTATAAACTTTAAAAGCTCTGTCACTAACTCGAAAAACTATATCTGGATATATCAAAAAAGTGTGATACATAAAGATAGATTACATAATAGACTTTAAAGCTTAGTGGCTTTATTTCATACGTTTTTACTGAACGCGATAGTTATGGCTTCAAATAACATTGGCTTTTTCAGTTTTTACGTTATTGTAGATAGATAATAATAAAATACATTAAAATATCCACATTATTTTGACCATCGTAGCGTGGTGTGACAATGTCTAACTGCAAACCTTGGTTGAAGTTCCAATCCCACTCGATTGAAATTGTTATTATTTTAATTATTTTTGTTTCTCCGCTTTCGATTCGACACGCAATGTTTCGATTTCTAGTGTAAATTGAAGAACAGAGTGTTAAGACACTACGATCTCTCTGATAAACCTGCTATATAAGCTAAAAGATTTTTTTCAGTAACTTATAGGTTAATTTGCTATTTTATGGGATATATAGATTGTAACTCAACTCGAGATACGCTTTACAGAGCGAGCCAATAACACCGCATCTGTAACGTAACTTTGATAGTTGTAAATATTTGTATTATAAATTTACTTTGCGATAGTAATTTTTATTTGTTGGCATCATTATGGGGTTGTAAAATATCTTAATTATCTATGCGATCACTATTTGGTATATTCTTTATGTTTCGCTTTTCAGCGAAAATCTTTGGATTTTTTAAGAGTCTGTGCTTCGTGTTGTAAAATGTATAAAAAATGAAGTTCAAAGTCAAATATATTGCTTTTTTTTGAACCAATACATAAAACTCAGCGGACTTTCTCTTTTCAAATCAACAAATTACAGGTTTACAATTATTTATATCAATATTATATTAAAGTTTACACTACTCAGGAAATTTTAAAAGAATATACAATTCACTTCCGCGCAAACAGACATCCTTACAAGCGACTTGGTCGCAGCTTGGCCCCGTGAATGCAAAGCTGTATTTACATTTTTAATAGAAATTTTTACATTTTTATATGTTTTATTCACTTTTTGTCCCCTATTTCAGTCCCTTAGGGGTTGGTTTTAAAAAAATGTGTATGATCTTTCGTCATCTTTCTGAAAAAGATCATAGAACTCGGTCAAGTGGTCTAGATTTCTCATAAATTTCTAGCCTATGTTTGACTTGGGTCTTCAACTATTTTTGCTTTAAATTCCATCCACATTGGGCCGGTGGTTTAACCGTGAAAGCGTAACAAATACACAGTCAGATAGGTTTTCGTATTTATAGTATTAGTATGGAAACATAGATGTGGACTTGAGAAAAGGTTTCACTCAAAAGGTCGAGAAGTTAATAACGAATTCATACTTCTTTTGCGAAAATTCACGAACAAGTGTTGTTTATATGCTTTATACAGTAAATGTAAGTTTTGCAAAAAATATAGATGAATAAGCTCTAGTTCTTGGAACTATTAACTCTTTTGTACTAAGAAGCTAATGTTTTGAACTTTTTAATTTTCCTCTTCTTATTCAAGGAACAGATTCTAAAAAAGTCTGTTAAAGTGCTGACTCAGTACAGTTTGTGTACATTTATGACGACGTTTATAATATTATAAAGTGACTGTTTACAAGACGTGATTATTCACGCACCTCCTAGATCTTGTTGTATATTTTTTCACCAAATTATGTTTTCCTAAAAATTTTGCAATACTAGCAGCCGCTTGCGGCTTCGCTGCATGTACTACACACGCACAGCTATATGATATTGCAACCATTTAGGGTACATTTTTTAAAAACAAAGTAGCCCTTGTTTAACTACTACTGTGCCCGCGACTTCGTCCGCGCGGAACTTACGGAAACAGAACTGTAAAGACAAAGTAAGTAGTACTTGAATTTTAGACAGTTCACAAAATATCTTTATAAAGTATAGCCTATGTTTTATTCTATAGGTACAGGTTATTGTAAAGTTTCATTAAAATCAATTCTGTAGATTTTAGGTGAAAGAGTAACAAACATCCATACAAACTTTCGTTATTATAATATAAGTAGGATTTTCAGTCCGAGTTTCATCCAAATGGGACCGAACTTACATACTTATAATATTAGTATGAATAAACGTACTTTCAAATCAATAAATTTTTCAAGACATTTGCTTCTGGATTAACAAACAAATAAGGTATCTAAAACTTTATCATACATAAACAGTCTAACTTCGTATTCAATTTTTTTTTTTTTATGGAATAATGGAGCCAAACGAGCAGAAGGCCCACCTGGTGTTAAGTGGTTGCCTTCGCCCATAGACATCCACAACAATAGAGTTATGGATGCGTTGCCAGCCTTGGGAATGTAGGATAGAAGGAGGGAGGAAGGATGGGAATGATGGGAATAGGGAGAGTTAGAACATAAAGTTTTCAGAAAAAAGAGGTGTATCGTGCAGCAGAAAGCTACACACTACACACGCTTACACATCCCCGACAAAGATAAACCTTTTATAATTCTTTATAAAGGGAATAAACTTAGTTGAAACTACGAGTACTATAATAAAGTTGCCCCGTTAAAATACCTAATACTTGAAAATCAGCTTGGAAGTAAGAAAGAAATCAAAGTAAAGAAAAATATCAATAATTTACAATTAAAAATAGTCGACACGTTTGAGATTAAGTCAAGTCTGCATTCATTTAAATAAATTAACAAATTTTGTAAAACACTGAAATTAATAAACATCCTAAAAAGTTCACATAATTGGAATAATGAAAAACCAATATCAGGTAGCTACACCGTTTGCTCGGCATTTCTTTTGGTGTCGTATTTATAAAAAAATATAAGGAATAATAATTAATATAAAAAAAATATAATAAATGATACCAAAAAATAGTCCATACTTATATTATAAATGGGAAAGTCTGTGTGTTTGTCTGTCACGCTTTCACGGCTAATCTACCGGTCCGATTTGGATGAAATTTAGAATGAAAATAGTAAATAACTATGGGTCTAACATAGGCTACTTATTTTGTCAAAAATCAACCTCTATAGGGTTGAAATAGGGGATGAAAGTTTATATGAAAAATCGAATCCGCTTGGCCAATTGTATGTGATTTTGGCATACATATTGTTAATAATCTAAGGTCATACATAGGCTACTTTATTTTTTAGATATGCGCCCCCGAGGGTTGCAATATAACGAAAAAGTACACGCGGCGAAGCCGCGAGCGGGCCGCTGGTAATTAAAATAAAAGATGAATGGGATTCGAATCGGCGCCTTCTGGTTTCGTAAGCTTCCATCTAATTTACCCGATTTCCTATTTGAGCTATTAAATCGTTGTCAAAAAAGTTGAAACTTTAAATCGTATAATACCTATTTATAATAGTCCTTCTATTCTTCCTTGAACTATCAGTCACGCAGCGGTGGGAATGACTTGTAATTAATATAAGTTAACTGTGTTTTTAAAAATACTTATATACAATTTATTTTGAACGTTTCTTAATTACTTTTTCGTGAATCTTGCCTGACATATTAATCGGTCGCATCGTCCCGGCCTGCGTCGCCCGTTATAACCCCGGCATCGCGCAGGAAGAATAATAAACAAAGGAGGATCATTAAAATTGCTATTTCGGGTCGTCTGCTCGCGACTAACTAGATATCCACTGGTTTACGCGTGGTCCGAGTTATGAGAGACCTTTATTCCCGCTTCACGCTTTTTCCCGCATACCAGAATAGTCAGAGAGAACGTAGTGTCAAAACACTTTCTTATTAAATTCGAAACTCTCACTTATTTATAAGACAACACTCCAATTCAAATTTTCGGCTCCTATAAAGTATTCTAGTGTTAAATTGCCTTTAATGTCTTGCCAATATGGGGAAACTCAAACAAAATTAATGTCAATTTTAATACTAAAACTACTCTAAATAAGAGTCGAACCCACAAGCACCATAATAAGTTCTCAGTATTTAATATATTTTTTTTTTTAGCTTCACGCTGCATCCCGCACAAAGGAGGGTAGGCAGAGGGAACATAGTGTTAAGACACTCCGTTCCCCACTTTCCGCCAAATTCGGAGGCATTGCGTGATAAGTGGCGGTACTTAACGCCGCACTTCGACACCAGAGCGAAGAAAATGGAACATATTAAATATTTCCACTCCTCGAGTGGGAATCGAACCCACAACCAGTCGTTTACAGTCACACGCTTGTGCCACTGGGCCACGACTGGCCACAAATATCCAATATAATTATTGTAATAAAACAACATTCCAGTGTCGTTCAACCGGCACGTGTATCTTCTTGAATTCGAGACATTGCATGTTGAGTGGTGGAACTTAATGCTGCGCTTTGTCTTGTTTTCTCGAGCAGAGATACAAAAGCAATTGCAAGTACAGTCAGACATTGTCCTACTACGCCACAGTAGTATCATATTAAATAATGGATAGAAAACGGATAGCAGAGTGTTTTAATAGAAGATCCTCTCTACTTACCCTACAAAACGTTAACGGGTCTTCCAGGACCTACTATTTTTTTCTATGTACGTTTTTAAAGTTCTATTTACATCTGACGCTTTCTCCACTTCGCCGCATTGACGTTTTATTATAAACAAAGAATTTACAAATTTTTATACAATTAGCTACTACATAAATAATTCGACAATTGGATTCAGCCACTCCGGTTATTGGGTGGCTTTATTCGTATACACATATAATTTTACCATACCAATTTCCTGTGTCATAAAATGGTAACAAAATGTTTTTATATAGGAGTAAAGACATGTAGATTTTTATAAAAAGGCTAAGATTAATATGGAAATAGAAAATTTTGAAACAATTTATATCTCTTGACGCAATGGAATAGCTAGTAATTGAAAAAACCGATAGTTATGGATTCGATATACACTCTTGAGAATGTTTAGGTATTTCTATTTATATTTTAAGTTATTTCTATTTTGTTTATATTGTCTGAAATTCATACGAAACTTGGCGAAAGGACAATTGGTACTAGGTTCTCTGTCAAGCCTTCCGTGTGGTAAAAACCTGAAGATGAAGCCATAAGTTGCTAACTTATACCAAAAAAATTCTGGCACGACAAGAGATCGATGCATGCCATATATTTATACCTACTATATAAGAACAATTAACGATCTTAAAAAGTAAAAAAATCTTTTACATTATCAATACTGTTTTGGCACATAGGTACCTAAGTGTTCATTAATTAGTCTTGGCTGTATCTATAATTGTTATATAATTTTCTGATTCACTTTCTTGTTTATTTTTTTTACCGTGGGGGGACGAGTTAAGAATACAATTCCCCTCCGCAGCCGGGTAGCGTCCCGTAAGAGGCGGGTAACCCAGTAGCTTGATGGTAGGAGATTCGTTCTATGACTGGCTTGCGAACACTATCATATAAAAGACGAATCGCAAAATATCTGTTGATGTGTTCCGGTTCGATGGTATGTAGGCCAGCTCTCTTCCTATTCCCATCATTCCCATCCTATCTCCCTCGTTCCCTACTTCATCCCCAAGGGCGGCAACGCATCGACAACCTATATAGTATTGTGGATGTCTATGGGCGAAGGTAACCACTTACCATCACGTGGTCTTTCCGCTCATTTGCCTCCATTATTCAATAAAAAAA
The DNA here is from genome assembly GCA_019049465.1 of Dryas iulia moderata. NCBI lineage: Eukaryota > Metazoa > Arthropoda > Insecta > Lepidoptera > Nymphalidae > Dryas > Dryas iulia. Next base: position 13,571,713 of record CM032431.1, on the reverse strand, counting down.
ATTCTGTAAGTAGGTACCTACTAGGTATATACATACACAAAATATTGACAATGTATCACGTAATAAGGCCGTCATGGCGCAGTAAGACAGTCAAACAAACGCTGTTAGTTACGGATTCTATTTCCACACGGATTATATTTCACTCAATTGAATGAGACAAAATACGGGGTTAAATCCCGCACTCTTATTTAACCTAACAAATAATACTTTTGTTTATTTTTAAGCTTCACGCTATATCCCATACACAGCAGGGTAGGCAGAAGGAAACTTGTGTTAAGACACTCTGTTTCCCACTACTTTTTACTTTTTTCTTAAAATATTACAATTCTTTTCTATATATTTAACAAAGAATACAAATATATAATCCGAACACTAACCTTTTGGTTGAAAATCTGTAATCACTCCAATTACTAAAACGCCACTATTTAACAAGACCACCAATAAACACAAGATGCACAATATAAATGAACTATTGAATACAATACACATGCTTTATAAGAATTTCCAAGAAGCCCTACCAGCCGAGTTACATCAATAATAGCGGCTAATCCTTTCTCAAGTAAGTGAAGGGAACACCCTTAGAGCATTTCCTTAAGTAAGATCATCTTTACGATATGTAATAAGTTTACATCATACAATATACACAAGTATGTGTTTGTACCTACATGAATGAAGGACGGTTATGGTACAGTTGATAAGTGACTATTTATTTAAGACGGTTAGGGGTTCGGAATAACATCTTTATTTTTTTTAATGATTTGTTATCTCCGCCTCCTGCCCCCAGTCCTAGGCACAGAAACGCTCTTACCCAGCGCTTTGATGTGGTCGAGGAAAAACGCGTGCCAGATTCAGCCAAGCGCATCGCCTTTTGGTAAATCGATCCACATAGCTGACGATACTCATCCTAGGGAGAAGACAACGAAGGAGGAGGCAATCATACCTGAGGTTCCACATACCGAGCAGACTTCTGTGGACACTCGACACTTCGTCAACTGATTTAACCTGCTTTTAACATTTTTTTAGTGTTATTCCACACTTAGGAAAATTGAAAAAGACATTTAGAAAACGTATAAAAATTTGAACGCAGCGGGATTCAAACCCGCGCCTCCTGAATACCGTTCATGCGCTCTCACCACTGAGCCATGCGTTCTACTAGCCGCTGCGTCGAAATTCTTATACTCTTTATTACAACTTATTTTTGTTGTTAGCATCTTGCAAATGTCTTTTTGATTTAACCTGATTAGTCCCTCCTATCCATAAGTTCTGCTGTCTTGGAGGTAGCAGTATAATAGTCGTCAGAGGTAAGGACCCATCCCTTGATACCAGAGAGCTTCTTTTAGCGTCCCAAACGGCAAGGCTGTTAAAGGAGTGGATCACGTCCAACGAGGTGGTTTGTTATGGCCAAAGACTAAGTCTTTAGGTTGTTCAGGGTCTCAATGGTTGACCGACCGAGGAAAGACCCAGTCCTAACTTTTATTAGCGTTACCTTAAATTTTAAAATTAATAGGTCTAAGACATTAAAACTAAAGCAACCAGAGGAAGAAATTACGAAATTTAATTTTTATTCATTACTTTTAATAGATATAGATAAATTTATAAAATGTTAGCAAGAGTCCATCATGGTGCAGCGGGTCAGCATCTGACTACTATAGTAATTGGTTATGGGTTTGATTGCTATGTGGAGTAATGATTATAATTTAATTATTGCTATGATTTATACTAATAAGTATAAGGTACACTTAAAATAAAACAATCAAAATATTTTATTTACTTTTAATTAATAAAAAATATATATATTTTTAAGTTGATTTAACAATTTTTTAAAGCTTGATCACATACAGTTCAAATTTCAATTATACATACTTTGTTTATAAAACTAACCACCATCTTCTTGTCACAAGTCATAATTGAAATAGTAGTGACGTCTTTCTAAGTCCCTTATTTCCACAATATCAGTTTTAAGACGCAATTTTAATATCTCTCTCCATATTGCATCTCTATGTTCCTTATTGGTGATGCCCATTCTTAATAAGGTATTGTCATTTATACGAACAAGAGCTCTGCCAGTTATGTCATGCTGTAACAATGTTTTTCTTAATTTATTCATAAAATATGCACTAAGTTATATTTAAATTAATATTAAATAAGCATATTACAACTTAAAATGGAATATATTTTCAATGACATATTTTCCAAGGTTTTTATCATTAATTATTATACAATATATATTGAATTCATAATTATTTCTATTACATATAATATTTATAATTTTTTTTATATCATATAGAAAAATGCTTTAGTACATGTTTGTAAAATACATATAGTCAATAAGCAAAAAATTGAGTCAAAATAAATATATGGTTGAATATGGTTGTTGAGCAGCGGCAAACTGCATTATATTACAGACACCCAGAGGATGCATAGAAATACAGATTTAATTAAATCCGAACTAAAGGATCTTACTGAAAGTACGAAAAGATTGAACTGTTAGTTAAGGTCCCTTAATAGATGTTATGCTAGAGGGATACTGAGGGATACTGCTGAGGTTGCATATCATGTTGCACACAAAAAAGTGTCTGTTTTGTTCACCACTGGGACAGACTACGCGCAACAACTCATAAAGATAGTTTGAGCTAGTAAACATAACATTTACCTACCTCATGAAACCTCTCCCAATATAAATTGTAATAATCGCTGCAATGACGACTAAGCCATTTCTGTACATCAGCCTCAGTCCACAAATACACTGCTTTTGGACGTGTTGTCTTCACCTAAAATTTATATTTGGTTAAACTTAAATTATATTAGGTAAAATATTGATAACAACTGTTTACTCATCCGTCTGCCTTTATCACCTTAGTTTTATTAGAATTTATACTGGAGTCTTCAACCATATTAATACAGCTAATACATTCAACCAAAATATTGAAAAATATTCTAAATTTTAATTTTGTAGTTACCAAAAAAATATATTTCTCACTGTTTCAAATTTTGATAATATTTACAAATTACTCATTTTATGGCATAACAATAGGACCACAGATAATTATCACACTTTGACAATGTCATATTTTGACATTTATTCAAATGAGTATTTAATGTTCACTTCACTTTCTTTTTGAAGGATTAAAATTAAAATTTATTTTTTGATATAACTTTAAGTTAATTTATTGATTATATAATATAAAATTTACTCGTTGTATACAAGGAATTTTATTTTAACGGGCATTAATTAAAATATACATAATTTTTTATATAATCTACTTTGACTGCATCTTATGTCAAGATTCAAGATATTAGTTGGTGCATTTGTCATTTGTAGGACTAAAAAATTTTGTTTAATTATATTTGAGTGTAATTCTGTGCCAAGTATAATGCTATATTAAATGAATATGGCTCAAAATCTACAAAAGAAACCCTCGAAGGGCATTTTGAAGACCTCGCGAAGTGTAGATAACCAGGATGGGACCCCGTCAACGAGCAAGAGACCGAAAGAGCAGAGGTTTGATGAAATGAATATAATAGAGACATTTCATCCGCCAAATAAGGATTATGGGCATATGAAGGTTGATGAACCGAAGACACCATTCTCAGAGGCCATAGATGGAGATTTGGAACCAGTAGACGAGTTAGATGCAAATATTTTAGCGGCGAAACTAGCTGCTAGTATGAATAAACCGCCTAAATGTGTCGAACCCAGTGAGAGTGATGATGAAGACGAAGAAGAGTCAGAAGAAGCACGCCAAAAAAGGCTGGAATTTGAAAAGAAGAGAAAAATGCATTATAATGAATTTCAGGTATTTAGAAATTTATTGTTGCGAAGTTTCAATAAAAAGTTAATTTATTCATTGTGTAATAAAAAAAGTGGGAATTAATACATCAATTAAGAGAAATAAAACAAGAAATTTATAGTCTTATTTATATAATGGAAACTATACTTAGCTTGTTACTGTCACAAAAAATTTATCACAAACCACTTAAGCTTATCTTTTACTTACATATTGCATTTTATTACCTATAATCAATAATAACAAACACTTTATTCTATTATTTATATACATTATTATTATTAGAATAAAGTTATTTTCTTTCATTGAATAATTACATATTAAATCAATTTTTATTATATAACTTTTTTTTATTTTAAATACATTTATTTATTTTTTTATTGAAAGGATAAATAAAGCTATATTTAAATAAAATATACCATATGAACTTTATGTATTATTAGAATAAAAATATTTTACAGGCATTGCAATTAGCTCGGCAATTAATGGCTCAAGAAGAAGAAGAGGAAGATGATGATGGGAAAGCGGAGTCAGCAGCCACTTGACTATCTAAAAAACTGTATATTTCATGCTAAGTGTTCACGCTGGTAAGTGTTTGGAATCCTTATGTAAAAGTTACAAAAAACATTTATCGACTTTAGTTTACTTTTCTTTTATTATGATGGAAATGAAAGTATACAAAGCTTACAGGATACCAATGAACTAAACTCACAGTTTTCTATGTATACATATATCAAATTAGACTTTTGCGTTGCCAATTAGCTGTTGTATAATATGTAGTTGTGCCAAGTTTTAATCGTTATTTTGAAGTTTATAAATAAATTTATGTTGGATGTGACAGACCATGGAGCCAGTCGAGGTGCAGTGGCACACATGCATGACTTCAAACGACTGGCTGTGAATTCAATTCCCACTCAACAAGTGGAAATATTTAATATTTATATTTTCTTCGCTCTGGTACTGAGACAAAGCGCGGCATTAAGTTCCGCCACTTAACACGCAATGCCTCCAAAATTTGGCGGAAACTCAGGAATGGAGTGTCTTAACACTAGGTTCCCTCTGCCTACGCTGATCACCGCTTTTCATCTGAACTTAAGTTATTGCATGTTGAGTGAAAGAACTCAATCCTAGGAGTTGGTCATATAAGAACAGAGAAATGAAATTATTTTAAATATAAATAGTTTGTTAGACAAATATCCAGAACATATCTATCCCATTTGCAGTTAGATAATGACAAACTGTGCTGAACACACTAATAAATGAGATTAATTAATATTAGTTTTAAAGATGTTTACTATAGAAATATTATTCTTTAGACATATGTTTACTTTGTTTCATTGTAAACAAGTTACTTATTGGATTTACTTGCGATAATACCTTTAAGCTTTGGACTAGGTAATAAAATTAGCCATACAACATAATAAAGAAAAACAATGGGGCATTCTTTTCAGTATTTTTAAATTTATTATAAATTATGTAAATTATATTTTTAATGTGTTTTCTGCAAATAAACTACATTTATTTTTGCTTGCTTAAAATACATAAATTATTATTATAAATAATACTAACAACTAATATATAATTGACAATTTTGCAATTCATATTTCATATTTTGTTAAATAAAGTGTTCTGTGAAATATAAATACTCTAGCGGCCCGCTCGCGGCTTCGCCGCGTGAACTATTTCGTTATATTGCAAACCTCGGGGGCACATTTTTAAAAAATAAAGTAGCCTATGTTTAAGCATAGATTATCAACTATATTTATGCGAAAATTCATTACAATTGGCAAAGCCGTTTAGATTTGTCATATAAACTTTCATCCCCTAGTTTAATCCCCTTTAGAGATTGATTTTTGGAAAAATAAGTAGCCTTTGTGAAACCCAGTTATTTTTACTATTTTCATTCTAAATTTCATCCAAATCGAACCGGTAGATTAGCCGTGAAAGAGTGACAGACAAACACACAGACTTTCACATTTATAAGTATGGATTACATACTTTGATCATAGTGTTATTTCCAATATTTACATTTTCCTGTTCTTATCTTCCATTAGTAATCTCCTTACTGGTTGCTTAGCTAACCAAATATTTTGTATTTGAATTACATTTTAAGGCTCTGGTGGCATAGTGGAACAAATTTTGATCACACAAGTGATGGTTACATGTTCAATTATTTGTACTTTTTTTACTGGTTGTACTTATACAAGATGTTGGGTTAAGCAGCTACATTGAAATTCTATGCATTCTAATGATAGTAGGACTGATATGTCTCAGTGGTTGGAGAGTTTGGACGGTTTCCAAGAGGTGCGGCCGGTGCGGGTTCAAGTCCCACTATACTCAAGTTTTTTATGTTTTCTAATAATATATATTTTTTATAGCTTCACGCTGTATCCCGCACACAGCAGGGTAGGCAGAGGGAACCTAGTGTTAAGACACTCCCATCCCCACTTTCCGTCGAACCCGGAGGCATTGCGTGTTAAGTGGCGGAACTTAACGCCGCGCTGTACCTCGACACCAGAGCGAAGAAAATGGAAATATTAAATATTTCCACGCCTCTAGTGGGAATCGAGCCCACAACCCGTTGCTTTACAGTCACACTTTGTGCCATCCCCACTTTCCGTCGAACCCGGAGGCATTGCGTGTTAAGTGGCGGAACTTAACGCCGCGCTGTACCTCGACACCAGAGCGAAGAAAATGGAAATATTAAATATTTCCACGCCTCGAGTGGGAGTCGAACCCACAACCAGTCGCTTTACAGTCACACTTTGTGCCACTGCGCCACGACTGGCCCCAACTCTGCCTTGGTGCCTTAACTCTAATAATAGGTATTTAAAAAGATATTTAATTTTATTTTCAGGATTGATGAGAAGTCCCAGCTTAGCAGACAATACGTTGAATGTTGTTAATTATTGCCATAGGCATCCAGTGTTCCTGTATGGCTGTAACAAAATCATAAGTGCTTATATACTAGTATACATACAATTTATTACCTACATTTGTGAAGGTCTTTTACGTAATATAGATTTGAAATAATCTATTAAATCTTCCATTGATATTGTGATTTGTGGATAATAATTGAAATTATCAGGCTTTTTGATTGTTAGATGTGATTTTTTTTATTGGAATTATTATTATATTACCTTTTTTAGAAATAAATTTGAATGTATTTAACAATAAATAGTTGAGTAAATAATTAATTATAACAAGAACAATAAAAAAACATTTTTTTGTAAAAAACTTCTTCCTTTTTTGTGAAAATGAAAAGTATGTAGTTTTAATAAATATATTCTGTTTATTTACTCAAAAGGACCTTCAGAAATTTTTACATATTAATTTTTAATTATAACTTAACTTATATGCTTATTTTAAATGCGTTAACACTATGTATGGCATAATATTGTTCTAAGAACAGTCATATCTTATGAATGAAATCTAAATTTAGCGATTGCGATTATCTAAAGTAAAGAGTTAGGTTAGAGGTGCTTATGAAATGTACTTCACCAAGAATACCAATTTCAAAATGTTATTAATTTTAACATTAATATTTGTATTATTTTAGTTTATTTAATTGTAATTAATTGATAAATTTGAAACATTTTCTACACTTGTATATATTTGACAAGTGTGAATTTATTTTCAAATCTACTAAAACATTTTATTATTATATATTTTTCACTATATTTATTTTTATTGTATTATTTATACGACACTGTCGTGGCGCAGTGGGTAAGTATCTGATTGTAAACGCAATTGTTGTGGGTTTGATTCCCATTCGGGGAATGATTATATTAAATATTCATTTCGTCGCTCTGGTAACAAAGACAAAGCTCGGTGTTAAGCTCCACATCTCAACAGACAATATTTTGATTTCTGACGAAAAGTGGAGGGTAGAGTGTCTTAACACTAGGTTTTCTTTGACTACCACGCTATGAGGGTATATTTTTTGTACCAAAATTTTAATTATTACATACTTTTTATCATATTTTTTTGATTTATTTAAACTTGGCAATTAGAAAAGAGTTGGTATAAACAGTTTTAAAGAAACCATTCATATAACATAGTGAGTAACGCCATGCATAGTGTCACTCTTATATAATTTCTATTGTAGAATCAACCTTGCGGCAACTTAATACATGTGGGAAGAATAAATTGATCCTTAGTCATTGAGTGAATACGCTGGTAGATGTTTTAGTCACGTTTTTTCATGTTTGTTGTCAATGCCATGTAATTTGCCAGTAATACTTGTACTTTGTTATTTTATGTCTTTTACTATTTGATATAAAAATCTAATAATAACGTAAAATTCTATACAAATGAATAAATTTGGAGTGTCTGTTGTGTAGTATTAAAATGAAAACGCTTTTAACCAATTGCACATGTATATATGTACATGGTATATTATTATGAATACTAAAAACTTTAATTTTGGATTTTTTGGTTGTCAGTTTGTTCTGAGTAATCTCTGGAATGACTAAACAAATTTTAAGGGTACTTTTACTGGCAAATAGCTGATTCTAATAAGGAGCTACTTTTATTTTAGAATTTATAAAACTTGTTTCTTGAATTCTATGCAGACAAAGTCGCAGGCACAGCTAGTATAAAATATAATTATTCTACCAGCTTATCACTTAAATAGTCAACTTCAGTTAAATAGTAATAGTATTTTTAGAAATAAATATAATAAACCACCTAAAGTAGATATCTTTAACGCTTCGATTTCGAATTTAAATAAAAAAAAAGTTTGAAAATATTTTCATAGCTGTGAAGTTTGCAGTGAGTGAGTTTATTGCGAAAATCTACATTTAGTGAAACTAACAAGCAATTACTGTTGCTTTTATGTGATAGAGCTTATAAATGATGATATGAATGTTTATAACGAGGACATTAAATTTTAAAATGTTCAGCCAAATTTATTTTAAAAGCAGTCATTTTTTGTAGTACATTTTATACTGTTAAACATTTTTAAAGTGTTATTCCACACTTAGGAAAATTGAAAAAGACATTTAGGAAACGTATAAAAATTTGAACGCAGCGAGATTCGAACCCGCGCCTGCGATCAACATCGCATGCGAATCGCGCGCCTCGCATGCGTGAACGCATGGCTCAGTGGTGAGAGCGCCTGAACGGTATTCAGGAGGCGCGGGTTCGAATCCCGCTGCGTTCAAATTTTTATACGTTTTCTAAATGCCTTTTACATTTTATACTGTTTTATTTAACATTGTAATTATTTAAAGTTCGTATTTCTGCTTGTATATTTAGTGATTGATTGTGAACTACAATAATACGTATATATATTTAATTTTTTATTAATATTAGTTGATTGTGTTTAGTTATTTATGTATTACTTATGAAGCCCCAATAAATAAAATACATTAAAGTGTCATATAAAATCAAAGGACACTTTTTGTTCTGTTAACATCGTATTTAATAATAATTATAATTATATTTTGGCAGATATTTTTAAACTTTCTTCTAAATAACAAGGCAAGAGTATAAGACATTCATCCGTTTCAAATTTTATAATCTGTCTTTGATTTCATATGATTCTTTATTAACATTGAACATTGTGATCCATAATAAGATCTTTTATATTATGAATTTTTATACATTTTGAAATGGAACTACTTTAACCATATTATCACATAGTTCTGTGTCATAGACAGTGACCACATACTACTGTATTTCTAAAAATGTATTTTCAAATAATAAAAATATATACAACTGATACAGTTAAAACAGTTTCATTTCAAAGTTCTGATCCACTTTAAAAATTTATTTGGAATGTATGATATATGAGAACACTTTGTGACTAGTCTAAAATTTATTTATAACTCTTGTTAGTTTAGACGGCTGACATTGGTTTATTTTTGATACATAATTATTGTTATAAGTCATTACGAGATGCGGTGACTATATGAAATATCAAATTAAAGTAATAAGTATATGAGTATTGTTAAAGTGCCAGGTGCGAGCAATTATATAATATTATAGTAGATATATAGTATATTTCAGACGTTTATGTTACAGATTATATCGTCGACGGAAAACGTATTTGCTGTAAGTAGAAAATATCAAAATTTGGTTTTATATATCATTTGAATCAGAAAAAAAAACTGCGTCGAATGATCTAGGTAGCTTTTTGCTAAGATTAAAAAAAAATTACTTACGCGTTCTCAATTTTGAAAAAATATTCATCCAATTTGTTGTAACTACCCGAAAATCCGGCGTTTTGCGGTGTCGGCGGTGTTTTTTTAACTTACAGCAGTTGTGACGACGTTAAGAATCCATTGTGACTTACGCAGTCTGCCCTTATTACCTACTACTACTTAGAGCTTATTTATGTCAACTTCATTTCAAAAACATATACAAGTCTTTAAGATAATACTTATTTAGTGTTATTTATCGTTTACAGTATTTAAATTCCTTTCAAAAGAATCAGAATCCTCACTCGCCATACAAATTCAGTTCTTACTTACGACATTTTTATATTCCATAAATGGAAAACGAATTGCTGTAAGTAATGAAAAGTCTACTTCCTCTTATTTTAGACACATGTAGATATTTTCAGTATATTAGTAATGTTAAAGTTTGTTCACGTACCAAAAATCATGTCTATACTGCTTATATTAACAGAGCTATGATTTTTTTTTCAAATTTAAAAACGTTTTTCGGCTTTATTTCAAATTGTACTTTTTCTACTTACAGCAAATACGTTTTCTGTCGACGATATATTGTTGTAGAAATTTAAAAAAGTTTACATGAAATTGCTATTTTATTTACGCACAATTATATGAATAATATAAAAATAAGCAACATTTATCTTTACATATAGATTTATCTACATTTTAGTGGAATTAAAATTTCAAATGTGAAGCAGCAATTTCATATAAAATTCATGGGCCTTATGTCACTGAAAAAATTATTAAGTACTCATTTTTAAATTTTAATTTAAATTATTCATATTATAAACATTTTATTGCGCTTTTTATTTTAATCACTTTGTCGTTTTTATAAAATTGCATTTTACACAAAAATATAAGTCGCTTTTCTTATTGTATGTGTATTTTGTAAATAGTAATAAAGTTAAATATCATATATTCTGGTGCATTTTTAAATCCCTTTTTTAAAAATTAGTTCCTAAATAATGTAATATATTGGTATAATATATATCTTCAGGTAATGTCACACAAATATTTTTTTATATCACAAATTTAAATAAATAAAATGGAAAATAGATATGTAATTCATACATATTTAAGAAAGATTTAAATTAAAATTTATATATTATGCGGCTCAACTGTCATAGAACCAATTATTACTATCTGCAATTTTATAATTAGTATTGAAAAACTTGAAAGGCAAAACACAGTATAGCAATAGTAAATAAAGTAATACTACTCGACCCACTAACCTTAAACCTACTCCCATAGTCATTACGTGCCGTCAGATACACAATACGCATAATAATAGTATCTGCGTAAACTTGTTTTCACTTTTCCCGCGCTTTTAACTATAAAAGTCAAATTCAAATAAAACGTTTCTTTTCACGTGCTTGATATAATGAGTATTTTGCTTTATTTTTAAAAATACTCGAGGTTTTTTAAATAATCTGTTATGCATGTGAATTTTAGTGTTTATAAGTGGGATATTTTAAAGCAATCTATTATTATAGTAAACATTGAAGTTAGATTTGTAAAAATATTTATTATGTAAAAGTAAATCGGAACGTAATAATTTAGTTGTTAAATCATAAATGGCGGTGGCGCTTGTGTTGCTCTGTTGACTGTTGTATTTTGTTTGAAAAAACGTCGTCTTGACGACAAAGTTACTAACTTTCATGAATTACAGTGTCGATTTTAATATGAATTTATTAAATTATGGATGAAGCCCAAAAAGATTCTTCTCGATCGTCGGAAATCAAGGTAATTTGCTTGTATTTTTAGTACTACTTACAATAGTCGTCCGCAGTGATTGCGATTTTTAATATTACAACGAGAAAATTAACGTAAACATAACAGTTTTAGATTCATCGCAGGCTATACTTTGTTACGTTTTAGGGTATCAATTGTAAAACATAAAATGTTGTCCTAATTCTACCTGTTGACTGTTCCCACTAACGTTCTGAGTTTCGAAGTATCGGTGATTTATTTATAATTTTTGTATATTTTTAGAATGTCCTTCCGGATGTAGTTCATTCACAGCAGATTCCCACAGTAGAAAGCGTAGAGCACCATACAGAATCCGACGTTGAAGCGACGTTACATACAAACGAGAGCCAGGTTGACATTAATCAAGATGTTGAAGATGTTAGCGCGACAGAGTCAATATCTGAACACATTCCTTTTAAAATGGAATATTCTGTTGGTGAATCTGAGGCCGGGCCTTCGGGGGCCTCAGCATCACAGGGATTACTTAAAGTGGATCAAAATACTGAACAATTGTCAAGGAATAGTTCTTTAAACTTACCATCCTCACAACTAAAAAGTAGTAATAGTCCTAATCCACGAGAAACAAGCCAACATAGCTCTTGGAATCTTGATCCAAACCAATCTGAAGCACATATAAGTGAAGAAAGCCCAGTAATTCTTGCTTTATCGTCAGACACATCTAAAGAAATACATGGAACTAAGTCACTTTCTTCTGGTTCAAGTAATCATGAAACACCTGAAGAATCATCAAAAAGTGAGTATCTTGATTCACTAAATGACAATGTCAGTCACAAAGAGACTAATGATGTTAGAGACGCTTCTAATCTTATCGAGGAAAAAGGGCCAGATTCCCTAGAACAATGTAGTTCAGGGTCTGAGGAAATAATAAAATTAGATATAAGAGGACAAGCAGCACCAAAATTTCCTCTTCAAGCTGCTAAAATATTTTTTGGCCCACCACCAGATGGGAGCACTATTATCGGCCCCACATTAGAGCCTTTACCAGTCTTCCAAAATTTATTATCACCTTGTCTTGTTGGTGCTAGTGAGGGAGTTACAGTGGAAGAGGTATTTGAAGAGAAAGAAGCTGATATAAAAGAAGTTTCTCCAGAAAAATCTTTGACAATCTCAGTCTCGAGTGGTAGTGACAAAATAGAACAGGACGTTTTAGTTGAAGAAATGACTGTGGAGGATGAAATGAAGGAAAAGAATTATGCAGCTACCACACCCCCCAAATCATTTGCTCCCGAGGACATATCATTTAATACTATGAGTACTGACTATAAGACTGTTTGTGAAGAATATCATGCTAAGGTATTAATTGTGTGTGCGCTTTAAGCATGTGTGATTGTAAGCGGGTTTGGCTTTGTGTTATCACCTTTTCATTTTGTTTTCACATTGTTTGCACTTAATTGGTATATTAAAAAAAAAGTATTTATTCAGTATTTTGTTTTTAATTTAGCTATTTACAATATATATTTGTGTTAATTTTGAGTTTATTGTATGTTTATAATATGTATGGTAAAAGAGATTTATTTTATAAGTAATATTATGGTTTGCATGCAAAATACATATGTATGTTTCAGCATGATTTTTCAAAAAAAATTTTAATAGATAAGCTTACAAATTTAAAATAGATAAAATAATACCTGAAATACAGGATGTGTTTGAATTTCCTCATTTGAATGTACTCTGTGTTTTACTTTATGCAAAATTAAAGATATAAAAAAAATCTGTTTGCACTCACAAACATAATTTTATATATAAAAATTTTATAAATACGAAACAATTTTTATCTACTGTTCTGCCTCTAATCTTTATACATATTTGCTTCACTAAATATAAAAAAAAGAATTACGTCACTTTATAAATCATTTTGACAACAATTTTGTGATACACATTTCCTTAACTATATAAATAAACATCAAAAACCTAATGACATCTATATATAAAGCAAGTATTGTACATACAACTGCTTTCGCTTCTATGTACCCATTCATCAGCTTGTCTGTCCTTTCAGCTTGTGCACTTGGAAGAAGCTATAACGCATCGCGACCAACTAATCGAGGAACTAACGGTCTCATTGCAGCGATCGGTCCAAGAGCGGGACAATCTTAAACATGAGAATGAACACCTTACTAACGAAGTACAAAATCTACAACATGCCATCGCTGAGAGGTCCCATTCTGATCATGATACCGTAAAAGGCCAACTGTCAGATTATGTGAAATATCAAACGATGTTAAAAGATGACACTACTAAATTTTATTCTGCTTTGATGAGCGGAACAGCGTCTTTGCAAAGCTCAAATGGCGAGAAGGACATGGATCGTGAAGAAATAACTGTGAACTACTCTAGATCTGACCTCCGATCGTCTGGCTCTTCAGAAGACTTCCAAACTGGTATCGAAAATAAATTGACTGTACTTTTGAATAAGTTTGACGAATATATTGAAGAAAATTTAAGAAATAAATTACGAGAAAGCCTTATTCAGGTGCTATGTGATGAAATTTGTAAAATGAGGGTCGAGTATGACACTGAGGTGAAAGAGATCGAAGGTCAGATGAGGCAAGAGAAACAAGTGTTTACAAAAGAGACGCGGAAGCTACGGGAACTCCTGGCCTCTGTAAAGGCTGGTGACGCCGATATAGACGAGCTGAGGAAGGAGTTGAGTATCAAACATGAGAAAGAGATGGAGAACTTGAGGACGTACTTTGAAAAGAAGTGCTCTGACATGGAGAGGAGGTGAGGTTTCTTGCATGTATTTATGTACTTTTGTTTTTTATAATAATAACTACTAATAGTCACTAATCTATAATAATATTTCTTTCTTGCTGCCAGGCCTGAGGGGTAAGTAAAATACGTACTTATTTTACTAAACAAAAAAATGTTGTGTTTAAGTCAGAAAAATTACCACTTATACACACACACATAAATTAAAATATTTCTCTGACTTCACATATTAATATTATTTTAACACAACGTGTATAAACGCGATGGTTCTGAGTTCGATTCCCATTCGAGGAATTATTTAAAACTATTTTCTTTTCTCCACTTAAGACTAATAGCGGTGTTGAGTTATGCTGATTAAAGCCAAATGTCTTGATTTAAAGTAGATAAAGAAATGTCTTGGCATTAGGTTCTCTCTGACTAGTCTGCTATGCAGGAAAAAGCTTAACGTGACTTTTTTATTTTATTACTAAATTAATGTCAATTAAATGCTAATTATGGCCTCTACACTTATTATATTTAGTTATAAACTAATGACTTAAGCGCTTTGACGTTTTGTAAGACGCTCGGGTTCAAATCCCGCTGCGCTCAAATTTTTTATACGTTTTCTAAAAATATGTTTTTCATTTTCCTATGTGTGTCAATAATACTTGAAATGTTTAAAATAGTTATAAGTTAGTATATAATTTTCCAGCTATTCAGAGGAGGTGTGGCGCGGTCGCACGTGCGTGTCTCCCGCGGGCTCCTTAGACATGGAGCTGGATCTGGCTGCGGGAGATGCGCGGCGGCGAACTCGCTCTGTGGACTTCCCTTCTATGAATATTGAGGTTTGAACGTTGTTTATTTATTGGTAGAGCATGATTATATACTTTTAATATGATGTATGAAAAAGTTCTTGAATTGAATCCCCGTTTGGGGGAAAATGCTATTTAAATTTTGATTTCATAAGAGAAATTGCGGCATTCAGTTACCACTCAACAATGTCTCATACGAAAAGTTGAAAACAAAGTGCCTTGACACTAACACCTCTATGAATACCCTGGAAAAAGTTAGAACAATTCCAGACACTTATAATTAAATTTATATTGAAAACTTAAAATAGTAAATAAATATATTTCTTCTTTTAGACTTCCACACCAATAGAAACACACTCACTGAAACAAACTAACAAGAAACTAGAAAAACAATTGGAGGATTTGAAGGCGGAACATGTCGCGTACATCAATGAGCTGCAAGAGAGGCATAAAGAAACCGTGACCTCGCTTGAAGAACAGGTAATAATAGTAAATTATTATAGTGTAATAGATGAGGCCAGTCGTGGCGCAGGAGGACAAAGCGTGACTGTAAATACGACTGGTCGTGGGTTCAGTTCCCACTTGAGGAATTATAATATTTCATTTTCTTTACTCTGGTATCGAGGCAAAGTGCGGCGCTGAGTTCCGCCACTTAACTGTTAATGTCTCCAGAATTTGGTGGAATCTCGGAAATTAACATTAGGTTGTCTCTGCCTGTCTTGCTGTATGCGGCATAAAGCACATACAAAATTTAAAAAAAAGAAAAAGTAAATTTGTGCCTCCAAATTAGGCAGAAAGTGGATCACGGAGTGTCTTGACACTATCTCTGCTTACCCCGCTATACGGGATAAACGTGAATCAAATTCACAGTAGAACTTCAATAGAAATATCTTAACTCCATTTCAAGCCGTACCCTTGTTATGTCAATAGAATGAAGGAATGAAAATAATCTATATCTTTTTTGTAAAACAAATATTTTTTATCAAATTATATTGTTTAATTTCATATATTATTCGTATACTATTATGTATCAAAATAAATCGTTACAGATAACGGAACTGAAGGCGCACATACAGACAGCTGAGAACACGGAGGGTGGTGTATCAGTGTACCAGCAGGACATAGATTTGGAACTAGAGAAGGTCTGTTTACCTTACGTTACCTTACTGTCACTGTTACCTTACCTCACCACCATGTCCTTTTTTTTTATTTTATCCATTCCATATATTATTTTACCATTATTAACATGACTTATGAAGTGGCTTCGCTAATTCTCTCTGCATATCCTAAATGCTGAAAAAAAACATGGAACGTTTTAAAATTATTATAGTTTTAATTTATTGTTTAATGTTTTAAACAACTGATATACATAATTCTTAATTTTTATTCTATACTTAGATAGCAAAGAGAACTTGGCTGTACACTTCCCACTCAAAAAGAAGCTCACTTTACCTTATGTTACCTTTCCTATACCTACTTTAAGTAGTAGGTACTTTAAGTTACCTTACCATTACGTTTATGTGGTCTTGCATTATTACTTTATGTTATGTTATGGTGTGGCGGTTACCCTGCTACTATTGATTCTTTGTTTACCCTAATATATTTTGACAATTCTTGCTTTTTTTTCTCTTTATATAATAATAAGAAGAATAAATTGATAAAATTCAATTAGTAATGTTTTTATTACAATTATTTAATATTACTATTTAAAAAATCCTATCAGTTATTAAAGTATTTGGCAGATTCATAAACAAAAATATTCAATTTGCACTAGAGCTATAAACTTACTTGATATTTTGAATTTACATACACACATTACAGGAGACAAATATCGAAAATTGTCAAAATATAAACCCATTACCCATTGCCAACGTAAAGAATGCACATTGTACAGTTAATGATTATGTATACGCTTCTGTAAATAATTGTAATGTGCAATTTAATTTTTTCGTCATATTTAAGTGTTTACTTCATTTTTTTGGTAATTATTTCTAAAATTCTGTAAAATTCTGTATATAATCTGTTAAATAAAAATATTTAGATAACAAACAGTAATTTATATAAATAAATGATTATACATTTTTAGAGCTCTTTTAGAACTCCTTTCTTAAATAAGAGGAGCTTTCTCCCAAGTCTGAAAAAATATTTGTATGTTGAAATATCCATTAGATATTAAATTGTTTTAAACAAATTGTTATTAATGTTGTCAAATATCTGCAGCTTAAGTTAAAATTACACACAGAAAATAGTAAAATGAGGTAATTGTGGTGAAGTGTGGGTTCGATTCCCATTCTAGGGAAATAAGACAGAAAGTTACGTGGAGTTCCACTACTAAGCGCAACATCTGAAATTCAGGCGGAAAATAGTGATGAAGGGTCCTTTCTGAAACTAAAAGTTACATCTTAAAAATTAATATAAAATCGATAGTGAAGTAAACACTTGCATCTAAAATTTTAAGTTCACTGTACAATGTAACATTCCTTAAAGCAGGAGTTGGCAACCTTTTTTAACATCGACAAACTTCTTCTTAATAACATTTAAATGATATAGGAAGGATACCTGTAATATAAATTAAAGCTTGGCGGGTCGCATTAAGTAATTAAGCGGGTCGCAGGTTGCTCACCCCTGTTTTGAAGCATCTTCCATACTAAATAGTGTTGATATTAGGTGTTTGTTTTAACTACACCCATATATAAAGGCTCTATTCTCTGTTTGGTGTCTTATTTGAGTTAATAAACCTTATCTTTTGTATATACCCTGTTCTTGATTTCGCTGTTCATATGATATTGAAATTGTGTATTTAAATTGGGAGGAATTATATGTTAGTTTACTTTATGCTTTGTAACTATTTTTTGACTATTTCATTATTTTTAACTGATGTTCTTTATTTTGATTATTTATGTATGTTTTTTTTAACATTTCTTATTAAATATTAAAATATATTCATGATATAAAGTAATAATTAGTAAATTAATAATAGAAACTATCTATAGCGACAATGTTTAACAGATTCTAGAGTAAACTTACCATTTGTTTTTGTTAAATAATGATTTTCAAAATTGATATTTGGATTGAAATTTGTACAAATTTAATATAATTAATTGACACAGACAGTAGTTTAACAATAATGAAATAACAGAAATAATGCCACAATTGAAAAAAACGTTTTTAGAAAATGTATAAAAATTCGAGTGAATCGCGCTGATTCGAACCCTCGCTTATTGGAAACTGTCCAAGCGCTCTGACCACTAAGCCATGTGTTCTTGAACAGTTACCAAGAGGTACCAAGTAGATAGGTTCGAATTCCGCTACATTTTCTAAAGATATCTTTTTACTTTACACATGGCATTTTAAAATGTTAAATTACAAATACTTTTTTGTATTCTCCCTTCTAATTCCAATTTAACAACACAATATCAACAAGAACAGCATCTAATACTTCTGACATTGTTACTGGTGCATGCCGGAATGCGACTAACTCTCGCTGTGTGTGCGCAGGAGAGGGACGCCGCGCGGCGCGAGGTGCTCGCCGATATGCAGGAACAGCTGAAGGTGGGTCCTTCACGCTTCACGCTTTATCACGCGTAGTGTTGAAACACTCTGTTTGGTTAGGTGTTGCGTGTTTGATGAATTTAATATTGTGTTTTGTGTTAGGTGTTAAAGTGGAGAAATGATAATAACTGTGTCAAATGGGAGTTGAACTCGCAACCGATTGTGATTACAGTCGGATATTGTTTTATTGTATGTATATATGTCAATATGGTGTTAATGTACGTATGTATATATAAATGTATAGCACGCGCATTCTAAGTTGAAACGTCGGAACCTAGCTGCAATAGCCATCATAAAAACGGCTTTTAGGGCACTCCCTATTGGTAATAAGAGATATAGAGCTTAGAGAACAAATACTAATGACTTCGTTACGCTGTATGTAGTGTCTTAGTCACTCCACTCTCTTCAGCTCTCATTGGTTGATTGACTGTAGTGGAGTAGGAAAGTAAGTGTAAGGAAGGCGTACAAGTGACTGGTCAAGATAAAATGCACCTACTATAAAGTAGCACTATTAAATTCGAATTTGTATCCTTGACATTTATGTATATATATTAGTATACCCTTTACTAACTTAAACACTATTTACCCTATCCATATCCATGGCTGTGGGTAACATTTTTCTATAGTATTCCTCATTTATCTTAATTTATACTAAGCAAATATCTTCAGCTTGCGTATTACTTATGTTAATTAGTACATTTTTTTAAATTTTATATTCAAACATCAAATGTACAAAAAACGTATAATGTCGGTATGTGTAATAGTATTCTTGCAGAACTTCTGTCAAGTAATGCAGTTGCAGTGGCGAAATTGTTATTAATGTAATAGAATAAGCCTTCAGATCATACGGGGGTGACGTAGTCAATGTTATGACTAAAACTCCCACGTAAAACTAGAGAATAAAACAACAAATGCCAAATGTAACCTCAAGGCGATCGTGGCACGTCGGACGAACCGCCATGGTTGTGAGTTCGATTTCCACTCGGGAAATGATTATTTAAATTTTCATTTGTTCTCTCTGGCATCATAGACAAAGCGCGACGTTGAGTGTTGCCTCGCAATGTATTGACTTTTGGGCTAAAAGTGGAGGAAAGAGTGTCTTAACACTAGGTCCTGTCTGAATACCCCGTTATGCGGGAAAAGCGTGCAGCTGTTAAGTAACTTAAGCACTAATCATCAGATTCGCTTCCATTGCTTATCCGGGTAATCTTCTTCACGCTGTGTCCCGCACACATTCGGGTAGGCAGAGGGAACCTAGTGTTAAGACACTCCGTTCCCCACGCACTGACGAATTCGGAGGAATTGCGTGTTAAGTGGCGGGACTTAACGCCTCGCTTAGCCTCCACACCAGAGAGAAGAAAATAGAAATATTAAATATTTCCACTCCTCGAGTGGGAATCGAACCTCCAACCAGTCGTTTACAGTCACACGCTTGTGCCACTGCGCCACAACTGGCCCTGAGCTTTTTCTATTGCATTTTTCAATTTTCTTCTAATTTATATTGTGCAAGCATCTCCAACATGTATTATGTTGTTTGGAATATTGAGAAAAAAATATACTTAAATATCAAGTATGATCTTGAATATACATTACATACATTTTTAGCTTCAGTTTTTTCTTTAGCTTTTGTTTTACTATATAGCAGGGGGTAGTCATAGAAAAGGTAGTGTTGAAAATACTCTATTCCCTACTCTCCGCCCCATAGCATGTTGAGGTGTGGTAGTCAACGCTGCGTTTTGTCTTAGGTAGATAGGTATAGCGTAGAAATGTAAAAAAAAATATAGCCATTTCTCCGAGTGGAAACCCACTACTATCGCTTTTACAGTTAGAAGCTGTTCCACTGCGTCATGATAGCTTTTTGATGTTAATACACACTCTAATATAATCCGTAATATTATTATTCTTGTTAGCATCTTCATAAAAAACATATCTTATATATTTGTAGCATGAAGTACTTATAATAGTAGAGTAATATTTAAACTGATGATAGAAACATTGACGTAATGTAAACATTTTTTTATTTTATAGTAATAGTTACAAATACACGTTTATATGTTTTTTTAGGATTTGTTTGAAATATATTCTTGACCTATTTTTCCTAGTAGTGTACGAAATAGTTCATTTTTTTTTTAGCTTCACGCTGTATCCCGCACACAGCAGGGTAGGCAGAGAGAACCTAGTGTTAAGCACTCTATTCCCCTTGCACCGCTAATCCGGACACATTGCGTGTTATGTGACGGAACTTAACGCCGCGCTTTGCCTCGATACCAATAAATATTTTCACTCCTCGAGTGTGAATCGAACCCACAACCAGTCGTTTAAAGTCACACGTTTTTACCACTGCGACACGGCAACTAGTTCAAATAAATGGTTTTTTATTACTGGAAGTCAGCATCTTGAGTTCAGTCGTGTAGCAAGAGCACAAAATGCGACTGTAAACCCGACAGTTTTTAAATATAATCATTCAGTCGAATCATTGAATATATTATAATCCATGGCGTATTCAATGACAACTCGACTAAAAAATATAGTCATTGAATAATAAAACCTTAGAAAACGGAGTGTCTCAGCCTATCCTGTTAAGCGGGACTTATTATAGAACTAACTGTCTCAAAGTCTAGTCTAGTCTAGACAAAATGTAAAATCTAAATGTTTTAAAATAAATAAACGTGTTAGTGATATATTTACTGTATTTTATATTAATAAGAGCGCGTTACACCCGGAACACTTAGTGTTGCCAACTAGATTCAGGTCGTTGTATTATTGCTACTAGACACTTAGGCGCTGTTTCAGTTTTTATTGTATTTTTTTTAATTTGGTGTTTTAGTCACTCTTCATGCGGATAGAAAGTAGTGTCACGTCACTCTGAGTTCTAATTTCGAGTTGTTACAGTAGTTGAGGGCTCTATTTTTTAATTCTCAGTTATTAGGGTAGCTTAGGCATATCGTTTCCTGTTTTTTTTTCTGAATAGTTTAAGACCCAATGAGACATTTGATATTGTTTCTAAAGTTAATTGAAAAGTAGAAAATTCTTTTATTTGTGTTATTTTTTGAGAACTGTCGAGTATATTTAATATTCAAACTACATTATTTTTAAGCGCTGTGGGCTGGTGTTTGACCGGTGCAAGTGTGCGTTGGATCCCCATTTGATTCAGAATATTAATTTTTTTTCGTTCCCGGTTCAGTAAAACAAAATGGATTCCATTACTCCATTAAAAGTAGAAGACGAAGTGTTGAGTCTTTACACTGACGACTGATGCGCAAAGCTAAAAAAAATATGATGGCTAGCCGTATACATCAATGTGCGTTAAATCGCGTCCTAAGCACTTAAGCCTACGCTATAGTAGTTTGGACTTACGCCAGTCTAAAGAGTTCACCATTAATACATATCTTCCCTACTCCCTCCTCCACCTCTGAAATAGTCCAAGGTTCTTTCAGTTGTTGTAATATCATCAATGCTCACGCTTTTTTAAAAGATTTTTCTATTAAAAGTTGATTTTTCATATTAATTTTAGTGTTTATTTTAGTGATTTAGTGACTTATTTAGTGATTCAGTGTTAGTGACTGATATGTGATGAGGTATGCCGGAACGTAACGATTTTTGTGTGAATAATGTAAGTTAATTTTTGTTTTTTTTTTTAATTTTTTTTTTTTAATAATTATTATTTATTTCCTATTATATCACCACCTTTTCGTAATGTTGGTCTTCTTGAAAATTAATTAACTTAAAGTAATACTGTATTTCGTTTATTAATTAACCGTAACTAATTTGTAATTTAAAAACTGAAAAATCACGTGTATGAGTAGTAGGGTTTGAACTTGCACTGTGTTTATTCAAAGCTGTCGACATGGAAATGCTTATAACATTACACAAATAAACGCAAGATCCCATTTCAATCTGTTAATATAAACATTAGACATAGCTATTAATCATTTATACTATTTCTATATAGGAGATCCCGTCGTGACCAATATGGTTTTAAAATTATCTAACATAATTAAAAAATAAATAGCTTACGCTATATCCCGCACACAGCAGGGTAGACAGAGGGAACCTAGTGTTAAGACACTCCGTTCCCCACTTTCCGCCGAATTCGGAGGCTTGCGTGTTAAGTGGCGGAACTTAACGCCGCGCTTTACCTCGACATCAGAGCGAAGAAAATGGAAATATAATTTCCACTCCTCGAGTGGGAATCGAACCCACAACCAGTCGTTTACAGTCACACTCTTGTGCCACTGGGCCACGACTGGCCACACCTTTATCATCATTATTATCTAACATTTAATGTAAATTAATACTTTAATATTACCCATGCTAATGTTATGATTGCAAAAGTCTGTTTGTATGTTACGCTTCCACGCTTAAATTACTGGCCCGTTTTAGTTTAATTCCGAATGAATAAAAAAAATAAGTTATAAACCCAGTGCCATACATGGGCTACTTTAAAAAATTCAACCCCTGCACTGTGAAATAGGGAATTAAAGTTAATATAATAGAAACATGGTTGCGTAATGGGACAGCGGCTGACTGTCATCAATCAATCGATTGGTTGTGGGTTCGATTTCCTCACGAAGGAACGATCATAATACAACTGTTTTCATTTCTCCGTTTTGGTAAACTAAACAAAGAGCCGCGTTGAGATCTCACACACTATTGTCCTGAATTGGGCGAGAAGTGGAGAGTAGAGTATCTAGACACTAGGTACTTCTTCACTAGATCTTGCTATGAGGTAAAATTTGGTAGAATTTAACGAACTAGTACAATGCAGTCATCAACAAAGTGGATGTACACAAAGACAGTATTATTTTGGCGTTTTGCCAAAACAAATGACATTTTTCGCGTGATTGACCCAGATTTTGACCACGCACTGTCGGCCCTTTATTTTTGTCATTTATTAATATTAGACAACGTCGATCTGTGCCTTGTTGACCGCGAAAGTTTTTAGTTCAGGTTCTTCTACGGAAACATATTTATATTTATGTATTTACATATTGTCGTTACGTGTGCAATGCCATGCGAGAGATTAGAGAAATTATTGCATACATTGCTTTACTAAATTCAAAGTCTTCTTCAGATATTTAAAAAAATATTAATTGAACTGAATTTGGTAAATAGCTTCTTTCTTATATTTGTCAAGTCAAATCTGATTTTAACACATAATTCATTATGTAATGAATGAACACGTGGCTGAGAGAGCTTCGTTATTATTAATACAGATATATTAATCAAAACGTATAAAACTAAAAACTAGTGTCCGACCGAAGGTTCGGTTTCGGTTTCGGCCGAAACTTGAGTCAGCACCGAAGGTTTGGTTTCGGTTTCGGTTTCGGTTGAAATTCAGTTTCGGTCGGACACTACTAAAAACATTACAAAAAAAATGTTTTTCGTTTTATACGGTTTGTTTAAACAAGCAAGCGGTGGCCTCAAGCGTGTGACTGTAAATGAATGGTTGTGGGTTCGATACCCACTCGAGAAGTGAAAATATTTGATATTTCTATTTTCTCCGCCCTGGTGTCGAGGCAAAGCGCGGCGTTAAGTTCCGCCACTTAACACACAATGTCTCCGAATTCCCTCTGCCTACCCTGCTGTGTGCGGGATACAGTGTGAAGGTAAAAAAAAAGTTTAAACAAGCGTAGCTTTTGATCCTACCTTTCAGGATGAAATGCATTTTTTTTGCAGCTTAACCTATAGGGGTAGTCAGAGAGGATTTATAGGCTAACTCTCTCACTCTGTCCACCACTTTCCGCCCGAAATTAGTACATTTTGAGTGCGAAATTCAAATTCAACACCGCGGTTTGTTCTAGCATAGCTTTGTATCTATTTAGTATAGTATGTAGTAGAAGATCCGTGAAGTTCAAATTATTGGAACGAAGTTCTTTATCGCGTTGTGTGCGGGGGCTAGACGGAATAAATTCTCATAAGAAGTTGTAACGACTATAGTAAGCTATTGTAAGCTGTGTGGCGTGCGCATGTTTCTCTGTCTGTCTCTCTCCCTCTCTCTCTTATAAAAAGCAAGCCAGATATTTTCATTTCTAATTAATAATAAATTTAATTAATTATGATTTAATAAATTTCATTAATTTAATTAATAACAATTAATAATAAAAAAAATATTATTATAACCTAAAAAAAATAAAATCTTATTACAATTCCTTCAACAAAAGGAACTTGGTTCCATCCGGGTGTCTCTTGACACTTCTCTTGTATTTACAATTAAGAGAGCTTTTATCTACATACATACATGCTTCTCTGTTCTTCAAGAAGTAAGATGGACGTGACTCGAGTCATTAACTAGCTTCACGTTGCATCCCGCACGCAGCAGGGTAGGCAGAGGGAACCTAGTGTTAAGGCACTCCGTTCCCCACGCACCGCCGAATTCAGAGGCTTTGCGTGTTAAGTGGCGAAACTTAACGCCGCGCTTTACCTCGACACCAGAGCGAAGAAAATGGAAATATTAAATGTTTCCACTCCTCGAGTGGGAATCGAACCCACAACCCGTCGTTTACAGTCACACGCTTGTGCCACTGGGCCACGACTGGCCACTAGTCATTAACTAATTATTATATTTATGTCTCTTAACAATCATAAAAACAAAAATTATCTAATAGCCCTTTCAAGACAATAGGTACGCTTAATTAGAACAAATTTATTTACTCTGCAAATATGCAGCTTTTTGTACTCCCTATTACATCATAATAAGGTTCATTTTCCGATATCAATTTTGTATTTGTTTTTCAAATCGTTAATGATAAGGGTGGCGGGGTCGTGATCCGTATATTCAATATATTCCTTACTTGTAGTTGAAGTGTAGTTGACGATATGTTATTAAGTGCATAAGTATTTTTTTTTTAAAGTGTTTATTAAAGTGACTTTTGTTTGATGAGTGTAAAGTGTGAATTCTAAAATGGCAGATATAATTGTAAGTGTTTGGTTTTTCTTTAGTTGTTTTATTAATAGGCCGTATTAATTGATATTTTTGTACGCATATTTTTAGAACAATAAAAATAATAAAATATGGAAATTCTGTTTACTGATAATATGTCCAGTAGTTATTATATTTAAATTATTATTATTTTCATTTCTCCACTCTGTTATAATAAAGCTCAGGATTGAGTCCAGCCTCTCAACGGAGAGTCTTGTCACTGGTTTTGCTTTTCTCCTACCCCAAAACAAAATAAAACTTGGAGCTGACAATTTAATTGAACGGAAACTATTATGAAAGTATATTTTTATTTCCCACTTTATCCTCTGATTGCTATAGGGTTATACTTATTGCTGTTATTCTAAAATGAATGCGTCATATTATAAGTAAGATAAATCTCAAGTATAAATAAAAGTGAATCATAATTTTTTGTTTATAAAAATATCTGTAGATAGACTTTTGTGTAAATATTAGGCAATACTAAAGCTTCATTCTCGATGCATATTCTTGACGTAGCTGAAACATGCTTAACTGCACGTAATTAAGACGATATGAATACCAGAGGATTTTGTTAGGTGGGACAAAGTGCGGTGTTAAGTTCTGCCATTTGTAATTTTTTCACTTGGAATGGAGTCGTTGAGTGAATAATTCATACAGTCCAAGACTTTTCTGTATCACAATTTAAAAAAGTTGTGAAAAAGACGTTTGTTAAAGGTTACCTAATTAAAGATTTTATAAATGATAACACGCATTGGGAATGAAATGCTCGACCCATGCTATTTCAAAAGTATCACTGTCAGCAATAAATCTGTATATCAGAATTGCTTTAAAAATAAGAAATCCCGCTGAGTTTCTTGCGTCGGATCTTCTCAGGTCTGAGGCATTAACTTTAGTGAACCGGTGTCCGGTGGTAACTTATTTGACGTTCAAAAAATGAAGCATGTAACTTCTTATTTTGAATAAAATTATTTGACTTTGTAGGAAACTCATCAATAAGCTTTCTCTATCCTACAATAGACTTATAATTGATTAAAGCAAAAATACAAAGTCCTTAAGAGCAATGGATTATTGAGTCTAATTAATCTGATTTAGGTTAGGTTACGTTAATTATTTCATTATTTAAATATGTAATTATGTAGGGGCCAGTCGTGGCGCAGAGGCACAAAGTGTAACTGTAAAGCGACTGATTGTGGGTTCGATTCCCACCCGAGGAGTGGAAATATTTAATATTTCCATTTTCTTCAAGTTCAGCCACTTAACACGCAATGCTTCCGGCAATTCGGCGGTGCGTGGGGAACGGAGTGTCTTAGCGCTAGGTTCCCTGCTGTATGCGGGATACAGCGTGAAGCTAAAAAAAAATGAAATTATGTCTGAAGAAACCATCGCTTGTGTAGAAATAATGTCCGATTATTAAAAGTTGTCACATTGATAACGTGTTATTGGTAATTACGATCTGCGTGTTCTTGATTAACTATTTTCAATACTTTATTGAATAACTGAAACTTTTAAGAATGTTTTTAGTTTAGATTTATTTTAAAATTCAATTAAAAGTTATTAGAATATTCTGAATAGTTAAACGAATTGATTATATGAAAAATGGTTTAGTAATTGATACCCGCGAATAGAGGGTTGAATATATCACCGACTTTAATACTTTATTTTAATTTAGGTTAATTATTTAAATATGTAATTATGTCTTAAGAAACTATTACTTATGTATGCGGATATACAAAGTCTGATTGTTAAAAGATGTCATACTGATAACACGTTTATTCATAATTATAATCCCACTGCTTTTTTAATAAGTATTTTGAATAATTTATGGAATAACTGTAATTTTAAAGAATATATTTATTTTAAAATTTAATTAAAAAGTTAATAGAATATTGTCAATAGTAAAATTAATTGATTGTTTGAAAAATGGTTGTGTGATTGACACCCGTTCGTGGCGGGTGAATATCTTAATAAAGGCGTCATTTTGTGTCAGAAAACACATTTTGACGATTGATCGCCGCGAGAAAACATTGTAAGTAAAATCTATTTTTAAAGTATTCCACACTTAGGAAAATTGAAAGACATTTAAAAAATCAAATTTTTATACGTTATCTTTAAATGTCTTTTTTAAAAATCTATTTAAATTGTTAAAATTTGTTTTATTTAAAGTGCTGTAATTCTGTAGAATTTACTATTTAAATTATTTTGCTTATACTTTTACTTTATTGCAATATGCTCATAGTTATCTGAAAGTGTTTAGGTGTGCTTTTATTCATTGTTTTATTCCTACTTTGCTAAAATTACAATCGATTACAACCACATCGTTATAACAACCTTGGGTGGAACTGATGGCAAAAGGGTGGTCAGAGGTTTTACTCACTTATTTTTTATACCTGCGGCCCGCTCGCGGCTTCGCCGCGTTAACTATTTCGTCATATTGCAACTATTGGGGGCGCGTTGCTAAAAAATAAAGTAGCCTATGTTTAAGCTTAGATTATCAACTATATTTATGCCAAAATTCATTATAATTGGTCAAGGAGTTTTCAATGAAACATTCATCCCTTATTTCAACCCTTTAGAGGTTGATTTTTGAAAAAATAAGTAGCCTAAGTTCTCGTTAAGTTCCGCCACTTAAGACGCATGCTTCCGAATTCGGCGGAAAGTGGGGAACGGATTGTCTTAACACTAGGTTCCCTCGTCGTGGCGTCCGACTGTAAACACAATTGGGTATAAGTTCGATTCCCACTCGCGAAAATGTTTTTAAATATTTAAGTTACTTTCATTTCTCCACTCTAGAGAGAAGAGAAAAAGTAGAATTGAGTTCCTTCACTCGATATGCGATGTCTCGGTTTCTAGCGGAAAGGGGAGAATGGAGTTTCTAGACACTATGTTTTCTTTGACTACTCTCCTATGCGGGATAAATGTGAAGCCATATAGTTATTATACATGCTTATAGAAATAATTTTGCTTGCTTGCTTGCAAATATCTCAAAAAACATTATTTTATAATTTGATACTGACTGAAAATATAAATATATAAGTTATAAAAATAAAGGAAATCCATATAAATATATATCATCTTTTCCTAGGTACTATTGTCGGACCCGGATGCGGAGTTGTCGAGTTGGCCGCTCGAGCTGGTAGCGTTGCGGGATAGAATACACGCTGAGAAACCACAAGAGAAGGAGGTTAGTACTTTTTATAACATCTACTTAATTTTTAATTTCAGATTTTAATATTTTACATTATGAAATTTTCAGGTAGTTGTTTAAAAATATGAATATATGACCGAATACATGACTTTCGCGTAACCGCGTGTTTTACCACATTTTACGAAAATAAAAAAGATTATTTGGCGTCTTAAATAAGTCTTACATTATTATAATAATAATCTCGGTTTAAAGTATGCTTACTTTTTTTACTTAGGAATCTTATAGTGTTAGTAAATATGAATTTAATCAGTTCTAACTAATACATGATGTAGTGCAGGGGTGTCGCTAAGCAATTATTAGTGGTTAGCCTATTATTAATTTTGAAAGTCCTGGAAATCTCCATGTTCAAGTTTTAGGCCAGAATCACACTTATTAATAGCTTTTGAATAATAACAAGAGAACGTCTGTGACACAAACGGACCATATAAACTTAATAAGCGGGCACACCTCTGATCTACTGATTATTTAATAAAAAAAACCAAACTTGAACTTCTAATCTACAATAAACATAATCAATCATTTACTAAGGAACTAAAATAAATACTGGGCCAGTGAGTATTTACAGCATTCGTCACATCTAAATCTATGAGTCAAAGCCATTCAGCGTAGACATGAAATACGAATGTCTTTAACGTCTACTAATATTAGTAGTCAATACTAATGACACGAGAAGCGATTTGTGAATTAATTCAATGGCAATTTATTAAATTATAAATTTAATCTTTTACACGTTTGTGTTTAACCATGATGTAGCGACAGATTCTAACTAAATCGATCTCCATTGTGAGATAAAAATATATATGAATTATTGTTATTTGCTGGTTCTGGAAAGACTAACGCGGTGTTACGATCAACAACTTAAATTAAAGGGAGAAAGTGTAGAACAGAGTGTATTGACTAGGTTTTTGCTGACTACACTTATATAAATAATATAAAAGTGCCTACAGCTGTCATTATAATTAAAGAAAAATTAGTATTAAGTAGATAATTCTCATTTCTACACGTTAAAAGCGTAAAGCCAGAAAAATACTTATTCGTTTTTTTAAATTTCAAGTTAACATATTTTTGATAAATCGTCGTAAAAATAAGAACATTGTGATAAGGAATACAATAATTTGCTCGAGAATCGAACTTTGAACCTTTAATTCGAAAATTTTCGTCTGACACACTTCAATAACAAGATGACTAATTATAATAAAACACTGACTGTCCTAAGCAGTGTATAAATAAGTAAGTTGAATATAAATCTATGGCAAAAGATATAAATACCATCCACCCTCGCATTCCCCTCACATGAGCGCATCTACGAACACGCATGGCGTCTAACTTCTAACTATTTATTGTGTTTTATTAAATATCTTTTGAGTAATGCAAGTGGGTAATGCCTGCTTTGATTTTTTGTACATTGATATGTTAGTTAAAGCTTTTAGCCTAGTTTAGAAGAACGTGTGTTTTCTAAATCTTTTAGTTTCCTCTGCTTAATTAACCAATAATGTTAAAATTAAATATTTTTGGAAAAAGTGTATAATTTGAACCTGTTGTGTCCTTTGGAAACAAACCGTTCTGACCGCCTTAGCGGTTAATTGGTAATATAATAATATATAATTTAATTTATATGATATTTTTTTTTGTTTTATGGCTTACCATAGTGGCCAGTCGTGGCCCAGTGGCACAAGAGTGTGACTGTAAACGACTGGTTGTGGGTTCGATTCCCACTCGAGGAGTGGAAATTATATTTCCATTTTCTTCGCTCTGGTGTCGAGGTAAAGCGCGGCGTTAAGTTCCGCTACTTAACATGCAAGCCTCCGAATTCGGCGGAAAGTGGGGAACGGAGTGTCTTAACACTAGGTTCCCTCTGCCTACCCTGCTGTGTGCGGGATATAGCGTGAAGCTATTTTTTTTGTTTTATGACTTACCATACAAAAATACAAAATTTATAATAAATATTGAACTTCATAGAAAAGAAAACAACAGACAAATAATTTAAATTTACCGAAACGGAAAAATAAATTATTAAATGATATCGGTTAGCCAGGATAACATTATTTTATTAGCTTCATCGGATATCTATCTATCAAAGCTAGTTTGACCTAGATTTTTGGTATAATTTGCTTAAAAATTGCATAAGTATTCCTTATATTATACCTTATTCAGTGACTAGGAACCTGATGAAATCTTCGTCAGGATAACAGGATAACGAAAAAATATTTAAGTGTTTTTCTTTTAGTTTTTTTAAACTAATTTGTACTTATTATTATATGTATAAGTCTTGTGAACTTTATTCTGAGTAGGATCAGAACCAACAGTATAAAATGCAATCAAGGCGATCTCATTGACTATATACTGAGTAAAAATATTGAAATTAACTCATATTAGACATTAACAACCGCTTACACAACAATTAAACAGATTTACCGTTTTATTATTGTAAAATAATCCATTGTCATACGATAGCATTACGTTATATCTCTTATATACGTTAGTCTCGTCTGCTCGTTGAGCTAAGTCTTAGGTGTCTGGTTACATATCAATTGCTTTAATAATCGTTTGTAAGCAAGTGTCACTTTGCATAACGTTTTGTTATTATTTCTTTGTCAGCAGTTGGTTTAAAATGTATTTTACTAGCTCGTTACTTTGTTTGTGTAGAATGTTTTTATTTCCTGCATAGCGGAGCAGTCGGAGAGACCGGTCAAGACACTAGGTTTTCCATTTTCCGCCTGTAATCGAAACGCTACGTGTTGTGTGACGGAATTTAAGGTCTCAATTTTTTAAGTACCACCAGAGCAGATTATTTAAAAATACTTGATATATGTATCATTACCTCGAGTCGAAATCGAGTGCATAACAAATCGCCCAGTAGTAAGCAATACAGCGTAAGCATCTGACGCTACCCCACTGCGCCACATTAGTTTCGATGGCACGAGCAATGTGTGGAATATAAAAGTTAAAATCTCATATTTTACCGTTCCCGTGAGAATATCTGGAAGTCCTCTCCCCTTTTAGTATTTCCCTACACTCTACAAGGAACCTCTATCTGAATTTCAGCTCTCTATGCGTAATATGACCTTTACTAGAAATAAAACTTAGTTTCACTATCATTGCATTCATTATTGCGTATTGACTACGGAAGGCGCCAAAACACACATCTACTTCGTAAGAATTTTAAATTTTGTACTTCAAAAATGTGTCGACCGTAGCGCAGTGGGACAGCTTGTGATTGTATATACAATTGGTTGTGGGTTCGATCCCCAATCGGAAATATGATCATACTTGAATTTTCTGTCCCCCACTTTGGTAGACAAAGCCAGATGTTGAACTCGGTCACCCAACAGGCAGTCTTGATTGCCGCCAAGCGGAAAGCGATGTCAGTTAACACTAAGTTATTTTTTATTGCGCAAAAAACTGTTAAGCTGAAAAAAATACACTGTAAATTAAGTGCAGTCTTTCTTGAAAGGTGGGTACCTAACTAGAACAGCTTTAGCGAAACCGACTTTTAGGGAGTGATTGGTGGTAAGTGGCGGTGAGCGAGACGGGCGAGAAAAAAAATAGTGATTCCATTACACATAGTGTCTATTGTCTCAGTCACTCGTCCACTCTTATTGGCTGCACAAAATGAAGGAAAGCGATATGACTGTTCAATATGACCTGCGTGTTCTTTACCATACAGCTATCATCGTAGACACGTAGCTTGCTCGGTGCGGGTGAGTGAACTGGCGTGCTAATTATACGCGTGCATTTACAACGTGTAATCAAATGTCACGCAGCGAACGCCCGCCCGCCCGCGTCTTGCATTCAACATTAAACCGGCTGTTAGACTTAATGATGGATTAAATGGCGCTTAGTGTCTTATTATTTTATGTGTGTCTGTCTTTATATTGTATGTAGTGACATTTCTCTCTGTTGTTTGGCTTGTTTTCTTATTTATTCCATGATATTCCAGAAAACATGGGATATGATCCTTTACGGAGTGTTTAATTAACAATGCAATCTGCGTAACCTGATTACACAAAAAAAAAATGGTAATATGTGTATATATATTTTTTTATTTCATGTACTACGGCCACGTTGTTCGTACTTTTTGCTTACTAACCAATTCATTATAAATTTTTACATTTTCTTCGACATTACACTTCTACATTATATTTAATATAGAAATTATTTGTGACAAATATATCGCACAATGAAAATAGCAGAAACAGACAAAAAGAACTACGACTTTTTATAGCTATACCATGTTAGCTTTTTTTTTCAGTGATTAAGTATATTATTAAGTATATTCCTACTTTATAGTTTATATTTAACAAGAGTTATTATAGTATAGGTAATAGGACAATATTAGTGCATCTAATGCATGTCGGAAGCCGTTGCGTGTGGATGTAGTGTAGACGTCGTAGGCGGGCGCTAGCGTTGTGGCGGTTTAAATTAATTATTGCTGAATTTATGTATGTGGTGTCTGTCTGTCTATTTTTATATATTATATATGGAATTATTTTTTACGTTAACTAAATATGATAGGTGTCGATACTAACAAGATTTCACCTGTATTTTTTTTTCGAAAATATTGAATTAATTTGATAACTTTATTTGAAATTTCACAAAATTTCTGTAAGAATCAAAGAAAATAGGACTCCCGTTTCACAGTACGAACTACGGAACAAAAGAATAGATGATAGCAGGTTTAAAGCAAAGCATTGAAAGAATAAATAAATAGTGAAGCGTTTGTACTCGTATACATTATTCAAGAGGATGACATATAAGTATTTTTGACATTTTTTATACTTTAAGTATAAAGCACCAAAAACACTTGAAATATACTAAAAAATGAATTATTTTTCTTTAATAAATAAAATGAGTAATAATCGCATTCTAAAATATACATATAATGTGTGTCAAAGTAATGTAAACTGGTATGCGACGTCGCTCGTTCAGGAACTCGTAAAACTGAAATTACCTAACATACGGAACTAAGCTTAACTTTTCCATGTGTTATTGGCTGTATAACGAGACTTAACTGGCGCTTTTATTATTAATTGACTTTTTAATTGATGAAAATTTAAAATAAATAAAAAAACTTCACGCTATATCCCGCACACAGCAGGGTAGGTAGAGTGTTAAGACACTCCGTTCCCCACTTTCCGCCGAATTTTAAGTGGCGAAACTTAACGCCGCACTTTACGTCGACACCAGAGCGAAGAAAATGGAAATATAATTTCCACTCCTCGAAAGGGAATCGAACCCACAACTAGTCGTTTATAGTCACACTCTTGTGTCACTGGGCCACGACTGGCCACAATTAAAAAAATGAGTTTAATATTTATTAAATAAATATTTTAATTGTTGGTGCAGTGTCTTACTGTGAACACGATTGGTTAAGGGTTCAATTCCTACGACGCAACCATTAATGTTTATAGTTGATGTTTTTTTTATTTTTTCGTTTTGAAAATTAAAAAACGCGGCGTTGAGTTCTGCTACTTAACACGCAATGACTTGATTTCAGGGGTCTTGATACTAGGTTATCTCGGATGAGTGCTATGTACTAAAAAAGCTGAAGCTACAAAAAAAAATGTAGTAATTCTCTTTACTTGTACATATGTGGATGATGTAAATGTTTTGGTTTTTTTTACACTTTTTAACGAGTTGCAACGCTAGGACGTTATTCGAGTCTCGCAAGTTGTCACAGGTTGTTGAGTGTGTGTCCAAAAATCCACTTTCAATACTTACAAAATATGAATATACTTTTTACGAAAAGCAATAGAAATAAATTTCTTGTCCTAAAAATAAACATTTCTCAGTATCCCTTGATGAGATTCAGGCCATTGACATGTTTTTGTACCGATACAAAATATGTATGTTTTCGTATGTGAGTAGAAGTTTTTTTGGCACGTGACAATAATGACGTGTAAAAAAATGTGAAGTCATTGAAATGTAACAATATATTTTTATCTTACGTTTCATTGATTGTTATAATACCGATGAAGCTCATATAAATATTATATATGTTATTTTATAAAAAATATTATAATTTTAAGAAAGCACGGAGTGTTTCGAGACTAAGTTCTCTAAAAAAGCATAAAGCAGCTTTTTTTGTTGGAATAAATATCTGAGGCCTTCATAGCGCAGTGGGACAATACCTGACTGTAACTGCGGTTGTTTGTAGGTTCGACTTTTTTTTCGCGCTTTATCCCACATCGCTGCATCCTGCATGCAGCGATGTAGGTATTCCGAGAAAATTAAGTGTCATAAAATTCCGTTCTCCTCTTTCTATCCACATTATTTACACATATTTCGTACTTCAAATATCATCAACGTAAAGTGTTTGCGTTAGCATAGAGTAAATATTTAATTTTAATACAACGGTGATACGGGCGATGTTATCATACACCCTCATGAGCCAGATGGCAGATGCTCACCCAAATTGAAGGGATCGAGGCATTAGACCACTACAGATAATGATTTTAATTTTAAATTCATCTACCTAGTGTACAGTCAAGCTCTGTGTATCTTCATAGATATTTCAATAAAGTGGCTGTTACACAGTTCCTATTTGTTTTTAGAAAAAAAAAATAAAACGTTTCAGGGTAGTTAAAAAATATCTAGTGTTAAGACATTCCGTCCTCTAAATTCCACCTGAATTCAAGACGTTGTTTATTGCGTAGCGAAAGACAACACTGCTAATATTTTTAACATTCCTCCAAATGAAAATTGAACCTACAGCCAACCGCAAATACAGTTAAATGCTTTGCGCATGCGCCACGATGTCTTCAAAAATAGCTTGTTATAATTTCAAATTTTTATTGTGAAATCCGTATACAAAACATTCTATGAATTAGCCTGTAAATAAATATAACGCCCCCCTAAGCTTTTGGCCTCGACAGCTAAGCTGAATGGTATTGACAGACGTATCTGTAGCTGCCACTTGTCACTGCCAGGCACGTGACTTACTGCGAAACGCTTGCATAAAACCAAATGGTTGGTGGTTCATATCCTGATATAGAATGCTTTACTTTAGCATATTTTTCTGTCTTTGACATGTTTCTACACTGTTTACGTAATATTTCGGAATTCGTGCTAAACTGGGAAGTCTAAAATTAGATTAGATAGGAACATTAGAAATTCTTGTATAAACATCCGGAAGGATGAAAAGGATACATATACAGTTGCGTGCTTTATCAGGACAGCAGTCTAGTCCGAGATCCTCGTCATTCTATATTTTTCAGCCAAATTAGAAACATTATTATTGTTCACTAGAGTGGAGAAATCGTTCCTAGGGCTGGAAATGGAACCCACAGCCAGTCACGATTAGGTACAGTCTGACTAGACCACGATGGTCTCATGAATAGGAAATATGGGGAAATAGGAAAAAAGATTGGGCTGTTCTCTTAAACCCCTATATTATCGATAAAACTTCCGTTTACCACTGTACGTCTAAAGTTTACCTCTCTCAACTATATCGTGTGCACGACCTACTAATTGCTATGACGCTCAAAGGCAAGGAGAGTGGAGTGCGCCTAAGTAGCTTTTACTGGGGCACGAGGAAGCTTTATTGTGAAATATCGGTTTATAGGCTAAACTTTTCGACCTGGGAAATGTATGTATTAGTTTTAGGATAAGATAATGGTGTTATATTATTCTACTTATTTCTTTAAAGTATTGTTTCTTTAGCTTTACGTTTTTCTTACGCGTAGGTAGGCAGCGAGAAACTAGTATCAGAGCAATCCGCTTTCCAATTTTTGCCTAAATTCCAAATCAATTTTTTTGCATTGCATGTTGAGTTGTGTCGCCATTTGCCTTGTTCACTAGAGCGAGGAAATAAAATTAATTAAATTATTCAATATTATTTATTATATTTCATTGAGAACTGAACTTGATTAAATAAACTTTCTATATGTGTACTTTAAATACGTTTATTATTGTTTTATAACGGCGTTCAGTTTTGCAATTATATCTTAACAAGAAGTTATTTCTGATTTCCCAACAATGTAGAAAAAACTAGAAGTTAACAAAAAAGACGCTAAATGCATTCGGTATATATATACCTAAGCTTATATATTTACTCAAAAAGTACATACACTTATACACTTGTATAGGATCCCAAAAATGAGATTTGAAGTGGCAACCATCGCATACCCTCAGATACATTTCAACTGCGCCACTAGTTATAAATAGAAATCTCTAAACCGAGTCCACGGTCGGGGGTCACGTGTTATCTATCATAAGGAACACAAAAGAGATAAACGCTGTCAATTGACACCGACGTCACTCGAACGAGTCTAACCGTCTTATATAATCTTTGTCTATTTTAACTATGTGCTTATGTCATTGAAGATTAGAGTGAATTCTGTGAACGATATGAATTTGCTGATAGTTAGTTCCAGTTAAGTCACGATAAAAAAAATTAAATTAGTTAGTTCCTGTTAAGTTAGCTTCACGCTGTATCCCGCACACAGTAGGATAAGCAGAGGGAACCTAGTGTTAAGCCACTCCGTTCCCCACTTTCCGCCGAATTCGGAGGCTTGCGTGTTAAGTGGCGGAACTTAACGCCGCGCTTAACCTCGATACCAGAGCGAAGAAAATGGAAATATAATATCCACTCCTCTAGTGGGAATCGAACCCACAACCAGTCGTTTATAGTCACACGCTTGTGCCACTGCGCCACGATTGGCCTAATGTTATAATAATATTATTAAATAATTGACATTATATTAAGTTTAGTTATGTTGAACGGTCTGCTTATTAATTAATCTATGTAAGAATACCTAAATACCAATTTTGGCTTTTACCGTCTGGTTACCATTATAATTTGCGCATAAGTCCAGATTCGTTGATATTGCAATATTTTCAAAGCGTGAATGTATTTTTTCAAGACTATAAATGATAACAAGATACTAATTTTAAGTTTTTTAAAACTATAATTAACTTAACTCGGTCACAAAAACTATAAAAAAAATAAAAATTGGCGTGTATGTTTGTAATATTCAAATAACTGCTTTAACGCATGCATGTGTATGTATAAAGGGTCCATATACCAAAATGTTAACCGATTTTGATGGTATTTTCAGTGGCATATAGCTGATGCAATAAGGAGTAACTTAGGCTACTTTTTTTGGAGTTATGACTTTTTGTTAATCTCCTTGCTAGTCGAAATTAATATTGACAGCGACCTCCGAGAAAAAAAAATTATGTAGTTAACTTGCTTATTATTATTGCTAGTGGGGAACGGAGTGTCTTAACACTAGGTTCCCTCTGCCTACCCTGCTGTGATACAGCGGGATACAGCGTGAAGCTAAAAAAAAAATGACTTGCTTATTGTGTTATTCTTTCTATTTCATTGCTACAACCATTGTTTATAATCACCACTAAAACAAATCATTACACCTAATACCGTAAAATGAAATTACAACTAGCAAATTAACCAATTGTGTTTTATAGCTAGCTACAAAACGGTCCAGACCATCGCCTTGCTTATCAATAAAACGTCGATACCATATAAAATGCACCTTATGATTCATTAAACGATGTTTACGCGCGTCTACGAGCTTTTTATATATATACTTACATCTATACTTCCCAGTTATTTGTTGCGTTGTAAGTAAATATAATAGTTATTTAAATTGTTTTCGTGAATAGGTCTTGTTTTAAGCATTTGATGGAGGAATTTTAATTTTGTTTAGGAAAAAAACGTATTGTTAAGGGTAGTAAAAGATTAAAAACTTTTTTTTTTTTTAATTTAGATGATAAGTATATTAGAAATTTAAAATCAAAGTATAATTTTTTTTTTTTACATTTAAATTTTCATCGTTGAGAGTTTTCAAATTTGTATCCATTAATTATGCAAAGC
The DNA here is from genome assembly GCA_019049465.1 of Dryas iulia moderata. NCBI lineage: Eukaryota > Metazoa > Arthropoda > Insecta > Lepidoptera > Nymphalidae > Dryas > Dryas iulia. Next base: position 13,532,956 of record CM032431.1, on the reverse strand, counting down.
AACTTCAAAAAATGAACCAAGTGAATATTTTGGAAAGTACCACGAAACATATAGAACCACATTGTATTTATACGACATTGTATTTATATTAATTTGTTTCAATTAATAGGTAAAGTTAAGAATACATTTATATTTAAAGTGCCACTCAAATAATTTACCATAGAAAACATAAAAAAGCTAGCTAAACTTTTCTAAAACAATTTTGCAAGCACATTTAAAAAAATCACAAGCCGGAAAAACGTGCGTACAACTCTGAAGCCCCGTTCACACCAGGAAGGTTTCCTTTGAAGTGGTTCAGAAGTTCCCACGTGTTCGTCAGACGACACGTGTTGCGGGTCCTTTGTCACGTGCAATGACCATATTGTAAAAACTTTTTAATTATTCATGGTACTACAGGGAATTGAGAAATAAGATTATCGCAATGCCTCACAATAGAAAACCAGAGTGTTTTAACACGTAAGTTTTATTTTAAGCTTTACAGTATATTACACATAATTGTAACAGTTGATATTGGAACTATTGAAAATAAATTAAACAATATGGTATACTTTACTCAAGTACTACTGTCTAAGATAGATCGGCGAAATGCAAGTAATTTGATTTTGACAAGTAATTTGAACACACACATTCAGATGTGTGTGTTTAAATTACTACATTTCACCGATCTATTCTAGACATTATTCAGCGTTTCCAAAAAGAATGGAGAACGGAATATAGCGTCACTAAGCCGTCTCGCTGTTATATCGGAAAACAAGATAGGCAGAGAGAACCTAGTGGCGAGACACTCGGTCCTGCCTTTTCCACCCGAGTGCACCCGAGACATTGCGCATTTAATCGCGGGATTCGATGTCGCGTTTTGTCTTACCGTAATGAAAAATAAAAAAAAATTAAACGGTCAATTCTGACGGGGCGTAGAACACGTGAAATTGCGTTAACAATAAGATGGTGTCCAACCGTGTCACGATATCCTCTACGTGAAAATAACAGAAACAAATATATTTATTTTATTAATTTTTGTTACTTATAAATTAGGTCAATCGAATACACATTATAGGATGTTGGTTCTCCCGCAGACGTGTCGTGTATATCTGGTATCCTGAAACAGGATGTTACAGATATAAATAGATGCCACTGTTTAATGGGGCGCTAATTTCGAGCACTTAAATTTGAGTTGCGGTGTAAACCAGCGGTTAAGATACTGCTAGAGATGGGCTTATGGCAACATTATAGTAACTCTTAAGAGTCTTATAGTTATAGCTATTGAACTTTTTTTCAGGATTGTAAGAAGCAAAATTAAGCTAATGAAACGATATGTTCTTTTAGTGGCATCTCTTATCTCTTCCCGCACACAACAGGGTAGGCAGAGGGAACCTAGTGTTAAGACACTCCGTTCCCCACTTTCCGTCGAATTCGGAGGCTTGCGTGTTAAGTGGCAGAACTTAACGCCGCGCTTTACCTCGACACCAGAGCGAATAAAATGGAAATATAATTTCCACTCCTCGAGTGGGAATCGAACCCACAACCAGTCGTTTACAGTCACACGCTTGTGCCACTGGGCCACGACTGGCCACAATATCTCTTATCTCTCCCCTTGGCTAAATCTCTTCCAACAATTGATGAAACGATCAAGTAATAAGTTAGTTGATCGTTTCATCAATTGTTATCAAATCCCGAGAACTCTCATAACGTCAGTTGAATCTAACGGTTGTTGCAGCATTCATCTACGTATGCTCTGAGGATATTATTCTTCTTACTTAATAAGAAGCCCGCCTTCACCATTTCCTGCAGGGTAGTCAGGGAAAATTTAGTGTCAAGACACTTCGTTATCTACTTTACGCTTAAATAGAGCCAAGCTATAAAGCGTTTGTACCCCTAAGTGGGTTGATTGTCAATGTTTACAAGTCAGTCGCTGACAAACTTAACAAGAAAATTTCAATATTATATTTTATTCTATTGATTGGTGAACTCGTCTTTGTGAAAAGATTTATATTATATAAAAAAAACCATACTATTTCTAGAATATATACTGAAGTCAAAGAAAGTAAGCGACACTAAGCTTCGTTTAAGTTAAACAAACTGTAACGATACTGAAGTGACTCTGCTCCTCACCCATACAATGTTGTTTTCGTGTAAATGTTCTGCTTGTGTGTCTTTTTACAATGTGCCCGGATGTTGTGCTACAACGAATTGCCTTTCAAAGAATTTCTTATAGAGATTCGATTAAACAAAGTTTGCTTTAATGATTAAACAGAATTTTTATTAAAATTAGCTTAGACTAAAAAACAACAGGTTCACTCTTTTCTTCGCGGGTAGCAGAGAGCATTGTCATTTTTTTTATTAGCTTTAGTTTTTCAATACCAAAATTGTTAATAAGACCATACCGAAAACTTACTATATTATGGACATAATGTAGAAAACATAATACATTTAAAAAATATTTCCTACGCACAATTTTCTTAAAATTAGTAGTCTTTTTCCTTTATATGTATATGTTATATAGATAAAGCGCGCATTGCAATAATTAAAGATTCAAATCTCAACCATGGGAATGTTTATATTTAAAGTATGGGTGTGTCATCAGTCTGGTTCTAATAATAAAGTGTAATATCAATTTCTACCATTTTTTTTCTTTCTATCTCACAAGATATGGATGTTGTTATACGTTTTTGAAGCTTAAATTTGCTTATAAAAAATGCTATAGATTTTATACAAATACAAATCTATTTAAGGAAACCGTTGTACCGCAGTGTGACAGAATCTGACTAAGCGCGATGGTTCTGAGTTCCATTTCCACTCGGAAGAATATTTATATTTAAATTCATTTCTTCGCTCTGGTGATAATACAAAGCTCGGTGTTGAATTCTGCCACTCAACGTACAATATTTCAGATTCAGGCGGTCAAAGTAGAGAAAGGATGTCTTGATATTATAGTTCTCTCTGTCTAATCTGCTATATGGGAAAAAGCGTAAAGCTAAATTTTTTTTTTAATTGCGCTTATACTTTTGTTCTTTCATTATTTTTTTTATTTTCGTGCACATATAAAGTCTCTTATATTTAATTTTATCTATGTATCTATTTTTCTATCTATCTATCTATCTATATGGTATCTACTATAACCACGTGTCATTCACTTTACGTAGCGAAAGTGACCGTTATCGTTTAACGTAGGGTATATCCTTATTAACCTTAATAAATGTTACATCAGGCTACTAGGATTGTGAATAACCGTCAACAAGCAGGAGAGCAGACCCCGTTGTTACTTAATTTGTCATTTGAAATTTATACCTATAACAGAAATAATTTAAATTTCTTTAAAATTATGTAGTGTATTTTTTTTATATGCAAAACACTATTAAATTTTGCGAAAAAGCAAAACTATGTTATGTAAAAGTCATTCTTTGCATTGAGAGACGTTTGTTAGGAACCCGCACTCAAAAGTCTATTTTAGATAACTATTCTGAAGAAACGTAGAACGTCATAGTAAAAGAATAAAAAAAAACATTGTAATGAATGGAATGGAATAGATAACAAAGGGTACAGGCCATGTGTCTTTAGTCAACGAAATTGAATATAAATAATAAAAATCAAATGTTTCTAAACAAATAGCATTCGAATCTACTACCACGGCGTTTAGTGTCGCACATGTCCACTGTGCCATGATGGCTTAAAACTCATAAGTAATACACGTATTTTTAAACAGTTTTTAAAGTTTTGTTCCCCACTTAGGAAAATTGAAAAAGACATTTAGAAAACGTATAAAAATTTTAACGCAGCGGGATTCGAACCCGCGCCTCCTGAATACCGTCCAGGCGATATCACCACTGAGCATGCGTTCAAAATTTTATACGTTTTCTAAAGGTATTTTTCAATACACGTATTTTCTTACTTTGTAACTTTAATGTTGGTAAAGTTACTTTCAAAGTACTGTTCTTTTGATTTGTGAATATTACTGGACGCTTTGATATGTATAGCACATGTAAAATAAACGAACATTCATATTGAGACTAATGACCTCTATGTCAGTGGGTTTTAAAATAACATTCATTTTTATGTTCGTGTTTTTAATTATTTTTCTTTAAAAGATAACGTACCTTTTGCACTTTGTTTATGTTTATATTTAGTGATACTTCACTACATAATTGTCTTTTATTATATGATTAGACTATTAAGAAATAAAAGTGAGGAACGGAGTGTCTTAACACTGCGGTGTGCGGCGAACAGCGTGAAGCTAAAAAAAAATTAAGAAAAAATATATATGTATGTGTTTGTTGAGCAACGTGTACATGGATCGGCGTTACATTTATTTTTTCTATAAATTTTATATTCATTTGAATATTATATGTATGTTTTAATTAAAAGGTATTTTGGTGGTGGTATATAAATTATATATTAAATTAATAGAAAGGAAAAGTTTTTTGATGAAACTGACGATATTATAGTAACTTGTAAGCAAAAAACAACACTCAGGATCGGAAAAGGCCAAAGATCTTTAAATTTACACTTCTTCCCAATTGAATATGAACCCACAACCAACGTTACCATACTAAGATAACGACTGCATCCAACCGCCTTCGGGATAATGAATTGTTTCTTTATTACAAACAAGCTTCCCTCAGTTTCGCGCCGACCGTCGATGATATCGTACGTGCGTATGTACATTGCACTCGCGTATATTTGCTTTGAAATATAGTGCCCAATAAAATGTGTTTCTTGCTAAATGATGGTAAAAAACAATTGTGCTAAGTGTCTAATATTAAAGACCGTTACTCGTTAGTTCGTTAGTGGAGCCAGTGTTACGTTTAGTGCATCGTCTAAAAATATTAGTGACTGAGTGACCACATGCGTCGGTTTGTGCGGGATTTTAGTTAACGAAATCACTGTTAATTGTAATTTACTATGTTATTTAGCAGAATTGTCTTTGTAGCTGGTGGTAGCTTGTTATAGGACTGACAATACTGACATTTTTTATGCTAATTAATGATTTGAATATGCTTGCAATAGCCAATTTGAGTAAAGAATATTTTGATTTTTGATTTTGTTGCAATTTGTACGATGTAGAACTAGAAGTGATAAGTACATCAGCGAAATCTTTGCAATTTAGTTAAAATTCTGTCTGTCAAAAACTATTATGAGTTAATTTCTATTTTCTTTCGCCAATAAAAGGTTTTTTTGGTAGTACGTAGGTAAAGAAGAGCTGAGACAGTGAGGCAAGCGTGAATGCGCATTTTAAAGGGCCCTCTCAGTATCAGGCAGTGTCCCAAATTCCTCTTTGTAACGCTATGGGCATTTATTCGCACGGGAATTCATAGAATACTAAGGAGTTTCTTCTCCTATTATTATGTTGCGGATTTACTTTTTACAAATTGAACAAAGAAACTATGTATGTGAAGTATGTATGTGTGAGTAGATGAATAATGGAGAACAGAGTGAAATAATAGTAGGGTCCTCCGCTTACAGACTAATACATATTTTATATTAATATTATTACGAAGTACCGATATTGATTGTAATTTTGAAAAATTCTACGGTATGGTATTTACGATTTCTATTTGAAGCTCCTGCAGGTTTACTAATATTCCCATAGGAATTTATTTGAAAAATAAATAGGTTCCCTTATCAGGAACTGTCTGTTGGAATTTTTATATACAAATATAGGGCTATGATAAGACATATTTGTACATATTATTTACATTAAATAACCTAAATACTAAACTAAACCATTGGTATTTACGAATTTCATTTACAATGTTATATTATAAATTCCCTCTTTAAGGATCCTTATGAAAACATTCTTTTAAAATATTGCATTTTTTTCTTTGTTTCATATTATGAATAGAATGTAAGAAAATTTCAATAGAGCTTCATTCAAGTTTCGCTAAGTTGTTCGTTCTCCCTAATTTTTAAAAGCGTCCCCACGTTTTGTGTATCGTAAAATCTGTAGCCCCCGATGTGTTTATTGATTGGACTTGGTACAGAGGGGGATTCTGGATTCAACTGGATCCCTAATATGTAGTAGTAAATGTAGTATCACGTGACTTTGTTATTGTTTGTTTTTTTGTTTTAATTATTTTATATAGGTCATAGCTAGGTATAGCCCTGGTTTTAAATAGTTAAGTATGCTTTTCTTCCACTTTATTTACATACAAAAAGCCATCGTGGCTCAGTGTGATAGCGTCTATCTATATTAAGTAGGGCGTGGGTTTGATTTTCACTCGGATTAATGATTATAATAAAATAATTAAAATTTCTCCGCTGTAGTAAATCAAAGCGTTAGCGTTAAGTTACGAGACTTGATACAAATTGTGTTAAACTTAAGTGGAAATTTTGGAACGGAGTGACTTGCCACTAGGTTCTCTCTCTTATTAAAATGCAATACGAGAAAAAATAAAACATACCGTTTATATTCATCAACACATGTCATTGATCTCACAAACAGACAATTTCTTATTGTTTCTTTAAAACTATTTATATATGTATCTCTGTTAAACTAAACAACACTGTGATATAGCCGTCGTCACTTCTATGTTTTATTTATTTGAGACACTTTCACTCCAAAATGATTCTAAAGTGTTAAGGAATATGACCTAAACTATAATTTTCAAAGTGTGGAAATATATCAATGTTATATAGTTATTATTATAACTGTATGTATATATAAATATTTTTTTTAGCTTCACGCTGTATCCCGCACACAGCAGGGTAGGCAGATCGAACCTAGTGTTAAGACACTCCGTTCCCCACGCACCGCCGAATTTGGAGGCATTGCGTGTTAAGTGGCGGAACTTAACGCCGCGCTTTATCTTTAATACCAGAGCGAAGAAAATGGAAATGTTAAATATTTTCACTCCTTGAGTGGGAATCGAACCCACAACCAGTCGTTTACAGTCACAAGTTCGTACCACTGCGCCACGACTGGCCCCTGGTATATATTAATATGTTAAGGAAAATCGTGTGATCCCATTTTTACGCAAGTTATGCGGACAGATAATTATGAAATTTGGCACAGTTAAAGTATGGCGAAAATGTGCAAAATATCTATTTCCATAATAATATTTTAGAAATATATGAAAATTATAAAATTAACATTTCACACACTACCATACGTTGGACATACAATTTTGTATACACATACATACTAAATAAATAAATATTTTTAAAAATTAACAGCGTAAATCCAAATGGTAATCACAAGTAACACTATAATATATTAATTAATGTTAAACAGTTAAAACTATTTAATGTATGTATCTAAGTACGGTTTTGTGTATAAAACCAAGTTCAAGAGAACCACCATACAACCTTCATATAAACACTAATACTATAGATATTTCTTATAAAATCTATTACTTTTATCAATTTCTACACACTTTCATATACGAGTTATGGTAAGTAAGTTTTTACTAAAATAATTACTTAGATTATTTTCAAAGCTTAAACTCACGCCACAAAAAGCTATTCCCACAACGTGTCTAGCTAAACTGGGCGCCTTTATCTTTCAATGTATTATCCTTGTATAGTAATTTATACTATTCTATACTTTACTACTACAGTAATAAGTTTTTAATTAGCTTCACTATAAAATATGATGCAGTTGGCACAGATTCTCGCTTACAGGCCACACATGGTTGTTTGGTTTTTTCACATCCCTTTATTTCTGAGCGCAGCTGGATTTATTTTGTTACACGTTCATGTTGTTTACTTTCACTTCTTTCTTATTGAAGTCTGAAAGAAAGTTTTGTTTTCATAGTTTTATAGTTTAACGTGAATTTTAGTTTTAAAGTTAAAAATATGCAAGATGCTTTAAGGTGGCCATCGGTAATGTAGTGGGGTAGTGTCTCTAGTAGGATAAAGCGTTGGGTTAAGTTACGTCCCTTAATATGCTGTCTCGTTAAAATACTTAGTTTTCTTAAGTTAACTATTCTTGTTTACAATATAGACAGCTTATTTAATATTTTTTTTATTAATTTATTTTCTGAAATGTGCTTTCTGTTTTATTTGATCTTAATTAAATGTTAGAGTCATTATGGCATACGTCATTATGGCAAATGTCTGATTATAAATGCGATGGTTATAAATTCTAATTTTTATGTTATTTGCGGCTATAATTACGTTTAAATTGTATTTTTTACTCTATTAAATTTATTTATCTGGGAGACAAGTGAAGCTAAAAACTAAGACTGAAAGGCAAGCAGTTTCTAACAATAATATTTTTATTATAAGCTATGAGTTATAACTGAGCCCAGTAAGCAACAATCATCAGATATACTATTTATGACATTGTTTTGGCTAGCGCTATAAATAACGATAATGTTGTAATAACAACAACCTACTTGCAGTGGAACTTCGTGCTCGTTCTGTGAAACAAGTCTTATAAACATAAAAATTAACTAAAATTTGATTCAGTATTCTTATTATCATATTTGTAAATTTCATTCTTTCTTTAAATTATTGTATTATTTTAAAATAGGACACGATCTTGCTGTAAACTCGATATTTATAAGTTAAATACTTAACTCGGGGAAATTATTATATTAAAAAATGTTTTCGTATCTACTTCTTATATGATAAGCCGCGGCGTTCCCTCTTCATATATAAGTTTAGATATTTTCAAATATGAATAGATACTTTCCTTTAACTTCGTTTGTTACACAACTTCTAACAAAAAGGTTGCTAATGCAGAATTTATTTAACAAAATCATTTTTTTTTACTTACTTTGACCTTGTAAGCTTCTTAACCATAACCATCATTTCAATTGGTCGTTTATCGCCATACGACAATAAATTGCGTAAAATCATAAACTATAGGTGAATAACAAATGCTATTTCGTTACTACCCTCATATTTTAAATAGTAAGAACATTTGAACAAATTGACAGTACTTATAAGTGTGTTAGGCCGAGTCAAAGTTAACTAAAATATTGTAAATATTGTTTCGGTAAGTCTTCAATTTACGTATTAACATCTATAAAAAAGGCCGATAATTTCAAGGAAAACTTAGTATTTTTTGTACACAATATGTGACCGAATTAGAAGAATTATTAAGAAAAAAAATCTGTGTCAAAATCTAGTTTTACTCAGATATTCTGTTTTCCACTCTCGTTTCCTTTATAGACCTTATATGAAGCTTACCACTTGTAGCGTTTCATGTTAAAATCAGGAATTTTGCATTACAATTTTTGTTAATTACTCGTATAATAATTTTCCTTAAGAACTGTGGTTTTGCTCTGATTCACTTGTTGACAGTCGTATCATTTTGTCTATTTATTTATTAATATTTGTGACCATACATATTATATATATTATACATATTATAGACGCCAGCAAAGTATCCTTACTTACCTACTAGGATTACTAGTTCGGTATTATGACTGACTGATTGAATGATTGGTTGCCAGTTGACACGCCAAATTAAAGCCTGATTTAGAACTTTACGTAGTCAATTACTCATTTGCTGCTTATTATTTTTTTTTTTCATATTAATATTTTAATGTGCGTTTCTCAGTATAGCATTTTAAAGTTAACATTCTCGGTACAATTGACCAAAAGAATGCAGTTTCTTCGTGGCGTCTCAGCCGTAAAAGTTACTAAGGAAAAATGTGTATATTAAAAACACATTATTTTACGTCAAATGGTGATGCTAACTCAATTTTGTAGTAGTTCGTAATAATACTCTACTTTCCAAGGCAAGGATGTACTCCCTTCTTTTTCATTATTTCGTATTTGTAAAAAAAATACTGTATTTAGAAGAGTAGTAAAAGCTTGAATTCATATTGAGTATAATTTATAAAACTTAATAATATCAATGCTTAAAGCCCTAACAGTTCTAATACTATAAAATGATAACATATATGTATGTATCAAATGTAAATGAAGAAGCTTAGCTTTGTACTTGCAAAGCTCAACAGGATGTGAGTGCTCTCCATGTTGATTAAAACCACTTGACCTTGACACCTAGTATCTGTAGAGCTTATCGTGCAATTAAAATGATGAATAGCTATGATTATAGTCTATTAATAACGATATTATATATAAAAGTAATTAAGACAAATACTCTTGTTTTTAAGTTAGTTCTTTTTAAGACATAATTAAATTAAAAAAATATCTTTCGTTCAAAAAGAAGTTTGAATTATTGAATTAACCATAAGGCTACCACTGGCTAAGAAAGCAGTTCTAATAGATTGAAAGTGAAATGTTCTCTTAGGATTGCATATTTTTTATTTATACATATATTAAAAATATTTATTATATTCTATACAATATTATAATTTTAGTAATTTAGTTATTTTATGCTCCAATATTTTGATATTGCTCCAATATGTTTTAAATATATAATTTTAGTTATCAAGCTATCAAAGGTTATATTAATATGGTAAAATGAGTGATTTGTTAAATAAAACAGTATATAAACAGTGATTTAGTGACGTACTCATAACACAAGTGTTCAAGTGTATATGTTTGTATTCAAGATGTAACAAATCCAACATGGTTATGCTGAGGAAGTTTTTGGTACGTTTTTCTCTTGCCTAATAACTTAAAATTATTGTTTATATATAATATTACAATAAATTATTAATTTCTTTTCAATTAGACTTAATGAATTATAATTATATGTAAATGTAATGTGTTTTGTTTGTATACATCTAGATCTAGATTTTTTTTGCTTAAGTTATTAGAAAATAGCTCCTAATTATGTTTACAGCTTTACGCATTTACCCGCATCGCAGAGTAGGAAGAACCTAATGTGACGATGACCCATGGTATTCCGTTCTTTACTTCCCTCCTTCATTCGACACATTGCGTGTTAATTGCAACGCCACGCTTTGTCCGAATTACCGGACGGGGAAATGAAAATAATTCGAATGTAATCTTAATAAATTATTGAGGTTAATTGTGACGCAGGAACACTAAACCTGACTGTAAAAACTACTGGTTGTGGGTTCGATTCTCACTCAAGGAATTGAAATGTTTAATATTTCCATTTTCTTCGCTTTGGTATCGAGGCAAAAGCACGGCGTTAAGTTCCGCCACTTAACACGCAATGCCCCTAGACTTCCGCGGTAAATAGAGAACGAACTTAACACTGGGATCCCTCTGTTTACCTCACTATTTACAGGATACAGCGTGAAGCTAAAAATAATATTTTAAACTCCCTATAATCTAAGAATTTGTATTTTACATAGATAATTAATAGTCACAATTAAAAGTAATCAATACTTATTTGTACACAGTGCGTGCGCGACGAGGTGCCGGCCGGCGAGGCGGACAAGTGGCGACAGCGCCGCAACTACAGCTTCGACCAGAATAGACAGCTGGAGGAGGTCACCAAGGAACGGTATGCTCGCTTTGATGTTCAAATGCTGTATAGTGTCTTTGTGTATTGTTTTTTGCTAATTCATTATTTATTAGCGAGAGTCTTTTGTTGTGTAGTTGTATAGTGTATGACTGTAAATGTGGTTTTAATTTGATTTTTGTTTAGAGGAATGATTTTACATTATTTTATTCCTCAAATATTCAAGTAAGGTGGTTGATTTTCGACATATAACACTTTTACTTTTATAAAGTAGAGAATGGACACTTCGTACTGTTTTATACTTGATTCTCTCTCCTCTCTGTCTGAACTGCTATGCTAGGAAAAATATGAATATTTCGATATATTAAAGTAGTTGTTAATCAAATGGTACTTAAAAGTTATTTGAGACCAGGTCAGTTCTTCTGTAGATTTGAAAAAGTAAAATAAAAAAAATGTAAAGAAAACGTATTTGTTTTGTTTTGTATTAACAACAAATATACAGATTAAGAAAAAAAATACTCAAAAATGTTTTTAATGATTTCAGAGACGGATTAAAGCGAGTGGCGATAACATTGCAACGCGCAGTGACACAACTGGTGGCGTACTGTGCGAGCGCGGAGGATGAACTGAACAAGACGGTACTGGCGCATCTGCTGGGCCTCGTGCCGCATGACCAGTGAGTATACTGAGTGACTTGTTTGTTTTTCTTTTTTCTTTAGCTTCACGTTGTATCCCGTACACAGCAGGGTAGGTAGAGGGAACGTAATGTTAAGACACTCCGTTCTGCGTTTTCAAGCGAATTTTGGAGGCATTGTGTGTGATTTATATTTTTCTAATGTTTTATATAGACATGTTTCACTTAGTTTTGGAGAAAGATTAAGATTCCCTATAAGTTTTTCTTGCTAAAATGAATTTTAATTCGTTTGGATGATTTTTTGATAATTTTTATTTGTTTATTGGTTGAGATTTTTTTGTATGTTGAGATGTTTGATTATGTTTTTGTGGCTCTCTGAGACAAAGCTTAGCGGTGTAGATGGTAGTCCCTCTTGTATGCAACTTTCCTAAATGAGCCAAGTGGAAAACGAAATGATTTATGATTGTTTTTTTTAACAAAAAATAGACAACATACATATCTATAAAAAAAAATCAGATTATATACAGAAATAAAGTATGGGTAACAAAGCAATGGTGAAATGTTCACATATCACAATTCCCACCGTTTATACCTATTGTAAATAATTCCCTAGGGATCCCCTATATTCTTAAATATTTCAAATTTGATCACCTGAATGTTAAATATTTTTAACGTCTGTTTACCTTTACAAAAATTTTATACTTCCAGTGAGGGCAGGTAACAAAACAAACAAGTATACAAACGAACACACAATATAGATAAATATACCTACGTATCCAGTACATTAGTGCAATTCTATATTAGGTGCGTTTTGAGTTTACTCTCAGATTTATTGAAATCTAAATTAGCTGCAGCATCCTGACGTTTAGCCCTGTTTCTAGGAAAACCTGCATTATATGTACGCCGCTGGCGTCACGCCAGTCGCCCATTCGTGGCTCTTAATCACTAACACTGACGTACGGACATTATATTTGTATTATTTTTTAGGTGTTTTTATGATTGAAATTATAAAGTATCTCTTTTTTTTGCTTCAAATACACTTAGTATCTTATAGAGCCTTGGTCGTAAATAGAATTTATTTTAACACGGTCTTATTAGCTGACCTGCGTCTGTCTATGGACCTATATAAAATAATCGGTCCAATTTGCACCTTTAAATGACAAAGTTACGTAATTAGGAACCTTCAAGACGAATTTCTGAAATAATATGATCTTTTCTTTCCGCGATTACTACACATTTTGAAATGAAACTATTTTTAACCGAATTAATCGCCTTACATATACTGACAGAGAGTTTACCTGTGACCACGGACTACTGTAAAGTGTTCGAAACGTCGGATTTTCTAAAAATGTATTTACGAATACTAAAAAATTTACGCGATTAATCCGGTTACAAATAGTTTCATTTCAAAATTTCTAAAATGTTTTATATTTACACTTACACCAGGTTACGTAGGATCCGTTGATATGATGCTTATGGTCTTTGTTTTTTTCAAAAATATTATGAAAGAAAATAATGACAATTAATACTAATAAATTTTCACTTCTTATTTACAGGACGCTAGACCTCGACTCAAGACCCACCAGCCCAAACATAACCGACCTAAACAACTCTAGTGTAATATCTCGCAGTAAACACGTACATTTCGCGCCGGACCTAGATTCGATTCTCGTGACACTCGATGAAGAAGGCGTGTTGGGTTTCCTTCAACAGCAACGCGATTTAAGTGTTGATATCAAGAAGGAGCTAGAACATTCCCTGAAGAGACTGAGGGATGAGGCGCATGAGATATTGGAATTGGCTGCTCGGAGAGCTTCTATACGTAAGTTTGGTTTTTGATGTATATTTTTTTTAATATTTAAGTAAAGAATATGTATTTTTTTGGATAAATACAGTTTTTTATTATAATTGTCAACTTAAAAGCATTTTTATGATTTTTCTGCTTAGTTAGTCAAAAAGGACCTAGTGTCAATACGTCAGTAGAGAACGGATCTCTACTTTCTACCCTTAATGACAACTCTGTTTTTATGAATAAATCGATAGCTTAATTAACATATTCCGTTTTAAAAAAACAAATTGTTATTGAAAGTCAGCAGTTTATCAACGCCATCTTGTGGAAATGTTCTGAATTTCTTAAATAAAAAAGGCGATGTTTGTGTTTCTTCATTCTTTTTTGATGATTATTTTAGTGTTATTGTACTATACAAATGTTAAATTTAATATATTACAGAAGGACGACAAGAGAGTAGAATGTTGGAATCGAGTGCGGCGCTTGAAATTAGGGAGCTCGACACCGTCGATGTGCCGACTGACTGCGAGTACTGCGTGTTGCATAAACAGGTACCTTTGCTTCAAATGAGGATCTAGATTTTTAGCTTCACGAACCTACGGATAAGACATTTTGTTGTCCATTTCATTCATTACAAGTTGATATCGAACCCACAGTCAATTGAGATTACAGTTAGACGCTGTTTTATTACGTCACTACGCCACAATTATGATTTTGTTCATGTATAAAAAATAAGCAAAAATTTAAATATAAGAACTTTGAACTTGCATTCGTTATTTAGTTTGAGGATTAGGTTAACTCATTTTGTTATAAGCTATTAGAATTATTCTTAAAACTTTTAAGATATTTTGTAGTATATAAAATATATATTTTTTAACTAATAACTTGTAGAAAGTACTGTGTATCAATTTATCAATGTACGCTCGAGTTTATTGTGTATTTTTTATATTAATATTTTTTACATAATTATTTGAATATATGTATCTAATACTTTGTATAGATACCAAATACTATTTATTATATATGTACATTCATAACGCTATTATAATTTAAACGCCTTCTAATTTATGTATGTCTGCACACAGAGCGCAGAACAGGCGGCGGCGCAGAGCTCTGAGCTGAGCGCGCAACTCAACGCCGCGCTGCTGCGTCTCGCGCACGTCACCGCCGCCGCCGACACCGAGGAGGAACAAGTTCCTGATGACGTCATTGCTGAAGGGTGAGGGACTTATAAAAAATAATTTATTCGTTACTTTTGAGTGTCTTATGGAAATATATTTTTTTAGGTCTAGCAATTTTATTACTATTTTTTTCAGTTTTTTTACATATTGTCAGTGTCAGCGCTACTAATGGAAATAATTTAAGGACCCTCCAATAGGAATTGTCCATACAACCGTACGCGTTTTCAGTAAAATGTTGCCCTACTTGTTCATAATGGTCTCTACTGTAATTAATCAAAAACAAAAACAAACAAAATACAATTAAGAAATATGATGTACACAATATTTTAAATGAATACAACATACACTAATCGCTGATTTAATTTATTTAATTTTATGTTTATTTGACAATTAAAAAGTGCTTGAAAAAGTCGTTTTTAGAAAACATAAAAATTCGAATGGTGCATGATTCTGGATCTGATTCTGCATATCTTGGAAACTAATCCAGCTGTATTTAAAATTTCATACGTTTTCAAGTATCATTCTCACCCATCAAACAATCTTCGTGGAACAATCTTAGTATAGCGCCAAAAGGGGCGGGTCTGAATTCCGCTACATTCATTTTTTTATACATTTTCTAAAAATATCTTATTCAATTTCCTAAGTTAACAACACATTAAAATGTTAGTTGTTGGAAAAGTGTATTTGAACAAATATATTTTAAATTTAAACTGAAATTACAGATACGGTACAAATACAATGGGCGCGAGCTCAGGCTGTCGTTCGCTAGACGAGGCGTCGCCGCGCACGCAGATCGGCAGCCTCGCGAGGGACCTCGATGCAGCGCTGCGAGACAGAGACGACGCTAGACTGCAGGTATGGATGTGTTGTTGTCTCACTCGCACTCATATGTATAATGTTAGGTGGTTGGTGCGGACGTATTGTTGTCTCGCTTGCACTAATATATGTTTGAGACGTCAGGAATATACGATCATATAGTTGTTTCTCTTGCACTCGTGTGCTTATGACGTCAGTTTGCAGGTACGGACATGTACTTGTCTCGCTTGCACTCGTGTGTTTATGACGTTAGGCTGCAGATATGATGATACGGTTGTCTCACTGGCACTGCTATATACAGATGGTTTGATATTATGTGTTAAAAGATGTTGATTTTTCTTTGCTTACTCGAGTTTATTGAAAGTTTTATATTGAAGTTTAAAATATCAATTTATTGACAATGTTTAAGTTACATTTTAATTGAAACAAGTGATTCTATTTTAATTTCAATAAGTTGTCATTTAATTACAATAGGATCATTATAAAAAAATATGTCAAAGTTTATATTGAGAGTTTTTGGTTAATGCTTTTATATTGAAATATATTTGTTGCTTACTATAATATATTTTATAATTTCTTCTATATAATGCATTTAAACTAATATATAAATATGTTATAATTTGGAGCACGCATACATAACACAGGAGCGGCGAATATCGCCCGTGCACAGCGCTTGCTGTGAAAAGGTACACTGCAGCTTTCACTTATTGTATATTTTATATAATATTATTAATATATATTTATTATTATTATATTTTATATATAAATTAATATGAATGTCTGTTTCATTTTTGTATTTTAAATGTTATTGTTAAGTAAAGGTCCCCGTACACACAAATATTAGAGGTTTCTTTATTAAAAGGAACAATAAAAAACAATTATTACCATAAAAAAAGAATACAAAATATAATGTGTTGTTACAATGTTTTATGGTAGCTGACATGAAATATATTTATACATATACATATTTGCATAATTTAATTTTTAATACAAAAGTAGCTTAGATAAAAATTTTTTAAGTAAAAATACAATTTTAATTTTATATATTTTTAAATTGACTCGATGATGCGCATTTAATGTTTAAATAATGCGTTCAGTGATTGACACATGTATTAAATTCGTGTTGTGTATGTCAGTTGGAAGCACCTAATTGTCACTTATTATTTATCAGTTAGATTGTGCGTCATATAAAGTATTCTAATTTTTATTAATTGGTTTTAGAAAAACGTAAAAAAACATATATGATTAAACCTAAAAAACATATGTGAATCTAAGAAATATTTAGTTATTTGTGGTGATTTTAATATTAATTTACTAGATAGTACCACCACTTGTACTAGATTCAGATCTTTATTAAATTCATATAACCTAGTTAATTTATTTCTAGAGCCTACAAGAATTACTAGTAGTACAGGTACTTGCATTGATAATATTTTTACAAATTCTGTACCAAAAAATAAGGCTATAATTAATATGTTAAGCTCAGACCATAGCGGACAAATGGCATCTTTTAACTTTGGTAAAAATAAAATTCAAAAAGGACAAAAAATTGTTTGTGTACCGATGACAAGTAATAGGATAGAAAAATTTAGAAGTAATATTATAGCAAAACTTATTACTTTAAAATATAATAAAAATCCTAATACTCTTTATGGAAATTTTTTTAATGTTTGTTTTAGAAGTAAATATAGCGTTGAACTCATTTCTAATATGAGTTTAACGCTATATTTACTTCTAAAACAGTCAATTTCAGGTTTTTCTTGTCATTTAACGATTGGGCGACTGTGGGAATTTATAAGAGCAGACAAAGGTTATATGAACTTTATAATGAAAAAACATATAACCATAAAGACTCGTTTAAAATCTATGTTAGGAACTATTCTAAATTGTTTAGGAAAGTATGTTCCATGGCAAAATCCTTACATATTAAGAACAAAATTAAAAATTCGTCTGATAAAATTAAAATGACATGGAACATAATAAATTGTGAAACTGGAAAGACAAAGGATCGCAGCTGGGATTTTAAATTAAAAATAGACAATAGTCTAACCACCAGCTGTGATCAAGAAGTTGCATGTATATTTGAAAAATTCTTCACAGATATTCCAGTTTCAACAACCAAAGCACTTATATCTTCCACCACCGTCGCCGAATCATTGCTTAAGGAGAGTGTTCACAAATGTAATATAGATTTCAAATTTAAATCAGTCAATGCAAGAGATATTGTTAAGACATTTAATTCCCTAGATATCCAGAAAACGTCAGATCTATTTGGTATCTCTGTCAAATTGATTAGTCATATTATAAATGTTGTTGCTCCCCACCTCGCTGCTATTTTTAATAATTGTATAAGTTGTGGTGTGTTTCCTGACCTAATGAAATTTAGTAAAGTCACACCTATATTTAAATCAGGTAGCACATCCGATCCTAATAATTTTCGACCAATTTCTGTGCTGCCTTCGTTTAGTAAAATTTTTGAAAAAATTATTTTAAACCAAATATTACAGCATTTTAATATACACAATTTTATGCATGATAAGCAGTATGGCTTTACTAAAGGACGCTCTACTACCGATGCTGGTATCAGCCTGTTAAAGAGTGTTTATGAGGCCTGGGAGGAGTCGCAAGATGCCCTTGGTGTGTTCTGTGACTTGTCTAAGGCTTTCGATTGCGTTCAACACTCAACTTTGGTCATGAAACTACACCACTACGGCATAAGAGGACGTGCACTCGATCTTCTGACCTCTTATTTATCTAACAGGGTTCAGAGGGTTGATGTGAATGGCAAGAAATCTCCTGGATCGCTAATCAGTATGGGTATCCCACAGGGGTCTATTCTTGGTCCGTTTCTCTTTTTAATATATATAAATGACTTACCATTTCTTGTCGAAAGGACCCATGAGATAGTATTGTTTGCGGATGACACTTCATTGATTTTTAAAATGAAAAGACAACAAACCGTATATGACGATGTAAACAATGCTCTCTCGAAGATAGTACATTGGTTTAGTGCTAATAATTTATTACTGAACAATAAAAAAACCAAATGTATAATTTTTAGAACTCCCAATACAAAAATTGTTCAGACTAATGTACTCTTAAATGGTGATGCCGTGGATCCTGTCGATTCTACGTTATTTCTCGGCATCACCATTGACTCCAAACTACAGTGGGGACCTCATATTGATGGATTGGCGAATAGACTTAGCTCAGCAGCATTCGCAGTTAAGAAAATTAGATCATTAACTGACGTAGAAACGGCTCGGCTTGTTTATTTCAGCTACTTTCATAGTATTATGTCATATGGCATTATACTCTGGGGTAATGCAGCCGCTATTAATACAATCTTTGTCTTGCAGAAGCGGGCTATTCGCGCAATCTATAACCTAGGTCCTAAAGATTCCTTAAGGCAAAAGTTTAAAGAAATTAATATATTAACAGTTGTGTCACAATATATTTATGAAAATATAATATATGTAAAAAAAAATATTAATGACTTTGCCAAGATCGGTGATGCACATAACATAAATACCAGAAATAAACATAAACTTACTGCGCCTGTAACCCGATTGCATCGAATCCGTAATTCTTTCATGGGACAATGTATACGCTTTTACAATAGGATCCCAGAAAACGTCCAAGAATGTTCCATATCACAATTCAAAAAAATTGTGAAGAGACGTTTGTGTGTTAAGGGTTATTACCTAATTAATGAATTTTTGAACGATAACACGCCTTGGGAATGAAATGCTCGCTCCAGGCTATTCCAATGGTATCATTGTCAATATATAATTATCTGTAAATGCTTGACTTAAAAAAAAATATATTAAAAAAAAAATCGTCCCGCTGAGTTTCTTGCGCCGGTTCTTCTCAGGTCTGAGGCATTAACTTTAGTGAACCGGTGGTAAATTGTTTGACGTTCAAAAAATGAAGCATGTAACTTCTTACTTTGAATAAAATTATTTGACTTTGACTTTGACTTTGACCAATCCCAATATAATATTCACAAGCACTTTAACAACCATTTGTTTCTATACACACACCAGCTGGAGGCCGCCAACCGCCAGCTCCGCTCGACGCGCCAGTTCGTGGAGGAGCAGGCGGCCGAGCGCGAGGCCGAGCGCGACGAGCACGCCGCGCGCGTCGCCGACCTGCGCGCCGACAACGCGCGCCTCGCCGCCCGCCTCGCCGCCGGCGCGCAGCTGCTGCAGGAGGTGCGTGCGCGTGTGTATGTGTGTATGCGTGTGTGCGTGCGTGTGTGCGTGTGTGTGTGTGTGCGTGCGTGCGTGTGGGTCTGTGCGTGGGCGTGTGCGTGCGCGTGCGTGCGTGCGTGCGTGCGTGCGTGCGTGTGCGCTTGCGCGTGTGTGTGTACGTGTGCGTGCGTGTGTGCGTTCTGTATCAAATATGTTGATGATGATTATATGCACAGTTAAGATTTAAACTTATGATATCGAAATTCTTATGTATGATAATAATTTAAATATGTTGAAATAAGAGTAGATGAATTTTGATGTAGTCAAATTTAGAACAAATAGCTTAGTATTAAAGCGCACAAACAGTTTCTAAAAAGCGCAGATTCGAATCCCGCTGCATCTCAAGATAGGTTAGATAAATATACTAATGATGTATTTAATAAAATCAGGGATTTTAAGCCTTTTTTTTTAAATATTTAGAATAGATTTAGAAGAGACAAATATTATATAGAGATATAGAGCATCTTCACACTCTTTAAGGAATCTATATACCAAGTTTCAGCATTATTAATCTGTTAGTTTCAATCAGGCCTAATGGGCCCATCAGTCTTTACATTATATTTATTTTATTTTCTTATTTTTCTTCTCGTAGAACTAAAAAATTAAAATATCACGTATTTTCTTATGGCTTTAGCACTGAGATATTTGAAATTTAATATTCGTAACCGCAACTAACTATTATATGAGTTATGCCTACTTAATTTAAAATATATGTTACCCTTTTTGATTATAAAAAAATAACCATTAAATTAACCTAAACTAATTTCAATTTATTGAAATTCTGTAACTAACGTTTATTTAATAATTTTATACTAATATAGATAAAAGTACATTTTTTATACAGAATTTCAATATTTTTTAAAATATAAATTTTAATATAATTAAATAAATTATTATTATATCCCTGTTAACTTGATCTTCTATTTTATTTATATATGTCTTATTGTGTTTTGTTTTTACTAATTATTATGTAGAAATATTAACGCCTATAAATTATATGTCTTAATGAGAAATCTCGGTTAACATTTCTACATAGATTTCACACTAACATTTGTCTATGTGCAGCTTATTGTATTGTATTTTGTTTGCTTTTGTCTTTATTCATCTTCAAAATTTTTGAAAGCTTTATACGAAAATATAGATTTATTATATTCTTAGAAAATGATTCCTATTAAAAAAAAGTTTATTAGATTGAACAAAGTATTGAAATAATAAGAACTTAAAGCAAATATCATTTAAATTTTCGAAATAATAAACATGATTTTTATTATGTATTATACTTTTATATATAATTTAAGTCGGTACTAGTCAACGTACAACTGCAGTTTTTCCTTTTACCTAGCCAGATTTCTCTGTTGATATAAATTTAAATGACCGAGCTCTTCTCTAACTAATCAATGATTATATTTTTGTTTAATAACAATTTGGAAAATATGACCAAATAGTTTTCTTATATTCAGTTTTAAGAAATTAATGTTAAAACACTTCATTCCCAAGTTTTCTAAATCAAAAATAAAATGTCGAATAATCTAAGAATATAATAATATTTAAAAATACAATAAAATAACTATAATAACACAAACGCATGATACAAATAAGTGCACATAGCGTGTAGCGTGTAGTAAGGGAGTGGTTCTACAGATACGTCGGTCGCGGGTTCCCTCGCCTCACACGAACACGCATTTGCACGCACAATATCGTGAACTTTACTTACACGTGAGTTTATGGCTGGCTTCTTGTATGTCATTTGCTTATTTTATAGTTTAGATTGTTTTAATTAATGTTAGGTTAGGGTTTGAAGTATTTTTTGTTTTTTTTTTCTAATACGTAGTTTAGTTGAGTTTTTTTTTCTAGTAATTTATACCTTTTATTAATGTAAATGGCAGAGTGGCCAGTCGTGGCCCAGTGGCACAAGAGTGACTGTAAACGACTGGTTGAGGGTTCGATTCCCACTCGAGGAGTGGAACTATTTAATATTTCCATTTTCTTCGCTCTGGTGTCGAGGTAAAGCGCGGCGTTAAGTTCCGCCACTTAACACGCAAGCCTCCGAATTCGGCGGAAAGTGGGGAACGGAGTGTCTTAACACTAGGTTCCCTCTGCCTACCCTGCTGTGTGCGGGATATAGCGTGAAGCTATTTATTTATTTTTATTAATGTAAATGGCAGAGGTAAGTAAATAAGATAGTGTCAGATCAATTCGTAATTTAATTTATTTATTATATATTTTTATATTTAATAATATATTTTATATAATAAACTTTTAATAAAGTTTTGATAACTATTTTTTTCTTGATTTATAGCTAAAAAATATAAAAATTATTTAATGTTCACATTGATTTATAAGATTATGTATATTGTATGTAAGAAGATGATTACAGTATTTATGTAGTTGGTGATTGTTTTTTCTAGTTTCATATTACTACTTTACTAACATTTAATATAAATATATAAAAATCTCCCTCTTTGCTTAAGTGCGTAGAATATATGCTTATGCTTGTCTTTGCTTTTTCTTTCTTTTTTATTATGAATTACACGTTAAAAAAAATTTATATTTCGTAGATTATATCTAGTCGTTGTATACGTTATGAAACAACTGAGTTTATTAAATTAATTTAATTGTTGTTATGTTACTTTTACATAAATGTCTAGTGTAATTTTAGTACATCAAAGTATTTGTATTCTCAGCCATTGAGTGACAGATATGTACGTCTCAACCTCAACGTTGTGATATAGTCCAGCAATAATGTTGTTTAAAAATATTTAATAATCATATATAATTTCCCGCATCGCAGAGTAGTAAGAGAGAACTTGGTGTCAAGACTCCTCCTTTTTCCACTTTTCCCCAAAAATAGTGGCATTGTGTATTAAGTTAGGTAAATAAACGTCACGCTTTGTTTTAGGTACCAAAGCAGAGAAATGAAAATATATTAAATATAATCATTCTTCCGAAAGGAAATCAAACCCACAACCATCGCCTTTACAGTCAGACCCTATCACTGAGCCACGAAGGCCTCTAATAACCATTAAATATATAACTTTTAATATCATCACACAGGTAGAACAACTAGAAGCTCAAGCACGAGAAACCAATCAAATAATATCTGAACTAGAAACACGTAAACTAACCACCGACAATGAACTAAAAGCCGCTGAAGAGAAAGTCACACTACTACGTGACATAATAGCTAATCTAGAGTCCCAGTTGGAACAGAAGACGTTAAGAGAATCTCAAATATTGGAGCAATTGGAGGAGATGAAGAGAAGGATAGAAGAGAGGGATGGGAAGATGAGGGTGCTGGTGCAGGAGTTGGAGGACCTGCAGGCGTCCGTAGTGCAGGAAAAGAGGGAGGATAGTGGGGAAATGTGCCCGTGTGCCTCTGATGGGAAGTGTGGGGAAGTGATGGAGAAGGTTAAGCAGGAGGTGGGTTAAATGTTTTGTTTTTGTTATCTTCAAGTTTTTCTACTGGGTAGTTGACGCCAGTCAAAAGATTTTGACGCTTTGTGTTTTATTTTTTCACAAGAGTGGTGAAATGGAAATAATTTAATTATAATTGATCTTTTAAGTGGGAATCGAACCCGTAGTTATTGTGTATAGAAAGAATTGGCTGTCGTTGTCGCTCTGTGCTACGATGGCTTTGTATTTGTTATATTTATTAATTCTTTCTAAGTCGTCGTAAGAACGTCGTAGTGAACAACTTGAATTTTAGTTAAAGATAAATTTTCATTGTCATTAACATAGCTTTTAGTTCCTTGTAACAGTAGCTAATAATATATAAAAAATATATAATATATTTTTAATTATGTTATGGTTTTTTAATTAAATGTAAACTTTTGAAGGCTAATTGTAAATTTAATTGAAATATAAAAGTTTAAATCTAACATTTGTTTTGTCCCAGGCACTACGTCTAGAAGCCCGTATAGCACAACGCACGCGCATACTGGAGCGCGTACACGAGTGCGTGTCCAACGACGCGTCGGAACGCACTGAGGACGTGTCACTGCGCGACCGTCCCCATTCCCCCACACTCCCCACCGTCCCCACTGGCGAGGGGGATGGGGAGGATGGGGGGAATGGGGACGCCGGGGGCTTGGGGGAGATTGGGGAGATGGGGAGGGTGTGGGAGCGGTTGGTAGCGCACGCGAGGGTGGAGGATGCAGCGCTTAAACGGATAGCTGATTTGGTGATGCAGAGGAATCATCTTAAGGATATTGCTCAGGTATGTTTTTTTTTGTTGTTTTTGATATTGTGTTCTTTGTGTTTTATTACTTGAGATAAGGGATGTAAATTTTACTGATATGAGGATTTTAGTGCCTTGGAGATTGATTGCTGAAGAAATGTTGTTTTTTGACTCAACTCAACTTTTCCAATTTGTCATGTTTTTGCAAGAAATAAAATTTTGATTGTTTATAAAAAAGTATAGATTACTTTATATCGCGTAACTTTTTATAGATGACAAAATCTAAAATCAATTTATTAGTTTCTGACGTTATTCACCAGATGATGGAATCACATTACTTATTGTTTAAGCGTCCCCACGCATGCGTTGCTACTATCATATAGGCATATAAGACATGATATAATTATGCCAGTCGTGGCGCAGTGGCACAAGCGTGTGACTGTAAACGACTGGTTGTGGGTTCGATTCCCACCCGAGTCCCACTTAATATTTCCATTTTCTTCGCTCTGGTGTCGAGGCAAAGTGCGGCATTAAGTTCCGCCACTTAACACGCAATGCCTCCGAATTCGGCGGAATGTGGGGAACGGAGTGTCTTAACGCTTGGTTCTTTCTGCCTACCCTGCTGTGTGGGGGATACAGCGTGAAGATATGATAAAAATGTGCTATCAGTTTTTGGTCTACCTGCAACTACGAACTACTGTAAAGTGTTTTCTAAAATGTATTTACGAATAGCAAGGTTATACTTACTATATATATAATAATACAGTTAAAATTGTATTAATTTTTTGATCCTGACAGAAATTACTTGCTATAAATTTTGTAAAGATTTAACGTATACGTTAACGGGGCTTCATCAAGACGTAATATACCAAAATAGCATGTTTTATACCCAAAAATTTTGGCAAGACTGCGGTTTTACGACGAATATAATTTATCACGCGAAAATATTTTAATATCATTGTTATATAGGTATCATACTTAGTATTTGCAAATAATTCAAATTTATGATTATATAGTATATTTTTGTATTTATACATACACTTGCATCGTTTGAAATGCACTGTACAATCGTAAAGGATTTAGTGACTTTTCTCCGCGTTTGTTTTATTTCGAAATCTCGCATGCCAGAGAAGGCAGAGTGTCTTGGCACTAGGCTCTATCTCCATGCCCATGTTATGCGAGAGCGAACTTAAAGATACTATGATTTTCAGTTTATATTTATAATAGGATAAGCGGAGAACGGAATAATATAACACTAACATTAACTTGTCAAATGCTTATATAATAACAAATGTAGTGAACCTATCGCAAAGCGTGTCTCGTAGTGACCTTGTGTCGCTGGCGCGTCTCCAGCGTCTATTTTGTATGGATTCGTCACTACGCATCGATCTGTTTGATTCCGTTTGGCGCCTGAAGCTATCTGAATGTTTCGCATGTCTATAGTTTTTTTTTGATTTAATCTTTTTTGATGGTGTAGGAATTAGGTACTTGGTTTTAATTAGTATGTTAGAATTACTTGTTCTTTGAAAGTTTTTTTGTCGTTACTATATGTAGATTGGACGCCATTGTGGTATAGTAGTAAGATAGCGTCTCATTGTAAACGCAATATGGGTTTCGATTTCCACTCGAGGGAATGACTGTATTTAAATTCTCTCCACTTTGGTGCTTAACACGAAAGTGCGAAGTATGCTACTCCATTTCGGGAGGAAAACGGAGAAAGGAGTGTGTTGACTCTAGGTTCTTTCTGATTGAGTTAATCTAAGGTAACTAAGCGAAAAAAATCTTGAACTTGCTATTTATATCAACTTTATTTTTTATATCATGGTTGCGAAGAATAAAAAATAATATCCTAATATAACTTTTCATCTGAACTACGTCTTCTTTTTAAATAAAAATAAATAAATAAATAAATATAGCTTCACGCTATATCCCGCACACAGCAGGGTAGGCAGAGGGAACCTAGTGTTAAGACACTCCGTTCCCCACTTTCCGCCGAATTCGGAGGCTTGCGTGTTAAGTGGCGGAACTTAACGCCGCGCTTTACCTCGACACCAGAGCGAAGAAAATGGAAATATAATTTCCACTCCTCGAGTGGGAATCGAACCCACAACCAGTCGTTTACAGTCACACGCTTGTGCCACTGGGCCACGACTGGCCACTGCACACAATTAAAGCAATCTACATAACAAATCTCAGTAAACTATGATTGGTCGGTCGGCTGTGAAAAGTAACAGACGGACTAATTATTATATATAGCCTGAAACAATACACAGTCCATTTTTTTATACAAATAATATAATATGATAAAATTCGATAAGGAGTATTCGACAAAATGTTTTCCCACCGCGTAGACCCAACAGAGTTGCGTCAGATGCCCAACTGATACCACGCGCGATGTTCTTTTTATACTTTCATTCACATGTCACGCACGCCGACTTATGTTGTCTCTATTTCGTTGCAAAATCTTATAAATGTGCTTGACGATTAACTATAAATTTAGTTTTAAAAACGCTTTTTCCTCAATTTTTTTTATGTATCATAAAGAATTTCGTTCGTATCTAATATTTGTTTTAAATTGAATATTTATGTAAATACATTTTCTTGCAGGGCTATTAAATAAAAAAATCTGTTCTTTTTGACTATTTTAAAAGCACTCACTGCTGCTTGGCGGAACCTAACTCCGTTCTTTATCTGTTTTTTAATGCGTAACCCCTTTTTTGTTAATGTTAATATTGCTGCGTATTAAATATAACTTGACAACCATAATGTTTAGTCAGTATTGTACTTTTATTTTCATCAGGAAATAGATCACCCAATTATTAACCCAAGTGACTATCGAACCTATAATCATCGCGTTACAGTCCAGTTAAACCCACTACACTACGATAGCCACACTTAACCAATAAAAATAAAATGAAATATAAACAAAACTCTTTCACCGTGAACTTTAATTGAGTAACGCGGATGTGCTCGTGATCTTGATGTACCCACACCGCGCGTGAATCACTCTTATTATATATACTTATATATATGTAGTTGTTGGTCTGTCTGTATGTACGGTATGTTAGACGACCCCAATGCACTCGCGCTAGTTTTTATTACGTGCTTTATTGAAACTCTTGCTAGGGTTGCTTTGTATGAATGAGTGTCGCCGTTGGTTTTATAAGTATGTTAGGTAAAGTCAATTTATTTAATATAAGTAGTTGTATGTTTAATTTAATAAGTTACCAACGGGGTTACACAAGTTCACAAAAAATAATGCCTCGGACAGAATATATTGAAGTTTTATTAGTATATAGAAGACTATGAGTACCTTTGAAATAGACTGAGTTCAGAGTGAATTGCGAAAATTATAATGCATTTTTTTTGGCTAAGCGTTTGAACACATACATAGCGTAGAGGATAGAGCGCTTACTCTATAGACGTTTTTTTAAATATCTATATAAAACTATTTACTTTTATTGAATGATAATTACTAAAATACTTTAAATTTTGAATTTTTTTTTTTAAATATCTAATAGCTATTATTTTACATTTATTGTTGATATACAATATATGTGCGTTAAATTCCTAGAAGCAAATACTTATATTTTAGTCTATAAAATACGACTTTATACTTCCCAAGGCTTCAATTTAAATTTAATACTAATTTTTAAATCTACGTTATACTTTATACAAATATCGAAACATATAATCAAAAATTTTTAAGACAAAAAGTAGTTAACAATAGATAATACTAAAACATTTATGTATAATCGTGTAAGTTCTCATAACAAAAGCGTTGAGATAAACTGCGCGTGCGCCGAAATAGCCGTCAGCCCTACTGTCATTACACATACACACACATGCACACACACGCACACATACATGCCCACTCAACATATAAAAACATACGTGAAGCAAAGCTAAATATATCGAATTGTCGTCTTGTGTAAGAATTTATGGAGGAGATATTTTATTTAGTTATTTATTTGACGTATGTGGCCAGTCGTGGCCCAGTGGCACAAGCGTGTGACTGTAAACGACTGGTTGTGGGTTCGATTCCCACTCGAGGAGTGGAAATTATATTTCCATTTTCTTCGCTCTGGTGTCGAGGTAAAGCGCGGCGTTAAGTTCCGCCACTTAACACGCAAGCCGAATTTGGCGGAAAGTGTTGAACGGAGTGTCTTAACACTAGGTTCCCTCTGCCTACCCTGCTGTGTGCGGGATACAGCGTGAAGGTAAAATGTATGTGTTTCTAGGAACAAGTTAATTTAGCAGGATAATAGTGTATTTTTTTGGTTGTCTAGTTTGTAGCAGGATGTGGGTTGATTATTTTTGGTTTATGGCTTGTTTTGGTTTTAAGTGACTCTGTTTCTAGGTTATATTTTTTTCGTAACTTTACAATACATACATATATATTTAATTTGATTTATATTTTTTAAATAAACAAGGTTGTTTAACATTTCAAAGTGATATTCATACACTTTAGGAATTGTACGCTAGGACGGTTTCCAGGAGGCACGGGTTCGAATCCCGGTGCGTTCAAATTTTTATACGTTTTCTAAATTTTTTTTTTTTAATAAAAAAAAAAACATTTTTTTACTTACAAAAAAATGTTATAAATTGGTAATATTAATTGAAATAAAATAAAATTATACTTTATTAGAAATTAAACTATTCTATTTAACATCAATGAAATTAACATCTTCTATATGAAACAATTAAAAAAAACCTTTATTAATTAATGACATATACTTAAATAACCATATGCCGCGTCCAAAATTTCGCGCACCATTTACAATTTTCACGCGGCCAGCTGTAGCTCGCTTCAGTATGCGCCGATGTTCCGAAGCGTGTTTTGCTGTAAAAAGGTTGTTTCACCCATAACCCCTGAACCGTACTTCACACCGTCACACAAAATAACATATTACATTCACAATGTAACTAAATATCCTAATAAATTACAATTAGCGTGGGTGTGATGTACGCCCGTGTGTGTATGAGTGATGTTCTCTTGGAGTCAGTTTAGGAAGTATATAGCTATGGGCCTCCCGGATTTGACGGTGAGTCGGTTTTTCTTTTAAAATAGTGTTTAGTGTGTTGTGTAGTGTTATGAGCTTTTGTGTGATTTTAAAAGGTTTTATAATTATATTTCTTAAAGGAATATGAAATTTTAATATTATTATTTTATATATTTTTTAAATTCTTCTTTCTGGTATCACAGACAAAGTGCATTGTTAAGTTCCGCCTCTCAATGCATTGTCTCGTTTTTGGGCGGAAAGTGGTGGACAGAATGTTATGATTCTAGGTTCTCTCTGACTCCTTCGCTATACAGAATAAAGAGCGAAGCTAAAAATATATATAAATAAATTAAATTATTACCTTTTAGTATTATTGAGTAAGGCTTATATAGCGTATTTGTTAGAAAAGTTGAGACTTGTTTGAAGGTAACTGTTACGTAAAAAGACATTTAAAGAAAACGTATAAAAATTTGAACGCACTGGGATTCGAACCCCGCCTCCTGAATACCGTCCAGGCGCTCTCCACTGAGCATGCATTGCTCAGTGGTGAGTTCAAATTTTCCTAAGTGTGCATATAACATTAAAAATGTTTAAAAAAAAAAAGTGTTACGTATTTCAAATGGAACAAATAATTTTTGTGGTCACTTAATTCAAACAAAAATTAGTATATTATAATGGTTATTATTTTAAATAGCGGTAATAGCGTCAAATAATATTATCATTAAGGGAAGTAAATTGGGCTACATACACTTTTGACTCAACACAAACGATAAGGAAATGACCTGCTTTAATAATTTTATATGTAACTTGTTTACTTATTTTAATATTATAGGGGCCAGTCGTGGCGCAGTGGCACAAGCGTGTGACTGTAAACGACTGGTTTTGGGTTCGATTCCTACTCGAGGAGTGAAAATATTTAATATTTCCATTTTCTTCGCTCTGGTGTCGTGGCAAAGGCGTTAAGGTCCGCCACTTAACACGCAATGCCGGATGCATTGCATGTTAAGTGTTAATTCGGCGGAAAGTGGGAAACGGAGTGTCTTAACACTAGGTTCCCTCTGCCTACCCTGCTGTGTGTGGGATACAGCGTGAAACTAAAAAAAATAATTATATTGGGACTAATATACGAATTTAATTTAGTATACGTTTACGTATAAAGAAATTTTATTGTGAATGAAAAGAAATGGTCCTATTGTTAGCCCATATATGGTTAAGCTTACACTATGAGTATTTCTGTATTTTTTTAAGCAAAACTATAATGATAAATTAGTGTATTGTTGAAGTGTTATTACTAACACTAACGTAAGTAACGTAATAGACTTTACGTTAAACTCGTGTATGTCTCACAGAGAGAAACAGTGATGTAAACCTCCGTTCTCCAAATTTTTAAAAGGTTTTTTGTCTTCTTCGTGTTTCAGTTGTTTACAAGTTATGAGATGCATTTTTTCTTTTATTTTTCCCCACATAACAAGCAAGGTAGATAGAGAGAACTTAGTGTCAAGATACTCACAATTTCCACCCGTATTATAAGACTAAGTGTGTTGGTTGGCAAAAATCAATGTCGAGCTTTTTATCTTGTCCCTAGAGCGTTAACTTAAAAAAATAATTTGTTCATAAATCCACTCGGGGGAATGTTTATATTTAAACTTTCATTTCTTCGCTCTGGTACCTAAGACAAAGCGGGCAGAAAGTGGAGGACGGAGTGTTTTTACACTAGGTCCTCTGACTATCCCCGCTATGCGAAAAAGCGTGATGCAGGTTATATAATAATCAATTCCCCGAATGTTAATTGAACCCACGACCATCCCGCACACAGCAGGGTAGGCAGAGGGAACCTAGAGTGTTAAGACACTCCGTTCCCCACGCACCGCCGAATTCGGAGGCATTGCGTGTTAAGTGGCGGAACTTAACGCCGCGCTTTACCTCTGATACCAGAGCGAAGAAAATGGAAATATTAAATATTTCCACTCCTCGAGTGGGAAACGAACCCACAACCAGTCGTTTACAGTAACACGTTCGTGCCACTGCGCCACGACTGGCCTCTTATTTATGTACATACATTTATTTACATATATAGAATATAATTTCGCAACCAACCTTGGCTGACCTCTTATTTATTGGCAACATCTGCTCAATAAAGCAACATTAGTACAAACGAAGTCAACTACACTGCAATTCTCTATTGTATGCTTGTTACGCTCTCAGTCACTCATTGTGTACACTTTACCTTTGTACTTGTATATTGTACTTAATAATATTTGTAGTATTAAAGTGTTTTTATAGTAGTAAGTAGTAGTAACTATATCAGTTATGAGCTTTTGTGTACATTTAGTAAAGGTTTTTAACTTTTATTAATAAGAACGTATTAAAATTAATTGTTTTTTAATATGAATGGTTAATTTTTATATAGGTTTTACGATTATTATTTTGCTTGTATCTGAAGTGTAGGTAATTCTTTACAAACTCATAATATTATAAAATGGATTTTTCTTTAAATACCAATGTAGACTTTTTATACTATATTACTATTTTTATTTCTATCTTTCTTCATTTCGTAAGTGCTGTAAAATGTAAAAAGATCTAATAATTCTTTCTTAGTGCTCGCATACGCTATCGAACTTACAATCTAATTTTCAGCTTTCTGTACCCTGTAATATGACTGTGCGTTGTCTGTCAGTTAGTCCGTAATGCAGGTGTTTTATATGTATAGATATAGCTAAAGAACCTAGTAAATGATGTCACTACGTATGCATTATCCCTAAATAAGGTTAAGTTGGAG
The DNA here is from genome assembly GCA_019049465.1 of Dryas iulia moderata. NCBI lineage: Eukaryota > Metazoa > Arthropoda > Insecta > Lepidoptera > Nymphalidae > Dryas > Dryas iulia. Next base: position 13,501,034 of record CM032431.1, on the reverse strand, counting down.
AACAAAGTGATTTCACATTAAATTTTTTATATATATTGCAAGTTACTGTAAACTTTAGTCTCTACGCCTTTCATTTACTTAATCTTTTGTCCATTAAGTACTTTCAACACAATGGGGTGGTTTAACCAACAACTCATTTTGGTCTTAATTATTACTATTTCTTGAAATAATTTGAAAAAAAAAAAAACTTTTAGCGATACAATATTTATTATACTATATTGTAAGACGTTTTTAAGACACAATAGAAGATAAATTGTAATCAAAAATCCTATCGGACTTAAGATTTGTTTGTTTATGAAAGATCAAACGTTTTCTGAACCCTTTTGTTGCTGTAAGTTATGATTGTTGTAGTTAGACCAAAATATCTTGAGAACAACAGTGTAATAATGAAACATGGAAGTAAAACTTCAAAAGTTTAAGAGGGCAGAATAGTTTGGGATGTATGGGTCATAATATTTTTATATAAATTATATGTGACTATTTCGTTATATTATATTTTATATTATTTCCTTATGTTATATTAAAGTACAACACTACTAATGTATGTATATTATTTCAGTCTTTCGGTAAACTATAGAGACTTGTATGTATATCAGTTCTTTTCGTGAAACATTTTCGATTTAAAAAAAAAATCACTCTTAATTTTTTTTCAAATAGTATTTTCAAATACAGCAACTTGATTTAAAAAATCTATTGTTTTCTTGATATTGGAAGTGCTTCTAGGTGTGTACATAAACATTATAATATAAAAAACTACAAGTTTTAAGCAGAAAAAGAACAAAATTAGAGTCTAATTATCCAACATGCACTTTCTAAAGTGGAGAGCGAAGAGCCATGTGACTAAATTCTCTTATTTAACCCAAAAAAAATAGAACCGTGTAAAGCTGTTGCAATACAAGCCATTAAAAACAGCTATAAACGCTTAAAATATAGTGTTAGCATAATAAATCATGTTCGAAGCATTTAATCCTACAGTGTTAGTTGACTTTCCCGCGGGAAACTGGGGCGTTGTATATTTAGACCGGCTAACTGACGGTTACGCGCAGTACGATTTACTACTAGATTTAACTGAGTGGAAAAATTATTTTCTAATGTTGTGCAGTTGTTTAGGTTTTGGTTGTAGTGGGAAGAGTCGATTTTGATGTCATTGTTTCTTTTTGATAGATAGATATTTTGGTGTTTTGTGTAAGTTTGTTTGGTATTTTTTGGTAGATTTTTTAATTAAGGTTGGTTAGAGGTGAATGTTAATGCGCATTTTAATAGGGTACTGCCTCGAGCTCATCTCTCTGTAATGCGATGAGTACGATGAATCTAAGGAATACTAAAGGAGTTCTTCTTCTTTTAATACAGATTTTTTGTATAAATAGTAGAGTAGTAGTTTTAGATTGATATCGTAGTGTATTACTATGTTAAATTTTAATGTCACACAAAAGAATAGTTATATTTAAAAGACGGTATTTTACTTGTTAGTGTCAAGTATTACAATGGTTTTGTATCAATATGATAAATCTTATGTCAAATAAAGGGTGACACATGAAGAGATTGTTTAAAACTTAAAAAAAAAAACACTTTAAAGTATTTTCCCGTTGTTCCGAGACTGATCTGGGAAAGATTGAATCTAAATTTCATATTTTTAAAATTGCAAATTTTTAAGCATATTTCAATGCAAGTGATGGATATATCAAAATAGTGATGCAATATTTTTTTCTTCACAGATTTAGATAGATAGATATATGTGAACCCAGTAGAAGGTTTACAAATAGATATACATAATGTGGTTTGGTTTTTACATACGAACAATTAGTCATATTTTAATATTAGGCACATTTGAAGTGCCTTTGTTAAATGAACACGAGGAAGCGTTGCTTGTAAACATTTAATGGACATTATTAACCTCATTTTCCCTGTCATTACATTATTTATAGCAAGTCAAATAACAAACAAACAGTGTTATTCAGCTGAAAGTGTATATTATATATAAGATGATATTTAATTATAATCTAGGTTACTTAGTATGTAAATAAAATTTTTTGCTCGATGGTAAGTGGGTTTGGTCCCGACTAGTAAACTTATTATATTTCCAAATATTATTTTCTTTATTTCGATCTGATTTATAAATCAAAATGGAACTGTAAATGTAAATGATCTTTTGAAACCGGGATTATAAATAAATTACGTTTGTATTACTTATATTATAGTACTATTATAATTGTATAAACCCTTATTTTGTGGGATTGATTATTTCAATTATTTTCATTTCTTCCTGTCCTGTCACTTAACTCTAGGATTCGGGCTAAAAGTGGACATACAAAAAAAATTATAAAAGTGTTCCTAACAACTTTGTTATTATTGTATATTATTGTATAATATAGACAAAATTGTTCTTAAATTAGAACCCCATATAGGTAAGTTAACAAGGCGTAATTTCCCGTCCGCCAGGAGGTGCGTGCAGAGCGCGACGTGCTGCAAGCGCGCATGTCGGAGCAGGCGCTGCGCATCTCGTCGCTGTCGGCGCGCCTGCAGCGCCAGCGCTGCGACGCGGAGGCGCTCGCGCACTGCGCCGCCTCCGACCTGGGCGTCCGGCTGCATGATGCTCACGCTGAGGTAGCTTATTTTATGTTCATTATAGCTTAGGAATTAGGCCAGAGTGGCGCTGTGGCATAAACATTTCCATTTTCTTCGCTCTGGTATCGAGGCAAAGCGCGGCGTTAAGTTCCGTCACTTAACACGCAATGCCTCAAAAAAATCGGCGGAATAAGAGAAACGGAGTGTCAACAATAGGTCTTTTCTGCCTACCCTGCTGTGTGCAGGATACAGCGTGAAGCTTAGGCTGTTTTTGGGTGAGAACTTGTTTTAAAATGTCTAAGACAATTTCCTAAATTTATGGAATCAATGGAAAATTAATATATTATTGTGTAAAAGAATATTTAAAGGATAAAATTACATGGATGTAATCCGATTTAAGTTTAGTGCAGAATTCAACAGTTACTAAACCTTTCAAATATAAACGTTCAATAATAAAATTACAATTTTTATATTTGAAAAAAGCAACTATTGAGTTTCTATGTGGCTTTATATCCATTTGACGATTTAAAAATGTTTGTTCAGTGAAAAATATGTTGAATTTGAAATTATCACTTTTAAATGTAAAAAGTAATTATTATAAACTCTGTTCATTGGACTACTTGTTTGTTTGAAAAATAAAATATGTTATCTTCAAATCCTGCTGCTGCTGCTCTTATCGTACGGGAATGAATCCGAATAGTAACTTTCATAAGATTTTTTTTCTTTTTTTTCTTTTTTTTTTCCTAGAGTTTGACTAAACGCAGTATTATATTTGATACATGTAATGAGCAGAAAGTGAAAAACCGAGTGTAAAATACTAAATTAGGTTTACTCTGTCAAACTTGTCCTAGAATCTAAAATGTCATGTCTAAATTTTTAGACACCTTTGTTAAACAGGATAATCTAAATAAGAAAATAGCGCTACTTAGCGTAGCCTAGATTTCGGCCTAGACTGTAAGGTACTGCCAGTGTTAGTTACAGTAATTGAATAATAGAATCATCTCGAGTCATTTACTCTTATTAGATGAAGAAACATTGTACTTACATACTTACAAACAAGTACTTAGAATTTTTTTATACGTGATTAAATATTTTTTTTTTTTTTTCTTTGTAAAGACTAACAAAATTTGATTTTAAAGACATCGTGGTATACACAGTGGTATAGCCTGTCTGAGTGTAAACGCGATTTTTTTGTGGATTCGATCCCTACTTGCTTGATTTTTTTGTATTTCAATTATTTTCATTTCTCTCGATACTGAGTTTTATACTGTAATTACTGTAGGTTCACACCCCACTTGGGGGAATAATATAAAACTTTATTATATTTAAATTATTTTCATTTATCCGTTCTGGCGACAAGATAAAACGCATCGTTTTACGTCATCGAATACGTCACTATACACACAAAGCTTCGCTTTCAGGCAAAAAGTTGAGAACAAAGTGACTTGACACTATGTTCTCTATGACTGCCTTGTTATGGAAGCTGATTTTTATTTAAATTAATTTTATGCATTGTAATTTATAGGTACAAAGGTTAAAAGAAGAATTAGAGACCAAAGACAAACAATTGACGCGATTGAAACAGAATCTAGAAGAGAGAGACAAAAATGGCGACCAACACCTGTTGTATGGGAATTCATGTATGTATATTGAAATTAATGTAATAATCTAATTAACAAAAAATAAAAAGAAATAAAAAAAAGTGGCCAGTCGTGGCCCAGGGGCACAAGCGTGACTGTAAACGACTGGTTGTGGGTTCGATTCCCACTCGAAGAGTGGAAATTGTATTTCCATTTTCTTCGCTCTGGTAGGATAGCGGTAGGTAAAGCGCGGCGTTAAGTTCCGCCACTTAAAACGCAAGCCTCCGAATTTGGCGGAAAGTGGGGGGCGGAGTGTCTTAATACTAGGTTCCCTCTGCCTACCCTGCTGTGTGCGGGATACAGCGTGAAGCTAAAAAAAAACAAAATAAATAAATAAAAAAATAAGAAAAAATAGTTTTTATAATAATAAAAATGGTTTTAAATGTTATAGTAGTGCAGTGAAACATTGTTACTGTAAACGCAGTGATTATGGGTTCGAGTTCCACTCAGGGGATGATAATATTTACTGCTAAAGCTATATTACATACAATGTCTGTATTCAGGAGTGTCTTGTCACTGCTTCCTATATACCTATTTTCCTACAAGAGAAAAAACATAAATCCTGCAAATTTAAATGGTAAAGTTTTAAAAGTCAAAAGAAAACTTAAAGCAATATTTTTACAATAAACAAACATTGCTTATTTAAACATCTTCATGACACAACGAGACATGTTTGGCTGGACGCCATTATTATGGACTCAAATCCTACTTCGGTATGTCCTTGTATTTAAACATGTTTTTGTTTACTCAGTCTAATTGGATTAAAAGCTATTGCTCAGTTATAAAATAGTATATTTATGTATATTATATATGTATGTCATATTAGCATTATACCTATTTCCATTTTATATGTAAATGAAATTTAAATTATTTGTTCAATTTGTATTTATGTAATACCTAGCTGAGTTCCAGAGATACCCAAAACAAACGTACAGACAGAAAAAAATAAAAAGATGCTATTCTATGTGTACGCTGTATTCATATACATATATGCATTTATTTTCTTACTAGCGGCCTGCTCGCGGCTTCGCCGCTTGAACTATTCCGTTATATTGCAACCCTCGGGGGCAGATTTTTAAAAAATAAAGTAGCCTATGTTTAAACTTAGATTATAAACTATATTTGTGCCAAAATTCATTACAATTGGTCAAGCGGTTTAGATTTTTCATATAAACTTTCATCCCCTATTTCAACCCTTTAGAAGTTGATTTTGGAAAAAATAAGTAGCCTATGTTAGACCCAGTCACTTTTACTACTTTCATTCTAAACTTCATCTAAATCGGACTGGTAGATTAGGCGGGAAAGCGTGACAGACAAACACACAGACTTTCGCATTTATAATATAAGTATGGATATGCATTTAGCTATAAGCGGTTATTTAAATATTATAAACGGACACTCGTAACTTTAATGATTTGTATAGATATAGTGAATGTAATGTAATGAAAGAAAAATGTTTTCAGGTAATTCAAAAGATAGAGTGGCAGTATTAGAACGCGAGCTCTCTAATGCGCAGTCGAAGGTGGCGCAGTTGGAGGCAGCACTGCGCGATAGGGACTTGCAGCTTAATGAAATTATGGGTAAATTATTGTAGTTTTTATAGCTTTAGATTTTATATTGTCCTAGTGCTAAATGGAGAACGGGAGGGTTTCTCCACTTTCTATCCTATTCCTATTTTGAGATATTGCGAATTGAGTGAAGGTACTCGTCGCCGCGCTTTGTCATTTGGTGGCATCATTTTTAAATATAATTATTTTCTCGTGTTGAAATCGAACCCACTACCATTGCTTTACAGTCACACACTGTTTCGTTGCACCACGACAGCCTAAACTACGGTCCGACAATAGTATCTTAGAGGAGCGACGAAATGAAAATGGTTTAATAATAATATGGCACAAGCGTGTGACTGTAAACGACTGGTTGTGGGTTCGATTCCCACTCGAGGAGTGGAAATATTTAATATTTCCATTTTCTTCGCTCTGGTGTCGAGGTAAAGCGCGGCGTTAAGTTCCGCCACTTAACACGCAATTCCTCCGAATTCGGCGGAAAGTGGGGAACGGAGTGTCTTAACACTAGGTTCCCTCTGTCTACCCTGCTGTGTGCGGGATATAGCGTGAAGCTATTTTTTTTTTAATAATATAATATTATTTATCGTCTTTGTTTACAATTGAAAATGTATTAACAAAAAGTATCTTAAAATTTACTATGTATATTTTTCTGCTTGGGATAAAAATATTAGTTACTTTTATGCTTAGGATAAAAATATTTGACTTTGACTTCTATTTTCGGTCATATCATCTACAAGATATGTCCAAAAAAGCAAATTAATATATACAAAACATTACATTGCATTTCATTGCTCATATACGACGTATATTGACAGCGACATATAATGTTATTGCCCGGCTTGGACCACCTCCAAGTCCGTTGCATCTATTTAGGTTAACTCCACACCGTCAGGTCTAGACTTCATACTAATTTGCATCATGATTCATTCACAGCGCTCAAACTTAACGACGAAGAGCAAAAAAGCGAAGTTGTTGAGACGAAAGCGTCCGCTCGCACTCTAAGCGACATTGTCTCTATATCGGAATACGACGAACAGGACCAACAAATGCGACGAGCGGAACTCAAAACTCAAAATTTGAGTTTAGCTCACGAGTTAAAAGATAGAAGTAACTTAAATAAGACATTGCCACCGGAAGTGCAAAAGCCTAACATGAGTTCTCTCAATGTAGATTATGTTGATCATTTTGATGTGAATTATACACCGCGGGCTGATTCGTTACCAACGCACTTAACGTCTACTCAAAATAAAGAAGCATATAAAAGGAATGCAAATGAAACTACTGTTTTTGGTATGTTTGACAAGTTTGGGGATAGTTTAAAGAATTCTACAGAACAAAATATACCAGATAATTGCTCAATGTATCCGAACAGAGAAGTTAGTGACAGTAAGAACAACAGTGTTGAGCCAAAGAAGATTAACTTTTCGCTTGAGGCTTCTGATAATAAAACGCAAGAGGAATTCACGTCATTGCGTGAACTAGGCATCATGCTAGACGTGAAACAAGAAAACTTCCCCGATATACTGACACAGTTGAAACATGAGATAAAGAAATCTAGAAATGAATTGGAAACTTGTAAATCTGAACTGAAGAACGCAGAAGAGCAGCTTTGCGAGTTTCCCGCGCTAAAGGAAGAAGTGGAAGAACTGAAAGGTCTTCTAGAAAACACCATGGCCACTATGGAGAATGACAAGAAGTTTTATGAGAATCAATTAGAGAACTTCTCCTCTAATAAGAAGCTTCTAGAACAAAGGCTAGAAGAACTTACTCAAGACGCCGCCGAAAAGGCAAAGGATTTACACTTGCTTAAAGAAGATATTCTCCGTCGTGAGAATATGATATTAGAGCTCGCTAAAGAGAAACGTAATCTAACCAATAAAATTACTGAACTGGAAACCACTTTAAATGACATTCAATCAAGAAATACATCATTAGAAAAATATGAAATAGAAAACAAACAGTTAAGAGATAAAATAAATGAGTTGCAGAAGCTGGAGCAAATGGTCTCCGAGAAGAACCAACAGATAGACAGCTTGAACCAGCATCTGGACCGCTTGGATGACTTGCAGAGATGTCTCAACGACAAGACGGAGGAAATGGAAAATCTAAAAGAAGCCTTACACGGAAAAACTAACGAATTATTCCAGGTGCGAGATTCTGTTGCCACTTTGAATCGTGATATCGCAAAAGTTATAGAAGAAAACGATCAACTCAGCTACGAAAATAAAGATCTGAAACTAAAACTAACCAAATTAGAAAAAGAACAAGAAAATGCTTCAATCAAGCAACAGAACAGTGATTCTGAATTGGAAAGACTGAACTCTTTGAATAGTGAACTGACATCACGAATAGATGAACTGAAAGATCTGAATGACAAGCTCAAAGATAAAGAGACTGAAATAGAAATACTAAATGAGGATATAAATTCGTATCACTGTGAAATTGCGTTATTAAAAGAACAGTTGAAAATGGTGTCTCGGAGTCCTTCCCCGAAAAATAAGGATGAGGAGAAGGCGCTCACAACGCGGCAGGCGGCGAACGATAAGAAACAGCTGATTAAAATTAAAAAGCAAATCACTTTGCTACAACACGAGCTCGATTTTCATAAGAAGGAATTAAATGATAAGGTAATTTGAATTATTTGTCTCCTTTAGTTGTACATTTTTTTCCTGCATAGCAGGATAATCAGAGAGGACCTAGTGTCACGACATTTCGTTCTCACTTTCAAGACTTTGTGTGTCGAAAGACGGAGCCAAATGAGCCTTTCATTAGAGCGGAGAAATAAAAATAATTAAATAATATGTATTTTTAGTATTTTCGTTTAATTTATGAAGTAAAACTTCGTTGTTCTTATATTCATTTCAAAATTTTGGAATTACTCAAATGACTTACAAAATTAAATTAAATTTATTTGCATAATATTATTTTAAATATGAAGAGTACATTTTAATACATATTTAAACAGGCCTTCGAGCTAGCCAAAGCGAAGTTAGACCTGACAGAGGCGCGCAACAACGGCTCCTCCCTGCAGCAGCAACTGCACGACGCCAGGGAACGCCTCGACCACGTACAACACCGGTAACATATCATAAAAATACTTATATTTTTGGTTGTTCCTCGCCCTCTCTCCCTCCCACCGTTTATCACAATTTCACTCTTACTTTTTTCCTTATTTCTTTATTCACGCAGGACCCATTCAAACAATTTTAATGAGTCCCAACTGTCAATATTTCTATTTCAATATTTGAAACCTCTAAGCTAAATTTTTACTATCAAACGTTATTTTATTTAACGTTTTTTTAGACCAATTCTACACAGTCACATTGTTTGTTTATTTTATATTATTTTTTTTTTAATATTTAATATCTTATAAAAAAATATTTTATTATAAATCATCAGCATTTATTGAACCAATAAGTTTAATTTGACTCGTGTTTAAATTCCTTTAAACGTAATATGAAATAAGTCAAAATATACTTATTCAAATACAAAAATATTATATACCATTGCATTATTACAGTTTACGAGAAGAGTCCAATGTGAGCGAGCTAAAAGAAAAGTTGCGAGACAAAGCGGAGAAGTGTCAGGAGCTGGAAGCGGAACTGATGCACATGAGAGATATTGTTGAACGGTAAAAATAAAATATTTATTGTAAATGTATTCATTATATGAGGCCGTCGGGGCACAGTGTGATTGCGTCTGACTGACCAGTGGTTGCGAGTTTGATTTTCACCCGGGGAGTGATTAATTTTTTTAATCTTCTGTCACTCAACACACATTATATCGGATTTGTTTAGAAAGTGATGAACAATTTTATTTATTATTTATTTTAAACTTTAAACTTTTTTTAAACTTAGTTAAAAAAACTTCATCAAATGTTTATTCCAACAATGAATTTTGGAATGTATGTATGAACATACAATAATGTATATATGAATGTATGTATGAACATACAATATATAAAACCTTCCACTGATAATAAGAAGCTAAATCTTAATTTTAATACCCAATACATAATTTAACAGTATTTTTTCTGTACGCAACAGGCTCAGACAGTCCACCGGAGACGTAGAAGCGGAGAGAATAGAGAGAGAAGAGAGTCGTTCAGCGGCGGTGCGGTCCCCCACCGCGGAACTAGAACGTGCGCTACGAGATCAATTGCACTACTCCCATGCTTTAGATGAGGATATTATGGAACAGGTAATTAATTAATTATAGTAATTTATAGATTATTAAATGGTTTATCGTTTTTTTTTTAAATTATTTGTTAATATAACGATTTAATTTATATTTTATTAATATTGTTTTTATTTGTTAATACTGTGGTTATCCACAGTCGATGGTTGATAATGTTTGATGTTGATAACGTTGGGAATAAGCATAAATAAATTATAAAATAATTTTTAGATAATGTTTAAGAAATTGGGTCTCAAATTGGGGTTTCCAAAAGCGCGGGTTCGACTCCAAGCGTTCTGCTGCTCAGCCTTTTATATTAAAATATGATATAAATCCGACTACGTCTAAATGCTTTTTATATCTAAAGTGTAAAACTCTTAAAATATTAACAATTTTGGTGACTACTACTTTTTAATTAAATTATTTATTCATTTAAATATGCACATAAGTAATGAATTTATTTCTTATATTATTTTATTTTGTTCTGTATCAGATTTTATCAGCAAGCAGTGATGAGAGGGACGACATACCAAGACTAGCTTTAAACACTTCCAAGTAAGTATTTCATTTTTTTTCTTTTTTTATGACAGATACAGATGTTATTTTACTAAGAATTTTGACGCAGCTGGTAGTAGAACGCATGTGTTACCGATTAGAGCGCTTAGGCGGTTTCCAACAGGCGCGGGTTCGAATCTCGCTGCGTTCAAGTTTTATACGTATTTAAATGTCTTTTTTGAAGTTTTAAATGTAAAATTTGTTACTTTATTTTTTATGATATTAGTATAGATCAATGAGAGAGAAAGGAGCGACAAACGCTACGGTCCGTGCATACTTTGTTCGCCTCGTGAAACCTCTTCATACTATTATTTATTAGATTGCAGAATATTTATTAGATTAATACATAATTGCAGTAGATCGACAAGCTCGGTGCAGTCGTCGTCGTCAGAACGCTGGAATCGCCTTCGCGCTGATAATGAGAAGCTGGAGATGCAGCTGCGACATGTGGAGTGCCGGCTGCAGGACAAGGATGCTCTTATTGAGGAACTTAATAGGTATAAATATCTAATATAAAAGAATGTATAAATAAAGTCTAAACAATAGCAAAGAAAATACGTTTGAGATATATTTCTTGCAATTTTTTTATATTTTTTGCAAGTATGAAAGAATAGGTAAATTTTTTCTTTCATATTTTAATATTGATTCATATTGATTCGTTTGCATTATAATCTGGAGTGCACAATATTAAATATACGCATATATTATTTACAAATGAATACATCCATTATTTAAGAATGGAGAGGAATTTAGTAAAAACAAATTTTAAAAATATTTTTAATAAAAATCACAATGAACTTAAAGTAAGTAACTACAATAAAACTAAAACACAAGTGAACAGTAATTTAATAATCAACATTTTAATATTTATTAAAGCAAGGGATATTAATTTATTTTTAAATGCAAATATACTGTTTTGATTCCTGAATGTAATATAATACGGTATACATATTGCAACTCAGTCGTTCACTTTCCATTCGGAATTGGGCTTGTTGAGTGGCGGAATATAATTTGTCTTAAGTACACCAGAGCGGAGAAATAATTCCTCTTATATAAATATTTCCTTGAATGGAATTCGGACTTGTGTTATATAATTAAATGAATTTTTCCGCTGTCCGTTGTGGGCAGGGTGCGCGACAAGCTGTCGGCGGAGGCGCAGTCGGCGCGGCTGCGGCTGGACGCGGAGCGCGACAGCTCGGCGCGCCTCGCGCTGCTGCTCGACGCGCACAAGGACAGCGCCGACGCGCTGCACGTACGTACTACACCACGCTACGACACGCAATATACTGCACTATATTACCTACACTGCATTACACTGAACTACTATACCTCCTACTTTAACCTTTTTTAAAACCTTATTTATTTACGTAGACTATGTAAACATTAAATAAATTACATTCTCTCTTGTCAAGCGAATGTTTTAACAATTATTTTTATAATCTTTGAACAATCAGTCCTTTACGTAGTCATACTTAAAAATAATAAAATCCAGTAATTTCTAACAATCGTAGCTTACCCGTTAATATTTGTATAAGTAATACAATTTCCAAAAGACAGGAATTCGAGTCCCGAATCGATCAAGTACGACTTTTTTTAAATTTTTAACTATTTTACTGTCTAGTCAGATATATAAGAAAAATTAATTACTAACTCTTCATGATATGAAAAATATACGAAAAATAAAACATTTGCTTCATGATGTTGAATTTACTTACAAAAAATAAATTTAACAAATATTTTTTTCAAACAGAACCAAGACGCCAACATGATAGAAATGCTAAAACGTCGTCTAGAAAGTGCGATGAAGTCGGAACTAGAGGTGCAAGAACGTGAACAAGAGCTCCTGCAACGGTTACAGCAACTGGAGAGAGCGTTACCACCATCACCACCCACTGATCAGCTACAGCAAGAGGTACTGCTAATTACTGTGTAACTTATAAAAAGCAGCTTTACACTTTGTTCGGTAGTCAAAGAGGACCTAGTGTTAAGACACTCCGTCCTCCAAACACCGACCGAAATCGAGACATTGCGTATTAAGTGGCAGTACTCAACGCCGCGTTTTATCTTTGGTGCCAGAGTGAAGAAATTAAAATTTAAATATTCCCACGTCTGAATGTTTAAATGAATGCTTTTTATATATATCAAAATTTGCTACATTAATTATTAATTGTTTTTATTTTATCTCTTTGGTAATGTAAAAGCTGTTTTGCTTTATAACGTAGAAAAAAAAAAACAATAAACTAGGCGGATGGTGCAGGCCCAAATATTTTAATACTAGGTGTTCTATTTCTATGAAACATATAAGAAATACATCAATTTAATAAAATTAATAATATTCACATGTGGATAGGCGGATGTGAGGCCAGTTGTGGCCCAGTGGCACGAACGTGTGACTGTAAGCGACTGGTTGTGGGTTCGATTCCTACTCGAGGAGTGGAAATATTTAATATTTCCATTTCCCTCGCCCTGGTATCAGAGGCAAGCGCGGTGTTATGTTAAGGGGAACGGAGTATCTTAACACTAGGTTCCCTTTGGCTACACTGCTGTATGCGGGATACAGTGTGAAGCTAAAAAAAAATATCCACATTACTATATGTTTCGCACACACGCATAAGCGTGTTATATAAATAAAGTGATATATGTTGTGCTTTGACAACAACACATTGTTTGTGTGTCAATGAGTAGTATAAATAAATAATAATAAATTGTAATGTAAACTTTATTTATGTATTTGTGTTATTATAAAGTAAAATATCTTGTCATAATTATTGTGATTTATTATTACCAAAATAAAAATGAAAAATGTGTTACTCCATCGAAAGGGCGGGAAGAAATTAATAATAAAAATACAGATACAATATTAATGTTTAGACTGGGTCACTGATGAACTGTAATATAGATTATAAATAGCTAACAATAATATGCCTTAATAATTACACCTACAGAAGGAGCGTAGTGCTCGAGCGGCAAGCGAAGTGTCCCTACTGCGGGCGCGGCTCGAGCTCGAGCAGCGGCGCGGCGCCGAGCTGGCGGCCGCGCTCGACGCGGCTCGAGCGCAGCAGCGCCGCGACGCCGACGCGCTCACGCAGCGCTGCGCCGCGCTTAAAGCGGAGCTCGCCGAACTACGCAGGTGCGGTGAAGCGCTTTTGTGCTTGTGTGCACTGTTGTTAAGTTGTTATAAGTGTTTAACAATTTCGTCGTAGATCATTGTAGACCGTTCTTAGCGTTTTATTGTTTAAGCGCTTTACGCTTAGATTTATTAAAGCATGGTACATTTTTTATGGTTAATTGAGAGGGGTAGTATGTTATTGTATAATTGATGGTTGTAGATTCGATTCCTGTTGATGAGAAATGATCATAATTAAATTATTTTTATTTTTCTGCTTTGGGTAAATAGACTAAGCATAGCATTTAGTTCCGCCATTCATTATGTTTATATTTTCGCGGGGAAAATAGAGAGTGGAGAGTCTTGATAATAGGTTTTATCCGACTACCCTGCTGTACGCCGTGTGAAGCTGCATTTTCTATAATAATAATAGTTCAAACTTATACAAAATGAAGTTGCCACAATTAATGCTTACTTTATTCATGATTATGAATCTCGTTTTTATTTCACATCTTGAATCGAATTGAATATAAAAAAAAACTTAATTTCATATATAATTATATATATGTAACGTATAATCTAGTTATATAAAAGAACTCTGTACAGAGTAGAGATTTAACCCCATACCCTATTAAACTTAATTTGACATTTTACTTATACTACTTCACTTCTTCAATAAGTGAATACAAATATACATAATAATATAAACGATTAATACATTACAGACAGAAGCACTGTACGTGCGTGGAGCTGGCGCGCGCTAAGGAGGTGCTGCACACGCAGAGCGCTACCATCATACGACTGGAGAGGAAACTTAATGCGGGAAGGAACTTACTTAATAACGTTAGTATATATAATGAATATACTCTAGTAATCTTACGTTTCTCAGTTCTTAACTTTCTATTGGAGCCAGTTGTGGCGCAGTGGCACAAGCATGTGACTGTAAACAACTGGTTGTGGGCTCGATACCTACTCGAAGAGTGGAAATATTTAATATTTTCATTTCCTTCGCTATGGTATCAGAGGCAAAGCGCGGCGTTAAGTTCCGTCACTTAACCCGCAATGCCTCCGAGTTCGGCGGAAAGTGGGAAACGGAGTGTCTTAACACTAGGTTCCCTCTGCCTACCCTGCTGTGTGCGGGATACAGCATGAAGCTAAAAAAAAAATCTTTCCATATAGTCGCTATACAAAGTTATTTCAGAGAATTTTTTTTTCAAATTGTTAAAATTTTGAATTTTATTTCAACATATAATATGTATGATTAATCGGTAGTATATCATATTTGATAATTATAGTTCCCATTGCAGGGATTGATTTTTTTTATTTACAATTGTTATTATATTTTCTATATTGTTATCTTAAATATCTTAAGAAACAGTAATTTTAACTTCTACTCCTTTTCTTAAACTAAATAATTTATTATAATTTAAAGTAATTTAATAATACTCCACATTTTATATAAATTGTATACTCCGTACTTACATCATACATGTATATTGCAATAACAGACGGATATAGAAAACGAGAAAACAGAACTAGCGCGAGAGATGTCCACACTCAGACGGTGTCTCGGAGACACGCCCGAGCTGCTGCGACTACAACAGCAACAACAACAGCAACAACAACAGCAGCAACAGCAACAACAACAGCAACAACAACAACAACAACAACAACAGGACCTCGTCAAGGAACAAGCTGTGAGTAATTGTTTGAAATTATTGTTATAATTGTGTTCTTTTTTTATATATGTTTAATTGTGATTAATTAATTTTATACTAATGATGCGTAAATATAATAAAAATGATTGACTGAAAATTTGAATTTTCATATATTATTTTGTAGTTGATGATTTAATAATTTAAAACAAAAATTTACATAATACTTGATTTTCTGAAATATGTCTGTAGTTTCATGGTTTCAAGTACATACAGGGTAGTCCGAGAGAATCTAGTTTTAAAACCTTTTACTTTATTCACGTTGCCCAAATCCGTAACAATACTGTTTGGTTACTGCACCTATTTCACATATATATTTCCTAATTAATCTTTTTGACGACATTATTACTCATATATCGTTTATTACAAAATAAAGATACAAAAAAATGCAATTACATGATTTAATTTAAGTTTGAATTTACGTTAAAAAAAACAAAGAAACAACAAAAAAATAATCCCAACATTTAATGTAAAAAATCCATACAAAAAATATCAACCAATCTATTTAACACGATCGATCTGCAAATCGCTAGTGTCCAAGTAATCAGTGACGCGGCTCTCCCGGCTGTCTCTAGCGTCTCGCTCAGTGTCACTACACTGAGGGTGTAGTGCCCACAGCGCCAGAGCATGTATACACGTGAACACTCCGCACAGAGTGTAGAGGAGAGCCGTGAGAGTCGCGAGGAGGACTGGTTGTAGCCGGTGACTCCTTTCTCCGCTCTCCGCCCGCCAGCTTCTCTCTGTCCATGTGCGGAAGTATTGGCATATGTTGCTGTGGGATGGGGGTTAGGATTTAGTTTTTTTGGTTAGCATTTTTGGACGTTATGTTTTTGTTGCGAAAATGCATTATTTATTTATATGAAAATATCTTTTATACTAAAACGGCTTAACGCTTTTTCTCGAGTGACGTAACTTAACGCTTTGTTTTAAAACACAAGAGTGAAAATATTAGTTTTCGTGAATAAGTATCGTAAGAAATCACAATAAATCAGTATATTATTAAAATATGTATATCTTATTTATAATTTTGGAAAAAGGAGAACAAATACATAGTGCCACACATTTTCTTATGAATACAAAGACCAAACATTATATTACATAAAAATACATTAAAAACGTATAACAATTTGAACGCAACGCAATTCTAATTTGTGCCTCTTGGAAACCGATTTCTTCGAACCGCACGCTCTGATCATGTGCGTCATGCGCTCTATCTATTTTATAATAAAAGAATTTTCTTACACGCTTTATTACAATTTTTTTTAGCATTTTTGTAGAGATTTTTACAAATTTCTACTACCCAAAATACCCTTTCTAAATGTCTTTCAATTCCCTAAATGTGTGTAAAACTTCGAAACTATAAAAGTATTATATTACTTACATAAAATAACAAGAGACAAACACACAAAGCAAGTACGCGAAAACACAAAAAACACAAACTTACCGCAAAGTAGGTAAAGTGGCGCCAAGCAGCGCCACCAGCGCGTGTAGTACGTGCGCGGCCGCGACCGACAACACCCACGCGCACACCAAGTACGGCGGCCAGCGGAAACTGCCCAGGGTGGCTGTGGAAAATATAAAAATAAAATAATTTAATTGATATTAGGGGGTGTAAGGAATAGAGAGGATGAAAAAGTGTTGGTTGTGGGTTCCAGTTCAAATCGTGAAAATTATTTCTTGCCAAAACTTAGTGTAGCGTTGAGTTCCGTTATTAAACATGCATTGTTTCGTAATCAGAAAAGTAGAGGACGGAGTATCTTGAAACTATGTTCTTCTTGCCTTCGTTGCGGGACAGAGCATCAAATTGTTTTTTTTTTAAATCATTATTAAAAGGAGTAAACTTAGTTTGGGCAAAACTATATAGTGTATTTTAAGTTCTTTTAACGTGAATTTACAATTAGTATATAGTATTCTTTCTTAATCTTTTTTATTCAGACCTATTTTTCTATTTTCATGTTTCTTGTCACTTTCTATTTATTAAAAAAAATAACTAAAATTAAAAATATTTGAATAATCTTCGGGAATCGAACTTACAACCATCCTGTGGTTACTCAATCTTTTCCTAATAACACATAAAAATACTCGTCAAAACAATTACTCATAAAATATAAGCACATGTAAAATCGAACCTTGTACCAGCTCCTTGTTCCCCTGAGCGAACACATCGGACCTTATATACTCGGTGGAGAGATGCGGCTTGGCCAGCGTACGTAGCGCGTGTTCAGACGTTGTTCTGACGCGAGGACGGTCCAAGTCAGTAGACTTTGTACGTGATGACTGGAAGAATGCAGTTTAAATATTAATAAAATATCAGCTTTTCACTTTTTACAAATAACATGGTAGTCGGAGAGACCTTAGGGTTTCTTCTTCTCTTCTTATACTAAAACTTAAATTGTTGAAGCCATCGTGGGATAATGTCTGTCTGTTTACGGGATTGGTTGTGGTTTGCATTTCCTGGCGGAGGAATAATTATATTTAAAATATTATCATTTCTCTGCTCTGGTTCCCAAGACAAAGCACTATATTGAGTTCCGCTACTCAACATGCAGTGTCTTTTTATAAAAAACCAAACGAAAATTATAGATAACTACACTGTTACTAAAATCTCTAAATTTTCAATAGTTTAAATTACGCCATAATAACATTAAAAAAGACTGTATGAACTAACAGTAGGCGAGATTCTAGCAAAGGAGCTTGAGGCTTTCTTGTCCTTCTCCTTGTCCTTGCTGTCCGACTTCACCTCCTTCATGTTCAGCTCCGTCTTGGTGAACGAGGGGTGGTCTCCGCACATGCTTGGAAGGGAATTCATTATTATTTATTACTATTATCACGAATTTAGTGTATTTATTGCTTTTTTGTTGTTTTATTGTTTATATAAAAATATTCTTTTTTTAAATAAATAACATTGTTTTCAACAATATCAGTAATTAAAACTAAGGCTTATAAATTATTACGATTTATTTTATAAACCTTAGTTTTAATTGTTAATATTGTTTAGAGAGAGAGAGAGTCCAGTTTTTCTAAATTTAACTTGGCTTTCGTCATATTAACATAACTTCTTGAATATTTTTCTTCTTAAGTATTTAATATTTAAAGAGGCCTTTGAGAAGCAGTGGGACAGTGTCGATCGCGATCGGTCGTGAATTCTATTCCCACGAAGAATATTTAAATTATTTTTATATCTCCGCTATCAGTTAGCAGAGTTCGCCCGTGAGTTTTGCCAGTCAACACACAATGTCCCGGATTCGGGTTGAAGGTATTTCTTTCTGGATACACTCCATTAGTTGAAAGTGGAAAGAACTGCGTTCTCTAGTTTTTACTGGTTTTCTTTTGTTGAATGCGATATCTTATTTATCTATCTAAATAAGATCTTTCTCATTCATAATTTACGCGGTAATACTTTTTTTTTTCAATTACTTAAAATTTTTAAAAAACACTTTTATTTTAATTTTCATAGTTAATTTCAATAAATTAGAATGAAACGGAACACAATACAGAACAAGTCATTTTTTGTTTTCATATAACGTAATTTAAAAATTAGATGTGTATATAACAATAATAATTAAAAAATAAATCGCTTTTAAGTATATTTCTAATTACAAATGTACAAATATATAAAACACCATCACTTACACCATGTTAGGTAGTTTAAGTTCACGTTCTATTTTCATCGGCTCCATTGTAACCGCACTTTGAGTTTACTTTGCAAATATCATAATAAAAATAAATAAATAAATAGAGTATAATAAAAATATAAAAAATATCAACTATATATTTTCGCGGCCATAGTACGAGTGACAAATTGTTAGTTTGACAGTTCATTTTTTTGACGTTTTGTTTCTTTATTTGAATTGGACGTTTGGAATTTGTCTTTAAAAATTGTAAAGAGGTTTTTTATTGCGTTTGTTATATGTATGTATGTGTTTTTTTTATGTTTAGGAGTTTAATTTAGTTATAGTATTTTTTGGATGAATAGTTATTATTATTTTTTTGGAGAAATAGTTATTATTAGTGTCCGACCGAAGGTTCGGTTTCGGTTTCGGTTTCGGCAAGTTTCGGCAAAAAATTGTAGTTTCGGCCGTAGTTTCGGTTTCGGCAAAAAAGCTGCCGAACCTTCGGCAATGCCGAAACTCATGACGTACTCAAGAATTTTCACGTAGCTTAGATACTTTTGAGTGCTTTTATAGCTTGGGAACCTAATCTTAAGATGTAGTAAATTTTAATATATTTAAATTAATGATGAGAATACTATGAACTGCTGACGACAGATTAAATGAACTATCCCTGTTAGTCTGTAACGAAACTATGTGTCTGTTCGCATAAGTGTGGCTCCTTTCAGGGGTCGAATACCTATGATTGATTGATATTTTGCGAGCCCTGGGCTAGTTACTATATTGGAGGCTTGCCTTAATATTATTTAAACATAACCGTTTTCTATATAAATGTTACACAGTATATAGTCAATAAGTTAATATAAATATATATCTAATGTAAATCTTATCATAAATTAGCACATAAATTTCTCTGCAAGAAATGCACAGGTACGTTAAAGGTGAAAACCTTTTTGTA
Organism: Dryas iulia moderata; assembly: GCA_019049465.1. Taxonomy (NCBI): domain Eukaryota; kingdom Metazoa; phylum Arthropoda; class Insecta; order Lepidoptera; family Nymphalidae; genus Dryas; species Dryas iulia. The sequence continues at coordinate 13,481,140 of CM032431.1, read as the reverse complement.
AAGAAATACCTATTAACACAAGTGTTGCCAATCTTAAGTGGCGACCGAGGGCCTTGATAACCTGGCTCAAAAAACCTCTATGTAAATCCCTAAGAGCCTTGGGTAAAGAGAACTGGCGTAGGTCTAGACTAACAAGTGATCCGATCCATATATTGGTCAAGTTGAAAAAATGTTTCAACTTTTTAGAAAAAAATGAACTGAAAAAAAATTGTTTTTTTTTTTCTCTTTCAATATTTATCAGGATTGATAGGAACACGTCGTTTTTTAGACATTTTTCATCTTAAGATCTCAAAACTAGACACTAAGCTTTAAAATGGTTTTTTATTTCAATGCGACTATTTTTAAGGAAACCTCTCACTGCAAACCTCAAAAAAAATATTTTTTTTTTTATGATTCCGCTAGTAGGTATATATAATAAAATCAACGTAATCACAATAATTCAAATGCACGTGTAATTTTGAAAGCGTAAAAAATGTATTTTTTTACATATTATTCAAATGACGTCATCGTTTCGTTCATTTATGACGTCATCAGCAGTTTCGGTTTCGGTTTCGGTTTCGGCCGAAACTGAAGTCAGAACCGAAGGTTCGGTTTCGGTTTCGGTTTCGGCTGAAAATTCAGTTTCAGTCGGACACTAGTTATTATTAATTAATAAAAATTTAGCAGATTTTTAGAATTTAGCAGAGAGATTCTAGTGCTAAGATATTACGTTCCACATATTCTGTGTAAAGTTGAAATATTAAACTCAACTTTATAATTTCTTGATTTTCTTTAGGAAGTGAAAATAATTTAAACTTCTGTTTTGTTAAAAAGAGCTCACTAGATATTCTATAGTATTAATCTGTATAGTAGTGATCAGAATTTTTGAACTAGGAGCCAAAAATATTATAAATTTTAAAGAAAGAACTACTTTTTTTTTCAATTACACGTAAATATTTTGATTATCATTTTTTTAACTAGCACTTAAATATTTTGTCTCTAGTTGTTTTTGCAACTATCACTCAAATGTTTTATATAATTTTTTCGCGAGCCAGCTATTCTTTTGAATGGCCGGAATAAAACGCTGTACGCAGGCCGTACTTTGCCCGTACTCTTATATATTTGGCATGTCCCCGTCAGATCCGCTACCTGCACGGTCGCTGGGCGCGCCTGGAGAGCTGCCGCAAGGCGCTGGTGTGGCAGAAGCGCTACCTGCAGCGCGCGCTCGCCGGCTACCACCACCTCGAGAGGAGGTACTCCGCTGCGGTGCCCCCGCAGCCACTCAGGGGGGTCAAGAGGTTCAAGTGAGTGGGGATTGCTTAATTGTTTTGTAGGTTTAAAATAAATTGTTTAAAATATTCTTTTTTTAGCACACAACAGGGTAAGCAGGGTAATCTTCTGCCAAATTTTGAAGGCATCGCGTGGTAAGTGGGGGACTTAACGCCACATTTTGCCTCGATATAAGAGTGATGAAAGTGGAAACATGAAATATTTCCACTCCTCGGAGTGAGAATCAAGTCTCCAACATTTTCAATCACACCTTTGTGCTTACAAGCCATGACTACCCTCTGTTTAAAATAATGATTTATATTAATATTACTAGTGCCATCAATTTCCTCTCCGTGGAATTCATAATAATAGATCGGTAGTGGACTTTATAATAATAGATCGACAAATGTGTATGCAAATTCATATATTTTACATAAATTACAAATAATAAAGCTGGTAAATTAAAATAAATCAATCCCCCCACAGGTGTATAGTGTGGGCGGCCATAGCGGCGTGGCGCATGGGGTTCCTCGTGCGGCGCCGCGAGCACGCGCGCGCTCTCGCCGCCGACGCGCTGCTCGCGCACGACACGCACGAGCACGCGCCCCTGCACGCACCCAACACGCACACGCACACGCCCTCGCACAAGCAGCACGTGCGTGTTGCGCAGATCATGTGAGTATTCATTGTTGTTTATTTACGACATTGTTTTGAATATTATTGATAAAAATGTATATTAGACCGTCGTATTGTAGTTGGACAGTGTATAAATGTAAATACGAATAACTGTGATTTGGATGCAAATTCGAGGGAACTATTATAATTTCATTTTCGTTTCTTCATTTTAATAATAATAACATAAAATAAGGCTTTGATCTTTATCAATAAATACATGTCTCAATTTTAAATACAAAATGAAGAATACCTAATTCCTTTGATTAGTTTTTTTTATAAAAGCGTAGAAAAATATATTTAGATAAGAAAATTGTGTCTACATCTTTTTTGTTACAAATTTAAATGAATTAATTTAAATTTCTAATGAAAGAAAGTTAAACATATTTTTTCACTATTTAACTCAATGTTATTAAAATATATTTTTAGTTTTGTATATTTACAAATATAATCATTATTTTATATTGTCCTTATAAATGATTTAACTTAACGATTAATCCTAATATGTTGTAATAACAAAATAACAACCTAATTAACTATAGTTAGGAGGTTTAAAATGTTATTACCACACTCGGGACGTCGAAAAATATTTTTATAAGACGATTACAACGCTTGGTCGGTTTTAAAAGATACAGGTCCGAGTCCCTCTACATTACAATTTTTATACATTATCTAAAACCATTTTTTAACATAATTTTATAATTACAGGACACCATTCTCGTCGACACCGCCATTGCGTCGCCTTCACGAGCGTCGCAAGCCGCTCTCCCCCGCGTCGCCCGCCACCCCCGCGTCGCCACACTGTATGACTTTACCCTTTACCTTATTTTATTTTACTTATATTGTGGAAAACCGATTGATAGCCATCCATATGTTATTCAAAAAATATCATTCTGAGTATTTTCAATATGTATTTAATTTAATTGTAATTAAATAGCTTCACGCTATATCCCGCACACACCAGGGTAGGCAGAGGGAACCTAGTGTTAAGACACTCCGTTCCCCACTTTCCGCCGAATTCGGAGGCTTGCGTGTTAAGTGGCGGAACTCAACGCCGCGCTTTACCTCGACACCAGAGCGAAGAAAATGGAAATATAATTAATTGTAATGTATTCAATTTTTAAGCTTTCGCCATAATAGATGCTAGAAGTATTTCAAACTTCTATATGAATAGAAATGGTTATTAAATTTCAATTTTTAATGCTTAAGTTATATAAATTAACGAAATAATTGTTATATCTTATAATACTAGGCTGTGGGCCTGAAATGAAATTATTTTTTTTATATTATTTATAGTGTCTTAGTTAAAATGTTTATATTTATATAATTCCAGTACCTGAGTCAGTGCGTCGGTCACCCCTCGAATCCAACGCACAGCATGAAGAATCCTTGTTGTCGAGGTAAAGTTAAATTATATTTACTTGCACTATTCTATATTTAATATCCATTTATGGAAGCCGTTGTGGCGCAGTAGGACAGCGTCTGATTGTAATGCAATGGTTGTGGGTTCGATTCCCATTCGGGAAAATGATTATAATTAAATTTTCATTTCTCCGCTCTAGTGCCTGAGACAAAGCACGATATTAAATTCCGCACGCAATTCCACACGCAATGTTTTTTTAAGCTTCACGCTGTATCCCGCACACAGCAGGGTAGACAGAGGGAACCTAGTGTTAAGACACTCCGTTCGCCACGCACTACCGAATTCAGAGGCATTGCGTGTTAAGTGTCGGAACTTAACGCCGCACTTTGCCTCACTTCGCTATTGAAAAAGCTAAAAAGATATTTTTAAGCAAATATTTAATTAATATATGTAATTTGTAGGTCACCCATCGGCGACGCCGCTTCCTACCTACAACGCCTGGACACCGTCACGAGGCGACTACGAGACGCGCACACGTAACACAACCCCGCGTTACCATGGCAACCATCGCCCAATGTCAACAATCCATCCTAATCCAAAGACTGCAACCTTAGATTGATCTGACTGCATTTTTTTAAAATAAATCTTTTTTTTTGGGCAAAGAAAGGAATAAACATGTAATTCTTCAATTGGTTATTGGCAATAAACAATCATATTCCTTACATATTCATCCTTAAATATAACTTTAATATAATAAAATCAATATAACATTACAGTCTTTGGATATTGATATTGGGCGTACGTCACACCCACGTGGTCACTGTATCAAATAAACTTCCCAACGCATTTTATTTAGTTTAAGAGTAGATTAGTGCCAAATTGTATTAGTTTTTACATATTATTATTATTATTGTTACTTAATTTATTATTATTATTATTTTTTGTTTAGTTTTGTATGACGTGAGATGAGATGGAACTCCGCCTATAGAGTGGGCTATGAATTTAGACGTCCCTTGTTGCCTTACATACATACATACAAATAAATTGTTTTATAGATATACTTATACTGAACTAATGTTTAATATCAGACACGTCTTTGTAATTGCAAAGTAAATTTTATATTTCTATTACACATATAACATATCTATTAAAAAAATACAATAATTAAATTTTTGGGTTTGCTACAAAAAAATAAAATGAATCTATTCAAGCAGCTGAAATAATAAATGATTTGTCTAAATAATAAATAAAATTTACTTTGCAATGTTTATTAATTATGGATTCTTTAATATATTCATATTTTCGCACAAAACCTTGCCATATCTCATTAGCGTATGTTTGTTTGTTATTTTCTATATAAATTATGTTGCTGAAAAAAGCTCAAATTGCGGTAAATTTTAAGAGTAAAAACTAGGTTTACCATTTTATAGGTACAAAAAGTCTTGCCTAAGTTAATTAACATTTACCGTCTCTTAAATTTTGCTTTCTCGGTAATACTATATAAGTCCAAAAGAAAGAACAGATCAGAATTTTAAATTGGCAAATCTTAAAATTTTGTTGTAAATATTGATCAACCAAATAAAAGTAAAAAAAATACAAATATAACGTCAATAAATGATACTTATAATGTAACCAAATCAACATTTACCGCTTGTTTTATAAGACAAAGCTAAGTTTTACCGCTTTGGTAAAACTGTAATAAGTTCAAAACGAATAATGATCAAAAACAGTTCACAATTTACCAATAAAGTTGGTAAAACACGTTTTTACAAAAAAAAATTAAAATTTACCATAAATCCATATTTTTACAGTAACATAATATATAAATACATATATAATATATAATGTAAATATTAAAATAAGCACGAGAGTACAACTAGGCTAAGTTAGACTACGACACGACGCGACCGAACATTCTCGAACGTTCCACGAACATCGACATAATTCTAGACTATTTGTATGAAAAACCAATTTAATTATTATTTTTTATTTTTTTTTTGTTTATTTTATTATTATTTTTGACTTTTTTTGTAAAACGATTGCTATTTTGGATGACATTTTATGTATAAATTGTTTTTTTTTGTTATTATGTATTTTTTTTTAGTTATTACATAAAACCATTGGCCATTAAAATATTCAAACTATGTTTTACCAATGTTTCAAAACTGGACAAAGTTTTGTATGCAATAAAAAAGAAAAAAAAAATAACAACAGACATTTTAAAAACATATACACAAATTAGTTGTACGTCTATCTTTTTAAACAATTATTACCTAACCGGAATACAAATCTTTTTCCATTATTACTTATATTGGTAAAATATAATTTCGATATTTTAACGGCCATCAACGTCATGAACAATAGCGATCGTTATTTTTAATCTATAGACAATACTTGCAGGCCAAAGGTTATAAAGTATTAATGTTTTGACATTTCATTTGACATATTGTTTTTTTTATGGCTCGCTTGTTATATACTTGCAATATACATCCAATTTTAACGATAACTATTTAGCATTATTTTAATTATAACGATAACTATTTAGCATTATTTTAATTAATTAAATTAACTTTTAAATAAATAACACAAGATTTTACACAGGACTACAAAATTTATTATTTATTACAAAATGCATATAAAAAAAAAGGAAAATATATATAACAAGTGAGTCCTCATACATCCACCGCTCGACAAATCTACACTCAAGCGACCAAAGATTATGTAATAATTAATTGTAATGAATAATGTTTAGATTTACTTTATTTTATATAATTAAGTTAGAAAAAAAACAAAAATTGTATGAAACCCAACGAGATGTATAAATAAATAGAATGGTGGAAGAACACGGTTCTAGTCACGGCGACGGTGCCATATGCAGACACTAGGACACTACGGGTCACTACGGGACACTGCAGACGCGGAGGTGCCATTTTGCAGAGAGTGAAGACACTGTAGATATAAAATTTGGTGCCATATAGTGACACTGTGGCCACAATAAACTATTATTTTGTATGTTGTGTTTTATTTGCGTTGCGGCAGCGATGTCAGCGTCTCCTTCTGCAAGTATATCAATGTATTTGTATTAAATTATAGCTTCACGCTGTACCCCGCACACATTCGGGTAGGCAGGGGGAACCTAGTGTTAAGACACTCCGTTCCCCACGCACCTCCGAATTCGGAGATATTGCCTGTTAAGTGGAGGAACTTAACGCCGCGCTTCTACCTCGGCACCCGAGCGAAGAAAATGGAAATATTAAATATTTCCACGCCTCGAGTGGGAATCAAACCCACAACCAGTTCTTTACAGTCACACGCTTGTGCCACTGGGCCACGACGGGCCACAAGTATATTATATATTTGTATTAAATATATTTTAGTCAACGTAGGGTCCTAATTGCGAAGTCAGAGTAGCGTTTTAGAGACCAGTCATGGCTTGTGGACACAAAGCGTGACTGTGAACCCGACAGCTTCACAGTAGATTCGATTCCCACTTGAGGGATGTAAATATTTAATTATTTCCATTTTCTTTGCTCTGGTGTCCGAAGGAAAGCGTGCTGGCAATATCTCCAAAAATTCGCCAGCGCATGTGGAACGGAATATCCTTACACTAAGATCCCTCTGCCTACTTCTAATCTGTGCGGGATACAGCGTGAAGCTAAAAAATATTTTAAAAATAGTATACTTAGAATATGCGAGCAATTTATTACTTAATAACTAGTTTCTGAATCATCACACAGTTCTGTAAAAGTCATCACATCACAGTGTTGTAAAAGTAAAACCTGACATTTAGTATAAATACTAAAATGTAATTTTCAGATATTAAATTTCTAGGATGTGTTATAATTTGGACTGTAACATACTCCATGTTCAACTGGCCCCAGATATGCATCATTTATGTTATTTTTAATAATAAAAAAAGAAATCATTAATTTGTGGCCAGTCGTGGCCCAGTGGCACAAGAGTGTGACTGTAAACGACTGGTTGTGGGTTCGATTCCCACTCGAGGAGTGGAAATTATATTTCCATTTTCTTCGCTCTGGTGTAGAGGCAAAGCGCGGCGTTAAGTTCCGCCACTTAACACGCAAGCCTCCGAATTCGGCGGTGCGTGGGGAACGGAGTGTCTTAACACTAGTTTCCCTCTGCCTACCCTGCTGTGTGCGAGATATAGCGTGAAGCTAAAAACAAAAGAATATAAAATAATAATATTTATTACCTCAGCATCACATTGCAGACCGTTGGCCGGAGCTACTCTCTTGTAGTCTTCCTCTTGCGACACTTTTGCTTCTACTGGTTTAGACGCCCTGCTCTATTACATAAATAGGGAAATATATAAAAATCACGTATTTTAAATACATAATTAATCATATTTTGTGACACACCGTGTTCTGTCACAAAACAAATTGTAATAATGAAAAATAAGTATATAAATCATTATTTATTACATTTTATAAGTTAAATTCAAAATTATATATAAAAAAAACCTAGCACCTTTAACACCTATTAGTTTTCCATTCCATTACAACCAGTTTTTTACAGCTTTACGCTTTTCCCGACTCAGCAGAAGGCAGAAAGAAGCTAGTGTCAAAACACTCCGTTCCCCACTTTCCGCCCAATAATAGAGACATTGCGAATAGAATGGCGGAACTCAACGCCGCACCTTGTCTTAGGTAACAGAGCGATGAAATATCATATATAAACAATAATTTTCTCGAGTAGGAATCGAACCTACAACCATTGCGATTCAGAAGCTGTTCCACTGGGCCGTGACAGCCTCTATACAACCAGTTCAACTGTTTAATATGCTTGTTGTATTTGAACTAAGTAAGGTTAATCTGAATAATTTCTACACAGGATTTTATTTCAGCCTTCCCCTCACTCTTTCACGCCTTCCCCTACTTAAGAGGAATGTTCAGAGAGAACCTAGTGTCCACACACTCCGTTTTGCCACACTCCGCCTAACAGGCACATTGCATATTGCGTTGCAGACCTCAACGCCGTGTTTTGTCTTACCAAAGTGGCGAAAATGAAAATTATTTAAATATAATTATTTTCTCGAATGTGTATCAAACTCATAACTATCACCTCAACAGTCAGACGCTGTCTCACTGCACTACAACGGTCTCAGCAAATTACTATTGGATATGAAGGTTACAATAGTGCAAGTAAATATAATTTAACTTTACCTCGAAATTAAGGATTCTTTATAATGTGCGACACGGTAGCCTTTTGGGAAGGCTGATGTATAAAGCTTTACATACAAACATTATAAGAGAGGTGTCAAGGCACACCCGGATGGAAAGAAGTTCCTTTCGCTTAATTAGTGAAGAATTTGTAATAAAACTTTATTTTTTTTTTTAAGTTATAATATTTTTTTTTTATTATTAATTTATTATTAATTATTATTTATTAAATTATAATTAATTAAGCTTCAGGCTGTATCCCGCACACAGCAGGGTCGGTAGAGGGAACCTAATGTTAAGACACTCCGTTCCCCACTTGTTGTAATTATAATTTAAATATTTTTTCTTTTTTTTTAATAATTAATTAAATTATAATGAATTAAATTTTAATTAATTTAATTTATTACTAATTAGAAATGAAAATATCTGGTTGGCTTTCTAAAAGAGATAAAGAGAGAGGGAGAAATATGCGTACGCCGCACAGCTTACCATAGCTTACTATAGCAAAAACGTGTCGTTACAACTTTTCGTGTGATTTTTTCCGTGTAGCCCCCCTCGCCCCGCACACAACGCAAGATAAGGAGCTTCTTTCCATAAACGAGTATAATTATAAGAAGAACCTAAAACCTCAACGTCCATAATCTTTGACTTTGACTGCACCAAGATAGCCTCAATGTATAAGTTAATATACATTTTTTTACACAAAATACAATTTGTACATAATTATAACAAAGTAACTTACCTCAGTATTTCCTTGCAGTCCGTTCACAGGATTCCCTCTCCTATAAGCCTCCATTTCTCTCTTCAAATCTTCTGTTGCCTCTTTTCTCTGTCTTCTTGACGGTTGAACCACCTCGTTCTTTTAAAATATAGGCAAATCAATCAATCAATCAATCTATGCAAGTACCTAAATAAAATAAGATCATAAAAATATTTTGTAACAAATGCAAAAATAATTGTAATTTCTCATCATTTAGACGGAAATTTAAAGTTCAATATCATTCTGCATATCAGCATAACCAGAGATAGAGATACGTGTTGCGTAGCGAAACTTAACCTCGCAGATCTAAATCTGTGAACATTTAAAATATTATACTTGTTGGCGCAACGACGAGTTAGACTATTATAATAGTTAGATTAATCGATTTAAAAACAACTTTTAATAATAATTTGTAAAGTGTTCACATTTTATCATAAAGCCAATGCAAAAATAATAATAAAAAGTAGTGGAGAGTCGTGGCCCAGTTGCACAAGCGTGTGACTGTAAACGACTGGTTGTGGGTTCGATTCCCACTCGAGGAGTGGAAATATTTAATATTTCCATTTTCTTCGCTCTGGTGTCGAGGTAAAGCGCGGCGTTAGGTTCCGCTACTTAACACGCAATACCTCCAAAATCGGCGGTGCGTGGGGAACGGAGTATCTTAATACTAGGTTCCCTCTGCCTACCCTGCTGTGTGCGGGATACAGCGTGAAGCTGAAAAAAAAAAGTAGTGGACAGTCTTGACTTGCTATTTGCAGTATAAATACGCTGGCATTTTCTATACTCGGGGGTCTCGCTTCAGTCTTCAGACAGTGCAGACCTCTCTGTGATAATATTACGGTGCCTAAATAATAAACTAGGCTTTCAATAATATTAAGCAGTTTTATTTTTAGTCCTTTCATCGTCCACGATCATCTAAACCATATGAATGACGTCAGCTGTGGTGATGGCCCTCCTTCATAACATAGCTATGGCCCTTTTCTCTGCGACATACTTATTAATTTAAAATACAACAATAAAGAATACCATAGTACTAACATCAAGTAGTTGCAGTCCGTCGTCTGTCCGCTCCGCGTATATACGGAACATCTTGCAGTAGCGCTGTAAATATAAAAAAAAATTCAAATTATAATTATTACATTTAATATTTAAATGGCCAGTCGTGGCCCAGTGGCACAAGAGTGTGACTGTAAACGACTGGTTGTGGATTCAATTCCCACTCGAAGAGTGGAAATATTTAGTATTTCCATTTTCTTCGCTCTGGTGTCGAGGTAAAGCGCGGCGTTAAGCTCCGCCACTTAACACGCAATGCCTCCGAATTTGGCGGTGCGTGGAAAACGGCGTGTCTCACCGCTGAGCATGCTCTTTACATGTCTTTTTCAATTTTCCTAAGTGTGGAATAACACTTTAAAAATGTTTAAAAATACATTTAATATTTTTAAAGTGTTATTCCACACTTAGGATGCTAACAACAAAAATAAGTTGCAATAAAGCGTATAACAATTCCGATGCAGCTGGTAGTAGAACGCATGGCTCAGTGGTGAGAGCGCCTGGACGGTCTCTAGGAGGCGCGGGTTCGAATCCAGTTGCATTCAATTTTTTTTACATTTTCTTTAAATGTCTTTTATATTTACTATGTTAATAGTTTTATAGTGTCATTCACAAACTTTAAAGTAGAGGCATTCTGCCACTTAGGCGGAACTTAACGCCGCGCTTTGTCTCGGATACTCAAGTGAAGGAAATGAAAATATTAAATATTTCCACTCTTCGAGTGGGAATCGAACCCACAACCAGTCGTTTACAATTACATGTTCATGCCATAGCATTATCAAAAATCATCATAACTAATCATCAATGGATCCAAATCCAAAATTATTACTCAAAAAATTGCTATATAGGTAGATTATTGAAAAAAACGATTGCTAAATCAATCTAAGGTATCAGTTTCAGCATTAAGCTTGTACATGTATATAAAGACTCACATCGAGAGCGCTCCACAGCGCGAACACCGGCCTGCCGTTGCTCTCCGCCTCGCGCACGAGCGCGTGCGCGTGCGCGAGCACTTTGCAGTGCGCATCGCGTAATTCCTTCTCAGCGCGCTCTCCGTAGAAGTAGCGCGTCTCCGCACGGGACGCCGCCTCACGCGCCTTTCTCTCACACTGGAGTACAAAAACATATTGGAATAAAACTAACCTAATTCAAAAATTACCGTTTTGCGAAATACGACTATGAAAAGCTTGTGGCCAGTCGTGGCCCAGTGGCACAAGAGTGTGACTGTAAACGACTGGTTGTGGGTTCGATTCCCACTCGAGGAGTGGAAATTATATTTCCATTTTCTTCGCTCTGGTGTCGAGGTAAAGCGCGGCGTTAAGTTCCGCCACTTAACACGCAAGCCTCCGAATTCGACGGAAAATGGGGCGTTCACCATCTTGTGTCTTAACACTAGGTTCCCTCTGCCTACCCTGCTGTGAGCGGGATACAGCGTGAAGCTATTTAAAAGTTTATTTGTAAAATTCTTTTTAATTTACAAAAAAAAAATTGAGTTAGCTCACTTTAAATCTGAAGGTGCGAATTATATACATGTTAAATATATACCTTTAAATGATATACTAAAAGTATTAAGGAAATATATCATTTACAAAAAAGAGAATATTTAAAAGAGAAAAAGATAATATGCTTATAGTATAATACATAAGATTAAATAAAAAATATGTGCGTGATATATTCGGTTCTTCGACTCGAACAACTAACAAACAGACAAACACAGTTAACCATTTATAATATTATTATAGATTTATAATAAATAAACAAAACTCTTAAATATTTTAAAAGTGTTATTCCACACTTAAGAAAATTGAAAAAGACATTTAAAGAAAAAGTATAAAAATTTGAACGCCTGGCTCAGTGGTGAGAGCGCCTGGACGGTTCAGGAGGCGCGGGTTCGAATCCCGCTGCGTTCAAATGTTTATACGTTTTCTTTAAATGTCTTTTTCAAGTAAGCAAGACTTACATGTAGTTTCCGCAAGTCGTCTCTGTACTCGAGCGTCTTGTACACTTTGTCCTCCTGCAGCTTGTGTTGGAACGCCTCGTAAAGCTCCACGTTCTTGAATCTGTGTTAAATATACTTTTTATTTAGACACTCCGTTCCCCACTTTCCGCCGAATTCGGAAGGTTGCGTGTTAAGTGGCGGAACTTAACGCCGAACTTTATACTTCGACACCAGAGCGAAGAAAATGGAAATATAATTTCCACTTCTCGAGCGGGAATCGAACCCACAACCAGTCGTTTAACAGTCACACGCTTGTGCCACTGGCCCACGACGGGCCACTAGTTTTTTTTACTTATATTAAAATATTCACTATTCTTATAGTCTATTAATCAAATTTATATACTTTTCTAAATAACATTCATGAATTTCAAATTCTTTATGCGATAGCTTGGATTTGATATTCATCAACCTTATAACATAATTACCTAACTGCGACTAACAATGATTTTCGATAAGTCTAAATCCTCTATAACTTTATATGGAGTTCTTAAATTAAAAATATGTACCTAATTATTATAATTATTAACAAAAAAATATCTTATATCAATAACCAATTATAAATATAGGCCGTGTAAATCTCACGATCTCTTATCTCATCTCACATAATAAATAACCACTATTGAGTGGTTATATATTATGTGAGATGTATACGGCCTATATATTTTTTTTGTTAGCTTCACGCTGTATCCCGCACACAGCAGGGTAGGCAGAGAGAACCTAATGTTAAGACACTCCATTCCCATGCACCGCCGAATTCGGAGGCATTGCGTGTTAAGTGGCGGAACTTAACGCCGCGCTTTACCTCGACACTGGAGCGAAAAAAATGAAAATATTAAATATTTCCACTCCTCGAGTGGGAAATGAACCCACAACCAATCGTTTGCAGTCACACGCTTGTGCCACTGGGCCACGACTGGCCACATAATGATAATTGGTTATATATTGATATATGTATCTATATATAAACTCAACAATCAAAACTAAAGCCACCAAACACTACTCAAGCGGTAGTTACCACTTCAAATCCACACGTAACAACAAAACAAACCTATTAATAAGCTCCCATCGTTTCTGCGTGTGCAGATCTCGTATGCGTTGTTTCTCCTTCTCCTCGTACAGTTTCCGGTCGGCGATGCGTTGTTCTCTCGCCTTCAATTCCCTCTCCCTCTGAGCAGCGCGTACCGCTTCCGCACTGGATGTTATTAATAAATGTAATATTCATTTGAATGATTAATGTTATTAATAAATATAATATTCATTTAAATATGATAATATATTATTCATAAATATAATATTCATTTGACGTATCTTAACGCTGTAATTTGTTTCATTTTAAGGCGCAGTGAAACAGCGTCCGACAGTCAATGCAATTAGTCATGGGTTCTTAGTAAGCAAGATTTAAGTTTATATATATAATAAAGTAAAGCGCAGCGTATAACTCCGCTAGACTAGACGCAATGTCTCGATTCCGGAGAGAAATTGGAGGACTGCTACTACTTTATGAACTACTAGACCATGAGGGACTAACTTAGTATGCGAGACATTTTTTAAATAGGGATCGATTTCATAGTCTTCACCTTTACTATAATGATCATGATGACAAAATGATATTTAGTTTTTATTATTAAAAACACTCGCATTAGGCATATTTTAGATAAATAAAATTGTATCATGATAATTTTCTCCATTCTAACACATCCTAAAAATCTAAAGAGTATAAGGGAAATTTAATTTTATCAATCTCTATATCTCTATATATAATAAAAGAGTAGAAAAGTCAATTCTGTACATGAAAAATTTCAGAAAAATTTTAATTGGGTGCGTTAATATATCGATAACAGAGGCCAAAAATCCACTCAGTAGATTTTTTGTCTGTCTGATATAAGCAAATCATTTGTATACTGATATCTACCGGGTAGAAATTAATGAATATTTGTATGGAGTTAGCTAAGAGGTTAGAGCAACATATGGGATAATTTGCATCCTGGTATTCAATACAACTCCCGCAGAAAAATAAAATTAAAAAAAAACATTCAAATTATGTCGATAGTTCACGAGTGAAGCTCAATATAAATATTAAAAATAAAATATAAAGCAAAATAAAGGAAAAGCCATATAAATAACAAATAAATAAGTAAATAACTCACGCAGCTTCTTTCTCAGCCATGGCTTTCTCGAGCGCGCTGCGTTCCTTGGCGTCGCGCGCCGCCTCGCCCGTCTCCAGCTTCGCGCTTATGTTCTGCACTATCTTTATCCTGTCCTCCTTTATCTGGATACGTATTTATATGTATTTATGTGTATTTATATGTATTTATGTGTATTTGATATATATTTATATGTGTTTATTATTTATATGTTATGTTTAGGTATCTTTTGTGTTTTTAGCAATAGTACTGGATTCGATTACTACGCATTGTAAATTGGATGGTAAAAACATAAATATCTATTATTTTGTTTTCAATAATAACATTTTCAATAATCATTGAAATTTCTTTATTGCTGAGCGAAGCGAAGCTCTTACTGGTCAAAAGTATGTTTCGTTTTGATCCTCTGAAATTTAGCAGGGCGAGCACAGTGTCTTGTATGCTGTGAAGTTTTTTGGTGACAATTGTAATTTTAATTTTTGAATAAATTGTAATTAAATGGTCAAAAAGTGCCCATAGGCTTAGGCTGTGAAACGTTAAGTGCTATGTTAGTGTTAAGTGTTTGCTTTTCAAACTTTTTTAACATGTAATAACATTAAATATGTACTTCGCTCAGCTCTTTCCGCCATACAGAGCAAAGAGGCGGTTCCTAGTTATACCACACATTTAATAATTTTGTCTTAACAACCTATATGTCATTTTAAACAAAAATGTTTGACCTTTGTGAATAACTATTCGAAAACAAAAGCATAGATCGTCTACTCTAAAATAGCACGCCCCTCCACTATACTAGAAAACACATGCATATCAGGTATTTAGATGACACACTATAATATGCAAGCTCCCATTGTTCACGTAGTAAACGATCAGCAAAATATATAATATATAAAATATAATATAAAATATAAAATATAATATAAAATAATTTTCAGTATCAAGTTAGTTAAAAATCAAGTAAAGTCGTCGCCATACAAAGTCAATTTTTATACTAATTGCTTGATCAATTGACTTATTAATGTACCGGCAAGTTCCGAGTTTGCAATGATATCGTAACACGCACTCAAGTGAAGTAGAAGCCTTTACAGCCTTTACATATTATAAAACAAATAACATAGTAGAGGGGCGGTCATTTTTAAAACTGATGGATTTTCGCAAAAAAGGAATATAAATTATGTATTTTGTGTAAAAATATAGATATGCGTGTAATGTTACTATTTATTGTGTCAGTGTGTTTGTTTATGTGTATTTATATAATATACAGATATAATAGTAAAGGCTTTAATTTTAATATCCATTAATTTTTGCAAAATCTTTGGCATAAGGTAATTACAATGATATATATATAACTATATATAACACTTATAAATTTTGAACATTTTCTTTAGCACACAAAAAAAATATTTAATTATTAAAAAAAATTATTCATTATTAACTGTTGTTAGATGTTCAGACCAATTGTAAGTCCAACACTCCAATTACACTTCTAAAATGCGTATGTGAGTATGCTTGTGTATGTGAGTGCGTGCGTGCGTGCATGCGTACGTGTGCGTGTTTGTAGTGTTCAGTATTCAGTGTTCAGCTTAAGTTTTCATCGTTCAGTGTTTAGTGGATATATGTATACATTATCATCTGTTGCGTGCTTTCATGTCTACGTGTGCGTGCGTGTGTGCGCGTGTGTGTACGTGTATATGTGTAGTGTTTAATATTTAGTGTGTATATACATTACCATCTGCTGCGTGCGCAGCGTGGCGGCGGCGACGCGCGCGCGCGCCCGCAGCAGCACGTGCGTGAGCGCGTCGTCGAGCGCGTCGCGCGCCGACACCTCGCGCCGGCGCGCGTCCGCCTCTGAGCGTGAACGTTGCATGTCCGACATTATGCGCGCCTTCTCTGACGCTCTCTGGTGTACATATATACATGTCTCAGTCAGGTGCAAACACGGCTAAATACGCGAAAACATCGCTTTGTGATGTGCAATGTCAACTCTTTAACTAAACAATGCAAAGAAACCGCTAATGTACTCGTGACACGTCAGATCGAATAAGCGTTCCTCCAGGAAACACGCTAGAAAAGCAATAAGTCTCGGAACAAGGCTACCGACTTATAAATCCGACAGCCCTCAAGTAAAACCGAAAGAGAAGTAGTGCTATTTTTTTTTAAATCTTGCACCTCCATTTTTAAAAGTATGGAGACCTTATTTTCTATGCAATATAACTATTATCTATTTAATAAACAAGAACAACAAAGAAGCAAACGAGAGAATACTTATAATTTTACTTTCTATCCTTCCTGTGCTTAGTTAGTTACTTTTATTTTAAACCTAATTCTTGCTATCCCTATATGATCCTCTAGAATAACTTTCATGTTATTCTGAGATCATATAACTAAGCAATACTGCTATCTGAAGAGCTAGGAAATAAGAAGTTCCATTCAAACAATAATGTAAGTGACATCGTCATAGCGGTGGAGTATAGATCAATTTGGAAATACCATATGGTATGGTAGGGTATGGTATATGGACGATAGCTACTCGGCTTGCGAGTGATTCGCCTTGGGAGTTTGAGAAATTGGTGGAATTGGTCGAAAAATCATGCAGATTAGAAGAAGAGCATTAAAGATTAGTAAGATTGGTGCAGGTCCATGTCATGTTTATATGCTATTTTTGTATGAAATACCTAAGTCATTAAATTTAATATTTATTTCCTAATACAATCAGTTAAAGAATTCAAGTATCCAAAAACATCAACCACCATAAAAAATAAACAAACAAACAACTTACAAATTCCTCTTCAAACTGTTTAATAGCGTCCATCTGTTCCTTCGCCTTTATGTTGTCTATCTTCTGCAAGTTCAACTCCGCCTCGTACTCCATCCTGTTACGCTCCGATACTTCATGTGCCCTAATGTAAGAAAAATACTATAAATTTCGAATAAATATATATATATATAGGAATCGTAACACAACTGGACTTCTTTGGACTTGGACGTCTTCAACTGTATACACGATGGTGGTGGATTTGATTCCTACATAATATACTAATGGGGGGACACGGCCAAAAGTATCGAAAGAGCGGAGTGATAGAATTGAATTATATAATTACCATTGTGGCGCAGTGGGACTGCAAACGTGTAGGTTATGGGTTCGATCCTTACTCCGCACATTAATGTATTCATTTATTTCACGTCAGTCGTGGCTTGTTCGATCCCCATTCGAGGAATTGAAATATTTCGTATTCTTCATTGCGGTATTGAGATAAAACACGGGCAAGTTCCGCCACTTAACACGCAATGGCTGTAGAAATCGGCGGTGCGTGGGGAACGGAGTGTCTTAACACCACGTTCTCTCTGCCTAACTTACCATTAGGTATAGCGTTGATGGTTAGTGTATTAAAAAGTCTACTTACTTGAGGTATTAAATATATTTCAACACCACTTTATAAAATTTAAGTGTAGAGAAATACAAATACACAAAACACACTGGAGGACTTCACAAATATTATTAAAACAGTCCTCACCACGAATATATAATGAATTAAAATAAAAAAAAAACAAGAGTACAAAGCGATTTAAATAAAGAGAACAAAGAAATGTATGCGAGCAAATCCAAAGCGGAGTAACGACTGCTAGAATTCAAATATACGTCAATATGGCGATAGAAAGATATAAAACTACCGGCGGCTTAATTTTTATAATAATTACACATATGGATTTGATATTACATTATGTGTATACATTTACTATGTATCTATATAAGAAATTATAAACGTTAAATAAATAAAATACGGCATTTTATTGTAATGAATAAACGCATGTTCAAATATACTAAATAAACAATAATTATAAATAACAGTTACCTACATTAGGTTCCCTCTGCCCTGCTGTGTGCGGAATGCAACGTAAAGAAGATATTTTAATACTTCGTTTTATGCAAGTTAACACACAATACCTCAATTTCGAGATTAAAGTGGGAAACATCTCCGACTATCCAAAAAACGTTAAAAACAAAAGAGAAAATATAATAGTAAATACTCACTGAGCCACAATTTCTTCTTGGTGTTTCTTATTAACGTCAAACCGTCGTTTCCTCCTCACCGCCATGAGCTCGTGCCACTCTTTCGACTTCTGCAAGATGTCATCATCGTCTCTTCTCTTCTGTTCTGCGGCCTGTTGCTTCAACTCTTTCTTGAATTTGATTTGTTCTTCTTGTTCTTTTTGTATCACTGTGTCTATCACTGCGCTGTCATATCAAGTTATTGTTAATTTAATACTTTTTTAAGAGCCATAATGGCCACAGCTTCTATATGTAAATACGATGATTGTGGGTTCGGTCCGCACAAGACATAAATGATTACATTTAATTTATTTTTATTTCTTCGCTATGATAAAGATAAGTTATACATTTAATCTTAACACTCAACTCGTAATGTCTAGAACTCAGACCGTACCGAGTAAACGTGCAGAACAGAGTGCTAAGATACTGCGTTCTCTCTACCTACCCTACAATGTGAAAAAAACGCAGCTTACCACTTTCCATCATATTAAGATATTCTTTCCCAGAAATCTCTATTAATAGCTTTACACAGAGTAGAATAAGTAGAATATGAGTTAACAAGAATGCAGTTTTGTTAGATATTAAACATATAACGAGTTTTTATTTGATTACATATGACCATATTCAATCAAAAGATAAGTAATTAAAAAATAATCATTAGCGCAATTTGTGTCTCCCTCCCGAGAATCAAACCCAACACACCCCAACAGCATCTTCGGAGCATCTTTGTTCTGGAACATCGTGTCTCTGGCGGTGACCATCAACCGCTTTTGCTCCTCTTGCTTGCGCTTCACGTATCGCTTATAGAACTTGGAATTAGCTTCTTCTGCAGCTTGTATGCGAGCGCGACGTAGCTCCTCGTTACGTTTGTTTACGTTCTATTGAATATGGATAATATATGCGTTTTTTTTTTTTTTTTTTTTAGCTTCACGCTGTATTTCGCACACAGCAGGGTAGGCAGAGGGGACCTAGTGTTAAGACACTCCATTCCCCACTTTCCGCCAAATTCGGAGGCATTGCGTGTTAAGTGGCGGAACTTAACGCCGCGCTTTGCCTCGACACCAGAGCGAAGAGAATGGAAATACTAAATATTTCCACTCCTCGAGTGGGAATCGAACCCACAACCAGTCGTTTACAGTCACACACTTGTGCCACTGCGCCACGACTGGCTCCAATTTATTTTTAAAAATAATTAAAAGACGAAGGAATAATACTAAAACTCTTGGCCTAAATAGTAAAAATTATCTTTAAAATATATTAAGTTATACTTTACAATACACAACATTTTATTTACACTTATAGGTACAGTAGAAACGTTACAGAAAGAAAGATCTATTCATATACAGTAGATATTTGATAATTCGGCAATCAATTATGCGTATTCGCGGTGATCCAGACTAGAGATCTATTAAATACGTACAGGTCGAATTTATACATAAACGCCTCGGAATTGGCATTAAAGTACATGCACTCTAACTTGAAAGATTGGATCCTTGCTAGAAATACATATCGTCGATGTATGTATATGTTGATCTTGCTAGACATATTGGACTTAAACTTATGTACCTAACATTATCCAGATTATCCAGATTTTCTATTATGCGAATGCCTAACGACAACAATTAGTCCGATTAATTGAGTTTCTACTGAAATATATTTTGCACTACTTTGTAATTACCATTAAACAACATTTTAGATATTTGTGTAATATTAAAATCATACCTCTACAGAATTAGGCCACTGTTTCGTCATTTCTTTGCTAGTTTCATCTAGATATTTTACATAGTTCCTTCTTCGCGTTACTTCTGGGTCTTCCATGGACTTCCATTTCGAAAGACGAGACCATTCCTCTTTTGTCATAGCAATAGGCATGGTTACTAAAGATTCGTTTTTTTATTAAAATCAAGCTTATTAAAGATTTCTGATTTCTTTACAATATACAATTACTGATGTATATGCTATTTTATTGATAAAACAACTGCTATGCAACAAAGAATTACGCCACGTTATGATAAAAAATATAAAAAGAATTTTGAGATATGTAGGGTAGTATTTTAGTATCCTAAATAAAGAAATTCGTTAGTTGTAAATTACTTTAAATACAAATTATATTAATACCTAGTACAATCAATGACGGGTTTTATTAAATGAATTATATATAGAATATTCTTACTTTTTATGCTTCTTTGATTCTTCTTGATTTTATATGTCACTAAAATATTTAAAAATGGCGCTGAAATATTCTTTTCTGTCCGTTTTCTATCAGATTCTGGCACGTTATTCTTTTTTGTATATTTTACACAATTAATATTTAAATTGCTTCATTTACATTAAACATAAATTTATATAAAGAAAAAGTAAAATAACTAAAAAAGAAACAAAATTAAAATTATAATAATTTACATTATATTTACACTTTATAATAAATTTGCCATTAATAACTAGTCATCAAAATGAGTTGTCAAATGTCAAATATCATCCGGCGATACGTACTTCAAGCCGCTGTCAAAACTGAAGTATTTACGTCAGCCACGTTGGAGGTGCCAACTCGGTGTTTTTATGGTAAATAATATAATTTTACAAATATATGTGCCAAGGTTCTCTTTTAAAAACCTTCGCTAGTGATCACTAAATCGATGGAGTTTTACTAAATCGCTGTTATCGCTCTAATTTTGTGCAGTGACGTGTTAAAAAATCTGTGACATAATTCTGTATGTTTTTACTCCGGTGTCCTCTAAAAGGTATTATTAGTTGTTTTAGTGAAGTTGGTCCATCAAAATGAAGATCAAAGAGTTGAAGAGAACGGTGAACATGAGCTGGTCGCCGGCGGAACACTATCCGTCGATGTTGGCAGCCGGTTCCGCCGCTCAGCAAGTTGATGCCTCGTTTAGTTCAAATTCCTACTTAGAACTTTATTCTCTTAACTTAGAAGACCCTAGTTTTGATTTTGAAGTTAAAGCTAGTATTCCAACGCAACATAAGTGAGTACTCTTTCTCAAACATTGCATATATCATCTAGAATATACAACAATACATTAAGTGACAGTAAATACCATTTAGTTTACGTGATAAAATTGAATACTCATATTATTTTTAGATTTCAAAAGCTGGTATGGTCAGGTGCAGGTATAATAGCAGGAGGATGTGATGGAGGATTGCTTGAATTTTATAATGCCGATAAACTTCTTAATAATGCTAGTGATGCACTTGTTAGTAGCAGCTCCAAACATAATGGTAAGTAGACATTTCTACACTATTTATTTAAATAGAAATTAAATAATCAAAATTATTAAAAGAATAGCGATAAATTATATGGTTATAATATATAATAACAATTATAAATGCACTGACCGACTGATAAGAGTTAGTTTGCTATTATCTTATTCTATAATTTTCTTTTTCAATATTGTGAGTTTTATTACATTATCACTCATATTGTTAAAGTAACTGAATAATGAACTTGCTATTTTGTTTTTAAATATTGTTATATTTAAAATAATATAATGCATTAAGTGTTTATTTTCTGTCATTTCACACATAATGTTTTCAACGAAGGCAAAATGAGAAATGGGAAAGATACTCCAGTCATATCTTTAGGCCTATCATGCAATGCGTGACAAAGTGTGAAGATGAAAAATAAAATTATATAATAATATGTGCATTCATAAACTATTTTAAAATGTGATTTTATGTTATTTTATAATTATTTTTTATATTTTTAATTACATTTTATAATTATTTTAAAATCATTGTACTTGTAGCTTAATATTGGTATATTTATACACAGAGAGATGTAATAAGATGCACAGTGAATATTATTATCTAGTAGTTTTAATGATTGGGCAATATGAGTTTGACCCATTTTCTCAATGGTTAATTGTGATTGTTGTAAGACTATCTCACCTAAGCAATTGAGCTGTGCTTTTATAATGTTGCATAGTGTATAAACTTTTTAGTATATATCATTTATAAATTTTGTATATTTCAAGAAAAATAAATAAAATTGATTTTAAAATAAATTAAACAAAAAATAGGTAAAATGATTTTAGTGAAAACAAGGATTTATTGTCTGTATCTGTTAATTGAGAAAAAGTGTGGTGTGTTGAACTCCACCAATCAATATGCAACTTCTTGAATTTGGCCCTTGAATTTGGCCACAAAGTGTAGTCGGATTATCTTGATACTAGCTTCTCTCTGACTACATAGATAGATTTGTATTACATGGAAAAGCATTCAGTTAACAGAGAATAATAATTATGCTTATAGTTAAAGTGCTAAAAAAAATATTCACTAAGTCTTTAGGTACCAGTTGTCATCAGTTATCTAAATAAAAGGTCTGCAACTTGCAGCTCGGTTTATAATGTTATATGGTCCACCAAGTGCTTATTTACATATTACAGATATTCTCTCACAACTTTAAATACTGTTAAGAAGTGTGACTTTAATCTGCCAAAAAAGTTTCAAATTCTTGATAGACCAATGGGTCTAACAAACGTTGCTCAACCCTGCTTCTAGGGTATTGATAGTACAGAAGAAATAAAATAATTAATTCACAAATTACAGGCAATGTATCAGCATTAGACGTAAATCCTTATCAGAAGAATCTCCTAGCATCTGGAGCTTCAGACAGTGAAATATTTATTTGGGACCTAAATAACACATCTCAACCAATGGCCCCGGGGAATAAAAGTCAGCCTTATGATCATGTTCAGGGATTGGCATGGAATCAGCAGGTAAGCTTTATTTAAATATCACTTTTTTAAATACTAATGATTTTAAAAAATGTTGTGATTTCTTTTTACCTTTTTAACATTAATATAATAATAATTATTATTATTAAAAGCTTTTTAACATTATTAAATTGTTATTCTTCACTTAGGAAAGTTGACAACGATATTTAGAAACTGTATAAAAAATTGAATGTCCAGGCGCTCTGACCTGTGATGTTTTTTCACGATACTGTACTTAAATATAAACATTCCTCTGCGGAATTAGTAAATTTAATTGATTAATTTAAATTATTATTCACAGGTGCAACACATTTTGGGTTCGACATTCGCTACCAGATGTTTAGTGTGGGACTTAAGAAAAAATGAACCTATTATGAAATTAAGGTAATATAACTGGAAATTAAAATGACTTTATATATTTTTTTATATAACTAGTGAGAATCGAACCAACCACTATCTGTTACAATCACACCATACTGACCCACTGTGTCAGGTTGGCCTTCATTGTTTGGTCAATATTCTGCCGGTAAGTGGAGAACGGAATGTCTCGACACTAGGTTGTGTGAGTCTATCAGTTATGCGGGGTAAAATTTATACTAGATAAAATTTTATGTTAGATTTTTGGTTTTTTTTTAGCTCCACGCTGTATCGCGCAGACAGCAGGGTAGGCAGAGGGAACCTAGTGTTAAGACACTCCGTTCCCCACGTACCGCCGAATTCAGAGGCTTTGCGTGTTAAGTGGCGGAACTAAACGCCGCCCTTTACCTCGACACCAGAGCGAAGAAAATGGAAATATTAAATATTTCCACTCTTCGAGTGGGAATCGTATCCACTACCAGTCGTTTACAGTCACACGCTTGTGCTACTGGGCTACGACTGGCCACCTTAGATATTTTAGATATTTTATTTTATTTTGCTAATGTTAGATAAAATTTAATATAAATAGATTTAAATTAAGTTTTCTTATTGAATTTACGTTATTTTTTAATTATTTTATATATTGGGATCGTCTTGGCGTACTGGGACATCATCTGATTGTAAACGCAATGGTTGTGGGTTCAACTCTCATCCGGGAGAATGATTATATTTAATTTTTTATCACTTTGCTTTGGTACCAAAAACAAAATGCGTCATTGATTACCGCCACTCAATGCGCAATGTTTCATTTTCAAGCGGAAAGTGGCGGACGGAGTGTCTTGACACTAGCTGATTACCCCTCTATGCGACAAAAGACTAAAGCTGCGCTAATATAGGCTTAATTTCAAATTTATTTAATTATTGTGTGAATTGACATTTTAAATGGGAGAGGAGAGAGAGAGAAGAAAGAGAGAGAGAGAGGTACGAGAGAGGAGAGAGAGAGATAGAGACCGAGAGAGAGAGAGAGGAGAAGAGAGGAGAGAGAGAGAGATAAAATATAGGATAGATATATATAAGATAGAGATATAGATATATGAAGATATATAATATTATAGTATATATCTATATATATATATATATATATATATATATATGAGATATATATATATATATGTATAAATTTATATGTATGTATATATATGTACGTATGTATGTATGTAGGTATGCATGTATGTGTGGACGTATCTATATTTATGTTTATACTAGCTGTTACCCGCAACTTCGTCCGTGAACCGAGAGATATCTTCATTGAGATCCGATCCGGTTTTCCCATCTTTGAGTAATCTGAGGAACATACGTATTAAGAACCTCCTCCTTTTTTGCAGACGGTTAATAAAATGAGATGATAGTCAGATACAGATCCCCCAATTGCGTTATTATACGAAAAAACCGCATCTATGTCTTTCAAATTTAAGGCTTGACCTCGATTTCTCCAGGATTCCATCATCAGATCCTGATCTCCTTATCATGGGTCCAATTGTGAAATATACTCTCTCGAACAAAAAAAAAAAAATTGAAAATCGTTCCATCCATCTTCGAGTAATCGGGGAACACACATAAAAGAACCTCCTTTTTTATGTCGGTTAGAAATCCCTATAAATTTTAATTCATTATATTATTCTGATATAAAAGCTATATTACTGTAAAGTTTCATGAAAATCCGTTCAGTAGTTTTTGCATGAAAGAGTTACAAACATACACACATCCGTACAAACTTTTGCATTTATAATATTAGTAAGATTATTTTTGTAATACTACTGATTGCGCCTCTCTGCGTATTTTTACCTGAAGTATTGTTCGCTAATGGTTGCCTGTAAGAGAATGTCGCTTATAGTGATAAGGCCGCCATTGCACATAATATGTACCATAAATACTGACACCTACAACAACACTAATCTTTATGTGCATGAAAGTATTATTATTATTATTATTTCCATTTCCAGCGACTCCCAGTCGCGCACGCGGTGGCGCGCGCTGGCGTGGCACCCCGCCGTGGCGACGCAGCTGTGCGTGGCGTCCGACCACGACCACGCGCCCGTCGTGCAGCTCTGGGACTTGAGGTGCCACCACATACCAATTATTATCATATTATGTGCTTTTTGGAAGTGTCGAATGCTTTTACTTTGGTTTTCGATTCAAATGTTACTTTATTTTTTTCTCTAATTATGCTAACAAAGTGACTACTTATTCGAGTTGTTTTTAAAAACTTTATGTAAATAACATGTCGTCACAGAGCTTAACTAAAGAATTTGTGAATTAACTACTAACGCTGCTGTTAGTACAAGAGTTCTTTAAGTTAACATAACTCTCATTAGCATCTCATTTGATTTTTTTATATAGAATAGTTTATAATAACAATCTAATAAAGTTATGATATTTTTTCAGTTATAGTAAAATCATTAAATATTTTTTTTACCATTTCTCAGGTTAGCAGCGTCTCCACTGGTGACCATGGAAGGTCACGAGAAAGGTGTTCTCTCGCTCTCCTGGAGTCGACATGATGAAGACCTGCTTATCTCCGCCGGCAAGGACGGCAGGTTACTGGCGTGGAACCCCAATAATACTAAACCTGTGAGTTGTGTAGATATTTGTATGTTAAAGTTAATATATGTGGCCAGTCGTGGCCCAGTGGCACAAGCGTGTGACTGTGGGTTCGATTCCCACTCGAGGAGAGAAAATATTTAATATTTTTAAACATTTTTTAAGTGTTATTCCACACTTAGGAAAATTGAAAAAGACATTCAAAGAAAACATATAAAAATTTTCCGCTGCGTTCAAAATTTTTATATGTTTTCTTTAAATGTCTTTTTCATATTTAATATTTCCATTTCCTTCGCTCCGGAGTCGAGGCAAAGCGCGGGTTTAACTTCCGCCACTTAACAAACAATGCCTCCGAATTCGGCGGTGCGTGGGGAACGGAGTGTCTTAACACTAGGTTTCCTCTGCCTACCTGAATGTGTGCGGGATACAGCGTGAAACTAATAAAAAAATCCTAAGGGTTTTACAGTATGGAGTCGCGCAGTTTACGCATTTACCAAAATAAATATCTATATGTTCTTGGATACGGTATTGTTAGTAACTAATTGTAAATGCCATTTATGGTATAAACAACAAATATAAGAAATCATACATTTGACTCGTTTGCCCCCCTTCCTTCAATAAAAAAAAAAGATATCAAGTCATAGATACGATCGATAGATAGATCACCGAAACTATAATAGATTGCGCCACACTATGCGCCGGAATATTATGTTAAAGTGACTTTTGGAAATACTAAAAATGACATTTTTGCTTATAATATTGAAATAAGATATTTTTTTTCTTTTTTTTTTAGCTTCACGCTGTATCCCGCACACAGCAGGGTAGGCAGAGGGAACCTAGTATTAAGATACTCCGTTCCCCACTTTCCGCCGAATTCGGAGGCATTGCGTGTTAAGTGGCGGAACTTAACGCCGCGCTTTACCTCGACACCAGAGCGAAGAAAATGGAAATATTAAATTTCCACTCCTCGAGTGGGAATCGAACCCACAACCAGTCGCTTACAGTCACACTAATAACTTATAATACGATTAATAGATACAGAAATAAGTTATAATACGATTTAAAGAAAAAAATGCCTTGATTGGTTGACGCCATAACAAAATAAATTAAAAAAGTGTCATTCCATTTACAAAATGATTACAATTATCTGAAATATATCATTTACTAAATGTTAGGAGAAAAAAATATTTAAAGTTGATTCATCTAATGTTTTGTCTTATAAAAAAAACTACAATTATACTTTTTAAACATTTTTAAAGTGTTATTCCACACTTAGGAAAATTGAAAAATACATTTAAAGAAAACGTATAAAAATTTGAACGCAGCGGGATTCGAACCCGCGCCTCCTGAATACCGTTCAGGCGCTCTCACCACTGAGCCATGCGTTCTACTAGCCGCTGCGTCGAAATTCTTATACGCTTTATTACAACTTATTTATGTTGTTAGCATCTCTGTAGAGAGATTTTTACTTTCTGCTACCCAAAGATTATTCTACGAACAATCATTTGGCAAGAGAGAATGCTATTTATTAAATACTTTTAAACATTTTTAAAGTGTTATTCCACACTTAGGAAAATTGAAAAAGACATTTAAAGAAAACGTATAAAAATTTGAACGCAGCGGGATTCGAACCCGCGCCTCCTGAATACCGTTCAGGCGCTCTCACCACTGAGCCATGCGTTCTACTAGCCGCTGCGTCGAAATTCTTATACGCTTTATTACAACTTATTTATGTTGTTAGCATCTCTGTAGAGAGATTTTTACAAATTTCTGCTACCCAAAGATTTTGTTGACATTATATTTAAAAAGTTATATAGTTTAAATATATTTATACTATTTATTTTTTTGACATTTTTAGTTTATTTAATTTCTTGAAACACTGTCTTTATATGCGAAAGTCTAATTTTATTATTCATAATAAAAGAAAAACAGTAGCAGTCGTGGGACTGCCGATTGAAGTGAAAACGGAACTATTAAGTTGAGTGAAATTAAAACTATATGCAGAAATTATATGATTTTTTTATGTTTTATTTATTAGTTACATATGATGGGTTAAATAAATCATGAACAAAATATAAATACAAAGTGGTTGAAAAAATAATTAATATACAATTATCTTAATTATACATAGTATTTATATTTACACGAATTTCAATGAATTCAAGTTTGAACATTAATTATACGTGTACACAGGCTACTGCGCGTGCGCTCGTCTGGCTCTCCATAGCTATAGATATACTATTATCATTAGCATGTCGGTGACGCGAACCGAGGATTTTACCCTCTACCAAAACGCTCAACGCGCCTAAACAAGTTTTCACTTCAAAATTGTAAGAATTACATTCTTTAATCTGACAAATCATCATTTACACTGAATTCATTGAAATTCAAAACTCAAACCTGAAGAGATGTGGTGTATGATTCAGGCACTTTTTTTTCTAGTCCATACTTTTCAAAGAATCTCTTAAAATAAAATTTTATACTCCAAAGCGATACACCTTAAAAATTATCAATATGCTTTGGGAAAGCGCATCACACCGACAGCTTCTGACATTTGAGGGTGTCTCAAAGCGTCTTATGACTTATAAACTTTAGTTCTTCTTATGTAAGCAATGTATCGCTATCGCGTCCGACATTTTAGGATGCACCGCGGCGTGTAATCATTTAAAATCGTTGTGTTCTTGGGTTTTCAATACCTATATCGTTTGACACTTTATCATGTTTTTTGGGATCCTAGTATAAACGGTAATTCGTCTTGGGTGCGCTATGTATCGCGCCCATAACGTCCAACACTTTAGGATGTCTCAAAGCGTATTGCTACTTACAAATGCTAAGCAATGTATCGCGTCCATAACTTCCGATTATCGTGTCAGGGTGGCGAGCTGGTGTCAGAGGTGAGTCATCAGTCGGCGTGGGTGCTGGAGGTGTCGTGGAGCGCGCGCGACCCCGGCCTGCTCGCCGCCGCCGCCTTCGACCAGGAACTCTCCGTGCACTCTCTGCTGCCCACTGGGACTAGTGTGAGTTGATGAATTTACATAATATGTTTAATTAAGTGTTTTATTGTTGTTATTTATACGTTGTTGTTATTTAGGCGAAGGATCGGGAGTATTTTTTTTATTTTTTGCAACTCGTAATGACAATCTACTCGTCTAACATAGACGAGTCTTTTATTTGTGTATTCTGTGCAAATTTTCAGCCTAAATCGCATTTTTTCAGAAAATAATCTGATTTAGTAATGTTTGAAGTATTTTGACTGGGTGTACAGAAGCCGGCCACGTCGAGCACGGTGCTGGAGTCGTTCTCGGGCGTGTCGGGGCTGGGCGCGCTGCCGGCGCTGCAGGCCGCGCCCGCGCGCTCCCACCACCAGCCCGCGCGCGCGCCGCGCTGGCTGCGCACGCCCGCACGCGCGCGCTTTGCGGTATGTCCACATGTTATACGTAACTTACACATCGATATTACACATACGCTTTACATATACACATTACACAATCACATCACACATAAACATTGCACATTACAAATACACATTACACAGTCACATTACACATAAACATTGCACATTACAAATAGAAATTACATATAGACATTTCACATTACACATAAACATTACTCATTAACATTACACAAGCACGTTCAAATTACACATACAAGTTACCTTTACACATACACATTCTTGTTACACACACACCTTACACATACACATTACACATGTACAATACACATACACGTTGCACATACATATTACAATAAGTTCCTTTACACATATAAATCTACATTTATGTATGTAAAGGAGATTAGTGTAATTAAGTATGTTTTCATCAGTCCTATAGCCTACCTATAAGACGATAATACATTGTTGTCCTATACTACTAGCTTTACACGTAATCTCGCCATACACACAAATCCACAGTATACTTTGACGGATACTGCCGCCTACCTATCGTGTAATTCGAATTAAAACTGCAGTCGAACAACGTCTAAAGTTAAACCAGAATGGTTGTGGGTTCGATTCCCACTTACTAAATTGTTAATAATTACATTATTTTCATTATTTTTCTTTATTTCAAAACAATCAAGAGTAATGTCTCGTAATAACAAATAAAAAAATAATTAAAATAATTAGAATAATTTTATATTTCAGTTTGGAGGCAAATTGGTGACATTCAACAAATGCTCTCCGGAAGCTGGATCACAGAAACTCGTACATATTAGTCAGGTAATAATAAAAAAAAACTTTTTATTCTTATAACATTTTATAAAAAATTCTTGCTAATTTTCATTTTACTTTTAGCAGTAGGATGAACCTAGTGTTACGACACTCTGTTCTCCACTCTTATAGATTATGTCGGAAGACATGGAGGCCTTGTGGGCTCAAAGTGTGACTAAACACGACTGGTTGTGGGTTCGATTCCTACTCGAGAAATGGAAATTTTTAATATTTTATTTTATTTGCTCTGGTGTCGAGGTATAGGCGCGGCGTTGAGTTCTACCACTCAATACATAATGCTTCCAGATTTCGGCCGAAAGTGGGAAACGGAATTTCTTAACATTAGATTCCCTTTGCCTACCCTGATTTGTTAAATAAAATAAATAATTTAAATTAATTTTAATTTTATTATTATTATTTTTTATTTAAATATCGTTTTCTAATTTACAGGTGGTAAGCGAACCGGACATCGTAGAAAAGGCATCGGAACTGGATAACGTGATAGCCTTGACTCAGAGCCGGGAACCGGGAGCAGCTGAGAAATTAGCTGAGTGAGTGTATTTACTTGTAAACATTTTTAAAGTATTTAATAAATAGCATTCTCTCTTGCCAAACGATTGTTCGTAGAATAATCTGTGGTTAGCGGAAATTTGTAAAAACCTCTCTACAGAGGTGCTGACAACGAAAATAAGTTGTAATAAAGCGTATTAGAATTTCGACGCAGCGGATAGTAGAATGTATGGCTCAGTGGTGACAGCGCTTGGACGGTATTCAGGAGGCGCAGGTTCGAATCCCGTTGCGTTCAAATTTTTATACGTTTTCTAAATGCCTTTTTTAATTTGCCTGAGTGTATTTAATTTATTATGTGATTGTAAATTATTGGCTTTTAAAAGAAGTCCTGTTGAGTTTCTTGCGCTGGTTGTTCTATGGTCTGAGGCTAATGCCTTACGCCCAATATCGATAATCGATCCTATTTCAAAAACTGCAACCTTAGTATGATTTAGCTATGACTTTTTTGAGTAATGTTTTTTTTAGTAAAGAAAAGGTAAGCAAAGCAATGTTTCGACCAATAAAGAAATCGGAAGATTGCATATTTAGTCTTTATTTTACTAAAAAAAATCATTTACTCAAAAAAATCATAGTTAGATCAATCTAAGGTTGTAGTTTTTGTATTAGTATCGATTATTGATATTGGGCTTTGGTGAACTTGTGTCTAGTGGTAAATTATTGACTTTGATTTTGACTTTGAACACTTGTAAAAATTATTTGACTTTGACTTTGAACATTTGTAAAAATTATTTGACTTTGACTTTGAATATTTGTAAAAATTATTTGACTTTGACTTTGAACACTTGTAAAAATTATTTGACTTTGACTTTGAACACTGTGGCGCAGTGGGCCAGTGTCTACTGTAAACAAAATTGGTTACGGATTCGAATCCCACTTGGTAGAATTATTATATTTAAGTTTTCTGCTGTAGTGAGATAAAGTTCGGTGTTTAGTTGCGTTAATCGACAGGCATTTTCTCAATTTCGGGAGGAAAGTAAGGAAGAGGAGGACAGAGTGTCGTGATACTAGAATCTCTCAGAGTATCTAATTAGAAAAAAAGCTAGATTTTTTTGGAAACGTGACGTAATAAATGTTCTAGAAACTTATGACATTTCTTTTACTCTAAATATATAAATAACACTAAACAATTGTGGCCATTCGTGGCCCAGTGGCACAAGCGTGTGACTGTAAACGACTGGCTGTGGATTCGATTCCCACTCGAGGAGTGGAAATTATATTTCCATTTTCTTCGCTCTGGTGTCGAGGTAGAGCGCGGCGTTAAGTTCCGCCACTTAACACGCAAGCCTCCGAATTCGGCGGTGCGTGGGGAACGGAGTGTCTTAACACTAGGTTCCCTCTGCCTACCCTGCTGTGTGCGGGATACAGTGTGAAGCTGCAAAAATAACTCTAATAAATATAACGATAACTATTGGTTTCCTAATCAGGTACTGTCGTGCGAAAGGCGACGCGACGTCGGACCAGCACGAGCGCTTCATGTGGTTCTTCTTGCGCTCCAGCTTCTTGCCCACCTTCAGAGAAGATGTTTTGAATATGCTTGGTTAGTTTATATTATATAAGAATTTCAATTCATTTTTCAGTGTAACAGAATAGGTCAAGACATTTAAAGAAAACATATAAAAATTTGAACGCAGCGGAATTCGAATCCGCGCCTTCTGAATACCGTTCAGGCGCTCTCACCACTGAGCCATGCGTTCTACTACACGCTGCGTCGAAATTCTTATACGCTTTATTACAACTTACTGCTAACAACAAAAATAAGTTGTAATAAAGCGTATAAGAATTTCGGCGCAGCAGATAGTAGAACGTATTGAGTAGATAGTAAGTATTCAGGAGGCGCGGGTTCGAATCCCGCTGCGTTCAAATTTTTATACGTTTTCTTTAAATGTCTTGACCTACCCTATTACACTGAAAAATGAATTGAAATTCTTATATAATATAAACTAACCAAGCACATTCCATTCTTTACTTTCTGTTTAATATGATATTGCGTATTAAGTGGCGGAAATCGGCTCCGCGCATTTCTCTTATAGCATGCTTAAAGTATTTACGGAATTTAAAACCTTAATTTCCTTCTTCTCTTAGAGAGAGCATACCGAGTCTCGATTATTACTCGAATTATTAATTTAATTAAGTAGAAATACAATTTGATTGAGTAATATTCGACCTTATTATTGTTCAAATTTCAACAAAAAAAAAATATTTATATTTTATTCTAAATTAGCGGCCCGCTCGCAGCTTCACCCCGTAAACTACCTACGTAACTGTTTCGTTATACTGCAACCCTCGGAGGTGCATTTTTGAAAAATAAAGTAGCCTATGCTTAAGCTCGGATTATTACCTATATTTGTGCCAAAACTCATTACAATCGGTCAAGCGGTTTAGATTTTTCATATAAACTTTCAACCCCTATTAGAGGTTGATTTTTGAAAAAATAAGTAGCCTATGTTAGACCCAGTAACTTTTACTACATTCATTATAAATTTCATCCAAATCGGACCGGTAGACTTGGCCTGAAAGCGTGACAGACAAACACACAGACTTTCGCATTTATAATATAAGTATGGATATTTATAGTCTTGTAGTTAAATAGAGTATAAATTATAATATATTTAATGTATTAATCCAGGTTTCAAGCAAGACGAGGCGCCATCTAAATACAAAGGACATTCTGCAGACCGTGTTCCGGACTCCAGTGCCATAGGACTTAGTAGAGTAAGTTGTTTTATAATATACTGAGGTTGTTCCTCATTGCTCGGTTAATAGTAAACGTTTTAACTGTTAATTAATAATTTAACATGCAAGCTTGCTTCTGACATATGTGATGAATGTTAATTAAGTTAGGTTATATTATTTTTTTTTTTTAATAATTTTATCGATTTATTTAAAATTTTTCACAATTTATTTGGTCGGTTTTTCTTGTTTGTGAGTTTCTATTGTCTGTGTACTTTTGTTTTTCCTTTTTTTTTAATCTACTAATTATATATTTTTTTAAGTCAGACCTTTTTAACACAAAGTTCTTAATACTTACTTTCAATAATCTTAACTTTGGGAAATAAAAAAATATATTTAAAAAAAAACTATTTCTTTTTGAAATTCTATAACGTAAAGACAAACCATCTGTAACATAAAAATGATATAATCTCATCCTATTCACAATTCCACACTAATCTTCCACACATTTTCCCTCACAATTAATTCAGGGAGAGAGTACGGAGACTGAGGCGGAACTCTCCACCGACACCAGCACAGATCTCTCCGTAAGTTACTAATAATATGTTTAACACTTTAAAGTGTTATTCATACAATTTTTTGTTTTTTAAAAGTGACTTTCTCTATTACCTAATTGTGTGAATAACATTTTAAAATGTTAACAGTATTTAATTAATAGAATTCTCTATTAGCAGAAATTTGTAAAAATCTTTCTATAAAGAAGCTAACTACTAGCTATAAAATGAAAACAGGATGTGTTGATTTTGCGCCCTCCCTTTGTTTATATACAGCTAGCTATAAATCAGTTGACGCGAGCCTCGTGTGTGTACAATGCTTTATATCGCTGTGATTTAGATTGTTAGGTTTTAATTTTTTCAACTACGTCGACTTCGTCGTTGCGATGTTGAGGGGTAGCGGGCTTTTTTTTTTTTTTTTTTTAATCTCTAATTTTACCTGGGAGTTTTAGTCATATCATTGACTACGTCACCCCCGTATGATCTAAATACTTAAATTATTACATTATTAACAATTTCGCCACTGCAACTGCATTACTTGACAGAGGTTCTGCAAGAATACTATTACACATACCGATATTATAAGTTTTAAATATACGTGGGCTCATCACTTCCTTTCGTACACATTCCATCAACAAGTGAAAAATGTCATGAATTTTGTTGCACTGTCGGCATTTCTCAGTATTGGATAGACCTAACATGAATTTAAATTTATTTGATAAAATGTGTCCGGAACGAAGTCTTAACAATGAAACTATGTATTTCCTTTTCATCTTACACCGATGGAACCACGGGTACCGAGGAAGTTCATTTACCATTGTTTTATACCATATACCTTTGTACCGCGACCGCTCATCAAAATATTCCTGCCAATTACTTTTGCATATTTGTTTTAATTTATTTATAATGTCAGTATAAAGAGGCATACAGTCATAGGGAACACCATCATGAATGGCGTGCTTGGCAGCACTGTCAGCTTCCTCGTTACCCGTAATTCCAACATGAGAGGGTATCCATTGAAGATACACAGTCTTATTCTGAGCTTCAATTTCATATATACATTTTAATATATCATAGGCTATCGGATATCCTCGAATAGTCGAGGTTAACCGAGCCATATGTAAGAGGGCGCTTTTTGAGTCCGTTAAAATAACAAATTTTTTGTTAGAATATGATAAGATCAATGATAATGCTTCAAAGATAGCAATAAGCTCGATGTGCATAATTGAAATGTTTACGTTTATACTAAATTTTAATGTTACTTCAGCTTGAGGATCAAAAACCGCCGCTCCTGCCCCAAATTCATTTTTAGAGCCATCTGTATATAATGAATAAAATGAATTATATTTATTATGTAACAAGAATTGACAGTGATTTAAGATTTTAAAATGATTGATTGCTGACTTAGGCCCAGTGACACCCTCAATGTGTGATGCAATATTTTTCGAAACATCAAAAGCACTTATCCATGTAGGTAAAGAATATATAGGTAACTTATTTCCAGAAGTAAAATTATAATGCCTTAAGCTTCTATAAATAGAGATAAGTAAAGGTAACTTTTTATGTCTCCAATACTGATTATTGCACATATCGCTAAGTTCTTCTAAGACTTTAATAGACAAATTTCCGTTAAACGACAAAGATTTTAATAAAAATTTTCCTGCCAGATACTTCCTTCTAATTTGTAATGGAGGAAGACAAAGTTCACTCTGCATCACATGAATTGGTGTAGTCCTAATAAAGCTGCCAATGACTCGCATGCATTGGTTTTGAATCTTTTCTAAGTTATTTAAGCGGCTATTTATGCTATTGTCATAGAAAAAACTTCCGTAATCTAATCTACTTCGCACTAATGCTATATACATTCGTTTTAAGTGAGTCGGATGCACTCCCCATTTACTACCAGCCAAAATTTTAAGAATATTTA
The DNA here is from genome assembly GCA_019049465.1 of Dryas iulia moderata. Lineage (NCBI taxonomy): Eukaryota > Metazoa > Arthropoda > Insecta > Lepidoptera > Nymphalidae > Dryas > Dryas iulia. The sequence goes on along the minus strand of CM032431.1, from coordinate 13,445,060 downwards.
TAAATTTGTAAGTTTTATCCCTTATTTCATTAATATGTTTACCCCATTTTAAATTGTTATCTAACCATACACCCAAATATTTAACACTATTGACTTGCTTTATGATACTATTACTATTAATACTAAAACTATTACTTCGTTATTTTGTTCGTTGTCGTTAGTATTAGTAGATATCCGATAGCCTATGATATATTAAAATGTATATATGAAATTGAAGCTCAGAATAAGACTGTGTATCTTCAATGGATACCCTCTCATGTTGGAATTACGGGTAACGAGGAAGCTGACAGTGCTGCCAAGCACGCCATTCATGATGGTGTTCCCTATGACTGTATGCCTCTTTATACTGACATTATAAATAAATTAAAACAAATATGCAAAAGTAATTGGCAGGAATATTTTGATGAGCGGTCGCGGTACAAAGGTATATGGTATAAAACAATGGTAAATGAACTTCCTCGGTACCCGTGGTTCCATCGGTGTAAGATGAAAAGGAAATACATAGTTTCATTGTTAAGACTTCGTTCCGGACACATTTTATCAAATAAATTTAAATTCATGTTAGGTCTATCCAATACTGAGAAATGCCGACAGTGCAACAAAATTGATGACATTTTTCACTTGTTGATGGAATGTGCACGAAACGAAGTGCTGACACCACATATACTTAAAACGTATAATGTCGGTATGTGTAATAGTATTCTTGCAGAACCTCTGTCAAGTAATGCAGTTGCAGTGGCGAAATTGTTAATAATGTAATAATTTAAGTATTTAGATCAAATGGGGGGGAGGTAGTCAAAAAAATAAAAAAAACTCCCAGGTAAAATTAGAGATTAAAAAAAAAAAAAAAAAAAACAGTATTTAATTAATAGAATTCTCTATTAGCAGAAATTTGTAAAAATCTTTCTATAAAGAAGCTAACAACGAAAATAAGTTGTAATAAAAAGTGTATAAGAATTTAGACGCAGCTGGTAGTAGAACACATGGCAATTTCAAAAGAGGAATCCTGCTGCGTTTAAATTTTTGTACGTTTCCTAAAAATGTTTGTTACTATTAGCATTATTATAATATATTATTATAATATAGTCGTTTATTACCTTCATGTGCTATTTTCCTTGCTTTGATTTAATGTGAGTTAAACACTAATTAACGTTTCTTGGACCATAGCAAACTAACTACAATAGATGTCACCTAGACGTTGTAACAATACGTATATTATCTAATAATCGGGGAAACTTTTTCATTACATTTACATTAGGGTTTTTACACAACATCTCGAAGCAGACAGTGGAGAACGGAGTGTCTTGACACTAGGCTCTCTCTGTGAGTACACTGATGTGGGAAAACGTAGAAAAAAAACCATCAACTGACAATTTTATTTGCGTATATGTAATAAAAGCGATGCTAACTAAAGATTATAATTAAAATATACTTATATTAACTATTTCATAGTATCATATTTTAAAGTATAAAGTATTAAACATATAATAATGGTAGATTTTGTTTATATTAGAAGTGCCATTCTCACACTATGGTATATGACACATTTTTTTTAAAACGAATTAAAAAATAAACGTAGCCAGATTCGAACCTGCGCCTTATATGCTAACAATACAAAATTAAAAATTTTGAAAAAACCCACGACGGTTTAATTGTAATTGAAAAAGGATAAAATAACTGTAAATCCCCCGCCTAAAAGAATATATGTAACGAGATGATGGGGACGACTCCGTCGGGGGCTGTCATTACTTTAAATTTGCACAAATCTTCTCATAGGTTTTCTTGCTGTTAAAACAGGTTCCCAAAAAATTAAAATATTAATATGAATTTACAGTTTTGATAACTGGTATTTTAAAAACTTTAAAACGAAATCTATACTGTTAGCTACTATATTTAAAATAGGGATTGCAACTGGCAGCCCCCGACGAAGTCGTCCCCATCATCTCGTTACATATATTCATTTAGGCGGGGGATTTACAGTTATTTTATCCTTTTTCAATTACAATTAAACCGTCGTGGGTTTTTTCAAAATTTTTAATTTTGCTTTTTATTTTAAACTTTTTAAAGTGAATAGATACACATTATATATTATTACATAATATCGAAATACTTTATATTAATCTTCATGCAAATCCAAAAGAAATTATAAACCCAATGCTTTCTGGTTATCAAATGCTTATTGCAGCGCCTGGCAGATTGTCACTGTAACATTTCCACGAAACTTAAGTCTAACCAAATCAGTGAAAATCACAAAACCCAATAGTAGTTTTGATTTTGAACAAACTAATTTATACTGGAGCGCCCCGTGGTAGTTCGTGATATGGCATATAAAAACACGCAGCAATTAAACCAGAACCTATCACAGAAAACTGCATCTAAATAGGTTTCACACAAAAAATAAAAGCAAATGCTTACTGCAGCGCCCCCTGGTGAGGTGTCACCATGACAAATATACGAGAACACGCACTAATTAAGCCTAATCCTATCTTTGATAACTGCATCCAAATTGGACTTGTAGTTTTAGCTTTGCATAATTAAATGTTTAATGCAGCACCCCCTGGCGTGTTCATAACGTAAAAAAAATACCTAAAAACTTACACCAAGTAAAGGTAACTCTAATACTAAAAACTCTGCGCAATCGGACTAGTAGTTGTAGCTTTGCATTAAATATCACAAACAAATGTTTACTGCAGCGCCCCCTGGTGAGTTAACACGATAAAACATATCCAAGAACATGTAGTAATTAAACTTGAACTTATCATTGACACTGCATCCAAATCAAATTCGTCATTTTATCTTTGCACAAACAATATTTTACTGCAGCGCCCCCTGGTGACTTGTCACTGTGATATAAATTTAAAAACATGCTATAAGCAAAGCGGAATCTAATACTGAAAACTCTTTTCAATCGTACTAGTCGTTTTGGTTTTACACAAAAAAATAGAAGCAGCTACTTACTGCAGCGCCCCCTAGAGAGTTAACACATACATGAAAATATGCACTAAGTAAACATACATGACACATATATGAAAATATGCACTAAGTAAACTTGAATCTATCATTGAAAACTGCATTCAAATCGGACTCGTAGTTTTAGTTTTGCACAAACAAATGTACTTACTGCAGCGCCCCCTGGTGAGTAATCACCGTAACGCATATATGAAAAGAAACACCAATTAAACCTGAACCTATCGTTGGAAGTTTCATCTAAATCGGACTAGTAGTTTTTGCTCTGCATAAACAAATGTTTACTGCAGCGCCCCCTGGTGAATTTTCACCGTAACCAAAAAACAAAAATCTTGTAATATGCACAAAGCAAAGCTTAATCTAGTTCTGAAAACTCTATCTAATCGAATTAGTAATTTCGGTTTTAGACAAACAAATACAAGAAAAATTTTAGTTTTACACAAAAAAGTACAAACAAATGCTTACTGCAGCGCCCCCTGATGAGTGGTCACTGTAGCACATATATAAAAAGATGCACCAATTAAGCCTGAACCTATCCTTGAAAGTTACATGTAAATCGGACCAGTAGTTTTTGATTTGCATAAACAAATGTTTACTGCTGCGCCCCCTGGTGAGTTTTCCTCGTAACAAAAAAAGATTCATCTTAAAATATGCATCAAGCAAAGATAAATCTTTTTATGAAAACTCTTTTCAATCGGAGCAGTACTTTCGGTTTTAGACAAATAAATACAAAAAAAGTAGAAACAAATGCTTACTGCAGCGCCCCCTGGTGGTTTGACACGATAAAACATATCCAAGAACATCCACCAATTAAACCTGAATCTATCACTGAAAATGTATTGAAATCAGAATATTATTTTTTGAGATAATTGAAAACATTCGTTTTCACGTAAAATGCTTACTGCAGCGCCCCCTGGTGAGTTAAGGCAATAAGACATATCTAAGAACATACGCCAATTGAACCTTAACCTATCATAGAAAACCGTATCAAAATCGGACTTATAGTTTTGGAAATAATTGACATAGTAATTTGCACAAACACACAAACAAACAAACAAACAAACAAACAAACAACCTCTCACCCCAAACACATATACAGTCGCCGTTCCGTCGCGGGTAAAAAATAAATTTCATCAATATTGACTTTACTGGAGAAAAACGTATGGCTTACCAGCTAATATTACGGCTTCTGAAAGACGCGGATTCGAGTCCCGTTATATACGAATTCTTATATATTTTGAAATGAAACTATTTTTAACCGGATTAATCGCCTTAGGTACATAGACTGACAGGAAGTCTACCTGTGACAACGGACTACTGGAAAGTGTTCAAAACGTCGGGTTTCTAAAAATATATTTTCGAATACTAAAAATATACGTGATTAATCCGGTTACAAATAGTTTCATTTCAAAGTGTGTAATAATCATGAAAACAAATAATGTTATTAAATTCTTATACATTTTCTAAAGAGTATTTTTAAGCTATTTAAGTTTTAAATGTGTGTTTTTTTCGTAGGACGCGCAAACTTTGATCGAGAGGAAGCTGGCAAATGTTGAATTAGAACCGCCTGTGTCTAACATCAATATACCTAATGGAGAAGGTATGTATAGTACCCGGCAATAAATAATGCACATCGTTGCTTAGAATGAAACAATCGGTTAGCTTCGACTTCGTAGAGCGTCGTCTCTGTCGCTAAAATAATAACAGTCCGGTATCTATAAAAAGCTGTTAAAGCGATAATAATAGTTGTCAACTTCAATGAAGTTGATTCCTTTTTTTTAATAATTAAATTTGACGCTTGAAAATGAAAAAAAACTAAACGAGTGGACTACCTCCACCTTTTTTTAAGGTGGTTAAAAAATAAAGAGAAATTGGAACTAATCGGGACCCATTATAATATTCATATTTATTTTATGTGTAAATGGATCTCTAGGCTTAACAGCTTGTTTTTTTGCATTGTGCATAATTTCACGTGACTGACCGTGCAAAATTTTTCCTCTTTTTGTCAAAGATGTAATTAAAAATAAAATTTTGGGGACAGTAACAACTCTATATATATATTTAAACCTGAAACTGACCGTACTCTACCGTATCTATACAAAGACTGACGAACCAGTGAGAAACGTCACATATCAACTGAGTGACAAAGACAGCGCTCTACGAAACCGAAACTGACCGACTGTTTCATTCTAAGCATCGATGTGCATTATTTGTTGCCGGGTACTATAGTAATAAAATTGGCTAATAATTTATAGGACTTATATATCGGACTACTTCGCTGATTGTTTATCGATTACAAGTACATAACTTTTCCTACAAACTTTAGTAGCTCGGGTCTTCAACTATTTTCATTCTGGATTCTGAATTAGATACAAAAAAAAGTCAAAGCGTCACAGACAGACAAACCGATAGAATTTCGTATTTATAATAATTAGTATGTATTCCTTGTTGAAATTGTCGATATAATTATTGAAGCCGGCACGACAGGGTTGACTTTAGTATTTTGGATTCGAATTTCACTTTAGGGAATGATGATGGTTTTTTTTTTCAATTTTAGTGTTTCGAAAATGAAAAAAAAGAAAAATAAAGCAATTAGAAGTTAGGGATTTTATAGAGTTATTCTTTTAAAGGAATCTTTTCTTTTTTCTTTAGATAATACCAGTTTAATATGTCGCGCGTTGGTGTGCGGACATCTGGAGGAAGCCGTGGATCTCTGTATAGAGGGAGGACGTGTTGCTGACGCACTAGTTATTGCTTCTTTAGGTAGGTTTTGATAATGAATTGTTTTTCAGGTAACACGTATTAAAATTAATAATTTAAATTATGTCTTATAATTAAAAAAATAAAAAAAATATTTGTAGTTTGTACAAAAGTTGAAGTGTAGTGGGACTGATATCTGGGTTCATTGGAGATTGTGCAACGGAAAAAATGTCTTACGTCTGAATATGTTGAAATGCTTATTCGTTTTTTTTATGTTAACTTTATAAGTTTTGTTATATATTTTTATATAAATTATTTTGGCCAGTCGTGGTCCAGTGGTACAAGCGTGTGACTGTAAACGACTGGTTGTGGGTTCGATTCCCACTCGAGGTGTGGAAATATTTAATATTTCCATTTTCTTTGCTCTGGTGCCGGGGTAAAGCGCGACATTAAGTTTCGCCACTCAATATACCCTGCTGTGTGCGGGATACAGCGTGAAGCTAAAAAAAAGTAATGAATATTTTATGTTCGATATTTAGGTCCCCCAGAGCTAATCCAGAAAGCCCAACAGCACCACTTCCAGTCAACACGCAGTGACCCCGTGTCGCTGGTGGCGCGCACGCTGTGTGCGGGTGCGGGGGGCGCGAGGGGTGCGGGGGGTGCAGGGGGTGCGGGGGGCGCGTGGGGCGCGCTGGTGCGTGCGGGCGCGAGCGCGAGCTGGACGAGCACGCTGGCTGCTGTACTGACGCACTGCGCGGACGGGGAGGGCGGCGTGGCGAAATATTGTGGTTAGTGCGGGTTCTTATATTTGTTAGAGAAGTCTTGTTTACATATTTTTCAGGTTTAAAGGTGGGGTAGACAAAGTATATATGTATATAAAAGATTAGTTACATCTATACTAATATAATCAAGAGGTAAAGTTTGTAACTTTTTTTGTAACGGGTAATCTTAAAAAATACTAAACCAATCAAGAAAATTCATTCATAATTAGAAAGCTTCACTATTCGAAAATGCTTGAAGCACTTTATGTTTGTGTTGTGTTTTTATGATTGAACAAAAAGTTCGAAAAATCTCAAAAAATCTTAAAGAAACTTAAATGGTCGATCAAAGCTGTAAATGATGCTGCAAAGCCACATCACTAATTATAAATTAAAATAAGACTTATATCTACTACCTTTTATATTTTATAATACTCCTCTATATTGAATTTTATCAAAATATATAATATTGTAATTCTATAAAGATTAATCATAATAATTTGTTATTAGTTTTTAAATGGCATTTACAAGGTTATACTACCAATGATTACATACATGTTATAATACAATTTAATATGCATCTTAAAATCTATTGAAGTCACACTTACATATATACATAAAAATGTGTATTCTCTTCTCTATATATTTAAAACATATTTCTATATTTACAGAAATGCTAGGCGACAAACTATCAGAAGAATCAGACCCACAATACCAAAAGGCTGCCTCTCTCTGCTACGTATGTGCTGCAAATGCAGACGCATTGGCAGCTAGAGCACTGCGTGCCAGTAACACTACCAGTGCTGCTGCTGGTGGTGCTGCTGGTAGTGCTGCTGGTGGTGATGGTAGTGCTCGTCTTGCTGCTTTAGCCCATGGTGTGGAACTGGCGTTGTTAGCGCGGGCTGCTGCTGCTGTTAGAGGATTGTCTGTGCAGGTTTGTTTGAATTGTTGTTGTTTTGTTTCTTAAGGTTTTTTGTTTTAGTCGATGTTTTGTTTAAGTACGTTGTGGAATTAAACAATGAAATTTGTTTTCAAGAAAAAGTTTACAAATCAGTTTCTTATTATATTTAAATAAATAAAATTTGAAATTCGAATGTTTGAATAAAATTTGAAAATTTGAAATACGAATAGTTTTATAAAAATGTTGTTATTAGATTATAAATTTGGTTTTTATATTATAAATTTGGTTTGGTAGAAATCAACGCCGCGTTTTGCTATATCAAAATTCTCATGTCAGTGTCAGTCAATTTCTTATCATTTGGGAAATTAAATATAATTAGGGAAACATCCTTGATTTGTTTCTCTAATTTTTGTTATGATTTTATAATTACTTTCCAAATGTGTATAGAGTTCATATCCATCGCTTTTATACTCAGACTATCACTGCGCCACGATGGCTTCGATTCCTCCATACGTTTATATGTATATACTTACTAGAGGCCCACTCGGGGCTTCGCTGCGTGATCTACGAAATTGTTTCGATATATTGCAATCCTTGGAGGTGGATTTTTGAAAAATAAAGTAGCTTATGTTTGACCAAAGATTATCAACTATATATGTATATGTCAAAATTCATAAAAATCGGTCAAGCGGTGTAGATTTTTCATATAAACTTTCATTCCCTATTTGAGGTTGATTTTTGAAAAAAATAAGTAGCCTATACTTACCCAGTAATTTTTAATACTTTAATTATAAATTTCATCCAAATCGGACCGGTAGATGTCGCCGTAAAAGCGTGACAAACAAGCACACAGACATTCGCATGTATAATATAAGCATGTATATTCCTCCAGCAACAGTGCAGCAGCCAGGTGGACGCCCTGCTGTCGTCGTACGCGTCTCGTCTCGCCGCACAAGGCTGCCTGCAGAGCGCGCGCGCCGTGCTGCAGGGCTCGGCCGCGCCGCTGGCTGCGCGCGTGGCGCGGGCGCTCGGGGAGGGCGCCCCCGCTGCGGGTAAACACGGTTATGGATATAAGGTACGTTGTGCTTGTTAAAGTCTTTAAAAAAAAACTTTCTTGAGTAGGAACCGAACCCACAACCAGTCGTTTTGCAATTATAAAAGTTGGTTAAATTAATAGTTTGAACGTTACTTTTTGGTATTTTTGAAATTGTGCTATTGGATTTGTCCAATGATTTTGTTGGAAAAATTGAAATTGTTTTGTGTATTACTAAGTTAGTATCGTATCTTTTCTAATGTTAATCTATATTAATATAAGAGAAACAAAGTTTGTAACTTGTTTTGTAAGGGATAATCTTTGAAAATTTGGACCGATTATGATTTTTTTTTTTCACAATTAAAAACTACCATATTCGAATGTTTCTAAGTGGCTTTACTTAAAGAATTATTGATTATCGTATTTATTTAAATGTTTAGCTTCCAACTTTTTTCACAGAGCAGATATATATATTTTTTATTGTGGTAAATAAAGGCTTTTAAAAACTGTACTAAAAAGAATACCGTATAGTAGTCTTATATAATTAACATTTAAATAAACATAATTATATTTCGTTATAAACAAATAAACACAAATGTCTATTAAATCAGCAGCAGCAGCACCAACAGCAACAGCAGCAACAGCAACACGTGCAGCAACACGCACAGCACGCAGCAGCTCGTTCACGCACAGTGAGCACGCACTCCCAGCCTCTACAATATGGAGGACAACATGATAACACTAACAGTTATAATGCTGGTAATTATGGGTTTTTTGTTTTTTTATATTTTTTGTGTTTGTGAATGAGTTAGTCCGGATAATTCTAAATCCGGGTAATCGAATGTATGAAGGAAAGCAGATTTTGTGTATATGTAGTAGGCACATAATATTATATTTTTATTAAAGACAATAAATATATAGCAACGATATATATTTGTGACCAGGTTCTGACTCTTCCAAGTTATAATGCGCGTATTGTAATGCCAGTTTCGATGCGTTCATGCCTGCATATAAATTCGACTTGTGGATATTTATTATAATTGTCGATTTGTCCGGATAATACCGAATCCGTATAACTGAGGGCTGGATAATCGAGTTTTAACTGTAGTTTCGATTGGGAATTATTGGTAGAAACAGTTAAGCTTAATATAACTTATTATAAATTTATTTTATACTGCCCTGCAAAGTAAAATAAAAATGAATGTAGCAAAAAAAATGTAATTAATAAAATTGCCAGTTTTTGGACGAAATTTTCGTTTATGAGATTTTGTAGTTTGGTATTTGTTCTATGGTGGCCGTGGCGCAATGCGATAATATCTGACTATAAACAGATGATTGTGGGTTTGATTTCCACTCGGGAAAAGTTATAATTATATTTTCATTTCTTCGTTTTGGTACCTAAGACAAAGCTCTGCGTTGTGTTCCACCACTCCATATGCAATGTCTCGATTTCGGGCCGTGCGTGGACAGAGAGCCGTTAAAGTATGTTACTTCTAACTACCGCAGTATGCGGAAAAGAGCGTGCTTTGCACGATTTATTATATAAATGCAGCTTTACGATTTTGTCGATTACAGTAGGATAGTTAGCCAGAACCTAGTGTCAAGACACTTAACACTAGGTTCCCTCTGCCTACTTTTCCTCCCAAATTGTAATATTTTCGTATATATTGTTAAAATATATAAAATGAACGTAATATATTTGTGTAGCAGGCCACGAGGCGCCAAACTGGTCGTCCGCACCTCCTCGCCCTCCGAGCGTCGCTTCACAATCTGGTATGTTACATTACGTTACATAAATATAGAACATACATTACATAAATATAGAACAAAATGAGAAATTACTCTGGTTTTTTTTTACTATGGTGCTATTATGATTTTAATCTTTCTTGAATGGTCTTATATAATGTTTTCAAAAAGAATTATATAATTGATGAATGGGAGAATTTAGTGTCAAGGCACTCCGCTCTTCGCTTGTCATCTACATTCAAGACTGCCTTTTTGTATTACCAAAGCGTAAATAATTTTAATAACAATGACCCCATATAAAAACGGATTTCACAAACATACGTAATGTTTACTGTTAGATACTATCCCATTTGGCAATGTTCTTATTTACAACTATTTTCTTTATAATCACCAGGTGGTATCACAAGCCGGTCTAAATACAAAGTGGATCCGTCCGTCCAATCCGCGCCTTCATATAATCAGTACAATTTTAACAACCCCATACAAAATCAACCCTCCTACGGCTATAATAGCCCCTATCCCGACCAATATGGCGCTTCTAGCGTACCGAGCCATAACTTCGCACCAATCAACCAACCAAATCCAATAAACCCGTTAAATCCATTAAACTCTGCCCCGTTAAATCCGTTAAACCCCGCCCCGTTAAATCCGCTAAACCCCGCTCCGTTGAATCCGGTGCCGTTGAATCCGTCAATGAATCCGGTGAGCCAGCAAGCTATGAATCCGTCAGTTAATGGCAGTTATTATGGACAAGAAGCGCCTCCGGTGATGAAGCCCGCACCTCCGGGGTGGAACGATCCTCCCATGATGACTTCTAAGCCTAAGGTGTGTGTTTTTGTGTTTTTTTTTTATGTATATTTACAATTGGTGAAAATAAATTGTAAAATCATGTTTCTAGGATAGGTATAGTTTTGTAAAGAAGTTTTTAGTTAAATTATTTTTCAATAAAAAGAATTTTTAAAGAAAATATTTTAATTTTGATTGATTGATTGATTGATATGTTAAGGTAAATTGATCGCTATATCCAAACCTTTAGTACAAGGTTCGATTCTCAAAGCAATTATTACTATATAGCAATTTAGTTACGAGGACATGTGCGCCTTACACGCCGGCACCAGGCAGTGGAGCCAAATCATAGGGCACAGACACGAGGTACTACGGTTTGTGGAGTGACTGGACACTCCGCTAACTGTATGGCATGACAGTTTGACAGTTTATAAAAAAAATGTAAAAAAAGTATTGAAAAAATGTTTGTCTTTTTCCTTTTTGTTCGTTTTCACTAACATTTTTTGTTCGTATTTTTTTTTAGTTAGAGCGGAGTGATACAAAAGCTGGTGATCAGTTACTGTTTTTTTTTGTGATCATTATCATTTCTTATATAACATAATGTTGAATGAACATGAATACAGTTATTATTCTAATTTTTCATAATATTTCATTGTATTGATATATTAATTTTAAAGTATGTTTTTTTCTGAATATATTTTTTTACTTAACTGATTTCCTTTTTTAAAAGTGTACTTCATTTTGTTTAATTTCATATATTTGTATGCTGTTATTTTCGTTTCTTTTCTGATAAAAATGTGAGGTTTTGTTGTTACTAACTTTCAACTTTTTTTAGTATCATAATCAATAAAGCAAAATAGGTTCCGCTGTAATTCAAGCCTTTGCATATTGTGTGGTAGAAATTCTAGAGCAGGGAGATGAAAATAATACAGATATATTTCTCACCTCGATCCTTTTTATAGTTAGTGTAACTATAAAAGCTGTCTCACTACCAATACGTGCAATTAAAACATAAAATATAATACTAGATTTGTAAGACAAAGAAAATAAACGAAAGAAAGTATCTCTATTCTATTATTTAATATTTAAAATAATACACCTACAAAGTACTAATAAAATGTGTCTATAACTAAAAAAAATATATATCCCACAGCCAAAACCGGAAGTACAACAGCAAGCACCAATCACTCACCCCCTCTTCGGCGTAGAGCCTCCTCAACACGTGCCTCTCGTTCCCACTCAATATCCGGGACAAAATCAGTATCCCGGTCAGAATCAGTATCCTGGACAAAATCAATATCCGGGACAAAATCAGTATCCAGGACAGAACCAGTTCGGAGGGCAGAATCAGTATCCTGGTCAGAATCAGTATCCGGGACAAATGGGACAGTCGGGACAGCCGGGACAGTTCCCCGGACAGCAGTTCCCCGGGCAATATCAAGAGCAATACCAAGGACAGTTTGCACCTGGTATGAATCAGCCTGGTTATCCTCAACAGGTGAGAGAATTTGTTGTTTTTATTAAAAATTGTTTAATAGATTGTTATTTTAAATAAGCAGATATTTTTAAAAACATCCTTTCACTTTGTTTGTTTATTTGCAACTAAAGTAATAACTAGTGGATTGTATATAATCTATAACTAAGATGTTTTCTGAATAGAGATATTACGAGTGAAATTGTAAAACTTAATATTGTGCTTTGTTTTACCTACCACAGGGGTAAAATGAAAATAATTTTAATTAAAAAAAAAATATTATGATCCTTTCTCCGAATTGGAAATGAACCTACAACAACACAACTTATTCAATCGTTTTTGCGCTTAGTTCGCCACGCTGTCTTATTTAGTCACGATAGCTACTTTAACAACTTTAACAACATTTACATAAATGACATACTTTACATAAAGATACAATTTCCTTATTTTTCGTGAATTGATATGGTTAGTTTCAGTTCTAATTTAAAAAATTCGCTATTTATTATTACTTGTATAATAATTTGGTATAAACTAATAAAATAACACTCTATTTAGTTTAACCTTCATTCATAAAATAAAATAGTCATTCTCTCTATATTCCCCTATATCTCTGTTTCAAATAGGTGGAGAGTCCCGCCCCCGCAGAAGCCCCCGCGCCGGTACAGAAGGACCCCATACCGGAGCAGCATCTCATACTGCAGACTGTGTTCGATGATCTGCGCAATGCCTGCTCGGAAAGGGCTGCTAATGTGGTAATGTATATATAAATATATAAAACACACACACGAACGCATCGCTTTTATTCTTTTTTATGTATTCACATACATACATGAGGTATTGTGAAACTAAGTAATGAAAATGACAAATTTAATAAATGGACTTACGACTTATGATTTGTTTATCATTTTAACTGAAAACTAAATGCATGCAAAAAAAATTGTTGCTGACTTATATATAAAAATATTCATAACAATTAACTGCCAAACACACAAACACTATTATATACATACATATATTTACGCAAATGTGAACTGCTTGCTACACAAATGAAGGAATAACTTCATTAACATACAATAATACTCAGAGTAACATATAAATAGTACCCACACATGTACACCCAGTCACACACACAGACACACACATAGACACAGCCACCCATACATGCACACATCCATAAATACGCCCACACTTTTGTTTGGTAAAGTAAACAAAATATATTTTAAAAATTTTGAAATATATTTAAAAAATATTCAGAGTATTTTATCGTTTACAGATATGACAATATTCTTTTTTTTTTTAGCAAATGAAAAGGAAACTAGAGGACGTCCAAAGGAAACTTGAAACTCTATACGACCTGCTTCGCGAGAACAGAGTAAGTGTTGCGAAAGATTTATATTTTAAATTAATTTATTACTAAAAGTAAAATATGAAACAAAATTCTAAAAAAGATATAAAATAAAACAATCATAACTCTTGATTATTATAAATATTGTAATTGTAACTTAAAAAAACAGTATCGTGACATCAACTAAAACACATATAACATAACGTTAAAAAAACGGCGTTGAGTTCTGCCACTTAACACACAATGCCCCCCAATTCGGTGGTGCGTGGGGAACGGAGTGTCTTAACACTAGGTTCCCTCTGCCTACCCTGCTGTGTGCGGGATATAGCGTGAAGCTATATAAAAAAAATAATAATAAATTTAATGTGAATCAAACACTAGTTTTGCCATTCAACACGCAAGGTCTCGATTTCTGGCGGGAAGTTAGAGACGGAGTGTCTTGACACTAGGTTTTTTCTGACTACCCTGTTATGCGGGAAAAAGCATGAAGCTTTTCGTGATAACAGATTTTCTAAAATCGGGTACAGATTTTGAAAGACATTTTTAGAAAACTAAAAATATACACGATTAATTCTGTTAAAAATGTTTTTATTTTGAAAATCGTGAAGCTGCCTTTTTTTATTAAACTGAAATTACTATCACTAATGACAACCATTGATCACTTTCACTAAAGAAAACCATAATTACTTTCCCCAGCTGTCAGAGTCCGCACTCTCCTCTCTCCACACGTGCGTGCAGCACGCGCAGGCGGGCGAGCACGAGGGCGCGCTGCACGTGGTGACGTCACTCGCGACGGGCTCGGACTTCTCCGCCGTCGCATCTTTCCTTCCCGGACTTAAAATCCTCTTCCTACTAGCTGGACAGATGCAAGTGAGAAGTTAACGGATTTATTTCATTTATTCAATTTATTGAAGTTGTTGGCAGGATTTATTCGATTTATTCAGTTGGTTGGTTTTGTTGATGAGTTGGTTGGATTTATTGATCATGTCATTCTGATTTAATAGTAAATTTTAACTGAGTGATGTAAATCAGCGCTGTATTTTTATTTCTTAATTATTAAATCAAATAACTCCTTAACATTATTCAAATAAATAAAATATATTATCCAATTAATTGGTTTAATGATTTATTGTTGTTATGCCTTCATATGCAGACCTCCATTATGTTAATAATATATATTTTTCAAATATAGTTATACTTTTATCAGAATATTTAATTTTATGTGTAACATAATTTGCTGTATATTTTAGCAAAATAAAAAAAAACTTTATTTAATTGATTATTAATAAAAGACAGTGGCATTGTTAGTATTACATTGTGTAATATTTAATAACGGTACTCATAAACGTCAATTAGTTCCTAACTAACATTTATAAACACAGATGAGGCCATCGTGGCGCAGTGCGACAGCGGCTCACTGTAATCGCAATTGGTTATAGGTTCGATTCCCAACCAGTTATCTGTCTTTAATTATTTTTATTTCTCCACTTGAAATGGAAATTTGTATTAAAAATGTAAATGATTTTTCGATGATTTTTTTCATGAAGATAGTTGTTGACAAAAGGTTTAACATGTGCTACCTTTTTCTTCAAATGATGTCGAATTATTATTCAATGCCACCGTCTTTTATTAATATGTAATGATTTTATTAATAATTGACTCTGATCCTTCTTTAACCTCACTTATAATGGATAAGATATTATTAATAGCGTTATGTACTTGATTGTATGTTTGAATAACTTATGTAAAAATAAATAAATAAATATATTATTATAATAATTTACATTTTTTTCTTTCTCTTAAAGTATTTTTTATCTCATTAGTTGTACCAGTGCCGCAGAGACATTACGAAATTTAAATATAATCGTTTCCGTCAATCGAGTGGGAATCGAACCCATAATCGTCGCGTTACAGTCAGCTGCTATCCCACTGCTGCATGACGGTCTGAAAATATTTTTATAGTGGCATTTTGCATATAAACACTCTTTTTAAAATATATAAAATTGTATCCATGTTATAAATATTAGGTAACAAAACCACGAAATATATAAAAAAATACTTACTGAAATTAAGAAAAGTCAGGCAAGGTAAAGTAGTAACTTAGTGTCCAGACACTCCGCTCTTTGTTTACGTGTATGTAAGTTGTAATAAATAATTATATTATACATTTAATACATTTAAAAGAATTTGTTTTATTTCTTTTGTGTTTTAATGTAATGTTTTAACCTTTAATTTAAATAAATAAATGTGGAGGTAATGAATATTTTTTTAGATTCACGCTATATCCCGCACACAGCAGAGTAGGCAGAGGGAACCTAGTGTTAAAACACTCCGTTTCCCACTTTCCGCCAACTTCGGAGGCATTGCGTGTTAAGTGCCGGAACTTTTTGTTTTTTTTATCTTTATTTATTATAGAGGGTTTTTTCACTAAGTGAATATGTCACCCTCGTCATTAGACGGGTACAGTTAGATACATTTCTCACATCACATATTAGTACAATACAGTCATAGATAAGGCTTACTAATTTCTATTTTTAAGAGCTAAATTTACAAATTTATATACAGATTTAGCTTCTTTAGACAATGGAGAAGCTAAAATGCTATTATAAACACCAATATTTTTCCCACGGCTAGCGACAACATCTCCCTTTAGCGCCCTAACACGAACACATTCTTCTAATATGTGATAGACATCCTCTACCACATCACACACAGTACAGTTAGATAAATAAACTTTTCCCATCATGTATCCGAAACTATTCAGTGGAATGTAAGTGCCGGAACTTAACGCCGCGCTTTGCCTCGATTTTTGATTTCCTTTGCTTCAGAGATTATTTCTATAAACTATTTTTTTGACGCAGCAGAATGTATAATGCATGGTTTAGCAGTCAGAGCGCTGTCTTTTGACGGTTCTCAAGAGGCGCGGGTTCGAATTCCGGTACGTTTAATTTTGTATACATCTGTTAAAGAACATTTTTCGTATCCTAAGTATGTGAATAATAGTCAAAAAGCATTTAAAGCATCGTTGTTGTAAGATTTTCTGTTATACAAAAAGCTATATCCTGTACAAGATAGATATGATTAACCGTCATCCGATGTAACATTGTACAAGCGTCTATTGCTTTCAGTGTTCCTATTTAAATTTTACTTCGAAGCAATAAAAGTTCTTAAAATTTTAGATAACTTGAATCTTTAACTTTTGTGTTATATGTATTTTTTTCACTATTTTTCACTATTTTTAATATCATTAAAATAAAAAATATATGTACGTCATTGCAAAGTTATGTCGATTAAAAAAAATTACATCTATCAAAAAGATCAAGCCATCTTGTAGGTACAATGTATAAAAGAAAATTGTGTTAAAAATGTTAATACAATCTCATCAACCCAGAGCAAGTATCAAAATTTCCAATTTCCGTAGAGAAAATACGACTTTATTTTAACGTTTATCCATTTAGCAATGTTTTAATGTAAAAATAAATGATGGAGAACAAAGTAGTCAAGTCAATAAACGTAGCGATGCGTCCATTACGCTGACTCTTACATTAAATACAACAGCAATTATCAGAGCGATCGTTTGAATGCTTTGGATGTCACTTCGCTTATGCGACACGAGGACGATACGATTATCGTATGCTGTAGTAAGTTTAAATATTT
The DNA here is from genome assembly GCA_019049465.1 of Dryas iulia moderata. Lineage (NCBI taxonomy): Eukaryota > Metazoa > Arthropoda > Insecta > Lepidoptera > Nymphalidae > Dryas > Dryas iulia. The sequence goes on along the minus strand of CM032431.1, from coordinate 13,427,693 downwards.
ATTGCTTATTAGCAGTTGTCAGCAATTTTGTTTACGTGGTCTTTAATGACTTTCCAAGAAAATACCCGTCGCCATGAATAACTCTTGTTAACTTAATTTTATTATATTTTATAGAATAGCTGGTCTATTATGATTCTATATTAAGGTGTTCCACTCTTTATTATCAATTATAGCCTAATTCCTGTATAAGCTTAAAAGCTACACTATAAATAATGTTTCATTTAAATCCGTCCAGTAGTTATGAAAATGTGCGCATACAAACATTCTACTCTTGCTGCTTTATTATATTATACATTTTTTATATGGCACAACTACTGTCCTTGCAAAATGGCAGGGAAAACTGGGGGAACGAATTTTGTTGCTTGACTTTACTTTCGATCGTTTTAATGATTCCAGTGACCTAATCAAAATCCATACTTAGGTTTTTATTGCTTAAGGCTATGTTAAAAAAGTATTTATAGAAAATTTATCACAATTTATTTGTGTTGCTAGCATTTGCTCAGAGAATATTATGTAAGAGTAATAATTTGAGAGAAATTACTATTTTTTAAATATTTTGATTGTTTTATAAGTTTTATTCCGACGAAAAATATTCCATATTTACAAGGGGGTTTACCTCATCTTAATAAAACAATGCTACAAATCGTATCGCATCCATATCGTTATGTATAAAGGGTATTACTTAATAGTTTTTTAAGAGCAAGACTAAACGCTCGATGCAGTCACAGTCGCTGTTTTTATGTATATTTTATTTTTTATTTTTATTTTAAAACGGAAATGGCTTAGCGTTTGAGTGATGCAGTTGGAGTCAATACCTCCATTGTACTGTGTTGTAAATATTTGTCGATAATTGTGCAGTAGCTGCAATAGTGCTTAAACGACCGCAATTATAATGGAACTGGTCATAATGTCTATCTGTATTTATATCAATATATAGTAACTTAGTTAAATCAGTGTATGTATGTGAATCGATTTTTATTTTCAGCTTATACCTTTTCCTGCATGGCAGGGAGAGATAGGGATAGAAACGTAGTCGTTTGTCATTTTTATTTCTACTCGATTACGAGGCATTATGTTTTGAGGGAATTTAACACCGCGCTTTGACTACCACAGCAAGGACGTGTTAAATGTAAATAGGTAGGTATGATTTTTCCTCGAGTGGTAATCGAACTCACATAATCGCATTGCATAGAGTATGTAAAGTAAAAAGGAGGAACACGTAGTAGAAGTTAAAAATATAAGTTGAATATGATTTTTAAAATTTTCATCTGTTAAAAAAGCCATTCGAACCTAATTATAAATACCTGAATTATTATTTGATTTTATCGTTATTTTCTTACTAAGTAGGTATGTGAATATTATATTTATTTTTGGTAATTATGCGGTTTGAGGGCTTTTCCGAAAAATGACGGGAAAATCTTTTTGACACTCTGGGGCTGTTCTTCGGAGCATAACGAAGGATATTTCATGGGGGCTGGGAGGCTGATATTTCCCATGATTTACCATAAGTTATGGTATTCAAGTTTTCGTAAATATCTCATAAAATCTCTCGTATATTTCGTACACACAAAATTGTACTTGAAAACGATCAAAAACACTCATACACATATGCACACACATGCACACATACCCACATACCCACCCAAAATAATATATATTTTTTTGTCTAAATTAAAAAAGAAAGGATTATACCTAACTTCACCTAAACAAAAATTCAAAAAATATATTAAGAAATACATTTTCCGGCGGTTAGAAAAAACAGTTTATGTTGTCTGTCGTTTTAAGAAATAATTTAAAGTTGACTGAAACACTCGATTAATCTATCTATTGGGACCCACAAACATCACATGTAGGTACAACCAGAACCACTGCGCCTACAGACACGGAAAAATATAAAAAACTGGAGTAAGAAAAACATTTGCCACCGCAACGCCTCAGCCGTAGACAATGTATGCAATAAATGCAAAAGTTGATTTTCCCCGCACGCGAGATGCAACCGGCAAGTAGGCACGTACCGCTCTCCTTGTCCTTGTTATACGCGTCTTTTGTTATTTCTTATATTGCTTCTGGTAAGAACAATGACGATTCCTTGATATATTAAAAAAAATAGAGAATACAACCAGTTGTTTACAGTCACACGTTCGTGCTACTACGCCACGACTGGCCCCTGCGAGCTTTTTCGCGAGCTACAATAAAATATACACAATTTGCTTATGAACGTATACGTAAAAAAAGGTAATATTTTTTAAATTAAAGTACAAGGGTACTTAAATACGTTTTTGAGCCCCAAATAATTGTATAAACCCACAAGCCTCAGTTTCCCCATATAGTCCCTCGAGTAGGAATCAAACTAACAACCATCTCGTTTACATTGAAACGCTGTCATACTGCGCCTCAATGGCCTGTAGATTATAATACTAAAAATAATTATTATCATGCGATTTTTTTGCTACAAGTGTCTAGATAATTTCTGCTAACTACACTGTTAAAGTTAACGGATTTAGCACTTAGTTGTCAGATGCAAAGACAAAGCTGATTTGGTAGCCGCGTATAAATTATCTTGCTTAAGGAACAAAAATAAACATATTTAAAGTGTCATTCCACACTTAGGCAAATTGAAAAAGACATTTAAAGAAAACGAAAGAAATAATTATAGCCTGTGTAAGTATGTTTCAGGCTTCACGTCTTTTCAATAAAACTTTTTACACGCTAGAATAGATAGTAGGACCTAGCGTGAAACCATTTTCCCTCTATCTAAATAACGAATGTACGTTGAGTGGCAAAATGATGCGTTACTAGAGTTAGTTATATAATTTAAAGAATACTGTTCAATGATTAGTCCCCCGAAGGGTGATCGAACCCACACCTAATCGCATTTACAATTAAATATCTACTGTACGATAATAACTTCAACAAAGTGTAACATTCTTTTTTTTCTTTTTTTTTAAGCTTCACGCTGTATCCCGCACGCAGCAGGGTAGGCAGAGGGAACCTAGTGCTAAGACACTACGTTCCCTACTTTCCGCCGAATTTTAGAAGCATTGCGTGTTAAGTGGCGGAACTTAACGCCGCGCTTTGCATCTATACCAGAGCGGAGAAAATGGAAATATATATATTTCCACTCCTCGAGTGGGAATCGAACCCACAACCAATCGTTTACAGTCACACAGTTTGTACCACTGCGCCACGACTGGCCAGTATAATAGAAATATTAATAAAACACCATGATCACAATATCTCAACGTGTAGTTTGCACAGGTCCGTAATATATCGTATCGTAATACACACAGTGCGCAGTAGGTACGGCGGCAGCGGATTAGCGAGCAACGGGGTCGTCTTGCGGCGGGCATTGTTACTGCTTGTATTAAAAATAATATACGCTATGATGTTAGATTGTCTAGATGTGACTTGGAGAGAAAGGAACTTTTGGGTAGAAAGTGAGTTTCAGGATATTTCGTCCTTATTCCTTTAGGGTATGCAAAAAGAATTAAGTGTTAAGATACTTTGATCTTAAGTTTTCACCCAAATTCGTGATGTTACGAGTTAAGTGGTGGAACCAAACGCGACGCTTGGTCTTGTTCACCAGAGAAATGGAAATAAATAAAATATGATCTTCTCAAAATTTCTTTGAAGTCACAACCATCGTGTCAGACCCTTTTCCACTGCGCCACTAAGGTAGTGGGGATATATGAGTTGATATATCTGTAAAGAAAAATATTTTATATAGAGAAATCTTTTCAAGAGCATTTAAAATAACAAAATATAGATATTATTTATACTGTGCAATCGATGGGAATGTTTATAAATTTTTGCTTCACGCTGTATCACGCACACAGCAGGGTATGTTTATGCAATTACGTGCAATTTAAGTTTTTCTGTAGTTTTTCTCAGCGGAATTGTTTTCCGCATCGTTAGTAGTTTTCATTGAGTTTGACAATACTGACATTTTTTTGTTTATTAACGAACATTTGAAACTTCACGCTGCTTCCCGCACACATCAGGGTAGGCAGAGGGAACTTAGTGTTAAAACACTCGATTTCGACACGTACCGCCGAATATTTCAGGCATTTGTGGTTAGTGGCGGTATACAAGGCGGCGGTGCCTTGACACCAGAGCGAAGAAAATGGAAATATTAAATCCTTCCATTCCTAGAGTGAAAATCGAATCCAAAAACAATGGAGAATAGTGTGACTTCACACTAATATTCTTCCACCTGCGAAATATAAAGGATAATTTTCAACATTTTTAAAGTGTTATTCCACACTTAGGAAAATTGAAAAAAGACATTAAAAAAACGTATAAAAATTTAAACGCAGCGTGATTCGAACCCGCGCCTCCTGTATACCGCCCAGGCGCGTCGTCGTGGCACTCTCACCGCCACGAGCCATGCGTTCTATTACATTGTATTTTTGTTGTTAGCATCTCGGTAGAGAAATTTTTACATATAACAGATTATATAAAGGATATTTGAAATTAAAATAAAATATTACTATAATATAATTAATATTTATCCAGATAACAGTATCTAGGTGAGTGTTTGGCAAAGTAAATGCGTCAACGAGCGTAAGACTGTTATCGCGCTGCAGATGTCGTGTCGCTAACAATGATTAAAATATAATACGATTAGTGTGATAAATGTTCAAAGTACTACAAAATATATTGTGATTTCAATAATAAAAAAAATACTAAAACATACGAAGTTGAGTTCCGACACTTAAGCCGTAGGTAGTGTCTTGATTTCGGAAAGTAAAAAACGGAGCGAATTGACACTAGTTTTTCTCTAATTATCCTCTTGTGCGGGAAAAAGTGAAAAGCTCTAAAGTAAATGAAACTATGTACATGTTTCTGCTGTGTATGTTTGTCCGATATTAGCAAAGGATATAAATTTTCATAACAATTGAACACATGGCTTATAAGTCAGACCACTTGGAGGATTTCACAGATGCGACGGTTCAAATTCCGTTGCGTTCAAATATTTATAGTTTTCGCCTTAAATGGTTTTGCCGTAAAAACCCAATATTTCGTAAAAAAAATCACATCCAGCCACTCCCTCCACTAAATCAGTGACAAGACAGAATACAAACCGCGACTTGCAAGTTGCAATACATTCGTAGCGAGGCGAGGCGAGGACGAGGCGAAGCGAAGCGAGGTTTTGTTACATCCACAGTATCGGGACCGTCTCCACTCGCTCGAGTACGACGTACGGCTTCATTCAGTTTGCCTTGTGTCTGTACATCGCGCATCGCGGACGGTTTTCTTGATTAAAAAATGAGAATACATAGAGAAAGAATAGTAAATATTGTTATAGAGGTTTAATATTGAGGTCATCATGGTATAGTAGAATAATATTTGACTGCAAACTGTTTGAGATGGTTGTGGGTTTGATGCCCACTCGAGAGTATTTAAATTATTTTCATATATCCACTCTGGTATTTAGACAAAGGGTGATTGAGTTATGCCACTTAATAATCAATGTCTTGATTTCATAAGGAAAGTAGAGAACGGAGTGTCTCGACACTAGATTCTCTCTAACTATGAAGAAGCGTGAAGCTCGTTTTCTTTACTTCTCTTCTGGTTTACTTTACTGTATAACTTCTTGCTTAAGACAAAGCAATCCAAAGTAATGTGCGTGATTAAATTTTGCTCTGTAACTAGACTAACCAAATTGGAGAAATTTATATTTTAATTTATAGCTTCACAAGTACCAGGTGAACAAATAAAAATAATTTAAATATAATCATACCTCAGAGTGGGAATCGAATTCGTAACCATCCTTTACAGTCAAGTGCTGTCTGTGATTAATTCACAACCATAGATTTTAATAAGAGATGTATTAAAATCATAATAGTAATGCATATATGGTTTTGTTTTAAGAGTTATTTGTCCTAAGAGTAATTAAGGATGGAAGGAAGATGAAGAAGAAGAAGTAGAAGGTCCTTCCTTCTTCTTCTTATATATTTATATGTGCAAAAAAAACACACACACACACACACATAAAATATCCACTTTTTTATATTTTTATCTTTGATTTTATGTTTAATATCGTGAATTTAAAAGTCACTTTATGCGTTTTCAATCACCAATAAGGTAGGTATGTGTGTACGGAAAATTCGGATACACCTTGCCTTTGAAAAGCGACTAAATAAAAGTATTTTTTCACGATTTTGAGAGTAGTCAAAGTCTTTGACGAATGTTTCAATAGCGTGAAACGTACAACTTCTAAAAGATATAAACATGTTTTTTAGTTTCATACTATTTGCTGCAAAGAAGGGTAGACAGAGTGTCAAAACACTGTTCTCTCTGTGCCTTGTCTGAATTCGAGGCGTTCAACTACGCGATTTCTTTTGTTAAATAAAATGGAGAAATGAAAATAAATAAATTATCAAGTGGGAATCGTCGGTTGAAATAGGGGATGAAAGTTTGTACGAAAAACCTAAACCGCTGGACCAATTGTAATGAAATTTGGCATAAATATAGTTGATAAACCAAGGTTATAGGCTACTATATTTTTCAAAAATCTACCCCTGAGGCTTGCAATTTAACGTAACAGCTTTGGAGTAAACGCGGCGAAGCCGCGAGCGGGCCGCTAATATCTAATAAGGTTACTTACCCTTCATATATCATCAAAATTTATTATTAACAGCAAGTATTAATATTACCTGAAAGAATATAAAATTAAGTCTCACCATTAAAAGCGCTATAAAACGATGGCCGTTACGTCGCCGCCTGCGTTACGTTACAGCTGTATTAAATACGTTGATTTTACTACTGTACCCTGTATCTGTATACAGTTATGGGTTTTTCTCTGTCATAAAATCATTAAATAGAATTTTTCAATATTAATATTATAGATGCGGATGTATGTCTGTCCTTCTGTCTGTTACACTTTCGCGGTCAATCTACTGGATCGATTTGGATCAAATTCGGAATGAAATTTATAAAATTAATAAAATTCACCCCCGAAGGGACTAAAATAGGGAATGAGTATCAGTGTGAGCAAATCGCCTAACTTAAGTGAGAACGAGCGAGGCAGTCGAAAATACGATGCAGCTATGTGTGTTTTTTTAGGAAAATTGAAAAATACATTTTAGAAAACATATAAAAAATTGAACGCTTCGAACCTGCGCTTCCTTAATACTGTCCTGGCGCTTTCACCACTGAGCAATGCGTTCACTTTGCTTGCATTGCTTGTTGTTGAATTTTTATACGTTTTCTAAAATGTATTTTTCAGCTACGTGTGTTGTTTGTGTGTTGGGTCGCTGGTAAGAATATAAAAAAGCAGCTTTACGCTTTTTCCTGTCTAGTAGGGTAGGTAGACAAAACGTAGTATCAAGTCACTTTGCTCTCCGTTGTGTGTTGCGTGATGTAATTTAACACGACCTTTTATTTTAGATAAGGAAAAGAGCGTTCGTAATGAACGCAATATCTCGATTTCAGGTGGAATTGTCGTGTAGAGCTGCGGAAATTAACGTCTTATTATATTTTAACTATTTAGATCTCTCCACTTTATGTAAAAAAAAGTATAGCTTCAGAGAATAAGGAGAATGAAAGTGTCTTAACAGTAGAACCTCTGTCATCACGTGTGGCGAGCACACAAGCTTTAAAAAATATATAATTTTCATAATATATCCTGAACATTACTGGTGAAGGTATAAAAAACAAAAGTAAATAAAAGTGTTTAGAAACATTTAAGGAATGATAACGCTCAAAGACGTCCGAAGTAGCGCCCCTGTAATACATCAACGCAGAGACGGAAGGAACAAACTTAGAGCTCGAGGCGATTTTTTAGATTTACATACGAGTATGTATAATTTATTCCTATAGTGTTAAATATAAATGTTATTATAAAAATAATAGTCATGACGCAGGGGCACAAAAGTATGACTGTAAACGCGATTAGTTGTGGATTCGATTCCCACTCAAGGAATGGAGATATATAAAATTTCTATTATCTTCGCTCTGGTGTGAGAAAGAGTGGCGTTAAGTTTTGCCATTTGGCACGCAATGCCTTCACAATTCGGCGGAAAATGGGGAATGGAGTGTCTTAACACTATGTTCCCTCTGCCTACACTGCTGCGGGCGTGAAGCTAAAAAATAGTAGGTTTTCCTTTAATTGTTTTTTCTGGAATTACCTTTTGGATTTTTAGGAGCACCGTGCTGCTGTTAGTTCTGCTCTGTTCGATAACCTGTAAAATCTGTTGAAATAGAAGAAAAAATGTTATTAAGATAAAAATACACATACAAAAATATCAAAAGTTGCTGAATGTGAACCCATATACCGCTATACATCTCCTTATCTACAACAATCATAGAGATAGACGTACATGAATAGGTATTAACTAATCTATTAGATAGACACACGCCTATTAGTCTACTCGACTTTGATTCATACGACCGAGAGCAACTTGCAATCAATTCTATCATATTGTGGGCATATCACGGCTAAAGTGGCATAACCTTTAAAATAAAAAAATAGAATTAAATAAATAAAAACATTTAGAAAACGTATATGCAGCATGCGTTCATGCTCAGTGGTGAACCTGGACGGTATTCAGGAGGTGCGGGTTCGAATCCCGCTGCGTTCAAGGTTTTATACTTTTTCTAAATGTCTTTTTCAATTTTCCTAAGTGTGGAATAACACTTTAAAAATGTTTAACAGAATTTAATAGCTTTACGTTTCTTCGCGCACAGTAGTGTAGCTAGATTCCTAGTGTTATAATATTCCGTTCTCTACTTTCTCCCCAAATGGAGATATTGGATTTTGAATGGCGGAACTCAACGCTACGCTTTTTTGAGCTTTTTAGATTAATAGACAGGTGGCCGAAGTGTACCGGAGTACTATGTTAGTTTTTTCCAGACGAGAGTGTAGTCACCTTCAGTATTAGACTAGCAAAGTATGTACAACTTCTCTAGCATTGCAGTAACCAGTTGTGAGGACCTTCTCTCGTTTAAACTTTTTTTTCAATACAATTGAGACTTTAGATACGTCAATCAAGAGGGTCAAAAAATATTGTATAAAATTTTTACTTTTATACTATGTTTTTTGAACACAACATATTTTTTAATTAAAATCGCTTAAGTAATTTTTAAATTACCTTTAGACACATTATACAATATAAAAAAAAAAATAATTAAATAGCTTCAGGCTATATCCCGCACACAGCAGGGTAGGCAGAGGGAACCTAGTGTTAAGACACTCCGTTCCCCACTTTCCGTCGAATTCGGAGGCTTGCGTGTTAAGTGGCGGAACTTAACGCCGCGCTTTTACCTCGACACCAGAGCGAAGAAAATGGAAATATAATTTCCACTCCTCGAGTGGGAATCGAACCCACAATCAGTCGTTTACAGTCACACTCTTGTGCCACTGGGCCACGACTGGCCACAACATACAATATAGTAACTTCAAAAAGCTGGTTCAGATCTCGCTGCGTTCTATTTTGTTCGTTTTAAGCGTCTTTAGTATGTGAAAAACACTTTAACATAAAGTTATAATATGGGATATATCACTTTTCTCAGGATTCCAAATGGCCTCATTTAGCAAGACAATTATATGTTATACAACATGCATTATCGTCACTGATAAAAATGTATCAACAACAGATTAACAAATTTGCAGTTGTCTTATAAGTACATTCAAAGTACAATACTTAGGTTATTTGTACCTGATATCATTATATAACATAAAAAATAAATGAAAACTATGTATATATTATATATCGAAAATAGCAAAAATCTGGTTAAAAGATTTATCAAAACATACACAGAACAGTTGGTACATGACTGAAATCTGGTGTCAAGACTCTCCACTCTGATGTTTTCCACTTTCCGTCCGAACTACCGAAATAGAGACATTGGGAGTTGAGTGGTGGAACTCAGTACTTTGGCGCCCTTTGTCGTGGGTATCAGAGGGGAGAATTGAATATTATTTAAACATAAAACTTTCCCAGAATGGGAATTCAACCCGTTACCAATCGCGTTAACAGTCAGACACTGTCCCACTGTGCCACAATGGCCTCTCTATAGTTTCTACAATTTATATGGTATTTAATGCAATTTATATACCCGTCACACGATTTTTATTTCTATTAGTAAAAGATAAAATTGCATAAAATGAAAATCTATTGACAAAATCTATTGACATTTCGTTTTGATTTTACTACTTCCTGTTTACACTTAGTAATTTATTATAGACTAATCTCTCCGTTGATAGCGTCACCTTTGCAACGATTATATCGAAATATCTATCAGTTCTCCGTTTTCTCAAATCAACACTGGTTTTTTTTTCAAATTTAAGTAGACTTTATTTCCCATACTTATATACAGTTTCCATACATTAATACATATAGTTTGATTACGTTAGATTTCAGTCATTTAATAAACTATAAAATAAATAAAATACATATTGTATAAATTTAATGACAAATAATACATTATTATTTGTCCAGTCAGGGGCCAGTCGTGGCGCAGTGGCACAAGCGTATGACTGAAAACGACTGGTTTTGGGTTCGATTCCCACTCGACAAGTAGAAATATTTAATATTTCCATTTTCTTCCCTCTGGTGTCGAGGTAAAGCGCGGCGTTAAGTTACGCCACTTAACACGCAAGCCTCCGAATTAGGCGGAAAGTGGGGACGGAGTGTCTTAACACTAGGTTCCCTCTGCCTACCCTGCTGTGTGCGGGATACAGCGTGAAGCTAAAAAAAAAATATAAATTATAAATTAACCATTAACCATTTTTATATAACATTCCTACATTTTTTTTAAAAAATTATGTATTATATATAAATTCGAAGCTATATACATAAATGAAATAATTTAATTAGCTTAATTGATTAATGAAATATAAATTCAATTTTCTTATATATACACTCACTCACGCTTCATCCTTAGAGGTATTTCATGTATTTTCCCTTTCTGCCGAGTAAATAAAAATAATTAAAATATAATCACTCCCCGACTGGGTAACAAACGTTTTAAATATGCAAGAATTTAAAAGCTGACTGCTTAGTTGGAGATCCTTCCTGGAAACTTGGCTCGTAAAGAATTTTATTTTACTACGTACTTCTTGTCCTGAATTACTACTGTCACGATTATACTGCGACTGCGGCAAAGGAAAGTGACCAAGTTGAGTCAGACGTTGACGAATTGTATTCACGTTTTAGATAAACTTATAAAAGTGAAATTGATGTACGATCGTAGTTTTGATTTTATACTTTAAAATTTTAGTTAATGGATTTGGGAATATAAATCAATTTAATTTATAAAGTATATTAGTTTACTTTTTAAACATTTTTAAAGTGTTATTTCAACATTTTGGAAAATTGAAAAAGACATTTAAAGAAAAAGTATAATTTTTTTTTTTATACGTTTTCAAAATTTTTATACGTCAAATTTTTAAATTTTCCTTAGTGTGGAATAACACTTTAAAAATGTTTAAAAAGTATTAATTAAATAGCATTCTCTCTTGGCAAACGATTGTTCGTAGAATAATCTTTGGGTAGTTGAAATCTGTAAAAATCTCTCTACAGAGATGCTAGCAACAAAAATAAGTTGTAATAAAGCGTATAAGAATTTCGACGCAGCGTGTGAACACATGGCTCAGTGGTGAGAGCGCCTGGGCGGTATTCAAGAATCGCGGTTTCGAATCCTGCTGCTCCCTTGGAATTTTTATACGTTTTCTTTAAATGTCTTTTATATTAGTTTTGTTTTTTTGTTAATCGCTTTGAAACGGACAATTAAGTATACATCGTTTCGTCAGTGTTACTTTGTACTCTGTACCTACTACTTATTACTCTGTAGAAGAGTATTTAAAGGATAAAAATGCGTGGAATTAATCTGATTAGAGTCCAATGCAGATTAGTTACTATTGTGTCAAATAATAAAATTGTAATTTTAATATTTGAAAAGAGCAACTGTTGAGCTTCTGGCCGGCTCTTCTCAGCAGAACTGCCTTCCGAGTCGGTGGTAGCTTTATACATTCGACGATTCAAAAGTGCTTGCAAAAGTCTATTTGAATAAAGGTATTTTGGATTTTGAATTTAATGGACGGTGTTGCGTCGATATTATACTGTTAGCAAGAGAAAAAGATTTTAGTTTTTTTCGTTACGTAACTCCATATTTATTAGCCCTTTTTTCTTTGTCTGCATCTTCACGCTGTATCCTGCACACAGCAGGGTAGGCAGAGAGAATCTAGTGTTAAGACACTCCGTTCCCCACTAGACATTTATATTTAGTTAATAAACTGCAAATAATTAACGTTTACATGATGTCTAATAAGACATCATATAAACATTAATTATTTACAGCTTCACGCTTTTCCCTCATACAAGTAGGTAGGTATATAGGCAGGTAGAACCTTGTTAAGAAGATATTCTTTCTACTTTCAGTTTGAAATCAAGACATTGTATGTTGACTGTTGAGTGGCTGACTCAATACACGACGCTTGGCACAATGCCGCGCTTTGCCTCGTCACTAATTATTGATTTAAACATATTCATTCTTATTACATTTAAATTATTTCTATTTTTACGCTCTGGTAAAAAAATGCGGCGTTGAGTTCCGTCACTAAGCATGCCACGTATTCTATAATATGTGGGGAACGGAGTCTTTTGACATTAGGCAGTAGACAGGAGTGTCTACCTTAGTATATGAAACAAAATGGGAGGCTGTATTTATACAAATTGTATATCATGCCGACTATTTAACCTGAAATATTTTAAAAAATAAAAATATAAAATGTTAAAATGCAACGTGTATTCTACCTCTTATATGATGTCACAGAGAAAATTAGGATCTTTTTGGCAAAAAATAGATGGAGTGATCTTTCATTGGATTTTCTGAGTCTATATGACGTGTAAAATCTTAGAGTTTCCATATCTTAAAGACTCAATTTATACCGTTTTCATTATTTATAAACTAAATTTTAGAGGCTAGAGAATTTGAGGCCGTCGGCCATGGTTGTGGATTCGAGTCCCATTAGGGGTTATTGTTTACATGTTCTCGTTTTCCCTTTAGCACCTTTTTTTTCCGTTACTGATACCCGCCAGGGGTGGGGACCCGGACGCGGTTATGTGGGACTCCGGTTTGTTCCTCCGTTTACCCACTAAAACCTGACGGTGCTCCTTACCCGCCACTAGCCCAGGTCTCGGGCACTGCCCCAATCGTCCGCGGACCTGGGCGGATTCCTTTAGTAATTAAGGAAAATTGCGGTGTTGAGTTCACACTCAACACGCATATGTCTCGTTTTCTGGCGGAAAGTGGAGGGCGGAGTACCTCAACTAGCGGGTCTCTCTGACTATCCCGCGGGAAAGAGCGTCAAGCGGGTAAAAAATAGATATTCGAATATTTTCCGAACTTTGTGGCATATTAAGAAGTTTTAATCTAAGTCACTTCGTTCTACATATGTCATCTATGAGGTGGCAGATTGTGCTGGATCGATAACACTTTCTCTAATCTTGATGGCTACACTAGAGATCTTTACTCCTCTCAAAAGCACAAGCTGATTTAGTTAATAGTGCGTCAATGGTCTAAAATAACCGATCAAATTAATATAATCATAAAATTTACAGTGGTGAAGTGTTGAAATAATCATACATTATTATTTTAATGTAAATATACCTACATCTAAAATATTTTGGGCTTAATCTCGGCCTTCATACAGCTTCACTCAGGTAATCCGAAAGAAAACACTCGCTGCATTGCAGACAGATAGCAATTTGATAATAGATGATGAGCGTCATCCCGGTCCCGCTCAGCAAACAAAGATAAATGTTATCTTGATGCAGTCACTAAAATACTATAAAAGACGAATTCATCTCAAAATATAAGTACATTTTGGGATAGTACCTTCATTAAAACACTATTAAAAATAGTAAAAATGGTGTCAGACTTCAGAAAGAAGAAGCTTTTGCACGTTTTCAACTCATTCTTCGATAGAAATGGCAGTGGTTCTATCGATAAGAGCGACTTTGATCTTGCCATCGAAAACATCGCCAAGCTCCGAGGTTGGCCCGCCGGTGACGCAAAGTACAAGGAAGTGCAATCTGCTTTGCTGAAGATCTGGGATGGTCTTCAGGGCCGCGCTGACGTCGATAAAGACGGCCAAGTGTCTATTGACGAATGGATAGCCATGTGGGATGATTACGCCAAGAACCCTGGATCTCCCCTCGAATGGCAGAATTTGTACTGCAAATTTATCTTCCAACTTGAAGATGCCAGCGGTGATGGAGCTATCGATGGTGAAGAATTCTCCTCAGTCTATTCTTCTTTCGGACTGAACAAGGATGATGCCCTCGCTGCCTTCAGAAACATGTCCAAGGGCAAGGCCAACGTCTCCTGGGCTGAATTCCAGGAATTGTGGAAGGAATATTTCTCGTCTGAAGATCCTAAGGCCCCTGGAAACTTTATTTTTGGCAAATCTAGCTTCTAAGTGCATAATTGTGGTTTATTAAAGCATTTTGAGAAACTCATTCTATTATTAGATACATTTTGTGCGAGAGTGAAAATTTTACGATTATTTTTGGCATTTATTAGTGAGAATTAGCTGTAAGAAATTTTGGAAATTTAAACATATGGAGATTTATTGTTGTTTTGATTTATTGCGTCTAATATAAAATGTTATTTGCACGTTAAATTATTTTTTTATTAATCCGATCATGTTCCCATATTGCTTTAGCTTAGTTTGCACAATAGTTACCGATAAGTCAGTATTTTTATATATATTCATGTACTCCAACTCTTATAATTTTGAGAAAATACTTGCGGATCCTCAATCTCGAATCTAACTTATTACTATTAACTGAATATTTTTGTATATTTTCTTTACGTTTCTTTGGCTTTTTTTTCGTAAATAGATAAATTCATTTTAATTCTACGCACATCTTGCTCTTTGATGATATTCCATGTGTCTTTTACATAAATATGTAGATAAGTTTATACTAAGCCACAGTGGCTCTACTTGAGATAGATAGTACCTTCAACCGAGTGTCATGTAAACCTAAAAAATTGACGAGTGGATGAATAAAATAATTGAATCCATATAGAGATAGCCTAGTCAAATACACTCCATTTGTCATTTCCCTTTTAAACTTTAGTCATTGCATGCTGACTGGATAACTTTTTCTCGTACTTTGTTTTAATTGAGTGGGAATTGAAAAAAAAAATTGTCGTTCCCCAAAGGTTTGCTCGTTAAAGTAATACCCAGAACCCAGAAGGGTACCCAGAACCATCTTGTACAGAATCAGATCCAGCTCCACTGCACCACGATGGTATCCCAAAAAAAAAAAACTTACTTTCACTAATAATTTAGATAAATAAACGTAATGAGTAAATTAAGCTTAAGTACTATCTGTGACATAAAACTAGTAGAAGATTTTATAGAGCAGTCGTGTAAATGCATTAGGGGCCTGCAGGGGTGATAAAAAATACTATAATCTTGGACAATTTGGCAAATGAGTGGCGTGCCTTCCTCTACCCTCCTACACCCATCAGAACTCTTTTATCGCGTTATTCTTTAAGTACGACTTGTTGTTGATGTGGGAAACAAGATATGGTTTATGTGACGAATATTAATATTATATTTATATTTTCGATATTAATTTACTTTTAAAGGCTTTTATAAGAAATTTTGTAGAAGAAGCTTGACGTTATTTCTGGCCAAAATTGAGATATCACATTTAGTGACAGAACTTAACTTTGAGTGTGGAACGGAGTGTCTTAACACTAGGTTCCCTCTGCCTACCCTGCTGTGTGCGGGATACAGCGTGAAGTTAAAAAAAAAACTTAACGCCCCGCTTTGTCTTAGAAATGAAAATAATTTATAAATACCATAATTTCGAGTTCACTTCCCCAACTGAACGCAGTTTCCGTTCACTCTTATTTTTACTATGCAAAATATAAAAAAAATATATTAAAAAATTAAAACATAATGCAATTAACGTATATAGCTTATATTATGATGTTAGGTTATGTTTACCCAATGATTAACTATAACTTTTTTTTTATAATAAGGCAGAGGGAACCTAGTGTTAAGACACTCCGTTTCCCACTTTCTGCTGAATTCGGAGGCTTGCGTGTTAAGTGGCGGAACTTAACGCCGCACTTTACCTCGACACCAGAGCGAAGAAAGTGGAAATATAATTTTCACTCCTCGAGTGGGAATCGAACCCACAACCAGTCGTTTACAGTCACACGCTTGTGCCACTGGTCATAGTTTAATTTTGTTTACAATGCATTAATGTAGAACAGATTAAGAAGATTGCATTTTTTTTTATTTTAGTAAAATAACATCATATATTCGTATGCCTAAACTAATCAAAGCTATATTTTCAAATGTTATTCAAAGTCAAATAATTATAATGAAAAAAGACGTTACATGCTTCATTTTTGAATGTTAAGCAATGTACTACTAGACTGGGTTCATTGGTGCAAGAAACTTAGCGGGGCTTTTTGGTTAAGTGAATAATTTGCATGTTGGCAGTAATTTGGCTTATTACTGATACGCAGGATATAAAGAGAGAGAATAAGAAAACACTCCGTTCTCCACTCCCCGCTAATATCTCCGTCTAATATATTATATTAGACTATTATACCATATCCATTTAAGCGATTTCTTTCCCAATTCCCAAACTCAAGGATCGGGGGCCGTGACGGATGTGCACTATCTGTCAGACGACGCGTACAGCCTTATGGGTGCTCAGCGCTTATGCATTCTATTACACGATATCGATTTAACACTTACAGCTTATGGATCATTTTGATATAAATAATAAAGGGTTAATATTACGTTAACAATAATTGGGGCCAGTCGTGGCGCAGTGGCACAAGCGTGTAGAAATATTTCCTATTTAATATTTCCATTTTCTTCGCTCTGGTGTAGAGGCAAAACGCGGCGGTAAGTTCCGCCACTTCACACGCAATGCCTGCGATTTCTGCGGAGTGTGTCTTAACACTATGTTCCCTCTGTCTACCCTGCTGTGTGCGGGATACAGCGCGAAAAAAAGAACAATAATTTCCACATGAAACGTTATCGTGGGGAAGTTGAAAAGTGATTGTAACTTTGTGAAAAAAGCAGACTTAGTGTCAAAAAACTCCGTCCACCACTTTCCAAACGAAAATTTAATTCGTTACCCCAGTGGTAATCGAATCCACAACATAACGTTTAAAGTCAGGCGTTATCCCACTGCACCAGGACGACTTTATAAAAGTCAGCTTATATAATAAAAATATTTTTAGAAAACGAGAAATAAAACTAAACTGAACACAGTGGGATTCGAACTCGCACTTTTTAGCTACCGTCCAAGCGCTACCTTAAACGCATGGCTCAACGGTCAGAGCGCTTGGTCCGTGTTGAACAGACGTGGGTGCGGATATTCTGTTTAATTATGTTGCAAAAAATTATAATGGAGAATTTAAATACATCTAGTCTTTTCTTTAAAACTTTACGCTTTTCCCCGCAAATAGGTAAGGGTAGTCAGAAAGATCCTAATAACAAGACATTTCGTTCTGTGTCTTTGTGTGTTTGGTGACGAAATTCAACGGCGCCTTATAGCCGGCGCCGGTAGCAGAGCATAGAAATGAAAATAATTTTCAACGCATCCATAACTCTAATGTTGTGGATATCTATCGGCGACGGTAACCACTTTACACCAGGTGGGCTTTCTGCTCGTTTACTCCATTTAAAAAAAAGTATACAACTACAGAAAAACGAAACCGTTATTATAAACAACAACCTTTAGACATCATAAAAGCTTAATTAAAAATTTTGATACATTTTACTCATATAGTGATAATATCATAAATAAATAAGAATGAATAAATAGACATTTATCAGTATTATGGTAATGCAGTGACGATAAACTGACGTGTATCAATGCGTTTAGTTGATTACATTTAGATATCAATAATCGCAGTCCCCTGAACACTATAAATAAGGACACAATTGATTACACACAGTAAGTAGCTGGAAAAAGTCTGTCAAAATGGTTTCCGATTTTAGAAAGAAAAAACTTATGTACTTGTTCAAGATCTTCTTCGACGCTGATGGCAGCGGCGTCATTACGAAGAAGGATTTTGAACTCTCCATCCAAAGGATCGGCAAAGCCAAGGGTTGGTCTGAAGGAGATGAGACATACAAAATTGCCGAAAAAGCTATGCTTGAAATCTGGGAGGGCATGCAGACCAAGGCTGATCTGAACAAGGATGGTGAGATTTCCGCTGACGAATGGATTGCAATGTGGGACGACTTCGCAAAGAACCCATCTTCACCTGTTGACTGGCAATCTTACTACTGCCGGGCAATCTTCCACATTCAGGACTCGTCTGGCGATGGTGCGATCGACAAGAATGAGTTTACCTCCGTTCACTCATCTTTTGGTCTGTCCGCGGAGGAATCTGGAAAGGCCTTCGACAAACTCTCAAGCGGGAAATCAAGTTTGAACTTCGAAGATTTCCAGAAGCTCTGGGCTGAATTCTTCTCCTCTGAAGATCCCAACGCTCCCGGTAACTTCATTTTCGGCAACCTTAACTTCTAATATAATAATTTTAATATAAATGTGTGTGTTAATTTGTGTTTATTTATAGTATGTTCTTTAATAAATGTTTTTTTTTATAATTTGGTGTATTACTTTATGGCATACATATTATTGTAATTAATCTTCGTTGTACATTATCATTCGTCATCAGTGATATTGATGTAACGTCAATAAATGAATTATTCGATTTCACTAATTACATTGACTTTTATGAATGGATATATTATTCCATTATTCATCAATCAAGTTCAGACTTAATATATATAGAGATTGGATTGAGAGTAATAAATAGTTTTTTCTAGTTAATTAATTATTTTTGTAAAATAGTATTTGATAGCTCAAATCAAATCCTCCTAATCCTAAAAAATCGAGTGATCTAATCGATTTCTCCTGGAGTTTTATTATTCTAGTATATGGGTACATCATTAAAACGTACTCAACTTGTTTTAAATGACCATATTGTCCTAAATAAATACGAAATACGGAAACATTTTTTACGTACCCTTGCCCTTTGTGCAATTTACTTGGCCTTTTAAAATTACCCTAATTTAACAAATTTCGCTACCATGAAACCCGTGGCCCAAGACAGATCCCAGTTAAGATTAAAACGGTCGGTTATAAATAAAGAATAATTTTGTGGAGAACGGAATAAAAGTGGACATTTTTGTTAAATACGACGAGTGCTAATTATGAGGTGAATTATCGTTTTGAACTCGGGACAGGAAGGTGTGCTGCGGCTTGAAATATAAGCTGGTAGCGAGTTATCACTGTATGGGTAGTAACATTTGAAGAACTATATATGGAATAGAATGAATTTTTGAAAAAATAATATTACTAAACTTCGATATTTAAGAGTTAGAAGTTAAATAGAAATAACATTGAAAAAGACATTTAAAGAAAAAATTCCTAATTGTGTTCCTAACTTTAAAAATGTTTAAAAGTAGAAATAACATTTTAAAATCCAATTTTAATACCTTTATATTTTAACAATATCCGAGTTAATCTGATTACATCATTTCTTTCCGTTTCTTATTCCAAACATTGAAAAAGTGGTCATAAAAATACATATGTCTTGTATGATCCACTTATACATATGTCTTGTATGATCCACATTTATCAAAAGACCAGTAGCAGCAAGAAAATTATTTCTTTTCTTTGCCCAGAACATACAAAACTCAATGCGCAATATCTTGAATTTGGACAGGAAGCGGAGAACGAAGTTTTGAAAAGCAGCTTTTTAAAGTTTAAACTTTTAATGGCGTGGTAATGTAGTATATATAATAACAACAGTAGAAAAATAATTAAAAAAAATAATTATCAACAAAATTTGTTATCTTACATCGTCTGATGTTGTATTAATTTTACAGTTTTGTGTGACGCATGTAAAGTTGTTTACCTGACGATTGTTATCAGTTGCTTTTGTTATCACTCAGCGTATTGTAATTTATTATTTACTTTTTATTTTTATTTAAACTACTGATTTTTTTAATTACTTACTTTTATTATAACACGTTTTTTTATTTGTCTATATCCTTATGTGGCTTATTGTTCTAGAAGTGCAGAAGTGAAGAATACAAATTGTAAATAGCGTTTCTATTTTGTTTGTATTCAACAAAGATACTCTACCATTTATCTTATTTTTTTTAGCTTCACGTTTTTTACCGCATACAGAGGCAGTCCCGTAGAGATAACCTACACTAGGTAATTCAAGGCTCTATATTGTACATCTTCTATCAGAATTAAAGTTATTGCGTGTGGAGAGACTAAAGTCAAGATAAAACTTGTTAATAAGAGCGGAGAAATGAAAACATTTAAAGGAAGATTGATCTTTATCACTCCTCCAAGTGAGAATCCACGTAAAGATTACAGCCAGCTGTCCCACTATTCCACTAAATCGTATGTTGTCATTGCTTTAAGTTGTAATTGTGGTAAAACCTCTGCACGTAAACTGACATACTATGAAGAACAAAATAAATAACTGATTAATAAATTACTTCTACATTTCGCAAAGATTGTTAAAATATGTATAGATCTACACTTTTTTTCAGCAAAACAGAATAGTCAGAGAAACCGTAATTTCAAAACACTGCATTCTCTATTTCTCGCCCTCAAGACATTGTGTATTAAGTGGCGGAACTCAACGCCGCGATATAAAAACTCAATAGCTACATACTAATAATACTTTTTTTTATACCAAAGATCATTATATACTTCTACGTGTTCAAAACGCTTTCGTCCCTCACATGTACCATATTTTCCATCCCGATAGCAGTCGAGGGCTACCTGAGTAGCTTCACGATATTTATAACCGTGTTATTACGCGTAAACGCTGTTAAAGTCTCCCTCCTTTATTATAATGATCTTGGGACTATATTTCAGTAAATTTGTTCTATAATCAACCCATAAGTACTGACGATTGTGAAGAGGGTACGTTTTGGTGATCACCTGGCTTGGGATGTGCGATTTTATGTGACCTTTGGTTTAGCTTTACCATTTTTTTTGTATTATGTGGTGAGAGGTGAGATGTAACACTCTATTTTCTATTTTTTTTTGGGGATGTAGTGGGTTTTGAAAATTTATTTAATGGGCTTGGGGTAGGTAAATTTTTTAAAATTTATATTTTCTTTTAAGTATTGTTTTCTCTGAGGATGGATCGCGAATTTTTACTACACAGATGCGTTGTAATGGCTATGTTATTAATTAAGGTGATATTATTTATATGATTATTCCTTTTTAAATGCGAAATTGTTTTTATTTTATTTTTAGAGGTCCACGTTGTGAGACAGCGTCTGATTGTAAAGGCGATTGATTTCCAGTCTAGGATACAATTGTACTTAAAATATTTTCATTTCTCCGCCCTGATGTCTAAGACAACACGCGGCGTTAAGATCCGCAAACGCAATATCTTGGATTCAGGCGGAAAGTGAGCAACAGAGTATCATTATACAAAAATCTCTGTCACCACCCCGCTATACCTATTAAATACTCTACACAACTAATCTGGTTGACCATCAAACCTTACTTAATCTAGTCACAAAACTTTTAAAATATTAATAGTTATAAGCTTCACGCTGTATCCCGCACACAGCAGGGTAGGCAGAGGGAACCTAGTGTTAAGACACTCCGTTCCCCACTTTTCGCCAAATTCGGAGGCTTGCGTGTTAGGTAAGTGGCGGAATAGTTATAAGCATTCTAATTAATTGAACTTGTTAACCCAAACACATACTGTCAATCATACGTATCGGTCACACAAATTCCCTCGCCGAGCGATTCAGCTAAAAATATTAGAATATAGAAAAATAGAAAGCACAGTGTAAATTCAGCTGTTGATACTTTGACATGTTTTACATTCGTTCGCTGTTTGTTTTTTTGTCGACGGAGCGATAAATCTGGAACATTGTATTGTGCAATGTATTGTAGACCGTTTTTACAAAATTTAGGGATTTGTGTAGGCCCGGGAAGCCATAATGGCTCAGTGGGATAGCGATGGCTGAAAATGCTATGGTTCTGGGTTCTATTTTAACTCAGAGAAGTAGTAATATTGAAATTATTTTTATTATCCTGTTCTGGTCTGCCTAAGTGTATCGTTAAGTCCTGCAACCAAAAATGAAATATGTCGAATTGGAGCGAATAGCGGAACATTCGTTAACACTAGATTATCTCTGCTTTCGTTACGGCTAATTGTAAAGGTGATAAATGATTAGTTATGTATTATACAAAAATAATAAATAATCTATCTGTTAAACATTTTTAAAGTGTTATTCCACACTTAGGAAAATTGAAAAAGACATTTAAAGAAAACGTATAAAATTTGAACGTGAGAGCGCCTGAACGGTATTCAGGAGGCGCGGGTTCGAATCCTGCTGCGTTCAAATTTTTATACGTTTTCTTTAAATGTCTTTTTCAATTTTCCTAAGTGTGGAATAACACTTTAAAAATGTTTAAAAGTATTTAATAAATAGCATTCTCTCTTGCCAAATGATTGTTCGTAGAATAATCTTTGGGTAGCAGAAATTTGTAAAAATCTCTCTACAGAGATGCTAACAACATAAATAAGTTGTAATAAAGCGTATAAGAATTTCGACGCAGCGGCTAGTAGAACGCATGGCTCAGTGGTGAGAGCGCCTGAACGGTATTCAGGAGGCGCGGGTTCGAATCCCGCTGCGTTCAAATTTTTATACGTTTTCTTTAAATGTCTTTTAAAAATAATCTATCTATTTTTAAACATTTTTAAAGTGTTTTTCCACGCTTAGGAAAATTGAAAAAGACATTTAAAGAAAACGTATAAAAATTTGAACTCAGCGGGATTCGAACCCGCGCCTCCTGAATACCGTCCAGGCGCTAGTGAGAGCTTTCTTTAAATGTATTTTTCAATAATCTATCTAGTTATATTTTTAGTTTTAATTTTTATACTTTAAATTATTACATACAATTTTTAATATTTATGGAAACAAAAAATGTTTGTATTTGTGAATATTAGTTTACATTTGTTTATTTTTTTTTACATTCATTTAGTTTCACAACTAGTGACAAAAATTGGTTTTCAAACTCAAAATTTAACTTTAGTTATGCATAACGTAGCCCCAAGCACATTCATAGCACACGCTCAAGACGAGATTTAAAATCCACTATCACTACAATAGTAGTTATATATTTCTTGAGTCAGGCAATGATCATTTTGTTTTCTTATAAAGTAAGGCCAAATTATACTATAACGAGAGCGTTACAAAAACGTGTGATCAGGCAAGGCCAACGGAAATTGAGAGGGAGGGAGTTAGCGACGAAAAGGAGACAAAAGTTACGTTTCGTCTATTACTTAACTAACACACATGTTTTCTTTCTCTATTACTCTTATAGCCAGTTACGTTTTGTAAGTTTTTATTTGTATGGTCTAAAGCACACTCGTTTTTAACTTTCTTATAAAAATGTACATTGCGAGACATTGTGTGTTGAGTGACTGAATCGAATACCCCGTTTAATCATTACATCCGAGCGGAGAAATGAAAATTTAAATATAATCCCAAGTGGGAATCGAAGCCACAACCATTGGACACTGTTCCGCTACGCCACAACGTCAGTTATCTAAGTGTTATAATATCAATAACTAAGCCGCGTTGGTATAAGGCAAGCGTAGTGTGCTAGAGCAAGTTAAGGTAAACTGGGGGCCCTCGTAACGGCGCGCCGCACTCGATTACTTTTAACCACTGCATTGTTGTTGTGATCTACTAATGTTTGGATGTGGCATTATGTTTTACCTTTATTTAGTGTCAAGTTTTTTCTTGTATAGCATAGGTTGGAGAGAACCTAGTGTTAGGACACTCCGTTCTTTGCTTTCACCACAAATTGAGACTTTATTGCTTCGTTTTGTGTTAGGTTATATAACGGAGAAATAAAAATAATTTAAATATTTCTCTGAATGGGAATCGAATTTACAATCAATCATTTTTATAGACAGATTCGGTGACCTCTACTGTTGTATGTTTGAACAATGTTTTAGTATTATATTCTTTCTGCCTATTTCTTTAAGAGAAAGAAGAGAGAGATGCGTCAAGATAAAACTGAACTAAGCCTATTAATAGTATTTAAAACATATTTATAGAGAAAAATATAGTATTTGTAGGCTTATCAATTTCCTCTACATTCACAGCTCGCAGTCACTGCAGGCAATCGGGTGCTGTCACACTCGAGGAACGGTTGGAGGTTACACGGTCAAATGTATCGCGAGGACGAGTATATGGTAAAAATAGACGTTATGGAATTTTAAAATTATACTAATAATATTTTTATAGCCTCATGCTGTATCCCGTATAAAGCAGGACAGACAGAGGAAATATAGTGTTAAGACACTCCGTTACCCATGCACTGCTGAATTCTGAAGTGAATTTCACTGTGGTAGACTTAATGCCGCGCTTTGCCTCGACACCAGAGCGAAGAAAATGCAAAATTTTAATATTTCCATTTCTCAAGTGGAAATCGAACCCACAACCAGTAGTCTTACAGTCACAGCTTATGCCTATAAGTCACGACTTAACTCATAATATTATATATAACATGTACTATATGTTATATAATTATTTTTATTTACAGCATAATAATAATATATGAGGCCCTCGTAATACAGTGGAATAACAGTGGAATATAAGCACAATGATTTCGCATTCGATTCCAATCGGGGGAATTATTATATGTTGGTTTCCTTTCTCGATTTTAGTTTCCTGAGTTCCACCACTTAACATGCATTAAGCATAGATTCTTAAATTTGTACAAGACATAAGTTTCTATAACTTGTTACTGCTTTGTTGCTGTAAAGAAATTTGCATTAAAAGTATGACTGTTTTCACGAGATTTTAAAACAGAAATTAATAATAGATATATAAAAAAATATATATATTTTTCTTCTATTATAATTTTACAAAAACAGCTATATGCTTTTCGACTTGGGAGTACAATCAGAAAGAAGTTAGTTTCAAAACACTTCGCTCTCCGCTTTCTGGAAAACGAGACGTTGCAGATCGAGTGGTGGAACTCAACGCCGTGTTTTCTAATTTAAGCATATTTTTATACAAAAGAGATAAGTAATTCTAACATTTAACCTGTAAAAAGTGATATTATTTTTTAGTTTGTTTGCGTCTCGCTCCGGCCACAGGGGCATTACGGGAAACTCGCAACATTACGGGAAAAACGAACTAAACCTAACACGTTGTAAAATTAAAGAAAATAATGAAACGAATGTGGTCAGGTAAATAGCTGTTTGTTTGAAAAAAACTAATGTTTGGTGCTTTTTTAAAGTACTATTTTATTTTATATCCTATACTGTGCATTTATAAGCTTTTTATTGGGAGAGTTTCAGGTTCAAACTGGGCTCAGATTTATTTGGCTTCACGCTGTATCCCGCACACAGCCCGGTGGTCAGAGGGAACCTAGTGTTATGACACTCCGTTTCCCATTTTCATCATGTTAAATGATTTTTCGCCTACAATTATTACAGTATTATATAAGTGAACATATAATAAATAAAATAAATAGCTTCACGCTGTATCCCGCACACAGCAGGGTAGGTAGAGGGAACCTAGTGTTAAGACACTTCGTTCCCCACGCACCGCCGAATTCGGAGGCTTGCGTGTTAAGTGGCGGAACTTAACGCCGCGCTTTACCTTGGCACCAGAGCGATACGTAGGTACATTTTTATTTTAAATCTTGAACATATAATATAGCAGCAATACCATTTTCCACGTTGCATTCTATTAAAATAATGTAGAACAGGTTTGGAATAGATCAAAATTTTAAATAAAGATATACATATAATATAATATTATTTTATACATATATTTTAAGTTGTTATTTTTTAATTGAATTTTATTTATATGTAAATATAATATATGCTACATAATAATTAATATTTAATACAATGATAAGGGCAAATAGTTATGAAACATGAACTTTCTTAGGGAATACATAGACCCTTTGTTCTATGAGTAGGTATAGAAAAGATTTTGAATAAAACATTGTAATTAGTAAAGAAATTAATTTAAATGAAAGAACTTGAAAGTACAGTCTAGTTGGTCTATGTCTTGGATTTTTTTTCCTTAAACTAAGTAGTCATATACTAACGCTTCATACAACTACATAAATTATTAATTAATTAAAATATCAATAACAGCTGTTTCTTCGGTCTGGCGAAAGTTGAGGAACGCGTTGTTTAATTTCGTTCCTCTTTAGATATCATTTATATGGTTCACGCTTTTTTCCATATACCAAGATAGTAAAACAGAATCTAGTGACAAGACACTCTGTTTTTCAGGTATTTCAACACCACGCTTTGTAATTTAAGCGGTCTTTTTTATTTTCATACTTTATTCCACATAGCAGGGTAGTCAGAGAGAACCTTTCGCTGTCTAATTTGCGCTCGAAATCGAGACATTGCATATTGTATGATCCGGCGTTGAACGCCGCGCTATGTTTTCTTACTAGAGCGGAGCAACGAAAAAATATCATCATTTCTCTGAATGGGAATCGAAACCACAACCAATCACATTGACAGTACATGTGTCTTACTGCGGCACGATGGTTTATAAATGACGGAATGTACATTAGTTAAAGTTTTATAAAAATATTTTATAAATTGGCGTCATGCTTTGTCCCTTATGTCAATAGTCAGAAAGTAGCTAGTGTCACAACACTCTGTTTTCCACTTTCCGCTCCAAAATCAAGATCTTCTCGTTGTAATATACATAAAATTTAGCATATTAATAACACTTAAACATATTATAAATCCATTAAACATATACATTTAGTATTAACACTACAATTAACGTCAAACACACAGAAATCGCGTCAAATTAGTGCAGTTCAGATAATGTGAGAGGGTTTGTGCCATCATAATTTGCGTTAATATCGCTCGCATCCTCCGGAGTCCGCAGCCCGGACACGCCAGCTGTCCGTTATACGTCAATCTAACTTGCATTTATATAGACTGCTCATGGATATATGGATATATGATATTTGGGCGGGTAGTTAAGTAATTGTGATTAAGTAATGGGGATCAGTCGTGGCGCAGTGGCACAAGCGTGTGACTGTAAATGACTGGTTGTGGGTTCGATTCCCATTCGTGGAGTGGAAATATTTAATATTTCCATTTTCTTCGCTCTTGTGTCTAGACAAAGCGCGGCGTTAAGTTACGCCACTTAACACGCAAATTCTCCAAATTTGAAAACGATTTTATGTTCGATTCCAATTTGATCGAGTGACTATACTTAAATTATTATCTTCACTTCTTCACTTGTGGTACCAAATACAATGTGTTATGATTTCGGTCCCAACATGTTATGATACTATGTTCTCTTTGACTACTGCTGATTGCTGCGATTCTGACCGAAAAAACGTTAAGATGAAAATAAAAAACTGTCAAACCGGCTAACAGTGAAAAATCGTGTAATTAAGGTTTTCTAGAAAATTCTAGACTGGAAACTTAGGCAGGCTAAAAGAAATGTGAGATGACCACCAACAAGATGGACCGACGATCTTGTCAACACGATGGGCCGTCAGTGGATGAGGAGAGCCGACAACCGCATTGATTGGAAGTCCAATGAGGAGACCTATACCCAGCAGTGGGTGAATAAAGGTTGAAAAAGAAGAAGAAGAAGGTTTTCTAGCTACTTTACCAAAAAAATAATAAAAAGTGGGGAAACAATGAAATATCTAATTTTCCAACATAAGAAAAATAGTAGGCTGAGACAATCCAGTGCCAAAACACTCCACACTCTGCTTTTCACTTATACTCCACACATCGTATCAAGTGCTGGAAGTTATACAACGCGTTTCTGTAAATCAGATCAGAATGTAGATATTTTTTTATATTTTTTTTAGTCTGACGCTACATCCCGCGCACAGCAGGGTAGATAGAGGACACCTAAAGTTAAGACACTCCGTTCCCCACTTTTTGTCAAATTCTGGACACTTTACGTGTTAAGCGGCGCGCTCTGCCGAGACACCAGAGCGAAGGAGATGGGAATATAAAATATTTCCTCTCCTCGAGTGGGAATTGAACCTACAACCAGTTACGTTTACAGTCATACTTTGTGCTCACAAGCCACGACTTGCCACAATTTTCATAAACTCAAACCACAGATATAAGCGAAAGATAGAAAAATAAAAAAACTATAAAAAAAAATCACTAAACTCTCCTCAATTCCCAAAAATCTAACATCTTAATTACCCCACACAGTCGTAGACGAGCTCGAACTATATTACATTACAGTCGCGACGCCGCTCTATATTAATACGGTTAAGAGGTTAACGCCGGCGTGTGACGGACAGATGGACCGAGCCTGGCGCTGAGGCTGATTTATGTCGCTGCTAACCATTGCATTGCTTTATTTTCACTTTTATAGCTTTATGCTTTTTGTCATATGTTTTGGGGCCAGACGTGCAGTGGAGGCTCAATGTGTGACTGTAAACGACTGGTTGTAGGTTCGATTTACGCTCGAGGTGTGGAAATATTTAAAATTTCCATTTTTATTCGCTCTGGTATTGAGGTAAAGCGCGGCGTTAAGTTCCGCCACTTAAAACGCAATGCCTTCGATTTCGGCGGTGCGTGGGGGACGGAGTGTCTTGATATTAGGTTCCCTCTGCGTACTCTGCTGCGTGCGGAATACAGTATATACGTGAAGCTCACCATTGCTTTATTTTTACTCAAATATTCTACTACTTAACATTAAAATAATCTGATTTAGTATAACTTACTTAATATATATCATAACATAACGTAAACGATTCAGTAAACACTGATCTGAGTATAAACATAAAGTATTTGGTTTAATATCCTAATTGGCTCACTTTCAATTCCGTCTGCAAACTCACCACCGCGTATTCACAGTCCAATTTCAAGCTACTTTTTACTTGTTTTTTACCCAAAAAAAAAATGTATTTATGTTATGTTTTTACTTATTAATTTATTGGCTTTCACGAATATATGATATGGAAGTGATGAAGTACACAGACACAGACAGAAGTAGTTTTAGGTAATTTATCAATTTATAATATTTTTAATTTGTTTTGCAGCCTTACGCTTATTCCTCATAAACGGGTAGGCAGAGAGAATGTAGTGACGGGACACTCCGAGACATAGCGTATTGTGTGACGATTCAACCCACAACCAAACGCTTTTACAATCAGGTGTTGCCAAAATTAAGACAAAAAATGTGTAAAAATACACTTTGGTAAGAAATATAGGTTATATGTATTTACCAATTAACAAAATTACCCACAATATTGAATCTGTGTATGAAAATGCAAACGACATTTACCTAATAGTGTACCAACAACACGTAATGGTGTGCTACTTTTCTTTCACCTTTGCGCATTCACCATACATAAATAAGGTATGCAACTACATAAGTTAAATTAAAGAAGAGTTCCCCTGCAGTCCGTTCGACGGCCACAAGTCGAGGTTCGAATCCCGCAGAGAACCTTATACCCCACGACAACCCCTCAAACTACCATGCAGTCCATCTTCACAAGTACAGAACCTCGCTCCTTTATTCTGAAATTTTAAATTTAAAAAGAAAATACTTAAAAGAAATTAAATTAACCTATTTTTTCACAAATATTTTAAAGAATGAGTGCGCTGAATATTTTGAAAGTAACAAAATGAATTTTCATGGTAATATCGAAATAGCTGTATTTTACATTCATCGGATAAGCAAGCACATGTTCGCTGTGGGGCGGTAGGGTTGCTAACAATGTATAATTTGAATATAGGATTTTTTTTAAAAGGCGTAAGACTAATATAGGATATTTCAGAAATATACAATTTTATGGGAATGAATAAAAAAAAGTAACTCGTATTGTTTATTTATTTGCTTTTTTTTAATAAAATCTACTTTCATTTTGCATTGTTTAACTACTTTTTGTCTTGAATTAAACTTTCGCATTTTTATATGTTGTCTCTCTAGAAAACGTATAAATTTTTTTTATAACGTATAAAAATTTTACAAATGTCATTATTAATTTCCTAAGTGTTCCTAAGTGCGTGAATAACACTTAAAAATGTCAAGTATGGTGGATTCTGTTTTTTTTTCAATGTTGCAAGACATAAACATTATACATATAGCATTATACACATATTATATATTTCTTCAACAGTACACAGTACGAAGTGCTAAAATACAGTAAAATAATATATATCATAGTATGGTTGACAACCCTAGCGGACGGTGATTCCTTTGACTAGGGCGCCGCTCGAGATCAAAGTCGTTTGATTACGCGCTAACTATCTAAGTGAGAACTTTAACATATTAATCTTTTAAATATCATATTACTGTTAAAATAGTTTAGTGGCCAGTCGTGGCCCAGTGGCACAAGAGTGTGACTGTAAACGACTGGTTGTGGGTTCGATTCCCACTCGAGGAGTGGAAATTATATTTCCATTTTCTTCGCTTTGGTGTCGAGGTAAAGCGCGGCGTTAAGTTTCGCCACTTAACACGCAAGCCTCCGAATTCGGCGGAAAGTGGGGAACGAAGTGTCTTAACACTAGGTTCCCTCTGCCTACCCTGCTGTGTGCGGGATATGCTGTGTGCGGGACATAGCGTGAAGCTATTTTAATTTTTATTTTTAAAAATATTTTAGTATATTAAATTTTTGTATTTAAATTTTATATTGTAAATTTTCTTATTTCCTTTTAAAAGGTCTGCACGAATTTTGATAAAGTTTAATTATTTTAGATGTACAAATGATTATTTTGCTGTAAGTATAAAGGCTATACGAACTTGACGATTTTAGTATAAATCATTTAGTCTGCCCCCAGTGCTATGGAGTGATTATTTTACTTCAAATAATAGTGGTATTATAATAGTGTCGCTTGTGTTAGTTTCACCTGTGCTATGTACATATCTATGTAACTATCTATCGATCAACCTGTATGACAGAAGTTAAAGGTAGACGATGGGTTAATGGATAATTATCAATGCCTATTCTTGTACTTAACAAACAAGAGATATTAGAACTTTTGAACGGGAACAGATAACCTACTAGCAGTCAGACTTTTGCAAACATCGTTAATTAAAGGAATTAGTAAATGATCCACAAACCAGCTTCACGTTTTCCGCAAAACATGGTATTCAGAGTGAACCTAGTGTCCAGACACTCTATTCTCCACTTTCCGTCTAGAATTTGTTATATTGAGTGTAGAGTGATGGACGCCATTATCTTATTCACAAAATTGAAGAAATGAAAATAATTAAATCAAATAAAACAATAGTGATTGAAAAATTGAATTAGGTTTATATGAACAAGCACTTTAAAACTAAAACTTGTTTGATGATTCATCAACCAATCAATCATATTGTTAGTATAATTAAATTCATAACCGAACTAAACTAAACCCATTCAGAGGAGCTTCAAGTATTGATTGATCTTACGTCGTCATTTACATCCAGTCAGATCCAGATTCGATTTAGAACTTCGAGAACTAGAAACCTAGTCTTAGTGAAGTTAAATGAGCCAATTTTGGTTTTGGAAGCTTGTTTTAGTGCTGATGTCGGTTAGAAAAATATATGAATTTTTGGAAGAAACTTTTGGCATGATTAGAAATGTGTACCTTAGAATTGTTACTTGCTGAGTTATTTTTTTTTATTATAAGTGCATAAATAACACTTGTTTTTTTGTGAAGTTTCGCGGCTTTTCAGTGTCTAGACACTCTGTTCTTCGCTTTTCACCTGATTACTAGAGTTGACGTTGAGTCGAGGACCGTGATGACGTTTTGTCTTCTGTTCATCACCACAGCGTCAAAATGAAATTAATTAAATTGGATTAAGTTGGATGGAATACTCATATATTCCATTGAATAGGAATTGAATCTATAAATCAATCCAATTTACAGTCAGACTTCCATTGTTCCACAATGACTTCGGTATCGGGTAATGCCAGGAAAGTCACAATAAAGTAAAATATATACAAGGTTTTTTTCAAAGTTTATTTAAATATGGTTCGCTGTGGTTCTCGCAACTTCAATAAACACAAATAACGGCGTTAGATTCCTCAACTTAACATACAATAACTAAATTTAAACTTACGTAACACAACATATACATGTACGTACCACATATTTATGTAATAAAAAACAAAATTAAAAATTTTGAAAAAACCCACGACGGTTTAATTGTAATTGAAAAAGGATAAAATAACTAGAAATCCCCCGCCTAAAAGAATATATGTAACGAGATGATGGGGACGACTTCGTCGGAGCTGCCATTACTTTAAGTTTGCTAACTTCTCCTAGGTTTTCATGCTGTTAAAACAGGTTTAGGAAAAAATTAAAATATTAATATGAATTTACAGTTTTGATAACTGGTATTCCTTTTAAAAACTTTAAGAACGAAATCTATACTGTTAGCTACTATATTTAAAATAGAGGTTGCAACTGGCAGCCCCCGACGAAGTTGTCCCCATCATCTCGTTACATATATTCTTTTAGGCGGGGGATTTCTAGTTATTTTACCCTTTTTCAATTACAATTAAACCGTCGTGGGTATTTTCAAAATTTTTAATTTTGTTTTTTATTTTAAACTTTTTAAAGTGTATAGATACACATTATATATTATTACATAATTTCGAAATACTTTATATTAATCTTCATGCAAATCCAAAAAAAATTATAAGCCCAATGCTTTCTGGTTATCAAATGCCTATTGCAGCGCCTGGCAGATTGTCACCGCAACATTTTTAGGAAACTTAAGTTTAACCAAATCAGTGAAAATCACAAAACCCACTAGTAGTTTTGAACAAATTAATTTATACTGGAGCGCCCCGTGGTAGTTTGTGATATGGCATATAAAAACACGCAACAATTAAACCTGAACCTATCACAGAAAACCGCATCTAAATAGGTTTCACACAAAAATACAAGCAAATGCTTACTACAGCGCCCCCTGGTTAGGTGTCACCACGACACATATACGAGAACACGCGCTAATTGAGCCTGATCCTATCGTTGAAAACTGCATCAAATTCAGACTCGTAATTTTAACTTTGCACCATTAAATGTTTAATACAGCGCCCCCTGGTAAGTTCTTAACGTAAAAAAAACTAAAAACATACACCAAGTAAAGGTAAATCTAATACTGAAAACTCTGTCCAATCGGACTAGTAGTTGTGGTTTTACATTAAATATTACAAACAAATGTTTACTGCAGCGCCCCCTGGTGAGTTAACACGATAAAGCATATCCAAGAACATGCACTAATTAAACTTGAGCTTATCACTGAAACTGCATCCAAATCGAATTCGTCATTTTAGCTTTGCACAAACAATATTTTACTGCAGCGCCCCCTGGTGACTTGTCACCGTAATATAAATTTAAAAACATGTACTAAACAAAGCGGAATCTAATACTGAAAACTCCTTCCAATCGTACTAGTCGTTTTTGTTATACACAAAAAATGGAAGCAGCTACTTACTGCAGCGCCCCCTAGAGAGTTGACACATACTTGAAAATATGCACTAAGTAAACATACATGACACATATATGAAAATATGCACTAAGTAAACTTGAATCTATCATTGAAAACTGCATTCAAATCGGACTCGTAGTTTTAGTTTTGCACAAACAAATGTACTTACTGCAGCGCCTCCTGGTGAGTGATCACCGTAACACATATATGAAAAGATGCACCAATTAAACCTGAACCTATCGTTGAAAGTTTCATCTAAATCGGACTAGTAGTTTTTACTCTACATAAACAAATGTTTACTGCAGCGCCCCCTGGTGAATTTTCACCGTAACGTAAAAACAAAAATTTTAAAATATGTACGAAGTAAAGCTTAATCTAGTTCTGAAAACTCTAGCCAATCGGATAAGTAATTTCGGTTCTATACAAATAAATATAAGAAAAATTTTGGTTTTACACAAAAAAACTCAAACAAATGCTTATTACAGCGCCCCCTGATGAGTGGTCACCATAACACATATATGGAAAGACGCACCAATTAAGCCTGAACCCATCCTTGAAAGTTTCATCTAAATTGGACTAGAAGTTTTTGCTCTGCATAAACAAATGTTTAGTGCAGCGCCCCCTGGGGAGTTTTGCCCGTAACAAAAAAAGAAAAATCTTAAAATATGCACCAAGCAAAGATAAATCTTTTTATGAAAACTCTTTTTAATCGGAGCAGTAGTTTCGGTTTTAGACAAATAAATACAAAAAAAGTACAAACAAATGCTTATTGCAGCGCCCCCTGGTGGTTTGACACGATAAAACATATCCAAGAACATCCACCAATTAAACCTGAATCTACCACTGAAAATCTATTGAAATCAGACTATTATTTTTTGAGATAATTGAAAACATTCGTTTTCACGTAAAATGCTTACTGCAGCGCCCCCTGGTGAGTTAAGGCAATAAGACATACATAAGAACATACGCTAATTGAACCTTAACCTATCATAGAAAACCGTATCAAAATCGGACTTATAGTTTTGGAAATAATTGACATAGTAATTTGCACAAACACACAAACAAACAAACAAACAAACAAACAAACAAACAACCTCTCACCCCAAACACATATACAGTCGCCGTTCCGTCGCGGGTAAAAATAATCAATATTAAACGCGAATAATAAATACCACTCATTTAGACTAACCAAATAAAAGACGGCAAAATTACACAGTTTCGTACCGGCATGTAGCAAAGCTTTATTAATTTCGTATCGATGAGTGAGTTGGGTTGCTTTTACACAGGCTTATCGCGATGGTACAAGGTTCGATTTCGCTTGGTCAATAGTAAATTTTCAAGTGCCGGAGCGTACAAATGCATCTGACCGCTAATTGAATAGTGACAATTAAGAGGGCTGATTGTGGACTTATTTGTGGTTTGGATCATCATATGTGGATCGATTTGTTATATTTACATTATATATTATATTATATGGTCAGTCGTGGCACAGTGGCAGAAAGTGTGACTGTAAATCGACTGGTTGTGGGTTCGATTCCTACTCGACGGGTGGAAATATTTAATATTTCCATTTTCTGTGCTCTGGTGTCGAGGCAAAGCGCGGCGTTAAGTTCCGCCACTTAACCCGCAATGCCTCCGAATTCGGCGGAAAGCGGGGAACGGAGTGTCTTAACACTAGGTTCCCTCTGCCTACTCTGCTGTGTGCGGGATACAGCGTGAAGCTAAATTAAAAATATAGATATAAGTTACATTTAATAACTAAGAAAACTGGACTCTCTTATGGTATATTTAATGAACTTAGTTTTAAGCTCTAATATTGTTAATAAAATAAGGAATTTATATATAAAAAGAAAAAAAATTTATTTTAAAAAAAGGTACAGGCCTTATGTCCGTAGTGGTGTAAATTAAATTGTAAAAAAAAGTAGCAGTCGTGGGACTGCCGATAGAAGTGAAAACGGAACTATTAAGTTGAGTGTAATTAAAACTATATGCAAAAAATATATGAATTTTTTTATGTTTTATTTATTAGTTACATATGATGGGTTAAACAAATCATGAACAAAATATAAATACAAAGTGGTTGAAAAAATAATTAATATACAATTATCTTAATTATATAATTATATTTACACATATAGTATTTATATTTACACGAATTTCAATTTCAATACTATTATCATTAGTATGTCGGTGACGCGAACCGAGGATTTACCCTCTACCAAAACGCTCAACGCGCCTAAAGGAGTTTTCACTTCAAAAAAAAAAATTGCCTCGAATATGTACTTTCAGTTCAATTTTACATCATTTACTAATATCCGTTTCTTGGTTCTTTTATTATTGTGATACGAATGCGGGTTGGCTCATTAAGAAAGTTTTTAGTACCAGACTTAATGACCGCCGAGTTACTGAGAACGGGACAAAAGAAATGTCGATGACACTCCACAAGTTCAGCCATTACAGACTACAGTGGTATTCGTTCTGACGTGGGATGGGAATTGAAATGGAACTATTTGAAGTTGTGAGGTGATAAATACTTTTGTAAGGCAGAAAAAGTGGCCAGTCGTGGCCCAGTGGCACAAGCGTGTGACTGTAAACGACTGGTTGTAGGTTCGATTCCCATTCGAGGAGTGGAAATTATATTTCCATTTTCTTCGCTCTGGTGTCGAGGTAAAGCGCGGCGTAAAGTTCCGCCATTTAACACGCAATGCCTCCGAATTCGGCGGAAAGTGGGGAACGGAGTGTCTTAACACTAGGTTCCCTCTGCCTACCCGGCTGTGTGCGGGATACAGCGTGAAGCTAAAAAAAAAGTGATTTTGAGGTGAGGGCATTCAGTTTAAAAGCGATAGTTGTGAGTTCGATTCTCCTTTTAGGAAATGATTTTTTTTCTAGCTACACGCTTGGTCATGTATAACAGTGCAGTCTATGGTGACATTGCGTGTTAAGTAGCGGGGCTGTGCGCTTTGTTTTGTTTTCCTGAGCGCACATATGAAATTAATTAAATTATAATCAATTCTCCACCAGATGTAGTTCTACAGCGTTGCAATGTAGAGGATTTATTTTTTGTTTAGCTTCACGCTGTATTGCGCACACAGCAGGGTAGGCAGAGGGACCCTAGAGTTAAGATACTCCGTTCCCCACTTTCCGCCGAATTCGGAGGTATTGCGTGTTAAGTGGTGGAACTTAACGCCGTTCTTTGCTTCGACACCAGAGCGAAGAAAATGGAAATATAAAATATTTCCACTCTAGAGGACATCTATATCATTTATTTGTTTTTCTCCATTCAGGTTATGGAAAACGCGTCGTAGTGTTTCAGTACTTAAAAGAAAGTTTACTTTCTTACAACGGAGTGTCCTAGACACTACGTCTTCTCGAACTATCCAACTGTACGAAAAAAAGCGTGAGGCTGTAAAAATACCTTTTATTTTTAACAATTAAATGTTTAATTCTTGCAACACAAAACCTCTTATGTCACTGCGTAGGTACACACAAAGGGGAGAACGGAGGGTTTCGTCACTAAGGCACAGTTTACATGCAATATGTGGGGAACGTGCGAAGATAAGAGTAAAATGTACTTAAAGCTAGAGTTATTCCGAACTTAAGAGCACTCACATTCGTTCAAAATGTTTTAGAAGGGCTCTCCAGGAACAATGGAAAATAATCTAAAAATATCTAAGCTGTGTTATAACTCTTGTGGCATTGCGCTTTATCTTTTGTTTGAAAGAGAATTTAGTTTAACGTTTTTTTATTTTTTAGTGTTATTCACAAACTTAAGATATAAATCATTCTTAGAAAACGTATTCGAAGCTGGATTCGAACCCGTGCCACTTGGAAACCGTCTAAGCGTTCCATGTAGAAATGGACGTTCATACAAATTATATTTAAATTTTAAAGTACACAAATATATAAAAAAAATATGTTATCACATTTAAAATAAAAACAAAAAATAATTGTAGTTCTATTTATAGAAGTTCGATTTTTACATATTCACTACGAGGAATAGAAATAAATTTGTATTTCATTTAATTGCGTATACAAATTCAACTTTTTCACTTTTTAAGTTGAATTTGTATAATAACTTTCTAAGTTACTATTGTAAGTTTTCAGTATGATTAATATTAATTATTAATTAAAATAACATTTAGTTGTTAAATTAGTAAAGAAATAAATATATAATAATAAAAACTGGTTCTATTAATAAATTATTAATCACATATAACAATCTCGAATGTGGAATTTAATTTATATCTATCACGCTTACAGTTAGACATACTCGTATACACTGAGCTACCATGGCATTCAATACATACTTATATTGTAAATGCGAAAGTCTGTCTGTTTGTCTGTCACGCTTTAACGGCTAACCTATCCGATTTAGAATAAATTTAAAATGAAATTAGTAAAAACTCAGGGTCAAACATAGGCTATTTATTTTTTTCAAAAATGAACCTCTAAAAGATTGAAAAAGGGGATAAAAGTTTATATGAAAAATCGAACCCGCTTGACCGATTGAAATGAATTTTGACATAAATATAGTCAATAATTGAAGGTTTAACATAGGCTTTATTTTTCAAAATACCACCCCTGGGGCTTGTAATATAACTAAACAGTCATGTAGTTAACGCGGCAAAGCCGCGAGCAACCCGTTAGTTATTATATATATGGGTACATAAATATAGGATCTAAAATGCACTCTTCACTAACGGCTGGTGCCTGAAACCGACGGTATAAAATAAGATAATCCTTTCTCGCGGCATCAAAGCGGATATCCGCGAGTTACGCAAATTCAATAAATAATCGCCGGTTTATGTCGTTTGGTCTAAGTCATAAGAAATTGTGTTGTGGTTTCATTTTAAATATATGGATTTGTCCATATATTTTAGGTGATGAGGTTCGCTATTTAGCGAGAGTCGAATGTGTTAGTATTCATACAAATGTAATAAAACTATTTCATACAAATGTAATAAAACTATTTCAACGACAAAGGCCGTAAGGAATAGACCGTAGCAACCTTACTAGAAGGATTTTTGACTAAAACTGATTTTTTTCTTGTTCTCTTGTCACTGAATAGTGAACAATCCAAATTACTACTAAAACTATTTTATGATATAAGTAATTTTGTAAAACTAATACTTAATAATTTAATGTAAAACTAATAACTAATAATTTTGTAATAATAGTGGCCAGTGGCCAGCGGCACAAGCGTTTGACTGTAAACGACTGGTTGTGGGTTCGATTCCCACTCGAGGAGTGGAAATGATATTACCATTTTCTTCGCTCTAGTGACGAGGTAAGCGCAGCGTTAAGTTCCGCCACTTAATACGCAAGCCTCCGAATTTGGCAGAAAGTAGGGAACGGAGTGTCTTAACACTAGGTTCCCTCTGCCTACCCTGCTGTGTGCAAGGTACAGCGTGAAGCTAAAAAAAAATACAAATACGTATGCAGCTGTAAAAAAATCATATGTTTAAAGTTTTATATTGTCTTAATTAAGAGCGAATTTAATTGTAAAAATACGTATAGTAAATATAATAGGATAACTCCCTTAGGTAATTTAAAATGTCATTTTAGTTTTGAGTAGCATGTCAATGTAATTTAAGAATTGTAATCAAAGAGTTAAGGAAAAAAAGGATACGTGGCCGTGTGTCTGTAGTGTTTGAGTATTAAATAAAATAAATACTTCTAAAATAATCAATATCTAATTATACACAGGATATTTTCTACAGCTCGTCTCGTTTACGCCACTTAAAAGCAAATAAGCTGTTCAATATTATAATATATACCTCAGTTTAATCTTTTTAATTTTTTAAAATGCTACTCACATGCTTAAATTTAATTTTTATGTGTATAATTAACACTTATTAATCTTTCTTCAGAAGCGCTAACAACAAAAAGTCGAATGTCTTAGTATTCATGCAAAAAAAAATAGTTGTAATAAGCGTAGAAGAATTTCAACAGCCTGATGTAGAACGTATGGCTCAGCGGTCAAATTGCTTGGATGGTTTTCAAGAGACGCGGGTTCGAATCCCGCTACATTAAAAAATTGAAACGTTTTCTAAAATTATCTTCTTCAATTTCAAGTTATAATAATTCCCCGAGTGAGAA
The DNA here is from genome assembly GCA_019049465.1 of Dryas iulia moderata. Classification (NCBI taxonomy): domain Eukaryota; kingdom Metazoa; phylum Arthropoda; class Insecta; order Lepidoptera; family Nymphalidae; genus Dryas; species Dryas iulia. The sequence continues at coordinate 13,388,116 of CM032431.1, read as the reverse complement.
TCGAAACCAGAACCATTGCTTTATATCACCACTCCGCCACGACTGCCCTAATATATATTCACGGCATAAATTTTTATACATTCTTCTAAAAATATTATTTCTATATAATCGTTTAACACCTACATCTTGGACATCAATATTTCGTATAAAAACCTAACAAGTCCATCGCATTCGATATCCGTTTGGCTCGAAGTGTGCACACGACGTGTCTCGATTAACCACACACGGGAAAGATCGCGCGATAACATATATGCGGGCGTTGTCGCCCTTTGAAATATGTACATTAAAATTGTTACTATGAATGTTAAATATTAATTTGTGATTAGTATTACTGATTGTTTTTGATTTTTGTTTGTTATTTTTTTTGGACCAGCCGTGGCACAGTGGCAAGAACGTGTGACTGTAAGCGACTGGTTGTGAATTCGATTTTTACTCGACGGGTGGAAATATTTAATATTTCCATTTCCTTCCCTATGGTATCAGAGGCAAAGCGCGGCGATAAGTAGCGTCTTAACACTAGGTTCCCTCTGCCTATCCTGCTTTCTGCGGGATACAGCGTGAAGCTAAAAAAAAATAAATATTTTATTTCTTTTTTTTTGTGTTAGATGTTGGAGAGAGAGGTTAAGGAGAGAGGTATTAAGATGTAAAGAGGTTCATGCTTGTTACTTTTACATTACAACAGGGTAGACAGAGAGATCTTAGTGTTAAGATATTTCGTTTTTATTAAATTTGTTAATAGAATGTCATATATTAATTTGTGATTAGTATTACTCATTATTTTTGGTTTTTGATTGTTATTTTTTTATTTTAGTTTTTTTTATGTTTGACGATGAAGAAAGATGATGGATTAAGGAGAGAAATATGAAGATATAAAGAGGTTCAAGCTTTGCCCTTTTCTCGCATAAAATTAGTAAATAGAGAAATTCCTAGTGTTAAGATACTCCGTTCTAGTTCTCAAGGCGTTATGTGTTGATTGACGAAACTTAACGCCGTGCTTTGTCTCCGCTTTGTTTAAAAGTCTTTCAAGTTCTTTAGATTTAGCGATTTTTACACATTTAATTGATAATATAAAATAACCTTTGCTATAGAAATTATAATTCTTTTTTTTTTTTAGCTTCACGCTGTATTCCGCACACAACAGGGTAGGCAGAAGGAACCCAGTGTTAAGACACTCCGTTCACCACTTTCCACCGAATTCGGAGGCTTGTGTGTTAAGTGGCGGAACTTAACGCCGCGCTTTACCTCGGCACCAGAGCAAAAAAATGGAAATATTAAATATTTCCACTCGAATCGAACCCACAACCAGTCGTTTACAGTCACACGCTTGTGCCACTGCGCCACGACTGGCCACAATTATAATAATAATTATAACAAAAAATAAACTTTACATAAGGTAGCTAAAATATAGTACAAAATTTCTAAAAACTAAGTTAAAATTACACCACTACGGGCGCTTTGGGGAGCTTAAACTTCATGTTATTGCAGTGTTACTTTAAAAGTTCTTTTTTTCTTACTTCTACATTAGAAAAAAGTTGTACTATATATGTTTACTTTTTTGTATTTTTTTTGCATCTTAACACGATTTTTCCCGCATAGCAGAAAAAAGAAGAGAGAAATTAGTGTTAAGACACTCTGTGTCACTTTCCGCCCGACATTGAGGCATTGCGTGTTGAGGAGTGGCGATCTCAACTTGTCTTAGGTATCAGAGTGGAGAAATATAAGTAATATATATAATCATTCCCCCAGGTGGGAATCAAGCTCCCAACCAACTCGTTTACAGTGTGTGACTGTAAACGGGGTGGTTGTGAGCTATCACTTTATGTAATAGATGTGAGAAATAAAATAAGTTATACACTTATAATAAATTAATTTAGGTTACATTTAACTTCATTATGATAGGAAAATTGTATAAAATGAAAACAGGCAACGTAAATTTATAATAACTGGACTCTCTTAGGGTATATTCTTTAAGTCTTAGTTTTAAGTACTGAAATCGTAAACAAAAAAAAATGCATATGATAAAACAAGATTCGTGTTAAAAAAGGTACAGACCTTATGTCCGTAGAGTAAAATAGAATAATAAAAAAAAAAAGAAGCTATTTTTAGTAATTAATGTAGAAAATGTTAAACAGAGTAGTATTTATATTAATTCAAAATATGCGGAATAAATAATAATCATACACTTGTAAATTTTTTAGTGTTAAAACTAGTGTTTGGACACAACAGTAAAGTTGAACACAGCGGGAGTCGAACCCGCGCTTCTTGGTTTGGTAATTAAGTATTCAGAATAGGGGACAGCGTCAGTGCTCAATCTTAAAAACGACTGGTTGTAGGTTCGATTTCTACGTGGGTAAAGATCAAACTTTAATTATTTCAGTCGCATACAAAAATAATTCGTGTATATATGAAGCCAATTTAAGTTTTCAAAACATTGTGATTCCTTTTTTCTGTTTTGGAGAAACAAATAAAGTTGTCTGTAAAGCGACTGGTTATGGATTCGATTCCCACTCAAAAGGTGGAAATATTTAATATTTCCATTTTCTTCGCTCTGGTGTCGAGGTGAAGCGCGGCGTTAAGTTCCGCCACTTAACACGCAAGGCCTCCAAATTCGGCGGTGCGTGGGGAACGGAGTGTCTTAACACTAGGTTCTCTCTAACTACGCTGCTTTGCGGGAAGCGTGACTGTAATTTAGTAGATCAAATATATTTACTTAAGTTAGCAAAGTTTGTATAACGTTAAGTTAAGCTTACTTGACGTTAATAGTAAGATTAGATCAACCAATAGCTTATAGTTTGCTACTATCAATTTGGGTTCCTCTCATATGTCAATGTTCCCAAATGTTTTATTGGAGTTTCGTACTTAGAAAATACGTATTTTTAATTCTTCTATGGATATTTATTTTTTAAATATCACTTTATAGTATGGTACCGCGTATTATGGTAGTCAGAGATAAACTAGCGTCGAAATACTTCATTCTCCACTTTTCACTCTAATTAGAGACATTATGAACAAATAGCGGAACTTGACGCCACATTTTGTCTTATCAGAAGTGAGTGAATGTAATTGACATGTAATCCCCACGACCACTCATGTTTGCAGTCAGTCGCTGTCCCACTGAGCTTCTATAGCCTCTAATACATTTTACATTATTTTAAACGGATCAATACTAACAAAAGACTTTTTATCCACGTTACAAGATAAGGCAGAGAGTACCTAATATCAAGTAATTCTTTTCTCCACTTTCCACTTAAATTGTAGAAACCTCGTATGATTAGCAGAACTTAACGCTGTAAGTTCTTAAAAATCGAATCCACAACCTTCGCGTTGACAATCGATCTCACTATGATACAAGGACAAATATATTACATACATTAACCAATACGAATACACCTAATGCATACATAATTTCGTTAACTGAACACCGGTTTAGAATCAGCCCTCAATTAGATAGTTAACGCGTAACCGTTCGACTTTGAACTTTGCTCCGCTCCGGCGCGATCAAAGGAAATACTTGGCGATTACCACCGTGAGCTTAAAGCTCTAACATCCAATAACATGGAGTGAATTTCAGTTATTTTGTTTGTAGTTCAGCTTTTTAGGGGGTTTAAGTTGTTTTTAGGTTGTTAGGTAATGTATTTTAAAATATTGTAGTGTAAAGTAAAGTGGCCAGTCGTGGCGCAGTGGCACAAGCGTGTGACTGTAAACGACTGGTTGTGGGGTCGATTCCCACTCGAGGAGTGAAAATTATATTTCTATTTTCTTCGCTCTGGTGCCGAGGTAAAGCGCGGCGTTAAGTTCCGCCACTTAACTCGCAAGTCTCCGAATTCGGCGGAAAGTGGGGAATGGAGTGTCTTAACACTAGGTTCGCTCTGCCTACCCTGCTGTGTGCGGGATATAGCGTGAAGCTAAAAAAAAAAGAAAAAAGTAAGTTGTAATAGTAAAAGTAAGTAAATTTTCTCTATTTTCGTTGCATATACAAGTTATGTTATAAGCTAACGATTCATGTATGACTGCCTGTGTAAACTACATGACTATAACTATTTCATTTTTTCACGTACACCATAAGTTTTGTTAAGGTGCCTACTTATTATAATTGAAATTGTTGTAACTATTTTTATGAATATTATGAATCGTTTTATATTGCAAAGGAAATACTTGTCGATTACCACCGTGAGCTTAAAGCTGTAACCTCCAATAACATGGAGTGAATTTCAGTTATTTTGTTTGTAGTTCAGCTTTTTAGGGGGTTAAAGTTGTTTTTTTATAGTTAGGTAAATGTATTTTTTCGTATTTTAGCAATTTTTTTGTGTTTTTGCATTAATATAGACGACATTTAGTCTTAAGTAGATGGTTTTTCTCTATTTTCTGTCTATTTAAAAGTTAATATTATATATATTATAAATTAGCGATGAGCGCGTGACTTTGCCTGTGAAAAGTACACGACGTTATTATAATTTAAATTGTTGTAACTATTTTTATGAATATTATGAATCGTTTTGCTTACCACCGTGTACTTAAAGCTCTAACATCCAATAACATGGAGTGAATTTCAGTTATTTTGTTTGTAGTTCAGCTTTTTAGGGGCTTTAAGTTGTTTTTAGGTTGTTAGGTAATGTATTTTTTAGATTTTGAAGTGTTTTTGAAATTATAAATGGAAGAGTATATAATCCTCGTCATTCAATCTTGCATGTCTTCCAATATTCTTAAATAATCGTTTAATACGTTTTTTTAGTAGAACCCATCTTGCACGTTTAGCAGGGTACGCAAAGAGATTCTAGATTTAAGACACTCTGTTCTCTACTTTCCGCTTGAATGTCTTATACATTACGTATTGAATGGTGAAACTCAAAGTAGCCTTTCATTTTTTCACCATCGATATAATCATTTGCTGAATGGGAATCGAACCCACAATTGTCGCGTCAAACATTGTCACGGAGTGCTTTGATGGTCAATTTTTAGTATAGTAAGACAGCGTCTGACAGTTAACATTCTTAATTGTCGGCTAAATTGGCTCGAGGGAATAGTCATATTTAGAATTATTTGTATTTTTACGTTGAGTTCCGCAATTCGGCAGGTTAAAGAACTCTTAACACTAGGCTCTACTTGTTCGAAAAATGCTTAAAGCTCGTAGTTCCAGAGAGCCTATTTAAGATCGCGTTCACCACTTTCTGCCCCAAACGACATATTGTGTGTTGAGTGGCGTAACTCAACGCTGCCGATGACATTTGTTTTATATTTATATGAATATTAAACATTTTTCTAAGTTAAACAAAATTAAATATTCCTTCCTTTCTACATATTCTTCTCCTTATTTCTAACCATACAAAAATACAGGAATAAAAACAAAACAACGATTCTTATTGCGTTTGACACTAAGAGTACTTCCCTAGTTGACTTATTCCGAGCGATTACAAAGTGCACTTACACACTCAAAGGGAACACGTGCTCTGCTAAAAACTACTATAGACATGTCCTTTATGTATTACCGTTCATAATAGTGGATTTAAAAGCATTATTCGCAGGAAGTTCATCAAAATCGTGAATATTAATATTGTTATACCGACCTTGTAGCGTCTGATATTTGAAAAAAGTATTATATCTATTTCTCCGTTCTCCGTTTAGAAAAGCTTAATCGTGATATTGAGTGGGTCACTCCTTTTGTTTTATCACCAGAGCGTAGAAATATAGACAATTTAAATTGAATCGAAACCACTTCGAAACGTATGCGTTTACATTTAGACGCTCTCATACTGTGCTATACTTATAGCTAAAGTAGTTAAATATGTTCCATATCATCCATATTTATGTCATAAATGCGAAAGTCTGTGTGTTTGTCTGTCACGCTTTCACGGCTAATCTACCGGTCCGATTTGGATGAAATTTAGAATAAAAGTAGTAAATAACCATGGGTCTAACATAGGCTACTTATTTTTTCAAAAATTAACCGCTAAAGGGTTGAAATAGGGGATGAAAGTTTATATGAAAAAACTAAGCCGCTTGACCGATTGTAATGAATTTTGGAATAAATATAGTTGAATTTTCAAAAAATCTTTTACCACTGATCTCCTTTTTATTTTGAAATTTGCATGTGTCCGAATCTTATAAGAATACAATGTTTTTTAATTGTTAATTCCCTATGATTATAACTTCATAATTTGTTAATTAACAAATTGCAAATATTTAACTTGTATTACAAGGAACCGCCTCTTTGTTATACATGGCGGGAAGAACTGAGCGAATTACATATTTAATGTTATTTAATGTTAAAAAACTTTTGAAAAGCAAACACTTAACGCTAACATCAAACTTAACGTTCGACAGCCTAAGTCTATGGTCACTTTTTGACCATTTAATTACCATTTATTCAAAAACTACAATTACAATTGTTACAAAATAAAATATTTTATTAAATAAATTGTTGTAAAAAGTCCCTCAGCACACAAAACACTGTGCTCGATATCTCTGCCAAACTCTAGAGGTCTACTACAAATAGCTCAAGAAGAGTTAAACCACAACGAAACACACTTTCGACCAGCAAGAGCTTCGCTTCTCTTCGATAAATAAATAATATTTTCACAAGCTTTTATTTAATATGCAATGTAAATATGTATGTATGTATGTTCTGGCAGAATATTGCAACTCAATTATGAGGCATATCTCCTTAACCAATTGATATGTATACACGTTTAGTATGGATGACAACGCATACTCTCAATCCAACATGGCGGAACATCCAAGATGGCGGACTAGTTACAGCACTCCAAGAAATATCAATGAGTATCAAATGAAAGATGAAATGAAAGATGTGGCCAGTCGTGGTCCTGTGGCACAAGCGTGTGACTGTAAACGACTGGTTGTGGGTTCGATTCCCACTCGAGGAGTGGAAATATATAATATTTCCATTTTCTTCGCTCTGGTGTCGAGGTAAAACGCGGCGTTAAGTTCCGCCACTTAACACCTCCGAATTCGGCGGAAAGTGGGGAACGGAGTATCTTAATACTAGGTTCCCTCTGCCTACCCTGCTGTATGCGGGATACAGCGTGAAGCTGGAAAAAAAAAATGAAAGATCTTACTGAGAATAATTCGAAAAAACTTTGTTATTTATAAAATAAAGCTTTTTTACTTCTAAATTTATTTTAATATTTTAATTTTCTTTTTCAATTTATTTTGCCACAATACAACCACTCTAGTAGTAGTGTTACGCTTAATAAATAATAAATATAATAGCTTCACGCTATATCCCGCACACAGCAGGGTAGGCAGAGGGAACCTAGTGTTAAGACACTCCATTCCTCACTTTCCGCCGAATTCGGAGGCATTGCGTGTTAAGTGGCGGAACTTAACGCCGCGCTTTACCTCGACACCAGGGCGAAGAAAATGGAAATATTAAATATTTCCACTCCTCGAGCGGGAATCGAACCCACAACCAATCGTTTACAGTCACACGCTTGTGCCACTGGGCCACGACTGGCCACAAAAAAATAAATAATAAATATAATATAAGGGTGCGGGGAGAACTCGAGTGAGACGTTAAAGAGTGATTGCTGTAATTTGTTCGCTGTCTGAAAATATCTTATCGACGTAGATAACGTTAAGTATGTGGAGAATGGAAATAATCAGGAGAGGAGGATAGAATTGAAGTCGTTATGGTTCAGTGGGACAGATGGTGAGTGTAAACGTTGGCTATAGGTTCTATTCTTACTCAAGATTTTTACTCTTTGTCAGTGACTTCAGTGTGTAGTTTTACCAGTAGAAATATAATAAGATCTTTTGTTTATTTCGACAAATAGTTTTTCGAGAAATGGTTTTATTTTAAAATGTATATTTTATGTGGCCAGTCGTGGCGCAGTGGCACAAGCGTGTGACTGTAAACGACTGGTTGTGGGTTCGATTCCCACTCGAGGAGTGGAAATATTTAATATTTCCATTTTCTTCGCTCTGGTGTCGAGGTAAAGCGCGGCGTTAAGTTCCGCCACTTAACACGCAATGCCTCCGAATTCGGCGGAAAGTGGGGAACGGAGTATCTTAATACTAGGTTCCCTCTGCCTACCCTGCTGTGTGCGGGATACAGCGTGAAGCTAAAAAAAAAAAAAATGTATATTTTTTTCTATTATTATACATTTAAAAAAATATATATTTAACCGAATTAATTGCATATATTTTTGGTATCGGAAAATACATTTTTAGAAAACCCGACGTCACAGTCAGACTGAGGTGGCATTCGTCTATCAGGTGATACAAATATAATTGCAAAATATCGCCAATAATTTCTTAGTTGTCTCGCGTAATGCCCTGGATTCGTGCAAAATGAGCTGACTGTATTATGCCCACTGGTGTGGTGGTTTTGAGACTTCAATTTTTATTTGAATTGGGTGCCAGGTAATAGAAAGAACAACCAACCTACCACCTTCTCTATTGATAATGATTTATATTATTTTATTTAAAGCAAAGGTTGTGATTCATAGTTTCACCACGACATTACAGGATGTGTTTCACGCGGGCAAAGCCACGAGCGAGTCCCTAGTATAAAATGTATTAGAAATTAAATTTTAATTATTTTATTATACAAACTAGCGTAAAGTATGTGTGTACATGTATGAATAAATGTCAACTTATTGAACTTTAAAATTGTATCCGATGCGACCCTCCTGTATCGTGTTACCATACACCATACACCGTACACAGTACGTCTGTCATCTCAATCCTGTGCCAAATTAAATAGAACCCCAGACCCCGCGTGTCGAATGAAGATTGACGTGACGTGGCGGGTGATACACCCGGCTCTGATTACCTTATATATGTATACTTATGTATAGATCTTTATATACTGATGATATATACAGACCCATGGATACAGAGGCATATATAAAGACCGTCGTGGTCCAGTGCGTGCAGGATCAGACTGTATATACGTCGTTGTGGGTTTGATTCTCACTCCCTGGAAAAGCGCGACGTTGAGTTCCGCCACTTTGCACGTAGTATCTCAATTTTGGAACCGGAAGTGGAGAACGGAGTGTCTTAACACTAAATTCCTCCTGACTACCTCGCTATGAACAGTATAAAGCGTGAAGCTATCGTTCTTACAAAACAGTTTCGAGTAAGAATAAGGCACAATTCTATTACGTGTTTAAAATATATGTTTTTTTTTTTTTTTTTTTTTTTAGCTTCACACTGTATCCCACACAGCAGGATAGGCAGAGGGAACCTAGTGTTAAGACACTCCGTTCCCCACTTTCCGCCGAATTCGGAGGTTTGCGTGTTTAGTGGCGGAAGTTACCGCCGCGCTTTACCTCGACATCAGATCGAAGAAAATGGAAATATAATTTCCACTCCTCGAGTGGGAATCGACTGGCCACTGTTAAATATATATATGTTTTAAAATATTATTTAAATTTAACATTTTTATGATAGAATTAAGAAGGAATTATTTGAAAAAATCTTGCGCTTATGCACTCCTTCTCCATATAAACTTTTAACTGTGACAAATTTCAAAATTTTCACGATTCGAGCCAAAACTTTTCTTTTTTATATTATCATACATATATTAAACGTCCAAAATATAATAAGTCGGAGCATACGCTATTAAGCCAATAACCGTTGTGCCGCTGTAAATCTCAATCTGCAGTAAAGAGACCTTGGCAGTGGACCAACTTGTAAAATATATATCAATACCCGCATATACCTTTAGTCTGTCGTTAACTAGAACGACTCATTGGATTCTGTGAAGGGATTTATATATCCATACTTATATTATAAATGCGAAAGTCTGTCTGTTTGTCTGTCACGCTTTCACGGCTAATCTACCGGTCTGATTTGGATGAAATTTAGAACGAAAGTAGTAAAAAATCCAGGGTCAAACATAGGCTACTTAATTTTTTAAAAATAAACCTCTAAAGGGTTGAAATGGGGATGTAAGTTTATATGAAAAATCTAAACCGCTTGACCGATTGTAATGAATTTTCATATGAATATAGTTGATAGTCCAAGGTAAAACATAGGCCTAGTTTAATTATCAAAAATCCACCCTCGAGGGTTGCAATATAACGAAACAGTATAGTAGTTCATGCTGTGAAGCCGCGAGCGAGCCACTAGTATGTATATATATATATTTTTTTTGCAGTTTTCCTACATAAAGACAAAGTCAAATAATTTTATTCAAAATAAGAAGTTCCAAGCTTAGTTTACTTGACTTAGCAGAGTGAATTTAATTTTAAGACACTCCGTTTTAAATATTTTCCTCTTTCCTCTCATGCTCCTTCTCGCATATATATTTAGTCAACGTGAAATTATTGTCAAGACAGTCTGTTCAAGACAGTCTGTCCGAATTAGCGATATATGGGTCCTTAATGGTGGAATTCAACCCCGCGATTCGTCTAGCACCAGAGTGAAGGAATGAATATAGTTTAAAAAAAATTACTTTACGCTTCCAGAGAGGATCTAGTGTCAAAATACTCCGCCCTCCACTTTCCGCCTGAAATCAAAAACAATTTGCTTGTGGAGGGACGGAACTCAACGCCGCGTTTCGTTTTTGATATTAGTGCAAATAATTGAAAATTTAAATTTGATCATTCCTACGAGTAGGAATCGAACCCACAAACATCTTACAGTCAGAGGCTATTCAACTGCGCCACTATGCCTCGAAGAAAGTTGAAATATAACCATTCCCCCGATTGGGAGCCTTTTTAATTCTGCTATGCTTTTTTGCTATGGATTTTAGCTTTTTCATGCCCACAATCTTTTATTAAATAAAACAAAACGAAACAGCTCTTGCCTTTAGACATGTAGCAATATTTATTAGGCAATTAATCAAATATTCTGCTAATTTATTTCTTAACTCTAATACAAAAACTGCGATAAAAATTACTTTGAATCGTGGTCCGCTGGCGGCTTTATAATTTGTTTGCTATACGAAGTAACGAAAAAATATGATTTAATCTAATAACTACAATTTTTGGATTATGTAGTGTAGGAGCTAGCAGTCATTTTTGTAAATTGAAATCGATTGGTAAGTTAACGTGATGCAATTTGAGATTTGATTTGAGCCTATATTAATAAAATTTATAACAGAATTCTTTTGAAGCCAAGAACATATTGACATTTATATATTGTGGTATTTAGGAAACTAGTGCAGTGCAAGTAGTAGCACTTGCTACACTTCTATTATGATATTATTATTATTTAAGTTGTATATTTGTAGTAGTTGTTATACTGTATCGATATTGATAATATATTTAGAAGATATATATTAATACAACGGTCGCTGGTATTGTTAATAAAATAAAATAAGCTCTGAAGTTAAGAAAACGGAATGTCTTAACACTAGGTTCCCGTTGCCTACCCTGTTGTGTGCGGGGCAACGTGAAGCTTAAAAAAGTTAAAGAAAGCAATAAATATTTCTATAAAAAGAAATGCTAACAGCAAAAAAAAAACAAAAAAAAATAGTAAATAATTTTTGACATGATGGATGATGGATGCGCTGGTGTTGAACAGTCGTTTAGTTTTAAAGATATTGGGTTCAAATTTTCTACATTCCAAATAAAAAAAAGGTAAAACTATATATACTCGATTATTTTTATATATTACACTTAAATCTATATTTTCAAAATTTCAAAACATTTTTCTATTGCGCCACCTGATAGTTATTTTAATTTAACATCAAAAAGGATAAGTAAATCAAAAATTTAATAAATATTTTCAGCCATCTCCTCGAGTATAAGAGGCGGAGTAGAGCTCCCATGACGAATTGCTACAGGGTGCTCCTGTATAATACGTTTTTAACCATCACGTCACTGAAACGAAACCCAGTAATTATACAGTAGTTAAAAAATGAACATTTTAAACATCTGAAGTTATATAGCTGCTTTAAAGTAGACTTTATGCACTTCAAAAATTATCTGTTGGTGAGACAAATATGTTTTTTGAATATTTTTCGAGGCCAGTCGTGGCGCTGCGGCACAAACTGTGAGTATATGCGATTGGTTGTGGGTTCAATTCCTACTCGAGAAATTGAAAAATTTTAAATTTCCTTTTCTTTACGCTGGTGTTGAGACAAAAACATGGCGTTGAGTTCCGCTACTTAATTACGTATTAACCTCTAGAGTTTAGCGGAAAGTCGGGAACAGAGTGTCCTGACACTAGATTTCTATCTCTACGCTACTATCTCTGCAAAGTGATAGGTACAACGAATCTCAGTGTTACCGAATCATAGTTCTTTTCTAATGGTCCGATTACCTTAATAAAACGTTGTTAATTTTTTAAGTAAATGTATATTTTCCGGTACTAGTATTTTTAAATTAAAAAAAGAATGATTATAATTAAAAATATTCTTGCGTTAATTTTTTTATTAATAAAAACAAGAAAAAAATAACAAAGGACCAAATTATTATATCCACATACATATTTTAAATAAAGGGGCCAGTCATGGCACAGTGGCACGCACGTGTGACTGTAAACAACTGGTTGTGAGTTCGATTCCCGCTCGAGGAGTCGAAATATTTATTATTTCTATTTCCTTCGCTCTGGTATCAGAGGTAAAGCGCGGCGTTATTATTTTTTTTTTATGCAATAAAGGAGGCAAACGAGCAGAAGGCCCACCTGGTGTTAAGTCGTACCTTCGCCCATAGACATCCACAACATTAGAGTTGTAGATGCGTTGCCAGCCTTAGGGATGTAGGACAGAAGGAGAGAGGAAGGATGGGAATGTTGGGGATAGGGAAAGCTGGCTTACATGCCATCGAACCGGAACACATCTTCAGATATTTGGCGGTTCGTCTTTGACATGATAGTGGTCGCGAGCCAGTCGGAGAACGAATCTCCTACCACCAAGCTGGGTTACCCGCCTTTTACGGGACGCTACCCAGCGGCGGAGGGGAATTGTATTCTTAACCCATCCCCCCACGGGTAAAAATGTTAGGTTAAGTTCCGCCACTTAACACGCAATGCCTCCGAATGCTGCGGAAAGTGGGGAACGGAGTGTCTTAACACTATGATCCCTCTGTCTATTATGATGTATGCGGGATACAGCGTGAGGCTAAAATAAAACATATTTAAAATAAAATAATACTGTGGAAAACTAAACGATCTATCTCCGAATGCCATCTCTAGAGGTTACTAAGTGGAATTGATTATTATAATACTTCCTATCTTACAATACTCAGGTCTACGGTCCATTGTTTCTTAGTTTCTAGCAATTCAATTTACATTTGGTGTTTATTCAGATGAAATGAAATCTAAGCGTACTTTAAGGATAAACTAATATAATTGGTTAAGAAATATTGCTTGAACTATTGGGCCAGTCGTGGCGCAGTGGCACAAACGTGTGACTGTAAACAACTGGTTGTGGGTTCGATTCCCACTCGATTCCCTTCCATTTTCTTCGCTCTGGAGTCGAGGCTAAGCGCGGCGTTAAGTTTCGCCACTTAACACTCAATGCCTCCGAATTTGGCGGAAAGTGGGGAACAAGTAGTATGTAGGAACAAGGAAATAAGTATATAGGGACCGTAGCGTTTGGCGCATCGTTTCTCTGACTACCTCGCAAGGTATACAGCGTGAAGCTAAAAAAAGCAAAAAAAAAAAAATTATATACTACCTTCTTAGGGATAAAGCGTGAGGCTACAAAAAAAAAAAAAAAACAAAAAAAATATTATAATAAAAACATGCCCTATATAGAAAGTTTAGGCTTGATTTTGAGCAATGGATTGCTTGCACGCGATCGCATCGTTAGATGACCGCTACGTTGAAAAGGAAGAAATGGAAGTGTGGATGGGGAATGTCTCGGTTTGGTATAGTTTAGTAGTAATTATTTTTTTTTTTTAGCTTCACGCTGTATCCCGCAAATAGCAGGGTAGGCAGAGGGAACCTAGTGTTAAGACACTCCGTTCCCCACTTTCCGCCAAATGCGGAGGCTTGCGTGTTAAGTGGCGGAACTTAACGCCGCGCTTTACCTCGACACCAGAGCGAAAAAAATGGACATATAATTTCCACTCCTCGAGTGGGAATCGAACCCACAACCAGATGTTTACAGTCACACTCTTGTGCCACTGGGCCACGACTGGCCACTTAGTAGTAATCTTAAGTCAATTTTTTTGTTTTAGGCATCTCTTGTGACCGGTAGACAGAGAGAACATAGAGATTCAGTACTTAATTTTCGAGCGAATTTTGAAATGTTGTGTGTTGTGTGGCAGGACGTTGCATCAGTTAGTCTAACATCACAGTACACCAAGGAAAACCTGGTGTTGAGACACTCTGTATTTCTTCTCTACGTCTAATATTAGGTCTATTCGAAACCGAGACACTACATATCGAGTGACAGAACACTATTCACATTAATTTATTCACCATGTAGAAACGAAAATAATTTAAAATGTATCAAATAATTGAGGCCAGTCGTGGCGCCGTGGCACGAACGTGTGACTGTAAACGGTTGGTTGTGAGTTCGATTCCCACTCGAGGAGTGGAAATATTTAATATTTCCATTTTTCTTCGCTCTGGTGTCCGAGACGAAGCTCCGAATTCGGCGGAAAGTGGGGAAGGGAGTGTCTTAACACTAGGTTCCCTCTGCCTACCCTGCTGCGTGCGGGATACAGCGTGAAGCTAAAAAAAGTTTTAAAAAAAATATAAAATAATTACTCTCCGAGTGAGAATCATGTTGCTTGTTGCCTAAAAAAATATATGAATACAATAATTTGTTTGAGTAATTATCAAACCTGCGACTATTGCGTTTATTGTAAATAGACGTTATCGTAATATTATGTTATAATGATTTAAATTTATTAGCTCGCTATTTTTTTAGCTCAGTTTGGCAGATAAAGTTAAAATTTAATCACAATATGGGTTAAAAGTAGAAAATGGAGTGTTATTATATTAAGCCACGCTGTAGAGACTATTCGTAAAATGTGGAGATCGGAGAGCTTATCCACTGTCACTCAGTAGACAGTATGTGTAAAAAGCAAGGAATAGTGGCCAGTCGTGGCCCAGTGGCACAAGAGTGTGACTGTAAACGACTGGTTGTGGGTTCGATTCCCACTCGAGGAGTGGAAATTATATTTCCATTTTCTTCGCTCTGGTGTCGAGCGAAAGCGCGGCGTTAAGTTCCGCCACTTAACACGCAAGCCTCCGAATTCGGCGGAAAGTGGGGAACGGAGTGTCTTAACACTAGGTTCCCTCTGTCTACCCTGCTGTGTGCGGGATATAGCGTGAAGCTATTTAATTTTTTAATTTTAATTTAACAAATTGCGAAAAAAGGCACTAGTCAAATTTAAATCATGCGTATCAGAAATAAAGAACGAAATTTTACATCATAATTTGCAAAGAATTTTGAAAATTTTGAAACATGTTTAAAGTTTTCGAAACCATCGTATATCTTCATTTGAAGTTTCTAAAGAAGACTTATATGAGGACTTCTGTTTCGTAACTTTCCGACATGTGAGATAATATTTAAATCTGTATATAGCAATGTTGAAATTATGTACGACGTCGATCGTTAGTGAGACGTTGGTAGTAGATTCATTTTTTTATAAGCTTGCTTATTGTACCTAAAATATCTTTTTTGTTAATTAAGAAATGTATTATGAAACAGTGGCCAGTCGTGGCCCAGTGGCACAAGCGTGTGACTGTAAACGACTGGTTGTGGGTTCGATTCCCACTCGAAGAGTGGAAATTATAATTCCATTTTCTTCGCTCTGGTGTCGAGGTAAAGCGCGGCGTTAAGTTCCGCCACTTAACACGCAAGCCTCCGAATTCGGCGGAAAGTGGGGGACGGAGTGTCTTAACACTAGGTTCCCTCTGCCTACCCTGCTGTGTGCGGGATACAGCGTGAAGCTAAAAAAAACATAAAGGAAAAAAAAAGAAAAAAATATTATGAACTTTTTGACTATAATATACCTAATACTTTTATTACTGCCTTACATTGAAATTTGGAGTCGAAATGATAATAGTTTTGCCAATCTCTTTAAGAATTGAATTTCCAAAAATATTTTCTTAATGAGCGTCTTCGCTATAGTAACATACGCGTAAACACCAAAAATCATGTGTCGAAGTTCAGTAGTTTCGGATTAGTGTTATTACGAATCTTTTCTATGGGAGGATAGAAAAGTGTTGTTTTTAGAATATTTCAGGCAATTTTTATATTTTTTCTCTCCGTAAGAACCATCCTCGTACTTCAAGTAATATTTAAAAAAAAGAAGTTCTCGAGTTTCTCGAGTTTTGCGCTTAACACCACATTCGTCGAATTAATTTTATATTATAGATAATGCAAAAAATATACCTAAAACAAAATTAGGCATTGTATTCCTCTACTCAAAATTGTATCGAATTCAGACAGAAAGCGACTAACGTAATATTGCTCGTTGAATAGTGGCATTGAATGCTGCGTTTTGCCCTTTTAGAGCTAAGGAGACTAAAAATTTAAACCCAATCACTTCCCCGAATGGGAATCGAACCCATAACCAGTTGCGACTACAGTCAGACGCTGTCCCACTATGCTTTTATACCACCCAAATATTAAAAGAAAAAGTGTTCAATACGCAGTGACTGGAAATGCAGACATGGAAAACTTAATACCAAGTTTTCCTTGCCTACATTGTTATATATGGAAAATGCGTGTAGTTTAAGGAAATTTTTCCATATTTTTTTTTCCAACAACCCCGTTATAGATATCCACGTCTCGTTCCCCAACACGAACAGTTTTGAAGCGTCTGCAGCAAGTTTTATGTGAAGTTGCACTTTGAAAATTCCTTATTGAAACTCCCGCGAAGCGCTCACATGTCGAAATAAGATGTTGTTTATCTTTTATTATTTACTACGTTCTTGCTTTATACTTTAGTTTAAGTTGTCGGTTTTCGCTGCTGTCTGTTCGTAGTTGGTAGGGATGCTACCACATTTAGTGTTAGTATTAAAGGACTGTGGTGAATGGCGGAACTTAACGCCGCGCTCTGTCTGACGTTTGTAAAGGGAGGTTATGATATAATGTGATCGTCCTTTTAAATGTAAGTCACAATCATTGCATTTCATAAGGTGTCAAATTTATTATTTGGCCATAGAATGATCATGATATTTCTCAGCTACACGCTTTTTACCGGATTGATCAGAGGCAGAGTTTTACAGAACTTAGTGTCAAGACACTCTTTTCTCCGTTATCGTGGTGCAATGACACAGTGTCTAACTGTAACCACAATTGGTTGTAGATTCAATGACCACTCGAGGGATTTCTTGTATTAAAATTATTTTCCTTCCCCGACTCTAGTCATGATAATTAATTAATAATTAACCATTAAACCTTTAAAATAAGTAACACAATTTGCACAAGTTAATTATTATTTATACTCTCTAGTTAGACGTGTTTTTGACGTTTTCAAAAG
The DNA here is from genome assembly GCA_019049465.1 of Dryas iulia moderata. Lineage (NCBI taxonomy): Eukaryota > Metazoa > Arthropoda > Insecta > Lepidoptera > Nymphalidae > Dryas > Dryas iulia. The sequence goes on along the minus strand of CM032431.1, from coordinate 13,370,759 downwards.
AAAGTTCAACCGCTTAAAAAAGTTTCAACTTTTGAGACAGCTCCTCCTGCAGCGACAGCCAAATTGCCTGTTTGCTTCAAGTAGCTTATAACGTAGTACCCGTAAAGCCAATTTTTAGATGAATTTTATAATGATTTTAGTTTAGAAAATGTTATAAATAATATAGTTTTTTGTCATTTTTTTTCACATAGTAGGTAACTTAGTGTCAAAATACTCCGTTCTTTATTTTCATAATATATTGGAAGTATTATGCCGTGAATGACGGAACTCAACGCCGCGCCAGTCTATAACCATTGGGGCCAGTCTTAGCACAAGAACAGGAAGTGTGATTGTAAAGCAACTGGTTGTGGGTTCGATTTCCACTCGAGGAGTGAATATATTTAATATTTCCATTTTCTTTGCTCTGGTGTCAAAGCGAAGCGTGGTGTGAAGTTTTATCACGTAGTACGCAATGCCTCCAGAATTCGGCGGAAAGTGGGGAACGGAGTGTCTAAACACTAGATTTCCTCTGCCTATTCGGCTTGTTTTGTGTGGTACCTCAAATAGGATTCGAACACACGAGCCATCGCATTTAACAATGTCCTCAATTTCTTTTGTTTCAATTTTTCGTATTACATTATACGAGATTTTGTTATGTCCTTGATATTTTTTAGTGTAAGACAGAGTGTCTTGACACTAGGTTCTCTCTGCCTATCCTAAAGGTATATGCAGCTAGACAGTACCTAATAGGTCATAGTTAACTTATATTATGCATATACATACATATATGCATGTGGTTTAATGTATTCTAATTATGCCATTACTGGTGTAGCCTATCTATATAATATACGTGTGAAGAATTAAGGCTGAGTGTAGACAGTTAAGGACAAATATTGGAAAAATAATATTTTTACTTTAAGATTCGTGATTCAGTGGAAATCATATTTTTGAATACGTAGGGATATGTCAAGATTCGCAGTCCAGTGCCTGGAATAGTCACAATCACATAGTGATGGGGTGGAATGGCTTGGTCTCTCCTAGGTCTCTTTTGACTATCGGGGCCTTTTTAGAAATAAATCTAAAGCTTTTTAGAAATAAATCTAAAGCTTATTAGCCTTTTAGAAATAAATCTAAAGCTATCTTTAAATACAAAGCATGACGATGAGGTCCGATACTTAACACCCAATGGCTCGAAATAAGACAAAGAGAACGGGAGTGTCCTGTTATTTTTTTCTCTCTGCTTACCCTGTGTTCTGGGAAGAACTATTTAGAATATATTTCAAATAGTTCATGTCTTACCTACTTTATTTGCATTTACCATACATAGACACGGTAAACTGTACGGCGTTGAGTTTCGTCATACAACACGGAATATCTCGATTTTTATATAGTAAACATAGAATGGAGTGTGACAATAAATATTTTTTTTTTTAGCTTCACGCTGTATCCCGCACACAGAAGGGTAGGCAGAGGGAATCTAGTATTAAGATACTCCATTCCCCACTTTCCGCCGAATTCGGAGGCATTGCGTGTTAAGTGGCGGAACTTAACGCCGCTCCTTGCAGTCACACGCTTGTGTCACTGGGCCACGACTGGCCACATACACTAAATAATAAATTTTAAATTTTCTATATTCTTAAAGATTGTCAATGTGGAATGTACTAACATTAGATATTTAAGTTTGTAATTGTTACTAACACATATGAATACATTATCTAAAATAAAGAGTTTTATTATCATTATTAATAACAGAAGAAAATATTGTTAAACATTTTTAGTATTATTCCACAATTAGGAAAATTGAAAAATACATTTGGAAAACGTATAAAAATTTGAACGCTCTGAGCATTGCTCAGTGGTGATAGCACCTGGACGGTATTCAAGAGGCGCGGGTTCGAATCCCACTGCGTTCAAATTTTTATACGTTTTCTAAAAGTCTTTTAAAGGAAAGACCAGTGTGGCCAGTCGTGGCCCAGTGGCACAAGTGTGTGACTGTAAACGACTGGTTGTGGGTTCGATCCCACTCGAGGAGTGGAAATTATATTTCCATTTTCTTCGCTCTGGTGTCGAGGTAAAGCGCGGCGTTAAGTTCCGCCACTTAACACGCAAGCCTCCGAATTCGGCGGAAAGTGGGGAACGGAGTGTCTTAACACTAGGTTCCCTCTGCCTACCCTGCTGTGTGCGGGATACAGCGTGAAGCTATAAAAAAAAAAATCGAATTTTTGACTACTAACCTCCGTTATCCGTATTTATCATATATATACACGTTAGAAACTAATCTTAGTATAACTTTCGACAGCGGCTGTCTAAACGCGGCATAAAGTAACTCTTCTTATTGGGAACAAAGCGTTATATTTTCAAATCGAAAATTTTCTTTGTTTAGAAACTTTTTAAAACCCCGTCATTGGGGTTGACTTGTTATTATTATTTGTGAGACGCTCGGGGGTTGTGCGACTGAATTAATAGAATTTTCGGCTTTCTGATGAACAAATGGAAGTTTTTATGGAGTGTAGTATATTTGGTTTCGGGGGTGTCTTCTTTAAATTGATGTTCAAGTATTTTGACATTTTTAAAGCCTTATTCTAATAATTGGAATATGAAAAATATGCTTGGAAAGAGTACCAAAATTTCCACTCAGCGTGAATCGAACCTGCTCCTCTTGGAAACAATAAAAACATTCTGAACGCTAAGTAAGTGTTTGAATTTCTTATACGCTTATTACAACTTACTTTCGGTGTTAGCATCTCTGTAGAGATTTTATCACTACAATTTATCCCTACCCAAAGATTATTTTTACGAACAATCGTTTGTGAAGACTGAAAAAGTTTAGAACAACGGTTGCAAGTACTAATGATGACTGACTGATGACTGATACTATGCTTTGCTTAAGCTTAATTATCTCAAAAAAAGGGTTTCTATGACTTACACATAGTTAGGGTTAGGATAGCCCTGAAGAAATATTCTATTTAGTTCATTTAAAGTGTATATCGTGCAGTAAAAGTAATACATATCAGTCACAACTTTTACATAAACACTGTTCTGTCCAAAACGATACTTTATTCTTAAGATTTTTTTAAATATTTTGTTCAATTTTATTACACAATTCCTGTTAATTAGAATTTACTACTATTAAAGACTACTAGTATTAAAAATTTAGTAGTATCTAGTAGTAACAGTAGAATTATTTTCAAACAAAAATCAATTAACATTTCACATCCGCCCAACAATCCAAAAAAATCCGCCCAAAAAACAAATAAGAAACAAAGAATCAATCCAACCAACCATCCATCCATTCACCATAAATCCGATATATCGAGAGACCATTAGCACGAAATAACGCTTACTATCCAAATCAGAGGCACACCTTATTACCAGCGCCAATGTCGCGTGAAACTGAAAATAAATCCCCTGAAACACCGACTTTCAGAGTATAATAGTGGTTTAATAGGGTCACTGGAGTAGGGACGAACGCTTCGCCGATCAAAGGTAGGGTATCTCCCTTAAAATACGAGTATATGCTTGATTGGTAGACATTTTTTTCACCAATTTTTTTTGTCTGATTCAAAAGATTCTGGTAATTTTTGTGTGGTCAACAGTTTTTTGGGTCGAGCCGGTTAAATAATTTGCTTTTGGTGGAACGGATGGATGGATGAACGGTTCGGGTTGATTTGATTGAGTGATTATTTTTAATGTTCAATATTTTTTTGATTTTGATGATTTTTTAAATTTTTTTCGTGGATTATTTTGTTGAGTTATATTGAATTTATTGTCTCTTGTGGCGCAGTGGAATAGCGTTTATCTATAAATGTGATCAGTTGTAGGTTCGATCATCACTCGCAGAAATGATTATATTTGACACCAGAGCGAAGGAAAATGGAAATAATAAATACTTCCACCCCTCGAGTGGGAATCGCACCCACAACCAGTCGTTTTCAGTCACATGCTCGTGCCACTGCACCCCGACTGGCCCCAAACACCTAGTTATGTAACTATTTTTTTATATAGCTTCAAGCTTTTACCCGCATATCTGGGTAGTCAGAGAGTTAGTGACAAGAACACTCCGCCTCCTACTTTCTGCTCTACTCCGATATATACAGTGACGCAACTCTAATCCGTGCTTTGTTTTACCAGAGCGGAGTAAATGAAAACAATTTAAATATTATCTAATATGATCTTTTAGTACACATTTTGGAATGAAACTATTTTTAACCGGATTAATTGCGTATATTTTTGTTATATTTTTAGAAAACCCGACGTTTCGAACACTTTACAGTAGTCCGTGGTCATAGGTAAAGTCCATGTTAGTATATATAAGGCGGTTAATCCGTTTAAAAATAGTTTCTTTCAAAATATTAAATATTATCTTTTCCCCGAATAGGAATCGAACCCACAACCAATCGCGTTTACAGTCAGACGCTGTCGTACTGCGCCATGATAGCCTATGCTTATACATACACAAATACAAACATAACATCAAGAAATTATTATACTGCATTCATTCACTTTACGTAATGAACTAATTCATTTTTATATGCACGTTAATGGTATCTCGATAATTAATTATAATATATAATTATTATACCACATGATATTTATTATATCGTACAGGGGCTCGAATCCGGGTAGAGAGGGGTACCCAGTAGTTTGATGGTAGGAGGTTCGTTCTCCGTCTCGCGACCACTATCATATCAAAGACGAACATCTAAACAACTGACGATGTGTTCCGGTTCGATGACATGTAAGCCAGCTCTCCCTATTACCACCATTCCCATCCTTCCTCCAAAGAGCTGGGAATAGTGTCTCGACTCTATCGTCTACATCCTCCGTTATACGGAAAAACACGATTTTTACAAGCTGCTTTTATTTAAATACAATATTTTTTTATATATTTAAGCATCTAGCAAGTTTGTAAAGAAAACAGAGAATATCTAGTGGTAAGGCACTCTCAACTCGACTGGAGTCCAGTCGTGGCTTGTGAGCACATAAGTGACTGTAAACACAACTGGTTGTGGGTTCGATTCCCAATTGAGGAGTGGAAATATTTAATATTTCCATTTTCTTCACTCTGATGTCAAGCCCAAAGCGCGACGTTAAGTTCCGCCACTCAACTTAACTATTTTTAATAACATAAAAGGTAAATAAAAACATTCGTAATATGATTATTAATGTTCTTAAAATAGCAATTTCAGGCATGTATTAATTTTGCGCTTGTAGAAAACGAACGACCGATAAGTTATATATAAACATATAAAAAAATAAATTTATTTACTAATTTTGTATCTTCTGCATTAGAGGTACGTAGAGAATGGAGAAACGCATAATGCACTATTTTATTGACATTGGTTATTAACTTGCGGATCTTAACGCCGTAACCCTTAATTAAAAACGCTTTCCAAATATGAGGATGTATAAATAATATTTATTTAAATATACACAAAAGTCATCTTTTACACATTTAGCCATATTTTTACAGATTTTCATAAAAAAAAACTATTTAAAAAAAAAGCAAAGCATCTATGGCAATGACCGTAGCGTTGCAATTGACCGCATCGCACCACGTGGGAGATAACTTCCTATTGCTGTCTCGCTCACTCCTACACGTTTTCCGCTTCACCCTTATCTTCTGTCACTGTTTGGCGCAGAAAATTCTAAGGGCTGGTTGGAAACCTTCAGTGTTAATCGCGACGTCGCGGCGAGAGGACGTGTCGCCCGTTTTTAATTTATTACGTACGTAAATATATTGGTATATTGCGAAACTTCTGTTTTACGTTTTCTGTGGTTATTTGGTGAGATAGTGTTTTTGTTAGTGTTGTGTATTTTTTTTATAAAGTGTGTTTTTTTGTTTGGTAAGTCTCTATTTATTTTTTTATTTTTTGTGTGTATTTGAGTATTTGTGTACAATAGAGAGAAGAGAAATTCTCTCTTATTATTTATTATTGCAAAGATATATAGAGTGTTTTAATATTTTTTTGCAATATGTAAAGTTACTAGTAAGTATTAGTTGATAATAATATAGAGTTTAGAAGGAAATTTATAATATTGTTCATTTTATTAACTATGAATTAGTATATACTCGTAGATTTTAAAGCACTCAATTTTTATTTCGAATTAATATTGTCCATTTACTATTTTTTTTTGTTTTATGCGTCTTTTATAAGTAATGTCTTTTATATTTAGACACACATAATATATGATGCTAGATCAGTCATATGCTATTTAACACTAATAAAACTGGTAATTGGTGTATTGAAATATAATGAGTTTTTTTGAATATTTTTTGAATAATAAAGATATGGAGAATAGAGTCACTTAAAATATTATATTTATATTTCTTTATTGCTTTCTCACAATATAAATATTTTTTCTTAGAGAAGAATTAACTTACTAGTAAAGTTTTTTAAACGTTTTTATATAGGTATGCTTATTATGAAATATGTATGAATGTATTTGTTTGTCTAAGTGATTTGTATGTATAGTGGATATAAGTTAAAATTAAGTGACTATATTATATTTTTTATGTAATATAATTTATGCTACCTTGGTGCAGTAAACGCTATCTATGGTTCTGAGTTCAAATTTATATTAAAAAATATTATTTTGCCTTTTAAAACATTTTTTTTTAAGTTCCGCCACTTAACACGCAAGCCTCCGAATTCGGCGGAAAGTGGGGAACGGAGTGTCTTAACACTAGTTTCCCTCTGCCTACCCTGCTGTGTGCGGGATATAGCGTGAAGCTATTTTTTTTTTTTTTTTTTTATTAGTGGTGCTGAAAGAGAACTTAATGTCTAGTCCGTTCTCCACTTTCTACCTGAGTTCCAGATATTGCGTGCGAGAAATGAAAATAACTAAAGTATGATCATTCCAGCCATTAGGGGCCAGTAGTGGGGAAGATGTGCAAAGTGTGACTGTAAAGCGACTGGTTGTTAGTTAGATTTCCACTCGAGGAGTGGAAATATTTCATATTTCCATTTTCTTCGCTCTGGTGTCGAGGCACAGCGCGGCGTTAAGTTCCGCCACTTAACACGAATGCCTCCGAAAAGAAAAAAAATCATTCCAGCTAGTGGCAATCGAACCCGTGACTAATTGCGTATCTAGTGAGACGCTATCTTATTGTGCCACGAATTTGGTAGCTCTATGCTTTTTTCGCATAGCGGGATAGTCATAAAGAATCTAGTGTAAAAACACTCCAAAAAAATGCCCTCTTCTTTCCGCCTGAAATCCAGAAATCTTGCGTACTGAGTGGCAGAACTCAACGCCGCATTTTTCTAAGGTACGTAAGGTACGGTAGAGCGAAGAAATAACTTTTTTTATAGAATCATTCCCCCGAGTGGGAATCGAACTCCTTCCCTGTTTTCTTTATCTCCCTCAACTTTTCCTCCATAAGAACATATCTAGAGAGAATTTACTGCGGAATCGAGATATTGCCCTTGAGAAGCGGAGCTCAAAGCCACGTTTTGTCTTAGATTATTATTAGTGAAGGAATTAGTGTAATTTACAGAGATAATTTCCTTGAGCGGGATTCGAACCCACAATCAATCGCGATTGCAGTCGGTTTCTGTCCCACTGCACTACGATGACTTTTATATACAACTTGCATGAGATATAAATACAACAATTTAACATTAAATGGAAAAAATAAATGATGCTTAATATTACACTATATTAAAAAAGACATAAATTATGGAACAAAATTCTGAAAACAAAAGTTTTCACACAAAATATAAAAAAATATAAAAATCTGATAGATAATTTAGTGTCAAGACTCTCCTTTCTCCATTTAAACATATATGTTATATATTGCTGGTTAAGTGACCCAACTCAACGCCGTACTCGAAAATTAAAAAAAATCAGAAAAAATATAATAAATTGAATACAAAATTAATAAAACAAATTAAATATATTATACATATATATTATAGTTATCGGCAAGTATGAAATAAGAGCTCGGGTCTCCCATATGAAAGTTATCGAGTGTAGCAATTAGCCCACGCGGGAATCGATCCCCGACCGCGAATGCCTTTGCCATACGATCCGGAAGCCGTACGGTAAGCCTCGACGTCTGACTCTATATTAAAGCATATCTTGCAAGACTTTCTTTAAGCGAATTAAAAGATTAGTATGTGTTTTCTTTGTTTTTTTGTTTGTTTGTGTGTTTGTTTGTTTGTTTGTTTTGGTGTGAGTTTATCGCGATTTGAAGTGATATAAATAGTGGCCAGTCGTGGCCCAGTGACACAAGCGTGTGACTGTAAACGACTGGTTGTGGGTTCGATTCCCACTCGAGGAGTGGAAATATTTAATATTTCCATTTTCTTCACTCTGGTGTCGAGATAAAGCGCGGCGTTAAGTTCCGCCACTTAACACGCAATGCCTCCTAATTTGGCGGAAAGTGATGATGATGATGATGATGGCACTAAATTCCCTTTGCCTACCTTGCTGTGTGCGGGATACAGCGTGAAGCTAAAAAAAAAACTATATACATAGATATCTAGGTTATAACGACTTACCATTGTGGTTCTATGAATACCACTTGCTGGACTGACGTGACATTATCATGTGAATGCTGCCTGCATTGACATCTTCTTTGCAATATATGTATATGTAAAGCTATCTCCTATTTTTTATGTCTTTTTTCTGATTCATACCATTTATTTGACAATTTATTGTTTTCCGATTATTTAATGACGCTAAGAATTCAGAAATGACATACTTTAATTAGTTTCTTTTTTTTTTAGCTTCACGCTATATCCCGCACACAACAGTGTAGGCAGGGCGAACCTAGTGTTAAGACATTCCGTTCTCCACTTTCCGCCGAATTCGGAGGCATTGCGTGTTAAGTGGCGGAACTTAATGCCGCGCTTTACTTCGTCACCAGAGCGAAGAAAATGGAAATATTAAATATTTCCACTCCTTGAGTGGGAATCGAACCCACAACCAGTCGTTTACAGTCACACGCTCGTCCCACTGGGCCACGACTGGCCTTTAATTAGTTAAGTTTTAAAAGAGCCCAAAATATCTTAGTTGTAGTTCATCCTATCTAACTAAATTAATATTACGTATGAGGGCATCATGGCGCAGTGCGACAGCCTCTCATTATATATGCGATGGTTATGGATACGGTTTTTATTCGAGGAATGATTATATTTACCTTTTTTCTATTTCAACAATTCAATTCTTTAAATTCATTTTCGGTTTCTCTCCATTCTCTATTTACTTGTAAATAGAGTTAGCTTTATAAATTTATTTATATAATACTTTTCGGAGCCAGCCGTGGCAGAGGTACAGAGTGTGCCTATAAAGCGACTGGTTGTGGGTTCGATTCCCACTCGAGGAGTGGCAATATATAACATTTCCATTTTCTTCGCTCTGGTGTCGAGGCAAAGCGCGGCGCTAAGTTCCGCCACTTAACACGCAATGCTTCCAAATTCGGCAGAAAGAGGGGAACGGAGTTCCCTATGCCTACCCAGCCGTGGCAGAGGTACAGAGTGTGCCTATAGTTAGATATAGATAATACTTTTCGATGATGTATTTCAAAGTAGTAGTACTTCTTTAAACATTTTTGCTTCGCATTACTTCTTTCCTAATATCATAAACATATTGATAACAACCAACTATAATAGTATAACATAGAATAAACTTCTATTCTTGATTTCTAGTCAAACTCTACTTTCTAAAAACACATTTGGTTTACACACTCCGAGCTAGAAGTCTCTTTTTTCCTGTTTTGTTTGCGAACAAGTCACTGTTCCAGCTAGTTGTAGGCTTTTTACCGTAATTGTCTATTTTGTTGAGGCCCGAGGCCGCTCGCAGTGTAAATACCTGTAGAATAGCTGCCTATAGAAGTTTTGGGGTTAAAAAATTAAATTTTGAGTATAGTTTACTTGGTTTGGATGGCAGAATGTGGTTTTACTGCCTTATGCTTGTATAGCAGGTATATTTTGTTAAGATTTTGTAAAATTAATATATATGAAATACAAAAAAGTCTATTTATAGAATTCGAAACCAAAAGCATACATGGTACAGCCAAATCGTGATCTTCTATTAAATTTGGTTTTAAAGCTTTATAGTTTTTCCTGTGTAGCGATGTCTACGTTTTGTCGATTCAAATTATTTTAAGGTATTGCATGTTAAGTGAAAGTAGGGAATGGAGTGAATGAACACTAGGTTCCCTCTGCCTACCCTGCTGTGTGCGGGATACAGCGTGAAGCTAAAAAAAAAATGAATTATAAGAATTAACCTATAGACTTTGAATCTTAGACCATTACACTGTCATATGGTTATCCTTTATCGAATAATCTATGCTTTTTTAATGAAATTGAGTAGATTTTGTTTGCCATGGTGGTGCAGTGGGAGATCTGACTACAAACGCAATAGTTATGGGTTCAGTTCCCATTAGGGGGATGATTATATTTATATTACTTTATATCTTATTTCTGCACTTGTAAGAAGACAAAGCTAGGTGTTGGTTGAGACGTGGAAATGTCACTTCACTAACATTTTGGGAAGAAAGTGGAGATCAGAGTGTCGTGGCATTAGGATGTCTGTGACAACCCTAGTCAGAAAATAAAATAAAGCATGGATTACTCGTTGTATTGTCATTATTTGGCTGAACGGTGGTTTTGGTTTCGAATTCTACAAGTCATATATTTTGCATGTCAAATATCTTCATTAGATAAAACGTAGTGTCAGAAAAAGGAAGGAAGTTAAAGAAATGGATTAATACAATACTACATTCTCTATTTACCCTTAAACATTGTGGATATTGCTTGTGGTATATTATAGCACTAGCGGCCCGCCCGCGGCTTTTCCGCGTGTGAACGCCCGTTTCGTTACATACTATGGTATAACTTTGGATTATCAACTATATTTAGGCCAAAATTCATTACAATCGGTCAAGCGGTTTAGATTTTTCATATAATCTTTCATCCCCTATTTCAACTCTTTAGAGGTGGATTTTTGAAAAAAATAAGTAGCCTATGTTTGACCCTCGGTTTTTTACTACTTTCATTTAAAAATTCATCCAAATCCAACAGGTAGATAAGCCGTGAAATCGGGACAGACAAACAGACAGACTTTTCAGTATTTATAATATAAGTATGCATATTACAATCTTTACACCGTCGTTTTGTCTGTATAGCAGTTTAGTATATTTAAATTTAAAAGTTTTCTTCTTTGAGCTCTCCTTCCTAACGCTGCTTTTATTATGCTGCATTTTAGAAGCGCGTAGTTAGAAAGCCAGTCCACTTTTTGCAACTTAGTCTGGTTCTACAATTTATATATTTACCTACAATAAAAAGCACAAGCTTAACTACTCTCTCTCTACTAAATGACTAGTTAGGACCATTTCAACCACGGCTTTGGGTTCGATTTTGGTTCTTTTTTTTATTTTAGCTTCAGGCTGTATCCCGCAGACAGCAGGGTAGGCAGAGGGAACCTAGTGTTAAGACACTCCATTCCCCACTTTCCGCTGAATTTGGAGGCTTGCGTGTTAAGTGGCGGAACTTAACGCCGCGCTTTCGCGCCTCGAATATTCTGATATTTTTCATTTAAAGTAGTTTACTCAATTCAGTCAATTCAATGTACTAATTATTTAAGATTTTTATTTATTTCTACTTGAATGGCGTGTTTTTTGTGAGAAACTATAATGTAAAAAATATAGCAAAACAAATAATAATGGCTTCTTTCCTCATATTAGTTTAGTTAGAAATTCCTTTCACCAAGTGTCAAGACATTCCTTTCACTTTCATATCAAAATCGTGATATTACGCCTGGAGTCGCGGAACTCAACGCCGCGTCCCCACGCTCCCACGATAACCTCTTATAAAAAGGAAATGCTATAAAGTTAATAGAAACATCAAAAATACTATGATAATTTCATTATTTACTTATAGAAGTACTTATATAGTACTATACCATCCATAGAATAGAAGTCTATAGTATAGTAGTCTATAGTATAGTAGTCTATAGTATAGTAGTAGGCAGTATAAAGTAAGGGCCATACCGCGTGCATCTCGTCGTAATTATCCACACGCACTGTGTGTGATATCGATTTTGTAACACCATGTGTTCTCGATGAAAGCTAATTTCCGATTTAAAGCTTAAAAATATGTATTTTCAAGTAAAAGGGGTGAAAATGTTGGTAAATTTAAGTTTTTTTATAAGTTTTTAGAATTTCATGTTATTGTTGTTAAGATGTTTGGTTGTTCGTGTAATAATTTGGTTCTATTAATATATATTTGTGAATATTTATTTGCTTTTTCAGCTTTAAGCTGCTTTTAGCAAAGTAGAGTAGACATAGAGACATTTAATGTCAGACACTGTTCTCCGTTTTCTGCGCTAATTCGAGGAATTGCATGTTTAGTGGCGGAAGTTTACAGTGCATTTTGTCCTACAGTTGAGAAGTGAAAATAATTGAAATATAAACATACCTTGGGTGGAAATTGATCCCACAACCATCGCGTTTACAGTTATACGCTTAAAAAGACATTTAGAAAACGTATAAAAATTTGAACGCAGCGGGATTCGAACCCGCGCTCACACCACTAAGCCATTCGTTCTACTACCAGCTGCGCCGAAATTCTTATACGCTTTATTACAACTTATGCTAACAACAAAAATATTTGTAATAAACTGGACTATATTAGATGGTACGGATAGTATTCAGGAGGCGCGGGTTCGAATCCCGCTGCATCAAAAAATTTTATACGTTTTCTAAATTTATTTTTCAATTTTTCTAAGTGTGGAATAACACTTTAAAAATGTTAAAGTTATTTCCTATCCCACTGTGCGTGAAGATCTTAGTTTTATATGTTTTATTATTTATAACTATAATAAATTGAAACTAAATGGAAAAAAGGCGTTTCGTAACATGTAATATGGAAGTGAATGCTTTATATTAGACGCCTTCTACCAACGTGCACAGAAATTACGATTTGTATCGTTTCTAATATAAATAAAACAAGAGATCAGATATAGAAGGAATTATGGGCATTTCTTATTGCATTGGACGTTTGGTTTTTATGTATATTTTTTGTTATTCTTTAAGTTATGCCTGTTGTAATATTGAACGGTAGGTCCATTAACTATAAGTGGATAACTAAGGTGAAATGGCTCCGGTTTTTGCTCCGATTTTCTCCGACATTTTTTTATTTTTTTATTTTAGTTTAAAGTATAGAAGAATTATAATTATTAGATATTAAAGAAATTATGATATTTCTTATTGCAATTGACATTGGGTTTATAGATATATTCATATTCTTTAAGTTTTCTGTTGTTGTATTAGAATGGGAATACTGTCTTTAAATTTTTTTTAGCGTCACGCTGTATCTCGCAATCGGCAGGGTAGGCAGGTTAGGGCTACCTAAACAGACACGGTGTTAAGCTCCGCCACTCAGCACTCAATATTTCTAATTCGGACAGAGAGTGGAGAACGGAATATCTTGACACTAGGTATTCGACCTACTCTGCTATACGTGAAAAACCGTGGAACAAAAACCATATTGTACAATATTCACAAATCATATTAATTTTTAATCAAGTTTCAACTTTAAAATGTATGGACGACATTTTTTCCCCGACGTTCGGCTAACAATATTTTAAATGCATTTTAACTTTGAACGCATGAGTTAAGTGGTTTAATTTAACTAACATAGTACAGGGACGTCAAGTTAACTTGTAAAAGTTATTAGTTTCATTCACTATTCGTTGTTAGTGAAATGTATATGTAGTTATTTTTGTCAACTTTTCTAATATTTTTTGTTATTTTTAGCAATATATTATATGTAAAGTTTAAACGCGTTGGTTGATTTGATTCACACTCGGAGATGACGATTATATTTTAATTAATGCTCTGATACTTGTAAACATTTTTAAAGTGTTATTCCACACTTAGGAAAATTGATAAAGCCATTTAGAAAACGTAAAAAAATTTCAACGCAGCGTGTAGTAGAACACATGGCTCAGTGGTGATAGCACCTGGACGGTATTCAGGAGGCGCGGGTTCGAATCCCGTTCTAATTTTTATACGTTTTCTAAATGTCTTTTTCAATTTTCCTAAGTGTGGAATAACGCTTTAAAAATGTTTAAATTATCACTTCTTCCTATCTCTATATACATACCAAAGGGTGTATTCACAAGACAATTTAAGGGCAAATACCTGTAACCCGCATGAATCGCTTCAAACGGTCCCGAGCCCTACGTGACCGTATCAACACAAGTACGCCTAATTTAAAAGGGATATTAATGTGTAAACATAATTGTACTTGTTTTATGGTCATTTGTTAACACTTGTTTTTGTTTATTTTCATTTTTTTTTTTTTATTTTTTTTGTTTTAGCTTCACGCTGTATCCCGCACACAGCAGGGTAGGCAAAGGGAACCTAGTGTTAAGACACTCCGTTCACCACTTTCCGCTGAACTCGGAGGCATTGCGTATTAAGTGGCGGAACTTAACGCCGCGCTTTACCTCGACACCAGAGCGAAGAAAATGGAAATATAATTTCCACTCCTCGAGTGGGAATCGAACCCACAACCAGTCGTTTACAGTCACACGCATGGGCCACGACTGGCCCCTGGCACTTTATTTTCACGTGAATAATTATTTGGATTTGGTTCTTGTTATTGTTGTTTCTTTTGTGATGTAGTGTGGTGGGTGTGGGTACAATTTCTATGGCGGATTTTTATTTGGTCTGTTGAATTATTTATGGGTTTTTTTTAAAAAAATGTATAGGAAAGTTAGCGAATTATTAATTTATCATATCAATATATATTATTCATTTTTTTAATGTGATTTTAGTTTAAAGTTAATGAATTTCTTCAAAACTAACTAGAATCACGGACTACTGTAAAGTGTTCGAAACGTCGGGTTTCTGAAAATGTATTTTCGAATACCAAAAATATACGCGATTAATCCGGTTAAAAATAGTTTCATTTCAAAATGTGTAGTAATCGCAAAAACAAAAGATCATATTAACTTAAGTAACTTAACAATAAATCCCTTATTTTATTTATTAACAGAACATAACGTATAGTAGTATTCATAATATGTAGAGTGAGTGTCAAGACACTGTTTTCTCCACTTTTCTGCCGGACTCAGGACTCTAAATTGTGTTCATTCCACAAAACTGAATTCGAACCCACGACTGATCAAGATTACAGTCACTATCATATATCTGCCATATAGTATAAAGGTAGCATTTATGTTGCTATGGTAACGCATCACATGTCATACACAACAATAATATTTTTTTTTTTAGTTTCACGCTCTATTCTCCACACAGCAGGGTAGGCAGAGGGAACCTAGTGTTAAGACACTCCGTTACCCACTTTCCGCCGAATTCAGAGGCTTGCGTGTTAAGTGGCGGAACTTAACGCCGCGCATTACCTCGACACCAGAGCGAAGAAGATGGAAATATAATTTCCACTCCTCGAGTGGGAATCGAACCCACAACCAGTCGTTTACAGTCACACGCTTGTGCCACTGGGCCACGACTGGCCACATAATAATATTTAATAGCGAAAACTAAAGGCTAAGTGACCAATATCTCCATCATTCCCATAAACACATCACTAGCCATAAAATATCATTAATTTCGCCAAAAATTAATGACGTGAGAGGAAATAATTAATGAATGTTTCAATTAAGTGTCACCTAATAGGTTATTGTGGGGTGGTCAGTGGTCGGGAAGGAATCGCAATAACGCTGCCCGGTGGAGCGGAAATGTGACGTCATCTTTGCCTACACCTGTATTGGTTATGACTATGTTGAAATATTAATACTGTTACTAACTAATTTTTGTAGTTTCACGCTGTATCCCGCATAAAGCAGGGTAGGCAGAGGGAATGTAGTGTTAAGACACTCCGTTTCCATTTTACGTCGAATTCTGGAGGTATTTTGTGTTAAGTGGCGGAACTTAACTTCCACACCAGATTGAAGAAAATGAAAATTTTAAATATTTCAATTTCTCGAGTGGGAATAGAACCCACAACCAGTCGCGTTAATAGTCGCACTTCGATTGGCTTCAAGTAACAAATTAGTTATAACCATAATAAGTATTATATTAAAATATTCTAGTGGCTAGTCGTGTAGCAGAGGCATAAAGTGTGACAGTAAAGCAACTGGTTGTAGGTTCGATACCCACTCGAGGAGTGGAAATATTTGTTGTTTCCATTTTCTTCGCTCTAGTGTCGAGGCAAAGCGTGGCGTTGAGTTCCGCCACGCAATTCATCCAGAATTCGGCGGAAAATGGGTAATGGAGTATCTTAACACTAGATTCCCTCTGCCTATCCTCCTGTGGGGATACAGCGTGAAGTTAAAAAAAACATTGTAAGCTAACGACGCGCTTGCAGCTTCGCCTGCGTTAGTTAAAGTTTCAGTCAATTCATTAAACCGTTATTTTATATTAGTTTTATCGAAAAAAACTTAACGCTTTCAGACAGAAAGTGGAGAACGGAGTGCTTTAACATTAGCTTTATTTTTTACTACCTTCCAATACGGAACAAAGCAGCTGTAGCTAAATAAAAAGCTATATTGAAACCTAATAAAACCAATATTTACACAAGTCTATTAAAAGCTCCATCAGCTGACATCTATTATTTTAAAAAGCTCACAAAAATATAAACAATAGCAACGATTTCTTGTAAAAAAAATACAAAAAAGTATTTAGTTGAATGGTCTAAAACGCACCTGCTGTTCCCTACACTGTACTCGTATATAGACTGTACTGTACTGGATAACACAAACAATAGAATAGAATAGTGGAGATACAAACAAAACCTCAATGGTGCGTTAGTTAAATCCATCCATATCTAATAGTTGTGATTTTAAAATATTCAGGTAGATTTTTTTATGTGATTTTGAATTTTTTTGATGTTTTTTGGTACTAAAGTGTAGTGTACTAATGTGTAGGTTATTTTTTGTCTTATTATTTTGTTATAGTTAGGTGTTACGCGGCGTTGAGTTCCGCCACTTTTAGATTTCGGTGCGACAATTCGGATTTGGTTGCAAAGTGTGGAGTATCTTGGTCCTATGTTGTCTCAGCTAGTGTAGGTAAGCTTACCTACGCGAAAAAACGTTAAACTGAAAATAGGCTAATCAGCAGAACAGCAGGTAATCAGGAAAAACCTAGTGTCAAGACACTCAGTTAACGAATGAGCGACCGATCTCCACGCTGAACTTGTATAACTAGAGAACGTTTTCAGGAATTTTCAGGAATTTTCAGGAATTTCAAAGTTAATCCTTCCCATCATTCCCAATCGCCACTTTCCGATTAAATTTCAGACATACACTGTGCGGTAAACCTCAAAGCTACACTTTGTATTATACGAATCGAACCTGTAACCAATTGCGTTTATAATGATTCGCTGTTCCACTACGCAATTATAGCCTCATCTGGATGTTGCCCAGGGGGGGGACGGGTTAGAATACAATTCCCCTCCGTTGCTGGGTAGCGTCCCGTAAAAGGCGGGTAACCCAGTAGCTTGGTGGTAGGAGATTCGTTCTCCGACTGGCTCGCGACCACTATATAACCGCCAAATATCCGATGATGTGTTCCGGTTCGATGGCATGTAAGCCAGCTCTCCCTATTCCCACCATCCCATACTCTTTCCCTTCTTTCCTCCTTTCGCCTTAAGGTCGGCAACGTATCCACAACTTTTCTAATGTTATGGTAATGTTATGGATGTCCACGGGCGAAGGTAACTACTTACCATCAGGTCCTTCTTCTCGTTTGCCCTTCTTTCATCAATAAAAAAAAATGTTAAAATTAATATATAATGACGAAATACTGTAAATACTTACATCTTATCTTCCCATCAACTTGTTTATAAGTGATCAAGCTGAGTTCCACGTAGGCTCCGCCGCCGTAAATCACCAAAATACATTTTACATGTTTGCCTAAAGTGTTTGGACGGGCGTCGAGTGTCATCAATATGGCTGTACATATATGTATATATAATTAATAGTTAGTTTGTTTGTCTATGTCCACTTTGTTTGTATTAAGGGTCGGTAATGTATGGAGCGAGTTGTTAAATCTGAATAAAAATTCTTAATTTTTTATTAGGTAATTTTCTTTAAGTAAATAAGTACTTTGATTGAATGAATTGATTATTTTAGTGGTCAGTTAATTCGTAAAATACCTCCCTTTAGGATAACAAAAAATATTTTCTGAACCACATAGTCTTACTATATATTGTTAGATAGTAGTAGTCTTAGTGTAAAGCCACTCCGTTGTACACTTTCCAGCCGACATCGAGACGATGCGTGTTGAGTGGCGGAACCCAACGCTGCGTTCCACCTAACAATAATAACTATAATAAAATAAAAAAAATAAAAAAAATACACAATTATGCCAAAAAAAAATGAAAATACAAATAAGTTTTCACCTGTATATTTAAAAACAACGTTCCATCGAGTGGGAATCTAATCCACAACCAATCGCATTTACAGTCAGACGATATCACATTTTTTGCGCTATCACTATTAAATTATTTATAGTTTCTTTTAAGTTTCACGCTGTATCCCGCACATAGCAGCTTAGGCAGAGGGAACCTAGTGTTACGACACTCCATTCCCCATTTTGAAGGCATTGCATGTTAAGTGGCGGAACTTAACGCCGCGTTTGCCTCGGCACCAGAGCGAAAAAAATGGAAATATTAAATATTTCCATTCCTCGAGTGGGAATGGAACCCACAACCAGTCGTTTACAGTTACACATTTGTCCACGACTGGCCCCAAATTATAAATTTAACTTAATAAAATATAGTTAAACAAACAAACATACATTTAAGTACTCACCATTAATTATTATAATCTCAGTTAAAGTTTTGAGGTTAAATACGAAGTTAAACGCCATATCGTGTGTAACAAGAATGCAAACAAAGATTAACGGGAGTTAAGTCAAGTTTGGCATTCCATGTTACGTTGTAATAATTTATTGCATTGGCTTTTGTTTGTATCTTATGATGTAGTAAGAGTATGTTCTAGTTGAAACGTGTCTAAAAAATTGGTTAGTTCTGGTTCGATTCTTTTTTTGAGATGTGTAGGCATTGCGTGTTAAGTGGCGGAACTTAACGCCGCACTGTGCCTCGATACCAGAGTGAAGAAAATGGAAATAATAAATATTTCTACTTCCCATGTGGAAATCGAATCCACAAACAAGAAAATAGAAATATTAAACTTCTTATGATGAAGTATATTGTAGTTGAAACGTGAAAGCTCACAATGGTTATGGGTTAGATTCTTTTTTGAGATATGTAGGCGTTGCGTGTTAAGTGGCGGAACTTAACGCCGCGCTGTGCCTCGATACCAGAGTGAAGAAAATGGGAATATTAAATATTTACATTTCTCGGGTGGGAATCGAACCTACAACCAGTCGTTTACATTCACACCACGACTGGCCCCAAATTGTTACGTTGTAATAATTTATTGTATTGGCTTTTGTTTGTATCTTATGATGTAGTAAGAGTATGTTCTAGTTGAAACGTGTCTAAAAGCTTGGTTAGTTCTGGTTCGATTCTTTTTTGAGATATGTAGGCATTGCGTGTTAAGTGGCGGTACTTAACGCCGCACTTTGCCGCGACACCAGAGTGAAGAAAATGGAAATATTAAATATTTTTTTAACTTTGTATGTTAGATATACTATTTTTACAGTCTCAGTTGTTCAGAGCGTTTATAAGTTTGTCAGTAAGAACGAAACAAATTTAATACATTTTTTTCATGTTAACGCTTTTTTTCCGTATTTATAGCAGTGTTGTAAACGAGAATCTAGTGTTAAAACACTTTATTTTCCACTTTTCGCCCGAATTTGATTGCATATTGAGTGCCTTCATTCCTCAACGCCTTCATTTTGTTGTCCAGAGCAAGTACAACAAAAAAAATGATAATTTCACCGAATGGAAATCGACCCCATAACCAATGTCCGTTACAATCAGTCTGTCCCACTGCACCACGATGGCCTCTGTTTCATATAAATAAATAAATAAAGAAATATTGATCAATCATTCAAAACTCATTCAACCATACAATTTAAAATAACAAAACGTATTTAAAAACAATTTCTAAAACTAAAACTAAAACTGAAACTGAAACTGGGAACATGTTTTAATCAGCATTTTGCATACAAATTAAATTGCAACAATTATTTACTTTCGATTGCATGTGCACTATTAAGTGTTTGAACGACGTGCATAGTTAGTTTGAAATGCAATAGCTCTGATTCAGATGTACGTGTATGGTGGAAATTGCATTTTTATTAATCTATTGTTTGTGAATTGAGACTGTGAGTCGTGGGAGGATGGTTGCAGGTTCGATTCCCGTTCGGGGGAATAATTTCTATACCTTTACCGTCACCAAAATAATTATGCCAGTTAGCTAAGTACGAAAAATATCTATGTAACTCTTCAATCCAGGGGTCTGTCGTGGCGCATTGGCACAAAGTGTGACTGTAAAGCGACTGGTTGTGGGTTCGATTCCCACTTGAGTAGTGGAAATTTTAATATTTCCATTTTCTTCGTTGTGGTGTCGAGGCAAAGCGCGGCGTTAAGTTCCGTCACACGCAACACACGCACGCGTAACACGCATAGCCTCCGATTTCGGCGGAAAGTGGCGAACGGAGTTTCTTAACACTAGGTTCCCTCTGCCTACTTTTACTGTGTGCGGGATACAGCGTGAAGCTAAAAAAAAATCTTCAATCAATTTACATTTACAATATCTATAGTATACAAAGTATACAAAGTATCATCTAAGCTAAGGGAATCTACTTTCGAGGGAATGATTATATTTATATATACTAATTATGTGTCCCTGCTC
Source organism: Dryas iulia moderata (assembly GCA_019049465.1). Classification (NCBI taxonomy): domain Eukaryota; kingdom Metazoa; phylum Arthropoda; class Insecta; order Lepidoptera; family Nymphalidae; genus Dryas; species Dryas iulia. Next base: position 13,349,978 of record CM032431.1, on the reverse strand, counting down.
TGGCGGCGTTGTGTTACGCTACTTAACACATAATGATTTGAATTCGAGCGGAAAGTGCATAACAGAGTGTCCTGAAACTAAGTTTTCTCTACCTATCTTACTATGCGGATTAAAGCGTAAAGCTGAATAAAATTGCCTGAATCTTATACATATATTATTGTGGCCAGTCGTGGCCCAGTGGCACAAGAGTGTGACTGTAAACGACTGGTTGTGGGTTCGATTCCCACTCGAGGAGTGGAAATTATATTTCAATTTTCTTCGCTCTGGTGTCGAGGTAAAGCGCGGCGTTAAGTTCCGCCACCTAATACGCAAGCTTCCGATTCGGCGGAAAGTGGGGAACGGAGTGTCTTAACACTAGGTTCCCTCTGCCTACTCTGCTGTGTGCGGGATATAGCGTGAAGCTATTTATTTATTTTTAAAATATTAGTTCCTTTGATCCTACATTTAAATACTACTCAATTTTTTTTCAGTTTTCCTTTTCCATATATAGTAGGGTGAGTAGCCAGAGATAACCTAGTGTTAACATACTACGTTTTCTACTTTCCGCCCAATTTCAATATATTTCTTAATAACGTGACTTAACACCGCATTTTGTCTTAACAAAGCGAGAAAAGTTAGAAAAACAAACAAACAAACTTTTAACTCGGTCAATAGTTATAACTTTAGAATTTGCTTTAAAATAACACTCTTCCAGCTCCATTGTAATTGTATGCAAATAGTCAGTCATATCTAACTCTACTATTTTAATGTTATGAAAGGATAGAATGTAGAGCTCTCTGGAAGCAATCTGTTTGAACAATGCTTAAACGTGTAATAGTTTTTTAAAGTAGGATTTCTAATATCAATCTAAATGTTAAATTTTGATTTCAATTTATTAATTTGACGGGGCCAGTCGTGGCGCAGTGGCACAAGCGTGTGACTGTAAACGGCTGGTTGTGGGTTCGATTCCCACTCGAGGAGTAGAAATATTTAATATATCCAATTTCTTCGCTTTGGTGTTGAGTGCCTCCGAATTCGGCGGTGCGTGGGAAACGGAGTGTCTTAACACTAGGTTCTCTCTGCCTACCCTGCTGTGTGCGGGATACAGAGTGAAGCTAAAAAAAAAATATATTAATGTTGAGGCTATCGTGTTGCAGGGCAGTATGTGATTGACTGACGGACTGATGATTTTTTTAATATATGTTATTTTCGCGTCAAGCTGTATCCCGCACATAGTAGGATAGGCAGAGGGAACTTAGTGTTAAGAAACTCCGTGCCCCACTTTCTGCCGAATTCTGGAGGCACTCCTCGAGTGGGAATCGCACCCATAACCAGTCGCTTTACAGTCACATTTTGTACCTTTTGCATTACGACTGGCCTCGGCCGACTGGGGTTTATTTAGTATATTTCGTTCATACATTTATTAAATACAATAAAATATCATAGATTATTTGTTTATCGCTCATATGTTTATAATTTTAATTACATACATATTATATACTAGGGACCCGCTCGTATGAGATACGACTTTCATCTCCAATTTCAGCCTCTTTAGGGTTTTTAAAAAAGATGGTAGTCTATGGCATAGAGAGTCTAAGGTAAAAATACACTGCTTTAGATTCTCTCTAACTACTATGCTATGCGGAAAAATGCGAAAATTAAAGGTCGAGTTATTTTTATCCAACCTATTTGTACAATTACATTAATAATTATTAAATAATATAATTATTAATTGTTTATTATTAAATAATAAACACTATGTATTATGAAGCTACACTAGTTATATAAGAGAAAGCGTGGCATAGAGTTCCGTCACTTAACACAAAGATATTTCGATTTCGGGCAGAAAGTGGAGAATAGAGTGCCTTGTCACTATATTCTCTCTTTAAAAATTGTGAGTTATTACTTCCCTATATATTTAACGTCACCAAAACAAATATACTAATTACTAATTACGAAAAATATCAACATAACTAAAATACATTTAAAGAATATTAAATTTTTATACGTTTTCTTTAAATGTCTTTTTCAATTTTTCGATGTTCCTAAATGTGGAATAACACTTAAAAAAATGTTTGAAAAAAGTATCAATATAACTCTTCAATAAATTAACAACTACAGTATCCTTAGTATACAAAAGTAGACGCCGATGAAGCAAATTGTTCAATAAACTGCAATACAGTAGATAAATACGAACGAAACTCAATTGTTCAGATCTAATAGTTGCAAATGGAATGAGAAGGAGTTTGTTTAATCTGTTTAAATACTATTCTATTCTAGTCTATTCTAGACTTCTACAACTTAGAATACGTTGTATAGAAGTGCTAATTGTTGGTAATGTTCGTTTGTTTTGTTGGTTAAGTTTTTGTTGTCAGTAATGTAGTTTAAATAGTCTGGTTTTCCTTTAAAATCTATTTATTAAATTTTTCCTTGGTTTATGATGTATTATAGTTAGGACCTTATATTGTTGTGTTCGTAAATATCTGAGGTGTTTTATAAATAACAATATATTAAATATTTATTATTTTAATTCAAATTATTTAAAAATGATGGAATTGGTACAACTTACGTATATAAATTTAATGCCAATTTAAAAGTGATGCATGTTATAAGTGCAGTTATAAACATATAAACTTGTCATAAGTAATTTCTAAATTTACGAGATTTTGTTAGAGTACAAGGGTAAAATATCACATTTTTTTTGAAAAATATAAATAAAATGTAAATAATCTTTACCTTAAGTGGGAAACGAACCTACTATCATTACATTTGCAATCAGATACGCTGTTTTAGTGTGTCATAGTGGAGTCGTCTATTATATGTATGGTAAAACTTTTATAAAACACTAAGTGGATATACAACTAAGCGCATATTATAGTTTTGAGTTCAAATACTACTCGAGGGAACGTTATCATTTAAATATGTTCTCTTTTATATACAGTTAGAGATAATGCAATGTCAGTTACATGTATCTGAATATTATAATTATAACTCTGCTAAGGGCGAAAGTAGGAATAGTAGTTTTATTATTTTTTTTCTAATAGTTGTACAAGCGTGTGACCCGCACACAGCAGGGTAGGCAGAGGGAACCTAGTATTAAGATACACTGTTCCCCACTTTCCACCAAATTCGGAGGCAATGCATGCTAAGTGGCGCAACTTAACCCCGCGCTTTACCTCTGATACCAGAGCGAAGGAAATGGAAATATTAAATATTTCCATTCCTCGACTGTGAAACCAACCTACAACCATCCGTCTACAGTCACACGTTCGTGCCACTGCGTCACGACTGGTCCCAATATTTAAAAAATCCTTAAACCCCATCAAAACCCACTCAATCAAATAATCAAAGTGGATCAAATAAATGAAACATGTGTCTAATAATAACGGTCAAATAGGAGCAACATTGGCGTAAACACAATAAAAGTGGAGGCGGACCGCGTCCTAAACCAATACGCTGGATTCCGCTTCATTAGATTGTTGCGGGTATTTCATAAAATCTGACATCTGACAATATCTTCTTATCTCGTTTTGGTTATAATGTTTATTGTTTTAACTAGTTGCTTGCTATGGTTTTGTTTGATTTTTATTACTATTTTATGGCTGTGTTGTCATGTTCTTCGCCTTTCTTCGTTTTTTTAAATGATGCTAAAAGTGGTATAAGTTCTCACTGAAAAAAGCTGTCGATGTCTATATATGTGTGTCAGTCTGTTTGTGTCATCGTTGCTCAGGAACAGATGGATTTCCTCGCGTCTTCTTAGTTACAGGTATTAGGTAAAAATCGGCCGGTAGTTTCAAAAGCACAAAGTAGCATAAAAAGTGCTTCATTACATCGTGGCGGGTATTTCATAAAATCTGACATCTGACAATATCGTCTTATCTCGTTCTGGTTATAATGTTTATTGTTTTAACTAGTTGCTTGCTCTGACTTGATGTGGTTTTGAATAATATTATATTTAGGTTGAAGGCAGTATTGTAAAGTTTCTCGTCTTTTTTTCTTTGCTAAACGACGCAAAATAAGAAATTTTATATGTTATCAAAAAAAAATGTTATCGATGTATGTATATGCACGTCCGTCTGTCTGTATCGTCATTTCTCAGGAACGAATCGATTTCCTTGTTTATTTGGTAAAAATCGGCCAGCAGTTTCAAAAGTACAAACTAGTACAAAAATTGCTTTATTAGATTGTGGCGGCTATTTTATAAAATCTGATATCTGACTATGTCTTCTGATCTCGTTCTGGTTATCATGCTTATTATTTCAATTAGTTGGTTGCTCTGATTTTTTGTGGATTTGAAAACCATTTTATGTAGCTTCATGCAGTGTTGAAATTACCTTAGTCTTGTTTGGTGGCCAGTCGTGGCCCAGTGGCACCAGAGTGTGACTGTAAACGACTGGTTGTGGGTTCGATTCCCACTCGAGGAGTGGAAATTATATTTCCATTTTCTTCGCTCTGGTGTCGAGGTAAAGCGCGGCGTTAAGTTCCGCCACTTAACACGCAAGCCTCCGAATTCGGCGGAAAGTGGGAAACGGAGTGTCTTAACACTAGGTTCCCTCTGCCTACCCGGCTGTGTGCGGGATATAGCGTGAAGCTATTTATTTTATTTATTTATTTTTGTTTTTTCGAAACGATGTAAGAAGTGCTATAATTTCTCAATGAAAGAAGTTGTCGATGTCAATACATGCGTGTCAATCTGTCTGTGTCATCGTTGTTCAGGAACACATGGATTGTCTTGCGTTGGTTCTTAATTTCATTTGCTAAAAATCGACCAGAATTTAGACAATTACGACCTCTTTTCTTAAATGATGTTTTATATTTGGTATAAAATTAAATAATTTTTAAGAATTGTTTCTTAAACTATTTATAAGACATTTTTGGGTTGGAGATTTTTAAATTTTTAATTTAAAGTAGCTCGTCATATTTATTCTCCACTTTTTATTTATTTTGAATCTTCGTAACAATAATTCATGTATTAAAATTCTAGCTGCAACTAATAAGCTTACCTACTAGTGCAATGTATAACTGGATACTTTGTACTTTGTGTTACCGCATTATTTTGATTTTTATCTGATGTACCTCATTAAAGACATTTCTAGTAGTCGAAAGATAACCGATAATTCCTTCTTTTAATCCTTAGTCTCTTTGAGACTTAAATATTTGAATTACTTGCAAACAAGTTCCTTTAAAAGGTACACTTTTCAAGATACCTAAAAAATAATTATTCAAAATTCCTGTAGAACCAGGAAACAACAGTATTTTTCGTTTTATAACCCAAGCAATCGAAGTTGCTGGCTACACTTACACCTAGCGTATACTTTAATCCAACCTAATGTTATCACTAATATAATTCGATTAGTGACTCGTAGGCCCGTTAGTCTGTTCCTAACCGTAAATGTTACATGAGGCCGACTCAAAGTACCGTACAGATAGATCGATATTCTATTACGCTAGAACTCAATTTGATGGCTTGATTCAGTTTTATTGGCGAAATGAATGGTACTAAATAAGTCAGTTGGTATATGAATGTACTCGTATGTAGATAGGTTAGTACTCGTTAGTCGAATGCGGTTGTAATTGCCGTTTAGTGCAAAATGTAAAAAATGTAAGCTAGCTGTGAATTCGTAGTTAGGTTAGTTCGAATTTAATTTAGTTTTGGAAGTGGTTAATTTGATTCTCTTGTTAGTGAATAGGGTCTGAAAAGATTATTAAATATATTTAGGACTTTATTTAGTACTACAAAATATCAATGTGGCAGTCGTGGTGCAGTGGCATAAAGTGTGTGTAAAGTAACTGGTTGTGGGTTCTATTCCCACTCGAGGAGTGGAATTATTTATTATTTCTTCGCTCTGGTGTCGAGGCAAAGCGTGGCGTTAAGTTCCGCCACTTCGTCCCCTTCGTTTCCCTTATGAAAATATTTTAATATAATCATTCCTACGAATGGGGATCAAACTAATTGCGTTCACACCCAGATAATATCCCACTACGCCTAAATATGGTCTATAATTCATGAAAATCACAAAATTTTCTTCACTTAACTAAATCTAAATGAAGATGTACAGTAAGTAAGTAGCTTTAAGACAAATTCAAAAGTCACATTTCACAAGACTCGTCCAAATATTATCTCAGTCTATCTGCATGTTAACGTGTACGTTAGCGAATTTAACGGCAAGTTAAACTCGGGTTAAGAAAGTTAATTTAAATTTAACTCTTGTTCCGACTTAGTTCTAAATTGCAGTTACTGTTTAACTTCAAGGTTGCCATGGTTTATTTATTTTGTATTGAAGCCATCGGGAAACAGAGGGATAAGGTTTAACAGTCAATTGGTTGTGGGTTCGATTCCCACTCGAGCAAATGTTTAAATTTATTGTTTTTTTTAGCTTCACGCTGTATCCCGCACACAGCAGGGTAGGCAGAGGGAACCTAGTGTTAAGACACTCCATTCCCCACTTCCCGCCGAATTTGGAGGCATTGCGTGGCGGATCTTAACGCCGTACTTTACCCCTGATACCAGAGCGAAGGAAATGAAAATATTAAATATTTCCACTTCTTGAGCGGGAATCGAAACCACAACCGCTCGTTTACAGTCACACATTCGTGCCACTGCGCCACGTCTGGCCCCCTAAATTTAAATTATTTTCATTATTTCGCTCTGATAAGTAAAAACGATTGATAATTCAATTAAACTTTACTCTAGTCCGTGGTCACGGGTAAACAGAAACGAATCGAATCGAATCTTAACTGGATTATCGTTGTTATTCTTTTTTTGCCAAACATTTTTTTCCCTTTTTCGTGTAGTAGGATAATCAGGCAGAGGGTGCCAAGTGTCAAGACTTCCCCACTCTCTGCCTAAGTTCAAAATTTTCCGTATTTAATGACAGAATTGAATACTGTATTTTGTATTGCTCCAGCTAAAATAATTAAAAAGATAATGTAATTTAAAATATGAAAAAAAAATTGATGTTCTTACATAACGAAACTTTTAGTTATGTTCAGGATTACTTATCAAGCTTATCTTTGCAAAACATATATAAATATAAATTATTTTGTTTTAAAAAAATATAATCTAATCTTAATAAAATAAAATCTAATTTTTTTAATAATTTTTTTTTAATAGCTTCACGCTGTATCCCGCATACAGCAGGGTAGGCAGAGGGAACCTAGTGTTAAGACACTCCGTTCCCCACTTTCCGTCAAATTCGGAGGCTTGCGTGTTAAGTGGCGGAACTTAACGCCGCGCTTTACCTCGACACCAGAGCGAAGAAAATGGAAATATAATTTCCATTTCTCGAGTGGGAATCGAACCCACAACCAGTCGTTTACAGTCACACTCTTATGCCACTGGGCCACGACTGGCCACTAATCTAATTAAACTTTGAAATGTATTTTAAGTTTTTATAAAACTAAATTCGTTATTTTTATAAGAACTTCATAATTAAGGCAGATTCTTGATCGCGGTTTTGGTTATAGAGTGGTACTACTACAACAATATACACTAGGCGGTAAAAGGCTAAAATTTTAGATATAAAATTCTGCATCATTTGCATGCCAACAATAGGAATCTTTTAAAGCGGAAATTGTAAAGTAGAAAAATTACCACAATACTTTCTCTCTTAAACGAATTATAGCTAGATTTATCTTGCAATGAAACTAAATCGAACCTATTGTCATCATTACTATTACTCATGTTTCGACCAATTATTATTCGTATAGTACCTTTCACTCCCGATCCTATTTCAATAAACAGTTTTTTAAGCTTCACGCTGTATCCCGCACACAGCAGGGTAGGTAGAGGGAACATAGTTTTAAGACACTCCGGTCCTCACTTTTCGCTGATTTCAAAGGTATTGCGTGTTAAGTGGCGGAACTTAACGTCGCGCTTTGCCCCGACAACACAGCGAAGAAAAACCCACAACCAGTCGTTTACAGTCACATCGTCGTTTGCAGTACACACTGCGCAACGACTGGCCTCCACACAGTTTATATTGTTCCCAAACAAACTTATAATAAATTTTTCTTCTATATAATCCATGCAAAATTAAAAAAGGCTATCCTAAGTTAGCAAAAGCACAACATTAATCAAGTTAGTAGTCCAAAAGAAACAATCTAAGATACCTCTCACACATCTCTGGTTGATAATTGAAAAGATAAGGGACATAAATCCTCGTAGCCGATGCGGAAGGTAATTTAACACGAATAATAGTCGGTGGTAATAGGTTCGATTCGGTTTCAGTGAAATTAATCTAGCTATAATTCGTTTAAGAGATAGAATTGTGGTAAGTCTGTATTTTTCCACTTTCTTACTGCAGTCTTCGATTTAAGAGTTCCTTTTGTGTTTAAAATTCTGTATTTCTAAAACTTAAGAGTTTAAGTTACCACTTAAAATTTATTTTATTACACTTAAAACGGCGTTTAGTTACGCCACTTAAAACATAATGTCTCGTTTTCGGTCTGAAAATAGAGGACAGAGAGTCTTGATACTAGGTCCTCTATGACTAGTAAAAGAGAGAAGATGCTTTTTTACTTTTTTCTTTTTAAATACCATCTTATTGAATGGTAACATATAATTTTTTAACCGCGACAGTATGGACAACCGCAGTGTTAAAATTCACCGCTTAACTTTCAATATACCAAAATTAGGAACAAAGCGGAGAACAGAGGGCCATAACACTATATTTCTCCGCCAACCTTGCTATACTAGAAGGGGCATGACTATGTACGTAGCGTATAAAATAACAACACAAGTTGCGGTTCTGTAACAAAGCTTTGAAGACCTGCCTGTAGCTAGACTATCTGCCAACTTTCATCGGCTTAAGTGTTCGATCGGCCGTGGCTTTTATGTACAATGTGTAGAAACTTTGTTAGGAGTTTCCGGTTACCTTGTATACAGGTGTCTTAGGTACTGATTTAGTATATTAGTATAATACAGTATAGTAAAGGGTGCCTCAGTAGAGTCCTAAGGCCAAGGTGTAACGTGATAGCGTCTGACTGGTGGTGGTAGGTTTGATTCCTACTTCAGGGGATTAGGGGGTGGATTATATTTAAGTAAATTTCATTTCACCGTGGTATATTAAAAGTAAGATTGAGAAGGAGAAAGTAGAAAAACAAGGAAATCACTAACACGCAATCGGAGGTGGAATTTGGAAAACAGAGTGTCTTGACACTAAGTTCTCTGTACCTAGCTTTTTATGCGGGAAAACAGCGTGAAGCTGAAAATAAAATTAACTCAATGTTAATGTAATAATGTAAAGATAAATGAGTTTTTAAAATAAGCTTAAAATTTAAATTCGTTGGTAACTTTCGTAATAACTGCACGAAAGTAATGAGCTGGTTCTGATGAATTGGTTCTGATTTTCGAATGCCTTCACTTATCTGACTGACTTTTAACTGATAGACTATGTGTACGATGGTTGTGGATACGAATTTCTCTTGTATAAATATTTATTTGTTTGTATTTTAGCTTCACGCTGTATATCTTGCGAGGTAGTTAGAGAGAACGGAGCGCCAAACGCTATGGTCCCTGCACACTTCTTCCACCTCGTCCACTGTCATCAACCTCTTCATACACGCCCTCCGGGGGGTCCGCATATTTTTTACGTGACCTTCTTACAGCTCACCTTTGCTTCTTATATCTTTCTCACCAAATTTTCATCACTCATCCTCACGACTTGCCCAAACCACCTGAGCACGCCTTTTTTCATTCTCACTATGACATTTTCGCTGACATCTGCCCTTCTGTGTACTTCTTGTATAAATATTTTTAATTGAAATTCACGCCACCTCGGATATATTTCGTCCTTAGGTTTTTTGTTTAGATATTTTTGTTTTTTCTTGAATTTTTTTGTTTATTGTTGAAAATCCATCCAGCTATAGAATAATAAAGTTGCAAGGTGATACCCATATATTAAATTTGTTAGAAAGATGAAGCTTTTAGTAAAAAAAAATCAGGTAACACGTAATATTTATAAAGTGGATAGAAAGTAATAAAGAGAACGGAGGGTCTTGACACTAGGTTCTCTCTGACTACCTTACTGTACGGGAAAAGACGTGAAGCTTCTTTGACCTTTAGGAGATTTAACCAAATTGTACATTAAATGATAAAAAAATAACTATAATAGTCCAACAGCATAACTGTAATCATTTAAACTTTATTATATTTATTACTTACACTGTAATTATAAGTATTTATTGGCTCATATTAAAAATTAACTCAATTTTTTTTATTGGACGCCGTCCATTCGCTTCTACTTGATACGTAGCTATTATTCTTGGTGTAAAGGTAAAAGGAGATACGTCATAATTATTTTTCTAGTGGAAAATTGTGTTTATTGACCTATCTCTTTTTACTTTGACACCATAGAATCACGTCTTGAGCGTCTTTCTTCTATGCTTACTTTATATTTTTTATAATGCACATACCAAAAGATAAATAAAGGAAATGATTGTTTACAGACTTTAATACATTTTTGCATTAAATACAAGAAACCATCATGGCACAGTGGCACAGCGTTTGACTGCAAACGCGATTGGTTGGATTCAATTCCCAATTGCAAAAAATATATTTAAATTAATTTCATTCTCAAAGAGTGTCTTAGAGAAAACGCAGCGCTAAATTTTGCCATTAGACACGCCATCTCTCGATTTCAGGCGCAAAATGGAGATCGGAGTGTCTTGACACCAAGTTGTCTTTCACTACCATTCGTGAAACTGCTTTTCTGTTACCACACGATAACAAATAACCTGTTTACCGGATATACCATCTCATTTTCGAATTCCAAGTGGTAAATCCAACAGAACACCTCCCGTAGGTTCCCTCGCTACGTAATTTGCAAACTCAATCAAAACTCTTTATTGCATCGTCATAAATTCGGGAACAAACATCGAATTAACACGCTATCGGATTACACTACATTAAAATACACAGAATACAAGCTCGCAATGCCCGTTCGTCACACTTGCTGTGGCGTGACCAGGCTTTACTGTTTGTGTGGATTTTTTTTTTATATATAGTTTCACGCTGTATCCCGCACACAGCAGGGTAGGCAGAGGGAACCTAGTGTTAAGACACTCTGTTCCCCACTTTCCGCGGAATTCGGAGACGTTGCGTGTTAAGTTGCGGAACTTAACGGATATATTTTGTAATTTACAATGCTTGGGCAGTAAGAGTGGGAGGGATATTTTTATATATTTTTATATTTTTCGTGTATTTGTTTAAGGTAGGTAAATAAAAAGTAATAAAAAACTGCTTTACTCTTTTAAACATAAAGCAGGGTTAGAGGGACTGTAGTATCAAGAACCGAAATCAATGCATAACTTTTCGAATGGTGAAACCTAATGTTGCGATTTGTCTTTTTTTACTAGAGCGGAGAAGTGAAAATAATATAATCATTTAACCTTAGTGGGAATCGAACCCATAACCAACTAGGGTTACAGTGAGACGCTGTCCTGAGGAGTGGACATTATATTTCCATTTTCTTCGCTCTGGTGTCTAGGTAAAGCGCGGCGTTAAGTTCCGCCACTTAACACGCTAGCCTCCGAATTCGGCGGAAAGTGGGGAACGGAGTGTCTTAACACTAGGTTCCCTCTGCCTACCCTGCTGTGTGCAGGATACAGCGTGAAGCTAAAAAAAAATGGTTTTATATTACCCCAATTATAATTATATTTAACATTATTTTTGCACTGTAGCTGACTTTTAAAACATTTTGAACGTATGTAATATAACGTTTATTTTCAAACAATTATTCTTATTCTATTGTTGTGTAAAATAACTTCTAGCACTTTAATTCCAATAAAGATATTTTAAAATTAAATTGAATAATTATAATTAAAAATGAGAATTTCGTTCCCAAATATCCATTTTTTAAACTATGGTCACCTTACTGGACGTTTATTTCCTATTTGGATGTAGCGATGAACGCGCGGAACCAATTTGTTGTAGATTGATTAATACTTTTAACTTTATTATTTTTAATATAAAAAAATACGTTTTTATGTTATACGGCTTAAAATCTTTATGAAATGGAATATAAAAGTTGACGTAAACTACAGGAAATGATAAATGTTAAGGATAGAATTTTGTTTAAGTTCTTTATAGCGTAGTGGAAGGTCTGACTGTAAGCACGATTGGTTATAAGTTCGTTGTTTAGTCGAGAAAATGATTATATTTAAACTATTATCATTTTCCTGCTTTCCTGCGTAATGTATATGTCGTGGCCATATCGTAGATTTGACGACTTCATGATATCGTTGACAATATCATGAAGTGGTCGCAGTTCATGAAATGATCAATTATCGTTTGGCCCGATCATGATGTCGTTTGACGAAATCAATGACAGCCTGACGTTAAACGATATGGTCAACTAAACTCGTGGCTTTTTCATAAATTCGTCAATATTGTTTGACCAGATCGTCAAATAATTACTTAAACGACTGATAGAGGCGCTAGAACGCTTTTTGTATATCAGCTGTTTGTAACAAAGTCAACATTTTAGTTTTAAATATGTTTTTTTTATTAAAAGCGGAATTAATTATTCTTTTATTTTAAGTAATAAGATTGTTCTTATTAAAATATTGTTATTTATATAAAATCATTTTAATTTTATTCAAGTCGATATGCAATATAATAATAATAAATTTAAGAAATTATATAGTAAAAAGTACTTTTGTATACTAAAGAATCTGTTAAATAGAAAAAGTTTAACCTAACCTAATAAACAATAAACCTATCTTATTTGATTTTAAGTATCTTCACACAAAATAAATCTAATTACGTAAAATATTTTTTAGGTTATACATACGTTACACATATTCTAAATTTATATTAAATATATTATAAGAATACCTTATTTTACGATATGACTAAACGTCGATGACGAAATCGTTAAACGTTGATGAATCAACGATATCGTCAAATCCAGTTGGTCATTTCATGAACTGCGACCATTTCATGATATTGTCAACGATATCATGAAGTCGTCAAATCTACGATATGGCCACGACATATATGTACTTTTTGTAAATTTTTTTTCGGATCCTGAGCTAATAGCTCTTAAAAATGTTAAGAAAAATATAATACAAAGTGAAATTCAACCAGAAAACTAGTGCCAAATCAACTTGTGCATACCATGGACTATCAAAAATTTAAATAAAATGAAGTTATGCTAAAATAAAGCAATGCTTAGCAAAATTTACAAAGATCAAAAAATATAATTAATTTCTTATTCTCACTCATAGAATATGAAAAATATTCTACAAAATACACATATAAAAAAAAGTACGCAGCGGGATTCTCTCGTCTCTCGGCTTTCTAGGACGGTTTTCAGAAGACGCGGGTTCAAATTTCGCTCCAAATTTGTATACATCACACTTAAATGCCAATACAAATTATACATTTCCTTAAAACATTTCAACAACTAAGAAATTAGAAACAATATCTCAAAAGCCTTCCACCAGACATACATATATTAAAGTGGAATTCAATAATATCGTTTACCATGACAGTGGCTACATGATAATTGGGGAGCTCGTGTACGGACAAACAGAACGCCACCGCCTATTACGCTATGAATTATTCATGGTGTAAGGACTATAATAGATTGCTCTACAACTGTACCTGGATTCACGTGTAGTTTTCAAGTTTTAGTATTATATTATGAGAGTTAGTTAGATTTTCTTTTATCTTATCTATTTGTCTATGTTTTGGTTTAATTCTTTCTGTATAACAGAGTAGGTAAAGAAAAGTGTTAAGACACTCCGTTCATCATTCTTGAAGTTTAGATAGTGGTGAAATGAAAATCATTTTGAATATATGATACCACTGATACCACTGGTCTCCTGATTTTGAAAACTTCAGGAAGAATACATTGAAATATTAAAATAAACCATGCGTTTGACATGCACACTACAGTTTACATATTAACAGAAACACTAACTTCTTTAAGCATAAAGAAAATAACATAAGAGAATCTTTATTTTCTCAACTTCACGTTTTTCCTGATAGTCAGAGAAAATTTTGTGTCAGGGCACTCCATCCTCCACTATCCTTACTAACTCGAAGAAAATAAAGCACGAAGAAATATTATTTGAAAAATAAACATTTCCCAACCGGAAATGGAACCCACAACCATCGCTTTACAGTCATAAGCTGTCCTACTGCCCCACAACAGCTCTAAATTAATGAATGAAAGGAGAATTTAGTCACTACAAAAAGTTAATTTCAGAACAAAAACACAAAATGATACTTTTAGTAGTTTCTTTAAAGACAAAAAAAAAAAATATAATAAAAAAATAGAAAAGAATAGCCAGTTAAAGCAACAGATAAAGAATAGATTTCTAAAAAAAAAATAATAAACTGAGAATACAGTGACTAAATTCTCTGCATAACAAAAGCAAAAAGTCAATTTCAGAACAAAAAAACACGAAATGACTTTCCAAATAAAAGCGTAAAGCTAAACGCTCCCAACCGTAACTGAGTGCAGTATTTATTCAGTCTCGTTTGTGAACATTAGCTTGACAGTAATCATGACGATTATCGGTTCGTAACTGCGTTATCAACTTTTCTTCATTTGCCTAAGTATTTCCACATTTATTGTTATTCTAATATAGTACTAAAGAGGTGTTTTTATTTAAAATTATATTGGAAAATAGCACATATGTTTGACAAACACTTTTATTAGTTTATTTAAAGAAAAATATAAAGAATGGCAATTAACAGAAATTTTTAGTAACAGTTAAAGAACAGAAGAATACAGTGATCAGATTCTCTGCATAACACAAGCAAAAAGTCAAGTTCAGAACAAAAACACAAAATGATTTTCCAAATAAAAGCGTAAAGCTAAGCGCTCCCAACCGTAACTGAGTGCAGTATTTATTCAGTCTCGTTTGTGAACATTAGCGTGACAGTAATCATGATGATTATCGGTTTGTAATTGCGTTTTCAACGTTTCTTCATTTGCCTAAGTATTTGTTTTTTTATTGTTATTCTAATATAGTACTAAAAAGGTGTTTTTATTTAAAATTATAATGGAAAAAAGCACATGTGTTTGACAAACACTTTTATTAGTTTATTTAAAGAAAAATATAAAGAATGGCAATTAACAGAAATTTTTAGTAACAGTTAAAGAACAGAAGAATACAGTGATCAGATTCTCTGCATAACACAAGCAAAAAGTTAATTTCAGAACAAAAACACGAAATGATTTTCCAAATAAAAGCGTAAAGCTAAACGCTCCCAACCGTAACTGAGTGCAGTATTTATTCAGTCTCGTTTGTGAACATTAGCGTGACAGTAATCATGATGATTATCGGTTCGTAATTGCGTTTCAACGTTTCTTCATTTGCCTAAGTATTTGTACTTTTATTGTTATTGTGATACTTAAAGGGTATTTTTTTTTTTAAAATGTAATTGAGGAATAATAACAGTGTTTGAAATTATCATTTAATTTGCTTAGTACTAATTTTAAATTATTATGTCGTATATTGAAAATAGTTATATTTAAATGGGGGCAGTTACATGCACGCAGTGGCATGAACGTGTGACTGAAAACTGGTTGTGGGTTCGATTCCCACTCGAGGAGTGGTAATATTTAATATTTCCATTTCCTTCGCTCTGGTATCAGAAGCAAAGCGCGGCGTTAAGTTCCGCCACTTAACATGCAATGCCTCTGAATTCGACGGAATGTGGGGAACAGAGTGTCATAACGCTAGGTTCCCGCTGCCTACCCTGCTACGTGCGGGATACAGCGTGAATCTAAAAAAAAAAAATGTAATTGAGAAATAAGTGTTTGAAATTATCTTTTAATCCACTTAACTCTAAATTTAAATTATTATATTGGGTGTGATTATATTTAAAATTTTTATTGCTTGAATATTAAAAATTAAGCTCGGCGTTGAGTTTAGCCACTCATCTCAAAAAGTGGAGAACGGAGTGTCTTGACACTAAGTCTTTCCCGACTAATTCGCTATGCGGGAAAAAGCGTGAAGCTGGAATAAATATACCGTATATCACTTATTTTCAGTCATTTTTCATGTATATACAGTTACGAATCGACCATCAATTATAAACATTATTATATTATATAATTATAACTATTGATTTAGCTTGTTTAACATTACTTCTTTTACATTGAACGATTTTTGCCGGATTACGTTCATTATGACATACATGTATTTGGTGAGAATATATTTTAGAAAATAGATGTCACTATTTTATTGTTCTGTACTTCATTTTAAATAATAGCCATCATTTAAAGTTTAAAATAGGAGAGAGAGAAGAGAGAGTGGCCAGTCGTGGCCCAGTGGCACAAGCGTGTGACTGTAAACGACTGGTTGTGGGTTCGACTCCCACCGTTCGAGTTCGAATCCGAAAAAAAATATAAAGAAAAAAATAAGAGAGAGAATATCATGGAGCAGTGGGGCAAGGTCTAACTGTAAACATTCGATTATGGGGGAAAGACGATGATTTTTAATTATTTTCTATTCTTTGCTCTGATCGGATCAGTACTTTATTTTTTGTAAAAACAATATTTATTTAAAAAATAATGCTCATTGTCAGAATTCATCATAAGACTATACACAAGGCCGTTACAGAAGCTGAACATTAATTCATCTAGAGAGAAACTCCATGAACTCGACCCTTTATCATTGCTAACTTTATTAACGGACAATATTCTCAACCGAAATTACTTTTCTTCCCATTTCAAAGATTAAACGCGCCCCGAAATTTCTATATCCAGAACTGAATTGATTTGGAAGAGGTATGTGCGAAAAGTCTTATGCTATTATAATATTGTACCAAGGAACCTGGTGCTTTGAGATATAAACTGACCTCAGGATTATTCTTATGTTCTATAGTGCTTATAGTATATAGTCTATAGTCTTTAGTATAAAGATATAGCCTATAGTCCTATAGTAATTTACTATAAGCAAATGTAGAATCACAAAGCAAAATATTAACTTTCTATAAAATATTATTTTTATTTCTTACTACTCATTAGTAAGAAATAAAAATAATATTTTATAAACTTTATTAATTATTTACAATATTTAAACTTTCGTACTGAGAAAAATATATTTTAGGTACCTATAGTATCATTTTAGATTTATATATATTTTTAATTTGCGCTAACATAACTAACGAGAGATTTAAATAGAAAGTTATTATCATCGGACAATATAACTATTGTATTTTTATTATTCAAGAAAGGAAGAGAGACACATAAAGCAAAGCGATACCTTACCACGTTTTTTACAATAACTATTTACATGGTCTGTATTGTGGAACACAATAAGTTGCTTGGCTTACCAAATCAAACTACCAAATATCAGTTATATCAGTGGCATAAATATATTTCAAGTAATAACCTTGTTCTGCGTACGATTTACACTCCAAATATACCCAGTCAAAATCTATAGCGGTCAATTACACCCTTCATTTAGGGAAACGTAAGAATCAATTTAAACTAATATAAGGTCTTTTCGTGCTTCTAATTGCCGTTGAAAAGGTATCTTCTATTTAATTAAGATCTTCTATGTTCCGTCTCTCAGCTAAACTTGGACGTTGAAATAATTGAAATTTTATTTATGGTATTTAATTATCTTGTTAAAATGTAAGCGATCTTTAAAAGTCTGTTATAACTTGATGTCGATGTTCTGTAATTGTATAGAATAAATTACGTCTTCTGGTATGGAATGAAAGGTACTTTCAGTTAACGTTGTTTCTTATAAAAATAAGAAACAACGTGAACTGAAAGTACGTATAAGACAGTTTTTATTGAAGAATCTAAAGAGAGAATAATCTTAAGTGACTTTGTTCTCCAATTGGTCCATTTTAAGGATATTAAGTTATGATTACAAACTCAAATCTATTTTTTTTTAGTAAGACCGGGATAATATTTGTACTATTATCTAATATCTTCAAGTACTGTCTGTCTCCTGTCTCGGTAAGACAGGCATCCAAAAGAGCGATGATCGCGAATTGCATTTTTATATTATACGCATCGAAATATAAGTAAATTTATAAAGGCTTATATTTTTTCCAGATGGAGACGAATGATTTGGGCCCATGGGAACGTGAGTGACTGATGTAACTCAGCACAATGGAGAGACGAGAAGACATCTTCCACCATGGCTGCAGCATCGCCAAGCAGACTATCCTCACGACCCATCCCAGTGGCCTCCAGACCAGGGTTTCCGTGGAACTTGCTAACTTTGATGCTCTCTGCTTACATTCGGAGTGTAAGACTAAAAAATGGGAGAGCCCTTTCTTGGGAAGACGTGGTATTTTGGGAGGTGTCTCGGCTAATGTCACACCTGTGTTGGGTAGGCGGAGTGATGCTGTGAACGAAGGGAGACTCTCCCAGCAATGTACACCGGTGATGAGAAGACGAGAGTTGGAAAGCCCTGGCGGTTCTCCTTTGCCTAATAGACGGGAGTTTGAGGAAGAAAATTGTGATGTGGACAATAGTGTAATCAGCGGCTGGCTCAAGTTTCGAGACAACAAACGGGTAAGTCTTTATTTAAAGCTTAGTTATAAAAAAAGAAACTTTCAAGTCATTACACGGATTTCGGGGTCTTTAATTTTATTATTTAATGCTAATTACTTATACAATTAGCAATGTGTCATATAATACTTTTTCATTCTTCGCGATATTTAAATATATGAAACGAAACTATGCTACTTTTTGCAAAATGTTATGTTTAAAATTTGGTTATTTAAATGGAACCCTTCCTCTCGCGCACTCCTCGTCCCGTGACCACGGACTACTCTAATGTGTTTAAACGTGATGTTAAAAATTTAAATAACCAAATTATACGCAAAAAAGTCGTCGAAAAGCTGCTTATTTATTGTCATAATATAATTTAAATTCTGTAACGTGGCTATGAAGAGTCACCTGTTTTACAAAATGGTTATATTTCAAGTAAAGAATAATAAATGCATGAAGCGTATATTTTTCCTAGTTTAATGTTAAAAGTCAAGGAAGTATACACGAAGTGATGGATAGAGTTCTTGTTGGAATTTATAGTGGAGTATAACTTGAAGTAAACATTAGATTTTTCTTTACCTGTTACTTCACTTGTTTGTACGATATGTTATAGTGTAACAATTATACTAAGTACTACTAATGTACTAAAATATTATCTTTCTTAATAATTTGACTATAGTCAAATTAAATTAGTTGTCGACAGTCGTGGCCCAGTGGCACAAGCGTGTGACTGTAAACGACTGGTTGTGGGTTCGATACCCACTCGAGGAGTGGAAATATTTAATATTTCCATTTTCTTCGCTCTGGTGTCGAGGTAAAGCGCGGCGTTAAGTTCCGCTACTTAACACGCAATGCCTCCAAATTCGGCGGAAAGTGGGGAACGGAGTGTCTTAACACTAGGTTCCCTCTGCCTACCCTGCTGTGTGCGGGATATAGCGTGAAGCTATTTAATTTAATTTTTAAATTAGTTGTCGACAGTCAAATAATTCTTTTTATAATAAGAAGTTACATTGTTCATTTTTTGAACCACAAACAATTTACCACTGGATCACTAAAATAATACCTTAGACCTATAGGTTATATAAAAACAGGTAAAATATTTTACTGTATCTAAGTCTGAACTACAACCATTACATATTAATAAATATCAACCGATTGCTCTACATATCCCTTAATATTTTCACTCCCAAATATTATAATTCCTACATTTAAATTGTAATATCAACATCTTAGGCAGTTCCAAGTTTTGCCTTAATGAAAATGAAGCTTTAAACTTTAGTAGGAATTTCATTCGTATGTATGTTCCAAACAATCTAATGAGAAGCCTGAATAAGCTCATGTTAACATGATATAAGCAAATAGATATATATACATACAAATATACATACATTCGTCCGTTCAATTAGTGTAAATGTGAGCTCTCTTTCACCACATTCACTGAATGACCTAAAGCGTTTTGTACTGAATTTAAGCAGAGTATTTCTTTGACGTTCCCAGTTGTTAATGAGTTAAATGGAGCTTTATGTTTGTTTGGTTACTGAATGCATTAAATTAGCTTTTACTATTGATATTATTAACTGGCAATTAACATGGATGGTAATTATTTTTTTTGTTAATTGTAGAGTTATTTGTTATTATTGTATTTTTATATGGCTAGTAAGCGATATTGAAATTTTTGTATTTATTCGTAATAGTTTGATACTATCTGAAGGCGAGATTCTTTTGGAAACCGAAAATGGAGAGTAGTGAGATTTTTCGTTATATTGCTTCCACATAACCTCTCTAGTTATTTCCACTTGCATTTAACCATATTTAATCTACAAGTTCAATATAAATTTCATATTATAATTAAATAATATAATGAAAATAATAAAAATAAAATTTCTTAATTTGTTGGTAAAATTTATTCCACTAATCGTCACGGAATTTGAAAAGAAAGTGGAGAACGAGCACTCCGTTCACTGACACTACATTCTCTGTGGCTACTCTGCTATACGGAAAATAAATGTGAAGCTACAAAAAATTAAAGTCAAGCGTGTCCTTATTTTATTTAGTTTTATTGATAGACGCTTAACACTATATTTTGCTGTGTAAGGAATTAAATTAAATCGTTAATGAGAGACTAGAACATAACGCCATTGGAGATAAGTGGCCGGATCTTTCTTTGGCTGGTCTTTCTTGGTATCCCTTAAGAGACCAGGATACCGTGAGCCCTTCAGCAGGTATGAAAGTATCAGAAGGGCGTCTAGAGCCGCTACATAACTAGGCTAAGGGCTTTCTACCTCGCATACTTAGTGAAGAGTACGTGTCGATGCGATCAGATCTATATTGCTGTGATAATTTGTTAGTTATTTTACACGTATGGAATTATTAAATAGATCAAGATGTAGTGTATTTTTATAATATTTTTATGCATCTCTCAATAAAATTTTTTTCGTGTCACGAAATGGGTAAAGAGAACATAGTGATAATAAATATTATTTTATTTTTCACTTAAAGTTCGCATTCTATTAAGTAAATGATCCATTGGCGTATTTTGTCTAACAGGTTAGAGGTACAAGAATCAATGATATGGTCAACGTATAAATATTAAATTTTAAGAGATGTTGTGCAGACAGAGTATGATTTTTTTTACCTTCACGCTGTATCCCGCACACAGCAGGGTAGGCAGAGGGAACCTAGTGTTAAGACACTCCGTTCCCAAATTTCTGCCGAATTCGGAGGCTTGCGTGTTAAGTGGCGAAACTTAACGCCGCGCTTTACCTCGACACCAGAGCGAAGAAAAAGGAAATATAAGTTTCAATCCCCGAGTGGGAATCGAATCCACAACCAGTCGATTTACAGTCACACGCTTGTGCCACTGGGCCACGAATGGCCACCATACCCATACCATATAGTGTATGATGTCTTACAATTTAAGTATACGATATATACAATGATAAGAAATTTCTAATCTCCCCAAGTCATATAAATATGTAATATCAGCTTTACCGAGCTTTGCTCAGTGTTTGTTTTTTGGTAAATAGTGTTTTCTGAAAATTTTAAATATTATAAAAAAATAATATTGTGACATTAAAATATAATTTATTATAAAAGTATATATTTCTACAACTGTATTAATATATAATTAAATAGTAATAAATGGACTGGATTGGACCCGAACCGGTGTCTTCTAGCTTCTTGACTTTTAATGAATAATGTACTATGAATTTTAATATATAACGTTAACTAGACCAGTGCTGTAATTTTATTTTTAAAGGTTCATTGGCTCATATTTGATCAATGAAGCTAAATATGCTAGTAAATATTGTATTTTTAGACTCGCTCTTCAATTCCCATTTTAACTTTGACAATAGTCAAAGTATAGCATAAATATACCTTGGAATTTATATTTTAATTTATTATAATAAAAGATAATCAAATTTTGCAATAAGCCAAATGAACTAAAAATACTTCAAATCATTAAATACTTCAAATAATAAAAAACATACCCAGTTTTTAGTCATAATTTTACTTCCAGGCCAATCAGGTAAATTGTTAATTAAGCGTACGGTGAAAATCGTTTGTTTTTTTTCCATATTATTGATTTATATCAAATTATGAAGTATTTAGTACAGGTTCATCATGGCTTCGAGAGACAATATCTGATTCTAAATTACATTATTTTTATTTCCACTCACTGGTAAGATAAACCACGGCGTTTAACCACTCAATCCGCAAAGTCTTGAATTCAAGTGGAAAATGTGTCTTGACATTACAGTGTCTTGACATTACACTGTCTTGACATTAGGTTGTCTTTGCTTATCTTGCTATTTGGAAAAAAGCTTTAACCGATTTTTTGGCATGAGAACATAATATGTTGGCAAATTCGTGAATTTAACAAATTTTCTATGAGTTTGTGTTGTATTATTATGTTTAAACAAATAAAAAAGATTCTCCTGAAAACTTACAAAAGATATTTAAATATCTTCCCATATACAGTGACCTTTCAATCTAGAGATTTGAACCCATCACCCCCATTTCACGTAACAACCCACAATACTTCCAATATTATATCTCTCCATACAATATCTACGATAAAGTTGTCCATCACTACTAACATCAAAGCAATAGGCCGAGCTGACGCCGCAGGCAGGACCAGACTGAATTGCCGCCTCCTTCATAAATAGCGCTAGCAATTTACTATAATAGGTGTAATTTTAGATAATCAATATGTGTTTTTTTTATGAAAATTTGGAAAAATAATATCTTAGAACTAAAATAATGAAGTTTTATGAAATTGAGATTGTACATCTTGTATTTTGGCCAGTCGTGGCCCAGTGGCACAAGCGTGTGACTGTAAACGACTGGCTGTGGGTTCAATTCCCACTCGAGGAGTGGAAATATTTAATATTTCCATTTTCTTCGCTGAATGATGGTGTCGAAAGCGCGGCGTTAAGTTCCGCTACTTAATACGTAATGCCTCCGAATTCGGCGGAAAGTGGGGATCTTAATACTAGGTTCCCTCTGTCTACTCTGCTGTGTGCGGGATACAGCGTAAAGCTAAAAAAAAGTACATCTTGTATTTTAAAGAAGAGAGTGTAGAGGTAACTTCCTTGGCTTTTCCTGTTTGTGTAAAAGAATATATTCGGAAATTCCTATCGTCCTACATCTTCGGAGAAATTTATCACTTATTACAGTCAAAAGTTCATTAATTTTATGAACAATCATAGGCCCGTTCCTATTATCTCTAAAGGTATCTCATTTCATATGTTACATATTATCATAAAATATAAGTATTTTTATCTTAAAGAAAGAAATCTAAAACTTTTATATAAATTAAAAAAAAATTAATTAAATGTTCATTTTAAAACATTTTTCAAAATTAAAACGTAAGATTAAATCTTATAACAAAGTTCGTTAAACTACCTAACACATAATACCTCGATATCGGGCAAAAACAGAGAATGGAGTATTTTGACATTTTCTCGTATAGCAGGATGTAGAGAGGACTGCTCCTGCTATACGACAAAAACCGTGAAATTATCTTTTCTATTTTTTTTAGCTTCACGCTGTATCCCGCACACAGCAGGGTAGGCAGAGGGAACGTAGCGTTAAGACACTCCGTTCCCCACTTTCCGCCGAATTCGGAGGCATTGCGTGCTAAGTGGCAGTACTTAACGCCGCGTGCGAAAATATGGAAATAATAAATATGTCCACTACTCGAGTGGCAATCGAACTCACAACCAGTTGTTTACAGTCACACGTTCATGCCACTGTGCTACGACTGGCCCCTTCTTGGATCTTTTTTACATAATAAACCTTATAACTTAAGAAAAATAAATAACAAAATGTGAAATATAGCCAACATTCAGAACAAATATGAACAGTTTCGTTATCTTCAGACGTGTCTCAAGACCGTTAATCATATCAACCCCAATAAGCAGACAAATCGCAACGATTGAAGCTTTGAGAAACACCTCTCTATTGTAAGCTCTTTTATAGGCTTTTTAAAGCTTTTCTTCTATAGTATAAAATAATCTTCTTTTATACTACAAGAATAAATATATTGTTGATTTTATTGTGTTGAAGTAAAGAGTTCGAATGATATTGATTTTTGTTTATTTTTAGATATTTTATTTATAATCTCGGCGTAATAAGGATGAATGTATAACATTATGCTATTTTTTTTATACAATCATATTATTTATTTCCATTTGACTTATACGCGATTGGTTCTGGGTTCGATTTGCAATTATAAAGTTATTTTTTTTTAGCTTCACGCTGTATCCCGCACACAGCAGGGTAGGCAGAGAGAACCTAGTGTAAAGACACTCCGTTCCCCACTTACCGCCGAGTTCGGAGGCGTTGCGTGTTAAGTGGCGGAACTTAACGCCGCGCTTTGCCTCGGATACCAGAGCGAAGGAAATGGAAATATTAAATATTTCCACTCCTCGAATGAGAATCGAACCCGCAACCAGTCGCTTTACAGTCACACTTTGTGCCACTGGGTCACGACTGGCCCCCTATGGCCAATGAAGTTAATTATAATTTTATTTTATTTTCCTATTGTAGTGACAAAACAAAGCGCAGCGTTGAGTTCCGCCGTTCAAGACGCAATGCGTTAGATTTAGGTGTGAAGTAAAGAACGGAGTGTTTGACTGAGAAATGTTATCCTTAATTTAATCTTAAAACTTTTTAAAATATAATAAAATATATTTTATAAAGCGTTCTATTCAGTGTAGTACGGAAATGAAGATGCCGTACCTTTATAGTCCAATTGGGCACGTTTGACTGAACGTGATTATTTAAGGTTCAAATTCTAAAAAGGGGAGAGTTTATGTTTAGTTAAGACAAAGTTAACCAAGTCCACTAAGGAGTAGTAGGACTTTACTTGAATATAAACACGATTGGCTGTAGGTTTGATTCCTATTCGAGGAAGTGATAATGTTATTTTTTCGTTTCTTTACCAGAGCGGGGTAAATAATAGAAAACGCGGCGTTAAGTTCCGTCATTCAACACACAATGTTCGATTTTGGTTGGATAGTGGAAAACGGAACTTCTTGACAAAACGGAACTTCTTGTTTTCTCTGAAAAAGTATGTATGAAATTATCAATCTCGACATCCATACTTATATTATAAATGCGAAAGTCTGTCACGCTTTCACGGCGAATCTACCGGTCCCATTTGGATGAAATTTCGAATGAAAGTAGTAAAAGTGACTGGGTCTAACATAGGCTACTTATTTTTTCAAAAATCAACCTCTAAAGCGTTGAAATAGGGGATGAAAGTTTATATGAAAAATCTAAACCGCTTGACTAATTGTAATGAATTTTGGCATAAATATAGTTGATCATCCAAGATTAAACATAGGCTACTTTATTTTTTAAAAATGCGTCCCCGAGTGTTGCAATATAAGGAAAAAGTTCACGCGGCGAAGCCGCGAGCGGACCGCTGGTAAGTAATAGTGAAAGGTAATTTATAATATAATAAATAAAATCTGCTTGATTTGCAAAGACAAAATTTTGCAGGGACGTAGTATATAGTAAGTAGATGTTAGTTAAGAATGAATGATGCGATAAATCTGAAATGAGGTGGTCTCAGAGCTACACAGCCTTAGTAGTAGTAGTGACCTTAGCTATAAAACAATGGTGGCAGAGCTGGATTCGAACACGCAACTCTTGGAAGCTGTCCAAACGCTTCAATCGTTAAGCCGTGCGTTCTATATCCGGTTAAATCGAAGCTCTTATAATCGAAGCTCTCATTACAATTAATTTTTCGCTGTTGGCATATCTGTAGAGAGATTTTTACAATTTCCTACTTCCCCAAGATAATTTTTTTTTTTAGCTTCACGCTATGTCCCGCACACAGCAGGGTAGGCAGAGGGAACCTAGTGTTAAGACACTCCGTTCCCCACTTTCCGCCGAATTCGGAGGCTTGCGTGTTAAGTGGCGGAACTTAACGCCGCGCTTTACCTCGACACCAGAGCGAAGAAAATGGAAATATAATTTCCACTCGTCGAGTGGGAATCGAACCCACAACCAGTCGTTTACAGTCACACTCTTGTGCCTCTGGGCCACGACTGGCCACAGATAATTTCTACAAATAATTATTTGCATAAAGTGCCACTTATTAAATATTTTAACATTATAAAATAAATAATAAAATAAAATAAAAACTGGAAAAATGTTACGGAACAAGTAACGCAGAATATTAGTAAGATATTCGAAGAAAAGTTTTTAGCGATAGAAAGAAATCACGCCAACCTATTAGAAAGGGTGGAAGATCAAGAAAATAGATTAAAAGCTTTAGAAAGGCAGAGAAGAAAAAACAATTTGGTTATTTTTGGTATAGAAGAAAAGGAAGAATCAGATGAGAATTTAGAAAGAAACTTGATTGATTGGGTGGATAGATATCTCTCTATTAAACTAATTTGTAGCGACATTCAAGAAGTAAAAAGAATAGGAAAGAAAGACAAAGGAAGAATACGTCCAATAATAGCTACTTTCTTAACTTTAGGGACGAAAATAAAATTATGAAAAAAACGAGAATGTTAAAAGATACACATTACTACATTAAAGAGGACTATCCTAAATACGTACTGGAAAAGAGAAAAGAGCTGCAACAGGAATTAAAATTAGAAAGAGAGAAAGGAAATAGAGCCGTAATCAAGTATGATAAACTGATAGTATTGAAAAACAATGCCAAGCGTAAACTACCTACCTCACCTGAAATAACATCATAACTATTGTAGAGGAAAATAAGCAAGCAAATAAAAAGAACAAATTACAACAACTTGATGCAGCGGCCAGCAGGTCAAGAAGTTTTTCGGAAGGAGTTACAAAACAGGGAATGTTAAATTACGTCGTTAAAATTCAGTAAATAAAAATAATACACAAAATACACAACAATAGCAATTAAACGCCTCCTCTAAGATAAAACAAACAAATGAAACAGAAATAAAAAATACACAACATCTTCCAACCCGGCTGGTCACCGTGGAAGATTATGACCACAACCCTCCAAAGGAAAGAACCACATCAATAAAGGGCAAGATTAAAGAAAAAAGACAACCAATATACATAGCAACATATAATGTTAGGTCATTGTCGTCCTATGAACGACTATTAGAGCTTGAAGAAGCAATAAAGGAAATAAAATACGACATTATAGGATTATCAGAAACAAGACGATTAGGTACTAACATAGAAGAACATAAAAGTTATATAATCTGTCACGTGGGCCACACGCCAGGTCAATATGGAGTAGGCTTCATAATAAACAAATTACATAGAAATAATATAGAGAGTTTCACCGGCTTGACGGAACGAGTCGCAGTACTAAACATGAATATTCAAGGTTTTCTGGTATCAATCATACAAGTATATGCACCTACAAATATAGCAAGTGACAACGAAATAGATAATTTCTACAAAACAGTTGATAAAGCATTAGACATGGCACATAAGAATATTATATTGATGGGAGATTTCAATGCAAAGATTGGAGTCCCTAAGAAAGAAGAATACTTAATAACAAAACAATTCGGATATGGAATAAGAAACAACAGAGGACAGAGATTGATCAATTTTGCTTTAGAAAATAAACTTACTATAATAAATACATGCTTTAAAAAAAAACCAAATAAAAAATGGACGTGGAAGTCTCCAAATGGTAACCATAAGAATGAAGTAGATTTTATACTATCAAACCGACCAGGACTATTTCAAGACATTGGTACTTTGAATCTTAACTACCCGTCGGACCACAGAATAATCAGAGCTACAATAAATCTAAAGAAGAAGAAAAAAAGTAGAACTAATTACACAAATAACTACATAAGCGATCTGAAGAGTGAAGACGAAATTACAAGATATAGGGAAGCTTTGTCTCATATGCTAACTAATCAACGTTCTTGTCATAAAATATCTCAGTACAAGCCTGCTACAACAAAATTGAAAATTCTATAATAGAAAGCTTAAGCTCAGCAAAGCAAAAAACAAACGCTCAGAACCACCATTAGGTGTTATCGACTCGTACAACAACACTTTTACGAAGAAGAAAGGAGTTACAAAACACCAAAAATAAATCACGATCTATGAAAAATAAACTAACAGCACTCTTTAAATTAGCCAATAGATATATAAGAAACGATTATGAAAAATATAGACAGCACACTTTAGAAAAACACCTACACATCACAGGAAGCACGAAAAAAGCCTACAAAGAATTAAAGAAAACCAAAACTTGGATAGAGAGTTTAAAGAAATCTAATGAGGACCTAAATAAACGTAAAGACATTATCACGATGGCAACTTATTTTTACAAAAACTTATACAGCAGTAAAACTCGAGCATCCTTAATTTATAACAATCATACCAGAACAGTTGAAAATACACAGGTCGATCATACTAAACGTGAAAATGAAAAGCACATTAAGTTGATAGACGAGAACGAAATCATAGATAATATAAAAAAGCTAAAAATAGATAAATCCCCCGGCTCAGACAAAATCACAAACGAAGCTCTAAAATTAGCGTGTAATATATTGGCCACACCACTCTCTAAACTGTTCAATCTAATATTGTATACATCTGAAACACCTGCACAATGGTCCAAATCTGATATCATTTTAATATATAAGAAAGGTGATCCAAAAGATATTGGTAACTACAGACCCATAAGCCTACTCCCCAGCTTGTACAAGCTGTTCTCCACTATCATAAACTCCAGAATCAGCCCAGTAATCCAAGCAAGACAATCCGTAGAACAGGCTGGTTTCAGGAAGGGGTTTTCTACTGTGGATCACATACACGCCTTAGAATTAATTATAGAGAAATATCGAGAACAGCAAAGACCACTGTATCTGGCATTTATTGATTACCAAAAAGCTTTTGATACAGTAACCCATGACAGCGTGTGGCACAGTCTAAAATGTCAAGGAGTAAGCCCAGTGTATATAAACATCATCAGAAATATATACCGCAACAACATGGGCAGAATAAAGCTGGAAACACAGGGTCCTCCGTCAGGGTCCTCCGTCGGAAACACAGGGTCACAGGGTCAGAGCTTTCCAATAATGAGACGTGTGAGACAGGGGGACCCCCTATCGCCAACATTATTTATAGCAATATTAGAAGTTATATTCAAGAAGCTAAACTGGATCAATATAGGAATAAATATACAAGGAGCCTATCTAAGTCACCTACGATTCGCGGATGACATAGTGATATTATCTGAGACAAGTAACCAACTGCAGCTCATGATCAACGCTTTAGAAACAACAAGTTCTAACGTAGGACTTAAAATAAACTCCACGAAGACCAAAATAATGACTAACAGCTACAGAAAACAAATAATAGCCAATAACGATTCACTTAAATATGTTAATAATTACATTTATTTAGGAAAATCTATCAGTTTTGAAAGAAAAAACAATGAAATGGAAATTGAAAGGAGAGTAAAGCAAACATGGAACAAATTTTGGAGCTTAAAAGAAATTTTTTAAAGCAACATGCCACTAAATCTAAAAACGAAAGTCATGAACTCTAGTCTCCTACCATGCTTGACGTACGGATGCCAAACGTGGAAAGTTACGTCAAAAGCCAAGCATAAAATTATAACTTGTCAGCGAGGATTAGAGAGAAGTATGCTCAAGGTAAAGAAACTAGACAAGATCCGACACACCAAAATAAGAGCGCTAACAAAAGCTACTGATGTCTTAATCTACGCACAAAAGTTAAAATGGAAGTGGGCAGGTCATGTAGCACGGCTTCAAGACAAAAGATGGACCTACAACATCACGATGTGGAGAGGTCCACATGGTAAAAGGAGCAGAGGAAGACCAACGACACGATGGGAAGAAGATATCAAAAAAATCGCCGGATCGAATTGGTGGGAAATTGCACAAGATAGAGAAAAGTGGACATATTTGGAGGGGGCCTTTACCAAGTTTGGGGACCATAAATAATTATATTAAAAAAAAAAGATAAAGAAACTTTTTTAACAAATTACTTTTAATATTTTTTGTTTAAATTTAAATTTAGTAAAAATATATATATATTATATACAATAAAATATGTTATCAGTATACGTGTGTAATTAGTTTTTTTAAGTTTAACTGCAGAAATGGTCAAATAAAGGCTTTTTTATTTTTATTAAATATTTTAACATTATTAAAGTCTTATTCACATACTAAGACAGTCCAAAATCATTTCTAGAAAACTTACAAAAAAAATCAAACATTTTCTTTAAACGTTTAACCTTATATAAGTAACCACAAAAACTATTATTAAGCAGAAATAACCAATTTGTCCACATTTTAGTTAGCGGTGTCGAAGGAAATTACTTTATCCGTTGTAGTCGTTATTAACTGACGCGTCGTTCTATCAAGTGGACAGCCAATTTGCTACGGCAAGGACTTCTGCTCTAGTACTGTAACGTGTGCTTGAGTGTCATTGTTCATGCCGTGGGGTACGGGTTCGATTTATGAGATCATTCATTAGATATAGAACGTATGGCTCAGTGGTTTTTGTTTTGACGGTGCCATAAAGGTGTGAGTTTGTATCGTTGTGGTTAAATTTTTATAAGTTTTCTAATAAGGTTTTTTTTTAATTTTATAAGAGTCCGCTTATAAGTCTTTAAAAATACTTTCTAAATTGTAGTACATTTAATACTGTTTTATCGTACTTAATTTACATACAACTTTTTTAATACCTAAGATTCACCTACGGGAAATTATTAAAATCTTCCTAAAACTATATAGTATTAGTATTGATGTCATGTCATTTATGAATTAGATTCATATTTAGTGCAATAATCATAATTCTATTATTTTCATTTCCATTCTCTGGTAAACAAGATAAAGCGGGGCGATAAGTATGGCCAGTTAACAACTAATGTCTCGTCTAACCATGGCTGAAAATGAAGAACAGAATGTCAATAGTTTTAAACATTATTAAAGTGTTATTCCACACTTAGGAAAATTGAAAAAGACATTTAAAGAAAACGTATAAACATTTGAAGGTAGAGGGATTCGAACCCGCGCCTCCTGAATACCGTTCAGGCGCTCTCATCACTGAGCCATGCGTTCTACTAAAGTATTTAATAAATAGCATTCTCTCTTGCCAAATGATTGTTCGTAGAATATCTTTGGGTAGCAAAAATTTGTAAAAATCTCTCTACAGAGATGCTAACAACATAAATAAGTTGTAATAAAGCGTATAAGAATTTCGACGCAGCGGCTAGTAGAACGCATGGCTCAGTGGTGAGAGCGCCTGAACGGTATTCAGGAGGCGCGGGTTCGAATCCCGCTGCGTTCAAATTTTTATACGTTTTCTTTAAATGTCTTTTTTTAGAATGTCAATAGGTTAACACTAAGATCTCTTACTACCTTGCTACGCGAGAAATTAAAAAAAGATATAAAAAGTAGTAGATTTTTATACATCTCTGTAGACACAATACATAAAATTTTCAAACTTATTCAGGAAACAAGAATCTCACAAACTTTTACACCCCATTTCACCCTCTAAAGGGTTGATTTTCGAATGACCCTTTTTTAGTGCACTTTTACTCTCCCTGTGGAACTTTTTTAGGTATAGATGCTTGTAAGCTTGTCGTGAAACTAACTTATGTATCTTCCTCTACGATTTTTCACGCACTGTTGAAGGGAATATACCAATAAATTTAGTAATATATAATGTTATATATTCATTGATACTTGTGATATGTACCATAATGGTTCACTGTGGAGGTAATGGTAGTGGCTTCAATTTCCACTTGCAGAAATGTGTTTTTTTATATAACGTATATATTAAGTTCTGCTACATGGCTATAATTTCTTTCTGCCCATGCAGAACTATGTAGAATGAGTGTAAAGCTAAGAATATTATATATTACATTTATACATATCTTATACTTATTCTGACGATTTAGTTGACAAAGATAATATTTGATCGTAATGATAAATTAATAACATAAAATTAAAGTATTTTTAATTACAATTCACTCGTCGTCGTCGCCTTATCCGTAAACGAACAGCGTGTAAACATTCTCCTAAGAATTGAATACATCATTACCAATTTTTAACTATACCATAAAACTGTTACTGAAATTAATAATTTCTCAAGTCTTTTATACCATACGTTACGTATCTCCCACCGAAATACGAACATACTAAAGTCAAAGGCATTCTTAGAATAATAAATCTCAAGCAGACGAGCCAATTGTTTCATCTTAAAGTACCATAATACATAACAATGATCTCATAAACGATCCTTCATGTAAATTTTATTATAGAATTACATATATTTCGTAGTGAACGAGATATATCCAGTTTGGAAATTTGAATTTTTTCCTCATGGTATTTGTAAATGGTCATTAACTCAGCTCCATACAAATGGATTATTTCAATAATTCAAAAGCAAGAAAGCGGATAATTTATCCGATGAAGGAAGTTGCCTTAATTTATAGGCGGTAGCGAATGTACTTAGTATGTTTGATTTTTTTTATTACTCAGATTTAAGCTTTGTGGGAACAATTCTTATTTAAATGTAGTATTTGTAACAAAAGTAAAGTTTTTAAAATATGTAGTAATTTCTCCGTATAAGTAGAAAATAGAGAGTAAAATAATGTTTTGTTAGATTACTTTACTTCACTATCACTATTACTTAAACATTAAGTAATAAGAAAATTACTGGTTATACAAGTTATGATGTGGCTTGATAATTGAGTCTTAATATACCCGCGCACAGCAGGGTAGGCAGAGGGAACCTAGTGTTATGACAGTCCGTTCCCCACTTTCCGCCGAATTCGGAGGCTTGCGTGTTAAGTGGCGGAACTTAACGCCGTTAAAACTTTTACTAGATTCATAATGTTCTTCTTACTAAAACAACAACACGCCATATTTTTCAAATACTTTTTAAAGAGACACACATACATAAAGCATACAACACATATAAAAGGGTGAACTTTAAGCTAATGTAACAAGCTACATACTATTACGATTTCATATAATTGCATTGCGTAGTGGCCAGTTGTGGCGCAGTGGCACAAGCGTGTGACTGTAAACCATTGGTTGTGGGTTCGATTGCCACTCGAGGAGTGGAAATATTTAATATTTCCATTTTCTTCGCTCTGGTGCCGAGGTAAAGCGCGGTGTTAAGTTCCGCCACTTAACACGCAATGCCTCCAATTCGGCGGAAACGAATCCTGCTTTTAAAGTGGGGAACGGAGTATCTTAATACTAGGTTCCCTCTGCCTACCCTGCTGTGTGCGGGATACTATAACTGATAATAACCAAAAAAAACGACACCAAACACAAAAAAGTACACGGGCTCCAAAAAACACATTAAAAATTCTATTCAAATATTTATAGGAATTTTCAATAATTTTGCATTATTGGTTAATATATTTGCAAAAAAAAATATAAAAACTCCTAATAAATCTAGCCAAGCCAAGTGGTTTTATCGCTGTACATTTCTGCCTTGCACAGTGAAATATTTGAGAGCGACGTATTTTTACGTCTTAGCCAGAAATTCTGCTCGACGGAACTGAAGGAATTTCTCATTGAACATCGCGGTACAAAGCGTCACGATTTTAAGACACGAAATACTCTGTTGCCGTTAAACGTACCGGAGATTTTTAATATTAGCAACTGATGGTGAATGTTCATACTTTTGTGTATAGCATTCGTGATTTGTAAAGCATATTTGAAGTCTGTGAGGGTTGGTTGAGGTTCAAAATCGAGTCGTGTAAGTTGATACTCGCTATACAGTTTCACATTATTGCAGTCATTATTAATACTTGTTTATTTGATACTACGTTCCCTATCCTCAAGCCGAATTTGAAATGGCGGAACTTATCGCCGCGCTTTGCCACGACAACAGAATGAAGAAAATGGAAATTTTAAATATTTCCAGTTGTCGAGTGGGAATCGAACTTACAACCAGTCTCTTTACAGTCATACTTTGTGCCTCTTCACCACAACTGGTTATTTATGTGCATAATACTTATAATATTATATATACTGAAAACGAATAAAAAAATATTTAGTATATATGTACATATATTCTCTAGTTTAATTGAATTAAGTGAGATGCTAGTTTTTGCTAGTATATATAGTGTTTGCCCACAAACTTTGTTTATTATATAGTATAGATAAAGTATAGTATAGTATAGATAAAGTTTTATTCGTAGAAAAATAGACTAGAAGTAGATAGTCCTTCAATCCATGAAATATTCAACATATGAACTCTAAAAAAATCTTTTATGTTCAAACTTTTAGCTAAAAACAGCTTCAGAAAATCTTGTTATTTCCACTTTCTCTCAATTTAGAGACGATGTGCTACGAAACTACAACTTAGTTTGTTTAAGGAGGTCAAAGATACAAAAAAATACTTTTGTTGTTTATAACGTTTTAAAGTTAGTTAACTTACTAACTAACTTACTTAGGAGCTAAAAAAAACATTTTTGAAGATGGACTTTGATCTGATTCCAAAAGATACGAATCAAGGGTTTCGATAATGCTGCGTTCACATTTTTAAACGTTTTAAAAAAGTGTTTCCTATTATTTAAGTATACATTTTTTAGCTTCACTCTGTATCCCACACACAGCAGTAGCAGGGTAGGCAGAGGGAACCTAGTGTTAAGACACTCCATTTTCCACTTTCTGCCGAATTCTGGAGGCATTGTGTATTAAGTGGCGTAACTTAATACCACGCGTTGCCTTAACACCAGAGCTAAGAAAATGCAAATTTCAAATTTCCGCTCCTGGTATGGAAATCGAACTCACAACCAATCGCTTTACAGTCACACTTTGTGCCTCTGCGCCACGACTGGCCCCTATAAGTATTTATCCTAAATATTATCATTTCGGTAATAAAAACAAAAGGTTTAATATATCACACACATTTGTTCCACTTTTTAGTTATACGAATGATATCCCCGAACACGCTAAGCATTCCCAAAAGACCGTGAAAATACAGCTTCCTATGAAACATTTATGAACGAAACTCTGCCCGTGACAAATGGCAGAAAGGAAAAGCGAATCGCAAGATACATAAAATATTAAACATTAGAGAAATAGTGAATGTTGCAATATTAAAGACGTGTTATCGAGATAAAACACCCCCCGCAATGGATAAAACAGATTTTTTATTAAATTGGAGATTGTTCAGCTTGGTTGTGGGTTCGAATCTCATTTACGCGTTGCGTAAAGTTGCGTCACTCAGCAATGTCTCGAGACATTTTTAGCGGAAAGTGGAGTGTCTCAAAAAGAGTTTTTTTAAAGGGGAAAAGACGGATGGAAAAGTTATATGTTAATTTGTTGTCTATCACATCTGAACGGAAAACGGAAAGAATAAAAGAGTAACGCTTTTTAATAAAATGGTATAATTTTTGATAGATTAGATTGACCTACTAATATGTTTTATCAATAACATTTATATACTGGTTAATACAAGTTTAAATACTATTTTACTCTGAGAATCTGTGTCAATCTTAATCGAAAAAAAAAGTAAATTAAAAGGAATAAAATCCATTGGTCGTTTTAATATATTATGTTAAAAATTATTGAAAACAATCCTTTACGAGTGATTTATAATTTTAGTTATAATATAACAAAAATATACGTTATTGTTTAAAAAATATGACATAAGTTCATTGGCCTATGGCACTCATTAGTCAGTCTATCAATTGACTAGATCAGTTGTTAACCTGATTATATTCTAACAGGCAATTTTCTGGTTGTTGGTTCGATTAACGCCTAATGCAAATATTTACGATACTATCATAAACGTATTTAAAATATAATATATTTATTTTCTCTGTCTCTCTTTAGTTAGCTTTACTATTATAAGACAGTCTACAATTTTTTTATCAGCTTCACGATTTATCCCGCATAGCGAGCTGGTTAGGGAGAACCTAGAGAACCAAGATACTGCATGATTGCGTCCCGTGGGGGGACGGGTTAAGAATACAATTCTCCCCCGCCGCTGGGTAGCGTCCCGTAAAAGGCGGGTAACAGTAGCTTGGTGGTAGGAGATTCGTTCTCCGACTGGCTCGCGACCACTATCATGTCAAAGACGAACCGCCAAACATCTGATGATGTGTTCCGGTTCGATGGCATGTAAGCCAGCTCTCCCTATTCCCACCATTCCCATCCTTCCTCCCTCATTCTGTCCTACAATAAGGCTGGCAACGCATCCACAACTCTAATGTTGTGGATGTCTATGGGCGAAGGTAACCATTTAACACCAGGTGGGCCTTCTGCTCGTTTGCCTCCTTTATTCCATAAAAAAAAAATTAAAAAAAAATGAAACATTACCTATTAAGTAGCGGAATTCAACGCTGCGATTTGTCTTAAATAACCGAGGGATGCAATGATAATATTATATAATAAATTTAGCCACTGCGCCACGACGGTCTGAAACGCTTACCTACAAAAAAATAAAATACCCATTTATGATACTTTTAACATTTTAAAGTGTTATTCACACACTTGTTCTTCACTTTCTAAAAGTGTCTTCTTTTTCCCATTTATGATTTCCGAAAGAACCTTCACTAACATATTATTTATTTATCCGTTAGAAAATTCTTTGACAAATTGCACACGGAAATAGCGAAACGCTCGATACTAGAAAATATATTACGAAAATATATATAAGAGTATTAGAAAAACAGCGAATGTTTTCGTACTACAGATGTATTTACGTTAGTTTTGATCGTTGTTTATTTTTATATATGATTGGAGACTGTATAAAATAGTTATGTTTCTTTGCTTTGCGCGTTGAAATGTTCGGAAATAAGTAATTGGTGTCAAAGATATTTAATTTTTACTCTTATTGTTATTGGTATGCAGCTTTATGATTTTCTCTGATGAACAAATAGGTAAGGAAAAATTAGTGTTAAGACACTCCGTTCTCCACACTCAGCAGGGTAGGCAGAGGGAACCTAGTGTTAAAACACTCCCACTCACTTTCCACCGAATTCAGGAGCATTGCATGTTAAGTGGCGGAACTTAACGCCGCGCTTTGCCTCGGCACCAGAGCGAATAAAATAGAAACATTAAATATTTCCACTCCTCGAGTGGGAATCGAACCCACAATCAGTCGTTTACAGTCCACGACTGGCCCCTTTAAGGATTTTAAGGATATTTTCCAAATTATTTCCTATTTTAATTATTCAGCTAGATTTGACTTACTGCTGTAACTATAATCTGTTAATACGAGCCAGGGCAGTGTTACATTAGACGGGATTAATTATCAAAGCTGGCAACGATTGCCATTATCACAGCGTGATGTACACACGGACGGTTAATTGGTAGCTAGCTTACGTATGTCTTTAGTTAATGTATAGCTTTCTAGTTAGGCTTTAACTTGAGTTTGAATACTAAATGATATTTGGTAAGAATAGGCTAGTATAGATTTAGTAAGTGTTAGGTAGTTATTTTTGTTAAATTGTTGTTTATTTTAGAGATTGAAGTTAAAAGGAAGAGGGTAGTGGGGTTGATTCCCTGGTGATGTATAGTTTGTATTTTTGTAATCATTGGTTAACCACTTTGTCTGTTAGTGTGTGTCTGTGTGTATTTGTATTTTTTATCTATGTGTAAAGTACGTCTTTTAAGTTTGATATTTTAATATAGGTTGAACAATTATATTATTAAAAATTTTTAGTAAAGGATTATCAAAAGAATTAAATATATTATATGACAAGTTTCAACGGTTTAGTGACCTCTTACGACTAACCACCACCGCTTGGACGGTTTACTTCAATTTGGTTGACTTCAACTATTATACGTTTTCTAAAAATCATTTTCAAATCTCAAGTAGGTGAACGACACTTAAAAAAAACATAACATTATTCACTATTTACTATCTTTATCTATATTTAAAAAAAAATATTTAATAAATTATCCACTAAAACATATTTTAATAACTGCTATTTTAAAGCGTCTCGACGATTTGAAGCGATGCGGGTTCAAATCCTGCTGAGTCCAATATTTACACGTTATATAAAAAAATATATTTTGTGGCCAGTCGTGGCCCAGTGGCACAAGAGTGTGACTGTAAACGACTGGTTGTGGGTTCGATTCCCACTTAAGGATTGGATATTATATTTCCATTTTCTTCGCTCTGGTGTCGAGGTAAAGCGCGGCGTTAAGTTCCGCCACTTAACACGGAATGCCTCCGAATTCGGCGGAAAGTGGGGAACGGAGTGTCTTAACACTAGGTTCCCTCTGCCTACCCTGCTGTGTGCGGGATATAGCGTGAAGCTATTTTTTTTTTTTTTTTTTAATATATTTTTCAATTTCCTAAGTACGTAAATAACACTTTACAATACTGTGAAAAAATATCTATTAATTTTTCTACTTTAACCTTAAATAATAAGCCAAAAAGTCGTAGTTAGCCCGAAAATTGCCTAAAGCATATTTCAGTATAGGCAACTTTCAAAATGTGTGGCGTGTAGCGTCCTCCGTCACTGTCGTGGCGGAGTGCGCTGCAATATGTCACCTCGGCCCTTTTTGCTTTACGGTTAGAGGTTAAAAGAATGTGATCTTTTCCTGTTTTTTACTCTAAATCTGAGTTTTTACCTGGTTTAAAAAAAAATAAAAAAAAATAGCTTCACGCTATATCCCGCACACAGCAGGGTAGGCAGAGGGAACCTAGTGTTAAGACACTCCGTTCCCCACTTTCCGCCGAATTCGGAGGCATTGCGAGTTAAGTGGCGTAACTTAACGCCGCGCTTTACCTCGGCACCAGAGCGAAGAAAATGGAAATATTAAATATTTCCAACCCCTCGAGTGGGAATCGAACCCACAACCAGTCGTTTACAGTCACACGCTTGTGCCACTGGGCCACGACTGGCCACTTCTGGCGATTTAATCAAACAATGACAATAATTAATAAAAAAACATTCCGTCAAGTGGGAATCAAACCCACACACATCTACAGCCAGACGCTATCTCCACACCACGATGGCTAAAACATATTATAAACAGTAATCTATTAAATTTCCTCCTTTCCATTCGGATCTTTGAAATTAATTTGAAGAGACAATCTATTTAAAATCAGACTACCTTCAAATTGCGGTATCAGCACAAAACATGACGATCGCGCCGAATATTATTCATTTATGAATTCCTACTACGGTTCTGTTACGATACGTTACGATTATAGGAATCTAACTTTTGATGTAAACGATGGTAGATTAGTAAAGATAGCTTTTTCTTTTTTCTTTGATTAAGTTATCGTGGCTAGTCGTGGCCCAGTGGCACAAGCGTGTGACTGTAAACGACTGGTTGTGGGTTCGATTCCCACTCGAGGAGTGGAAATATTTAATATTTCTATTTTCTTCGCTCTGGTGTCGAGGTAAATCGCGGCGTTAAGTTCCGCCACTTAATACGCAATGCCTCCAAAGTCGGCGGAAAGTGGGGAACGGAGCATCTTAATACTAGGTTCCCTCTGCTTACCCTGCTGTGTGCGGGATACAGCGTGAAGCTAAAAAAAAGAAAAGTTATCGTGGTTTAGTGGTGAATGTTAGAAATTGGAAAGATTGTGGGTTCGATTCCTCTCTTAAAGAAATGGGTGCGATTAAAATAAAGTCGTTTTTTCGGAGTAGTGAAATATAGAATGGTGTTGAGTTTCGATATTTAAATTTTTGAGATCAGTATTTTAAGTTTAGTAATCAAACATTCATATATTAGAGTTTACCGTATTGAAAAAATAAAAAAAATATATTTCTTTTTTAATTTTCATTATATCAAATTAGATTAGAAAGATTTTGTAAAAATGTTTTTACAAAGCTATGGATGTATATGTATATGGTAATAGTAAAAGTTGTATTAACTAACATGTACTTATAGTAATGCATTTATCTCTCTTATACATTTTAATATACTAGGTAATTTAATATACTAAGTAACTTAAACGTTACTATTAACGTACTCGCTATCGAGTATCGAGACCGTAGTAAAGTAAGATTCGATATAAATCATTGTTTCATTACTGTTAATGCCTAATAATTTTATGGGAATTCCAACTTTAAGTAAATGGCATAAGAGTAATAATTGCAAGTAGCTAATAGAGAATAACAATGTCGCTGAGCGATACGTCTTAACGAATGAATTATTTATTCAGTGAACGAATTAACATATCAAGAGTGTACAGAAATTTGGAGACACGAAATATGGATGTGGTTCTAATTTCAGGTAATTTGTACTAGGCTTAGTAAAGTATATAGGCTATCTAGGCTTAGAAAAAAGGAGAGCACTTGTACCTCAACTACTACAAGAACGAGAGAAGGGCAAGATCGCATTTATAAAGAAAGACAAATTAATAGTCAAGGACCGAAATGATGATAAAAATGTGAAGAGGAAAAGAGATCAGACAGAATGTCCCGAAGACTTACAGAACCTACCAACCACATCAGCTCCTAAGAAAGTTAATAAAACAAACCTCTATAATTTCGTAACAAGAGGTAGGTCTGCATCATTGTCGGAGACAAAAAACTAATCCACCTTGGTAACTGGACAAGAAGAGAACAATTCGAAAAACAGACTATTAATACAAAAAACACCAAAAGCACCCCAAGCCGGCTAGTCACCGTGGGGCAAGAAGACTGCTACCTTCCAAAATACCAATCTAAAGATCGTAATTGCACAAACACAAAAAACCTTCCTTCCTTCTTTTATGTTGGCACATATAATGTACTTTCACTGAGAACTGAAGAAAGTTTTAAAGAACTAACAATAGCATTAGAAAACATCAAATGGGATATTATTGGTCTCAGCGAAGTGCGAAGGTGCGGAGAAAGAATCGAAGAACACGAAGAGTTTATTTTCTACTATTACGGCGAAACACCCGGTAGGTACGGAGTGGGATTCCTCGTCAAAAAAGAATTAAAAAAGAATATTGAAAACTTTATCGGCATATCAGAACGAATTGCAATATTAAATCTGTCACTTGGTAGCGTTAAATGGTCAATTGTGCAAAT
Organism: Dryas iulia moderata; assembly: GCA_019049465.1. Taxonomy (NCBI): domain Eukaryota; kingdom Metazoa; phylum Arthropoda; class Insecta; order Lepidoptera; family Nymphalidae; genus Dryas; species Dryas iulia. Next base: position 13,309,049 of record CM032431.1, on the reverse strand, counting down.
ATATTCTCCTACTGAACAGTCAAGCAGGGCAGAAATAGACTTATTTTATACTAAACTTAACAACTCAATTAAAGAACATACACACAAGAAAATTATGATATTAGGAGATTTTAATGCGCAAATCGGCGAAAGAAGACAAGGTGAAGAGTCAGTACTGGGAGCTTTTAGTTACGGCAAGAGAACTAGAAACGGTGAAAAGCTACTAGAATTTGCATACGAAAACAACTTTAAGGTACTTAATACGCTATATAAAAATCGCAAAAATAATAGATGGACATGGAGTTCTCCTGGTGACCTTTACAGGAATGAAATAGATTATATATTAACAAACACAAGCAGACAATTTCAAGATTGTAGAGTTGTCAAAAACATAAATTTTAATAGTAACCACAGAATGGTAAGAGCTAAAGTAGCAACAGTGCACTGTCAAAAAAACAGGCCATTCAAAGCTAAATCGGTAATAAAAGATCAACTTATTTCAACTACAGAATTAAACGCCAAGATTAAAACCGTTAATGAGGAGATGAAAGAGCTCGACGTACAAGATAAATACAACATCTTATTTGAAATAATAACTTCATGTACTGAAGCGCAGGAAATAAGCAGAAATAAGAACGTATCGGAAAATACCGAAATGCTTTTAGACAAAAGAAATCTCCTACTGTCTAAAGTCAAGACAAAAAGTATAAGAGTAGAAATCAGTTCCATAAGCAAACAAATAAAGGAGAGTTTAAGAAAAGATAGAAAATTATACAAATTAAGAACGTTTGAAAGACAAATTACCAAAACAGGAGGAGTCAAGAAAGCACTACGCACTTTAACAAACAAGAAAGACCCACCCAAGAAAGAAAAACCCAAGTTAATTAGCAATTCAGGACAACCCACTTCAAACCGATCAGATATATTAGCTACAGCCACGGAATTCTATCGAAATTTATACAGGAAAGTCAACATTACCGAGGAGACAGAAATTACCGGAACAGATACTGTGCCGGATATTCTGCCCAGTGAAATCGAAAAAGCAATAGAAACCCAAAAGAAAGACAAATCCCCCGGACCAGATAATATCAGCAACGAGTTCTTGATTTTAAATAAAGAAATATTAGTACCAATACTCACAGATCTGTTTAATGACATTACAAAAAAAGAAATGATACCAAAACAATGGCTAACGTCTACTTTAACACTTATACATAAAAAAGGAGACAAAGCTTGCATAGATAATTACAGACCAATCAGCAATTTATCTAACATATACAAAATATTTTCTAAGGTATTACTTAATCGCATAAGCAAAAAACTCGACGAGAATCAACCCAGGGAGCAGGCCGGTTTTAGAAGTGGCTACTCTACACTAGACCACATCCATGTCGTCAAACAAATCATCGAAAGAAGTAAGGAGTATTGTATACCTTTTTATTGCTGTTTTGTGGATTACTGCAAAGCCTTTGATTCTCTCGAACACGAGAAAATATGGTCAGCACTTAAGAACCAGGGCATCGAAGGAAAATACATCAGGATCCTGAAAACCATCTATAGCAACAGTTATGCTAAAGTAAAATTGGAAAAGGAAGGAAAAGCAATTAAAATAGAAAGAGGTGTACGCCAAGGTGACCCCCTATCACCAAAACTCTTTACAGCTGTTCTAGAGGAAGTATTCCGCTTATTACAATGGAAAAATTACGGTTTAAACATAAACGGCGTAAACCTCACCCATTTAAGGTTTGCTGACGACCTGATTATATTTTCTTCAACAAAAGCTGAACTAACAAAAATGCTTCAAGATCTAGACAATGAAAGTCGGAAAGTAGGCTTGACAATGAATACTGTAAAAACGAAAATTATGACCAATACTATAGAAGAGCCGATTTCGATAAATGGCAACCCTATCGAATATGTTCAAGAGTACATATACCTAGGTCAAGTTATCTCGCACAAGGACCAAAATACAAAGGAAATAAATACAAGAATCGGTAATGCGTGGAGGAGATTTTGGACATTCAAAGAAATTATGAAAAACAAAGAAACAAGTATAGCTGTCAAAACAAAACTATATAAAACCTGTGTGCTTCCTGTCCTAACATATGGATGCCAAACTTGGGCTCTCACAAAAGAACATAATAGAAAACTTGAAACCTGCCAGAGGTCAATGGAAAGATGTATGTTAAACTTTAGAAAATCTGACAGAATAAGAAATACGACAGTTAGAGGAAAAACTAAACTAGAAAATGCTACATATATAATCAAAAGACACAAGTGGAAATGGACGGGCCATACCCTGCGAGGAGCCGAGAAGTGGAGTAAAGCAATAATCGACTGGTACCCTAGAAGTAGTAAGAGAAAACGTGGAAGACAGTTTAAAAGATGGGAAGATGAAATAAAAGCGGTAGCAGGTCCGTTATGGTCGAGAACCGCAAAAGACAGGAAGGAGTGAAAAAGTTGGAAGAGGCCTTTGTCAAAATTGGACAAACAGATTCAATTACCTAAAAATATCTTTATAAAAAAAAATGTACATGTAAATTAAGTGCTTAAATCTGAAATAAAGGCTTTATTATTATAGTAAAATGTATATATTTTTTCAAATTTATTGATAAGTCACTTCGTTCTAATTTTAGTAGCTTTTTATTTTACTTCAAGTTTAAAGAAGTCATCTTGCTATGACTATATAAGAGGATAGAGTATATTATAAATGGTTCCATTTTTCAATTTCAATATTTTTTCAAGTTATACGATTTCCAATCGTTTTTAATCTTCTTATAATGATAATTCAGGTTATTTTTAATAGCTCTTTCATTATATTTAAATTCTTATCATTTCTTCGCTTTGGTAAGACACACATAAGATAAAGTGTAGCAAAAATCATAGAGTATCTTGACACTAGGCTCTCTCTGCCTCCTCTACTACGGGGGGAAACCATAATGATTAAAAAAATATATTTTCAATTTTCCAAATATATCTGATTAAAAAAAGTTAAAATTTTCTGTATTTGTACACTACTTTGACTAAAAATAACCATATCCATATCTGATGATTCCAGTAGGTGCTTGGGTATCGTTAATCCCGTTCTCTCTTAGACGCACGGTTTCCCCAAATTGAAATGCGCTGTTCTGTCACAATCGTATCGTATCGTATTCTATAGTATACTATAGTAGGTATAGTATAGTAGTCTACAGTACATCGCTCAGTGTCGGTTTTCTCGTTAAATACTCGTTACAATTTTGGTTACGGTTTTCGCATAATCTTATATTGATTAGATAGTGGTTGAATAATATTCTCGCATTGGTTGTCTCTCTATGTTGATAGTTTGAATGATTATAAGAGTGAGAAATATATTAGCTAGAGAGAGAGTCTAGTGTCAGAACACTACATTTTTCGCTTTCCGCTTGAAATCGGGACATTGCGTGTTCAGTGATAAAACTCAACGCCGCGCATTGTCTTTACTCCAGAGAAAGACTGCAAGCAAGAAATGACTAAATTACTGTTATATATTTGGTGATAAAGTATAGAAGTATGGTATTCAACGAGATATCTTAGGGTTATGTACCTCCTTCTGGGAGAAGGAGCAACTTATTCATACAATTTTAGTTTCACGAAGTTGTTCTCTTTTCCTTGTCTCACTGACTTTATTTTTCAAAAGATACACTTGCTGCTGTGCTTCGTATTCAAAACGAAAAAAAAAATAACATATATGTTTAACTAGCGGCCCGCTCGCGGCTTTGCCGCGTAACTACATACATAACTGTTGTTGTGTATTGCAACCCTAGGGGATGGATTTTTGAAAAATAAAGTAGCCTATGTTTATCCTAGGATTATCAACTATATTTATGCCAAATTTCATTACAATTGGTCAAGCGGTGTAGATTTTTCATACAAACTTTCATCCCCTATTTCAACATTTTAGAGATTGATTTTTGAAAAAATAATTAGCCTATGTTAGATGCAGTTATTGTTAATACTTTCATTCTAAATTTCATCCAAATCGGACCAGTAGATTAGCCGTGAAAGCATGATAGACAAACACGCAGACATTCCCATTTATAATATAAATATGGATTTAGACATTACCCAATAGGATATTTTGAAATTAGATTAATATAAAGTATCATATAGTATAGCTCACATAACATCGCTCAGTGTCGATGCTCCCGTTGAATACTCGTTAGGTTAGCAGTGCCATTTGTAGGGTTTACAAATGATCTTAAATTGATAGTTTCTGGTGAAACCAATACTTTCTGATAAAGTGAGGAATCTAACTTTTTCCTAATTCTCCACTTAGCGTGTAAAATATATGTTTTGTTAGCAAAGAATCAGAATACATAAAAGTGGTATGTTGAATACAGAACCAGTAATATGTGTCACAATTTATTTTATTTTCTGCAAAGAAGGATATTAAGAATGTAGTGTTAAGACACTGCATTCTTTACTGTTCGCTAAAAGTTTTGACTTATGAGATTGATAGAAATGATTTACTTCAATTGAAATAAATTATTTATTGTATCTTAATAAGAAACGCCGGGGCCTGTCGTGGCGCAGTGGCACAAACATGTGACTGTAAACAACTGTGTTGATGGGTGGTTGGGTATTCTGATTACCACTCGATGAGTGGAAATATGTAATATTTCCATTTCTTCGCTCTGGTATCAGAGGTAAAGCGTGGCGTTAAGTTCCGCCACTTAATACGCAATGCCTCCGAATTCGGCGGAAAGTGGGGAACGGAGTGTCTGCCTACCCTGATGTGTACGGGACACAGCTTGAAGGTAAAAAAATAAAAAAAATGGCGCTTCCTATGTTAGCGTCTTATGTATAGAGGTTCTTAAGTTTAAAGAACCGCATAATTTAATCATTTTTTATATAATTTTTATACCTATTCAAGTATGAGAGGTAAACATAGATAAATAAATATTTACTGAATAAATAGCCAAATATGCTATGCTATAGCATATACCTATAGTTATAATTATCATGGGGCCAGTCGTGGCGCAGTGGTACGACGTGTGACTGTAAATGACTGGTTGTGGGTTCGATTACCACTCGAGGAGTGGAAATATTTAGTATTTCCATTTCCTTCGCTCTGGTATCAAAGGTAAAGTGCGGCGTTAAGTTCCACCACTTAATACACAATGCCTCCGAATTCGGCGGTGCGTGGGAAACGGAGTGTCTCTACACTAGGTTCCCTCTGTCTACCCTGCTGTGTGCAGGATACAGCGTGAAGCTAAACAAAACATAATTATCATCATTAATTCAAATTACTCTATAGAGGAAAAAAACACTCCACACATTATACAAAACAGATGGCAGCATGCTGGCGTCCTTCCCCATTGCTATGCCATGAAAGCTTAATGACCAAACATGTCGATGGCCCCTAAGTGAAGTATCGAAACTTTATTTTACTAATGTTACAAGTAAGGCTGGAAAAGATTTGTATATAGATAAGATATTAAATTATTTGCTTTACAAAGGAGATATTACAACAAAGGAAGCTAAAATGGTTGGATATCTGTTTTTTTAGTAATTAACTAATTTGAGAACGTCGTTATGCAGTGTGACAGTTTTTTTTTTTTAATAGATAAACTCTGTTCAGGGGCTCACAGGTGCCCATGGCATTTGTTAGTATTAATTTGTAGTGTGACAATTTTAAAAGCACTGAGACTTATATTTAATCTAATGTAATGGTGATGTCCATCACTGACCAAGTGTGTTTTGCGAAGAGTTTTCGGAGAATGCATACGTGGGCGACTTTCCACTGCTTTGGGAAGTACGACAGAGCTAGGCATCTGTTGGCTAGAGCCAGGAATACCTCCCTGTCGCAGTTTACTGCCACGCTGCATAAATGCGGACGTGAGTCCGTCCGGACCTGGAGCTTTCTTTGGATTTTGACTCAATAGAACTTTTTCCAACTCCGCGTCTGTAAATGGTCCGTAAATGTTGTAGTGTTAGACTGTAAACGGGATGGTCATTGGTTCAATTTCGACTCGAAGGGAATTATAATAGGAAGAAATGTTATCATTTCTTCACACTGGTTAATATAAAGTGTGGCGTTGAGTTCCACTAATTAACATGCAATGTCTAGATTTTGGGAGGAAATTGAAGAATGTAGTGATACTCACAGTGACTAGTAGGTTCTCCCTGATTACTCCACGAGATGCAGGGAAAAGTGTGAAGCTGTTTCTTGTTTAATTAAATTAAAAATCTACATACAAATCGTTTTCTTACTTACTTGTAACATTGTTATTTTTTTTTTAAGTTTATTTAAAACGTATTTCATGCTGAGTAGAGTGTTTCAACACTAGGTTCTCTTTCACTACCCTGCTATTCCTCATAGCAGGGTAGTGAAAGAGAACCTAGTGTTGAAACACTCTGTTCTCAATTTTCACCTAATATCCATTTGCATATTTAGTGGCGTAACTCAACGCCGCACTTTGTCATTTAACCAGGGCTGAAAAATAATTGTAATATCGTTATCCTGAGAGGGAATCGAATCCAGATCCAAACGCCTTTCCAGTCACACGCTATCCCACTGCACCACGACAGCATCTAATATTTGAAAACAAAACAAAAAACTAATTACAGCCCCTTTTCAAGGGCTGCATGTAGATGGTATATTATTTAATGACCCTCCAGCACACGTGCAGGTTAACCTAAATAAGCTTAGGGATATTTAACCTTTTCCACCCTTACAACCTTTCGATCAAATTAATTGTCATTCAAAGTTAATGGCATATTTTTTTAAGCTATGGAATATTTGATGGATAGTTATTAGAGGTCATATAGTGAAGGAGGATTGTCTCTTTATGCTGGTTGCTTAGCGTGAGTCATATTATACAAGAGTGTAGATCAAAATCAAAATCAAAATCATCGTTTTTTCGCTTTTATACAATTTAGTTTGGCAGCTTCTCGTTTTTTTTTCTGCATATCAGGGTATTCAGACAGTGCCTAGTGTTAAGACACTGAATTTTTCATTTTCATTTCAAAATGGTGTCATATAATAAAAATTCATTTTCCCACAATTGAATATTTTAATTATTAATTTATCAGGTCTTATAACAATATACAACATTTTTGTTTATGTCAATCTGACTATTTAAATATAAAAGGTAAATGAAGATAAAAGTGTAGATATAGAAGTGGTGAAGTGATATTGTCTCTTCAGACTTTGGCAGAGGGTCGTTCGTGTATTCTTCATACCAAGTATTATTGGTAAAATAATTTTACCAACTTGCATGTTTGAAATGCCATAACTAAAGAACTGAACTATCTTTTAAACATTTTTAAAATGTTATTCCACACTTAGGGAAGTCTTTAAATGTCTTTTTCAACTGAACTATCATTTTTTTTTTTTTTTTTTTTTTATGTAATAAAGGAGGCAAACGAGCAGAAGGTCCACCTGGTGTTAAGTGGTCACCTTCGCCCATAGACATCCACAACATAAGAGTTGTGGATGCGTTGCCAGCCTCGGGGATGTAGGACAAAAGGAAGGAGGAAGGATGGGAATGATGGGAATAGGGAGAATCAGATGTTTGGCGGTTCGTCTTTGACACGATAGTGGTCGCGAGCCAGTCGGAGAACGAGTCTCCTACCACCAAACTACTGGGTTACCCGCCTTTTACGGGACGCTACCCAGCGGCGGGGGGGAATTGTATTCTTAACCCGTCCCCCCACGGGCAAAAAATTCATTTTTTATTATCTTTGACATCTGTAATTTCATTAAACTAGTAAGACGATGTGCGTAACAAGGTTTCATTTTTAGAACTGTCTACCTTCTTTTTTTTAACGTCAGGAAATCCGTTACGGATACCAGCCCGAGTAGGGATTCGGGACGTGGTTATATGGGACTCCAGTGAGGCAAGATGGTAACGCCGCCGTTACCCACTAAAACCAGACGGTGCTCCTTCTCAACTGCCACTAGCCGGGCCACGGGGACCGAATCAATCGTCGAGGACTCCGGCGGCGGAAGAAATGTCAACCTACCCTGGCTGTCTTAATCTCTTAAATATAATTCTTAAAATTTTGAAGATTTTTTGTGCATTGGATGTACGGGATATCATCTATATGCAGTAAGCGAAGATTAAAATAATGTCCCACTTAACACATAAATTTACCTGACACATTATTCAAGAACTTGTATGCAACAAATACATAGAATTCAGGAAACACTCTTTTTACATAAAAAACTATGCAAACAACAATTACTTATTTAGTGACCAGAAACATATTATATTTCTTCTACATGTGACATTTTTAATACCATACATTTTGGCCACACAAACAAAAAGCCAAAAATCCTTTAATATCACACCGAAATATATGAAAATTATGAATTTTACATTCGGGATACGTTATGACGACAGAAACATCATTAGGGCATAAATACAAAGGGTCAATTCTTTTGTCCTATCCTGTATATTGTACAGGGTGTATTTAATACACATTGTCCTTATCTGACTGATATACAGGCTGTTTTGGAATGTGGAATGACCGTTTACGAGAAGACTGGCCACAGATTGGATGCTGCGTACTTTGTATTTTAATATTAAAATGTGTGCCTTTAATTTTTGTTGTTTTTGCTGTTTTGATGATTCTTGGCTGTAATATAGCTTTTGGTACACACATGTGCTAGATTTTTTTTAATTTCTAAATAAATTTTTAAGCTTTTGGTTAAATATGAGGGGTTGTTTTGTTATATTGTACAGTGCTATTTAGAGAGGCAGCTTCACGCTTGTCACGTATATCGGGGAAGTCAAGTAGAACCCATTGACAATACACTGCGTTTTCCACTTTCTTCACTCTACTAGGAAGGAAATAACGCTGTATCCCTTGCGGGGTAGTCAGAGAGAAGGACATAACACCTGCCTGAAATCGAGACATGACATGTTTAGAGGCGGAACTCAAGGATGTATTTCTAACTAGAGGGGATTAATGAAAATAATATTTTACATAGAGGTTAACTTACAGTACTTTATGTCATAATGGAGTACCTTGTGGCGTGCCCTTACCACTAAGTTAACATTCCAAAGAGGTTAAATACCGATACCATGACCATATGGTCATAGAGAAGGAAAGAGTGTCTCGGCCCTAGGTCCACTTTACTTATAGTGCATCAAAAGTGGATATGAGTAAATAAAATAATAACAATTAAACCCACTAAGACAAGTACCTTATAAGAAAGAAACGCTACAAAAGAATCAGGTACAAAGTGTTTCATATATTTGTTCAGCAAAACTACTACAAGTTGCCGGAACCGGAATTACTTCGTCTCCTAAAGACTCACATTCACAATACTTTAACTGGTACTTTAGTGTTCAACTTTGCCGTAAAAATTTGGCAGAATTTACTTATAATATATATTTAATGAATACAATAAAATAAATGAAATATATAATGTAAAACCATCGTGGCGTAGTGTTTCAGATGTATACGTGGTTCGAATTCCGCGAATAAAAAAATCGAATAAATTTTGTATTTCGCTCTGGTACCAAAGAAAAAGCACAGCGCTGAGTTCCGCTATTTAACTCGTAATATATCGATTTGTCAGTGACACCCTTCTCTCGTGTAGCGGAGTAATCGGAGAGTAAAAAAGACATTTTAAGGAAACCTCAATGGTGAGAGCGCCTGAACGGTTTCAGGAGGCGCGGGTTCCAATCCCGCTGCGTTCAAATTTTTATACGTTTTCTTTAAATGTCTTTTCAATTTTCCTAAGTGTGGAATAACACTTTAAAAATGTTTAAAAGAATCGGAGAGTATCAAGACACTTCACTTTTCACCCGAAATTGAAACAGCGAGTGGCAGAACTCAATACCGGGGCCAGAGTAAAGAAATATAAATCTAAATAAAATCATACCCCGAATGGGAATTGTACCCACAACCAATGTTTTAAAGTCAGACGCTATCCCACTGCGCCATGACGCCTTTTATGTGTCGATTTCGGAGAGAAAGTGTAAACGAAGTGTTTTAACACCAATTTCTCCCTGACTACCCTACTAAACAGTGTGCAACACAAAAAGTGTGTAATTTTATATAGAAATGTAAAGTTACTTTGAAATTATGAATTTATAACTATCTCAAATTATCAGATACTTTTCAGCTGTTTAAAGGCAGAATTTTAATATATTTTCCTACGTTAATATCCAGATGCATCCATATAAAGAACTTTAACCTAATAGATGGTAACTAGAAGTAACAGCTTTTGTTTGCCGTACAATATTAAGCCTGTTATTTACGCTTAACTATAGCGCTTTTAAGAAAAACTAAAAATTTGCACTTATTTAGTATTATTTTAAAAGGGAAAAGGATTTAGAGCTATTCAGATGTAGTGGGAAAGTGTTTGGTTTAAATATAGTTGTGGGTTCGATTCTTAATCGATAAAATGAATATATTTTAATTATATTCGTTTGTGCTTTCTGGTGTCTGAGGTAAAGGGCGGCATTGACTTTTGCCACTCAACCGATATTGGAGGACGGAGTGTCTTGACACTAGGTTAGCTGTGGCTATCCTGCTATGTAGGAAAAAGCATGAAGTTGTGTCAAAAGATGAAACCCAAGTGATAAGACTCTCCATATTATTCCTGTCTTTTTCTTCGTATTTCTTTTTTACTAAATATAGTTTCGTAGAAAATACAATATTTTTGTTTGGACTTGTCTTTTATGTGATTTGTGATTTTAAACAATGAGTACGCATTTAAACCGCATTCTTAATGATGAATGAAATAGGGCATTTTACAAATCAATACACAATAAATTTGAATAGATCCAATTCGAGGAACGAAGAAATCTTCTGCATAGACGGTAGTCAGAGAGAACCCAGTGTTAAGATACTCCATTCTCAATGTTCCACCAAAATTATTAATAAAAATTTGTTTACCAGAATGAAGACTGAAAACACTTCAATTATGGTTATTTCAGCAAGTAGGAATCAAACCTTCAATTGCAATAACAGTCAAATGCTGTCCCACTGCTCTACAATGACCTCGATTTCAATTTAAATATTATTTTCCTCTATCTAAATATATAAAAACTTTCTGAAACACCGAATAGAAGATTTCAAAGACATTTCAGTAGGCCGTAGGACTTTCATATAAATGTAAATGTTTCAACAGAGGTGGAAATTACCTCGCTTAGAATTACAATAGCATTTGATTTGACTGATTTCTTCACCACAAGTTGATTGGACGTTGTAAAAAATTCGTCGTTTTCGTCTCTTTTTATATGGGAGAAAGTTTTTTTACTTGTAAAAGTGAGGAAGCTGCAATTTGTTTGGGGAACAAGATTTTGTGTGAAATTTTGTTTTTGGGAGTCGCATTATAAGTTTTTGTAAATATTTTGAAGATAATTTGCTAATATATACATGATTGTATAAGTATTTATGAGTTTTTATTTTATTTTTAGTTATTATTGTTATATTTGGTAGTGAAAGTTTTAATTTTACTCTTCGATATTAACTAAGGCTTGTACTTGTTACATTTTCAGATCTTTGTTCACATATTTAAGAATTTGAAAAAATACATTTTTAGAAAGCCTATAAAAATTGAGCTCTGCGGCGTGTACTTGCGCTGGAAGGTGCATATTTTTTCCATACATTATGGTAGTCAGAGAGAACCTAGTGTTAAGACACTCCGTCTTCCACTTTCTGCCCGAAATCGAGACACTACCTACGTGCTAAGTGGCGGAACTTAACGCCAAGATTTATCTTAGCTACCAAAACGAAGACATGAAAGTTTAAGTAGAATCATTCCCCAAGTGGGAATCGAACTCATGCCACCTCTTTCATATTAACACGATTACATCAACGGTAATCAAACCTGTAATCCTCATAATGGATAGATGTCAATAACTTGTAATCTAAGCAAATCTAAATCGGCTCTTACAAATAGAAATAATAGCGTGCAATGCAGGCAGCAGGCAGCGGGCAGCAGGCAAGCGCAACGGGAGGCTAAATGTAGAGAAATGGTAGACGTTCATTTGCAGTCGTTACTTAAACTTCAATCTTAGTTGATCACTAGGTGTGCTTTCGACTTAATAAATAGTTATAAGTCTAAAATAAAATTAAGCTATGTTACTCCTTATTATATCAGCAGTCTATGAATGAAAGTTCTTTCAAAATTGATTTAGCTATTCCATAGATAAGCTGGAACACGCAGACAGACAGACAGAAATTATAAAATATGTTATTTTGGTATATGTACCCTATATAATAGCATTTAATAAAAAGCGGTTACTTGTTATTACAAACAGACAGTCCAATCTTTTTTATTTGTATATATATAATTAAATGTATAGATTCATAAAAAAGCGTGAAGTTGAAAAGAAAAGAAGAAAACATCTAACATGAGTAGGCTTCCAATGACACGTTTGCAGGCTTGACAACGCACAGACATTCCCCTTTATAAATATAAATTGGATTTAGACATTACCCCAATAGGATATTTTGAAATTAGATTAATTAAATTATCATATATGTACGCTTACAGAACACGCCTCAGTGTCATGCGCCCGTTGAATTCTCGTTAGGTTAGCAGTGCCATTTGTAAGGTTTAACAAATGATCTTAAATTTATAGTTCTGGTAGAAGAACCAATAACTTTTCTGATAAGTGGGAACTAACTTTTTTTTCCTAATTCTCCTCTTCCACTAGCGTGTAAAATATATGTTTTGTTATCAAGAATCAGAATACACAAAAAGTGGGTATGTTGAATACAGAACCATAATATGTGTCACATTTATTTTTATTTCTGCAAGAAGGTATTAAGAATGTAAGTGTGTAAACACTGCCTTCTTTACTGTTCGCTAAAGTTTTGCCTTATGAGATTGATAGAAATGATTTACTTCATTGATAATTTTTATTGTACTTAGAAGAAACGCCGGGCCTGTCGTGGCGCCAGTGGCCCCAACTGTGACTGTAACAACTGTGTTGATGGTGGTTGGGTATTCTGATTACCACTCGATTATGGAAACTATGTAATATTTTCCATTTCTTCGCTCTGGTACAGAGTAAAGGCGTGGCGTTAATTCCGCCACTTATACGCAAATGCCCTCTCCGAATTCGGCGGAAAGGTGGGGAAACGGAAGTGTCTGCCTACCCTGATGTGTACGGGACACAGCTTGAAGGTAAAAAAATAAAAAAATGGCGCTTCCTATGTTAGCGTCTTATGTATAGAGGTTCTTAAGTTTAAAGAACCGCATAATTTAATCATTTTTTATATAATTTTTATACCTATTCAAGTATGAGAGGTAAACATAGATAAATAAATATTTACTGAATAAATAGCCAAATATGCTATGCTATAGCATATACCTATAGTTATAATTATCATGGGGCCAGTCGTGGCGCAGTGGTACGACGTGTGACTGTAAATGACTGGTTGTGGGTTCGATTACCACTCGAGGAGTGGAAATATTTAGTATTTCCATTTCCTTCGCTCTGGTATCAAAGGTAAAGTGCGGCGTTAAGTTCCACCACTTAATACACAATGCCTCCGAATTCGGCGGTGCGTGGGAAACGGAGTGTCTCTACACTAGGTTCCCTCTGTCTACCCTGCTGTGTGCAGGATACAGCGTGAAGCTAAACAAAACGTAATTATCATCACTAATTCAAATTACTCTATAGAGGAAAAAAAACGCGCCACACATTATACAAAACAGATGGCAGCATGCTGGCGTCCTTCCCCATTGCTATGCCATGAAAGTTTAATGACCAAACATGTCGATGGCCCCTAAGTGAAGTATCGAAACTTTATTTTACTAATGTACAAGTAAAGCTGGATAAAGATTTGTATATAGATAAGATATTAAATTATTTGCTTTACAAAGGAGATATTACAACAAAGAAAGTTAAAATGGTTGGATGTCTGTTTTTTAGCAATTAACTAATTTGACACCGTCGTTATGCAGTGTGACAGTGTTTTTTTTTAATAGATAAACTCTGTTCATGGGCTCACAGGTGCCCATGGCATTTGTTAGTATTAATTTGTAGTGTGACAATTTTAAAAGCACTGAGACTTATATTTAATCTAATGTAATGGTGATGTCCATCACTGACCAAGTGTGTTTTGCGAAGAGTTTGCGGAGAATGCATACGTGGGCAACTTTCCACTGCTTTGGGAAGTACGACAGAGCTAGGCATCTGTTGGCTAGAGCCAGGAATACCTCCCTGTCGCAGTTTACTGCCACGCTGCATAAATGCGGACGTGAGTCCGTCCGGACCTGGAGCTTTCTTTGGATTTTGACTCAATAGAACTTTTTCCAACTCCGCGTCTGTAAATGGTCCGTAAATGTTGTAGTGTTAGACTGTAAACGGGATGGTCATTGGTTCAATTTCGACTCGAAGGGAATTATAATAGGAAGAAATGTTATCATTTCTTCACACTGGTTAATATAAAGTGTGGCGTTGAGTTCCACTAATTAACATGCAATGTCTAGATTTTGGGCAGAAAGTGGAGAGTGTAGTGACACTCACAGTGACTAGTAGGTTCTCCCTGATTACTCCACGAGATGCAGGGAAAAGTGTGAAGCTGTTTCTTGTTTAATTAAATTAAAAATCTACATACAAATCGTTTTCTTACTTACTTGTAACATTGTTATTTTTTTTTTAAGTTTATTTAAAACGTATTTCATGCTGAGTAGAGTGTTTCAACACTAGGTTCTCTTTCACTACCCTGCTATTCCTCATAGCAGGGTAGTGAAAGAGAACCTAGTGTTGAAACACTCTGTTCTCAATTTTCACCTAATATCCATTTGCATACTTAGTGGCGTAACTCAACGCCGCACTTTGTCATTTAACCAGGGCTGAGAATTAATTTTAATATCATTGTCCCGAGAGGAAATCGAATCCAGATCCAAACGCCTTTCCAGTCACACGCTATCCCACTACACCACGACAGCATCTAATATTTGAAAACAAAACAAAAAACTAATTACAGCCCCTCTTCAAGGGCTGCATGTAGATGGTATATTATTTAATGACCCTCCAGCACATGTGCAGGTTAACCTAAATAAGCTTAGGGATATTTAACCTTTTCCACCCTTACAACCTTTCGATCAAATTAATTGTCATTCAAAGTTAATGGTATATTTTTTTAAGCTATGGAATATTTGATGGATAGTTATTAGAGGTCATATAGTGAAGGAGGATTGTCTCTTTATGCTGGTTGCTTAGCGTGAGTCATATTATACAAGAGTGTAGATCAAAAACATCGTTTTTTTTTCGCTTTTATACAATTTATTTAGGCAGCTTCTCGTTTTTTTTCTGCGAATTAGGGTATTCAGAGAGTGTGTAGTGTTAAGACACTGCATTCTTAATTTTTCATTCAAAATTGTGACATATAAGAAGAAATAATTTTCCCAGAATTGAATATTTTAGTTATTAATTTATCAGGTCTTATAACAATATACAACATTTTTGTTTATGTCAGTCTGATAATTTAAATACAACACGTAAATGAAGTTAAAGTGTAGATATAAAAGTGGTGAAGTGATATTGTCTCTTCACACTTTGGCAGTGGGTCGTTTGTGTATTATTCATACAAAGTTTTATTGGTAAAATTATTTTACCAATTTGCATGTTTGAAATGCCATAACTAAAGAACTGAACTATCATTTAAACATTTTTAAAATGTTATTCCACACTTAGGGAAGTCTTTAAATGTCTTTTTCAACTGAACTATCATTTTTTTTTTTTTTTTTTTTTTTATGTAATAAAGGAGGCAAACGAGCAGAAGGTCCACCTGGTGTTAAGTGGTCACCTTCGCCCATAGACATCCACAACATAAGAGTTGTGGATGCGTTACCAGCCTCGGGGATGTAGGACAAAAGGAAGGAGGAAGGATGGGAATGATGGGAATAGGGAGAATCAGATGTTTGGCGGTTCGTCTTTGACATGATAGTGGTCGCGAGCCAGTCGGAGAATGAATCTCCTACCACCAAACTACTGGGTTACCCGCCTTTTACGGGACGCTACCCAGCGGCGGGGGGCAAATGTATTCTTAACCCGTCCCCCCACGGGTAAAAATTCATTTCTTATTATATTTGACATTTGTAATTTCATTAAACTAGTGAGACGATGTGCGTAACAAGGTTTCAGTTTTAGGACTGTCTACCTCTTTTTTTTAACGTCAGGAAATCCGTTACGGATACCAGCCCGAGTAGGGATTCGGGACGTGGTTATATGGGACTCCAGTGAGGCAAGATGGTAACGCCGCCGTTACCCACTAAAACCAGACGGTGCTCCTTCTCAACTGCCACTAGCCGGGCCACGGGGACCGAATCAATCGTCCGAGGACTCCGGCGGCGGAAGAAATGTCAACCTACCCTGGCTGTCTTAATCTCTTAAATATATTTCTTAAAATTTTGAAGATTTTTTGTGCATTGGATGTACGGGATATCATCTATATGCAGTAAGCGAAGATAAAAATAATGTCCCACTTAACACATAAATTTACCTGACACATTATTCAAGAAACTTGTATATAACAAAAGAATAGAATTCAGGAACACTCTTTTCCTAATTTTACAAAAAAAAACTATGCAAACAACAATTACTTATTTAGTGACCAGAAACATATTATATTTCTTCTACATGTGACATTTTTAATACCAGACTTTTTGGCCACACACAAACAAAAGCCAAAAATCCTTTAATATCACACCGAAATATATGAAAATTATGAATTTTACATTCGGGATACGTTATGACGACAGAAACATCATTAGGGCATAAATACAAAGGGTCAATTCTTTTGTCCTATCCTGTATATTATACAGGGTGTATTTAATACACATTGTCCTTATCTGACTGATATACAGGCTGTTTTGGAATGTGGAATGACCGTTTACGAGAAGACTGGCCACAGATTGGATGCTGCGTACTTTGTATTTTAATATTAAAATGTGTGCCTTTAATTTTTGTTTGTTTTTGCTGTTTTGATGATTCTTGGCTGTAATATAGCTTTTGGTACACACATGTGCTAGATTTTTTTTTAATTTCTAAATAAATTTTAAGCTTTTGGTTAAATATAAGGGGTTGTTTTGTTATATTGTAAAGTGCTATTTAGAGAGGCAGCTTCACGCTTGTCACGTATATCGGGGAAGTCAAGTAGAACCCAGTGTCAATACACTCCGTTTTCCACTTTCTTCAAGACACTCTATTAGGAAGGAAATAATGCTGTATCCCTTGCGGGGTAGTCAGAGAGAAGGAAATAACACCTGCCTGAAATCGAGACATGACATGTTTAGAGGCGGAACTCAAGGCTGTATTTCTAACTAGAGGGGAATAATGAAAATAATGTTTTACAGAGAGGTTAACTTACAGTACTTTATGTCATAATGGAGACCTTGTGGCGTGCCTTACCACTAAGTTAACATTCCAAAGAGGTTAAATACCGATACCATGACCATATGGTCATAGAGAAGGAAAGAGTGTCTTGACCCTAAGTCCTCTTTACTTATAGTGCATCAAAAGTGGATATGAGTAAATAAAATAATAACAATTAAACCCACTAAGCTATAAGACCTTGTAAGAAAGAAGCGCCACAAAAGAGTCAGGTACAAAGTGTTTCATATATTTGTTCAGCAAAACTACTACAAGTTGCCGGAACCGGAATTACTTCGTCTCCTAAAGACTCACATTCACAATACTTTAACTGGTACTTTAGTGTTCAACTTTGCCGTAAAAATTTGGCAGAATTTACTTATAAATATATATTTAATGAATACAATAAAATAAATGAAATATATAATGTAAAACCATCGTGGCGCAGTGTTTCAGATTGTATACGTGGTTTGATGTCCACGAATAAAAAATCGAATAAATTATTTGTATTTCCGCTCTGGTACCAAAGACAAAGCACAGCGCTGAGTTCCGCTATTTAACACGTAATATATCGATTTGTCAGTGACACCCTTCTCTCGTGTAGCGGAGTAATCGGAGAGTAAAAAAGACATTTTAAGGAAACCTCAATGGTGAGAGCGCCTGAACGGTTTCAGGAGGCGCGGGTTCGAATCCCGCTGCGTTCAAATTTTTATACGTTTTCTTTAAATGTCTTTTTCAATTTTCCTAAGTGTGGAATAACACTTTAAAAATGTTTAAAAGAATCGGAGAGTATCAAGACACTTCACTTTTCACCCGAAATTGAAACAGCGAGTGGCAGAACTCAATACCGGGGCCAGAGTAAAGAAATATAAATCTAAATAAAATCATACCCCGAATGGGAATTGTACCCACAAACAACGTTTTAAAGTCAGACGCTATCCCACTGCGCCATGACGCCTTTTATGTGTCGATTTCGGAGAGAAAGTGTAAACGAAGTGTTTTAACACCAATTTCTCCCTGACTACCCTACTAAACAGTGTGTAACACAAAAAGTGTGTAATTTTATATAGAAATGTAAAGTTACTTTGAAATTATGAATTTATAACTATCTCAAATTATCAGATACTTTTCAGCTGTTAAAAGGCAGAATTTTAATATATTTTCCTACGTTAATATCCAGATGTATCCATATAAAGAACCTTAACCCTAATAGATGGTAACTAGAAGTAACAGCTTTTGTTTGCCGTACAATATTAAGCCTGTTATTTACGCTTAACTATACCGCTTTTAAGAGAAAACTAAAAATTTGCACTTATTTAGTATTATTTTAAAAGGGGGAAGGATTTGAGACCATTCAGATGTAGTGGGAAAGTGTTTGATTTAAATGTGCTTGTGGGTTCGATTCTCAATCGGTAGAATGAATGTATTTTCATTATATTCGTTTGTGCGTTCTGGTGTCTGAGGTAAAGGGCGGCATTGACTTTTGCCACTCAACCGATATTGGAGGACGGAGTGTCTTGACACTAGGTTGGCTGTGGCTATCCTGCTATGTAGGAAAAAGCATGAAGTTGTGTCAAAAGGATGAAACCCAAGTGATAAGACTCTCCATATTATTCCTGTCTTTTTCTTCGTATTTCTTTTTTACTAAATATAGTTTCGTAGAAAATACAATATTTTTGTTTGGACTTGTCTTTTATGTGATTTGTGATTTTAAACAATGAGTACGCATTTAAACCGCATTCTTAATGATGAATGAAATAGGGGCATTTTACAAATCAATACACAATAAATTTGAATAGATCCAATTCGAGGAACGAAGAAATCTTCTGCATAGACGGTAGTCAGAGAGAACCCAGTGTTAAGATACTCCATTCTCAATGTTCCACCAAAATTATTAATAAAAATTTGTTTACCAGAATGAAGACTGAAAACACTTCAATTATGGTTATTTCACCAAGTAGGAATCAAATCCTCAATTATCATAACAGTCAAAAGCTGTCCCACAGCACTACAATGACCTCGATTTCGATTTAAATATAATTTCCCATCTATCTAAATATATTGAAACTTTCTGAAACACCGAATAGAAAATTTCAAAGACATTTCAGTAGGCCGTGGGACTTTCATATAAATGTAAATGTTTCAACAGAGGTGGAAATTACCTCGCTTAGAATTACAATAGCATTTGATTTGACTGATTTCTTCACCACAAGTTGATTGGACGTTTGTAAAAAATTCGTCGTTTCGTCTCTTTTTATATGAGAGAAACTTTTTTTACTTGTAAAAGTGAGGAAGCTGCAATTCGTTTGGGGAACAAGATTTTGTGTGAAATTTGTTTTTGAGAGTCGCATTATAAGTTTTTGTAAATATTTTGAAGATAATTTGCTAATATATACATGATATGTATAAGTATTTATGAGTTTTTATTTTATTTTTAGTTATTATTGTTATATTTGGTAGTGAAAGTTTTAATTTTACTCTTCGATATTAACTAAGGCTTGTACTTGTTACATTTTCAGATCTTTGTTCACATATTTAAGAAGTTGAAAAAAATACATTTTTAGAAAGCCTATAAAAATTGAGCTCTGCGGCGTGTACTTGCGCTGGAAGGTGCATATTTTTTCCATACATTATGGTAGTCAGAGAGAACCTGGTGTTAAGACACTCCGTCTTCCACTTTCCGCCCGAAATCGAGACACTACCTACGTGTGAAGTGGCGGAACTTAACGCCAGGATTTGTCTTAGATACCAAAGCAAAGAAATGAAATTTTAAGTAGAATCATTCCCCAAGTGGGAATCGAACTCATCGCCACCTCTTTCATATTAACACGAATTACATCACACGGTAATCAAACCTGTAATCCTCATAATGGATAGATGTCAATAAACTTGTAATCTAAGCAAATCTAAATCGGCTCTTACAAATAGAAATAAATAGCGTTGCAATGCAGGCAGCAGGCAGCGGGCAGCAGGCAAGCGCAACGGGAGGCTAAATGTAGAGAAATGGTAGACGTTCATTTGCAGTCGTTACTTTAAACTTCAATCTTAGTTGATAACTAGGTGTGCTTTCGACTTAATAAAATAGTTATAAGTCTAAAATAAAATTAAGCTATGTTACTCCTTATTATATCAGCAGTCTATGAATGAAAGTTCTTTCAAAATTGATTTAGCTATTCCATAGATAAGCTGGAACACGCAGACAGACAGACAGAAATTATAAAAATATGTTATTTTGGTATATGTACCCTATATACATATGCATTTAATAAAAAGCGGTTAATTTGCTATCACAAACAGACAATCCAATCTTTTCTATTTGTATATATATAATTTTATGTAATAGATTCATAAAAAGGGTGAAGTTGAAAACAAAAGAAAGAAAACATCTAAGCATGAGTAGATTTCCAATGACACGTTTGCAGGCTTGACAAGTATAGGCACGATGACATTTAAAATACAGTGTAAGATCAATAATATATTTTTTAGCTTCACGCTGTGTTCCGCACACAGCAAGGTAGGCAGAGGGAACTTAATGTTGAGACACTCCGTTCCTCACTTTCGCTTAGTGGCAGAACTCAACGCCGGGCTTTGTCTCAACACTACAGCGAAGAAAGTGAATTATTAAATATTTCAATTCCTCGAGTGGGAATCGAACCCACAACCAGTCGCGTTTACAGTCACACTTTGTGCCCACAAGTCACGTCTGGCCTCAATATAAATATAATTTCTTTGGTAAATACAAGTTTTAGCTATTTAGTACGAGTATCGCGTATCTAGACTACCGCCAAAGCGAAGTTAATTTTTGAGTTCGTATTTCACGCAACTTCTATGAAAAGTTTCTAGATAAAAGGATAGATACCTCTATTTAATATATATTTTTGTATATGAACATTTTATTTTAAACTTACTATTTTTAATGGTATATTAAATGGTTCTAGGTTTGAATCCCTCCGAAACGAGTATTTAAATTGAAAAAGACATTTTAAAGAAAACGTTTCAACGCAGCGGAATTCGATCCCGCGCCTCCTGAATACCGTCCAGGCGCTCTCACCACTGAGCCATGCGTTCTACACACTGCGTTGAAATTCTTATACGCTTTATTACAACTTATTTTTGTTGTTAGGCGCGGAGGCGCGGGTTCGAAAACCGCTGCGTTCAAATTTTTATACGTTTTCTTTAAAATGTCTTTTTCTATTTTCCTAAGTGTGGAATAATACTTAAAAATGTTTAAAAAAGAGTATTTAAATTATTTGTGT
Organism: Dryas iulia moderata; assembly: GCA_019049465.1. Classification (NCBI taxonomy): domain Eukaryota; kingdom Metazoa; phylum Arthropoda; class Insecta; order Lepidoptera; family Nymphalidae; genus Dryas; species Dryas iulia. Next base: position 13,287,496 of record CM032431.1, on the reverse strand, counting down.
TTCCTCGTTCTGCTTATACAAATTTAGGTTCTGCCATGCAATATGATGACAAAAACGCGTAAAAAAATGGAGAACGGAGTGTTTTTCAACAATTTTATTTCTAACTATCGTGTTTTGTTTGCTTGCTCTTCACACCTCTTCCCATATAGTACTTTAGTCAAAGAGAACCAAGTGTCAAGATTACGTCATAGAAGAGACATTACTTTCTCCATTTTCATGGTGTTCCACTTACTTCTTCATGCCAACCCTAAAACACAAAATGGACAATTATATTATTTGAGCTTCACGCTGTATCCCGCACACAGCAGGCAGAAGGAACCTAATATTACGACACTCCTTCCCTCATTTTCCGCCAAACTCTGGAGACATTGCTTTTGTTATGTGGTGGAACTCAACACCACATTTTGTCTTAGATACCCGGGCGGAGAAACGGAAAAAATATATAATGAATCCCTCGGATGGGAATCGAGCCCACAACTTTTGCGTTTACAGTCAACTTATGGCCATCAAAGAGATACGATAAATAAATAATAAACATCTTTTGTATGCAACGCACATTCACTTAATATATAGAGTGTTCATAAATTAACACATAATGAGTATCCCTTAAGTCGCAGAGGCGAGGGTCCCGCAGATTGCTCCTACCCCTCGTAGCGTAATCGCCGCTTGATTAAAATTACTAGTTTTTAATCTTGAACAATGTATCATTTCCTACTATTGTTGTAAACCAACGGAAAATTTTCTATTTTTCTGTTATGGGCTTTTCTATGGGGGTTTTATTTTTAGATGCTGTGAATTCTTAATATCTAACAATTTGGTATTGATACTTAAAAAAAAGAAAAAAAATGGCAATTTATAATTATTCGATTATGATAAAGGCCAGTCGTGGCGCAGAGGCACAAAGTGTGACTGTAAAGCGATTGGTTGTGGGTTCGATTCTCACTCGAGGGGTGGAAATATTTTATATTTCCATTTTCTTCGCACTGGTGTTGAGGTAAAGCGCGGTGTTAAGTTCCGCCACTTAACAGGCAATGCCTCCAAATTCGGCGGAAAGTGGAGAACGGAGTGTCTAAACACTAGGTTCCCTCTGCCTATTCTTATGTTGCTTATTGAACATATATTTCTTTCTAAATAAAACTTCTTTGTAATTTTAGACTTTATTTTCTTATTATACAAATACAAAAACAAACTACAATGTCTTAAATATTCTTTTATAAATGAGCAGAACAAAAAGCAGTGTTGGTACTATTTAACTCAAAAGTACTTGAAATTTTCACTTTTAAAAAGTTTTTTCGTCAACATTACAAACATATTGATAGTTCAAGGTTCAAATCTTACTTCATAAATATTAATGTTATTTTGGTATTAGGTGAATTTTTAATGAACTGTGCTATTATAGATTCTACTAGCTAACGAGAACTTTACCAAAATTGTGTGCAAAGTGAAGTACAAAGTGCTGTACAAATAAACCTTATTGTCTACTAAAAATATGCATGAAGTTAGAAAAGCTTGTAAAATACAAAGAATTCATGAAGTATTCATAGTAGAATAATTTTTTATTACTGTTACAAAAAAAATTTGATTTTACCTTATAGACTAGACATAGAAGACATTTCGTTTTCTATTTTTCCATGCACGTATTGACAACTATCAATAATAATCTTGCTCAGCAATGCAAATTGTAAATAGATTCAAATTCATGATTAGCTTCACTTTTTTTTTTTTAGCTTCACGCTATATCCCGCACACAGCAGGGTAGGCAGAGGGAACCTAGTGTTAAGACACTCCGTTCCCCACTTTCCGCCGACATCGGAGGCTTGCGTGTTAAGTGGCGGAACTTAACGCCGCGCTTTACCTCGACACCAGAGCGAAGAAAATGGAAATATAATTTCCACTCCTCGAGTGGGAATCGAACCCACAACCAGTCGTTTACAGTCACACTCTTGTGCCACCGGGCCACGACTGGCCACACGCTGATTATTCTAGTATTATTGTAGTATGTTTGTTACACAAAACACAATCTTAATCTAAGTTTCGTTTCAAGCGGAAAGTTAAGGAGTATATTGACACTAAGTTCTTTCCGACTACTTAGCTAAATAACTAGAAAAAAATATAGTATAGTTATGTGAAGAGATAAAATAATACATATACCGAATTCCATAATATTGGTCATATTGATACACCGGGGAATATTAATTTATCTAATTTTAATACAGTTGACTGTTCAAAATCATTTGTTGTGAATAATTGGTTCATAATGTAATGTAATTTGTTATTTGTTGCTACGGGACTACTGGAAAATGGCAGTGGTTTTCCCTTTGTGGATGTACAACATTATCAAAATCAAATCAAAACTTATAAATGGAATTGTTTATTGGCAGAAACAATTATTTCTTATTGATATATGTAAAATATTCAACCAATATAAAAGTTATACAAAGTTGTATTACTGTATATTGTTTTATATATAAAAGTACTTTATAATTTTAAATCAGTTTAACTTTCTTATAACACAAGAACAAACTATGATGGCAAAAAGCGAGGAAGTGTTCGCAGATTCACGCTTTATCACGCAATGCAGATTAGTCAGAAAGAATCTAGATTAACGATATTCCGTTCCGCACTTTTCACCTGTTTTAGGTACTAAAGCTAAGCCAATAACTTAATTATAATCATTCTTACAAATAGGAATAGAATTCACAACCAATCGCATTTACAGTCAGATGCTGTCCCACTGCGTCACGGGGACTACATTTGTAAATTATCATTTGAATTTAAAAGGCAGATAACTAGAACTAGTTATATCATACTATACTCTCCCTAAGTATGAAAAAGGTATGAAAATTATACAAACATAGACAATTTCAATTTATTTCTTAATTCCCAATTAGATACAAAACATAAACAAACACTCACCAACATGCATATAAAAACTTATATAATCGATTTTTCAAAGAAACTACACTTACATTCTTTGCAAATCGTTGAAGTTACGAATCACAGTCGTAGTTAGCACGATCCAGTTCGCTCACACGGCGAGAGAGAGCGTCAAATCTGAAACTCTATGGCACCTCAGGCAATACAGTATCGCTGTAAGGGTGGTAACAAAACATTTCTCCGCGACAATCCGCCACTCAGCCGCTTTAATTGCGAGTGTGACAAACGATGCGGGCGGTAATGTAGACGGGCGGTTTTTTGAACGCTACGAATTTAATAAAAATGTATTTTTTAATGTTAGTTTTATATGGTGGCCAGTCGTGACCCAGTGGCACAAGCGTGTGACTGTAAACGACTGGTTGTGGGTTCGATTCCCACTCGAGGAGTGGAAATTATATTTCTATTTTCTTCGCTCTGGTGTCGAGGTAAAGCGCGGCGTTAAGTTCCGCCACTTAACACGCAAGCCTACGAATTCGGCGGAAAGTGGGGAACGGAGTGTCTTGACACTAGGTTCCCTCTGCCTACCCTGCTGTGTGCGGGATACAGCGTGAAGTTTTATAAATAGTAATAATGTGTTTGTATGTTATTAATGCTATATAATAATATTATACTTTTAAATCCATAACGTTTGAAATCTTTTTTATGAAACTTATGCAGATGGAGATGTATGATGTATGGCATAGTAAAAGTTAGCTATACTTATTATATGTTAAGTAATAATAAACATAAGAAATGCTTAAAAATAATGAAATGAATATTAAACACCATCGTGTCTTCGGCTTACCCTTTTGTACATTACATATATTTAGCTTTGAATGACGATTAGTATGTAGTAATAAGTATAATAAATATTACGAACATAATAATTTTAAATCAAGAACGAGTGTTAAGACATTTCGTTCTCCAATTTCCATCCAAGTTCAAAAACTAGCATGGTCAGCCTTGGGGCACAACGCTGTGTTTTGTCTTCTTCATCAGAGTGAAGAAATGAAAATAATTCAATTTCGATAATTCCACTGAGTGGGAATCGAACTCACTATCAATTTTGATTACAATCAGACACTATTCTTTACTTCTTTAAAGTCTTATATATCTTGCTGATTAATTATTAATAATTCATGTGCTATTTTTGTTACAGGTAAGTTTTCGCTCTTCTTCTTTGCACCATTACGCATAACACCAGCAGAGGTAAAAGCATCTATTCATTATTATTATATTCTATCTATTATTATTATTTATATTAATAATTGTAATTCTTAAGTATCTCTTGAAAATTCATAAATTCGAGGAAACACAGTTTCTAAGAAGGTTTGTGTGGGAAGACCTTTCAATGTAGGTCAATGTAAAGGTTATTTAGTGATAGCAATGTCATTTGTTTTTTTTGAATATTTGGCAATATTGTTGAATATTTTTGCAAGGAAGTCATTGCTTCATGTCAAATAGACTTTAATTTTAGATGTAATATTATATTAAATTTCACGCGTTCTAAGTTAACAGCTAAGGAGAGAAAAAAATAATATATCACAAATTATATTTATTTTCATATCTCAAATTATATAAAATTTAGACTACATAAACAAACACACAAGAATTCAAATTCGGGCGCAAAGTGGAGAACAGAGTGATCTTGACACTACGATCTCTGCCGTACACTATTTTTTGTCTTGTTTATACAGTTTCAGTTATACAGGAAAAAGTTTGAAACCGCATAAACAAAAAAAAAACAAAGGGAAATAAATTAAAAAGAAAAAACCGCCCGTCTACACTCACCGTCTGTCTATAACTGCACCGCACTTGCGGTTATACATGTTAAAACTTTTACACGAGTTTTTATTTTTCTTTATTTGCGGAAACGTGATAAACAATGTGTCATTTTAAAGTTTTACCAAAAAATTTTTGTTTATCTTCCCGCATACTCGTATAATCTCTAGTTATAATGAACATTTAAATGAACAATTTTTACTGATTTTTCGAGTTGATCTCTCTTTGTTCTGTGCTGATTTTTCATAGTTAATGAAAGTTATATTATAGTACAGATTAAATTCTTCGTTGTTAACTTTTGAGATGATTATTTGAAATTTAGTAACAAAAATAGGTGGATGATTTGTATATTTTTTTTTTCTTTTTTTCGCTCTGGTATCTAAGACAAAGTGAGTGTGCGTTGTGTTTTGAAACTTAAGTGTTAAAGTGAAGAACGGAGTGTCTTGACATTAGGGTCTTTCTGTGTATTCCACCATGTTGGGCTTAGAATTACTTATAGCAAACCATACATCACCAAACTAAAGTCGTATTTATATACTACAAAATTGGCTTGCAAGACTCCACCCAAACAATCATACATTGCAAGTTAAACGAAGCCTCGTAAAAAAGACAAAACGAATAGAAATTAATCATCCATTGTACAAATATGTAAATACAAACATACATACATACATACATACATATGTCCATAAATCATTTAGATTTTACGCAGGCAGTTGAAAAATTGTGTGTTTTGGTGGGCGGCGACCAATCAAAGTTAAACGTTCGTCGTTATGGCCATGGTTGCCACTTATTTTGGACGTATTGCTCCCCTTTGATTCACAATTATTACTTCGTTGGTTGGAGATCGATTTATTTGCCCGAAGCTTTGGTGGTATGTTGTGTTTCAATATTTAAGTTTAACGCTTGTTGTCGTATACAAAAGTCTGGGATCGGGAATCTAGGGTTAGGGAGGAATTATTTGACTGTCAGAGATCGAGACCGTAGCGGTCATTAGTTGAATAGTCTTTCCGTAAATGCTATGGTTCGTGTCTCGAGGGTTTGATTCTCACTTACGATCACTCGAGGGAATGATTGTATATTATTATCATTTTTCTGCTTTGATACCTAAGACAAATGATAATGTCTTCACTTTGAACATAAGAAGGTCTAGTGGCCGTTCTACATTGAAAATGGAGAATACACTAGATTGTGTCTAGCTACCCAGGTATACGGGGAGAAGCGTAAAGCACACAAGCGTGTCTTATACGCAATAAGTTCGTCTTATAAACAGTATTGGTGATGGTTCTAGGTTCGATTTATTTTGTTTCTCAGTCTGGAAAGAGAAAGCATGATCTTGGATATGATAATTCAAGAGTGAATTGTTCTTCCTAGGCTAAAATAGAAAACTTTAAGTATATCATTTAAATATAGTAGTTAGTTCTTATGATGTGGAAAGTGGAGACCGGATTATACTAACACTATATTTTCTCTGATTATCGTGTAGCTTACTTAATATTCCTATTTTATGAAATTTATTATTGTATGATATCATAATTTTTATCCTAATTTATATTAAAAACACGGAAACCAATATGTTTTGATACTAGATTCTTGGTATCTATTCTACTTCACTGGAAGAGAGTCCAGTCACTCTTTCTTATGTAGACTAGAAAGAGTTCTAGTCTACATAAGAAATAGTGAGCTGAAGCTTTAATTCATAATATTAAAATATATATTATATACGAAGAACAAAAACTAGACGATAATCTTATACATAATAGAAGCTACCAGCTTAGGTAGCTTTTATATCTTATCCTGTACATTCTAAAGTTGGTCAAGCTTTACCCACTCACTGTAAGGATATTTTTAATTCAAACCCAGTGCTTTACATAAAGTTTAAGATTTAACAACTTTTTAACTTCTTGAGTAGAAGTCGAGCGCTCTTTTCCGGGTTAGGCTTTATGGTGTCGCCTTTTTTTCCTTATAATTTATATTTAAACCTAGCTTCTAAGTATTCTGCGGAAGATATTGCTCGTTACTTCGCTGTTTTACAAAGTATACTGTAATACAAGCAATTGTAAACTTTTTTATTGTCATCGTGTAGTTAGAAAGTGTTTTACTGTGAATAATGGTTGTAGATGTATTTTTACTTAAGAAAAAAATGATTTGGTTATAAAACTAGTTGTTAATCGCGTGTTCGCGTTTATTATTGTTATTATTTTATTAACACACTACAGACAGTCTGTAACTTCTGTTTTAATACTTTTCCATCTTTAAAATGACACTTTTTAACATTTCGAGTATTTAAAAAAAGGCTTAATACGCCTAGTCCAGCCATAAAGAACTTAGTGTTTCTATGTACATATGTATATACCCTAAGAGTGTGTCTGTAAAATTTTTTTTATTCCAGTAAGTACTATATTTAGTGAAGTCCACTGATTACCTTTCCCTTTATTCCTCAATTAATCTATATACCGAATTTCAGACATGTGTGTCCAATATTCTCTGTAGTAAGGTACTTGTCAGTCACACAAGTTGTAACGGGAGAATTTTTAAGGTATATATATATTATTGTTCATTATTATTTTAGTATCTTCGCAATACAGTTTGTACGTCTGAAGAATAAATCTTGAAATTGCATAATATAAACCTAAAAACTGAATAGAAACGAATACTAATATTTACTCAGTTCCTGTAAAAGAACGAAATCTTAAGTATTAGCACTTAGTTCTCTCTACCTACCCTTATATTATATAATAAACCTATATATCCTGCTATAATAATTTACAGCTGTGTTAATAATATGACAAAATAATGCAAATATACAAATATATATTATACTCGTTTAAATATCAGTATGCAACAAGTTAAACCATACTAAATTCAGTTAGTATCTAACTGCCCCTCAAGGACGTGTAATACTATAACTGCCTAACTTAACTGACTTAAAGCCCACATGTAGTTGCAACGCTTGTTAATAAATGCTTGTGGTACGGATAGTTTGTGTAATGTAGTTGTATGTTGGTACTTTATTATTTTAAACATTTTTAAAGTGTTATTCCACACTTAGGAAAATTGAAAAAAAACATTTAAAGAAAATGTATAAAAATTTGAACGCAGCGGGATTTGAAGCCGCGCCTTCTGAATACCGTTCAGGCGCTCTCACCACTGAGCCATGCGTTGCATGCTATGCATTGTATACACACTTTAAATGTATTTTACTTTATTATTGTTTTATAATAAAAATATCATATATTTCAATAATTTTCGTTAATATTAAAAGAATAAAAATTTAAAACTATCTATTGTCAAAGGATTATTGTTTAAAGTAATCTTTAGTTAAGAGGCAATTTGTGAAAATGACACACCCACACACACTCATGTACGAACTCGCTTAAACGCACACTAATGCAACTATGTTAATTTTTTGGAGGAAACCATTAAAAATTAAAGTTTTAAATTATTTTTAATATATTTGCTCTATAAAGATAGTAATAACAAAAATAAATTGTAACAAGTGTATAATGATTTAGATAAAAACGTAGGACGTTATCCAAGAGGCGCAGGTTCGAATCTTGCTATGTTTCTTTTTTAGCTTCACGCTGTATCCCGCACACAACAGGGTAGGCAGAGGGAACCTAGTGTTAAGACACTCCGTTCCCCACGCACCACCGAATTCGGAAGCATTGGGTGTTAAGTGGCGGACCTTAACATCTTGTTATTTACAAACCATTATACGATATACTTTACGTATCTGAAAAAAAATACAATCTTTTTTAAATATTTTGGGAGCAAATTTCAAGATCAAATGATAGTAAATGGGAGGAGTAAGTAATAAAGTCCGAGCAAACGAAGTTGCGGACATCGACTTGTCTTAAACGATTATCACTTTATATAGGGTAGTTCACTCGGACTGTGAAACGACAAAGTTACTGTAGTACTGTAGACTGGGAGTGCTCGATTTAGTGGCTTAATTGTCTGCTTTACACGTATTAGAGCTGATATGTGGTTAAACTTAAATACATAGCGATAAAGTTTAAGATAATAAAGAAGATAGCTGTAAAGTTTTATAATAATATCTTTTTCGTTTTACTTTCACGCTGATTGAGGTAGCCAACGGGAAATATTGTGAAGCTAAAATCTTTTTTCTACCTTCACGATGACTGGGGTAGTATGCGGCAAAAAGTGTGAAGTGGAAAGAAAAACTATTTAATTGGGTTAATCGCAGGTAGACTGTGGACTGTGACTATGGACTACTGTAAAGTGTTCGAAAATTCGAATTTTCTAAAATGTTCTTTTAAATACCATAAATGTATATGCATACGCAATCATTCTGGCTAAATTAATTTTATTTAGAAAAAGTTCTAGATCTGTTAAAAATCTAAGGTAAGCATTATTTACATGTCAAGTTGCGATTTGTTTATGTATAGATAAATGTAATACTCTGAAAATTCTTCTCTTGTCCTATAAGCTATGTAGCTTTTTTTGTGAAAGTTTTGCGCTAATTGCATATTTAATTTTTTTTTGACTTGTTTTAATAAACCTTTCTATCATGCTAAAGGTCATAATAATCAAAATGTTTCCTTTTAAATTATCAAAAACGTTTCGAGGTTAAAAAATATTAAAAAACTTTATTCTTAAAGATATTAAGATCACAAATTCACAAGATAATGCAATTTTTCAATGACATTTTATAATATTTACACACATTCCTACTAACATACTCTAACAGAAACCCCACAATTATTTACCCACAGATCAACAAAAACAAATAACAAAAATATAGATTTACAATATGACAAGTCAGGGGAGGGAGTCGGAACCACCTCTGTTATTGCTTGAAGTGCCCTTCTAGCCCTAGTGTAGTCGAGGAGCTGTGATTATGTCGGTAAACGCTGTGTTTCACGTTGTTTACTGTATATTGTGTAATGTTTTAGACTTTATATTGCTTTATATGGTTATATTGTTAGAATTTGAAAAAAGTTATAAATTATATATTTTTTTTTTCTTTTTAATTTTTTTTTTATCTTCACGCTGTATCCCACACACTGCAAGGTAGGCAGAGGAAACCTAGTGTTAAGAACACTCCGTTCCCCACTTTCCGCCGAATTCGGAGGCTTGCGTGTTAGGTGGCGGAACTTAACACCGCGCTTTACCTCGACACCAGAGCGAAGAAAATGGAAATATAATTTCCACTCCTCGAGTGGGAATCGAACCCACAACCAGTCGTTTACAGTCACACGCTTGTGCCACTGGGCCACGACTGGCCACTACACTATATTATGTTAATTGATATAGAAATAAGAAGGACCAACCACCTTTGATCGCTTTGCAAAAAACATGGGGTTCGAATCTCGTTCAAAATTTCTATACATCTTCTAAACATGTTTTTCAAATCCACAGTATGTATGAATGACGCTTTAAAAATGATAACAAGTGAAAGCAATAATACAACCTTTCGTCTTGTATTTCTATATTTCTATCCACAATATAACACACTTTCAGAACTTATTACTACTTCAACTTCCAGCAACAGAATGGCGCGTTCGTGTCAGTGCCATCGTATTTTATACTACGATTTACTATCTGTGCCGAAGATGGCGACACGAATGCGACATGCGTTTTTAACTCTTCAACATGTCTCATCAATAATAAATATTTTAAAATTAATTTATAATTACAAAGATATTAATTAATAAATAAGAATAACAAAATCTCTTAATATAAATAATCAACAACCACAGATAATATATAGCGGAAGTTATAAAATCAAGGTGGATGTACATAAATAAATTATAGAATTGCTTACACAAGTAATAATCATTGGGTACTAGAAGTTCGTAAAAATATTATTAAAGAAATACTAACTTCAAATATAAGTTGTAACAATAGTATAAAGATTAATAAAGGTTATATATATGGTAATATTTTACTTGAAGATTTCTTTTATGTTTAAATTAATATTGGGTGCTGATTGCCGCCACTAATGCTTTCTAAATTGAGCAAAAGGTAACAGTGGAATGATCTTATTATTTATAAGTCCCTTCTTCTTTTATAAACAAATTAAAACTTTGCTTACTATACCTTTTTAAAACTACGAAATAGCTATATGTCAATATTATGATATAATGCTGACATTCTTTTAATTATATTGTTGTTACTTTCTTTTTTATACACGTACATTATATAAAAGATCAAACTAAGAATAAATTATATTTATTTTCAAGCTTAAGTACCTATTACCTATGTATTTATCACTAGTCTATTTATTTTTAGCTTCACGCTGTATACCGCACACAGCAGGGTAGGCAGAGGGAACCTAGTGTTAAGACACTTTATACTCCACTTACCAGAGCGAAGAAAATAGAAATGTGTCATACTAGTCAAGAGATGAAAGGGAAACAACTTTTCATTTTAAAATTTTTAGTGTTTGCAATTTTTACACATTTTAAGCGAAACTATTTTCATACGTATATTTGAATACATGTAATAAATAAAAGATATATAGATTTTAAATTATCCTGAACAAATTATGTATACATATACTGTACTATATGTATTCAATACAAAGACGTAGAGAATAATAAAATCTTACAATAAATTAACATAATATTTCCTTAACAAACAATATAAGCTCTTAGCCTTCCTAATATAGCACGTGCCAACAATTACTCATCAATATGCCGCAATAAGCCACTGATTGTCACTGACCGCTGCAGGGAGTTATGGGGCTGATTGTAAACAGGTGGGGCTTCGTACTGATGTTTTGATATATTATGAGATATATGTATGTACATATATTAAGTTGTGGGCAGTCGTGGCCCAGTGGCACAAGCGTGTGACTGTAAACGACTGGTTGTGGGTTCGATTGCCACTCGAGGAGTGGAAATATTTAATATTTCCATTTTCTTCGCTCTGGTACCGAGGCAAAGCTTGGCGTCAAGTTCCGCCACTTAACACGCAATGCCTCCGAATTCGGCGGAAAGTGGGGAACGGAGTGTCTAAACACTAGGTTCCCTCTGCCTACCCTGCTGTGTGCGGGATACAGCGTGAAGCTATTAAGTATGTATATGAATATGTATATGCATATGAGAATGCGTATGTATATGTCATTTATTCTATTAAATAGTTTAATCTTTATAAGTTTAGACGTCACACACTTGAGAAATTGAAGCCTGGCTTAACTGTCAGTGCGTTTGGACTGTTACTAAGAGGCACAGATTCGAATCCCATTCATTTTTACACATTTTCTAAATATGTTTTTCAAATTTAGACTTTAATACTCAAAATTGTAAGTTTTATGGTTGTAGGTTTGATTCTATTATTCTATTACGTTGTTGGGTTCTACAAGTCAACACGCAATATATCTAAATTGAATTATAAAAAAAAATGAGTAAACTAGATGACAATGATGTAAAAGTTAATATATTTTAATTAATGTTTTAGTATTTTTTTTCGAAAATCCTTCTTATCTTTAGCCCTTGATTACTTCATATTTTCTTTGATATAGATAGTTATCAAAAATATGTAATGTTATTAAAATGACTTAAAGTAAAAGTGTCGAATTGGAGGGAAACGAGAGGAGAAATATTCCATTGTCTACATCTTGACTAGCTTCTCTCTGTATACGTAGCATAGAAGCCAGTATACGAGAAATTATAAAAACAAAAAACAAATAATGTTACCAGGTATTTTCAATATTTTTTATAACTTCAAACGAGTATTAAAAAATCTATTTTTAACTACCATTAACTAATCTATCCAGAAATTAAAACGATTTTTCCATTATACAACCACTAACAAGACCACACCATGCCATTCCTTATACAACTGTGACATATGACGTCACAACGTATGACAATACAATCAACTATCACACTTGAATGGAAAGAGTTTTTAATAACATGAATGCAAGTTGCAACAAGAATGCAAATTGAAATGTCGCTTAATGTCAGAAATGCGGCGTGGCATATCGTGGCCTTATGCAATTTTTCATTTAATAACAAATTATGGGAAAATAGTACTTAATGGTCGAAAATAGGGTCGAAATTGGATCCATATGGTTTTGTCTCTTAACTTGGATTAGTGTACCAGGTCGTGTATGGAATAATCGGTTTTTAATGAATAGATTACAGCTTCCTCCATTGTTGGAATCAATGAGGGGCAGTTCAGGAATTTTCCAATTTAACGCCTGTGCTGTGACAAGGAGTTTTTATATTGTCTTCTTTTTTATGGTGCTACGTCTACTATCAGTGTAGTGCGAGATCTCGTTGTGAAGAGTGAAGAGTGAAGTGTAATTAAATGAAGGTAAAGTTTAGCTCTTTATTTGTGTAAGAGATATTGATGGAAACGCTAATTCATTTTTATAAAAATTGGTAGTTTAGTGGTTTAGTTATAAGCTAAGAACCTGTTCGCGGCTTTGCAGCAGCAGTGTCTGGCAGTTTTAATAAAACAGTCATTTTATTGAACAAATAATATATAATATAAATATACAAAAAGTATATTTATATTTTTTTAGAAAAAAAAATATGTTTAGGCAAGATCATCAAAATATCGGTTGAGCCGCTTAAGAGATTAGAGATTATTTATATATTTATTTACTCATGCGACTAATCCAGTTAAAATAGTTTTAAACATTTTTAAAGTGTTATTTCACACTTAGGAAAATTGAAAAAGGCATTTGAAAACGTATAAAAATTTGAACGCAGCGGGATTTGAACCGTCCAGTACGGTATTCAGGAGGCGCGGGTTCGAATCCCGCTGCGTTCAAATTTTTATACGTTTTCAAATGCCAGTTAAAATAGTTTCATTTAAAATGTGTAAATTTGCGAACACCAAATACCTTATTATATACTGTGTATAGTATAATGGACTGTTATAAAGTCTTAGAAAATAAAGACATAGACCAATAATCAAAAATATTAAAACAAAACAAATCTGTTAAATACACAAGTAAATATTCACAACTTTCAATTTTGCTAAAACGAAAACCTCCGTACAAAAACAAACAGCATTGTCGCGAACTAATGCAAAGTTTTCTTCTAAAAACTTAATCATCTAAAAGGCAATATCACAATTAAAGCCTGAATCATTTCCTTAATGTACGCAAAGATAGACAAAGGGAAGGCATTGACAGAACCCCCGACAATCCCATTGACACTGTCCGATTTTCTTAATTAAAAATATCTCACTACTTGAACAATGGAAGGCCCGTTTATACGCAACGATTGTTTACTATTAGTATAATTAAAATGAATATTTTATACTACTGTTCCACGGTATGCTTGTTAAATGGAACAACTCAGAATTTAGTTGATGGATCTGAGCAGACGTTGGTTTTTGTTTTGTGGATTTCGTTTTTTTGAAAGAATCTAAGTACTTTTATTCGGGTGATATAAAAAACTAGAAGTAATAATAATATAATAGAGCAAACGATAAGTTTAATTGTATGTATGTACAAATTTAAATACATACTCACATAAATATCAACAATTTATAATTATAAATGCATCGTGGTACATTGTGACAGTATTTGACTTGTGGGCTTATTACCCGACGTAGGAAAAGTAGGAACAGCGTTGAGTTCCACTACTGAGCATACAGTCTCGTTTTCGAAAGTAAAATGGAGAATAAAATATTTTGATACGAGGTTAGTCTCTGCTCTGCTGCTTTATTGTGCAAAAAAAAAACAGAATTCTTGAGTTAAAATCAGATGAATAATCTTCCGTACAACTTTAACAACCATAAAATATAACTCGACAAAATTTACACATCAATTTGCACTAACATTGAAATAACTCTTACTAAAAATAAGTTAGCAAGTATAAAGAGACTTTAGTAATAAGTCACAATTAACAAAAAAAATAGTAAAAAAAATCTTTTAACCCTAAATTAGTAGAACAGTCAGTGGTAATAAGAAAAAAAATATATATTCAAAGGACGTTATTATTTGCCGTATCCGGATCGACAGGTTCTAAAAGGACCCCGGTTGTTTGCTGTTTGTATTTTTTTAATTAAAGTCGTTCCGCAGTTTATTATGGCTGTATCGAGCCTCAGTTAACTTACTATTGCATGTTTAAATTATAAAAATGCATTATTTTATATATATTTTTAGATTATTTCTTCTGTTTTTTTTCTATAAGGAGAAAATGGCCACAAAAATTTAGGTATAATTTATTTTCGCTTCACAACGGGATGCGCGTAGCAAGGTATAGAGGGACACTTCGTTCACCATTTCCTGCCAAATTTCTGATGTATTAAGTGGCAGAACTCTACGCCGCGCTTTGCATTGACACCAGATTGCTGTGGTGAAATGAAATATTAAATACTAGCGACCCGCTCGCGGCTTCGCCACGTGAACTACCACTTTCATCCTCTATTGCCTATTTGGGATTGCTTTTTTTTTATAAAAGGAGGGTAGGGTATATTTGACTTTCGTCACTAATTATGTTCATGAGAAAATCATCGATACATTTTGTGCAATGTCTATATTATTTGATATTATATGGCAATAACTGTTCTAGTAAGAAAACGTACGAAATCTGCTATCATATGATAGTAGATACCATCTGGTATATAGTATTATAAACCGGTCATAATATTTTAAATAAACTTTAAGCTTTTTATTTTACGATTGTGTTACTTATTGATATTAAAAAATAGCTTTATTTGCAAATAATCAATGCAATTTGACTTTACCAGTTTTTTACTTTTCTGCGAGAACTGTTTTGAATACCAGGGTAATTTTAAAAAAAAGACAGATAGCCTATGTTTGACCTTGCCTCATTAACTATTTTCCTGAGAAAATTCGTTCATTTCAGTCAAGGAGTTTAGATCTTACACTCTCATAGATTATATATATATATATATATTATATAAGGTTTTATAGACCGGTCAAATGTATATTTAATAAATGTTATGCTTATTTTATTTTATAATTATTTTAATTAGTGATATTGAAACAAATTTAGCTTCACTCGTGAAGTATCGACAAAATTTGAATGTTTTTTTTTAAATTTTATTTTTCTGCGGGAGTTATGTTGAATACCGGGATAAAAACTATCCCATATGTTGCTCTAACCTCTAAGCTAACTCCATACAAAAATTCATTAATTTCTACCCGGTAGATACCGATATACAAATGATTTACTTATATCGGTTTTTTATTTTTTCCAAAAAAACTACATAGGATACCGGGATAAAAACTATCCTATATGTACCTTTGGACTATAAGCTATCACCATACTAACATTCATTCATTTCTATCCAGTAGTTTTTGCGTGATTGACGAACAAATTAACAGACAGACAGACAGACAGACAGACAGACAGACAAAAAATCTACTGAGTGGATTTTTGGCCTCTGTTATCGATATATTAACGCACTCAATTAAAATTTTTCTGAAATTTTTCATGTACAGAATTGACTTTTCTACTCTTTTATTATATATAGAGATTTCAATTTCCCAAGTGGGGATCGTACTCACAAATGGTTGCATTTACAGTCACACTTGGTGCCCCTGCGCCACGACTGGCCTCAACTTACTGGCATGTTTAATTTATAAAAATGCCTTATATTTATTTTATATTTTTAGCTTTATTCTTTTCTTCTTCTTTTTCTAAAGAAAAATTGGTCCCACAAATTTGGTTCTCGTCTTTCTCACTACCAGTTGTAGTAGTATGTGTTTGTAACCTCGTTGATGGGTTTCTTGAGCGGTTGCTATAGCAACAGGTGGTGTTCATTTTACTATTAAATCTTTATTATTAAAAATAATCCCATTTAATTTTTTCCTCATTAATATATTAGAATATAACTTTAGGTTTAGGCAACAACTACATATATTTATAAATAATATAATATTATCACTAAGTAAACTCATAATTTGTTTGACATATAAATGTTTACTTCAAATATACGGTTTCTGAAAAAATAACTTAGCAGGATTTAAATTTACGCGTAATTTTATTACAAAAGTTTAAATATTCAGTACTTCTGGGAATGGAATAGAAAATACAAAATGTAATGCAAATAAATAATTTACTAAATATAAATTCATAATATAAATTCCTACATGTCCTTTATTCTTGATGCGATCTCGACTGATTGTAATCACGAAGGCTGTGGGTTCAATTCCCACTCATTATAATGATGATATTTAAATTATTTTCATTACTTCACTTTGGTGATGAAACAAAGCGTAGCGTTGATAACTGAAATCGCAATATCAATAGACTCCGAACGGTAAATGGAAAGCTTCACGCTGTATCTTACACACAGCATTGTAGACAGAGGGAACTTAGTATTAAGACACTCCGTTCCCCACTTTCCGCCGAATTCTGAGGTATTGCGTGTTAAGTGGCGGAACTTAACACCGCTCTTTACTTCAACACGAGAGCGAAGAAAATGGAAAATATCAGATATTACCCTCATCGTGTGGGAATCGAACAAACAACCAGTCGCTTTACAGTCACACTTTACTCCTCTGCGCCACGACTGGCCCTAAATGGAAAGCGGAGTGTCTTAACACTACATTCTCTCTTATATACGAAAAAAAGTATAAAATCAAAAAATAAAATAATTATCATATTTCCTTCACCTTTCCACAATTCTTGCACCATACACTATCAAGTGAAAGTTTTTAATCCGGCGACAGCATTGTATAGCGCGGGCTGATTACGACTGTCTGCTACAGTGTTACGCGCGCACTGTGTGAACTCCATCGATAGATATCTTTTGTATTTTTGTATTTTATTTTCTATTGCTCAGTTTACACCTATGGGTTTTTTGAATGGATATAGGTGTAGTTTAAGTTTATGTGGTATAATTTATGTGTATTTTTGTGTATTTTTATGTGTTTTTTTTGTTTATTTCAGTGATTTTCTGGTATGTGTATTTAAGTGTGACATGAAGTAATTTCGGTCTCTTTTTAGGAAAACAAAAAAATGATCGTAGTGGAAGCTGAATGTAGAATTAATCTTTTGGAAATCATACAGCTTGGACCGCGGTTTCTTTCAAATATTTATACATTTTCTAAAAATAAATTTTAAATTTGTCATAGTTAATAAAAAAAAAATAATTAATTAATATTACACATATTTTTTGACATTCACTTCTACAAAATAACATAAATGTAACTAAGGCAACACATAGTTTACTCGTTAAGTAACTCGTTAACTCGTTAAATCTAAATAATATCTATCTTCTAATTTAGTTTTTTTTAATCCCTATATATGTATGAAAGATATGATGTAAAAAACTTCGTAATGTCTTATATTCGAGCGTAAAATGCAAATAGTGTCTTGACACTAGATTTTCCGAATAACTTTAGGAAAAAAATTGTAAAGCATATAAAATATTTCACTAAATATTTCCGTAAGTTAAACCTAAGCTTATTACCATCAGTTTTCCTTTAGTTGTATTCAATAAAACACACCAAATTTAAATATTAAAAAAATACATTTAATGACCAAAATCTAACTAAACGTTTTCACAATTGCACCATACACAGTAAAGTTTTAATCCGGCGTCAACATTGTACGGCCGAGAGGCTGATTATTTCGAGACTACCGCGAACAGTAAATAATGATACTTAGTTCTTCTTAGTACTACTTTAGTTCTTTGTTATCAAATAAAACAAGTTTTTGACTATGATTTTGTTTGTATGTATTTCCAATTGTTTATATAGTATATAAGTAAAAAATTAAAATTAATGATTAATCTTAAGAATACATATGTAGATGTTATAAACTAACGAGTAGTTTGGACAATATTTGGTATTTTTCCCAACAGATGATCTACTTTAATTATTTATTCACAGTCAACTTCACACTTTAAATGCATAAATTTTGTACATATTTAAAAAATAAATGCGAGAAAATTAAAACCTTAATACTAAAGCATCTTGCTTTACATTGTTTCCTTTATAACAGAAAATATAGAAAATACAGGGTCAAGACACTCTGTATCCTTAATAATACAGGACATAAATAATCGTATCCACTGTTTTTGTGTAATTCTGTTCTATTCTTCTATGTAGATATGTATATGTGTAACATGCAGTAACCTCTATCTTTCGGCTGATCTCTTTTGGGAAACGTACTAAAATTTGAACATAGTAAAAACAGAGTGAAGATTAACAAATGACCAAAACCCTGATTTTTAAATGTCATTTGGACCTGATACCATCGTATGTTTATTAAATAGCATATTGCATTAGAAAAAACATAAAATATATCCACATTGATGTTATCAATGGGACACTATGTCTATCTTTTTACCGCGGTATTATAGCTAATCCGATCCGATTTTGATGAAATTCAGAATAATAATAGTTAAAGAGCCAGGGTCAAAAATAGATTGTTCACGCGAGCATATCCGCGAGCATTTCACTAGTTTAATACTAAATTTAGTTTTTTTTAGCTTTACGCTGCATCCCGCACAGAGCATGTTAGGCAGAGGGAACCTAGTGTTAAGACACTTCGTTCTCCACTTCGGAGGCATTGCGTGTTAAGTGGCGGCCTAACGCCGCGCTTTGCCTCGACACCAGAGCGAAGAAAATGGAAACAATAAATATTTCCACTTCTCGAGTGGAAATCGAACCCACAACCAGTCGTTTACAATCACACGTTTGTGCCACTGTACAAGGACTGGCCCCACTAAATATACTAAATATAATATTTACCTAAATAGCTAAAATATTTGTCAAAAAAACAAACAAAACGAAGTGTTATAAAACAAAAAATACCAAAGAATACCATAAGATTCGATTAAGTTGTTTCATGCCAAAATAGCTACGAGTTAGTCGGTAACATTTTAATGCTTTTATTATGCGAAAAACTTCGCCTTCGAAACCTTATATCGGCGGAAAGTTGCGTGTAAGATATAAAATTTATAACCTAACTTTGTCCTACGTCTAGACTCACTGATCTTTAGTAATAAGCTTGTTGATAGACTTGTTGCGGAAGCTTTGCAGCTTTTAGGTGCTGGTTTTAAATTATTATGAATAGGAAGTTCTAGGAATAATTTTTAACAGAGATTTTACTGAGTTTGTGGTCGAATTTTTTACTATTTAGTAGTAGATTTAAACGGAGTTTAGTTAAGTAACTCAGTAACCAATGTTTTGATTATGGACGGAGAGTGGAGAACGAAGTGTTTTAATACTAGGTTCTCTCTGATTTCTCCGTCATAAGAAACAAAGCGTCAACCTTCGCCTTCGAAAGCTTATATCGGCGGAAAGTTGCGTGTAAGATATAAAATTTATAACCTAACTTTGTCCTACGTCTAGACTCACTGATCTTTAATAATAAGCTTGTTGATAGACTTGTTGCGGAAGCTTTGCAGCTTTTAGGTGCTGGTTTTAAATTATTATGAATAGGAAGTTGTAGGAATAGTTTTTAACAGAGATTTTGCTGAGCTTTTGGTCAAATTTTCTACTATCGGGCACTTAATAATGATGTTATGTCGAGTACTGAATAATGATGAATGTGATTGTAAAAATGATTGAACGGACAATCACATGCTTTTTTTTTCTTTTTTCTTTAGCTTCACGCTGTATCCCGCACACAGCACCCTGCTGTGAGGCAGAGGGAACCTAGTGTTAAGACACTCCGTTCCCCACTTTCCGCCGAATTCGGAGACTTTGCGTGTTAAGTGGCGGAACTTAACGCCGCGCTTTACCTCGATACCAGAGCGAAGAAAATGGAAATATTAAATATTTCCACTCCTCGAGGGGGAATCGAACCCACAACCAGTCGCTTACAGTCACACGCTTGTGCCACTGGGCCACGAATGGTCACAATCATATGTTACTAATACTTATCTAAGCTTTTTACCAAACCGTCTTATCAATCAATGCTAATAGTTAATAAAGCATTTATTGGTCAAAAATATACAGAAACTAAGAGAAACTTAAAGCATTCCCTGGATTTTACCTGCGTACTTACGTTGGTGTGCATCGCGTTACCTTTGACTTGTTTATGCAAGCAAATTTTAGAAACAGCTTAGCTATTAAACTGCTTGATTTTTATATTTTTTGTAAATCTTCTTTAATATTTAGTGTTTATTTTATTTCAATCGGTTCATAAACAAAAAAGTTATTTTTTTAATTTACAACAATTTAAATTTTACTTTAAATTAATGTTATTGAACAACATTTATTATTACATTGACTGAAATTTCAATTTACACAAGCGAACCAGCGGGTCGCTAGTATATAACATGTAGATATTTGGCAATTTCGGCTAAAGCTTTCCGAAAGGCTTATAAAGTAGTTTTTGCAAGCTTAAAGTTGGACTCGCCATAAAATTTGTAATTCTAAATCTGACTGCACGAATTCTGGCTATAGGCTAATTATCACTGACCTCTACTTTACTTGAAGTACATTTGCATTGCAGTAAAATAAAATTATCATTAATTAAACTTAATGTCCCCTACATTTTAGCTTTAATTCTTCTTTGGGCTGAGAATTTAAGAAAAAATCTTATTGGAGTTAAAAAATGTGTAATGACGAAAACTTGAAAATTTTTGCTTGGTTTGGTATAAAGAGTTTCTATTTTTTGAAGTGAAAACTTGTTTAGGCGCGTTGAGCGTTTTGGTAGAGGGTAAAATCCTCGGTTCGCGTCACCGACATGCTAATGATAATAGTATATCTATAGCTATGGAGAGCCAGACTAGCGCACGCCAGTAGCCTGTGTACACGTATAATTAATGTTCAAACTTGAATTCATTGAAATTCGTGTAAATATAAATACTATGTATAATTAAGATAATTGTATATTAATTATTTTTTCAACCACTTTGTATTTATATTTTGTTCATGATTTGTTTAACCCATCATACTAATAAATAAAACATAAAAAATTTCATATAATTTTTGCATATAGTTTTAATTACACTCAACTTAATAGTTCCGTTTTTTATTATTTTCACGTTGTATCCCGCGCACAGTAGTGTAGGTAGAGAGAACCTAATGTTAAGATTCTGGAGGCATTGCGTATTAAATGGCGGAGCTCAACGCCGCGCTTTGCTCGAAAGCAGAACGAAGAAATGAATATTTTAATACAATCACTCCCCCGAGTAGGAATAGAACCCACAACCAGTCGTTTACAGTCACACGCTGTTCCACTGCGCCACGTTGGACTCATTATTCATAGAGTTTCTATTAATTTCTAAATGCTTCTACTAAGTGATTAGTCTGATAGTCGAAACTAACATATATATTATTACTTAATTTAACACTCTACATGAAAATATTTCCCTAACTGTAATAGAACCGACAACCATCATGTTAAACACAGTTACTGTCAAAGGCGCCACTGCACCTCAAAGGCTTTGGTTACGTATTATACTTATCTATATTATAAATGGGAAAGTCTGTGTGTTTGTCTGTCACGCTTTCACGGCTAATCTACCGGTCCGATTTGGATGAAATTTAGAATTAAAGTAGTAAAAGTGAGTGGGTCTAACATAGGCTACTTATTTTTCCAAAAATCAACCTCTAAGGGGTAGAAATAGGGGATGGAAGTTTACATGAAAAATCTAAATCGCTTGACCAATTGTAATGAATTTTGGCTTAAATATAGTTGATGATCTAAGCTTAAAAATAGGCTACTTTATTTTTTAAAAATGTGCATACGAGGGTTGCAATATATCGAAACTACACTCGATTACAATTATATAATATATATGTACATATATTTACCACAAAAAAAAGAAAAAAAAAACGCTTACATTTGGTCAGTGATGGACATCACCATTAGATTACATTAAATATAAGTCTCAGTGCTTTTAAAATTGTCACAATACAAATTAACACTAACAAATGCCATGGGCACCTGTGAGCCCATGAACAGAGTTTCCCTATAAAAAAAATATATATATGTATACATATATCGAAACTGTTGACGCGGCGAAGGCGCGAGCGGGCCGCTAGTACTTATCTATATTAGTGTTGTTGTAAACTTAAGGAATGATATTAAGCCCTCATAGCGCAGTATAACAGTGTCTGATTGTAAACGCAATGTTTGTGGGTTCGATTTGCACTCAAGGAAATGAGTACATAGTATTCTCCTTACGTCCTGGTACCTAATAATAGTAGAAAACGGTGTTAAGTTAGCAATATATGAATTTCAGGCGGAAATTAGAGGACGGAGTGTCTTAACACTAGGTTCTGTCTGACTACCCTGCTTGCGGGCAAAAACGTGTGAAGCTTTTTTTATGCTTTTAAATGATATTATGGCCAGTCGTGGCGCAAGTGGCACAGACGTGTGACTTCAAACGACTGGTTATTGGTTCGATTCCCACTTGAAGAGTGAAAATAATTAACATTTCCATTTCCTTCGCTCTTCCGAGGCAAAGTGCGGTGTTAAGTTCCGCCACTTAACACACAATGCCTCCGAAATTTGTGGGAAAGTGGGGAACGGAGTGTCTTAACACTAGGTTCCCTCTGCCTACCCTGCTGTGTGCGGGATACAGCGTGAAGCTATAAGAAAAAAGATATTGTAAACTTAAGGAATCATATTGCCGACGTGGTGTGTCACAAGGGGTTGTCTTTATCCTCATTATATATTCCCAACTCGTTTTCGTCTCGCGATTTTTCCCACATTCATGACAGCGTCTATTATAACATTCTGTTCCTTCGGAGAAAATGTGTCATTATAGTCAAACAAATTGGGGACGATCAATAGCTTTGTGTAATTTAAGATATGCAGTGTCGGTAACCGTTTAGAATAATTTTTAAGGCTTATATGTGTATTAACCCAAAAAGATATACGTTTTTTGCCAGTTTCACCCTTTTTTCAGCATAGCACCCTGCTATATATATGCAGAAAGGAGTCTAAACACTTTGTTCTCCATTTCGTCTAGATTCGAGATATTACGAATTAATTGGCGGATTTTTAAAGCCATCCTATATCTCGTCACTCGAGTAGGAAAATGAAAATAATTTTAAATCAATATTTTTTTTAAGTAACAAGCATTCCTTCAAGTGGAAATCGAACTTACAACCACTGCGTATACTGTAAGTCTCTGTTTCACTGAGCCACGACGGCTTCAGCATAAACAATTGAAATGGATTCTGAATTTTTATATCGTTTACTTTTGGATTTTTGAACATAGCTCGGAATCTAGGTGTCTTAATAATAAGAAATAAATAGTGTTCTGTCACTAAGTCTCCGTTTATATCGTTGTTTATAAATATGAGAAAGCAAACCAGATTTAATAAAGTAAGGTATTGTGTATGCAGAAACGAATTCCGAAAAGGCCCCCCTTTACGCATTTGACTAAATAAATATTTGTCTCCGGCTGCCAAAGCGAGGCGAGACGTTCGAGGTATCATTTGAAAAGCACTTTGAAGACGATTCTTCAGAAAATATACAGTTTACCTTTTTTTTTGGATTGTCGTCTTAGTGACTTTGACAGCTGTAGTAAAGGTTGTGGGTTCAAAACCTATAAACATCTATATTATATTACTAGCGGCCCGCTCGCTTCGTCGCATCAACTACATAATGGTTATATTGCAACCACCAGGGATGGATTTTTGAAAAATAAAGTAGCCTATATTTCAACCTTCGATTATAAACAATGTTTATTCCAAATTCGTTACAATCGGTTAAGCGGTTTATATATATTTCATCCCCTATTTCAGCCCTTTAGAGGTTGATTTTTAAAAACTCAATATCCTATGTTTGACCCTAGCTTATTTACTACTTTCATTCTAAATTTCATCGAAATCGGACCAGTAGATTTTCCCATTTATAATATAAGTATGGATTGGTTTACCAAATATGTATATCGTTTCGATGTGTGAATTTATTTGGAGCCCATTGGAACATTTATGTTATATACTTAAGGCATTTATTTAATGCATTCATGATTGATCTTTTCCGCTCCTTCTTCATATATATATATCTATATCTATATATATAATAAAAGAGTAGAAAAGTCAATTCTGTACATGAAAAATTTCGGAAAAATTTTAATTGGGTATGTTAATATATCGATAACAGAGGCGAAAAAACCACTCAGTAGAATTTTTGTCTGTCTGTCTGTCTGTCTGTCTGTCTGTCTGTTAATTTGTTCGCCAATCACGCAAAAACTACTGGACAGAAATGAATGAATTTTGGTATAGTGATAGCTTATAGTCCAAAGGTACATATAGGATAGTTTTTATCCCGGTTTTCCATGTAGTTTTTTTGGAAAAAATAAAAAACCGATATAAGTAAATCATTTATATACTGATATCTACCGGGTAGAAATTAATGATTTTTTGTATGGAGTTAGCTTAAAGGTTAGAGCAACATATGGGATAGTTTTCATCCTGGTATTCTATACAACTGCGGCAAAAAAATAAAATAAAAAAAAAACATTTAAATTGTGTTGATAGTTCACGAGTGAAACTAAATTTGTTTTAATATCACTAATATTACTTAAAATAATTATAAAATAAATCGAGCACAACATTTATGGAAGATAATTTGCTATTAAAAATACATTTGACCGGTCTACAAAACTTTATCTATATGACAACAAATGTCACTACGTTTTCTGTCACCATCTGTTATTATATATTTGACATTGTACTAGATATATTCGTACTCATTAATATTATTATAAAGATGCAAAAATCTGTATCTCTTCTATAGGTTTTGTTTGCACGGGTAATCTACTAGCCCGCTTTAGATGAAATTCGAAAAGAAGAAGTCGTAGGGTCAAATATAGGCTACTTTTTAAAAAAAATCAAACCCTAGGAGGTTGAAACAGTGGATGAAACTTATGTATGTTAAAAATATAGTGAGAATGAAAGATCTAAACTCCTTGACTGATTTCAATTAATTTTCTCAGGAAATAGTTGATAAGGCAAAGTCAAATATAGGCTACCTCTCTTTTTTAAAAATAATTCCAGAGGTGCTAAAATAGGGTATGAAAGTAGTAGTTCACCCAGCGACGCCGCGAGAGGGTCGTTAGTTTACCCTGGTATTCAATATAGTTCCCGCAGAAAAATAAAAAGTACCAAAGTCAAGTTATATTGATTATTTGCAAGTAAAGGATTTTTTTTTAATACCAGTAAGTAACACGATTATAAAATAAAATAAAAAGTCTAAAATTTATTTAAGATATTATGACCAGTTTATAATACTATATACCTGATGGTATATATGTACGAAATCTGTTATCATATAGATATATGATAGCAGATTTCGTACGTTTTCTTACTAGATCAGTTATCACTATACGTTATCAAATAGTATAGACATTGTACATGCATCGATGATTTTCGCAAGAATATAATTAGTGACGCAAGGTTAAATTAAGACCATCCCCCTTTTATAAAAAAAAAAACAATTCCAAAGAGGCAATAGTGGACGAAAGTGGTAGTTCACGTGGCGAAGCCGCGAGCGGGTCGCTAGTATTAAATGAAGTTTAATATATGTGTCATGTCAGTGTCCGTCACAAATGTCTTTCTTTCAAATTTGTTGTAGTTGATGGCGTAGTAACGCGTGCAGAGTACAGCTAGTCATATATAAAACTAAATTGTCATTGATTGGCTAGTCGTGGCACAGTGGCACAGACGTGTGGCTGTAAACGACTGGGTGCGGTTTCTTTTCTTTTTTAGCTTCACGCTGTATCCCGCAAACAGCAGGTTAGGCAGAGGGAACCTATTGTTATGACACTCCGTTCCCCATATTCCGCCGATTTTTTGGAGGCTTTGCGTGTTAAGTGGCGGAACTTAACGCCGCGTGTTGCCTCGATACCAGAGCGTAGGAAATTGAAATACCAAATATTTACACTCCTCGAGTGGGAATCGAACCCACAAACATTCATTTTACAGTCACGCTTTGTGCCTCTACCACGACTGGTCCCTAGGTAAAAATATTTAACACAAAGCACGAAGCCCAATGGCAGCAAAGTTTGACTGTAAACGCGACTGGTCGTGTGTTCAATTCCCACTCGAGGAATAGAAATATTTATTATATCCTTTAAATTATTCGTTTATCGAGGCAAACTTCATAGTGGTTTTATATTGAAGTATGTATATTCCACAATTACAAATATACCAATTTCAATGACTTTCCCTTTTAAATTGATATACAATAATAAAAATCCTCCACTGCGTTTTTAACCAAAACTATTGAGATAGTACTTTCAACTGCAAGAAATCTGTTCAACCTAGAACAAAGAGATTACAATAAACACTAACAAAACAAAAAAACAACACACCTGCATATCCTTTAAGCTACAATAAACATTAACGACTCCATTTATTTTCTTGTTCCACTTGTAAAATTCGATTTCACGATAAAAAGTGTACACGCGACGTGAAAGAATAAGGACTAATCTTCGTGTTGGCGATATTCCAGAGACCTAATTTCGGATCGGAGTGCTAGCAATCGTGCCGATGCTGGTAATCTGAGTATTACAAGTTTCTGCAAGGTACCAATTTTTGAGGACTATTTTGAGATCAACTTGGTGCAGTTGGATAATGCGTGTCTGTTAATGTAATTGGTTCAATGTTTGAGTCCCACTTGAAGGAATGATGTATTCTTTAAGTTTCATCCTTATAATATCTAAGGAAAGGCGCTACTTTCCACGACTCAACACGCAAAGTCTTTATTCCGGGCAGAAAGTAACTGTCTATCCTGATGTACAGAAAAGACGTGAAGCTACTCAGTTTCTCTGAGGAATAGCTTTAAGCATGTTTTAAAATGTGTGTACCTGTGCAAATGCGTAGGCACGTCACTTTTTTACGTTTGAGAGCCGTAAAATAATAAAATAAATATTTAAAATATTTTAATTTCCTTGAGTTAGAATCAAACTTGCATCCATCACGTATACCGTTATACACACCCACTATGCCGCAATAGCCGCAATATTGTACACGCTTAAATCGCCATAGAAAAAAAGGCCAATTTAAGGACTTTTTTGAGATCAGCTTGGTGCAGTGAGACAGTGTCGAACTTTTTCTAAAAATGTATTTTTCAATTTTCTAAGTGTGTATAAATAGCATTTTAAAAACAAATGTTAAAGTACTTAATAAATAACATTTTTTTTTGCCAAATGATTATTCGTAAAATAATCTTCTTACTTGATTTCTTACTAGGCCTTCTATTAAGTTTTTAACGTTTCTGAGAATCAGCCCTAAGCATCTTTTTAAAAGTCCTCTGTGTGCGAGTGCCCGATTGCGGAAGCGCGTGTACGTTTTGTCTTAAGCACCAGAACGGGAAATTAAAAAAACAATTAAAATATATTAATTGCCTTGAGTTGGAATCAAACTTACAATCATCGTGTGTACTGTCATACACAGTCCCACTATACCACGATGGCCTCAGTAATGTACAATACACTTAAAATACTAGCCTTAATACACTTAAAATACTAAACTTTTATTTTTTTAGCTTCACGCTATATCCCGCACACAGCAGGGTAGGCAGAGGGAACCTAGTGTTAAGACACTCCGTTCTCCACTTTCCGCCAAATTCGGAGGCATTGCGTGTTAAGTGGTGGAACTTAACGCCGCGCTTTACCTCGACACCAGAGCGAAGGAAATGGAAATATTAAATATTTCCATTCCTCGAGTGGGAATCGAACCCACAAACAGTCGTTTTACAGTCACACACTTGTGCCACTGAGCCACGATTGGCCACACTAAAATTCAGCTTAAAATAATATCGAAAATAATTTAAAATTCAGTACCAGCCCAAATATAATAAAAAATGAAAAATTCGAATCAACAATACACAATACCAACATGTTGAAAAGCTCACTTATTTTATATTTCAAGTTTTACTCGAAAGCACCTGCTACCCTAAAAATCTTACGTGGAACCTAATTTTAGTTGTACAGTGAATGTGCAGCATTCGTCGCAGCTGCACAGTATGACTGATTCGCTAAATAATTTAGCTTTACTCTAGTATTAGAGGTTATATTTTGTATATATATGTCTTGAGAAGTTATTTTTGCTTGTAATATTTTGTGATATAACTTTTGATATGTAATACATTAATGTACATTGAAATTAAAATACATATTCTATGAAATTATAGCATTATAGCTGTTATTCTTATTTTAAGAATTTAAAGAAAGTAGCAATACAGCAGATTCACCGTTCTCCCTCATAGCAGGATAATCCAAGTCAAGTGAAGATACTACGTTCCCCACATTTCACCAAAAATTTACGCATTTCGTGTTAATTGGCGGAACTCAACGCCGCCTTTTGTCTTCTTACTATAACGGAGAAATGGAATACCCGCTCGCCTGATCCTGTTCATAGTTAGACGCTGTCCCATTACGCTATGTTGATCTCAAAAATATATAAGGGCATAAAGTAGTAGCCACATGATTAGCAATGTAAACAGTTGAGAAGCGTTTATACGAATATGTCAGGTTGTTAATTTCATTATTCAAGTCTTGAAAAATAACAGATTTTTCTTCTTAATTGAACACATGCATTATCACTGAAATTTCTACTCCAGTCTCATTTTTTCACAGGTATCATTGTCATTAATAAATAATTGTATTTTTTTTTTAACTTCACGCTGTATCCCGCACATAGCAGGGTAGGCAGAAGGAACCTAGTGTTAAGACTCTCCGTTCTCCACTTTCCGCCGAATTCGGAGGCTTGCGTGTTAAGTGGTGGAACTTAACGCTGCGCTTTACCTCGACACCAGAGCGAAGAAAATGGAAATATAATTTCCACTCCTCGAGTGGGAATCGAACCCACAACCAGTCGTTTATAAGTCACACGCTTGTACCACTAGGCCAATTTATAATGTAAGAAACTTTTTTTTTTATTTGTCAATATTTAGAAATTATTATAATAATTAGAAATGCAAATTATTGATTTGAAAAAAAGAGTCCTCATGAGTTTCTTGTGTCGGCTCTCCTCAGGTTTAAAGCTTAAATAACTTTAGTAAACCGCTCATAAGATATTTGAAGTTCAAAAATAAAACGTGTATTTTTTATTATGAATAATATATTTATATATTTTAAATATATGTTTGACTTTGTCTTAGATAAAGCTAAACATTAACAAAATATACAAAAGTGTTTAGATGCTACACTTTAAGGATAAAGATTATCCTTCGAATGCATTATATAGAATACTTCTAATGAAGCATTCATAGCGTAACTGCTTAACATTTAACATACCTTTTGCTTATAATATTCTCAATTGTGTTGATTTCTTTCTACAAATAAAAAGAAAGAGATTGCGTATTGATATTGTTTTTATATTATTCGAAAGCTGTTTGAGTTGTTCAAAACAAGCAACAAAATTTTGTTATTTTTCTAAGATTACGATTAATTTAGATGTGTATAACTTTTACTCATAAAAAAGTATAAGGTCGTCGTGACTCATTGGGACAGCGTCTGACTATAACGCGACGGTTGTAGGTTCGATCGCTGATTATATTTAAATTTCTTGATTTTATTTCTTTGCTTTGGTACCTAAAATAAAGAGTGGCGTTATATTACCGCTACTCAACATGCAATGTCTCAATTTAGTGGGTGGAAAGTGGAAAGTTGGAAAGTGGAGGACGTTCTGAAACTAGGATAGGGTAGGAAAATACGTGAAGCTGTAGTTTAAATGCGAAAGTAAACACAAAAAGGTCTCATCACCATCAGTATTATCACCAAAATGACAAAAAGCAAGACAAGAAATAAACACCTAAAATTATAATTATAATAAAAACGTTTAAAATAACTTTATCACCCTCCCAGTCACGTCGGGGAAGTGATCGACGGAGAAGAATGACTTAGAAACAGCTGACATCCGCCATCCATAGAAATAAGCTTTTAAATTTCACTAATTAAGAGGCAGGATTTATTCAAACCGTTGAATTCAGGAGCCGGGAAACAAAACGTGATTGCTCGTCGACTTATAATTTAATGCAATTTACTTTTGAAGGGCATGGTTCAAGTTATAAGATGCTATTATCATATCTTGACTTCTCCGCGGGATATTTTAAGGGTGGACTTAGATGTAACTTTTGTGGAGAAACGGCTTAGATTATATCGATTATGGAATTTGCAAGAGGAGAATTTATTGGACTGTGTAAAATTTGTATGTGATTTTTGTATTTATTAAGATTAAGTTTCTCACTATTATATTAATAATATTAATAAATTTATAACATATTATATTAAAAAATTATATATTATAGATAACAAAAGCTTAAATACATGTAACAAAAAAAATCTATAAAACTATTTCATCTATCTTTGTCCATATACAAAAAGAAATATAGGATCCAAAACCGTTCCCTAAAGCACACCACACAAAGAATCGCATTTGGAATCAATTAAAACAGTACATAAGTACGTTCAATAAAGTAGATTTAGTATCTTTCCAATCCAATATCTCATAACATGCTCCATTCTAAAGGAAGGGTGTGGAATCCTCTTATTGCACACCGCTGGACTCGGGACCCTCGCTTCGTTAACGCTAATGCCGAGGGCTGACGGCTGCACTTTTCGGCATTTCGTCTCTGTTCTGAACTTTGGAATTCAAATCGATTTCCCTTTATATAGGCTGTGGCTTTAGTATATCGCCATTGTGGTTGCATAAATTCTGGAGATATTTCGCAAGGGGTTGCCAGTTTGGTTTGGTTTGATGATAGGTATGCTTTTGAACGTAAATTGTTGTAGCGGTATTGAAAAAGAGCAAGTTTTGTTCGTTATCATTTGAGGTGTAGTTTTAATGTAAAAAAGTTGGAAAAAGGTTCTGATGTTAGCAATATCAGATTATTGGGAAATAATTGATTATTATGCTATTTTCTTATGTTAATTAAGATATGCTCTGCAAATATATCGTAGTCTACATAATAGTAATAGTAAAAATGCCATAATTATATACAAACTATAGATTTTTGCTTTAACTTAATAATAAGTAGCAACACTGCTTTCTAGATAGTGAAAGACGAGTGTGGCCAGTCGTGGCGCAGTGGCACAAGCGTGTGACTGTAAACGACTGGTTGTGGGTTCGATTCCCACTCGAGGAGTGGAAATATTTAATATATCCATTTTCTTCGCTCTGGTGTCGAGGTAAAGCGCAGCGTTAAGTTCTGCCACTTAACACGTAAAGCCTCTGAATTCGACGGTGCGTGGGGAAAGGAGTGTCTTAACACTAGGTTCCCTCTGCCTACCCTGCTGTGTGCGGGATACAGCGTGAAGCTGAAAAAAAAAGAAAGACGAATTTCATCAAAATTGTACCTTAACACATCATAAAGAAACCTTTTACACAAAAGTACAAAAAAGTGAAATTAAGCTTGACGCTTTGTAGGTACGTACGTACTCGTGTTGTCAATTAGAATTCTTCGCGGTGTTCACAAGAAAAATCTCATTCAACTTCCTAATAAGAAATACCTCTGGACCTTGGAAGTTGGAGGACATTGGTAGTGACGTCACGCCCCAATTTCCCGTGTTTAAACGCCCAGACAATAATCAACGTTGTTATTATATTGTTTAATATTCATGACGCTGCTCTTACGCAAATGGTTTCACTTGTAGGCGCTGTTCTATTATAAGGATTAAGTTTATTTATGGTGATGTTGACTGGATTATTGATGATGTTATATTGATGATGAGATTATGATTCGGATGTAAGCAGGTTTGGTTTAGTATGGATGGTTGTAGCATTTCAATAAAAATGATATGCATCTTCTTTATTATATATTTTGTATGTTAAAATTTGTTTAACATATATCCAATGATTGTGCAAAATTTTGGATATTGCACCCAGCAATCAATGCCTTTGTTATTTTATTGTTTTTTTTTTGTGTAATAAAGCCTTAGAAAAATTGAAAAATGTACTATTTGAAATATCACACATTATTAGTATATCTTTAGTTCACAATATATTTATTTTTCACTACACACTTGTAATAGAGCACTTACATGCTCGATAGAACACGTAGATGGAACACTAAGTAAGACACTAAGTTAACTACTAACCTGAACACTGCGCGATGTATACCGATGGCGACACTTCTCATTGTAGTCAGCGAATTCCTTTCTTGCCAGATTTTTTTACCTTACCTTACATATCACATACCATTTTCTTTTTATATACACTCTGTTTTTCTTTCCAGTCTATCCAAGAATATATTCAATTAAAAACTTTCGCGATGAATTCCACGCCACGACAACAACATAAGATGCTTGTTATATAAAATTAGATAACTTGTTGCAGTTCAAACAAAATTTTGAATAAACGTCTTCGGAGCGAAATAAAACAAACAATTTATAGCAAAGCTAAAAGGGTGTAAAATCAATGTTTATATAAATCGTACCAAGTACAAACATTCGGTCGTTAGGTGAGTCCCTCAGTAAGAGGGACCCAAATGAGGCCCCTCTTAAGAGGGATTCCATAAAAGTTAAACAAGAGGGCACTGTTTTATAAATATGAAGATGTTCCACACAATATTGACACTGTTCTCAGCTGCAAAGCTCAGTAGCTTATCTTAATCTTATGACTGGAATAATGGTAAAAAGTAACTGCGAGTTTGAATTTTTCGTAATGGTTTTCATTGTTGGCCTATTTATGTTTGTTTCTAAATAAGATTTTTGTATTGGGACGGAAGCCAAGTAGAAACTAGAAATTGATTAGAACATTCTTTATTTTTTATCTTCGTGATGAAGTTAATACATAAACACCTGTATTAACGGTCATCCATACTTATATTATAAATGCGAAAGTCTGTGTGTTTGTCTGTCACGCTTTCACGGCTAATCTACCGGTCCGATTTAGATGAAATTTAGAATGAAAGTAGTAAAAGTGACTGGGTCTAACATAGGCTACTTATTTTTTCAAAAATCGACCTTTAAAAGGTAAGAAATAGGGGATGAAAGTTTATATGGAAAATCTAAACCGCTTGACCAATTGTAATGAATTTTGGTATAAATATAGTTGATAATCTGAGCTTAAACATAGGCTACTTTATTTTACAAAAATGCGCCCCCAAGAGTTGCAATATAATGAAATAGTTCACGCGGCGAAGCCGCGAGCGGGTCGCTAGTATACATATATAGTTATATGTATATCATACAAATCACCGCCATGATCTCACT
Source organism: Dryas iulia moderata (assembly GCA_019049465.1). Lineage (NCBI taxonomy): Eukaryota > Metazoa > Arthropoda > Insecta > Lepidoptera > Nymphalidae > Dryas > Dryas iulia. The sequence goes on along the minus strand of CM032431.1, from coordinate 13,253,755 downwards.
TCTGTATATACATAGCTTTCACGCTTTATTACGCGTATTCTGTGAAAAATGAATGTTAAGACACTCCGTTTTCCAAATTCCACGCGAATCCGAGTTATTGTTAAATGGTGGACCTCAATACTGTACTTTGTTTTGTTTGCGATAGCGGAGAAATGAAAATAATTTAAATATGAACTATCCACCGACTGACAGTGAAGCCCACAACCAATTGTCATTATAGTCAGACGCTGTCCCTCTGAGTTACGAGGGCTATGTGTATACTTGTTCTTTTTTAAAAATTACTAGTCTAAATAACTGAGTAGAGAACGGAATGTTACAACTCTAGATTTTTCTTGCCTGGTGAAAAAAGCGCAAAGCCAAAAAAGACTGATAATTATCACTTATATTATAATGTTATACTCAATAGAATACGAGGGATATATTGTAACCACAGAATTCTAAAAATATATAAATCTTATAAAAAATATAGTTTTCAACCAAAATTGCACATCATACATAGATATAGTACAATAGTTTAATTTAACATTATACAATTTCAATAGTTATATTTAGTTAGTCAAACAGATCGGTTCTTCAAACAAGAAAATTAATATGGACACGTTTAAAATTAAATTACATTCGTGTTTCAACACTAAAATTAAATTATGTAAAAAGAAAACGGAATAAAGGAATCGACATCGCAATTAATGGTTTTCCGAGTGGGAGTCCGAACGAATGGCATGGGAAACATTGTTACTGGGTAAAGTGCATTTTTTGAATAAAAAATTGTGTGTTCACTTCAAATTATTTGCTGGAGTGAAATCTTTCTTTGTTTGTACAAAAAACGTAAGTTATATGAGTTATATGGGATTTGTTTGATCGTGATTCTTTCGTTAGTTTTATTTTCGTGTTTTTTTAAGATGTATTTTTTTACGTCTAGCTGCCAAGCAGTGGTCCACAGACCACCAGTGATCCGCAGAATGCATAAAGTGGTCCGAGAACGATTTTAAATTTAGCGGGTGTTGGTAACCGCGCAGTGAGCGACAGGAGTAATTGCACATTAATTCATTGATATTATAAAATAAGTATGTCAGTTTACATACGGAAGTTAGGATGTCCTAAAGTATGTTTTAACAATTCGCAAAAAGTATAGGATTTGACTACTTGTTAACAATAGTGCCACGACAACCTCGCAATTGACATAAATTTCTCATTAAATAATTTTTAATTTTATATAATTTCTTCAGAACTTTTTAAGTAAAGTTTTCATTTGATTATTACAGTTTATTTTTATTATACCTACATACATACATGTAAATACATATAAAAGTGGTCCGTGATGAAAAACTGGTTGGGAACTCCTGGTCTAGCAGGATATGTGGAGAGATGCTAGTGTAAAGACACACCATTTTCTACTTTCTGCCTGAATTCAGGGCATGGCGGGTTGAGTGACGAAAATTTTAATATAATTGATCTCCCTAGTGGGAATCGCATACTCGGTCATCGTAGTCTTCTTAGTATAATAGCTTAAAATACTTGTGAAATTTTCGTTTAAAAATAGTATTTGGCTTCATTAACATATCAATTTTCTAGTATTAATGTATCACGTGGACTTAATTACTCCCAGACAGCAATTACATACTCGTATTAAAATTAAATTTCATTCTGAGATTGATTCTAAGGCAGTTTCCGCTTTCCACTTGATTGGGACTTTATGTGTTGATTTTAATATTTATATCATTAAAAAAATAAAACATCATTAAATAAATAAATGAAATTCTTAAGCTATTAAGTAAAAATGTAACTTTACCAAACTTTTCCTCTAATATTTTGCATAATCTACCATTCCCCACAGATTATTACAAAGAATGACTTTCCTGTATCTTCACGGATGGACGCCCTTACCTGACGTCTTAATAATACATCCACTCGACTCGAAAGATAACTGTAGACGCTTACAATACCTATTATAAATCCATTAATTGAGCTTTCCTATTTTATTTTACAATTTTTTCTTAAATATTTGGTATATTTTATAAATGAAGTGGGTAAAAACTTCTCGTTTGTTTTTTGATGTGTGGCTTTGTACTGTATAGCAGAGTAGTTAGAAAGAAAAGAGTACTACCAAGAGGAAATCTAATTTTGCAAATTTCTCAATATATAACAATATTATATAAATAAACCTTTTTTGAAGTTTTAAACACTTTTTTCTTCTTTGCAGGGTCACTCATCTTGAACTTAGTCCCACATTATTCCCTGTGAACTTAGTCACAACACATTGCGTTCTCCGCTTTCCTATCAAAATCGAAACATTGTCGCACTTTATACAGAACGAAAATGAAAACAATTTGAATATAATTCATCCTCCCGAATGAGAATCGAACTGACAATCATATCGTTGAAAATTAAATGGCCTCATACTATTACAAAATTGATAGATTTGTCGCTTTTAGTATTTAATACTAGTAAACTTTGTCTTTTACTTAAAGTTATTTAGACGAACACTTTAAAAGTTATCACGATAGATACGAATTGAGCGCCTTCCCACGCCTGCTGTGAGTCTAACTGTAATTGTCAACAAGTAAAATCAGTATAGAAGTATTATGTAAAGTTAAATCTGTCTCTGCCTAGTATTAGATTAGTAGATTACTAGGTTATAATGAAATTTATTATGGACAGTCTGTAATTTTAGCAAGGTTGTAATATACAGAATACTCTCTTATTTCCCTTGTAGAAAAAACCGCGAGCCAAAGCTAGTATTAGTATAGATTTTAGATTTAAAAAATGTATAAAAAAGTCTTTATTTAACTTATAGAAAAATAATCATGTTATATTTTTGCGGTAAGTCCGTAAAAAATCGATATAAATAACCATTATAAACGATAAATCATATTATATTAATTACAAATCGAATCAACCCCGCAAATGCCTCCAGCTGGTCATTTGTACCCCATTGTAATACAAAGTTTTATGTTAATACAACGCTGTACTTTCATTATTAATGAACACCAAACACGCCAGGCATTGGCCAACTCTACTTTGATAGTCCATAAATTTATTTTATGTTAGATTACTAAGTTAATTTCAAGTTATGATAGTCAGTAAGTGGCAGTTATGAGCCGTAATGTTACGGAGTGTGGTATTAGAAACTGCTATGCAGGACATGGTTTTCGTCAATCTTGATTGTATTACGGACCGTCTGGAAGTATTTTGGTTTGGGGAAAAAGTTTGTGTGGCGAAGTGGTTTTTCAACTGTGGTACATGTGGACTTGTGAGGATTATGGAATATGTTTGATTGAAAGTAATAGTATTTGTTTTCTTTTTAACATTTTTTAAAGTTACACTTAGGGAAATTAAAAAAGACATTTAAAGAATCTTTAAATGTATTTTTTTAATAGTAAAAAATTGTGTTTATAATATTTTTTAATTAACGCTTGACGTTCGCATTATTCAATAGGCTGTTTATCTATTATGCACTATTAAAATATGTAATTTTTGTGTATCAGATTTTTTATTACTATTCTGAAAGGTAAGATTATAAGAAATTATAAAATTAAGAAGTAATAAATTTGTTTATTGTTCGTTTTTTAATATTATTAAATGGTTTTTGTTATTATTTATTATTACAAGAGGAAATCGCAATAATACGGTTATTGATTCGAGGAATGCTTGAAAATATTTTGCATCCAACAGTATTTTTTAAAAGCCATATTTTAATTTGTATAAACATTTTCCGATATAGCATGAAGACAAAAATAATTCATATCGCCGAAGTGTTGTGTGTACAGACACCTCCACCCCCAAGGCCGGCAACACATCCACAACTCTAACGTTGTGGATGTTCATGGGCGAAGATAACCATTTACCATCAGATGGTTCTGCAGCCCGCTTGCCCCCTTTTTCAAATAAAAAAAAAATCACTTTACCATTTTTATTTGAATTGCCGAAGGATTATTCTTTTTAAATTTCTCTACATAGAATACACAACTAATAATAAAAACTAAACTATTTTTTTAAAATTAAACACAAGATTACTTAATGCTTTAACAGTAGTGCATAGAAGATAGCTGCAAAACACTGTACACAGAATAAATAAACTTCTCCAACAAAATTTTGTCTTTTATTTACGTATCGCTAACTTAACCCGCTTCAATCTGACAGGGGACTGATTGTACCAGGTGCGCTTGAGGACGCGAAGTGACGTCACTATTCACTAACGCCGAATAAATTGTTCAACTGAACCGTTTTCGGGGCTCCTTAATAGGATGTCAGGCGGCAATTTAATTATGTGGTGTGGGTGATTTTCGTACCCAATTGCGTGGGTTAGGGTTTGATTCTGGTAATTTTTCTTTGTGGAAAAAATATCCTGTTAAAAAGGTCCACTTCGGTGTATGTGAGATTAAGGTTATTGAAAGGCTGTAGGATGTGTACAAAAGACTTAGAAATATATTGTTTGATGGATTGGAATGATTGTTTCTTTTTGCAAAAATATTTTTGTTACAGAAGTTTTCTTATATTGATATTAAAGTATATAGTTTTTATAAAGTAGTAAAGCTATAAATGGATATAAAAAGTAAAATTATGTAAATTAACATAATAGTAAATGACTTTTTAAGGCTGGTGTATCGCAGCTGATAAATGCGAAGGTTGTGGGTTCGATTCATACTCGAGGGAATGATTATATATTATTTTCATTTTAAATTAGGCCGAAAGTAGAAAATGCAATGGAAACGTTTTCACATTAATTTCTCTCTCACTACCTTGCTATACGGATAAAAACGTGAAGGCGCAAGAAACCTACTTTAAAGAAATGCCTATTTTTATAAATTTAATTTGAGTTATATTAAAAATGTTCAATATTTCATGAAATTTCTACCTTTTTTATTTAAAATTAAAGTTATTCGTAAACAGTTTTAAAGTATTAAACGATAGTTTACTATATATGTATGAGTATATTGGATATAAAATTAAACGAAAAGCCTCGCGAAAATGAAAAAAAACGAATGAACGATTTTTTTTTTAATTTTCACGAAATTAAGAATTATTACCAAAATTAGAAAGAATGATAGTATACCACATGTATTTATTACAGCTATAACTGAGCGCTATTTAACGCGACTATAAAACTAACAACAATTTTCATACTTAGAACTTATACTGCATTTGCTTGCTGTAAGTAAATTTAGTAATGATACTGCTAATATATCTTTATGCCGGTATCGTGGCGTATACGAGTGGGGTCTAACTGTAAACATAATTGGTATCCGGTTTGATTACCACTTTTTTTGATACCACGCTGTATCCCTTTTTTCGAAATATTATTCAGTATGTCTATATAGGCTATAAGACTGCTGAAAAGTAAATTGGATTCTTAAAGTTTTCATTGCAAAAACTGCTAAAGAACGTCCACGTTGCTTTCATAAATAATTAGAGAAAATTAGTAGAAAATGTTTATTGAGAAAAATAACTTCAATTCATACTAGATGCCATTAGTCTTAAACTTAAGTTTCTTTTCCATTTTCTTGATAAAAAGTTATCAGTGTGGCTCTCATATTTAAATTTTATTATGTAGCGATATATTTCTTTGATAATTAAGACAAGTGGCCAGTCGTGGCTCAGTGGCACAAGAGTGTGACTGTAAACGACTGCTTGTGGGTTCGATTCCCAATCGAGGAGTGGAAATTATATTTCCATTTTCTTCGCTCTGGTGTCGAGGTAAAGCGCGGCGTTAAGTTCCGCCATTTAAGACGCAAGCCTCCGAATTCGGCGGAAAGTGGGGAACGGAATGTCTTAACACTAGGTTCCCTCTGCCTACCCTGCTGTGTGCGGAATATAGCGTGAAGCTATAAATAAAAAAAATAATAATAATAATTATGACATTATGTTGAAATATTTGCTTGATTATATGACGAGTTAAAAAAATACAATATATGAGCGATCTATTTCAGGCAACTTTGACGTAGAGATGGATGTCAAAATAACTTAAATGAGAAAAAAAGGAATTATTTTTCTTACAGCTACTTATCTTCCCAACATTGCATACTTGGCAGAGAGAACCTAGTGTCAAGACACGTCAATCTCAACTTTCTCCTTGATATCAAGACGTTGCATATTGAATAGTAATTTTGTACCTACCTAGGAAAATGAAAATGGATTATATTTTCTTCCGAGTGAAATTGAACTAACTAATAATTGCTATGGTCTTATTTTACAATATAAAAAACTACATATACCTGACATATAAACGTTAGTTATGTACTAACAATATACACCCCGTGCCTTATCTTCACATATTCACGTTAAATTCAAAATCATCAAAAGCACATTTCCCTTACATTTGTGTTTATTATAAAAATACAAGTTCGGTTCGTTGAGGCGTGAAGTTCAATTCACATTGTCGCTGAGAGCTTCGTCAATATTTAAGTTTACCCTTCTTCGTGACGCTCTGTGTATAAGCTCGGGTACTATTGCCTTTGCCGTGTTCATTTGAAGGGTTAAGCCTATTGGATTATTTGCTAAGTAGTAAAGTGTTTTCTTAGACTTCGCCTTTTAGGCATTCGAGATAAGAATGCTTTATTGTAGGTGTGCTGGAATTCATTGTAGATCTGTGCGTGATCGTTTCAGAAGTGTTGGTGTTTGTGTTAATATAGTGATTAGTGCTGCCATCTATAATAAGGAATGTAAAACGATTTCTGGAGGTGAGCGGTATTACATTTTGTAGCGGTTCATTAAGTCGCATGGATCATAAGTTTCAGGCACTTCTCCGAACTCCCCTCTTTTCAACACGATGGGCAATGGCGTCGCCAGTCCATGGAATGAGTCTAAGGAAAGAAGAAGAAACAGTTGGCGATAGAACCCTAAAATTTGACATTTAGGTTTCTCAGGGCATATAGCAAAGCCTAAGTCTAAAGCCTAGTCCTGTCCTGTCGTCGACGTACATAAGTCATAATATTGTTAGTTATTTTGTTCTTGACTACCTTAATTAAAGATACTGATTCATTTAAAGAATTTGGACCCAACATTGAATCCACCATCATTTACAGTACTAAAAATGTAATAATACGTACCAAAAATATAACCAAAAAATTATAATTTAGATAAATATTTACTATAATATTATTTAACAATATCAATAATTTACTCAATTTCACCAAACGAAACGAACAGCAAACAAACAAAACAATTTCTACAAATTGTAATGAACAAACGATCGCCGGACAGGGTGGAATCACAATTTGTATTACAAACAATATGTCGGATTAGAGCAACTAATAATTACCGTTTCGGGGTTATTAATGAGCCACTATTAATTAATTTAGTGATGGCGACTCTATGGCTTTAGAACAATATGTGACTGACAAACTATCAGATACATACATAAACGTAAATGAAATTGATTTGAATTTGAAAATTCAGTTTATATGAAGTCATCAGTTTATATGATAGCGTTTGAGTGTATACGAGATGGTAGTAGGTTATATTTCCACACTGGGGAGTTGTTACATTTATTTACTTTTAAAGCTACATTTCAATGTTACATTTATTTATAAAGATCCGCCACTTAACACGTAATGCCTCCGCAATAGGCGGAATATGGGAAATGGTGTGTCTTAACACTAGGTTCCCGCTGCCTACCCTGCTGTATGCGGGATACAGCGTGAAGCTAAAAAACATTTATTTTAATTCAAGGTCAAACTATCAGATACATACATATGCATAAATTAAATTGATTTGAGTTTTGAGGTTTAGTTTATCAGAATGGAATGGCATGGAATGGAATGTCAGTCATATTTTTATATAATATTCCATTCTGAAGATAACGTATAAAGATAGATGTAAAATATGAGGCACTAAGCATTTTCACTATCAAGATGTTCGAATCCAAATGCATCCAAATTTTTATAAATTCTCTAAAAACGTTTTACTAATTTCCATAAGTATTTTAAAGCGAAAATAATTATAAATACAATGTCACATCAAATTAAAATCTATTAACAAATTACTTGCAATATCTTTGTTCACTTTAAGTCTTCATAATACTCCTCATACTTTAGCGAGCGTACCTTCTACCTATTTCACTCCATTCACTTCAATACAATTTACATAAAAGTTGCGATTCCGCGACGTTTCTTAATTATTTCCCATTGAAACTTCAGAAAATCCGACAATAAACATGCTAATGGTGATAAGAGATGGCTGTTTGAAACAATATTGGAGAGAAAATGTCAGTCCCTTTTACTGTCTTTACTGACAGTTTTAAAACTTACTGACAGTCGTTTGTATATTGATAAGTGGTTAAGAAAGTTTTACTGTTAAACAAACAAATAATAACTAATCTGTCCCGTGGGGGGACGGGTTAAGAATACAATTCCCCCCCGCCGCTGGGTAGCGTCCCGTAAAAGGCGGGTAACCCAGTAGTTTGGTGGTAGGAGATTCGTTCTCCGACTGGCTCGCGACCACTATCATGTCAAAGACGAACCGCCAAATATCTTATGATGTGTTCCGGTTCGATGGCATGTAAGCCAGCTCTCCCTATTCCCACCATTCTCATCCTTCCTCCCTCCTTCTGTCCTACATCCCCAAGGCTGGCAACGCATCCATAACTTTAATGTTGTGGATGTCTATGGGCGAAGGTAACACCAGGTGGGCCTTCAGCTCGTTTGCCTCCTTTATTCTATTAAGAAAAAAAAACTAAATGTTTTAAAAATATAATTATATTGTTGTATTTATAATTTTAACTAAACATTTTCAAGTTTCAGTGTTCGTTCGAAGATATGTGATAAGTGATGATTTTAACTTTGATTCTCGAGCGGGATTCCTTTGAATTTTCTTTATTATCAATAACCTTTTTAAGTGTGAGTCTGTGAGGCCATCTTGTTGTAGTAGGACAGTGTTTAACTGTAACCGCGTGTATTTGTTATGAAACAAGCAAAATCTTTATTACGTAAACACAAGGTAGATGCATTCCATTCCATCCGTACTACAGACAGAGGTTATTCCACTACGCTGAAAGCGGAAAAATAAGCTGGAAATAGATAGTGGAAAACAGAGTGTCTTAACACTTGATTCTCTTTGTCTATCCGGCTAAAGTAAAAAGTGTGAATACCTATTATAATTTTTTTAGCTTTACGCTGTATCCCGCACACAGCAGTTTTTTCTTAAAATAGTCCATATCTTATGCATCATACAACTTACTTATTATACCTACTTGCCATACATATATATATCTACTTCTATAATAGTTCTTTTTACTTCACCAAATAATAAATCGTGTCGTCGTCCAGTGGCACAAGCGTGTGACTGTAAACGACTGGTTGTGGGTTCGATTCCCACTCGAGGAGTGGAAATTATATTTCCATTTTCTTCGCTCTGGTGTCGAGGTAAAGCGCGGCGTTAAGTTCCGCCACTTAACACGCAAGCCTCCGAATTCGGCGGAAAGTGGGGAACGGAGTGTCTTAACACTAGGTTCCCTCTGCCTACCCTGCTGTGTGCGGGATACAGCATGAAGATAAAAAAAAAAATATAAAAAAATAATAAATGAACCAAAATCGAATCTGCTAATACCTCAAACCAAAATTTCTACCCAAAGTAACAAGTGAGATCTTTATAACGTGAATACAAGATTGATGCTAAGTGTAATCCATTCCAATTATAAATGAAAGTTAGTATTGAATCCGAGTTGGTTAGATTTAACTTGGAAATTAACAATTTTGTGCTGAACTTTAATTAATATTAATAATACTGTCGTCGCGTTATTAGATTGTATGTATTAGAGGATAAAAGATGGTAGTGGGTTCGAGTCTGGTGTGTGGTAATAATTTTATTTGAAATATTTTTACTGGTCTAGTTAGATTGAGTGCGGTGTTGAGTTATGCCAATGAGCAGGCATATCTATGTTGACAGAAAGATGACATAGTTATTGTTATATAAAAATCTACACATTATTGTTATTTTAATTTATTTTCATTACTATTGTTATTTTAATTTATATACTGAAATACAAATACATATCTATTGTATTTGTATATAAAAATACGTTATTATTTATTCATTTGAAAAAGAAATTGATACATATGTATATCTATAATTTGTTAATGTATGATGTAAAAATAAAAGCGGGTAGTTTCACTTTATCCCTGCTAGGGTAAGCAGAGATCCTAGTGTCGGAACTCTCCACTTTGCGCCTAAAATCTCGAAAATACATGTTAAGTAGCGAAACTTAACGCCGCGCTATACCTTAGATACCAGAGCGGAGAAATAAAAACAATATAAAATTATTACGCCATGTGATAATCGAATCCACAGCCAGTCGCGTTTACAGTCACACTATGTGCCCTTGCGCCGCAACTGGCCTCTCACCTTCTCCCGTCTCTAAAAGAAAATTACTTTATTACTATAAATCTACTTTCCTTAGCTTTATTATATACCATCCTAGCTTAAAATAATCACCCATTAGCTATTATTTAGATACAAAAAATACATACTTGCATAATTTCTAGAAGCACGAAGCACTCTGACAATCAGCATATTCATTCCACAGGTACACACTCGTCCATACATGTGTACATACAAGTACGTCCTAAGACAATAATATGAAACTCTTGTTTATGTTATATCTGAGCAAGGTATGCTTAGTACAGTTGTATTATTATAATGCTCTATTTAACATATGGAGCCATGAGTGGTTCAAGAGGACAAGGTTTAATGTAATTGGTTGTGAGTTCGATTCCCACTTCAAGAAATGATTATATTTAAATTATGTTTATATCTCTGATATGGTAAGACTGAATACGGCGTTGAGTTCCTCGTTAAGGCTCAAATGCAATGGAACCTACCGGCGTATATAAAAACCGATACATGTTATCTATGTTGCGGATACATCATATATTTATGTATTTAGTTTTATATCTCTAGAGAGAACTAAGAGTGTCAAGATACTTTGTTCTTTACTTTCCTCCAGTGTTCAAGACATTGCGTAGTGAATGGCAGAGTCAAAGTCAAAGTCAAATAATTTTATTCAAAATAAGAAGTTACAAGCTTCATTTTTTGCTTCAGAATTCAACAAGGTGCTTTTTCCCAACATAGTGGTATAACAGTGGTTTTTAGATGTTCTATATCAAAGTGTATACCCATCTGTTATATGATAATAATAAATAAATAAAAAAAAAAGCAATAAATTTATTTTTCTAATATTCCTGCGAACAGGAATCAAACCTACGACCAATCGCATTTACACGCTGTCTTACTGTACTACGATGGCTACAATATGGTAATTAATAAATTTTAATATATTAAAAAAAAATTGTGGCCAGTCGTGGCCTAGTGGCACAAGCGTTTGACTGTAAACGACTGGTTGTGGGTTCGATTCCCACTCGAGCAGTGGAAATATTTAATATTTCAATTTATCTTCGCTCTGGTGTCGAGGTAAAGCGCGGCGTTAAGATCCGCCACTTAACCCGCAATGCCTCCGAATTCGGCGGAAAGCGGGGAACGGAGTGTCTTAACACTAGGTTCCCTCTGCCTACCCTGCTGTTAAGCTAAAAAAAAAATGCACGTGGTTATTTATTTGTGAGTTCTTTTCTCTCTCGGAGGAGTGATTACATTTAAATTATTACAAGTAAAACACTCCATTCTCCAGTTTTCACCTAACGAGATATTTGTACTGAGTAGAATTCAACATCGTAGTTTATCTTTGGTACTTAAGCGGAGAAATGAAAATAAGAATAATTCATACCACTCAGTAAAAATCGAACTCTCAACTATCGCATGTAGTTAGACTGCGTCACAAAAGCCAACATAGGCTTAACTTATTTAGCAGCGTCAAGATGCTAAACTTATGCGCTTGTTACAATTTATTATTGTTATTATCATTGCTGTAAAAATATTCATACAAACTTTTACTACCCAAAAGATCTTTTTAAGAATTCTGTTTATTATTTTAAAAGAATCCGTTGTGGGCCAGTTGGTCAGTGTCTGATTTTAAAAGCGATTGTTGCGGGTTCAATTCCCACTCGGGGTAATAATAACATTATTTGATATACTAAATGATCATTTGTTTGTTCTAGTACCAAATACAAATCACAGTGCTGAGTTCTGACACTCAACACGCAAAGGTCGGCAAGTGGAGAACAGAGACCTCTTTACAGAGGGTCTCTCTGCCTAGCCCACTATGCGAAAAAAGCGTTTAGCTGCGTTCTACAAATATATTTTAAGTGTTATTAACATTCTTAAAACACTAAGTAAAATCATTAAAATACTAAGTAAAACCAAAAGCAAAGCTTAGTATTAATTATGGTCACGCAGACAAAACACGATCAACAAACATGTTCCAACAAAAAAATTCTTCCACCGAATATTCCTACCTCTTTTTCCCTCACATTCCCTTTAACGTCCTCAAATACTAAAGAGCTCAGAACTTAGTGTTGGCATTTTTGTTTCCTACCATTTAAAATTCACGTTAATTGGACATTTGTTCGTGAATTCGCTGACTTTTCCTTGGACTTGCAGACTAATTTTGATTATTGCTGAACGTTTTTTGATTGTAATTTGAATGGAGTTTTAGGAGCAAGTTTTACAAACGAATTTGAAGTAAGAATATGATCAATTAGTTTGGGGTAAAAAATTAGATTTATTTTAAAAATGATGAGTTAAAAAAAAGTTTTTACGACACTTCTTCATTTTCACCTGCATTCAAAATATAGCGTTAAATAAATTAAAAGAAAAAAAATTAAATAAAAATAAATATGACAAAAGAGATAGAGAGGGTGAAAAACCAGAAAGAAATAAAAAAAATACAAATTTCAATAAAAAGCAAAAAAAAATAAACATATTTAAGAAAATTTAAGAAAAATACAGCTTCGCGCATTTTTCCACACAGCGGGGTCATAGAGAACTTAGTGTCAAAACACTCCTTTCCCAAAATTACGCCTGAAAATCAAGACATTTTGCATGTCGACTGGCGGAACTCAACGCCGTGCCGTGCGCATAGTGAATAAATTAAAATTTATATATAATCGTTTCTTTACTGGGAATTAAACCCACTACCATCACTTTACACTAAGATGCTGCCACATACAGAAGCTATCTTCGGACGGCGGTATATATTTATTGTATTCTATGAAAATAGAAGAATAAGTGAAAAAATTGGCTAAACTTACTAAAATTTATCTCGAAGTAAACTTGGTCTTTATTGCCATTAGTAAATTAAAACGAATGTTTCTCATCATTGCCAAAATCTTAAGTATACAAGTGTTTTATATCAAAATAAAGAGAAAGCAGCTCGGTGTTGGTGTACTCAATTAAAAAAATGATAATTTGTTTCTATATACTTAATAAATCCTTAATAAAAAAATGATCATTTACATGAATACCTTAAATTAATTTGAATGGTAATATAATCCTGGCGCAGTGTGACAGCATTTAAAAGTAAACTTGAGACAATTTTGGGTTCGATCCTCACTCTGGAGTCTAGACTGACGTCAGATTCCCTAGAGAATCAGTATATTTAAATTATTATTTTAATATGTTTGCTTTTTAACAATAATAGCTTCACGGTGTATCCCGCACACAGCAGGGTAGGCAAAGGGAACCTAGTGTTAAGGCACTCTGTTCCCCACTTTCCGCCGAATTTGGAGTCATTGCGTATTAAGTGGCGGAACTTAACGCCGCGCCTCACCTCGGCACCAGAGCGAAGAAAATGGAAATATTAAATATTTCCACTCCTCAAGTGGGAATCGAACCCACAACCAGTCGTTTACACGCTTGTGCCACTGGGCCACGACGGGCCACAAATTACAATTATAATATGTTTGCTCTGATAAGATAAATAGTAGCCACCACTCAACACGTAATCTCGATTTAGGCGAAAAGCGAAGAACGAAGTGTCTTACTACGGTTCTCACTTTCTTCCCTCAAATGCGGGATAAAGCGTGAAAATAAAAAAAAGGCATACAAACGAATAGAACACTCCATATATCTAAATTATTAGATCTCAACAATCCACTCTATTATCGTGCCCTCTTCCCTTGCAAATTTGATCAGCGATGACAATAACGTGCGTTGGTTAACTCCGCTAGGGCCGGGGGTTCCACAGACAGACAGACAAATAATCTAATTTGCTATGTAATGTGCATATTGAAATGGTTGTAATAGCGGTTCTTTTTAAATAGGAATGGAGATTTGATCCTTTTTAATGTTTTGTTGTTCGATAGAATTTATAAATAGAGAGAAACAGATTCACGTTTATGCCTGGATAACAGAGTTTGCAGAGAGAACTAAATTAAATTAAAATTAAATAGCTTCACGCTATATCCCGCACACAGCAGGGTAGGCAGAGGGAACCTAGTGTTAAGACACTCCGTTCCCCACTTTCCGCCGAATTCGGAGGCATTGCGTGTTAAGTGGGAACTTAACGCCGCGCTTTACCTCGACACCAGAGCGAAGAAAACGGAAATATTAAATATTTCCACTCCTCGAGTGGGAATCGAACCCACGTTTACAGTCACACGCTTGTGCCACTGGGCCACGACTGGCCACAACTGGCAGAGAGAACTAATTGTTAAATAATATTTTTGTTCAATTTTTGTGGGAAATCAAGACGTTCTATGTTGTGTGGCGTAGCTCAATACCGCGTTGTGCCTTACCAAAACAGAAAAAATATTATAATGATTTACCCAGTGGAAATCAAACCCACGTTTGCTGTTGCTGACCCCTACTCCAGGATAATTTGAAATTTAAAAAAGAGAACCTAGTGTTTAGACACTCTGCTCTTTTCATGGTGCGTGTTAGGTACCAGAGCAAAGAAATAAAAAATAATAGTGTAATTAGCATTCCCCCCGAGTGGAAACAGAATCCACAACCATCGTTTACAGTCAGATCCTTATCCACTGCGCCACGACGTCCTCGACAGCATACCTACATATATGTTATGTTTTAAAATGATTTAGAAGTCAGCACAATATAGTAATTCAGCTCAATACCAGTACCATTGCACTGGCTGAGTGCCCCGCTATACGCGAGTAGACTCTGCAAAAAGTGCTTACCAATTGAATAATCCATTTTGTTTGGTTGCAAGTTATGGGCAAGAGGCGATTTAACAGAAGAGATTATATTTTAGATCAGATTATTAATTTAAAGTTTTGTTATTGGTTTTCGCGACAGGATATGGAGTCGATTTCCACTACAGGAATTTAAATGTTTTATATGTCATTTACTTCGCCTTGGTGTCGTTGCAAAGCACGGCGTTAAGTTTCGCCACTTTACACGTAATACCTCCAGAATTCGGTGGAAAGCAGGGAACGGAGTGTCTTAACGTGAGGTTTAACAACGTGAAGCAAAAAAAAAATATTGATAGTATTGAGACTATGGGACGATGGTGCAATAAACAGTGTCTGGCTGTAAATATGAGTGATTGTGGGTTCTATTCTCACTTGGGGAAATGATTATATTTTAAACTATTTGCATTGATTCGCTCTGACAAGAAGATAAACCGCTGCGACAAGTACCGCCACATAGCACTCAATGTCTTAATTTTTCGAAGGAAGTAGAGAACGAAATGTCTGTACACTAGGTTCTGACTAAACTGCTACGCGGAAAAGAGTTAAGCTGCATTTATTAATAAATGTTATTTTTAAAAAAGTTGGTTTGAATTATTATTAAAAAGTATTATTAAAAATTAAGTAGTGTCAGTCAAATGAGAAGCTATTGACAATATAGGCTTTGACTTACTTTCAAAAAAAAAATTAGAAAACTTTAAAAAGCAGGAAGTTTTTTAACACTAATTTATTTCAACACAAGACATGCATATAAAACTAATTTTAATTTATTTTAATTTTTTTTTAGCTTCACGCTGTATCCCGCACACAGCAGGGTAGGCAGAGGGAACCTAATGTTAAGACACTCCGTTCCCCACGCACCGCCAAATTCGAAGGCATTGCGTATTAAGTGGCGGAACTTAACTAACTTTGCCTCGGATACCAGAGCGAAGGAAATGGAAATATTAAATATTTCCACTCCTCGAGTGGGAATCGAACCCCACAACCAGTCGTTTACAGTCGTTTACACACGTTCGTGCCACTGCGCCTCGACTGGCCCCTTACTTTATTCTAAATGTTATTTTAAAATTGTTCTTGCTGATGTATACTTGGCCCATTCCGCTGAACACAAACCGAGCAGGCGGTCCATATGGTTCTGCCAAAATATATTAAGGATTAATACGAGTTTTTGTTATTTTTTGTTATAAATATATTATATTCAAACTATAATATTTGGTGGCCAGTCGTGGCCCAGTGGCACAAGAGTGTGACTGTAAACGACTGGTTGTGGGTTCGATTCCCACTCGAGGAGTGGAAATTATATTTCCATTTTCTTCGCTCTGGTGTCGAGGTAAAGCGCGGCGTTAAGTTCCGCCACTTAACACGCAAAGCCTCCGAATTCAGCGGAAAGTGGGGAACGGAGTGTCTTAACACTAGGTTCCCTCTGCCTACCCTGCTGTGTGCGGGATATAGCGTGAAGCTATTTAATTTATAAATATATTATATTCAAACTATGGACACGTCAAGTGTAAAGTTAACTAATATTTATATGTAAAAATGTTCAATGTTTCATTTTTTGTTAGTAGAAATATGTCAGGAAGTAAATGAATATACAATGTTATAAAGATACATCTGTTTCAAAGTCTTTCCATTTTTTATCAATTGGTTTTATATATTTTTTAAATAGTGACACGACGTTTGATTGTTAAGGCCATTGGTTGTGGTTTCGATTCCCATTGGGAAGATTAAATTTATCATATCTAGTTCTAGTAAAAAGACAAAGCACAGCATTGAGTCCACCCACTTAGTTCAGGCGTAAAGTGGTAAATGGTGAGTCTTGACACTAGGTTCTCTCTGACTGTACTATGCGAGTAAAAGAGTGAATCTGGAAATATATAAAATGTACTTTTACATAAAATATACTAGTACATATACTTTTAAACATTTGTAAAGTGTTATTCCACACTTAGAAAAATTGAAAAAGAGATTTAAAGAAAACTTTTAATGTCCACGACTGGCCCCAGATATATGTAATATTTGGGGCCATTCGTGGCGCAGTGGCACAAAGTGTGACTGTAAAGCGACTGGTTTTGGGTTCGATTCCCACTCGAAGAGGGGAAATATTTAATATTTCCATTTTCTTCGCTCTGGTGTCGAGGTAAAACGCGGCGTTAAGTTCCGCCACTTAACACGCAATGCCTTCGAATTAGGCGAAAAGTGGGGAACAGAGCGTCTTAACACTAGGTTCCCTCTGCCTACCCTGCTGTATGCGGGTTACAGCGTGAAGCTAAAAAAAATGTACATATATATCTACAATCAAATATTTTTGGCTATATTTAATAATTATTTTAGGAGCATCACGTGTGCGAACAAACGATGCGATAATAGTGCACATTATTAGGGCGTCTCCACCGCAAAGGGTATATGTGACTTCGTTACGTCAATCCATCTTGTGACAGACCTCCCCTTTAAGTTACCCTTTGTATATAATTAAATATCGACTATGGTATGAAATTATTGTATTTTGAAAATAATTTGAAATAATTGAATAATGTAATAATGTTTATTTATCTTTTAATGTCTTGACGCTTTTTCCGCATAGCAGGGAGAGAACCTAGTGTCAAAACTCTCCTTCAGTGGAGAAACTTAATGTCACACTCTTGTCTTACTAGAGCGTGGAAATAAAAATAATTTAAGAGTATCATGCACCCGACTGTAGATTCACCCGTGGGGGGACGGGTTAGAATACAATTCCCCTCTGTCGCTGGGCAGCGTCCCGTAAAAGGCGGGTAACCCAGTAGCTTGGTGGTAGGAGATTCGTTCTCCGACTGGCTCGCGACCACTATCATGTCAAAGACGAACCGCCAAACATCTGATGATGTGTTCCGGTTCGATGGCATGTAAGCCAGCTCTCTCTCCCTATTCCCACCATCCCCATCCTTCTTCCCTCCTTTCCTCCACCCCCCCTTAAGGTCGGCAACGCATCCACAACCTTTCTAATCTTGTGGATGTCCATAGGCGAAGGTAACTACTCACCATCAAGTAGAATAATTATTTTCGAATCCACAACCATCGAGCTTACGGTTAAGTATACTGTAAATCTAAGAAATTTTGAAAATACTTGTGAAAAGTTAATCTACGTACAGATAATTATTACATTCAACAGAAGTAACAGTAACAAATTAATTAATTAATTAGTATTAAATATGAAATTTACATATTATTTTGTATAATACTTATCTTTAGTTCTGAGTAATTACTATATATTTCAATGTGATTTAACAGCTAACGTAAAATCAAATAGTATTAAAAAAAAATTATGGAGTGTTTATTTTTTTTTTCAGCTTCACGCTGTATCTTGCACACAGCAGGGTAGGCAGAGGGAACCTAGTGTTAAGACACTCCGTTCTCCACTTTCCGCCGAATTCGGAGGCTTGCGTGTTAAGTGGTTTAACTTAACGCCGCGCTTTACCTCAACACCAGAGCGAAGAAAATGGAAATATAATTGGAGTGTTTATATTTAAATTAAAATAAAATAAAAAAAAAAAGAAATGTGAACATGTAACTATCACCTAAATCAATTCTTACTTAACCTAGCATCTACGAGTATATTTTAAGATACCCAAAAAGTTACAGAAACTTTTTCTCTCTCTAAATAAAAAGAAATTTTCGTTCAAAGGACAACAAATACATCCCTCGTTATTTCTTTGAGAGGCCTCAAACAAAGCTCAAGACGCTCAGCGTTGAGAATTGAATTATTGTGCTCCTTACCGTGTCTGTGTCTGTCTCATCACGACTTATAATCGACGGACGGTTTTAAAACAAACGATTTTCATATTATTGATTCTTATTCTGACACCATCGAGGTTCAGTGGCTTTATTGTAATTGTAGGTTTGATTCCCAGTCGGTGGAAGGATTATAATTGCTTATTATTCTCATAGCCCGTTAACTCCTCGTTTTGTCCTGCCAAAGTGTTGGCAGGACAAAACGAGGAGTGAACGTCTACGGATCAAAATGCAATGTCTTAATATTAAGTGGAGAATGGTGTATTTCCACAGTATGTTCTCTCTAACTAAACTGTTATACTACATTTTTTACTTGCTATAATAAATTCTATTACTATTTATGTTTTGTAGAATTTTAGTAAATAAATCATGTAGTTTAGTTCAAGATGCTCAGCGTGGAATTGAATTATTGTGCTTCTTATGCTGTCTGTATCATCACGATTTATAAGCGATGGAGTGTTTTAAAATAAACGTTTTTGTTGAATTTTTGTTAAGAGACCATTATGACGCAAAAGTACAGTATATTACAGTAATTGCAATTGGATGTAGGTTTGATTTCCGCTCAGTGGAATTATTAAATTTAAATGATTTTCCTTACTCCACCGCTAAATATATAATGTCTCGATTTTATGTAGGAAGTGTTTAGATACTAAATTCGCTCAGACTCCACTGTTTAGGATAAAAATGGTGAAGCAAGTTTTTTATTATTATTAATTGACTCCCATTTTATGCAAGTAGACATTATAGATATTTATCTACTTATCGGGCGTGTCTTACTGTATTGCGATTAGTAGTGTATTCGGTTCCCGCTTGCACAAATGATTGTTTAAAATATTACCATTTTTTTTTATCATTGATACTTAAGACCTACGTTAGAGCATGGCTTTGATTCCACTCAATACGGCATACCGTATCTTCTCCTCGATTCGAATCGAGTCATAGACTCGATTTCCGACAAAGGCGAGGAGAATAGAGAGTCCTGGCACTAAGTCACTCTGAATCCGCTATGCGAGAAAAAGCATGAAACTATTTTATTATTTAAATATTTTTTATGTGTTTTCTATACTAAGACTACGCATATCTAATACTTTGCCATCTCCGTTTTCTTTTATTTATCATTTCCACGTTTTTCTTGAACGCTAAACAGAATTGGTCCTCCGAGCAAACCAATTAAATTGATAGTTCAAATAATTTCTCGATACCGACGTAAATTGCAGCGCTATATTTAACTTGGAATGGCATTCTCAGTCTTTTGTGTCGACAAATAAGAAATCGTTGAATTTACATTCAGGTTTTTTTACTCTGAGCTACCTACTGCTTACTAATTTAGTAGCTTCACGTTTTTTCCGTCAGACAGGATCTAGTGTCAAGACACTCCGTCCTCCACTTTCCACTTTAAATTGAGATATTGCTTATTGAGTGGTGAAAACCAAAACCAACTTAGGGACAACTGGAAATTGAAACTACAACCACTTACAGATGAATTCTCTTCCGCTGCGTCACGATGGCCTCTAAGTTATAGTTCAGTGATAAATTTCAATTAGGTATTACAGCATTCTCCGGGGTACGCGGAAGATTGGGGTACCTGTGGCCCCGGATAGTGGTGGTCGAGGAGGAGTACTAGGGAGTTATGAGGTTTTAGTGGGTATATGGATGGCTCAGTCTGAAATCCCACATAACCACGTCCGAGTCCTCAATCGGGCTGGTATCCGTAACAGATTTCCTCACGTAAAAAAAAAAGTATTACAACATTCACCTTTTTAGTAACATCTATAACGGAAAAACAAAATTTTGATCTTAAAATTAAAGTTTCTCCTAAATTAAATTTGTTTAAAAATTCTCATTACAAATTTGATTGCTGAAGAAAATATAAAAACCAAGTGTAAGGAAGTAAAAACATTGCGTTGTTCCTTTATTAAATACTTAAAATGCTGTTCCCACCTTCGTAATATAACGTTACACTGGCGGTTTCAACTCGTATAATATTTTAATTAAAACTAAATTTTTTATTGTCTGTTTGTAATAAGTGCGGTTGGTAAGAAAAATTAATGTAAGAGAGATATATATTTTTAACTTTACGTATATGTGTATGTCCCACAAAGCGGGGTAGTAGTCAGAAAGACCTACCGTCTTTCTACACTTCGTTCTACACTTATCGCCCAAATCTGAGATATTATATTTTGACTAGTGGAATTAAGCACCGTGCTTTTCCTTAACTACGAGCCATAAGATTCAAAGAATGGAGAGCCTCGGTTCTATATTTTCATTTATATTATTTCCTTTAATTCTGAAATATTGCATCTTCATCTTCGTCTATTATATTTTTTAAGTTCATGTATATATGTCCCGCATAGCAGGGCAGTAGTCAGAAACATTCTAATGACTCGAGATACCCTATTCTCTACTTTAATTCCGAATCTAAGACATTGTATGTTGAGTGGCAGAACTCAACACTGCGTTTTTCCGCATAAAACAAAGTCTAGCTGTAAGACAAAAATCATTCAATTCTCCATTATTGTTAATTTCTGATTGGTGAAACTTAACGCCGCGCCCTCTCTTGCCAGATCAAAGAAATGCAAATAATTTGAGTTTAATCATTTGCCTAAGTAAGAATTGAACCTACAATCATCACGTGTAAAGTCACACATTTACCAGCTGAACAAAAACAGCGTAAAAGTAATATAATGTCAAAAATACTCCAAGGACCAAAAGCTGAAGTGAAACACGTACATGAATAAAACCGTTTCAACAGTATTCTAGAAGTAATATATTCAATTCTTCAAGGAATATAGTTCTTACAACTATTAGGTACTTTGTGAGAGACGTCCAAAAAGCTTTGAAGTTTGTAATTTGAATTGATTGTCCCAAGTCCCTGACGTGCTTGGGGAGAGTCGGCACAATTATGTGTATAAGGAATGTTTCTCTAGGACAATTAGGATACGGTCTTTTGGTCTGTTATTTTGTGTTTGGAATAAAAGGAAGTAATCTGGATTTTCTTTTTGTTTTATTTTTTTTTAGTTTCTTGTTCTTTTTCTCTCCACTAGTTAGAGAGAATCTAGTGATAGACACTCTGTTTTAATGGGTTTTTTGTACTTTTTATGAAATTGCTTAAAAATGTAGTGTTTAAAATCGATTTGCTTATTCGGTCTGAAAGTAAAGAACGGATATCTTTAGACTAGGTGAATCTATAAGTGTAAGTTTCTGGAAAGATACTTTGAATTTTTGCGTTGCCAATTTACATTCTTGATTTTAATTGAACGCTAAGATGTACATAATCACTGTGCTATATATATTTTACAGTTTTCTTAACCCAACAAAAATCACATACTAAAAATCTTCATCACCCTGAGACTTTATGGGATAAAGCCCTTGCAGGCCTCACATATACTTAGATTTCACTTGTATATTCAATTTTTTTTTTAGCTTCACGCTGTATCCCGCACACAGCAGGGTAGGCAGAGGGAACCTAGTGTTAAGACACTCCGTTCCCCACTTTCCGCCGAATTCGGAGGCATTGCGTGTCAAGTGGCGGAACTTAACGCCGCGCTTTACCTCGAAACCAGAGCGAAGAAAATGGAAATATTAAATATTTCCACTCCTCGAGTGGGAATCGAACCCACAACCAGTCGTTTACAGTCACACGCTTGTGCCACTGGGCCACGACTGGCCAATTTCTTAAATGCACACAAACATTTTTAAAATATAACAAAAATTATATCCCATTTATAAGCAATTTATCAGATTATACCCAAGTCTTCTCGACACATATCAAATAATTTTAAAATTTTATCATACCCTAACCAGCACGTACCGTTCCCCTATGGAATCCAAAGGGATTTGAACCCCTTTCCCTTTGAATGGACAATGTCAAATATTACCAGCCCATAATTTATATACGGGCATCGGTAATACCAACAAAAAGCATGCAAAACGTTTTAATTGGTAAATGATGACAGCGTCTGAAATATGGCTGTGGAGTAAAAAACTAATTACGTTCATATTGTCGTGAATTAAACATTGTATGAATGTTTTTGCTTTGTTGTTATTATATAATTTATTAGATCGATTTTGATAAGGTTTTTGTTGATTGTTTTGACGCGGTTCGAGGTTTTAGTGGGTGGTAGTAGGTTCGGTTTTAGTAAGTATTATATGTGAAGTGTTATAGTAAAAATATTGTCAAAGTTGGTTCTGTGAATAGAAGATACTTACTCGTATTTGAGCTTTATTGGAATAAAGTAAATTTAAGTGTTAATATTGGTTGCGTATATTTTTTTTACGTTTTTCTTGAATAGCGGGGTATTTAGAGAGAACCTAGTGTCAATACACTCCATTTTTCGTTATAATTATTTTCCTCATATTTTCCTCACAAATTCGAGATGTTACGTTATAAATAGCGGACCTAAGCCCGCACATTGCCGTGTTCACCTGAGCGAAGATTTAAAATAATTAAATCATGAACATGCCATCGAGTGGAAATCGAACTCATAACTACTAATTCACAGTTAGACGCTGTATTTCGCTTTTTTTAAATAAAGTGGTATAATTTAAATATTTATGTCAAAATACAAGTAACTGAAGTTTATTAAAGCGATGATCATGAGTTTGATTCCCCATCGGGGAAATGAATATATTGAAATTTACATTTCTTCGCTCTGGTACCAAAGGCAAAGCACGGCGTTGAGTTTCGCCACTTAATACACAGTGTCTCGATATCGGGCGAAAAAGGTAGGATGAAGTGTCTTGACACTGAGGTCTCTCTGATTACCTCGTTATGCTGCTTTTCAAGCCTCTATTATATTATATTAGGTAGGTTTTAACTACCCCACCTTTTTTATAACCATACTTACTTTTTACTCTTAAAATATTCTACTAAGCAACTTTAAAAGTGTTTCTAAACTTTATTTATATTCAAGAACCTAACTTTTGTTATTTCCTTTACTTGTTATCTAAATATTATATTACTTGGTCTCAAGATGCCTTTTTGAACCTTTCATTAAGAAGACATTTTTTTGTAAAATATAGAGTTCATGATAGCGACATGATACTCTTATTTGTTTGAAAAAACGAATTTATTTGATGTTTATGTTTGATATTTTTTTAGAGATGTCTTAAATTTACAAATGCTTTTCCCCTGTTGTTGTAATTTTGTTATGTTGATTAATAAACATATTATGAATGTATATAGTCGTGGCCCAGTGGCACAAGCGTGTGACTGTAAACGACTGGTTGTGGGTTCGATTCCCACTCGAGGAGTGGAAATTATATTTCCATTTTCTTCGCTCTGGTGTCGAGGTAAAGCGCGGCGTTAAGTTCCACCACTTAACACGCAAGCCTCCGAATTCGACGGAATGTGGGGAACGGAATGTCTTAACACTAGGTTCCCTCTGCCCACCCTGCTCTGTGCGGGATACAGCGCGAAGCTAAAAAAAAAATTCAGTCTAAGTTAACCTTTAAGTACCGACGTGCGGTCTCAGAGGCCCCGGCAGGTATTAGACTTGTTAGTTTATCCCTTTCCTCGCACAACACCGATTCCCGCTTTTAAGTAGCTGCGTGGTCAGTGCCCACGTCGATGTTAAAACAGTAAGTATTTCCGTCGCGAGCATATTTAGTGAGTAATTACGCTTTGAAATTCCGACGCGGCCTCTCAGGCCTCACGTCGGTACTTACGTAAGTTTTTTGTTTATTTTTTTGTTATAGTAAACTGTTATTTTCATAGATATTATGAACTACGGCTACACCAGAGACTTTCAACAGTAAAGGAAATAGTTGTGCGGTAGATTTACAGAATGAAAAGAGATCTCGAATATATATAAATACATTAAATCCAAATAGTGATTGAGTTATTGAGAGCTGGCTTGCGGACGAAGATTCCAGTGGATCAGAGTTTGATGCTGTTGGTAAAGATTTTTGTCAGGACCACAGCACAGTGACCATGATACAGATACTAGCACTAATATTTCTGATACTGACGAAACTCAACCTGAACACATAGTAGCGCCGTCATCATCAGCAGATGAAGATGTTCTACTATCCAAGCTTGGTTATTTGCTTTTGTAAAAAAATTTGCTCGACAGTTGGTATTGGAGCATATAAAGCGAAGGTTTTAACCTAAGGTTGCCCCGTAAACCAAGAATGAGTTTGGCAAGAGTATTCGGTTCTGATAAGCCAAAAACATGTGAAGATGAAGCTGAGGAAGTCAAGACACGAAAGACTTGTCTTTCATGCCAACCTAACCTCAAAAGAAAATCTACTTATAGATGCTATTCGTGTTCAAAAATACGTATGTTTGCAGTGCGCGAAACAAGTGTGCCCTGACTGTGCTTAGAATTAATGAGTGGTTAGACTACGGACAGTTTTTTTTTCAGAAGGTTTATGTTCCTACAATATTTTTTTCTAAGAGTTATATTATTCGTTAGTAAGAAAAACTATTTTTTTAAATTTTGATAGGAGTATTTTTTGGTTTTTGAATTTTTATGTAGAACAACTTATTTTTTTGCCAAAATTCATGTCAAATATCATTTTAGTGCTTTTTTCAAATGTTAAATAGCGTTGATTATCCTTCTATACTTGTTTTTTCTTTAAACCTTTTATTTTTCATCATAATGCAAGGACAAATAATTAACTCACACATTTCTTAAAAAAAACTATATTATATATGCGGCCTCTCAGGCCTCACATCGGTACTAACGTAACAAAAAATGCACGTCGGTACTTAAAGGTTAAACTAGGGATAACTGCGCTATGATAGCTCAATTATCATTTTGAATTGTCCGTATTATGAATATAGAAGCTTTTACATTTTTACTTAAATATAAAGTAACATCATCGTAATACAATTGCAATTTGTACATTTCTAAATTATGACTTGGTTCCGAAGTGGGGATATCCCCAATAATTAAATATTATAAAAACTTGTATTTTAATTATTTTTATTGCCCTAATCTGGTAAGATGAAGCGTGGGAAAAGATTTAACACTCAAAATGACACAAGGTTCTTAACGTCTTGCAAAACGCCTAAAAAAATAATCGGTTGTGGGTTCGATTTATTTAAAATAAATTGTGCATAGTTGAATAACAGTTTGTTAGTAAATTTAAGCGAAATATTCGTGTACCGAATATTATTTCACTGCGATAAAACAGTAGTTTTGTCAAATAACTTCTTTATGAAATGTTATAAATAGTTTTAAAGAGCATTGTTTAAAGTTGCACGAATTGAAACAAGAGAATAGTGTTTCAGGAATTTGGGAAACTTGTAATACTGTGTTGAATTTTCAGGATTTAAATTTTTACTAACATATTTTTCATATGCTGAATTGTTGCTCAGTATTTCACACGGGTGATGATTGAATTACCAGCTCTAAGTTTTTTGTCTTTAACTTTCATTTTAAATTAAAAAAAACATATTATGAGTAATGTAGCAAATACCATCAAGGCAACTGACTCAACTACAACAAATTGGTGAAAACCCCACTCCTAAAAATATTTCCATTTCATAAGTTTTTGTTCTTAATTCTTAAAGTATTTGTTCGTAGTATATTAAATTTATACTTATGATCTATTAGGTAGGTATGTATATTTTTGTTTGTTCATCACTTCTTTCTTATATGGCACGGCAGTCGTAGGTGTGAGAGAACCTGGTGTCAATATACTCTGTTCTCAATTTTCTCCCCGAAATTGAGATATTGCGTTTTGATTTGTCTTAGATAACAAAAGTAAAGCAAAATAATAATTTAAACATAAAATTTCTCTCGAGTGGGAAGCGAATCCCGAACCTTGACAAATTTAATATTTCCATTTTCTTCGTTCTGGTGTCCAGGTAATGCGAGGCGTTAAGTTCTGCCACTTAACACGCAATGCCACCACAATTCTTTGAAAAACGGGAAACGGAGTATCTTAACATTATGTTCCCTCTGCCTACCCTATTGTATGCATAAAGAAAAAAAACGAAATTAAAAAACATTTTATAATCGCATAAAAGTCAAAACGCATGGAAGACTAATTAAATAACATATGATTCGATTATCTCCTTTGACGTAACGTCTCTTTCGAACAATGACAATTAAATAGGGTTACGGTTAGTTCCGAGGGCTCTTGGGGTTCGAAAAACATTTGAAAGCAAATTAGCGTTAGTACTTTAACTAAGTTAGGGTGGTGGATGAAATTTTATTAGAGTTAACTGCCAGACTCAGATATGTTAGTTAATATTTAATTGACATTAACTTGGAGTTGTCAGAAGCTACTTTTTTTTGTATATCTAGAAGCTTTGATTTCAATATTATTAAAGGTAAATAATGTTCTGAAACTTTTAAATTAAGCATTTAAAATACGATTTCATAGAAACTCTAGCTATATTAAAGTAGTATTTACATGTAAATAGTAGAAGCTAAAATAATATTTGGCTAATCTTAGATGAGCTCAGAATCTTAATGTATAAGACATTTGGATCATTTTAAACATTCGAGTTATTAAAGCTTTGCTAATGAAATCTGAATATTTTAATTTATGTTTATATATAGAGTAAGTTCAGTTAAGTGTTTACTTACTAACTAACAAAATGTCATAAGTTATTAAGAAATATTATACAACAGTGCTTCCCCCAAACTCTTTGACTATCAAAACAATGGAACTGAACTGCGCTACGGGGTGAAGTTAGACAGTCTTAATCTGTTTAGACAATCTGAAATTTAGACGTCTTCATATTATACAGTGCGGGCGAAACTCTAATTATTTATTAAATTATTTGTTATTGTTTCAAATAATTAATTCGCGCTTTTACCTGCATAACAGGATAATTGAACCCACAACACACAGTGTGTTCATCACGACAGTGTCAATGATTTAATCATTAGTAATATATAACTTTGTTCTCTAGTTTTTGCTTATTTTAATATAATTTTTACTATTTTATGTTATATTTGTGGCTATTTTAATATAAATAGTACTGAATAGTGTAACTCAACATCACACTTTGTCTCTCTGACAGTCTGACAGACTGTCACTTTCCATTCATATGCGGTATGGCTTACGTCTAGTCTATGTCGATTTGTATATCCATAGTTTTTAGATAAAAACTTACTGTCAAGAAACTCCATTCTCTACCTGAATCGCAGATAATGCAAGTTGACTTTGCGTGGGACTAAACGCCGCGTAACGTCTTGTTAGGAACACTGCGCTAACATTTCTATTGCACTTCATAACGTATGCCGTGCTCTGTCCCCATACCAGAACCAAGAAAATAGAAATATTAAATATTTCCACTCCTCGAGTGGGAATCGAACCCACAACCAGTCGTTTACAGTTACACGTTTGTGCCACTGCGAAAAGACTGGCCTAAATTAATAAAATCATATTTTCTGTATATAAAAATACAATTATAATATATGTATAATATAAAAATACATATATATATTATAAGTTTTAAAAAATAAAACTGTATGTATGCTCCTAACAATGTAACTAACGTAGCACTCACCGTAGCGTGCTACGAAGCGCTACGCGATACAAAGTGATCATAGCATGTTCTCGTAATTTGTTTCTTAAAGTTTTTTACCTTCATTTTTTTAAAAAGTACTAAGTAAAGCAGCTTTACTGCTCTTTTCTGTGTGGCAGGGTAACTACTGCTAAGAGTGTGAGTGTCTTAACACTCCTTTTCCACTTTACGTTTTAAATCGGCACATTG
The DNA here is from genome assembly GCA_019049465.1 of Dryas iulia moderata. Taxonomy (NCBI): domain Eukaryota; kingdom Metazoa; phylum Arthropoda; class Insecta; order Lepidoptera; family Nymphalidae; genus Dryas; species Dryas iulia. Next base: position 13,225,279 of record CM032431.1, on the reverse strand, counting down.
CGTATTGAGTGGCGGAACTTAATACCGTGCTTTGTCCTAGGAACCAAAGTAAATAAATGAAAATAAGTGGTATATAATCGTTGCTCCTAGTGGGAATCGAACTCAGAACCAATCATGTTCTCACTGCCTCTCGATATCCTTACCAGGCCTGGGCTTGATCAATGTTGAGCAAAAAATATTTGCAATTTTTTTAATAGCTTCACGCTCTATCCCGCACAAAGCAGGGTAGGCAGAGGGAACCTAGTGTTAAGACACTCCGTTCCCCACTTTCCGCCGAATTCGGAGGCTTGAGTGTTAAGTGGCGGAACTTAACGCCGCGCTTTACCTCGACACCAGAGCGAAGAAAATGGAAATATAATTTCCACTCCTAGAGTGGGAATCGAACCCACAACCAGTCGTTTACAGTCACACTCTTGTGCCACTGGGCCACGACTGGCCACAATTAACAGTTAAATATTAACAACTCATTATTTGCTTGTGGGGAAATCACATAAAAATTGCAATTAACTGAATAATAATTAATACTTAATGCTCACACTACAGTTAAGGACGAGTTAATTGTTAATTGTAATTTTTGACACAAACGATTAATGATCAATTGTTAATTGCAATTAAATTTTGCCCAAACCTTACATAGAATGTATATAGTTATGGTTATGTATATATTATAGTTATGTATAAAAAAATATATATATTATAAGTAAAATATAAATAAATTTTTAAGTCATCCGCAGAACTTGACTCCCATGTAGATCTTAATTCTTTTGTCGGCCAAATTGACATCTACTTGAATTTTCAATATTGAACTCGCTTTTCAATTCCTCATTTATGTTTTTTGATAGGAAAGATGCTTCCTTGGTTAAGTTAAATAAAATACGTCGTTGACTTGTGCTATATACAAATTAAAAGACTGTGTGGTGAATATCTTTTATGCTTATAAAATTATGCATTGTTGTTTAGGAATTTATGTAATACTTTGGAAGTCGAAGGAAGCAGGTTCGATTAGAGAAAATCTTAATAGGTGTATAAAAATGTATATATTGCGTGTATCTGTGTGTATGTGTGTTTGCATATGCGTGTGCATATGTACAATTTTTTATAGTTTGAAAAAGTTTTTTAATCTCAAGCATGAACAAGAATGAGAACCTAAAATACTGCATTACTCTGGATTTCCAATAATTTAAATATATTTATTCCTTCAGGTGTGACTCGAGTTAACAACCAATCACGTGTACAGTCAGGTGGCGTTCTACTGTGCCACAATTATCTCTACTTACTTAAAAAAAATGATTAGCAAATATATAATTATTATATTTATGAACGTAACATGGAGAACGGAGTGTCTTAACACTAGATTCTCTCTGCCTATCCTGCTGTATGCGGGATACAGCGTGAAGTTAAAAAAATGAATATTTACAAACATACATACATACATACATACAAAATCAAACACTAGCACTCAACAACTAACAGAGACAACTACCGAATCATTTATAACAATAGAGAGCACTCAATATCGATCAAAAGTAGTAGTAGTAGTAGAACACATAAATTATTTATATCCAAATTATATGGTTAAGCAGGCTTACACCGCATTGCTGAGAAATCTACGCAATGGCTCGATTACAAGTCTATTCAATGTGTTAATAAATTATTACGCTTATATTAATAATAAAGTAATAATATATAAGTAATAGAATAATGGGGGCCAGTCGTGGCGTAGTGGCACGAACGTGTGACTGTTAACGACTGGATGTGGATTCGATTCCCACTCGAGGAGTAAAAATATTTAATATTTCCATTTTCTTCACTCTGGTGCCGAGGTAAAGCGCGTTAAGTTCCGCCACTTAACACGCAATGGATCCGAATTCGGCGGGAAGTGGGGAATGGAGTGTCATAACACTAAGTTTCTTCTGCTTAACCTGCTGTGTGCGTGATACAGCGTGAAGCTAATGAAAAAAAAAATAATAGAATAATAATAAGAAAGAGGATATCGTAGCACTATGGTTCCGGATTTGATTCCCACTTGTGTGAGTGCTTCAATATATTATTTTAATTCATCTGCTTTAGTATCTGAGACAAAGCGTGGCGTTGATTTTTGCTGTCCAACACGTAGTATTTCACTTTCAGGAGAAATGGAAAACGAAGTGTCTTTATATTATGTTTCCTCTGACTATAGCAGCGTGAGAAAAGGCACCTGACTGCAAATAACATATATTGTAAAATAATGTAATGCATGCTATGTTTATCTTTAAATATAACAGTTTTAAGTTTTAATTTGTAATTTACTCCTACTTTCCTAATGTTACTAATAGTAAAAAATCAGAATATATACATGGATATACGAAATACGTACATTTTTAAACACTTTCTTTTTTTTATTGAATAAAGGAGGCAAAGGAGCTGAAGGACCACCTGATGGTATGTTACCTTTGTCCATAGACACCCACAACACTAAAGGGATTTTGGATGCGTTGCCTATCTAGGAAGGAGGGAAAGAGGGAGATAGGGTGGGAATGGAGAGAGTAGCGAGAGTGCTGAGACACTTATTAAGATTGCCCCGAATCGAACCCACATCCCTCGACTTCCAAGACATTACATAATTTCCTTAACAGCAATGCATAATCCTTCTCATAACTCCCCGTGTTTATATAAATTAACAAGCAACAAGCAAAATTGAATTCATTCCCCACATAATAAAGCTTAGATTGCATTGCACCGTAACCTCTAAATCCACAGTGAATTGATTTTCGCATATATCATGCGCCTATTAAGACTTTTGGTTGGCTTTAGACTCTATTGCGGAAGTACAAGGTTCAAATTCATTTGAGGTATTCCTTTGTTGTTCCACCCAACGTCCAGACTTTGTGACGTGTATTGTCCTATGATTGTGAAACGACTTATTATGATAGGATTATATGTATGAGTAGAAGGTGGTACGCAAATGCGTATGTTTACTTGTACGTCTCGTGTGGGTTTAGATGGGTGGGATGTGTGTGATGTAGTGGTAGTGACTTTGTGTGCTTTAGAATTGTTATGTTTTCTGTTTTTCTATAAATTTAATTTAGAAAATGTTTTAAAAATTAAATTTTGTTTGTGGTTTTAATTATATATAAATTTTGTTTATTATATCTCTTCGTATTATTATGAGTCAATCTAGACGCGAATAACGTCTAATATTCCACGACGGTCAAGTTTTAATTGAAAAAGGAAAACAATAACTGGATGACTCCCCTATATTAATTGGTACAAGGTACAGTACGTATATAAATTTGAACGCAGCGGGATTCGAACCCGCGCCTCCTGAATACCGTTCAGGCGCTCTCACCACTTCTTAAGTGTGGAATAACACTTTAAAAATGTTTAAAAATTGGTACAAGGTTCATATCTAATTAAGGTCATTTTTTGTTGTTCCACCCAACTTCCTGTAATTGTGAAACGACTTATTATGATAGGATTATATGTATGAGTAGAAAGAAGGTGGTACGCAAATGCGTATATTTACTTGTACGTCTCGTGTGGGTTTAGATGAATGGGATTTATAGTGGTAGAGAGTGGCTTTAAAATTGTTATTTTCTTCTGTTTTTCTATAAATTTAATTTAGAAAATGTTTTAAAAATTATTTGTTTGTGGTTTTAATTATATATAAATTTTGTTTATTATATCTCTTCGTATTATTATGAGTCAATCTAGACGCGAATAACGTCTAACTTGCAAATTCGATTGGTTGTAAAGTCGATTATTACTCTGGGAAGACAAAACTCGACGTTGAATTTCACTCAACAGTCTTTATTTTGAGCAATATGTCGATTTTGGGCAAAAAAGTTGGAATCATGACACTAGGTTTCTTCTAGGTAACCTGCAAAAAAGCTTGAAGCTAATAAAAAGCAATACCAAAAATTTTGAAATAGTCCTGGACGGTCAAGTTTTAATTGAAAAAGGAAAACAATAACTGGATGACTCCCCTATAATAATTGGTACAAGACATTTAAAGAAAACGTATAAAAATTTGAACGCAGCGGGATTCGAACCCGCGCCTCCTGAATACCGTTCAGGCGCTCTCACCACTTCCTAAGTGTGGAATACCACTTTAAAAATGTTTAAAAATTGGTACAAGGTTCATGATTATCTATTTGAGGTCATTTTTTGTTGTTCCACCCAACTTCCTGTAATTGTGAAACGACTTATTATGATAGGATTATATGTATGAGTAGAAGGTGGTACGCAAATGCGTATGTTTACTTGTACGTCTCGTGTGGGTTTAGATGGGTGGGATTTATAGTGGCAGAAAGTGGCTTTAGAATTGTTATGTTTTCTGTTTTTCTATAAATTTAATTTAGAAAATGTTTTAAAAATTAAATTTATAAGGTTTTAATTATATATAAATTTTATTTATTATATATCTCTTCGTATTATGAGTCAATCTAGACGCGAATAACGTCTAACTTGCAAATTCGATTGGTTGTAAAGTCGATTATTACTCTGGGAAGACAAAACTCGACGTTGAGTTTCACTCAAGTCTTTATGTTGAGCAATATGTCGATTTCGGGCAAAAAGTAAAAATTGGTATCATGACACTAGGTTTCTTCTATCTAATCTGCAAAAAAGCTTGAAGCTAATAAAAAGCAATACCAAAAATTTTGAAATAGTCCAAGACAATCAAATTTTAATTGAAAAAGGAAAAAAAGGCCCGGTGAAGTCATAAACACTAGTATAGATAATAACATATTTTATTTTCACAATTTATACGCGCTTTGAAATGAAACTATTTTTAAGGGATTAATCGCGTATATTCTTGGTTTTCGAAACTTAAAAAACTTTAAAAAACTTAAAAAAAATAATTCACACTTTACAGATGTCTACGTGTAACCATGGACTACTGTAAAAACGTCGGCTTTTCTGAAATATATTTTTGAAAACCTCGATTCCCACTCGAAGAGTGGAACTATTTAATATTTCTATTTTCTTCGCTCTGGTGTCGAGGCAAAGCACAGCATTGAGTTCCATCACTTGACACAATATAGAACTTTCATATTTTTAATAATCTAAATGCAAATTATACTTTAAAATACATTAGTGTAACCAAAATTCATACAAAATTAAGAACAGAACAGTCATTAAAACACTGCAATATAAAATATTCACCTCGCCATATATTACTTCATATGTAAGGTACACAAATATATACACCATTAATAGGGTTAAAATGATATTATTTCAAAACTAGTATAGATTTTCGCAATAATGTTTAAATGTAATAAAAGTAATGCAGCTATTTTTTATATACATTTTATATATTTTTATCATTCTAAGCACAAATTACACTTTAAATACATAAATGGAGCCAACCAGAGAGGCACAGAGCGTGACTGTAAAGCGACTGGTTGTGAGTTCCATTCCTACTCGAGGAGTGGAAATATTTAATATTTCATTTTCTGCGCTCTAGTATCGAGGCACAGCACGGCGTTGAGTTCCGCTACTTAATTTAATAGAACTTTCATATTTTTAAGATTCTAAACGCAAATTATACATTAATGTAAGCTAAATTCAGTACAAAATTAAGAACAGAATCATTACCAAACCAACACTGCAATATAAAATAAAATATTCACACCTACGACATTCATTACCTCATACGTAAGGTGTATAAATATAATACACGATTAATCGGGTTAAAATACATTCATTTCAAAAGTATTGAGGCCAGTGATTGTAAAGGCGAATAGTTGTGGGTTCGTTTCCCACTCGGGGAGCAGAAATATTTAATATTTTAATTTCTACACTTTAGTATCGAGGCAGAGCACGGCGTTAACTTCCATCACTTAGCACTTAATGCCTCCAAAATTGGGCGAAAGCTGGAGATCGGAGTATCTTAACACTAAGCTGCCTCTGCCTATCCTGCTGTGTGCGGGATACAGCGTGAATCTAAAAAAATAATGTAGCAGAGATTTTATATAATATAGATTAACTAATTAAAAACGTTTAGTAACACAGCTATCTAAATTCAGCACAAAATTAATTAAGAACAGAACAGTCATTAAAACACTGCAATATAAAATATTCACATCTACACCATACATTACTTCATACGTAAGGTACACTTATTAGTGTATCATATTTGATACACTATTAATCGGGTTAAAATACTTTTATTTCGAAAATATTGAGGCCAGTAGTTCACTTTAGTATCGAGGCAGAACATGGCGTTAAGCTCCACCACTTAGCACTTAATGCCTCCAAAATTGGGCGAAAGCTGGAGATCGGAGTATCTTAACACTAAGCTGCCTCTGCCTATCCTGCTGTGTGCGGGATACAGCGTGAAGCTAAAAAAAATAATGCAGTACAGATTTTATATAATATAGATTAACTAATTAAAAACGTTTAGTAACACAGCTATCTAAATTCAACACAAAATTAAGAACAGAACAGTCATTAGAACACTGCAATATAAAATATTCACACCTACACCATACATTACCTCACACGTAAGGTACACAAATATAATACACTATATAAACGGGACAATGGAACCGCACCGCAAATTGCTTGCCGTCCGCTGATTGGATTACTATGTACTAGCGTGTAAACAATATGCGTGTTTTTGAAACAATTCATTTGGTTGAATTTATGTTACAGCCAGCTGGTTTGGGATTCTAATTCCGATTGTATGGGAATTGTATTAAAAGCTTATGTTTTGTTATATAATGGATTTTCGTTTTGGTTAATGCGTTTTGATAGTGTTGTGTTTTGAAATAGTTTTAGTTTGAGTGATGGATTTTTTGTTTTTTTTTTGTTTTTGTTTAGCTTCACGTTGTATCCCGCACACAGCAGGGTAGGCAGAGGGAACCTAGTGTTAAGACACTCCGTTCCCCATTTTTAGCTGAATTTGGAGGCATTGCGTGTTAAGTGGCGGAACTTAACGCCGTGTTTTGGATGTGAGGATATTTTTTATGGTTTTCATATTTTATGCGTTTTGAAGAGTAGTGAGAGAGAATTGAGTGTCAAGACACTCTGTTCTACATCCAAATTTAAGACGCATGTGACGTGTTGAGTTATTTTTTTATGTTGTTGGTAACCTATTTTTAAACGACTTCATAAGGGAGGAGGTTACTTACTTTATATAATAGCTATTGCTTCTCATATGGTCCCATTCAAATTTCCTATCCCAGTCAGTACGTGTTCACACGCAGATATTGTCCCACCAAGGCATGATGGCATGTTTATTAATTATTTTTTTTATGATTATATTAGAAATTACGTTTTTTTACATACATAGATTTTATAACTTCATTAAAAATGGATTGTTATTTTTACAATACCATTAAAATACAATAAAAGGCTATCATGGTGGGTCCGTGTCCTATTGTAAAGTTGGTTGTAGGTTTGATTCCCACTTTTGGTAATAATGAAAATGGAAAACGGCGTAACTTGAAAATAGTTTTTCTTTAACAACCCTGCTAGTAAGGAACAAAGCGTAAAGCTGTTAAAAGACAGTGAAATTGACCAAGACAAGAATCGAATTCACTTCCTTCCTTCTCAAAAAATTGAAACTTTACTACTATACCAACAGGCAAAACGATGACATATTAACCAATATACTCCCTATATCGACGGCAAAACGGCATAATTACGCAGTTAATAAATGACAATGCCGCAACTAACACTGATAACGTTAAATATTAGATTAAAACGCGCAAGTACAAATAATAAATTTGTTACATGAATATGCAAAATGACCTCGCGAACGTATATCTTCTGGCTTCGCGCCAGTCAGATTAAAGTGGCTCGAAAAGTCCTGATGTACCTACTCGTATACGAGTATACATAAGGTTATAATGTATGGACTATATTTAAATAGGACGAGGTTAAGTAAGGCATTTAGAAAAATGATTAAGTGGCCAGTCGTGGCCCAGTGGCACAAGAGTGTGACTGTAAACGACTGGTTGTGGGTTCGATTCCCACTCGAGGAGTGGAAATTATATTTTCATTTTCTTCGCTCTGGTGTCGAGGTAAAGCGCGGCGTTAAGTTCCGCCACTTAACACGCAAGCCTCCGAATTCGGCGGAAAATGGGGAACGGAGTGTCTTAACACTAGGTTCCCTCTGCCTACCCTGCTGTGTGCGGGATATAGCGTGAAGCTATTTTATTTTTTATTAAATTTTTTACAAGTTTTTTAAATATATTTTTCAATTTTCCAAGTGTGTATGATACTTTAAAAATGTTGAATGGTTTTTTTTTTATTTTTTTTTGGTTCGGTTTTTTGTGTTTTTTTATGGGTAGTTATATATATTTTTTTGGTATAGTTTGATGAAGATTTGAAATCACTGTGAAAACGATATTAATTAGTAAAAATGATTGTTCTGTAAGATAATGTTTAAAGAATAAAAATGCGTTGAAGTAACCTATTATTTAGTAATCTAATTTGAGATTGTAAGTGCAGGCTAGTTACCAATGTATTTAAATTAAATAATAAAATTTTAACTTTTGTATCTGAACAATAGCAACTGTTAAGTTTTTAAACTTAACGCCGCGCTTTGCCTCGGATATCAGAGCGAAGGAAATGGAAATATTAAATATTTCCACCAGTGGAGTGGGAACCGAACCCACAACCAGTCGTTTACAGTCACACGTTCGTGCCACTGCGCCACAACTGGTCCCAACTGTAATAGCTGTTTTTTATTATTTAATTAGGGCAATCAAGCTGTTTTAAAAAATAGAAATAATCCCCAAAACAAGATTCAAACCTAAAACTAACCCTAACCGAGCACAACAAAGCCTCTATAAACAATAATACAAGCAATAATTTCACAAAACTGACGACTTCCTGTCAAATGAATATTCTATTGATTTATTAACCTAAAACTGTGTACCAGCAGTCCAGTAAAAGCTTGTGGCATTTTTTAGTTCGCAAAAACGACGAGCCCCTAATTCTCTGGCATGGCACCAGCGCCAGTGTTGCAGTGCCGTTGAATTTTTTACATTGAAATAGATTTTTTCAAACTAAATTTCTCTGTAGCACAATTTTACAGTAGCATTTCAGTTTGTATGCGGTGGTATTAGGTTTGAGCTTTGTTAGGGGTAATTTTCTTTTTTTTTTTCATCTTCACGCTGTATCCCGCACACAGCAGGGTAGGCAGAGGGAACCTAATATTAAGATACTCCGTTTCCCCACTTTCCGCCGAATTCGGAGGCATTGTTAAGTGGCGGAACTTAACGCCGCGCTTTACCTCGACACCAGAGCGAAGAAAATGGAATATGGTAATATTTATGTTAAATGTATGTTTTATATATTTAAAAAATAAAACAGCTTCACGTAAGAGAATCTAATTAAGACAGTCACTACTGCCAGAAATGTAGATATTGGGTGTTAAGTGACAGAATTGGTCGTCGTTCTTTGTCTTTGGTACTAGAGTGGAGAAGTGTAAATATTATTAATATACAATTATTTTCGCGAATGGAAATCGAACCCACAACCATCGTTTTTACAGTGAAATGCTTTGATGTTGCTACGACTACACTAGCTAACTACTTTACATTTAAAAAATAAAATATAATACCAATAAAAATCCCATCAAAATCAGCCCAGCCATTACAGAGATTAGCCAGAATAAGCAGACCAAAAATGTTAAACAAGAAAAATGTAATTTTGGTATGTATCGTGTACATGAAAATGGATTTGGTAAAAGCCTTTTATTTTAATGTCACAAACAGACACTCCAAATTTATTTATTTGTATAATATATTCAATAACTTTTATCTACCCACTCTATAATATTTTGAAAGATATAATAACCCCACTTTTACACTATAAAAAATTAATTTCAAAAATTAAATTACTTTAAATTTTCGAAAAAACACCATACCTCCCCATCAGAACACCATACACAACACCATACAATTGTTTATTAGGTAGGTAGGTAAACAAGATACCTTTGGGTAGGTAAGGAATACAGATTCCAGTTATTGGTTTCCGAGTCAACGCTCTAACCGGCCCCGAAGATGATTTAATAATAGTTCTGGGTACGTAGCAACGATTAATTCGGCATTTCGGTTTGCCCTTAGGTCAATTGTTTGTAATTGAAACGTTTATTGCTGTTATTAATTATTTATCATTTATCATTTATATGAATTTTGCTTTGTGAATGTCGTAAAAACGTGGAAAGTTACTTTTTGGGTAGTGTCTGATTGTTAATGTGGTCGGTAGTAGGTTCTATTTCCATTCGGTAGAATTATTATATTTAATTTTTATTGACTTATTATTCTATTTATTACTCTACGGACACAAGGTCTGTACCTTTTTTAAGATTATTCTTTTTTTATGATATACAATTACTTTTTTTTTCTTTACAATTTCAGTACTTAAAACTAAGACTTAAAGAATATACTCTAAGAGAGTCCAGTTATTACAAATTTAAGTTGCCTGTTCATTGTTTATTTTATACAATTTATAATATAATAAATAAATGTAACCTAACTTAATTTATTACAAGTGTATAACTTACAAAATTATTATATTTAATTTTTATTGACTTATTTCTTCGTTCTGGTAACTAAGACAAAACGCAGCGTTAAGTTGCCCTATTTGACATCCAATGTCTCGATTTCAAGCGGAAAGTGGAGAACTGAGTGTCTTGACACTAAGTTCTCTCCGACCCGGAAATGCGGAAAAAGCTTCAAGCAACTTGTAATTGAAATGTTTATTACTCTTATTAATTATTTATCATTTATATGAATTTTGCTTTGTGAATGTCGTAAAGTTATTTTTGTGGGTAGTGTCTGATTGTAAACGCGGTTGGTTGTAGGTTCGATTTCTGCTAGAGGGAATTGTTATATTGAAATTATGTTTTATTAGTTTCTGCGCTCTGGTATTTAAGAAAATTCGCAGAGAATATTTCCACTACACAACATAAAATGACTCGGTTTTGGACGAAAGTAAAGAACGGAGTGTCTTGACACTAGGTTCTTTCTGATCTGGAAATGCTGGTAAAACGTAAAGGTGGTTTTTATACATATTTCACATATATAAAGTTTTTCATTGAACTAATAACTTCAAAATACTTTTTTAAACACTTTTAATGTGTTATTTCACACTTATTATTGTTTTAAATGTCTTTTTCAACTTCAAAATATCTATACATGTATAATTAAATGTAACTTCTAACTAAAATACACATTCATTTTAAATTTACATAAAATAATAGTAACATTTAGTTCTAACCACTACATTTACATAGACAAAGCCTGGAAACATAGCTCACTCATAGACATTAAACGCGGTACGGATACGCATGGAAGGGCCGCTGTGTACACTGAACCGATTGTGGAGTAACGAAGCGTGGTGTACCCTGCTCCTAACTAAAGGGGGCACAATCAACCCCTAAGCCCCATAGAAATAAGGTTCGTTTTACCCCCATTTAGTATACGAACCTGTGCTGACCACCGTACAACAGCATTCTAAGCACACTGCGCCATAAAATGTTATCCTATTGAATTATTTAGAAAGTATAAAATATGAATGCTTACATTCATTAACGCTGGGCGATTTGAATGGAAAATTGATAATTATGTGCTTTTTGTTCGCTGTTCGCTTTGGCTAATTAAGAGGCTGTGTAATTTGGTGATTCGAGCCGATGGGAGTTGGTCGAGACTTGGTTTTGTCAAGTCTGTTAAGGAAATGTTGGTTTTCTATGACTGTGGATAATTTTTTTGATAGTTTTCAAGTATGATTCGGAAATTTAGTGTAAGAAAAATATATGTCAAAGACAAAAAACATTTTTAAAGGTAACATAAAAAGTAAGTTGAAATAAGTATGTAAGAATTTCCGACGGATGTGTTTAAATGACGCGGGTCGCGGGTTCGAGTCTCACTGTGTTAAAAATTAAATACGTTTTCTAAAAATATTTTAGCAGTATAATTGTTGACTATGTTTGGTATAGAAAGAGAACCTCTACTCTTTGCACTAAGTTCTGCTATGTACCTTAGGAAATACTGAAAAATATCAAAAATAGAAGAGCAGAAGGTTTTTACTTTTAATGTTTGACCGAGTCTATACAAGAAAACATTTGACAAATAAAAAATCTGACATTACTAATATAAATAAGCTTTGAAATCCGCCACTTAACACGCAGTATCTTGATTTCCTGCTGAAATTATAGAACGGAGGGCCATGCCACTAGTTTCCCTGATTATTCCCTGCTATGGGGGATAAAGCGAGAAGCTGTACCAACTAATTCAAGCGAATCACAAACAAAAAAACAAATCAATACCTGCATAACCTAAAAATTAAAATTCACCAGATTTCAACATTCAAAAGCTGATTTTTTCCTTTAACTTGAATCCTTGTTAGATAAAATTGCTCTTAAGACTTTAAAGGACGTAATAAAGACAGATGTGCATAAATGATGAGGAGGCTGCAAGACGACCTGCATTCCCCTTAGATCCTTTAGAAGTGAAGAGGCCCTGAGGTTCTCTTCAATAGAGTTCAATAGGTCACTGATACCAAGATAGAGCGTTTACTATGCAGGATATTATAGTTTTGAGATCAAACTTAACCTATATAATGGGAATATCCTGATGATGTAGATTTACGTTTTTGTTTCCGCATAGTAAGGTAGTTGGAAGTAATATAGTGTCAAAATACTCCGTCTTAAATTTTTTGTTGTGTGCTGAAACTTAGCGCCGCGCTTTTTGTTAGCTACCGATGCAATAATACTTTAAATACCCACTTTCAATTCCCGCTCGAGGAGTGGAAATATATAATATTTCATATATATTAAAGTTTTTTTTTATGGAATAAAGGAGGCAAACGAGCAGAAGGCCCACCTGGTGTTAAGTCGTACCTTCGCCCATAGACATCCACAACATTAGAGTTGTAGATGCGTTGCCAGCCTTAGGGATGTAGGACAGAAGGAGAGAGGAAGGATGGGAATGTTGGGGATAGGGAAAGCTGGCTTACATGCAATCGAACCGGAATCTTCAGATATTTGGCGGTTCGTCTTTGACATGATAGTGGTCGCGAGCCAGTCAGAGAACGAATCTCCTACCACCAAGCTACTGGATTACCCGCCTTTTACGGGACGCTACCCAGCGGCGGAGGGGAATTGTATTCTTAACCCGTCCCCCCACGGGTAGTTATAAACAATATAGTATATATTATAATATCTGTTTAAGATATAAACAATATTGATATTCCCTAGATTGGGATACGAACCTACAACTTACACACATTCACTGCACTTCAATGAAACATATATCACCAAATAAAATTATACTATATATTAGAAATCATTGTAAACACATAGTAATTTCAATTTTAACGTTTCAATATGTGCAATAGGGGACGGTTAATGATGGCAGTCGTACAATCGGAATGGATAAAAGGTGTAATTTATGTTCGAACCCCCGAAATGTGGCTGCGCAATTACTGCACGGTGCTATAGGGGTGTTCTGTGATGATATCGATAGTATTATGTATAGAATTTCTCTTTTACAAGCTTAGCTGTGGACAAAGAGAACCTAGTGTTATGTCACTGTGTTCTTTATGCCTAAACCTGGGACGTTACATGTTGAGTGCCAAAACTCGAAGCCTCATTTTTTGTTATCACCATGATGGAGAAACGAATATTTAAATAAAATGACTTTACTCAGATATAGATCCCATAACCATTATATAAACAGTCAGACATAGTCACACTGCACCACGACGATCTTGGTATTAAACAATATAGTTTTTAGTATATACTTATCTTCGGGATTATAAAGTGTTTTTTTTTAGCTAGCTCCTGTTTCCTGCACACAGCAGGGTAGCCAGAGGGAACCTAGTGTTAAGACACTCCGTTTCCCACTTTCCGCCGAATTCGGAGGCATGCGTGTTAAGTGGCAGAACTTAACACCGCGCTTTACCTCGACACCAGAGCGAAGAAAATGGAAATATAATTTCCACTCCTCGAGTGGGAATCGAATCCACAACCAGTCGTTTACTGGCCCCAAATAAATATTATATACTATATATTTTATCGACATTCTCACCTCACTAAATATTAGAAGCTCACACCATTGTAGGAAACGCTAATGACCCCTATTTAAAGGTGGCATCGTAAATTTAATTATTCCTCAGTTTTAGGAAAGCCAATAGTCGATCCTATTGTATTCTACTGGATTGGATTCTGTTGGACGTCTCGAGTAATTTGGAAATAATGAATCAAAACCTTTATATTTACGTTGTTTGTTCTTTAAGATGTTGCTTTTGTTTCAGTTTATATAATTGTGAATGTCAGTTATCGGCAATTTCGTATTTGGAGGTGGATAATGACTAAGCCGATTTTGATTGTCTTTTTGTATGTATATTTTTTATGCTAATCTTATTTTTTTTCGATTAGGAAGTTAGAAAGAAAGGCACATCGTTGCATTTTTTTTTTATTTTTATGGAATAAAGGAGGCAAACGAGTTGAAGGCCCACCTGGTGTTAAGTGGTTACCTTCGCCCATAGACATCCACAACATTAAAGTTATGGATGCTTTGCCAGCCTTGGGAATGTAGGACAGAAGGAGAGAGGAAGGATGGGAATGGTGGGAATAGGGAGAGCTGGCTTACATGCCATCGAACCGGAACACATCATAAGATATTTGGCGGTTCGTCTTTGACATGATAGTGGTCGCGAGCCAGTCGGAGAATGAATCTCCTACCACCAAACTACTGGGTTACCCGCCTTTTACGGGACGCTACCCAGCGGCGGGGGGGAATTGTATTCTTAACCCGTCCCCCCACGGGTAAAATACTTCTGTATTTCTAGATATTAAGTATTAAGTGCGCAAGTTTATGCCGTTCTTTGTCTTACCAGACAGACAGGGAAATCAGATTGATTATTATATAATAATTTCCCTGAATGAGAATTGAACCCACGTCATCGAACATGTCAAATAATTTTATTTCTTTGTATTTACGAGTATTTCTTTATATTCCTAGTGTAAGGAAAAAGTTCTTATTGATATATACTTACATTATCTACTTTCTATTTTTATATATTCTTACGAGGTTTTGAATTATAATATTAAAAATTTTCAAATATTCAGACCATCGCGGTGCAGTGGAACACTGTTTGACTATAAACGCGATGAATTATGGATTCGATGCTCATAATTTTTATTTCTTATATAATAGAATAAAGAATATATATAGTTAATGACCAATCACTTTCTAACTTCATTAAGCGTGAAGCTTAAAAAGAAATATTGAATACTAGCGGTCCGCTCGCGGCTTTGCCGCGTGAACGTTATATTGCAACACTCGGGGGCGCATTTTTAAAAAATAAAGTAGACTATGTTTAAGTTTAGATTATCAACTATATTTATGCCAAAATTCATTACAATTGGTCGAGCTGTTTAGATTTTTCATATAAACTTCATCCCCTATTTCAACCCTTTAGAGGTTGATTTTTGAAAAAATAAGTAGCCTATGTTAGACCCAGTCATATTTACTACTTTCATTATAAATTTCATCCAAATCGGACCAGTAGGTTAGTCGTGAAAGCGTGACAGACAAACACACAGACTTTCGCATTTATAGTATAAGTATGGACTACTCAGTTTTCTGAATATAAAAGCTTCACCTTTGATTCAACTTTAAGAAAAAAGCTTAAATAACAAATTAAGCTATTATTACCATTGCAAAAGCAAAAGAAAACATAAAAACCATCGCAACAAGTACAAAACACAAGGATAAATTATGTCCATTTTATTTGAGCGGACGCGGTGAGATCGAGTGGGAATTGCTCTAACTGCGTTAACATTTTGTGCTTCGTTCAAAAAGAGGAATGGCCACTTTAATGCACTCATGTCTTTAAGTAGTGGCCAGTCGTGGCCCAGTGGCACAAGAGTGTGACTGTAAACGACTGGTTGTGGGTTCGATTCCCACTCGAGGAGTGGAAATTATATTTCCATTTTCTTCGCTCTGGTGTCGAGGTAAAGCGCGGCGTTAAGTTCCGCCACTTAACACGCAAGCCTCCGAATTCGGCGGAAAGTGGGGAACGGAGTGTCTTAACACTAGGTTCCCTCTGCCTACCCTGCTGTGTGCGGGATATAGCGTGAAGCTATTATTATTATTCTTTAAGTAGAAATGTGGAAATGTTGGATTCTTTTCTTTCTTCTGGGTTTTTACATGTGTTTTTTCTTTTGAGGTGTTCTTTATTAGCTTTGCTTATCTCAATCTATCAATCGGTGTATTTAAAAATATTTCTAACTATTTATCGTCATTTTAACTCAATCCATGAAAATATTTTGAAAATTTTAGTTAAAAAAGACATATAGAAAAAGTATAAAAATTTAAACGCAGTGGGATTCAACAAAAATAAATTGTATTAAAGCGTATAAGAATTTTGACGCAGCTGGTAGTAAAACGCATGGCTCAGTGGTGAGAGCGCCTAGACGAGATTCGGGTTCGAATCCTGCTGCGTTCAAATTTTTATAAGTTATCTAAAATGTTTTATTCCAATTTCCTAAGTGTGGAATAACACTTTAAAAATGTTTAAAAAAATATCTAAGTTGCTTCAAAATTTATATACTTGTCTAGATTCGGTGACAATTCTATATTTAGAGACCATTGTAGCGCAGTGGGATATTATCTGTTGTGAATGCGGCGTGTACGGATTCAGTTCCTTATCAGAGGAATGATAAGGAAGTTACTAACTTAAAAGGAGTTAACTTAAAAGAGTTTACGTTTATATTATGTTTATTTTTCTTCTTTGTCAAATAAAGTATGGCTATCAGTTTCACCACTATTAACGCTATGCCAAACTGTGTAGATAGTCGTGGATTCGATTCTCGCTAGGAGAAAAATATATTTAAAGTACTGTTATTCCCACACTCCGATAACTAACACAAAGTGCGGCGTTTAGCTCTGCCACTCAAAACGCAGTCTCGATTTCATGCGAAAAGTGGAGGTCCAAATGCCTACTACTAATACTAGATTCTCCCTTTACTTACATTAGAGAAAATTATACGTACGTTAACGTTTGTGGAAAACATCCCCTACCAAACCCAGTTCAAGTCTCTCGCCTAATTAAAACTAAGATCTTATTAACAAGACAAATGTAAACAAAGTGTCTTCAGACAAGCTGACTCAGTGGTACGTAATAGAGGCATTAATTTTGTTTTCGTGACCCTCGTGGTGCAGTGGGAGCGCCTATCCTTTTAGATGAGGTGGTTATGGGCTCTTTTAGTTTTGTTATTGTTTGTAATTTTAATTTTAAAATTAAATGAATAAGTGGGGAACGGAGCGTCTTAACACTAGGTTCCCTCCGCCTACCCTGTTGTTGTGTGCGGGATACAGCGTGAAGCTAAAAAAAATAATAATTGCCATTGTTGCGTAATGGGATAACGTATGACTGGCTGTGGCTTCAATTCTCAATTAGGAACATGATTATATTGAAATTATTTTCATATTTTTTGTGGCCAGTCGTGGCGCAGTGGCACAAGCGTGTGACTATAAACGGTTCGATTCCCACTGGAGGAGTGGAAATTATATTTCCATTTTCTTCGCTCTGGTGTCGAGGTAAACGCGTCGTTAAGTTCCGCCACTTAACACGCAAGCCTCCGAATTCGGCGGAAAGTGGGGAACGGAGTGTCTTAACACTAGGTTCCCTCCGCCTACCCTGCTGTGTGCGGGATACAGCGTGAAGCTGAAAAAAAAATCACATATTTGTCATATTCTCTAAAAGTGTAATTAGTATCCACCAGACAATATTTCGGTTTCAGAGAAAGAGCGTAGAATAGAGTGCCTTGACATTATTCTCTCACCAAAATACAAGTTTAAAATAACGTAAATAAATAAAATAACCCAAAGAAATAAATAAGTAACTAAATCGATAATTCTAAATTCCATATCAAATGAGTTCCCATATCTAGACTTCAGTATATCTAAGAGCATTGCCCGATTCAAAGTGGCCGCGATTTATGCCCGTTCAAATGTAACCCGACGTTACGAATATATAGTTTAAAAAGGAAACTTTAGATATATTATTTGGAGAAAATCGTATCCGATGGTGATAGATTAGGAAATGTATTTGAGATGTCAGATATATTTCTAAAGTCTATTTTGGCGCAGTGGTTTGGTGTAAATATTATGAGTGTGGGTTTAAAGTTGGAAATGTATTTTGTATATATATAATTCAGCTTTATGTTACCTTCTGTATTAGAAAGTGTTAGTACACTCCGCTCTCCTCCCTTTATTCGAACCGGAGAGATTACTTGTTGAGTGATTTAACTCAACGTCGGGCTTTGTTTTATCACCAGAAGATAAAAATGAAAATATAATCACTGCTTCCAATAGGGATCGAAATCATAAATATATAGATAGACACTATAGCTGTTCCTGTCACTGAGTTATACTACTGAAGTCCAGAAAAAACTGAGAAATTTCGCTGTAATACTTATACTACGGGCAAATTATATACTTCTACTGCGGTCAAATTTACTAAAAATATAATATATTTTTTTCTATTTGTTAGTACACCTAATATTAAGTTAATGCGTATCTTTCTTTATATTTCGATCATTTGAAAGAAATTAAACGACTGAAAAAAAATGAGTAACAATCTTACTTTACCTGTTTTTTATCGAGTAAAGTAGCCATCTTTGACAGGGAAAGAATGAAATAACTTAGTGTCAAGATACTCCGTTCTCCACGTTCCGCTCGAGACCTTGTATATTGAGTGGCCGAATTCAACGCAGCAGCTTGTTAGTAGAATCATATTTAATATGCAAATACTTCCCTAAATTTAAAACGAGAGGATATTCATAATGTTATAAAGTAACATTCAACGGACGAACAGAATGCCATTTAATAGATTAAAATGTACATACAGAGGTACTTTTAATTACGATCTAATTTTTAAAGAGAAGCTAAAACGTTTTCAGTGAAGCTGTACATTCGTGTACGTAAGGCACAATAGTCTGGGCGCTTTTCAAAAACCAGAAATAAGGTTGTAAAGCTTTAAAGTGCCTTGAATTGGCTACGGGATGGATTTGTTTTGATATAACTATTTGGTTGTATAGATGTTGTAGCCGTATTGCCCGTCTGGGTATTTGTTATGAGATAAAAGGGTAGTGGGTTCAAATCTCTTGTAATTTGGTTTAATAGATTTATGCTTGTTCCTACGTTGCAGAGTGTCAGAGAGAACCCAGTCACTTTGTTCTCGATTTTTTACCCGAAATGTCAATGTTACGTATTAAGTGATAGAACTCAATGCCGCGCCTTTTCTTCAGTACTAGAATAAAGAAATGAAAAATAAATAAATACATACATATGTACGCAAATTATTTCCCGACTCGGGACTAAGGCTATATTGCCCGAGTGATAATCGAATTCACAACTGACCCACACACAGAAGGTTAGGCAGAGGGAACCTAGCGTTAAGACACTCATTTCCCCTCTTTCCGCCTAATTCGGAAGTATTGCGTGTTAAGTGGCGCAACATAACGCCGCCTTTTTGTGTCGATACCAGAGTAAAGAAAATAGAAATATTAAATATTTCTACTCTTCGAGTGGGAATCGAATCCACAACCAGTCGGTTTACAGTCACACTTTGTGCCTCTGCGCTACTACTGGCTACGGCCGGCTGGCATGGCCTGACTATGGTATATAGCTTTAAAAATTGATAACAATATTTATTTTTAGCGTCATTTACATTATCTCTAATGAAGCAAAGTAGGCAGAGAGTACATAGTGTTAAGATACTCTTCTCCTAACACTTTAACCCTCCGCCATACAATATACTTATCTCACCAGACTAAAAAACTAAGACCTACCAATTTCACGTAAATCGAACCTAGATCCATAATCTAAAGTTGAAGCATTACATTGAGCCCATAGTATGACAAAGCCTGTCTGAAGTTCGTGGATTCGATACCAACTAGAAAAAAAAAATAATATTTAAATATTTTCAAATATTTTTGTTTTTAAATTACTTGCGGCGTTAAGTTCCGCCACTTAACACGCAATGCCTTCGAATTCGGCGGTGCGTGGGGAACGGAGTGTCTTAACACTAGGTTCCCTCTGCCTACCCTGCTGTGTGCGGGATACAGCGTGAAGCTAAAAAAAATGTTAAGTGTCTTTATCACAAAAGGCGCTGTTAACAGAACAAAGAAATAATAAATAAATAATGAAACAAAAGTTGGAAAATGGAATGTTTAGACACTACATTTTCTTTGCCTACTTTGCTATGCGGAAAAAAAGGATAATACTAACAAAAATATACTTTGTACTTGCACCAAAATGGTCTTATTCCTCTTTGTATATCGCGTGTCTTTATCAAAAGCGTGCTATCGTGCTGATAACAAAACTGAGAAATGGTTAATAAAAGGTCAGACAAAAAATAGAACAGAGTGTTTCGTCACTAGTTTATCTCTGCCTACTTTACTAAAAAACAAAGAAAATGATACTTCGCAACTTAGCCTTGTTATACTCTAGGATAGTCCTATACTATAGCAGATATACGTAAAAATCTCTCTACAGAGATGCTAACAACAGAAATAAGTTGTAATAAGCCGTATAAAAATTTCGACTTCAACTGATAGTAGAACGCAAGGCTTAGCAGTCAGAGAGCGCGAACGGTTTAAAAGAGGCGCGGGTTCGAATCCCGCTGCGTTCAAATTTTTTATACGTTTTCTAAATGTCTTTGAATAAAGTGTGTAAATAACACTTTAAAATGTTAAAAGTAGTCTTATAGTTTTATATAAATATATAGTATATCGCGTGTCTTTATCACAAATCACAAAAGGCGCTGATAACAAAACCGAGAAATGGTGAATGAATTATACCGGCGAGGAGCAAGTGCCTTGCTTCTGACAACGAGTGAGGAAATTGGATGATGTCTTTGTAATAAGCTGTATGGACGATTGTTTACGTTCATTCTTGTTTTTAATAAGATGTTTTAGTACAATTGTTTTTGTGTTGAAGTGGTTGGCTTAATTTGGGTGTAGGTTCGAATCTGAAAGAACTTTTGTTTTTCTAATTTATTTTTTAGAATTTGACATTGTGGTGCAGTATCATAGTGTGCCTGTAAAAGAGATTGGTTGTGGGTTGGATTCCCACTCGAGTAGTGGAAATATTTAATATTTCCATTTCCTTCGCTCTGGTGTATAGGCAAAGTGCAGTGTTAAGTTGCGCCATTTAACACGCAATGTCTGTTGATGTTTTAACAGTAGGTTCCCTCTGCCTACCTGCTGCGTGCGGGATACAGCATGAAAATAAAATAAATTTTACAAAGATGATATAAATTTTGAAAAAGTCTTTTTTCTAGTGGAATACCATCTGTTTGTAATCGCTATTACTTGTGGGTTCGATTTCTCGAAATGATTTAATTTAAATTGTATTCATAAGTCTATGCTAAGAATAAGCGCGGTGTTTTGATCCACCACTTAAAATGCAATGCCTCGAATTTAAAGCTGTAAATAGAGAACAGGGTATCTTGATAGCATGTTCTCTCCGCCTTTTATCCTCTATGTGAGGGAAAACGTCAAGTAAAAAAGAAAATATTTTGAACTGAAAAAAAAAACATATTAAACGATTTACTGTAGGAAATAAACCCCCAAGCATTACCACACACCATTACATATATACTTTTTTATTATATTTTTATAATACATATATTGTTACATGTCAATATCTACAATTAACTAATTTATCAATCAGTATAGATGTCGGTTGAGTATGCGGGAGCAATCCCTAAATCTCATTGGTATGTGTTGATTGTTTAGTCAAGATATCGCTCCTTCGGTACAAAAGTACTACAGAGACCGTCGTGGTGCAGTGGGACACCGTCTGACTGTAACGGGATGGTTGGAGGTTCAATTCTCACTCGGTGGGATGATTATATTTAAATTGTTTACCTTTCTTCGCTCTGGTGCCTGAGATAAAGCGCGGCTTTGAGCTGTGCCACTCAATATACAATGTCTTGCTTTGAGGTGGAAAGTGGAGGGCGAAGTGTCTTGACAAGTATTTCTGTTTGATAAATAAAATTGTTTTTATTGCAAAAAATATATTTAATAAACACATTCATTAATTTCGTATTTTAGAAACATTTCGGATTTTACATAAATAACAAAACCGTGATTTGAAATATTGAGATCATTTCTTTAATTATTTGCGTTTTCCTAAAACTCATTCATGATAAAGAATGTAATGGAAGCTACCTAAAAATTTGAAAAATACATTTTTAGAAAACGTATATAAATTTGAACGTTTTCTAAAAATGTATTTTTGTGGCAGTATTCGAATCCAAATCTCGAAGCAGAATTTCGACGCAGCTGGTATTAGATCGCATGGCTTAGTATTAAGTCACAGCGCTTGGACGTTTTCCAAGAAGCGCGGGTTCGAATCCCGCTGCGTTAAATTTTTAGTAAATTTTATAAAAATATATTTTTTAACTTATCTTTATTTTATTATATACATAAATAACACACGTAAGTTATTACGAGCGTCCATTAAATTCTTCTCCCAGCATACATTTAACTTTTTCACAAGCTATTTAATTATGATCACGTCGAGCGCTGCGTGAGAATGTAATCAATCTTCCCCCTCCTCGACGGTAATGCAAGAGTTGCAACAAAAACGCCTACGATGTGACGAGGCGGAAATACTCGAGTTAACGTAAAAAAATATTCCTTTTCCGGTTTGGGAATGGTGTATTTATGTATGTAAAAATAGGTACTAGTTATTCTTCTAATTGCTATTGGGAAGGTCTTGAGAAATTAAAATAAAAAAAATAATTTGCTTATATTCAAACGGCTTGTAGCGTTTATGAAAGCATAAGTTGTATATTTTATTAAAAACATGTTAAAAAAACACATTAAGAATTATTTTTGTCGTTAGAAAAAACGATGTACATTTTTATTACTGCACTGTGGTTTACCACACACTGAGACAATCTTGCTAACACGTAGAGGGTAGAACTCGACGACATTTGTCATGGACAGCCACGCCTCTTCAAAATAGTCAGGTTATATCTGTTTATATATGTGTGCTATACTAATGTTAGATGTATATTATATATACATATTTTTTTAACTTCACGCTGTATCCCGTACATAGCAGGGTAAGCAGAGGGAACCTATTGAGTTGAGACACTTCATTCCCTGTTACATTAGAAATTAAAATTTATATTGGAAATAATATTTTGAAATTATAAATAAACATTAATATAAGACTGTAAGACAGAGACTGTATGATTGTGACTGCATAACGGAGAAATGATTTTATTCTAAATATTTGCAATTCTCCCCTCTAGTACTTCAGAAAAAGCTTGGCGTTGAGTTCCGCCACTTAACACGCAGAGTCTTGATTTCGGGCGGAAAACGGAGTGTCTTAACACTATCTACTGTCTAATTACTCTGCTATATAGGAGAATGCGTTAAGTTGGAAAATATAAATAAATAATCACGTTTTTCTTGTTTTCTTCTTTCTTCCCAAGTAACTAGCATGCCAATTATAACTTTACATGCCATACTTTCAATCAGTTAGTAATGGTACGGTTTTATATGTAAAAATATATAAATATACAAAGAAAGCGATGTACTTCAAACGGAAATCAAACCTAATACATTCATAATACTAACTAAATGACTAGAATAAATATAAATAATTATTATACATTGTTCTAATCAGTCATGGCGCAGGGGCATGTAAGTGTAACTGTAAACGACTGGTTGTGGGTGCGATTCCCACAAGGGTGGAAATATTTAATATTTCCATTTTCTTCGCTCTAGTATCGAAGCAAAAGCTCCGTTAAGTTTCGCGACTTAACACGCAATGCCTCCAAATTCGGCGGAAAGTGGAGAACGGAGTATCTTGACACTAGGTTCTAAAAAAAATTGATTCTAATAAATTATACAAAACAACGTTCAATACTAAACTTCAACAAAAAACCATATCAGACCGACTCCATTTTATGCAAAATAAGTTAAACTAAAATGGTTTTTGCGATTATCATTACAAAGCTAGATGAGTAATGTACTAGATCCTCCCATTACGTGTTCGCGAGATTGCCGGAGGTCCGGAGTTCGATGTTTTTATAGCTCTCTCAAAGTTAATGACCCATACGTATGTTTAGGATGGGACTCCCGTTCTAATGTATGGAAAAAGGATATGTATTTATATTCTGAAATTGAGAAGTTTTACTTAGTTTTAATATTTTATAGATTAACGCTTTTTCATAGCAGGGTTAAGGAGAACTTAGTGTCTAGACACTCCGTTCTCCACTTTTGGATCAAAATCGAGACATTGCATGTTCAGTGGTCACGCTTTCTTTAGGTCAGAGTGGAGAAATCAATATAATTAAAACGTAATTATTCCCCAGAGTGAGAATCGAACTCACTACCAATAGGGTTTACAGTCAGATGCTGTCCTGTTGGGTCACAAAGGTCTTAATAGTTTAAATTAAACTTAATTCTTTAATTAATAAAAAAAAGGTTGTATATTCAACTATCTCATTAAATTAAAAATTATAAAGAATTCTGAAAGTACACATTTTTACACAATTTTGCTCGACAATATGAGAAATTGTAGGTACTATTTCTAGACAATTTCACATTTTTTAATTTCACAAATATCCTGATTGTAGTGTTAAGTCACTTCGTTCTCTACTTTTCATGTACATATTTAGATAAAAATAAAAATATACTAATTATATTATTTAATTTCTACGACTGAAAATCGAACCCAGAACCACTGTAACATATTATCTCACTAAACCACAATACTAACCCGCACTATTCACCCACTTCAAGCAGAGTCAGGGTTTTACGGCATTTCATTTGATGGTAACCCCCCAACATTATATATCAAGGGGCCCTTGAAGTTGTCACCTTGTCGTGTGCAAAGATTTAATGGTGTTTCAAACTGGACAAGTGAGAAAGAACTTATTTTCAAGTGTTTTACAACATGTGTTATTGTGAAACTGCTTTTAATGTGTAGTATAGTATAGAATATTGTAGTTTTTTGTTGAAGCTGAAGCTATATGTTTAATATATGTGTCGCTCATTTAATACAACAAAGACGTAAATTATATTTTAACTGTTTTTATGAGAATATTTTAAAATTTTGAAATTAAACATATATATAGACTCACGCTGTATCCCACACACAGCAGGGTAGGCAGAGGGAACCTAATGTTAAGACACTCCGTTCCCCATTTTCCGACGGGCATTGCGGGTTAAGTGACCGAATTTAACCTCACGCTTTGCCTCGATACCAGAGCAAAAAAAATGGAAAAAATAAATACTTCATTCCTCGAGTGGGAAGCGAACCCATAACCTGTCACGTTTACAGTCATACTTTGTACCTATATGCTACGAGTGACCCCAATAATAAAGATAGTATTTTTTTGTTATATATATAATACCTACTTTTACATACTATCTGTCTATAGGAGACAAATACACAGCAATTTAGCGCTACAAAGCGTCCCTAGTTGAGTAAAGTCACACTCCAATTTATTGAACTCGCCGGCTTCCCAAAAAAGGGGCTCGGGATTCCGTCAGATCTTACTGTAGTTTCGTATGTATTTATAGAGCTGTTGAAACATAGTTTGTTGGTTATATTCTCTTTATTATATTCTTTTTGCTTATAAAAATATTTTAATTTTAAAGTTCAATGAATTTCTTTTTCAATTCCCTAAGTGTGTAATATAACAATTTATTTTTTTTAAAGTAACGTAGTAATATTTGTTTCGTGTGAAAAAAAAAGAACGCAGCGGGATTCGAACTTGTACCTCTCTGTACCTCTCTGTACCTCTCTAACCGCTTAACCATGAGCGCGTTTTGTGTAAATGTTTTTCTATTTCCTAAGTATGAGAATAATATTTAGAATTGTTACTTTGACTTTTAAAAAATGTTTTATATTACAATCCTTTAATGTGGATTTTAGAAAATAGACAGACTTTCACATTTATAATATAACTATGGATTATAGTTTACATACATTTTCATTATCCCCATTCAAAGTTAATTAACAAAACATTAAAACTACTTTATTTTATTACCAAATTCCTTAAGAAAATGACTTTTTATCAATCTTAAAGTGTCTTAGATTAGACTAAAAAATACAGAACAGCAAAGTTACAACTCAATAGATATCTATCTCTCTACATCTTTAAAAATACGTATTCGTATACACCATGAGAATGGGTCGGGATTACAGGGCTCCATCTAGCCCTGTTTATAGCTATTATCGGGCGGAATCGAGCCGCTAACAATTGTACTTGAGCAAATAATTCTTTTGGCCACTTCCAAGTCTTGTGGTTTCGACGTGTGATGTGAAGTGATTTGTTTGGTGGTTATGCTCTTTTTGTTGGTATGGTGGGTGCGGGTTTAAATATAGGTTTGAATGTTTTTTTTGTTTGGTTTTAATTGTTTTTTTAGATTGTGATGTCTTGGAATGGAATTAATATTTGGAATGGAAATTACAGTAAGAAGTTATATGATTCATTTTTTGAATGACATATAATTTGTAATTGTAACCAGACACAGTAAAGTTAACATCATGTTAAGTTAGCATCACCTAAGACGAACCAAATTAATGTATAGATTTATTAATGACAATGATACCTTTGAAACAAACTGGAGCGGACTTCATTCCTCGTGTTATCATAAATCATTATAAAATCATTAATTAGATAGTAACCTTTAAGAAGCAAACGTCTTTGCAACCTATTTTTGTTCCGTTAAATGTTAAAGAGGAAAAAATAACAGAAGAGAAATATATAAATATTAATAAAATAATTTCATCTTTTGACTCACATTTAAAATCAAGTAATATGAAGATATAGGTGGCCAGTCGTGGCCCAGTGGCACAAGAGTGTGACTGTAAACGACTGGTTGTGGGTTCGATTCCCACTCGAGGAGTGGAAATTATATTTCTATTTTCTTCGCTCTGGTGTCGAGGTAAAGCGCGGCGTTAAGTTCCGCCACTTAACACGCAAGCCTCCGAATTCGGCGGAAAGTGGGGAACGGAGTGTCTTAACACTAGGTTCCCTCTGCCTACCCCGCTGCGTGCGGGATACAGCGTGAAGATAAAAAAAAAAGAAACAAAAAAAAAGCTACTTAAGAGACAATCTTTGTTTTCTTTTTTTTTTATTACTACACTCTCCTTTACCCATAACAGAATAGTCAAAGATAGCCTAGTGACAAAACACTCCGCTCTTCACTTTCCACCGGAAAGTAAGCATTGCCTGTTAAGTGGTTGAATTCAAAGCACTTTGATTTGCATTAAAGCATGAAAATAAAAATCATATAGATGACATCATTTCTCCTTGTGTTAATCGAACCCACAGCCCACGAAAGATAGCCTCAAAAGAAATCGAACTTGCTATAATCACAAGTATCTCTTAAACACATCCCACATGTACGTAAGTTATGTAAATTCCCGTTAATTGATGTAACATTAATCATTATTCGGTACAATTATATTAATTATCAATTTATTTTAATGTATGCCGCGTCGAGTATCCGCTAACAAACGCGTGTAGTGTTTCTAACTATTATATATTCCGTATTAAATTAAGTTATTATATATTAGTATTGGAATTGCGTTACGTAGAGATTCATCGCTAATGGTTTTGTTGCTGGGTATTCATAGAGAATTTAGTGTCAATACACTCCGTTTTCCATTTTAGTAGAAATAGTGTAGTAATGTGTTGTGGCCAGTCGTGGTCCAGTGGCACAAGCGTGTGACTGTAAACGACTGGTTGTGGATTCAATTCCCACTCGAGATGTGGAAATGTTTAATATTTCCATTTTCTTCGCTCTGGTGTCGAGGTAAAGCGCGGCGTTGAGTTCCGCCACTTAACACGCAATGCCTCCAAATTCGGCTGAAAATGGGGAACGGAGTGTCTTAACACTAGATTCCCTCTATCTGCCCTGCTGTGTGCGGGATACAGCGTCAAGCTAAAAAAAATAATAACTTTTTAAAAATATTTAACTACACCTATATACATACAATTTTGTCCTTAAATAAGAATTAAACCCACAACCATCGTGATTACGCTACAGTAAGACTCTTCACCACTAGGTTACAATGGCCCTTTGCGAATATATTCGAAGAACTAAATCTCAACGCTAAGAGATCAGGTGGCAACTTTCCCCAACTAGGGGCATTCCATACTTACGAACACTTTTATCTGTTTTATATACTTACAAATAAAGTGAAGGAAGTTTGTACATAAAATACTTTTTACTATACGGCCATGAGGTCTGTTGCAACTTGGTATTGGGAACTAAATTGAGTTATGTTGTTCAAACAAATATATGATCTTGGTTCTAGGTTCATTTTGAACCAAAAATAATTGCTGTAAGCTATGATTTTATTTAAATTAATAAAAAAAAATTCTATCTTTTTAATAAATTAAGGGAAAATTGAACGGAAGAAGTGAATATGACAAAGTCAAAGTAACTTTAGTAGTACAACAAATAATAATTCTACTGAGAAAATAATAATTATACCGGGTGAGAATCGAACCCATAACCAAATACTGTCAGCTATCCCACTGTATCACCACATAAAAGGCATAAAGAGGAAACGGTACCTAGAATGTTCTTCCATTTGGCTACAATAAGGCAGTCGAAATGATGATTGTCTTATACCAACGCTGGAAAGCGACCTTGCTGTAATCCCAAAACTTTAGAAATATGTTTTATATTATATTTGAAATGCCCTGATATCATTTATATATACACAGCGGTCAAAATTATTGATAAACTGTATTTTTTTTGTACCACAAAATGTATTAACTATGTTTAAAACTCTCTGATGTGAAATTGTAAATTTTCGATTTGTTGCAAATATACTTTTCATCATCTATATGAATATAGAATAAGCATCATACTTTTTTCCATATTCCAGAGTAGACAGAAATAACCTAGTGTTAAGACACTCCGTTCTCCGATTTTCGTCCGAAATTTTGATATTGCATGTTAAGTGACTGAACTCAACGCCACGTTTTATCCTGCGTAACAAAACAGACAAATAAAAAAAATAAGTATTCATTACCCCAGTGGGAATCGAACCCACACCAGTCAAAACGGCTACAGAAAATAGTAGAATATTGTAAACTAAATTGTAAATCCAAAAGCATCTTGTCCGATCCAAAGTAATTTCTTAGTTTCAATCCCTTTATGTATTTGTACATAAATAATAGGTCCATAATCTTCTTATGGGATCCATATATTCAATTAAATCTCCTTACAGAGAATTCCAGGGACTTAAGGATTGTGCTGGTTGGCAATAAAATGTTTATTTTCATTGTTAAGTTGTTCTTTTTAGAGTATTTTATTGTAAGTCCAAAATATAGGAAGCTATTCGTTTGTTTTAATGTACTGAAATGACTAAAAACTAAAAAAAAAAAAATAGCTTCACGCTATATCCCGCAAACAGCAGGGTAGGCAGAGGGAACCTAGTGTTAAGACTCTCCGTACGAACAATTTTGGGGTAAAACTGTCATTTTTTAATCATATTTAATATTATTGTTGAAATTTGTAAATAATTACAACTTAGGAACCGTCGCGATGTTTGTGGGTTCGATTCCCACTTCAGTAGATGATTTTATTTAAATTAATTTCATATCTCTGGTCTGGTGAAAAGATAAAGTACAGCGTTGATTTCCGCTAATTAATAAATAATGTCTCGGCTTCCGGCACAAAATGGAGAACGGAGTAATTTGACACTAGGATCTCTCTGCCTACCCTATTATGTGTAAGTGTGGATTAGTCTATTCCTTTTCCGTGTATGCCGCAAGCCTCTGGAACCAACTTCCTAAAACTATTCAGAAAAGTCCCTCCATAGCTTCCTTCAAATCACAAGTTAAAAAGTATCTACTTGCAGGTGTAAATAGTAGTCAGTGATATTTGATAATGATTATGAGTTGAACAACCGTATTTCATCTTATATTTATTATATATAAGTATTTATATATGTATAATATATATTTTTTTATATATCTTATGTATAGTATATTTCTGTGTAGTTGTGTATAAAGTAATTATGTAAGTGTATGTATGTATCTATTAATTTTATATGTGATTATTGATAGTAATATTTTTTTATATATATAAACATATATATGTCTTTTTGTTTTTTGTTCTCTTTTCATATATTGTTGTTTTTTTTTTTTTGCATTGCATCCCGCTTTTGTTTGCACTCATCCACCTACACAGGTTGACTGGAAGAGATCTCTTCTAGAGATAAGTCCACCGTTGTAAACCATCTGTTTCTGTATAATTTTTTCTGTATATTGTTTTTAAATGCAATAAAGTGTAGATTAGTCTATTCTCTGCATTCCGATAATCAAAAATTCACATTCTTCTCATAGTTATTGAAAATCAGAGTGATACTATATCTAATGAAATAAGGCATAAATATATAAATATATACAATAAATATAAAATTTCGCTGATCCTAACCCGTGTAGTCTTTATATTATATGTTTTCTTTACCTTGATCTTATAACAATGGCCACGTTGAAGTTTACCATTATACACTATAATGTTCATTTAATTAAAAAAAATAGAAGAGCGGAGAGTCTTATCACTATGTCCATGTATCAGTAAGAAAGTGTCTACCTAATAATGTGAAGATTATTTTCGTAGTGTCAAGACACTTCATTCCATATTTTTCGGCCGAAATCAAAACATTCCTTGTTAAGCACGAAACTCAAACCGCGATATATCTTAGCTACCAGAAAGATATGAAAAGATAAGTTAAAATATCTATCCCAGTTCAGTGGTGATATAACCTTACACAGGGCAGGGGTAGTATCGGATTAGCCGTTCTTGGGGTCCGCAGAAAAGTGAGACGGTTTAATTGTGTTGTTTAACGAAATATCTCCTTTAGGGGGCTCAGAAACAACATGATATATAGGATTTTAAATACAGTGATTGATTGTAATTACTTTACTTATTACCGTAATATAGATAGATAGGCCAGTCGTGGCGCAGTGGTACTAGCGTGTGACTGTAAACGACTGGTTGTGGGTTCGGTTCCCACTCGAGGAGTTGAAATGTTTAATATTTCCATTTTCTGCGGTTTGTATGTCGAGGCAAGCGCGGCGTTAAGTTCTATCACTTAACAAGCAATTCGGCAGTGTTTGAGGAAAGGAGTGTCTTAACACTAGGTTCCCTCTGCCTACCTGAATGTGTGAAGCTAAAAAAAAGAAAAAGATAGGTTGGAGTAGTTATATAATTTTCTCGGTTATTTTTCTTTTTTTGGTAGGGTGGAGAGAGAATACAGTGTAAAAATACAGGTTTTTGTTGTTATCCCAAATTTAGTTTTATGTTGAGTGGCAGAACTCACAGTTTTACACACGGCGGAGAAATGAAAATAATGAATCTAGTTTTGCCAAGTAGGAATCGAATCCATAACCATTATGCCTACAGCAAACTATTGAGTTCTACTTTGACGATTTCCAAGAGGTGTGGGTTCGAATCCTGCTGCGTATAATTTTTTTTTTTACATATTTCTAAAATGTTTTTCACAATTGTAAAAGCATGTCAAGTATTGAAATGACCAAACTCAAATTATTTAGCTAAAAACGACTATAATAAAAATAGAAATCTAGGATTCTATTTCATTTCCATTAAATTCTAAGTTAGTTAACTTTAATTCTGTACGTACGTATAATAATACGTAAAATGATAAAATATTCAGTACCGGTAACATCTAGATCGATAACACAGAAAACACTCTTGATTTTGAACACCAGCATGTGTTTAATTCTCAGAAAACATTCATTCACTCAGCAATGAAAAATAAAAGGTTGACAAAATAAATATCTTAACCAAATAAAAAAAAATTCGAAACTACGGGAAAGATAAACTTCGTATATTTTAAATTTTAATTTTAAAAGAGCTGTACCGTAATATTATTTAAAACAACGTGCAGTTTATTGACTATAATAATATTTTATTTGACTTGCTAATGGTGTATTTGCTTGCGTTTAACAAATATGTATGAAAAAAATGTTTTTATTGTACTGTACTTGGGATAGTTACGCGTTTTCTGCTTATTATAACGTAATTTTGCCCGTGGAGGGACGGGTTAAGAATACAATTCCCCCCACCGCTGGGTAGCGTCCCGTAAAAGGCGGGTAACTCAGTAGCTTGGTGGTAGGAGATTCGTTCTCTGACTGGTTCGCGACCACTATCTTGTCAAAGACGAACCACCAAATGTCTGATGATGTGTTCCGGTTCGATGTCATGTAAGCCAGCTCTCCCTATTTCCATCATTCCCATCCTTCCCATCCTTCCTTCCTCCTTTCTGTCCTACATCCCCGAGGCTGGCAACGCATCCATAACTCTAATGTTGTGGATGTCTATGGGCGAAGGTAACCACTTAACACCAGGTGGGCCTTCTGCTCGTTTGCCTCCTTTATTCCATAAAAAAAACTGCATCTCATTGTAAACGCGATTGGTTGTAGGTTCGATTCCCATTGATTATATTTGTGTAGAAAATGATTATATTTAACCACTTCTATGGTATCTAATATAAAGCGTGGCCTTGTACCGCCACTCAACACGCTGTCATAATTTCAAGCAGAGAGTAAAAAAGAATGGAGTATATAGACACTAGGTTCTCTTTAATTACCCTGCTATGTGAAAAATTGTAAAAAGCTAAAATAGTCATATATATTTTCGTCGTTTTTCAGGCACACTTTTTGTTAATTAAGTATAACCATTCCTTCTAACGAGTCAATTCCATTGTATGGAATTATTTAAAATATATATATATATATATATATATATATATATATATATATATATATATATAGATATATATATATATATATATATATATATATATATATATATATATATATATATATATATATATATATATATATATATATATATATATATATATATATATATATATATATATATATATAAAAAAAAATATTTAAATATAATCAACCTTCTGAGTGGAAATCGGACCCACAAGCAATCGCTTATCTATAGAATTCATATATAAAAAAAAATATATTGATATACCAAACTTGATACAACAATTAGTTAACAATTCGCGTTCGTTTTCCTCAATAAATCTCTACGGATAATAGTCTGTTTTTGCGCCTTAATGATTGTTTCGGATTAATCGAATCTCCGCGAAGCAATCTAGTTAGTTCGCTATTTATTTATTTTTTTGGCTGTTTTTCGTTTTTGTTGATCTAATTTCTATATGTTTATATGTAATACTATTTTTTTTTATTAGTTTTTTATATAATGACAAAGGGCATTAGGTCTAAATACATTTTATTTTGAAATTTCTTTTGTTTTGCAAAACAGCTTTACGTTATTTCCACACAGCAAGGTATTCTGAGAGAGATAAGTGTCTAAATATTCTGTTCTCTACTTTCTTCTGCAATTCAATAAGGCTTGTTAGTTTTCAAATTTTCATATATCTATCCAAAATTGTAGTGTAAACAAATAATTTAATATACATATATCCATATATTTCCAACTTTACAATGTTTTAATGAATATCAGTTAATTTCATTATGACTTTTTCCGTAGTTACACATACTCCTAGTGTCAGGACACTCTTTTTTCCACTTGAGTGATAAGCCACATCCAATTATGATTAAAGTCAGATACTGCCCGACCGCGCCACGATGTCCTTTGTGTCACTGAGAAATGCAGTTCACGCAGACCAAAATGGTTTTGGTTGTCTATAAGTTCTTAGTTAAAAAAATCATGAACTTAAGTAACTATTGAAGCCAAAATTGTTATCTGAATTGCCATTACAACTGTGCAACAATATATAACACTACGGCATAATGAGGTGAAGTGGGGAACGGAGTGTCTTAACACTAGGTTCCCTCTGCCTACCCTGCTGCGTGAGGGATACAGCGTGAAGCTAAAAAAAAAATGAGGTAAGAAGGAACATTTGATGCTCAACATTATTGTAGGTAACAATTATAAATCTTAGCAAAATAAAAGAAACTTCCTTATTATTACTATTTATATATTTCTTATTATACGAATGTCAGAGACGCCATATGATTATTCAGAGATTTCCTGATCGAAAGCTAGATAGATAGAGTGTAGTGGCTCCGCTCTCTGTTCTTCATGTTTATTTATTTATTTATTTGTTGTACATCACAATTCCTATTAATAATAATAAAACAACAAAACATAATTACAAATATGTGAGAGAAAGAGACCTCAAAGCGATCTCTTTAAGACTAAAGACTATATAAGAATATATAAATATATATTATACATCTTCTTCTACTTGGCATTAATCTCGGCCTAGCCAGAGTCTACCTTCCAAACTAAATGCCTTCCGAATTAAATAATACTTGAAAAAGACATTTAGAAAACGTATAAAATGTTGAACGCAGCGAGATTCGAACCCGCGCCTTCTGAATACCGTCCAGGCGCACTCACCACTGAGAACTATTTTTCTTAAGTATGGAATAACACTTTAAAAATGTTTAATAGTAAATAATACTTTGCACGGTCTTCAACATTCTCGGTGGTTAGTCCATACATACATACATACATATATATTATACGTATTGTACTATATCTTAATATATAGAAAAAATGAATAGATTAGAGAGAAATTAACTTAACCAGATTAATTGTTTCTTTAGGGTATTCGAAAATGCATTTTACAACACGTGACGTTTCAAATATTTTGAAATAGGCTGTGGTCTACTGTCATGCGAATAAAATAATTAATTTCAAAAAAGGTATTATAATATTATTTTTTAATTTGATTTTAAATATATAAAAAAAAAGTTTTAATCCATCCTTTATTTAAATATTTGTCCGTATTTTATTTTTATTTTAATCCATATTTTATTTTTATTTATTTAATTTATTTATTTTTATAAAGCTAATTAATTTAAAGGACAATACTTATATATTACAAAAAAATATATCTACAAAAATTACTTTTACAGCAGTAGATAACTATATGACAGTATACAAGTAAAAAGTTTACACAACCAAAACATAGATGGCGCTGATCGTTTCTACATCGCGCTATCGTTACGTTCTGTTTGAAAGTATAAGACTTCGAAGGATTTGTACGAACTTCACCCATCCGCCACGATGGAAAATTAATTTAGCTTCACGCTTTTTTCCGCTTTTTTTGGAAACGGTCTCCTAAATAAGGTGACTGTTATAAAACTTGAAAAAAATAGACAATATACATTAAAATATAAAAAGAATCTTGTTATATGTAGATTCTTTTACATATAACAAGATTGATTGAAGATATATTGTTTTTTTTTCGCTGTATCCCGCACACAGCAGGGTAGGCAGAGGGAACCTAGTGATAAGACACTCCGTTCCCCACGCACCGCCGAATTCGGAGGCATTGCGTGTTAAGTGGCGGAACTCAACGCCGCGCTTTACCTCGACACCAGAGCGAAGAAAATGGAAATAATAAATATTTCCACTCCTCGAGTGGGAATCGAACCCACAACCAGTCGTAAACAGTCACACATTTGTGCCACTGCGCCACGACTGGCTACAAATATTCATAATCAATAGATTAAATTAAATTGTGAAAAGAATTTTATATGTATACTTAGAAATACATAAACTGTTATATTGGTCTCTATCCAGTTTCATTTCTTTTATATAAAATTCGAATATTCCGTTGACATTTATTTTTTATAGGAGCCAGTCATGGCGCAGTGGCACGAACGTGTGACTGTAAACGACTGGTTGTGGGTTCGATTCCCACTCGACGAGTATTATTATGAGAAATATTTGTTATTTCCGTTTTCTTCGCTCTGGTGTCGTTCGCGGCGTTAAGTTCCGCCACTTAACACTAGGTTCGCTCTGCGAATCCCGCTGCGTGCGTCATACAGCGTGAAGCTACAAAAAAATAAATAAATGAATGAGTGTGGAATAACACTTTAAAAATGTTAAAACGTAAATTTTACTATTTACATATTCTAGGTTATTAAGTAAAAGTAATAGCTTTAATTGTATATTTATTTAATTTATTTGTTCATTTACAAGTAAAGTATTTGCTTGCAATATTTATTCCTAGCTGGCTTAGTGGCTCAGTATCTGACTCTAAACGCAGTGATTGTGGGTTCGATTATCACTCGGAGAAATTATAAACTATTTTCATTTTTTGGCTCCGGTACATAGGACAAAGCGCTGTGTTAAATTCCACCACTAAACACAAAGTCCTGACTTCCAACTAAGAACGGAGTGTCTTAACACTACAATCTCTCTGCCTTCATCTAAAAATATTGCAGCTGGACAAAAAGTAACGTTTTAATAAGACAAGAAACCATTACATATGATGACAAACATTTTTGTACGTAACAATCATAAATCTCAACCAACTTTCCTTATTACTACATACATACTACATATGTCAGAGACGCAAGATTACTTCGTGTTCTAAGGACTATTAGCGGAACTAATGGTACCTCCGAGTTTGGTCGGAGTTATTGTTTCTTACTATATTCGTAATGAAGTTACTTATAAAAGTGCTTGATAATCTTTTTTATTTGTTACTGTATCATTGATTTTGGATGTGTTTGTTTGTGGGAGTAGGTTTTCGGATTTGTGCGGCGTTAAGTTCCGCTACTCTATCGTAATCGATATATAGTGTCTTGGCTTAGGGTGGAAAGTGGAGAATGGAGTGTTTTGACACTAGGTTTTTTTTAATTTACACTGCAAGGCGGGAAAAGGAAAAATATTCAACAAGTATCTATCTAGAAAAAAAATCATATCCATATATATTAGGAAATAGGATACTAGGAACCGCCTCTTTGCTCTGCAAGGCGGGAAGAGCTGAGCGAAGTACATAATTAATATTATGACATGTTAAAAAAGTTTGAAAAGCAAACACTTAACACTAACATAACGCTTAACTTAATGTTCCACAGCCTATGGGCGCTTTTTGACCATTTAATGACCATTTATTAAAAAACTACAACTACAATTGTCTCCAAAAAAACTTCACAGCACACAAGAAACTGTGCTCAATATCCCTGCTAAATTTCAGAGGTCTACTACAAATAGCCCAGAGAGAGTTAACCCACAACGAAATACACTTTTGGCCAATTATTTCGTCGTCACTAAGACACTAAGTTCTTCTTTGTACTTCGTGTCGCAGGAAAAAGCGTGAAACTGCAAAAAAGTATTCGATTCCCTTACTCTGTAGACATCATGTCAAGCTGCAAAAAATATACACTATACTTATCCTATAATAAGTTCCTTTGTTTTCGTGGTTATTACACTTTTTGAAATGAAACTATTTTTAACCGGATTTGACGTATGCCACCTCAGTCTACCTGTGACCACGGACTACTGTAAAGTGTTCGAAATGTCGGGTTTTCTATAAATGTATTTTTGAATACCAAAAATATACGCAATAAAACCAGTTAAAATGGTTTAATTTCATAATATTCTTATCATGTTGAAGTGAAGACAATGAAAAAAATCAATATGATATCAATAAAGCTTAAAGAAGATAATAATCTAGTATTTGTCATTTGAACTCAGAATCAAGTATAGTTTATAAGTGAAGTTATACAGTAAACAATTTTACTGTTAACCATCAAACAAGTGTTAGTGGCTAGTCGTGGCCCAGTGGCACAAGCGTGTGACTGTAAACGGCTGGTTGTAGGTTCGATTCCCACTCGAGGAGTGGAAATATTTAATATTTCCATTTTCTTCGCTCTGGTGCCGAGGTAAAAGCGCGGCGTTAAGTTCCGCCACTTCACACGCAATGCCTCCGAGTTCGGCTTTGCGTGGGGAACGGAGTGTCTTAACACTAGGTTCCCTCTGCCTACCCTGCTATGTACGGGATACAGCGTGAAGCCAAAAAAAAAACTTCTACAAATTGGTGTTGAAATATATTTCAAATCAAAATAATTCAACATCTATCAAGACTACTGGGTTCTTTCTAACTACTCTGCTAAAAGGGAAAAGGGATGAAGAATAGATAGAAGATAAAAATAATTAATAAAGGAAGCTAAAAGATATTTCTAAGTTTTTATCGACAACCTGAGAATTAAGGCGAAAATCTTAGTATATAGTTAAAGTTCAGTAATAAACAGTTTTAGTGCTGAAAGCTTATTGTGTTTTACATTGTATACAAATAATAAAAGCAGGTTCACGTGTTTTCTCGTGTAAAAGGGTATTCGGAAAAAAATTAGTGTTAAGACACTCCGTTCTCCATTTTCCGCACGAAATTAAAGAATTGCATGTAGCGGGAATCAACGCCACGCTTTGCCTTTTTACTATAAAATACGAGATAATTTAAAGAAAATTTAAATATAATACTGTCCCAATGAAAATAGAACCTACAGCATCGTGTTTACATTCATTTTGTTCCACTGCGCTTTGATGACCTTGAGGTTGTGACAACAAACATTGTGTTTTTTTTTAGCTTCACGCTGTATCCCGCACGTAACATGGTAGGCATAGGCATTGCGTGTTAAGTGGCGGAACTTAACGCCGCGCTTTACCTCTTCACCAGAGCGTAGAAAATGGAAATATTAAATATTTCCACTCCTCGAGTGATAATCGAACCCACAACCAGTCGCTTTACAGTCACGCTTTGTGCCACTGCGCCACGACTGGCCCCGACTAACATTGTATAGAAGTGAAAATTCAATTCAGGGTAACAGACACTGTCTCAGCAGTGATTTATTCACTGGGCATTCATGCGATGGTGTAACCCTCAGATGTCATCTCCACACTTCGTTATTTATCTCTTATTTTGTCTAATGTTTCTTGAAATTTCAAAAAAATGAGAGCTTTGTTTAGTGTACCCTTGTGTTCTTACTAATGAACCTTTTTGAACACTGCAGTTGACAGTGATGTTGGTTTTTGTTTTGATTTTTAGTCTATATTTATTTATTTTTCATATTTATTGAGATTTTATTAAGATTTAATATGAATATAACCCAAAGGGGTTGAACTACAATTGGAATTCGTGCAGCAAGAAGTGAGTATCTTGAGTTTGGCGGCGTTTAGTTCTGACAATTGATTTCAGGTGGAGAACGGAGTGTCTTGACACTAAGTTGCATTACATTATTTTACTCTAAATCTGCTTTAAAATAAGGCTGTATTTTATAAAAAACTTAGTATTTAACTGAGGTCGTCGTCGTCGTGGCGGAGCGAGACAGCGTTTGAATGGAAACGTAATGATTGTGGGTTTCATTCATCATCGTTTGACGTAGCATTGAGTTTCACCACTGAACACATAACGTCACAAATTTTGCCGAAAAATAGAGTATAATAGTGGCCAGTCGTGGCGCAGTGGCACAAGCGTGTGACTGTAAACGACTGGTTGAGGGTTCGATTTCCACTCGAGGAGTGGAAATTATATTTCCATTTTCTTCACTTTGGTGTCGAGGTAAAGCGCTGCGTTAAGTTCCGCCACTTAACACGCAAGCCACCGAATTCGGCGGAAAGTGGGGAACGGATTGTCTTATCACTAGGTTCCCTCTGCCTACCCTGCTGTGTGCGGGATACAGCGTGAAGCTAAACAAAAAAAAGAACAGAGTACCTTAACAATAGGTTCATTCAGACTACCTTACTGGTTAGTACGTGAAAACTATGAAGCTGCAGAATACAATCATTTACCTCTTTCACAAAAAGTTTTCTCACATACATATACCGGTTCCCACTAATCCAATTTCCCACGTTTCATCGGAACAAACAACTGTGAAGATCTCAATTAGAGGCGGTATATAAATACGATTGTGCCTTAACCTGGTTAAAACTTTAAACTACTTTGGTGTTACGTGTTAAAAAGCTTCATTTAAAGTTCATGTTTACTTATTGTAGTTTGGAGATTACTGTAATTACTTTGTTTTAGGCTTACGCATTTTGTATGGACAGTCACTAAGTTCTTTCCTTATTTCTTTTTTTTTGCTTCACGCTGTATCCCGCTCACAGCAGGATAGGCAGAGGGAACCCAGTGTTAAGACACTCCGTTCCCCACTAATTTCCTGATCGTAAAGTTCCTTATTTCTGAGACTTTGAACTAAGTTATAATATTAAGTATGCATTTTTTTATATATCTTAAAAAAAAATCAACAAGGATTTTGTTGAATTTTTAGTTTATGATTTACGTTTCTACTAAGTATATGCTTTTTTTATTCTGGTATTAACATTTGGTAGAATTAGTCAGCTTTTTATTCTCAACTTACCGCTTGAGTTCAACACATTGGCCCTAAGTAGTGCAATTAAATATCACATTTTCGATAACGGGGCAGAATTTAAATATATTTGTTTCCCCCAAATGGAATTGAACCGACGTGAACTTTGAAAGTTAGACGGTGGTCTAGTTTCAACTAAAAAACTAAATAACAAATATATTTTATCTCTAAAATTGATCACACTGATGCCTTCTGGTGTAGTGGAATAACGTCTGATTGTATTTTTATTACTTCTTTCTGCGAAAATTAATCGCGATATCCATCACTTAACATACAAGTCTCGAATTTAGGTCGAAAGTGGAGAGCGGAGTGTCTTGACACTAGGTTCTACTACCATGCTATACAAAGAAAAGCTTGAATCTTTATAACAAAAATACATAATATTTAACACTTTTCTCATTGTTACAGTGGAAATCACGCTGGGGTGTCGTCACCAAGCTGTCTCCGGCTGCAGGTGAGTCCTTTCATTATTCGGAGTCTATTGTTCCATTTGACAAATGGAAATTTGTATAAAACGTTGTGTTATTTTGAAATGTAAGATAATGGGTTCATGTCTTGATTGGGGTAATGCCAGAGATTACAATTATATAAACTTTAAAGTCTTTAAAGGAAAGAATTAAAAAAAAGGCCAGTCGTGGCCCAGTGGCACAAGAGTGTGACTGTAAACGACTGGTTGTGGGTTCGATTCCCACTCG
The DNA here is from genome assembly GCA_019049465.1 of Dryas iulia moderata. Classification (NCBI taxonomy): domain Eukaryota; kingdom Metazoa; phylum Arthropoda; class Insecta; order Lepidoptera; family Nymphalidae; genus Dryas; species Dryas iulia. The sequence continues at coordinate 13,184,393 of CM032431.1, read as the reverse complement.
AGGAGTGGAAATTATATTTCCATTTTCTTCGCTCTGGTGTCGAGGTGAAGCGCGGCGTTAAGTTCCGCCACTTAACACGCAAGCCCCCGAATTCGGCGGAAAGTGGGGAACGGAGTGTCTTAGCACTAGGTTCCCTCTGCCTACCCTGCTGTGTGCGGGATATAGCGTGAAGCTATTTTTTTTTTTATTAAAAAAACATTGTAAATATATTAAATTGAAGGGATAGTTAAAAATTCTTCTATAACGTTTATGACTTTCTAAATAGACTTTTTTTTTGGCTTTTCGTTTCTTATTTCTTCAAATGGATATAGTACATACTATGCTTGTATGTTTTATATACGCACATTACTTGAATATTCAGTAATTTATTTTAGTAATAATTATTGACACGATATAGTATTATTTATTTATAATATTTTTTAGTATGTTTAAACTTTATGAAAAAGTATAGAAAGTTAGCATTTTTATAACAATGCATTTAAAATACGTTTTATTTATTAAATGAATACAACAATATCCACAACGTAAAGTGACGAATTAACACGTGAGCTTAACAAGCGCAACTTTTTTCAAAGTGTGACTGTAAAGCGACTGGTTGTGAGTTCGATTCCCACTCGAGAAGTGGAACTATTTACGTTTCGCTCCAGTGTCGTGGCAAAGCGCGACATTTAGGTTCACCACTGACTCCAATCTCTCCAGAATTCGGCACAAATTGGAGAACGGAGTGTCTTAACACTACATTTGCCTGCCCTATAGTACCCGCACACTGCTCACTACAGCGTGCTAAATAACACTGACTTTTACTATACTGGACGTACAGTAGCTTTAAAATTTATTATGTATATTATGATATTTTTCTAGAATTGAGTCCAGAACTAGTTACGTTCTTTATCCATACTTATATTATAAATGCGAAAGTCTGTGTGTTTGTCTGTCACGCTTTCACGGCTAATCTACCGGTCCGATTTGGATGTAATTTAGAATGAAAATAGTTAATAACCCTAGGTCTAACATAAGCTAAATATTTTTTCAAAAATCAACCTATAAGGGTTGAAATAGGGGATGAAAGTTTATATGAAAAACCTAAACCGATTTTAATGGATTTTGGAATAGATATAGTTGATAATCCAAGGTTAAACATATGCTACTTATTTTTCAAAAATCCACCCCCGAGGGTTGCAATATAACAAACAATTAGGAAGTCCACGCGGTGAAGCAGCGATTGGGCCGCTAGTATAAAATAAATTTGAACATAACTATAAAAAAAAGTCTATTTACATCAAAAATATTCAAGTTTTTCCATGAATTAGGTCGTACACCTATTAAAATCATATTACTTTTGTTTTGTGTAAATTACCGTTATATATCATTTCATTTCATTTTACACAACAACTACTATGACGTAATTTGGCGCTGTTATTAATATGTCGTTAGCTTTTTGTATGTTATATAAGTAATAACCAAATTACTTCTGTGTAAAGTATAATGAGTATATAGGTTTGAGGGATAGTGTCTGACTGTAAACAAGATTGTTGTGGGTTCGATTCCCACTCGAGGAATTATATATTATTTTCATTTCTTCATTCTGGTAGCTAAGGCAAAGTGCGGACTCTTTAAATAGTTTTATGTATTATGTTACTGTTACATCTTACTCGATTACTTTACTCTTTCAAAAGAATGAATTTGGAAATTAAATAACTTTAAATAAGTTAAGAAAGGAGTGTCTTGATATTTCACCATACAATTAATATAAAATTTTTTTTTTTAGCTTCACGCTGTATCCCGCACACAGCAGGGTAGGCAGAGGGAACCTAGTGTTAAGACACTCCGTTCCCCATTTTCCGCCGAATTCGGAGGCTTGCGTGTTAAGTGGCGAAACTTAACGCCGCGCTTTACTTCGACACCAGAGCGAAGAAAATGGAAATATAATTTCCACTCCTCGAGTGGGAATCGAACCCACAACCAGTCGTTTAAAGTCACACGCTTGTGCCACTGGGCCACGACTGGCCACCATAAAAATCTAATAAAAGAATAATTTTAAAAAGCAATAAATTTGAATTGAAACCTCTCGTGACCAGCCAATCCCTTACCCACTCAACCATCAACCATTATAGACTCAATTAATCATTTAATAGCTCATTCGAAACCAAATTACATTATAAAGTCGGACGGACGTGTAAAGCAAAGTCATTACATTAGGCAGTAATTGTTAGTATTAAATGTTATTTTTTCGTGATAAAGTAAGCTTTAATAGGCATTTGTGTTTGAGCGTTCCGTGTTGGATCGAGATTGAGGGACGATACCGATTCGACGTGTATGGTGTGTGGTAGGAACTTATGGAGAAATAAGTCTTTTCTGGCCAGTTGTGGCGCAGTGGCACGAACATGTGACTGTAAACGACTGGTTGTGGGTTCAATTCCCACTGGAGTAGTGGAAATATTTAATATTAGCATTTTGTTCGCTCTGGTGTCGTGGCAAAGCGCGGCATTAAGTTCCACCACTTAACACGTAATTTACTTAAACGTCCTCCAAATTCGTCGGTGCGTGGGGAACGGAGTGTCTTAACACTAGGTTCCCTTTGCCTACCCTGCTGTGTGTGGGATATAGCGTAGAGTTAAAAAAATGTTTTTTTTAGCTTCTCCCGTACACCAGGGTTTTCAAGAGATAAAACGAAGAAAAATACATTTAGAAAACGTATAAAAAATCGAACGCAGCGGGATTCCAACCTGCGTCTCCTGAATACCGTCCAGGAGCTCTAACCACTGAGCCATGCGTTCTACTACCACCTGCGTTGAAATTCTTATACGCTTTATTACAACTTATTTTTGTTGTTATATTTACCTAAGTGTGGAATAACACTCACTTTACAAATGTTTTTTTTTAGCTTCACGCTGTGTTCCGCGCATAGCAGAAAGAACCTAGTGTTAAGACACTCCATTCCCCACTTTCCGCCGAATTCGGAGGCTTGCGTGCTAAGTGGCGGAACCAGAGCGAAGATAATGGATATGTAATATCCACTTCTTGAGTGGGAATCGAACCCACAACCAGTCGTTTACAGTCACACGCTTGTGCCACTGGGCCACGACTGGCCACAAAAATAGTTAAAAGTAGATAAAACAATGTTGTCATTATATACAAATATATATTCTTACACATGTAATAAAAAAAACTGTTAGACATATTTTATAAATATCTGGTATTCTCTCTATCTATTGTAATTTTAAATTAAATTAAATTAAATAGCTTCACGCTATATCCCGCACACAGCAGGGTAGGCAGAGGGAACCTAGTGTTAAGACACTCCGTTCCCCACTTTCCGCCGAATTCGGAGGCTTGCGTGTTAAGTGGCGGAACTCAACGCCGCGCTTTACCTCGACACCAGAGCGAAGAAAATGGAAATATAATTTCCACTCCTCGAGTGGGAATCGAACCCACAACCAGTCGTTTACAGTCACACTCTTGTGCCACTGGGCCACGACTGGCCACTGTAATTTTAATTTTCATTATTCCACACATTTTATTAAAACGAAGACAATGTAATAAAACGCTGCCACTTTTAAACGGGGGCACACTAAAATATACTACTTTCTTACCCTCCGCTAGAAGCTTCCGCAAAGTACTTTTCCTCGTGGAAATTCCTTTATACTAAACCTTTGTTAATGATAAAAGGTTACGGTGTGTTAATCGTTGTTGACCCCTTTGAATGAAAAACACAAAATTGTTAAGATATTTTTATAAGGGTAACTATTTCTTTTAAAAAATTGTACTGGGGTTACGAAAAATGTATGCTTTTTTCGTGTAAGCTTAAATATAATATGTATTATTATATTTAAGGTTCGCGCTGTATCCCGCACACAGCAGGGTAGGCAGAGGGAACCTAGTGTAGAGACACTCCGTTCCCCACTTTCCATTCAATTCGGAGGCATTGTGTGTAAGTGGCGGAACTTAACGCCGCACTTTGCCTTGACACGAGAGCGAAGAAAATGAAAATATTAAATATTTCCACTCCTCGAGTGGGAATGGAACCCGCAACCAGTCGTTTACAGTCAGTCACACGCTTGTGCCACTGCGCCCCAAATTACCTTTTGTTAGCCTATTCTTGAATAGTGATATATTTATTTATAGTGACTATCTCCTTTAAATTATTATGATATGCCTTTAAAACTTATACAAAAATAGGATTTTCAATTTCAGCAGTCGACAGTTTTGATTTCGAGTGGAAAATGGAGAAGGCAGTGTCTTAACACTATGCTTTAGTTGAGGACTCTTATACAGGGAAAAAAGCTTGAACCTGTGTAACATCCTTTTCCTGCAACAATTATCTTATAAATTTATTACTTTGACGAAGTTTAATTTGGTTTGTAAAACATTCGGACGGCGGATTTATAGCTGTTAGTAACTTTACTCCAGAGTTATGATTTAAGGAAGGAACATTTATTTATTGAATTGTATAGAAGTCTATTGGTAGTGTTTAGTAAAATTATACTCGGCTTTTAGAACGCCTATAGTGACCCATCTTTGAATTCTTTCGCGAAGTTAACACGCTGTATCACACACACATCAGGGTCGGCAAAGGGAATCTAATGTTAAGACACTCCGTTCCCCATTTTCCGTCGAATTTTGGAGGCATTTGGAGGCATTTAAGTGATGGAAATCAATGCGGTGCTTTGCCTCAACACCAGAGCGAAAAAAAAGAAATGTGAAATATTTCAACTTCTCGTATGGGAATCGAACCCACAACCGGTCCCGTTTACTGTCACATTTTGTACCCACAAACCACGACTGGCCTAAAGTGGACTGTGACCGTATAACTGCGTGAAAGTGACTGGATCGACACATCACACCCTCTTATTTCAATCGTATAAAAATTTCTCCATTTAAAAATTCTTTCATAGTGGTGCATTCTGACAGCGTCTCACTTCGATTGGTTGACATTCAAGGGAATGAATATATTTAAAATATTTTCATATCTTCACATTGGGGCCTAAGACAAAACGCGGCGTTTAGTTCCATCTCATCCTTCAATTACAAGATTCTCTTTGCAATGTTAGGCGAAAAAAAACATGAAGCTACAAATAAAATTACCAAATAAACCTATACTATTAAATAGAAAAAAGTTTTTAATATAATAACGATACGTTGACAGGTAGGTTTAAGCTTTAATTTTAAACTGAAATAAGTTTCCATTTGGTGCTTCCGTTTTATGAAATATTAATTTTCAAAGCTTCAAAGTGTTCTCGAGCGCCGGATGTGTTGACACATTTAGTTTTCCCGATTTTTTCCCCACTTTATTTTCAAATAGTTTTTATAAATTTTTATATTAAAGTAAGTTTGTTAAAATTTTAAAATTTTAACGTGAATTAATATTGAGTATAATCATTGTTTAGTTGTGAAGTTTTACGTTCATTGTTTGCGTGGTCGTCTGAGAGAACTTAGTGTCGGGATTCTCTGTTCTTCACTTTGCGCCTGAAACAGCAGTCAGCATATGCACTATATTAGTGTTGACAATATATTTATTTATGAAATGTCTAAAAAACACGTCAAAGTTATGAGTTCCGTCATCCACACGCAGTCATAACGGAACCGGGTGCCACGGATTCCAACGGAAAGTGGCAAACGGAGTGTCTTGACACTATGACATTAAAGTCAAATATATCACATAATACATATATATATATATATATATATATATATATATATATGATATAGAGTATATATATATATATATATAGATATATATATAAATATAAATATATATATATATATATATATATATATATATATATATATATATATATATATATATATATATATATATATATATATATATATATATATATGTTACATATAAATAAGGGACACCTGCTGTGTGCGGGATACAGAATCAAGCTAAAAAAAATTACATATCGAGAAGTACATACATATATCTAAAACAGAATACTCTAACAATATATTTTGCCCACAAAAATAATTATTTTCATTTTAAATTTCACGTATTTGAACCCGTATCCATCCGCAACAGGCCCATCTCATGTACTCGTATCTATATTATAACCGTTAGTTCACCACAAACGCTGTGTGCGGGTGACATTTGGACGTGCACGCTCACGGATTTGACTGCGGGAACGTGCAAGTAGCGTTAAACGAATACAAAGTAGATAGAATGTTTTGTGTTTGACATTGTTATAACTAAAATATTTAAACTGAAAAGGTTATAGTGGCTCAGTGGAATAGCGTGTGATTGTATGAGTGATTGGTTGTGGGTTTGATTCCTTTTTTCGGAATACGTTTAATTTTCTCCGCTTTGGTAATAAGACAAAGTGCAGCGTTGAATTCAGCCACTCAAGATGCTATGTTTACGTTAAACACATAAAATTATTTATTTTTTTAAGTTAAACACATAAAATTATTCATTTTCCTAATAAACAGTATTTTTTTTCTTATGAAGTATTATATAGGGAATTGTTACTTACATATTTGTCTAAATGATCGACGTGGGTGGGTTCGATTTCACTAAGGGGAAGGGGTATTTGATAAGTTGAAATAAACATATGTGTCCCATTTAGTTGAAAAACTAAATATCTTGACACTAGGTTAACTCTGCCAAACCTGCTAAGCGGGATACAGCGTTAAGTTATATATTAAAATTCTCTTTAGTCGCATAAACTACAACTGTTGGCCTAGTTATATATTTTTTTATAGCTTCATGCTGTATTCCGCACACAGCAGGGTAGGCAGAGGGAACCTAGTGTTAAGACATTCCGTTCCCCACTTTCTGCCGAATGTTAAGTGGCGGAACTTAACGCCGCGCTTTACCTCGATACCAGAGCGAAGAAAATAGAGATAAATCCACTTCTCGAGTAGGAATCAAACCCACAACCAGTCGTTTTCAGTCACACGCTTGTACCACTGCGCCACGACTGGCCCCCTGGCTAGTTATCCTGCTTACTACTACTATTACTAGTTATAGGCTACTGGCCTAGTTATCGTCTCTCTATATATATGTCGTGGCCATATCGTAGAATCGACGACTTCATGATATCGTTGACAATATCATGAAATGGTTGCAGTTCATGAAATGACCAACTGAATTTGACGATATCGTTGATTCGTCAACGTTTAACGATTTCGTCATCGACGTTTGGTCATATCGTAAAATATTGTTTCCTTATAATATGTTTAATATAAATTTAGAATATGCTCGTAAAACGATCTCATTATATATAATGACGATGTTCTTAGACAAAAACACTTTCAGTTTCTAGAGAATCAATTTATTTAAAAAAGTTTAACCTAACCTAACCTAAAAAATATTTTACGTAATTAGACTTATTTTGTGTGAAGATACTTAAAATCAATCAAGATAGGTTAGGTTAGGTTAAACTTTTTCTATTTAACAGATTCTTTAGTATATAAAAGTAGTTTTTACTATAAAATTTCTGAAATTTATTATTATTATATTGCACATTGACTTGAAAAAAATTACAATGATTTTATTTAAATAAGAATATTTTATTAAGAACATTTTTGTTACTTAAAATAAACGAATAATTAATCCTGCTTTTAATAAAAAAAAATATTTAAAACTAAAATGTTGCTTGCCTTTGTTACCAACAGCTGATATACAAAAAGCGCTCCTAGCGCCTCTATCGGTGGTTAAAGTAATTATTTGACGATTTGGTCAAAGAAGATCGATGATTTCATGAAGTAGCCAAGCGTTTAGTTGACCATATCGTTAAACGTTAGGCTGTCATTGATTTCGTCAAACGACATCATGATCTGGCCAAACGATAATTGGTCATTTCATGAACTGCGACGATTTCATGATATAGTCAACGATTTCATGAAATCGTCAATTAAACGATATGACCACGACATATACATATGTATATAGGTATGTACTAGAAATCGCTAAGCTTTAACTCGTGTGAGATTAACTCTTTACTCATTATGTTTATATTTAAAAGCATTTATATTTTATTATGAATTTTGGCTTTACGAAACAAAGTTTACTCGTGTATCGTATAATCCTATAATTGATATTTGACTTGTATTTAGCATGTATATAAGTACATATACCCCTAATACATATAAGTATATTTTACAAAACTTGATCTTATGTATTGCCCATAAATTAGGTCGGCAGAATCAGACAATAAGATACACCTAAACGCTTTTTCTCCATTGCAAGTGCGAAGTGGAGAATAGAGCCCTTGACAATAGGTTCCTTTTCCTCTCCCTCTCTCTCTCTCTCTCTCTCTGCATTAAGAAAACAATGTGAAAATGGCAAAAGTGCCTGAGTAAAGATTAAACGTGCAAACTTCAATTGCCTACATGTACCCACTAACGCCTTCGTTCAGCTTTACGCTACGCATCATAGGGTATTCAGAGAGAAACCAGGGTCAAGATACTTCGCTTTCCACATTCCGCCTAATATCGAGACACTACGTGCTGAGTCAAATTCAAAGTCAAATAATTTACCAGAGTGACCGAACTCGTCGTCGCACTAGAATAAACAAATGAAAATAATTTAAATATCATCAATCCCCCGAGTGGTAATCGAACCTGCAACTATCCCATCACACTCCTAAGACCTGATATAAACATACAACAGCCATAATATATTACAGAATTCTGTTCAACTTTACTATGAACACAGTAAACTTTTATACACAACGCAGATAAACTCCACATTGTAGAGCAATATATTGCTATTATTAGGTACCTAGTTCATGTAAGGCGGTGGTTTAACGCGGTTATTATTCTTAACTTGCTTGACTCCACCGTGCGAGTTATGGCTGAGGTGTCAAGCTTCTATACTTATGATACTTTAAAATATAATATATTGTTACTATAATTATAACTAGAGTTAAGTTTAGAGTGAAGGAAGATTAGTTAAGAATCATCCTTTTTTAGCTTCACGCTGTATCCCGCACGCAGCAGGGTAGTCAGAGGGAACCTAGTGTTAAGACACTCCGTTCCCCACTTTCCGCCAAATTCGGAGGCTATGCGTGTTAAGTGGCGGAACTTAACGCCGCGCTTTACCTTGACACCAGCGCGAAGAAAATGGATATATTAAATATTTCCACTCCTCGAGTGAGAATCGAACCCACAACCAGTCGCGTTTACAGTTACACTTACTTGCCCCTGCGCAACTACTGGCCCCTATATTCATATATACTCGTATATAGAAATTTTCCAGTCTTATGAAAAATGCTAAGTTGCGGAGTTAAAAACGGTGCCTTGGTTTAACAAGATCTACTTGTTTTACATAAAAGTATTCTAGAGAATATAATATTTTTCCTCGAAATAAAATCGAACCCAAATCCAACACAGTACAAAAGTACAAAAAATAATACATTTTTTTTAATATGTATTCAGATTTTAGTTTCTAAAATGTAATCCCATTTAAGCGCTTATATACAGGGTCTTCCCCTATGCGTTTAGTTCATGCAAATTTTATGATAGGCGAGAAGACGCTTGCGTTTTATTACTGCGATCGGTCGGAGACATAGGTTAAGATAAATGGGTGCATTGTAAAATATAGCTTACGTCTACTTAAAATAGTTTTAAGGTGTATTTAAACCTTATTTTTAATATAATATTATTTTTTTTAATAATAATTAGCATTGAAACGGCATTTGGAAAACGTATAAAAATTTGAACGCAGCGGGATTCGAACCCGCGCCTACTGAATTTTCTTAAGTGTGGAATAACACAAAATAAAAATATTTAGCATTATTTTTTGCCAAATGTTAGAAGAATGATCTTTGGGTAGCAAAAATTTGTACAATAAAATTTAGTTTTTAGACTTTGTCCTAAGTAACTTGTAAGGAACTATTAGAAAATACGCTTTCTAGCGTCTATAATATGAATGGAGTTATTTCTACACATAATATTTTAAATAAATAAACATACAAATAAAAACGATTTTCTAAGATATAAACTTACTAACATTATTTGCCCAAAATAGATATTTAAATGTCATCTCAATCGAATCTATTAAATTTATTCATTATCCAGAAATTCGTCGAATCTTTAACAAATTTTGCTGATAAATGAATTTTAAACTAAATCAAAATCGGGCAAGATTGAATCTTTTTTATCAGTAAAGGTTCCCTGTTCATTACAAACTAAAAACTCGAACATTCCTAAAAAAAACATAATAAATTGAACGTAGCTTGCTGCACTGCACTTTTTCAGCTTCACGCTGTATCCCGCTCACAGCAGGGTAGGCAGAGAGAACCTAGTGTCAAGACACTCCGTTCTCCACTTTCCAAGTGAAATCGAAACACTGTCCTACTCCACCACTCCCTAACATACAAATCCTCGGACTGGTACAAGACAAAAAATACAACTTTTAAGGGAGTCTATTAAAAGAATCCTGATGTTGCTGTTTTATAATTGTTCAAAGGAAGTGATTAATTTCTAAATGCTAAAAAGCTGAATATTGCTTCCGCACCTCAACACGCAATATCCTGAATTAGAACAGAAAGCTATGTGAAAAAAAAATCGTGCTTTCAAAATAACACATAATTATAATATAACTAAATTATAATTGTATAGGTACAACCCAGCTCATATTAAAAAAAAAATTGCTTCACGCTATATCCCGCACACAGCAGGGTAGGCAGAGGGAACCTAGTGTTAAGACACTCCGTTCCTCACTTTCCGCCGAATTCGGAGGCTTGCGTGTTAAGTGGCGGAACTTAACGCCGCGCTTTACCTCGACACCAGAACGACGTCACTTGTGCCACTGGGCGACGACTGGCCACTAATATCAAATTAATAAATGAAAATTTAATGTTGTTATTTGCAATAACATGAAAAAAAATCAACCTTTTTAATAAAAAAACGTCACGAGAATCCACAAAAAAAAAAAAAAAGAAAAAATCTATTTTCTAAGTAAATTATCTCAAAATTGGAAAAACAAGATAGGCATGAAAATAATTCCTATTGTCGAGGGAATGACATTATTGAGGGGATACAAACCCAAGGTTTTAGATACTGGCCTCGCTTTTTATGTTACGAATGTAATTTTTACACTATAACAAATTTATTTATTACGTCTTCCGTATTTTATAGGTGTGGTAATGTAATGCCTATAAAAATATTCGAGTATTTTAAGTATCCATCATTGGGGCCAGTGAAATACTGGTTGTGCATTCGATTCCAACTCGAGGAGTGGAAATATTTAATATTTCCATTTTTTTCACTCTGGTATCGAGACAAAGTGCGGCATTAAGTTATGCCACTTAACACGTAATACCTCTGAATTCGGCGGAAAGTGAGGAATGGAGTGTCTTAACACTAGGTTCCCTTCAGGAGCAGAAATTGAACCCACAACTAATTAAATTTATATTCAGATACTACTATTGCGCCACAATGGCCACTTTACACTAAACATACTGTTTATTACGCGTATCTCTATCATTATTTAAAATACATAAACAAAATCATGTGACACTTTGAACGTAACTTCTGCTGTAAGCTGTATTATTTTTTTTATGTACAATAAACAATAAAAATATTATTATTATTAACTTTTTCCAACTTCATATCTAATTTAAAGATGTAGGGAACTATTACGTATAGACATTTTGTATAAACTTCAACAACTTAATAAACTTCACTTCCCCTTGAAAAAGAACTTAAAATTTCAATACTACCCAAAATGATATTAAATCTTAAAATATAATCACTAGTGCACTAAGCCGTCAAGCATATAACAAAGTAGTTAGAAATACAAGAAAAAAAGCTCGCCACCGTCCCCTACCGTCGACATTAAACAGATTTCCTCGCCATAAAATCTGTAATTTGAATTCCTTAAGACCGAGGGGCCCACTATTACTCATACCCTCCCACTGTGGAGACATTTCGAAGTTACGATGTTAAATAATGAAAGTTGTAATAATGTATGATTTAATATGATGTCCTTGTTCCGCGTGCAATACCGCGGAGGATCAGAAAATGAAGCGGTTGTATATGTATATATTTTAATTTTATAAGGAATAGCAAAATAGATAAATTACTTAGTAGTAATAAATATATTTGATATTATATTTGATCCTTTAGCACAAAAGGGCATCTGTATAACACTCTTATTTTCTTTAGCTTCACACTGTATCCCGCACACAGCAGGGTAGGCAGAGGGAACCTAGTGTTAAGACACTCCGTTCCCCACTTTCCACTGAATTCGAAACACTCTTTACTACAAAATATAAAACTAGAAAGTAAAGTAAATAAAACAATTAAAGAAACAAAAATACTTTAAAAGTTATCTTTACATACTTTACAGTAATATTTAAAACTTGAGGCATTCAAAATAGTTTTTCAAGTTTAATTTTAAAATAATATAGAAAGCGGAGTGATTTATCACCAGTACACAAAGTTAAAAAGTGACTAATAATTAAAATTAGTCAAGAATCGAACCCACAACTACGTAACTAAACAAAAAAAACTAAACAACACTCTCAAAACCGACGATAAAAACAAAAGGTAGAGGGATATAATGAAAGAATTTTTAATTCGGTCCCCTTATTTATGGCAAATATAAATAGCGGGAGATCCTGAGTCCTGGAGCGTTACAAATTGGAGATCAAATGTCATTTACTTTGTATGAAATTAAAATAAGTTAGACAGCAACAGAACACGTGATGGTTGAGGGTTCGAATCTCTGTCAGACTTAAAATACCTTTCTTTTTTTTATAGCTTTACGCTATATCTCGTACACAGCAGGGTAGGCAGCGGGTAGTGGCACGAATGTGTGACTGTAAACGACTGGTTGTGGGTTCGATTCCCACTCGAGGGGTGGAAATATTTAATATTATAATTTCGCTCTGGAATCGAGGTAAAGCGCGGCGTTAAGTTCCGCCACTTACACGCAGTGCCTCCGAATTCGGCGAAAAGTGGGGAACGGAGTGTCTTAACACTAGGTTCCCTCTGCCTACCCTACTACTGTGTGCGGGATACAGCGTGAAGCTAAATTATTATTATTAATTATCAGCAATGGAAAATGCCTAGATCGTATTTATAGTGTGCAAAGATCTAATTCCAATAGCATAAATACTTATTAAGTTTACATTTGAAGAAAAACGCAGCTTGGATCTTCTACCCAACATGCAATTCCTAAATGGGTTATGGAGTGAAATATCAATGGTTTTTATGCGTTCATCCATATTTATATTATAAATGTGAAAGTCTGTGTGTTTGTCTGTCATGCTTTCACGGCTAATCTATCGGTCCGATTTGGATTTAATTTAGAATGAATGTAGTAAAAGTAACTGAGTCTAACATAGGCTATTTATTTTTTCAAAAATCTATCGCTAAATGATTGAAATAGGGGATAAAAGTTTATATGAAAAATCTAAACCACTTGACCGATTATAATGAATTTTGTCATAAATATAGTTGATAATCTAAGCTTAAACATAGGCTACTTTATTTTTCAAAAAATCCACTCCCGAGGGATGCAATAAAACGAAGCAGTTATGTAGTTCACGCGGCGAAGCCGCGAACGGGTCGCTAGTTAGAGAATAAACGCGTAGAATGAAATATATGTAAGTTCAGCTTCTCGCTTTTTCCGCATATTCAGCCAGACTGAACGTAGTGTCAAAAGACTCTGTTCTTCGTTTTCTTAATGAAAATAAATGCAACTAATATTTTAATATTTTTTAAAATTATTTGAATAATAAAATTCTTGATACATGCCTCTATACAAAGAGGCGTCTTCTAAATTTCTATGTAATCTGTTCTAGTTAAAGTTATTTTAGAGAATTCCTTTTGATAAATAACTTAGGTTTTAACAAAGAGTATGTTTTTGATAACATGTTTGGTTATAAAAAAATTATTGGTATAATTTTTCAGCTCCACGTTTTTTCTCGCGTAGTCAGAGAAAACTTGTTGTCAAGACACTCTTCATTTTCTGTCTGTATTTGAAAAAAATAATTTATCAATCATTCCCAAAAATAAGAATCGAACCCATCACCAATAAATACTATCTGAATTTCAAACTTTGTCTGAATGGAATGGAAAAAAAGCTGAAAAGAGTTTAAATAAAAAAAGCCAGCTTAACGATTTATTTAAGAAAAAAACAATTGTGACTGACATAATTATGATAAAATAAGATCTTACATGAAAGCTTAATTTTATATATTGTAATTGTATTCAGACCGTTGTGTCATAATGTGACAGCGTTTGACTGCAATCGCGATGCTTGAGGATTCGATTCCCACTCGAGCAAATAATTTATAATTCATTTTAGTTCTCAGTTCTAGTACCTAAGAGAACGTGCGGCGTTGTGTTGCGCCATTTGTCACGCAATGTCTCGATTAGAAAACGGAATGTTTTGACACTAGTACTTCTCTGACTGCCGAGAATCTGTTATCCGTAAATTAGGTATTGAAATTTGAATAATAAATGCTTCTCCCAACCTCAAAAAATCACCTCTACAACCAATTCTAGTTGTAATAATTGACTATACAACTAGAATAAATAAAAAAATTCAAGGAACATAGTATTTATAGTATTTTTGTAGTAGAAGAAGTTTGAATTAATTATATGTACGTCTGGAAGTACCCACGGGAGGTATAACTAATGCACGACGCTGGGAGGGCGACTGATGGTGTTCGGAATATTTGATCACGCTACGTGAAGGTAAGTCTTTTATGTTATGACATATACATAGGTATGTCTGTATGTATGTTTGTTTGTATGTACGTATGTTTGAAGAAATTATGGGAAAAGAAAATATGTTTTCTCTTCATTTCTATTTTTGTGGTTGGAGAAAATGTAAAAAAAAAGAAATTTAGAAAACGTATAAAAATTTTAACGCCTCCTGAAGCGTCCAGGCGCTCTCACCACTGAGCCAGGCGTTTGAACGCAACTCAATTTTTTATACGTTTTCTAAATGTTTTTTTCGATTTTCCTAAGTGTGGAATACACTTGCACTTTAAAAATGTTTAAAAACATGTAAAGAAAGTTACTTAGTGGTGAATATAGTAATGTGGTGTAGTAGTGTAGGGTCTAGTGTCTAGCTGTAAATGCGATTATTTCTACTTGGATTAATGATCTGATATTTGAGATTTTTTCTTCTCTGCTGTTAAGATGACATAGCACGGCGTTAAACTCCACCACTCAACATTCAATGTCTCGATTTCGGACGGAAAGGGGACATTGGAGTGTCTGAACAATTGGCTACCCTACTCTCTTTAACCCTGCAATATAAACGAAAAAGGGTAAAGCAGAAAAAAAATCTCACTCAATTCTCCAAGTTTGTTATCAAACGAAACTTAACGCTGCATTCCATCAAAAAACAGGTAGCTATTATTTTGCTAACAACAAAAATAAGTTGTAATAAAGCGTATAAGAATTTCAGCGCAGCGGATAGTAGAACGCATGGCTCAGTGGTGAGAGCGCCTGGACGGTATTCAGCAGGCGCGAGTTCGAATCCTGCTGCGTTCAAATTGTTATACGTTTTCTTTAAATGTCTTTTTCAAGTGTGGAATAACACTAAAAAAATGTTTAAAAGCTATTATTTTATTACGTCTCAAGGAAATCCAGTTACAACATAGTTTTATTTGCAAAATCACGAGTAAATACAGTAAGTAGTATAACCATACACTTCAAATATTTCATGCAGGCATTAGAGTAGTAAGAATGTGGATGAATACTCTTTGTCTCTCTAAGCGCAGCTCCGGCGTCTTATCCTGACGCCGAGCCTCGAATGCACTACGGATTATATAAATCTTATATATTACTATGTACTTAACTTATGTAGGGTATGTTATCACGTTTTGAGTTATTTTGCTCATGTTTTCTATACAAATGACGTTTTTTTGGTTCTTCTGAGTTTTTTGATATTTTAATTAAATTATTTTAACCGAATTGTGTTTTTCGTATTCAATAATATATTTTAGAATATCTGGCGTTTCGAACACTTTACTGTGGTCCATAGTCATAGATAGTCTACCTATACCTGTGACCACGGACTTCGAAAACGTGTTACCAAATGAAATATTCACTATTAATCCGGTTAAAATAAATATACTGAAATGTATTATCTGCTGTAATCTGTAAACGAAATGTTTAGTGAGTTTGATGTCATCTCAAGAATAAGTTTTATATATTTTTTTTTATATATATATATATATATATATATATATATATATATATATATATATATATATATATATATATATATATATATGAATCTAGTTAAACATTTCAACCAATTACTGTTTACAACAGTGATTTTGGTACATTTTGGTACACACAAAACGCTAATAGGAATCATCATGTTAGTTTCATTATGTATACTCGTATGTAAATATATAAAAAAGAATATTATCACATAGAAAAAAGTGAAAAATGTCAATTTTTCATAATAATATATTTAAAAAACATTAAATAAATAAAATGTATATTGAAATATTGTCATGTGTTTTATATAAACTTTACACATCACCTAATGTATGTATGTAATGGAGATCACAGAGATTAGACACTAGAAATTCAATATATCAGATAGATAAGTATAAAAAAATAAACTTAGCTTATGGGTTGGTAAAATAATGCTGAAATAAGAAGATTAATGACTTAGAGGCAGTCAGGCATTTCCCAAAGAATGATGACACCAAAAAAGTGACAGAAATATGCCAAGATCGAGAGTCGAGGTATTCGGTCCACCTTTTGGGTAAATAACGTGCAAATGGACTATAAATAATAGATTTTTTAATATATTTTTCGTTTTATGTGGGTATGATGAGAATTAAACAGTAGTAGTTGATATATCTCTCCGCTCTCTATTTTTCACGTACTTTCGAAATATTTTGTGTTAAGTTACGGTATACAACATCGTGTTATGCCAAAATATATTGAAAGAATAAAAAAAAACAAATTCACGAGTCTTCCCGCAGAGAAAGCCTAGTGTCAAGACACTCCATCCTCCTCTTTCCGGACGAAATCGTAAATATACATATTGATTGGCGCAAGTCAACGCTACGTTTATTCTTAAGTGCAAAGTGGAAAAATGAAATTTAAGCATAATCGATTCCCCGAATGGGAATCGAACCCACAATCACCTAGTTTAGAGGCAGACGTCACACTGCGCAACGATAGCCTCTTAAATTAATGATGATTTTGAATTATTTTAAGCTCAAATTTGACCCTACATATATCCACACAACCCATGTAAATGCAACGACAGCGTAAAAAAATCATAAAAAAGCTGAACTACGTACAGTGTTCATACAAATTTAAAAGCTTCCTAAAATTTCCATACATTTGAGCTTTTGGATAATTTCGCGTTCGGAGTCAAAGCGTAAACGTAAACGTAGGCATCATCGTAAATTCCTTGCGAGAGCCAAAGAAATGTATATTTAGTGCATATCCTTCTTGCTAGATTAAGATGAGTACGCCGTACATCAAGTCTAGCTTTTGTACTGCTTTACCTGAGCTTAACGGATTAAACAACGAATTACTTGTGGATTATTTATAATAAACTTTTTATATATTTATATGCTATTTTTGGAGGCAGGTTTTTTTTTTAGCTTCACGCTGTATCCCGCACACAGCAGGCAGGTAGGCAGAGGGAACCTAGTGTTAAGACATTCAGTTCCCCATTGTCCGCCGAATTCGAAGGCGGTGCATGTTAAGTGGCGGAATTTAACGCTGCGCTTTACCTTGACACCAAAGCGAAGAAAATGAGGATATTAAATATTTCCACCCCTCGAGTGGGAATCGAACCCACAACCAGTCGTTTACAGTCACACGCTTGTGCCGCTGCGCCACAACAATTCATGTTATTTATAAAGATATATTAAATACAGGATGCTAATATTATAAAGGTTGTCTGTTTCACTATTTAATGCACAAAAAACATTCTGTCTAAATTCGTTAAAATGCAATATATAGTGACTTAACACATCGAGATCGTCGTGGCGCATTGGCGCAACGTCTGGCTTTAAAACGATGGTTGTTTGTTCGATTCTGGCTTGTGGTAATGTTTATACGTAAAATGTTTTTAATTTTAAAACATAAATAATTTTAAAACTTAGAAATTTTGAATTTTCGCTAAGAGAAATTACTATTCTACCATCATATCATCCAAACGATAGTCATTTTCTTAAGTACTATTAAAAATTCATGTATCCCCCTTCCCATTACAGATATTACTCTAAAGTATATTATATGAAAATTCCTAGAGAACACTTGTTACTCAAATTACTATTAAACTCTCTGTGACAGACAGATGGACGAAACGCTTAGGCTTGATTATCATATGACATTTTGAAGAGTTATTCTCATACCAGCAGGCCGCTTGCGGCTTCGCCACATAGACTATATGACTGTTTCATTATATTCAAACCCTCGAGGGTGGATTTTAAAGAAATTAAGTAGCCTATGTTTAACCTTGGATTATCAACTATATTTATGTCAAAATGCATTACAGTCGGTCAAGCGGTTTAGATTTTTCATAACTTTCGTACCCTATTTTAACCCCTTAGAGGTAGATTTTTGAAAAAATATAATAGTAGCCTTTGTTTGACCCTGGATGTTTTACTACATTCATTCTAAATTTCATCCTAATCGGACTAGTAGATTAGCCGTGAAAGCGTGACAGACAAACAGACAGATTTTCGCTATTATAGATTGTAAACTACAATAGGGATTTAAATTATGTTTGCAAAAATAAAAAATATTTAAAAGGGGCCATCATCATTGGTGTTGTGTCTGACTGTATGAGCGATGATAGTGGGTTCGATGCACAATTGAGAGAATGACTATATGCGTTAGAATTATAAATATTTCTCCGCTTTGGTGACGAGACAAAGTATAGCATTGACTTCATCCACCTTGCATACAATGTATTGTATTTGGGGTAAAAATCTTTGTCCATAAAAAAAATATATTTTTCTTTTCTTTTATAGTACCAATCACTTTTTTAAGGGGTAGGTAGTGAGAAATATAGAAATAAGTCATTTTTCTTTTAATTACAATTAATTGAGTGAGGTAACACTTGGTTCTGATTTTTTCCAAAAATAAATTTTCGTGGCATTCAGTCAAATTCCCATATATTATATCAATAACAGAACGACGTCAATTTTTCATTTATTCTCCGAATGAATATTAAAATTAAAAATTCATCTCCCATTTACGCATCTCTTATACTAATTTGCTATATTGTTATAATTCTCTTCATATAAATACTCGTATTTACATTTAAAATTGTTTCATTTACTTTTATCTACATATATTATAAGAATAACTTAAAAATTTAAATGAAAAATTTTAATTTGGCCTCTTTAAAAGAAACCACGATACTTTTATAATAAATATATGAGTATATTGAAATATATAATGCACTGTGTTCAGTGATTTTCGGTTTCTTGCTTCAATTATTGTATTGAAAAGTAGGAAGCGATAAGTTTTAATTTAAATATATGAGCGACCTACTTCCGGTATGCTTAACGAGAGTTTTATATGAAATTTAATATCCATTTTGTTTTTAAAGATAATTGAAAAATATTTTATTTTACTATTTTATAACGATTATTTTTTTTACTTTTTTTTTAGCTTCACGCTGTATCCCGCACACAGCAGGGTAGGCAGAGGGAACCTAGTGTTAAGACACTCCGTTCCCCACTTTCCGCCAAATTCGGAGGCTTGCGTGTTAAGTGGCAACTTAACGCCGCGCTTTACCTCGACACCAGAGCGAAGAAAATGGAAATATAATTTCCACTCCTCGAGTGGGAATCGAACCCACAACCAGTCGTTTACAGTCACACGCTTGTGCCACTGGGCCACGACTGGCCATTTTTTTACTTTATATTATTATTTTTCATTATTATTTTAAAAAAAGCAAACACACTACTGCATTAAGTTAATTTTAATGATGTATTAAAATATAAATATGATAAATAGCTTATTTATATTTTAATGTATTATTAAAAAATAACATATTATAATAAAAAATAAGCGAACTTTGAAAAATGTGTAGTTTTATTTATTTTTCGAATACAACATTTAAAATTCATTAATAATTACTCATCTCTTATACTACTTTGTTTCTTTTTCCAGTTTCACGCTTTTTTTTGAATATAAATAAACGACTGATTGTGGGTTCGATTACCACTCGAGGAGTGGAAATATTTAATATTTCCATTTTCTTCGCTCTGGTGCCGAGGTAAAGCGCGGCGTTAAGTTCCGCCACTTAACACGCAATGCCTCCGAATTCGGCGGAAAGTGGGGAACGGAGTGTCTTAATACTAGGTTCTCTCTGCCTACCCTGCTCTGTGCGGGATACAGCGTGAAGCTAAAAAAAAAATACCTTAATGTAAGCAATACAAACAAACATACAAGTCTCACGTTCTATATACATATGTATAGTAATTTTCATGCAGCAGACGGACAGTACACACATTGTAATTCAACAGGCAAATTGATTGAACCGGCTTCGAGTGAATATTTTATAAACATAGGTTATTTCTTGCTTCTTTCTACCTTCGCCTGTATATCATGGTTTCTTTAGATTACGTATAATATTGCTTTTCTTTTGGGTAAAGTACGGTGTAATTTTTTTTTTTTTAGCTTCACGCTGTATCCCGCACACAGCAGGGTAGGCAGAGGGAACCTAGTGTCACACTCCGTTCCCCACTTTCCGCTGAATTCGGAGGCATTGCGTGTTAAGTGGCGGAACTTAACGCTGCGCTTTACCTCGGTACCAGAGCGAAGAAAATGGAAATATTAAATATTTCCACTCCTCGAGTGGAAAGCGAACCCACAACCAGTTGTTTACAGTCACATGCTTGTGCCACTGGGCCACGACTGGCCACAAGTTTAGTTACGTTTGGTGTTTAGTTACTTTACTTAATTGTAATTTTTTTAAAATGGATGAAAACGGAGAGTAAAGTGAATTATTACTATGCTCTTTCTATCTATTATAGAAGAAAATCTATTTCCAATTCTTTGCTTTTTGTCGCGTAGCAGGGTTCTTCAATTTCCGGCCGAATTAGTTAGACTACTTGTAAAGTGGCGGCACTTAAAGCCACGAGGAAAGGCAAACAATTAAATAATAAACCTTTCCCTGAACGGGATTCGAATCCACGGCTATTGTGTTTATATTAGCACACTATTCATTCGTACATTACAATCTTATTTAAAGACTAACGACTTTAGGCTAAAATTGTAATCACAGAAACATTTTACTTTCTTAGAGATTTTGGCATCATGGGTTCTACACCCAAACTTATACAAAATGTATTTAAAATATAAACATCCACTCGTAAAATAACATTGAATTTCCAAAAACACTACCAAATTTTAGTAACCCTTTTTATATTTTATTAACGCAATTAAAACATTGAATATGTCATTTTAAAAAAAATCGTATACTTTTCTATTGAACGCAGCGGAAATCGAACCCACACTTCTTATAAACCGCCCAAGGGCAATTCAATTTCTTACATTCTTTCTAAAATGTTATTTAAGAAAGTCTTTTCTTTTTATAAAATTAAGAAAAGCGTAAAAATAAAAATAATATCACGTTATTCCATACTTGCTTTCAGTGTACACTCTCATGGCACGATACATTCAACGCCTGATTGAGTAGTAGTAGAGCTAACTTCATCAATTTATAATGTAGTGGGCTTATTTATTTTGCTTGTTTATTTTACGCGATAGTTATGGGTTCATATTCTAGAGCTAAAATAAGCTTTTTTGTGCCCAGTCGTGGCGCACAAGTGTGTGATTGAAAACGGCTGGTTGTGGATTCGATTCCCACTCGAAGAGTGGAAATATTTAATATTTCCATTTTATTCGTTCTGGTATCAAGGCAAAGTGCGGCGTTAAGTTCCGCCACTTAACACGCAATGCCTCCATTTCGGCGGAAATTGGGGAACGGAGTGTCTTAACACTAGGTTTCCTCTGGCTACCCTGCTGTGTGCGGGTTACAGCGTGAAGACAAAAAAAAACTTAATTCTAAATAGAATATATACATTATTTTAGTTAATAACAAAAAAATATGTGTAAAAGTGATTAATAATGGTTTATACCTTAATAAAAATTTACAGTTTCATATTGTTTTAATGTTTTTAGTGTTTTTCACTATAAATTGCGTACTACAGGAAATAAAAGATTTATTTTATTTTATTTATGATTATTTTAGTATGGTACTTAATTATTTGTTTTTCACCAAAACTAACCCTATTAGTAGTGCTGTTACTTACTAATTCTCAAAACGCAGTAAAATAACTACTTTATTTTATTTATTTATATATACATATATCCATGCTGCACGATGATTTCATTCTTATACCCTTATGCAGTATGACAGTCTAACTAGAAACGCGTTGATTACGCCTTCGATTCCCACTCGGGGCAATGATTAAATTAAATTTTCATTTTATCGCTAAGACCAATGTATCTATTTTAGGCATAAAGTGGAGGGCGGAGTGTCTTAACACTAAGCTCTATCAGACTACTCTGATTTGCAGAGAAAAGCTTAAGCTAAAAAAAACATACGTATATATACTAAAAAAACATTTCCAGCAGTACACCCTTACACACGACTTGATTGAGTAGTCCTAGAGTTAACCTCGTCAATTTATAATGCGGCCGCGTTATTTGCTTCGTAATTCTGAACCCCACAATGGTTTTATCGCTGGTATAAAAGCTGGAATGCAATATTAACTCACCTCTAAATGTTCTTGCTTGAAATTTTCTTTGTTTGTTTCATTTTCCTTTGTAATGGTAAGGAAGGAAGTGTTTTTAAAAGTATGTTTTTGATGTTTATGTCAATAGTGTGACTGTCAGAAAACTAGAAATAATAATTTAGATATACGATCATAGATATCTTATTTAACCAAAAGCCAGTCTTGGAACATGGGCACCGAGTGTGAATGTAAACGCAACTGGTAATGGGTTCGATTCCCACTCGAGGAATAATATAATATTTTATTTTATTCCCTCTGGTGTCGATTCAAAGCACAGCTTTGAGTTCCGCGACTTAACAGGTAGTGCTTCCAGAATTCAGCGGTGCGTGGGGAATGGAGTGTCTTACACTGGCACCAAGTTCTGGAGGCGTTGTGTGTTGAATGGCGCTTAACTTAACGCCACGCTTTACCTCGACCCCAGAGCGAAGAAAATTAAAATATGAATATTTCCGAGGAGAAAATATGATATATTTTGAATCGTTGAGTGGGAATCGAACCCACAACCAGTCGCTTGTACTCACAAGCCGAGACCAGCCTCTAAAATTATTAATAATAAAAATATTGTTAGGTATGTGAATTATTATTATTCCCCATTATTGGCTAAACCGAATTGCATAAAGCTTTGTGCTCAAGACACACGAGCTTTTGATAATGTATTGAAAGAAAACAAAAGTCAAATGCTACCGCCTGAGTCAACAACGTTTAGATACGCAAAGAGGCGATCGTAGATATGGCACGGAAAACTATTCGTTGTTTATTTTATATGAGTTTAGAAATAGTGATTGTTTTTATATTGTTAACTTATGGTACTATTGTTGAGTTGTTGATATGTTAAGTAAGTGCAGGTTCAAATTTTAATTCAAAGCAACTATAAATTACTTTTATTCTAATGTAGTATTTTTTTTCACATAGCGGGGTATTTAGAGGCGATTTAGTGTTGTGACACTTTGTTTGCCACCCGAAATCTAGATATTGCATATTGAATGGTGGAACTCAACGCTTTGCTTTATCTTAGGTATTAGAAGGAAGAAAATTTGTAATCCCCAAGTGATAATCGAACCCACTAATCAAGTTTTACAGTCGAACGCTATCGCACTGCGCCACGATGACCCATATATAGTATTCAATTTATTATATGTGTGACATCATTGACTCAATAGGTTAATATTTGATTGTAAATAAGACGGTTCTGATTTTAGCGTTTTTAAAGTTTAATATACACACTTGGCAAGTTGCGTTATGTTTTTTTTTTTAATTTTGCCATGAAAGGCTACTAATACAGTTTATTATTAAGCCATTTTTGCGTAGTATAGATAGCTCTGATGCAATAAGCGATAATTATAAGTTCAATTTCTATTACAGGAATGATTATACGAGTATATAAAATTATTATATATTTCATTTCTCTGCCCTGGTGACAAGACAAACAAAACAAAGCGCAACGTTGAGTTCTGTCACTCAACAAATGCCTTGGACTTGGGCTGAACATGGAGAACGGAGTGTTAAAACACACAAAAAAATATTCTATTTGTATGCGGAAAAAAATCGCGAAGTTAAAAAGAAATTAAAAATAAAAAATAGCTTCACGCTATATCCCGCACACAGCAGGGTAGGCAGAGGGAACCTAGTGTTAAGACACTCCGTTCCCCGCTTTCCGCCGAATTCGGAGGCTTGCGTGTTAAGTGGCGGAACTTAACGCCGCACTTTGCCTCGACACTAGAGCGAAGAAAATGGAAATATTTCCACTCCTCGTGTGGGAATCGAACCCACAACCAGTCGTTTACAGTCACACTCTTGTGCCACTGGGCCACGACTGGCCACAGTTAAAAAGAAATTAAACAATTTTTAAAGAAAGCAAATTCAAAAGCTTATACTGTCTACTATTATTTTACTCTTTGACACAGCAAGGAGGCTGTGCTTAGATGCAACTTTAGGAAGATATAAAGCGTTTTAAAATTGAATAATGTGATGCACTTAAATGTTGAAAAATTTCCTTCTGGCGTCTCTTTACTATAGATAAACTCAATTTCAAAGTTTATGGCATAAATAAACGATATTTTTATCGAGACTGTTTATTTTTATCCTATTATTTTGTAGTTTTATGTAAATATAATTTATTTTTAATAAAAAAGTCTGTTGTAGCGCAATGCCACACTAAATATAGTACTATAGTTGTGGGGTCAATTAACACTAGGCTCATACCAATGTTAAATAAGTAACCCCATTATCAAAAAGATATTTAGAAAACGTATAAAAATTTGAACGCAGCGGGATTCGAACCCGCGCCTCCTGAACACCGTTTAGGTTCAGGCTCAGTGGTGAGAGCGCCTCAACGGTATTCAGGAGGCACGGGTTCGAATCCCGCTGCGTTCAAATTTTTATACGTTTTCTAAATGTCTTTTTCAATTTTCCTAAGTGTGGAATACCACTAAAAATGTTTAAGAGTAAAAAAATACCCATTATAGTTGTTTATAGACTAGATATTACATTTAAACTGCGTTATATACAGACTCAAGGCTTAAAGGCTTCTTTTCAGGCTTTTACTTACAGCTTCAAAGCGTGGTTCTCCAATTTCTCACTGAAATCAAGACATTTCGCGCTGAAAAGCGAAACTCAACGCCGTGCTTTAAATGTCAAATGTCAAAAATCGAGACTGTCAAAAATAGAGACATTTCATACCCAATTACAGAACTTAACCCCACACTTTACGTCACAATGACATCAAATCATGACAAAGAAATCAAACATTTGTTTGTAAAACCCCACTTTTTAAAATTATACTTTCGAACAAGCATACAAAAACAGCAATTCGCCAAGTTAAAAAGTGTCAAAGTTGAACAATAAATTAGAAGGAGCTGTAACAGGTGATTTTCTTCCAGTTTTTTTTTTTTTTTGGGCATTTTTAATTCCGTTCAGGTTTCTCTTACGAGATAACTTTGGGAAAATATTATGATTGGATCCCAATTTTACTACTTATAGGGTTTTACCATATTACGTGTATATTAGTATGCTAGAGGCCTCGTGTACAGTGCTTGGTTAAAAGGTTCTTCTGGATACTTTGTTGGGAGTAATCTTGGATTTATTTCTAGAATCTTTTCCTTTCGAGAGTGTGGTCTGTGTATAATTTAGTTTTTTTGGTATTTTCATAAATTTTATATTTTATAAGATAAGATATAATACATTAGAATATACTGATAGATTTATCATACCTATATTGTTTATTTAAAGAGATTGCGTGCTAGATATGTATCAACGTAATAAATAATCATAATGGTTATGAATTCAAACTTAGTATAGGAGGTATACACCTCTCAATTATAATTCCTCACTCTCAATTGAAATTAAAACATGAAATTGAGATTTTTTGAATTTAAAGTTCTTTAAAATTCGTCTTGATTCTTGAAATTTTTCATTAGGTCTTGATGAAAGTAATAAATTTAAAAAATCAATTTATCATCACTAACAAATAATAATTATCTCTAAATTGATTTGAAAAAAAGAGCCCATTGTGTTCCTCGATGATAGCTTGATCGATAAAAATATCAAGCGTATAATTGTTTTCCTAAAATAAAAGTCAAGAAATTTTGAATAGAATTGTTTCACATTTATTATAAATTATCAATTTGTAAGTCAAAAAGATGAATAAAAAACAAAAAA
The DNA here is from genome assembly GCA_019049465.1 of Dryas iulia moderata. Taxonomy (NCBI): domain Eukaryota; kingdom Metazoa; phylum Arthropoda; class Insecta; order Lepidoptera; family Nymphalidae; genus Dryas; species Dryas iulia. Next base: position 13,158,024 of record CM032431.1, on the reverse strand, counting down.
ATATATAACTTGTTTTGAGCATCAAACAGCAGGGTAGACAGAAAGAACCTAATATTAAGTCACTCCGGTCCTCACTTTTCGCCGAATTCATTGCATTGCATGTTAAGTGCCGAACGCAATGCCGTGCTTCGGAAATCGAACCTACAACCAGTGGCGTTGACATTCACGCTTTGTCCCCTAGAGTACAGTCATTAGGTACTTTTTAAGCTAACTTGTAATTCTCATGAAGTGAAATGTAAATTTCTTTTGAGAACATAAATTCTTTAACCTTTAAAGCCACCACATACCTCAATGTCACTGACGTCATTGGTCAAAAAAAATTATGAAACAATAAAAATTTAAAATCCTATTTATTATATAATTTATTTATTTTTTTAGCATTACGCTGTATCCCGCACACAGCAGGGTAGGCAGAGGGAACCTAGTGTTAAGACACTCCGTTCCCCACTTTCCGCCGAATTCGGAGGCTTGCGTGTTAAGTGGGGGAACTTAACGCGCTTTACCTCGACACCAGAGCGAAGAAAATGGAAATATAATTTCCACTCCTCGAGTGGGAATCGAACCCACAACCAGTCGTTTACAGTCACACGCTTGTGCCACTGGGCCACGACTGGCCACACTCTAATATTTTATCAAATTCTAAAGGTTCTATGGGGATTCATGGGCACAATAATCACAAATACATCTAAATATTATAGTAGACAAAAATATTTATTTATTTATCACGAGGGGAAGTACAATTGAATAATTAGTAAATATTTGCACCAAGTAATTGGCCGGTGGGGCGCAGTGTGCCTTAGGTATTGTTTGCATTTCGACAGGGAAACGCAATATTTATTTTTATTAAACTTTTGACTGGCTCTCTTATACTGTAAATGACTTTATTTTTTAAATTATAGATATGATTTGTAATTTTTGATTTATATAATATAAATATTTAATATAAAATTTAATTGATAAAATACTCCTTAATTTTTTAATTTTTACAAACGCCTTAAACAATTTTTAGCTTCACGCGTTTTCCTACATAGCATGATTCTTTCCACTTTTCTTTTAAAATCAAAATATTGGATAACCTCTCTAGAATAAAGAAATGAAAATCATTTAAGAATCGAACCCACAATCATCACCTTTGTAGTCAGATACTGTTCCACTGTGCCATAATAGACTCACTTAACAACACAACGTGACATTGAATTTTGAAATAATGCTCAAATTAAGGCCGTAAGATATATTATAGAATATATGGAGATCGAAGTGTCTCCAGTCTAGGTTCCCTCTGCCTACCCTGCTGTGTGCAGGATACAGCGTGAAGCTAAAAAAAAATAAAAAAATATTGTCATTGTTTCGCTTTAGAATACGAAACACGCCCCGTGTTGTGTTTCAGCCCTCAACACGCTAAGTTCGAGATGTACCTATTTGGATAGAAAAAAGGGAACGGAGAGTTTTGACACTAGATTTTCTTTGACCATCCTGCTATTTAGGAAAAAAGCCGTGAAACTGCTATAGTAACAATCTTAGTCATCCCTATTATACCACAATATCTTAACTTAAATAATTATATACATAACAAATACAATAGATAGAAAAAAAAGTTTATCTTTTAAGGCTCTTTACAAACTGGACTTCAGTTTTACACAAGGCGGGCTGAAAGGCAAAATTAACTTTTATTTTAGTGAATCGTTTCACAATGGAAGGGTATAATGAAGGGTTGCAAAGCGTGTATCACGCTCCGCTAACTAACTGTGGGTTTGAAAGGAAAAATGTTGAGACTAAGCCCCGGAATCAATAGCTCGGTACTTTGACGTACAAGTCTGATGTATGGGTGGAAGTATGTATGTATTGGGAGCTATAGCTAGGAAATGTTTTTTTTTGGGTTAAATGTGTTTTTTTATTGTATTTATGTGTATTTTATATCTTATGTCTTATGTGTATTATTTAGAAAATGAATAAATGTCTAAGTTCTGAGTTGGACAGTTTCAAAAGGTGTGGGTTCGAATTTTAGTGTGTTAAAATTTATACCTTTCTTTTTTAAAAAAAGTATCTGAACAACATTTTATAACTGTTAAAATATATTTAAAGGTTATACTAGCTGTGCTCGCGATCGTCTGCGTAGAATGTAACGGAAATCAATCGTAATCTAAAATAAAAGTAGCCTAAGTTACTACCTTTTTGGATTAGCTATCTGCTAGTGGAAACCCCGTCAAAATCGATCCAGCCATTCCAGATATGAGCCCGAACATTGTTATTTTGGTATATACATTTAGTAAGAAGCGGTTATTTTACCATTACGAACAGACATTCCAATTTTATTTATTTATATAGGTTTCAAAAATTCTGTGTGACAGATATACTCTGTCAATGTGAATTGTATGTAATTTTACTCTCAAAAAAGTAAATGGGCACTCGTTAAGCGATAAAAACTGAAAATAAGAAAGTTTCTACGGGGAAGTTATGTAATTTTGACTTACAATATAACTTCGAGTTTTATCGACTTATTTCTTTTACTAATTACTTTATTGTTCAAGGAATTAATTTAAAGAGGAGACAGAGGGATCGGGAATGGAGTGTCTAAACACTAGGTTCCCTTTGCCTACCGGGATACTGCGTGAAGCCAAAAAAGACGGAGGGATAAGTGGTGATTTATATTTGTGCAGCTTTGTGTACTTTTCGCATAGCAAGATTGGTGGAGAGAACCTAGTGTAAAGACGGAGTGATTCTACGCTAGGTTACTGGCGAATCCAAGGTCTTAAGGCTTACCTTAGATACTAGAACGGAGAAATGAACATAGTCTTAATATTCAGAAATCAAAGAATCCAAACCAGCCGTGTTTACATTGAGTCCCTATCTACGTGATATATTTTTCACACTGTATCCCGTACACAGCAGGGTAGACAGAGGGAACCTAGTGTTAAGACACTACGTTCCCCAGTTTTCGCCGAATTCGAAAGCATTGCGTATTAAGTGGCGGAACTTAACGCCGTGCTTTGCCTCGATACTAGAGCGAAGAAAATGGAAATGTTTCCACTCCTCGTGTGGAAATCGAACCCACAACCAGTCGTTTACAGTCACACGCTTGTGCCACTGCGCTACGACTGGCCCCACGATACCTATAAACACTAAAAATAAAACATAGTGACAAAACACTACCTAGACATAACCTCACATTAAATGACAATTACAAGAAACAACTAAAAAATATCATCATAAAAAGTCAGAAAAAGGAAAGCTAAGCTAAGACTGTATACATATACATACATAACCACATAATATAACCTACACAGAAATAAATTTTCTTCCCAACAATTTCAATATTCGGATTTACATGTTTAATTCCGAAAGGGGATTGCAAATAGCGGGTTTTCGTGGCCCGTCACCGCTTATCCGCTACTTGGTGAACTTTTTTAATATAACTGGGCTGAAAATAAAAAATCAATCAAACTTTCTTCTGCTTTCGAACGTATTAATACTGAGTGTTAATGTTTGTTTTGGAATTGTTGATATTCTTATATATCTTTGTGGCCAGTCGTGGCCCAGTGGCACAAGCGTGTGACTGTAAACGACTGGTTGTGGGTTCGATTCCCACTCGAGGAGTGGAAATATTTAATATTTCCATTCTCTTCGCTCTGGTGTCGAGGTAAAGCGCGGCGTTAAGTTCCGCCACTTAACACGCAATGCCTCCGAATTTCGCGGAGAGTGGGGAACGGAGTGTCTTAATACTAGATTCCCTCTACTTACCCTGCTGTGTGGGGGATACAGCGTGAAGGTAAAAAAATAAATAAATCAATTAAACTTCCTTCTGGTTACGAACGTATTAATACTGAGTGTTAATGTTTGTTTTGGGACATTTGGAATTGTTGATATTCTTATATATGTATGGGATCTATTTAGATTTAAGTTATGATCTAGCTAGTTAGTTAGTTAGTTATTTAAGTTATGAGTTAGATAGTTAGTTATTAATTGTTATTCGTTGATATTTATGGGATCAGCTTAGTTCTTAATTATAACTTAATACTAAAAACTACATATTAAATCTCTGGTTCTACTTTCCAATATAATTTCAGCCTTTACCTGTTCTGAATATTTCACTGTGTTAAGTTATGCCACTCAACACGACAGACTTCAGGCGGAATGTGGAGAACGGAGTGTCTCGATACTATTTACTCTATGAAGTAGCTTTACGTTTCTTTTCACATATTACAGGCAAGAGAAGAAATAGTGTTTTAAGACAACGCTTTCCATTGTTCACCAAATTTTGGGATACTGCGAGTTGTAAATATTGTTTATCTGAAAAAGAGAATCTTTCCTCGTTTTTCTCTATACCAGGGTAGTGACAGAAAACCTAGTGTCAAGACACTCCGCTCTTCACTCAATAAGAAGCTACAAAAACTTGAACGTGTGTCATCTAAGCTATACGCATTCAAAGAGTATACTAATTTACTAAAAGAACTGTCCTTAAAAGATACAGAACAAGTTATATTAATATTTTCTACACAGCGTCAGCGAGACTCCGTTAAGCGAATTATTCCAACCTAATTACACTGTATCAGTCTTCATTTACAAATGTTCATAATGAAGCGTTTAATTTTAACGCTATTGTGGTACAGTGGTTATGGAAGTACTAATGTTGAAAAGGGAAGGTTCTGGGTTCTAAGTTGAGTGGTGTCAATTATTATAATATATCATAAAAAATAACAAAGGTCATCGAATGATTGAAATGCAATGATCTTCAGGTATGTGACGAATATTTAAATTATTTTTATTTCTTTATTCTAGTAAGCGTGACGTTAATTTCCATCACTTAAGACGTAATTCAAATATCTATGAAAATCAGCGAGAGGAGTGCCATGAAGCTAAGTTATCTCTGCCTATCCTGGTATTTAGTAAAATTACTAAAACTGGAAAAGAAAAATGAAAATATTATGTTGAAACTATATTCGGTAAAAATGAGTGAAACTGTTTAGCTATTAAGTATATGTATTGGTCGTTCATTGTAGCTACACCGTGAATATAATAAATAAGATGTATTGTATGAACTTGGTTTCACTTGTGAACACTTTAAATATTTAAAATACATGTATTTGAAGTAAGATTTAAAGTGCATTTTTACAGATTAACTATCAATTTTTAGAAAATTAATGAAGAAATAAACCTGGCCGGACTCGAACCCGGACCTATTGTTTACCACTAATGCGTATGCATTATTCTACCTTTCACTACATACTATACCCTAAACGAGTAAAAAGTAATTTAAAAATGTTAAAATAACTAACAATATCAACGTAAAATCTACAAATTTTAGACTTTCACTAATAAAATTTCATAATAGTAACTAAAACGAGCTATTATAGGTGGTATTGGTTGAAAAAAATCATTTTCATTTTTACACAAAAAATTATTTCAGTGTCTGTAAAGTTTATAATGGAGTGTGAGTTTTAATGGACGCAAATGTGTTGTTATTTTTTTTGTTATATTTATATTTTTTGTTTATTTTTATGAATATTTGTATAAAAAATTCGAAAGTAAAATGATTTTAGACTGCGATTAAGCTCTTAAGAAGTTACGTTATATGCTTCGTAAGTATGTAACAAATGATAACGTATAAATATTTCGTTTTGAACATATGGCTTATCATTTTTAAGAAGCGCCGGTTCATATTCCGCTGCGTATAAAATTTAAAAATATTATATTGTTTCGCCTATCACTTTCATACTTGGACACCCAATTTGGGCGGAAAGTGGGGAACGAAGTGTCTAGATTCGACACTAATTCCAGTTTGCTTTGCAAGATAAAACGAAAAATTGACTGGTATTTTTTATTTTTTTTTAGCTTCACGCTGTATCCCGCACACAGCAGGATAGGCAGAGGGAACATAGTGTCAAGACACTCCGTTCCCCACGATTCGCTGAATTTTTAGAAGCATTGCATGTTAAGTGGCGAAACTTAACGCCTCACTTTATCTCTGATTCCAGAGCGAAGGAAATGGAAATATTAAATATTTCCACTTTTCGAATGGGAATCGAACCCACAACCAGTCGTTTACAGTCACACGTTCATGCCACTGAGCCACGACTGGCCACTGAGCCACCACCGGTAATTGAAGAGCAGAATAAACTTATAACGAATTCTTTCAAAATACTTTATAAAAATAAAACATATACCAACAAATAATACGCACTTAAATTTAAAAATAACATCACTTTATCTATTCATAATGTTTATTCTGAACAACTCTCCCTTATAATCCCCGAACAGTTGATCTCAAAGACACAATAAAGGCAAATAAAGCATAATATTATCTCTCCATATCAAAAACCTCCAATATATTTGACCCTTCGCTTGAAAACGCTTAGAATTGCCCGCGGGCTATGATTTGTAAACTTATTTATAAAATGACATGCTTAAGTATATGTCAGTAAAGTTATTTTGTTTAACATGTATTGTTTTAAAAGGGAAAGGTATGCCTTTTTTAAGTAATGTATATTTAAAAAAGGTATTTAGAAAACGTATAAAAATTTGAACGCAGCGGAATTCGAACCCGCGCCTTCTGAATACCCACTGAGCCATGCGTTCTACTACACGCTGCATCGAAATTCTTATACGCTTTTTATTACAACTTATTTTTGCTGTTAGCACAAAATTTTTATACGTTTTCTAAATGTCTTTTTCAATTTTCCTAAGTGTGGAATAACACTTTAAAAATGTTTAAATGTATATTTATTTAGTTAGGAGTACTTGTTATAATGATTTTGGAAGTTGGAAAATCGTGTTTACTTGTATATTAAAACCATCATGGTGCAGTGGGAGTGTGTGACTATAAACGCAATGATTGTGGCTTCGATCCACACTTAAAAGATTTTTATTTTTATTTAAATAATGACTTGACCATTATACTTATTAAGTTTGCTTTGGCTAAGCTGTGGTAGGTAAAGCGCGGCGTTGATTTTCGCCGCTTGACACAAAACATCTTGATTTCGATTTAAATGTGGATAAAGGAGTCTCTCTGTGTACTAAACTAGATAAAACGAGAAATAGAACGATAATCTATGTACAGTTCATTTAATTAGATTCAATTCAATTACATTATTCAAATAATCAATAATTAAAGTTTCAACAAATTCTGCACTTAAGTTTCAACAAATAATGCACTTTCTAAAATACGTAAAGTGATCCAAAAAAATCAAATAAAAACCGGGAAACGGAGTGTTTTGTCACTAGATTCTACTTTTAGGAAATAATATTAAAAAATATACTTTTCTCTATTTATTATTTATTATTATAGGAAAGTTATGTTATTTTTAATACAAAATAAACATGTAAAGCCAGCGTCAGAATCGACCACATCTAAGTCCCGTACAAACATATTGAGCGCGTCTGAGGGGTTACTGTATGTCAAATTTGCCAATACTATCTGTATTCAATATATTATATACGAATTACAACTTTATGCTGTGATAATAAAGTTCAAATTGAAATAAGATGTGTAAAGTAAGAATGTTATTTTAATGTTGGATATATCACGTGTTATGTTAATATTTTTTTCTTTTTTTTTACTTTTTAACGATTATTTTTTAAATATTTTTGCACCTTTTTATGCTTTTCTCCGCATAGTTAAAGATAATCTAATATAGTTCGGTCATATAGTTCGTTCTTTATACCTTGTTCGAAAGTTAGACATATACAACTTTTAGAGATATCAGAACAAGCATTTCCCGAGTGTGAATTGGTCCAGAACCATTCGCAATTACAGTCAGATTGCGCCCCGATGACCCTTTTAATAATGACCATGATTGCATATCATTATTTCTCTACCATATGAGAAAAATTAAAGAAAATTGTTAAACTAAATCCATTGTACAACATAATCATTTTAGAAAAGAGTAAGCTGATTATGATGGAAAATAGTTTTATTCTTCGTCTTTACATCACTTTTTAACCATAAGTAATGCTGTAAAATCTAATTATATAGATATAAATAAACATATATGTATGTAGGTGTAGGTATATGTTAGACATAATATAAGTTTTTTATAGTTATTACTAGTGTCCGACCGAAGGTTCGGTTTCGGTTTCGGTTTCGGCAAGTTTCGGCAAAAAATTGTAGTTTCGGCCGTAGTTTCGGTTTCGGCAAAAAAACTGCCGAACCTTCGGCAATGCCGAAACTCATGACGTACTCAAGAATTTTAACGTAGCTTAGATACTTTTGAGTGTTTTTATAGCTTGGGAACCTAATCTTAAGATGTAGTAAATTTTAATATATCATAAATTAATGATGAGAATACTATAAACTGCTGACGACAGATTAAATGAACTATCCTTGTTAGTCTGTAACGCATCTATGCTTCTGTTCGCGTAAGTGTGGCTCCTTTCAGGGGCCGAATACCTATGATTGATTGATATTTTGCGAACCCTGGGCTAGTAACTATATTGGAGGCTTGCCTTAATATTATTTAAATATATTTAATGTAAATCTTATCATAAATTAGCACATAAATTTCTCTGCAAGTAATGCACAGTTACGTTAAAGGTGAAAACCTTTTTTTAAAAAAATACCTATTAACTACGTGCTGCCAATCTTAACGGCGACCGAGGGTCTTGATAACCTACAGCTCAAAAAAACCTCTATGTAAATCCCTAGGAGAAGATTAAGATCTCAAAACTAGACACTTTAAGCTTTAAAATGGTTGTTTTTTTATTTCAATGCGACTATTTTGGAGGAAAATACAGCCACTTGGAAAACCTAAAAAAAAAATGTTTTTTTTATTATCCTTTTATTTCCGCTAAAATATATAATAAAATCAACGTAATCACAATAATTCAAATGCACATGTAATTTTTAAAGCGTAAAAAATGTATTTTTTTACATATTATTCAAATTTTATGACGTCATCAGCAGTTTCGGTTTCGGTTTCGGTTTCGGCCGAAACTAAAGTCAGAACCGAAGGTTCGGTTTCGGTTTCGGTTTCGGCTGAAAATTCAGTTTCGGTCGGACACTAGTTATAACCCAATCTTGATGCTGAGGTGGCAAAGTGACGGTATACGCGTTTGTTGCGATCCCACTCAGAGGAATTATCTCTCTGGTCTCTAGTGGTAAAACAAAGCTCGGCGTTAAGTTCCGTCACTTAACTAGCAATGACTCGGATTTTAGGCGGAAATTGAAGTACAGAGTTCTATCTGCCTAGTCTAGTTTGAATACCAATAACATTTTGATCGAGACAAATTCCAAACAAAAATAAACAAATATTTTCTTTATCCACTTATGCTAAGAAGATAATGTAAATATTTAGTCCAGTTGTTAAAATAACTCGTGCAAGAGAAGGGTGCATTTTATTAAAGCCCCCCTTTTCGTATTACTCATGCAATTTTCAGTGAATTTTGTATGACGTGCATCTGACGTCCGAATTATGACGCATTTTCATAAATATTATATGATTTTTTTTTATATATGATATACGAGAATATCTCCATAGATATAGAAATCTGTGTGACGTATTTAGATAATGTTTGATTGTTATTGTGATTGGTGGAATTATTTTATTTAAATTATTTTTAATTCTTCTTTTTAGCAAAGCGCGGCGTTTAGTTCCGCCACTCAACTTGAATAGACGGAAACGGATTAACACTAGGCTTTCTCTGTCCAATCTAGAAAATTAGTATTTAAAATATTACCATGTTACTTATTTTTTCGATAAACATGAGAGATAAATAAAAAAAAACATTTTGCAAGTTCCATCTTTTGCTAAATAATTTTTATTTATTTTTATCCATTTACTTGTACTGGATTACACTGTACGTGATGATTGTAACCTTCAATTACATTTAGAAAACATCTTTTAGCAAGTTGCAATAAATTTTAATAACATATGAAATGATTTCTAAAATCGAAAATTCATTGTGGAAACAATAAAATAATCTATATTCGTCAAAAAAATGAAAAATCGAAAAATATTTTGGTATTTAAAATAACACATTTCGTGGTGAATGGCAGAACTCGTTACGTATTGTTTTAAATACCAGAGCAAAGCAATGAAATTAATTTAAATATTACTCGAGTGAGAATCGAATCCTTTGCATTTTAAGTCAGCCGCTGTCCCACTGCACCATTGTAAATACATATAACACAAAATAAAAGTCAAAAATGTAATGTCCAAACAATAAAAGAACCTATTTGCTTTATACAAAACGAAAAATCATGAAATCTTCTTGGCGTTAACGCCAATAACAATACAAAGTATTCAACTGCAAAATCTCCACACTAGTCACGACAACCGGAAGTGGCAGCTATCTGATCAGAATACCTTATAATCTACTTTAGTGTCATGACACTCCGTTCTCCGCTTTCCATCCGACTTCGAACATTGCTTTCTCTCAGGTAAAAAAGCGAAGGAAAATAGTTAATTTAAAAATAATCATACCCTCGAGTAAGAATCGAATCCATAACAATCGCGGTCCCACTCAATCGCGGTCCCACTCCGCTACGGCGGCTTTTAAAGACACATAAGATAAAAATATATTTTCAATAGTTGTCAAAAGTCAAAAAAACATTGTAGAAACTACAAAAGATTCTTCACACAAAACGAAAAATCATGAAAATCTTCTTTGTATTTACAATAACAATACAAAGTATTCGACCGCAAAATCTCCACACTAGTCACGACAACCGGAAGTGGCAGCTGTCTGATCAGAATAACTTATAGTAATTATAAAATATAAAATTAATATTGTAATAACTTTCCAAAGTAAATTTTTATTTTGTTATTAAACAACTTTTAAACATTTTTAAAGTGTTAAACTTAAAGAAAACGTATAAAAATTTGAACGCAGCGGGATTCGAACCCGCGCCTCCTGAACACCGTTCAGGCGCTCTCACCACTGAGCAAATTAAATGTATTTTTCATCAAAATCTATATTCTTCTACCGCACAAAATGCAAAATCAAAAAATCTTCTTGGCATTTACAATAACAATACAAAGTATTCGACCGCGAAATCTCCACACTAGTCACGACAACCGGAAGTGGCAGCTATCTGATCGGAATACCTTATAATCTAATTCCGCATTTTACTGCTTTAACTTTAGGTATCTGAATAAACTTAGGTATTTGTGAAATTGTTCGTTTCAATGGAATTTTTGATAGTTTCAAGTTTTGTGATACTTTCTTGGCTTATTTTTGTGGCTTTACTGAGTTGTAGGTTTGAAATCGGAGTAATAATTATTGTTTTTTCAGCTTTACGTGTTTTTTTGTCAAAGGTTTTTTCAAGAAGCTCACACAGGTAAGCAGAAAAAGCGTAGTGTCAAAATACTCCCCAATTTTTGTTTGAATTTGACAAATTATGTACTACGTCAAGATAGCCTTAAAATATTTTTATACGATATATGAACTCAAGCACTGATAAAAGAAGTAAAATATAAGTTATTTGACAAAAAATAGAAAAAAACTAAGACTGGAATGCTTAACAATATATATAACTCGAAATTTGAAGCTATGATGGGACAGTGATCATATTTAAATAATTTTAATTTCTCCTAATATCAAGGCAAAGCGCGGCGTTCAGTTTTGCCACTAACACGCAATGTTTCTGATTCTAATGAAAAGTGGAGTGTCTTGACACTAAGGCCAAGTGCCCGTCTCTTGCGAGCTATATAAAACTTGAAATTACTGAAACGGCCTTACAAATTTACATACAATTTAGTTAAAGGCGAAATCATAAATAGGATCTAGATGAACGTAAATACATTACATTATATTACTTTAATAAAGCCAGTATGATTGATGATCTGTCACGATGTTTCTCACTTTTCGGTTGGAATAATATTATATTGTCCTTCTGATAGACTAAGGCTTTTATTTCTGAGCAAAAAAGCCCTAAATAAGTCCAAGAGATAAATTTAATATATTCAATTTATTTATTATTATCTCTAGAAATTCTTTTGGCATTTGTATATTAGGTTGATGACTTTGAGAAATCTTCTCGTTCTATAATTCAAAATTTTACCTTTATAGCAAAGTAGAGAATCTCACCATTACTACTATATTACTACTAGAACCTATTGTAAAGACCATGAAGTGTTCGCATGGTCTTCACAATTAAATTTAATAGCTTCACGCTATATCCCGCACACAGCAGGGTAGGCAGAGGGAACCTAGTGTTAAGACACTCCGTACCCCACTTTCCGCCAAATTCGGAGGCTTGCGTGTTAAGTGGCGGAACTTAACGCCGCATGGTCTTCACGTAAGACATTAATTGTAACTTTAAACTTTACAGCATATACATGACAATCATAAGCAAAGTAAAACTTCTTCACGAGTTTTGCCGCAAAGCTGAGTATACAGAGAGAAACTGTGTCATGACACTCCATTTTCCACTTTTCGTTCAGACATTGCGTGCTGAATAGCAAAACTCAACGTAGAAAAAGAAAATAATAATAAATATAATCATTATTATTTTTATTACATATTTAGTCTAAATGCAAAATATGGCGTTGTTGAGGCACAGTATCTTATCCTTGTATTTTATAAATTCATATATTATCAAACTAAAATACAAAGCTTTAAAAGACTTTGAAAGCTTTTTTACTTAGTAATATTAAAATTTCTTTTTTCCTCTTTTAATACTTACAAATTCCAGCATATCAAACATTTTAAAGCAAAAACAAACAAACTAATAAATCATTATAAAAACTCATAAAAAAAAGATAGAAAACTTTAATATCCCCATAGAACAATTTCTCGTTCGCAACGCAAGTTATAATTACCGTTAGTTTCACTTAAGCAAGGGCAGTTAGTGTCAATTTCTTTTTAATTTGCACTAAAGCCCGCCTTTGATGGTAGCTTCAATAATATTTTCATTATGCACCGTCTGGTATGCAACAATTAAGTTTCAATTAGGCATTCGGATGTTATGGATGATAGTGGGAGGATATGGGCTATAGTTTGGGGTTCTAATCTCGGGAGAGTTCTAGGTTATTTGAAATAAAAAAAATCAGAGTAGTAAGCAAGGTCACGTGGGTGTAGATACGATTCCCGCTAAGGGAAATGATTATATTCAAATTAATTTCATTTCTACGCTATGGTACCCTAACATAAAACAAAACGTTAAATTAACACCACTCAAGTTTCTATTTTGGGTTAAAAATGAAGAATAAAGTGTCTTGACACTTGACACCTTGGCTATCCTATTACGTGGAAAAAGTGTGAAGGTGTCTCTTTCTTTCGGTATTTTCTCAGTTTGGAGAGAGGAACCAACTTTGGAGGAAATTTATAATAATGCCCCTTGTTAACAATAAAAATAACTTAAAACAAGAAAATATCAACGTAGCTTGAAATAAGTACGCATACAGCTTAGAATCCGCAACCAATCGCGGTTACATTCAAACCCTGTCTCACTGCGCTACGATGACTTTCTTGTTAAAAAACTACCATTTACCTAAAAAATCATATAATTTAAACTATTATAATTTAAACTAACTATCAATTAATTTTTAATTCTCTCTTTGATGGTGACTTCAATAATATTTTCATTATGCACCGTCTGCTATGCAATAATTAAATTTCAATTAGGCAAAGCCTGTGTTGAATGATAAGAGATTCTGAATACTATGTCAGATGTTCGTTTTATTTTGAATTATAATGATATTTATTATTATTCCTGTTTCTTAAGCTATTTTCTAGTTTAGTGTTTCTGGTTGAAAGCTAAAAAAGTAGGTAGAAGGTCTTAAGGAGAAAATAAACGTGTTATAAATAACAATTTATAAGTATCCGTTCCCCACTTACCGCCGAATTCGGAGGCTTGCGTGTTAAGTGGCGGAACTTAACGCCGCGCTTTACCTCGACACCAGAGCGAAGAAAATCGAAATATAATTTCCACTCCTCGAGTGGGAATCGAACCCACAACCAGTCGTTTACAGTCACACGCTTATGCCACTGGGCCACGACTGGCCACAAACTACTAAAATAATATTATAATTTTAAATACTACTAATTTTACAAAGATGTACTAATTTTTCACGTCAGCTCTTTTAGATCACGATTAAGTCACCTAGCTTTTTTGTTAAGTACACACCGTTTCTTTAAAAATAATTAACAGCTTTGATACCCACAATTATCTACAAAAACCTCAATTTAAATAGTAAATTTGCAAGCCTTTCCAAAAATTTAAAGACACAATTCCCCCAACAATTTGTCCACTATTAAATCATTTAAATCTACTAGATACGTGCTTTTTCCGGAAATCGGAAAATCAATTACTGAATTCAAGCGACACTTTCAATTCAAATGGAAAGCTACAGTACTTTAGTATTATTTTTGTTTAATGAACATGTTTACTAAAACAGAGTGGGAGTAATTCTTCTATTTTAGTGGATAGTTAATTAGTGAGAATTTATTATTTATTTGTACTATTTCGAGCTGTGGTATTAAAAAACATATAGAAAATATTTAAAAATTTTGAACGCAGCGGTATTCGAACCTGCACATTTTGAAAGCGCTCCGACCGCTAAGTCATGCGTTTAATTTCCTAAATGAGTAAAAACACTTTAAGAATGTTAAAAAGCTGTGGTGTTACTGGATATAGTGGGTGTGGGTTCAATTCCTTGAACTTAAGGAAATATGTATATAGGCAGAGGGAACCTTGTGGCCAGTCGTGGCTCAGTGGCACAAGCGTGTGACTGTAAACGACTGGTTGTGGGTTCGATACCCACTCGAGGAGTGGAAATATTTAATATTTCCATTTTCTTCGCTCTGGTGCAGAGGTAAAGCGCGGCATTAAGTTCCGCCACTTAACACGCAATGCCTCCGAATTCGGCGGAAAGTGGGGAACGGAGTGTCTTAACACTAGGTTCCCTCTGCCTACCCTGCTGTGTGCGGGATACAGCATGAAGCAGAGGGAACCTAGTGTCAAGATACGTTCTCCAATTTCCACCAGAATCCGTGACTTCGTGTGATGAGCGGTGAAACTCAACGCCGCGCTTTATCTGTGGCACCAGATAAGATAGATGAAAATAAACTAATTTTGCCTGAGTGAGAATCGAACCCACAATGTAAGACGACATCACACTGTATAAAAAAACATTTATATATTTATTTTATTGTGCCATCATGACCTTTTGGTCATGGTATGTATGATGATATTGCTCTAAATATAATAGAAATAATACATCTTATATTACAGAATTAACTAAAAATATGGTCGTTATGATGCATCACTGCATTTCCTGATCTCCTTTGTAAAACTCAAGAGTTGCGTGAAGTTAAAGAAAATGTTTGTGCATACCATTATTTAAGCTTCTTGGACGTTTGCCAAGCGTACTGGCCAATAATCTGTACTTTCAAATTTCAAGTCGAAAACTATTTATACAAGATTTTTGCTACTTTTGTTCTTAACACTTTCTCTTCTTTCGTTTCAAATGCTACAATTTGTTTTTTTTTAGCTTCACGCTGTATCCCGCACACAGCAGGGTAGGCAGAGGGAACCTAGTGTTAAGACACTCCGTTCCCCACTTTCCGCCGAATTCGGAGGCTTGCGTGTTAAGTGGCGGAACTTAACGCCGCGCTTTACCTCGACACCAGAGCGAAGAAAATGGAAATATAATTTCCACTCCTCGAGTGGGAATCGAACCCACAACCAGTCGTTTACAGTCACACGCTTGTGCCACTGGGCCACGACTGGCCACAACTGGCGACTGGCTTTAAGTGATTTGAATTTCAATTTTGTTTTAATAATTTGTAATCCATAATGAAGAAAAATCAAAATACTGTACCCTATCTAGTAGTCTAATAGCCTTATCCTAGAGTTTCATACAAAGTTATGACAATTTATTTTTTTAGATAGTACATACACAATGGAGTTTCTCGACAAGTATCGAGTGTTGCAATATAAGATAACAGTAACGTAGTTCACGCGACGTAGCCGCGAGCGGGCTGCTAGTATTTATATAAATAGATAGCACAACAAACGTCCCTTAATTTTATATTTCCGGAGACACATATAATAATAATAATAATATATCTTTTATTAAAAGTATCTAAGACTCAGTTTGTTAGTAATACAGACTTATAAACTATGTTAGTAGCATTAAAAAATCACGTATGTGCAGTCTAGCCGACTGGCAATCATTTCCAGGATGCTGTACATACTCCTCCCCCAAAAATTTCACATCTTCCATCTCATATACACAACTTAAATTATTCTTTTTCTTATGATCGCAAAAAGACGTTACTATAAATGCATTAAGCTACCCCAAGTCTTAACCAACCCCTTGTATTAGAAAACAAACATAAACCAAATGTCAGGAGAGATTTTGTATTTGCATACTTATCGAATGCTCCACGGTGTGAGACATCTGTGGAGTTTGGATTCTCTATGTTATTTTTATTTTTTTTAGAGTTGCACGCATTTTCACGCATAAGCAGGGTAATCAGAGAGAAGGTAGTGTCCAATCACTCCTTATATCTAAGATATCAGAGCAGAGTAATGAAAATAGTAATTAACTTATATGTAAGTTCCCTGAAGTGGGAATCGAACTTGCTACCAAGTGTTTATAGTTACACGCTTTCCCACTGCGCCATGATAACCTATTTCTTATTTTATCAATTTTAAAAATTGACATTAATCTTATTTGAAATTATTACATAATATAGTATTGTGGGAATATTTTATAATTTAACTCTTGTGAATAACTTTTGTGAATGCAAATGGAAAGCAAAGCAATGCAGATGTGAATTTGCTATGTTCAAATTTTTATATGCGTTTATCTAAAATATTTTTAATGTGTAAATAGCACATTAAAAATATTTAAATATTTAGTAAGAAGCATACTCTCTTGCTTAATTATTATTCTAAGGAAAAAAGAAACTTTGGAAAACGAAAATTTGTAAATATCTCCCTGCAGAGACGTTAACATCAAAAATCAAAAAGTATTGTAACAAGCGTGAAAGAATTTTGACGTAGCTGAATATTCGTATGACTTAGTATCGGAACGTTCGCAATTTTTCCAAGAGACCAAGATTCGTGTCCCGTTACGTACATTTTGTTACATTTTCTTAAAATATTTTTTACATGGGGCCAGTCGTGGCGCAGTGGCACGAACGTGTGACTGTAAACGACTGGTTGTGCGATTCCCACTGCCTTCGAATTCGGCAGAGAGTGGGGAACGGAGTGTCTTAACACTAGGTTCCCCCTGCCTACCCTGCTGTGTGCGGGATACAGCGTGAAGCTAAAATAAAACATCCACATTTAGATTTATTGACGTAATTTTTTTACACAGAATACAGTGACCAATCACTACTTCCCTCTACTAAAACTACAAATACAGAGAAAGATGAAAATAAAAGCTTTTATTAATATTTAAATGTGAATAATTATGAAATATGTTTGGTTTTTAGCACTAATTAGCTGTTCATCTAGATTTTCTGCTTAATTAACGACTGGATGGCGGGTTGTTCTAACTCTTTACACCATTTTAATATATTGAATTATACATTCAATATAGCGCTTCAACGCTTTTATATATACGTATATTAATTTTATAACTAATGTGTTTCATTTAACTTTATTGAATATATATAAAACAAATGCTGCTGTATCCCGCACACAGCAGGGTAGGCAGAGGGAACCTAGTGTTAAGACACTCCGTTCCCCACTTTCCGCCGAATTCGGAGGCTGGCGTGTTAAGTGGCGGAACTTAACGCCGCGCTTTACTTCAACACCAGAGCGAAGAAAATGGAAATATAATTTCCACTCCTCGAGTGGGAATCGAACCCACAACCAGTCGTTTACCGTCACACGCTTGTGCCACTGAGCCACAACTGGCGATATATGGTATATTGAATTTAATTATATATATTCATATATATTTAAATTCACTATACCATATACCGCCGTGCGACAGTACTAAGCACACAATGATTGTAGATTTCAATTTTTCCTTCAATTATTTTAATTTTCAACATGCATAGCAGCTGTACGCTTTTTCCCGTATAGTGGGGTAGTTACGGAGTAGTATTAGTAGAGGTAGTTAGTCTAGTGGTAAGACTCTCCATCCTCCAGCTTCCGCCAGAAATTGAGACATTGTTTGTTGAGTAAATGACTGGAAGGGAATAGGGAGGAGGAACCCGTGGGGGGACGGGTTAAGAATACAATTCCCCCCCGCCGCTGGGTAGCGTCCCGTAAAAGACGGGTAACCCAGTAGTTTAGTGGTAGGAGATTCGTTCTCCGACTGGCTCGCGACCACTATCATGTCAAAGACGAACCGCCAAATATCTTATGATGTGTTCCGGTTCGATGGCATGTAAGCCAGCTATTCCCACCATCCCCATCCTTCCACCATCCCACCGTCCTACATTCCCAAGGCTGGCAACGCATCCATAACTTGAATGTTGTGGATGTCTATGGGCGAAGGTAGCCACTTAACACCAGGTGGGCCTTCAGCTCGTTTGCCTCCTTTATTCAATAAAAAAAAAATAAAAAAGAACTCAACGCCGTGCTTTGTCTTTGCTACTAAAGCGAAGCAACAAGCAGTTTCTATGTAAATGTGCAGCCAGTATATTCCTGATGGAAATAATAAACAATATGTTTTATTAACTGTTGATTCTATTTTATTTTCTTTTTTACACGGAACCGGAAGAGAAAATCACCATTTGCCAGCGGAAATGGCAGTTTAAACAACGGTCAATTTACATTCTCGTAACAATAAATTCTTTGTACATTATATATTTAAATTAAATATTTTTTTTATAAAAAATATTTTTTTTATAAAATGATTAAAGCTGACTCAGAATTATGATAATGTCAGTTAAATATTAATTGACGTTTTTGAGTACCTTTCCAACACAAAACATTTTGTTAAAATTTGCTTTAAAGACCATCCTAGCGCAGTGGGATGACGATTGGTTGTAAACGCGAATGAATTCTCCCAGTCATACTATACTTAACTTATTTCATGTTATGACTATATTTAACTTATTTCATGTCATATCTGGTAAAATAAAGGGTGGAGTTAAATCCAGCCTTTCAGCTCGCAATGTCTTGATGTTGGGTGGAAATCGGAGGACGGAGTGTCTTCACACTACATTCTCTCTGATTACTTTGAAACGGAAAAAATCGTTAAGCTGATTTGCTTTTCTTTTTACTTTTTTTTATTTAAATCCAGAATTTTTAATTTATGTAATGGATATACTACGGCTACGTGATGTTTACTTATAATTATGACAAATTAAAGAAAAACAAACAGCTGTATTTAGAGATGACAATATTCTCTTCTGCATAGCAGAGTAGAACTTAGTGTCAAGACATTTCTTACTTCACTTACTGCCCGATATAGAAAGGTGTCTCCAACATTGCCTGTTGACAGCAGTTGAGAGCAGCTCAACGCCGCGCTTTGTCCAACGGAGAAATAATAATAATAATATAATTATAATTAAAACAGCCCCCAGGATTGGAATGGAATCCACAGCCATCACATTTACATTCAGACGCCATGCAACTGCGTCATGACAGCCACTTTAATTACAATCAACCCTTAATTGACAGCTCTGAGTGCGCTTAATACTACTTTAGTCAGTTAGAAATAAAAAAAAGAGCTGCATTTAGAGTTGACAATATTTCTTAATTATAATTAAGATAATAATAATTAAGACAATTGTCCACCCGATAGTTATCGTTACGAAATAAGATTTAATTGCAATCAAACACTAATTGACAGTTCTGAGTGCGCCTAACATTGCTTTAGTCACATTAAACATACTAATGTCGAGATAACGTCAATAGTGATATTAATAGGCGGGCTCATTAAATAGCGATGTGTCCACGCCGCCGTACATCAACCTGACGCCAATCGCAGATAAGCTGCGTTATATGTTATTGTACTAAATGGTCATAATTACTTTTTAAATGTATGTATGTATGTTATTTGTTAAGTTAGATATAATTCTTAATTTCTGATTTAAAGTAGGACGGTGAATTCCGTCACTTAACAAGAGATGCCTTCAGAATTGGGCGGAAAGTGGGAGGAACGGAGTGTCTTAAAATTAGGTTCCCTCTGCATACCCTGTTGTGTGCGGAATATAGCGTGAAGCTTAAAATAATATAACATATTGTAAAAAAACACTTGCATATAGAGATTCCAATGTACCCGAATCAAAATCAGCAACATAGTTATCGTCACGAAATATGCTTTAACTACAATTAAACACTAATTGACAGTTCTGAGTGCGCCTAATATTGCTTTAGTCACATTAAACATACTAATGTCGAGATAACGTCAATAGTGATATTAATAGGCGGGCTCATTAAATAGCGATGTGTCCACGCCGCCGTACATCAACCTGACGCCAATCGCAGATAAGCTGCGTTATATGTTATTGTACTAAATGGTCATAATTACTTTTTAAATGTATGTTTGTATGTATGTCATTTGTCAATTTAGTCCAAATTCAATCCAAAATTTTTGATAAAAGACGTGACGGAGAATTCCGTCACTTAACAAGTGATGCCTTCAGAATTTGGCGGAAAGTAGAGAAGCGATGTGTTCTAATATTAGGCCCTCACTGCCTACCCTGCTATGTGCGGGATGCAGCGTGAAGCTAAAAAAATATAACAAATAAAAATACAGTTGCATTTAGAGTGATCGTATATCCTAATTAAAATCAGCCCAATACAATTTAATTAAAATTAAACACTAATTGAGAGCTCTGAGTGCGACTAACAATACTTTAGTTAGTTTTATAATAAACTAAAGCTAAACTAAATAAGGAAGCCCAACTACATTCTTAAAGCCTTATTCGCATATTGAGGGATTTGAAAATTATTTTTATTAGTATACAAAAAATTGAAAACAGCGGGATTTGAACCCGCGTCTCTTGGATACCATCTAATAATAATAATAATAATAATAACCCGCAGGGCAGCTTGTGGCGAGCTGTTGGGGAGTGGTGACCCCACGGACCTGAGACCTCCAGAGGGGAATTGATATTTATCCCCCGCCTCTGGCTTGCCTTCGTTGGCTGGCAGAGTGGAGCGCAAGAGCTATATGCTCGGAAGGGTGGAAGTGCTCAATCTGCGTAATAGCGGGGAAACCCGCTCTCGAGCTCGCTCGTGATGGTGAAACCGGTGCACACCTCTCGACACCCTTAGCCGACCACGCCGGTGTTGCGCCCGAGGCATTACGCCGCTTTGTGGGGGCCCATCTAGTGGGAGGCGAGTCACCGTCCGTCAACCATTCAATTTGAGACTGTTGAAATGGCGGACGTCCGTTAGTCTCACTCAATAGCCCAGTACTCAGTCCATCCAAACTCCATTCCATAGTTCTAGTTTAGTTTTCCATATTTTCTATAGTTCCTACGCATTAGCCGGTGACCATCTCTGGGCAATTTACTTTGGTTACTCAGAGATGGATCCCGGCTGATGCGTCACAGTAAAACATTTTATTATTCTCTAAGGGGCCTCTACGTGTTGGACCTGTGTCCCCACGCAAGCCTTCATTGAACCCCAACCCCCCCCCCCCCCCCCCCCCCCCCCCCTCCATCGCTGGGCAATGTCCTGTAAAAGGCGGGTAACCCAGTAGCTTGGTGGTAGGAGATTCGTTCTCCGACTGCCTCACAACCACTATCACGTCAAAGACGAACCGCCAAACATGTGACGATGTGTTCCGGTTCGATAACATGTAAGCCAGCTCTCCCCATTCCTACCTTTTCATCCTTCCTCGCTCCTTTCCTCCTCCCCCCTTAAGGTCGGCAACGCATCCACAACTTTTCTAAGGTTCTAGATATCCATGGGTGATGGTAACTTACCATCAGGTAATCCTTCTGCTCGTTTGCCCCCCATTCATCAAAAAAATATATATATTTGTACATTTTTTGATTCCGATTTCACATTGCTCTCCGCATAGTAGATTAGCCTGATATAATGTAGTGTTAAAATGGTGTTCCCTCTGCCTATCCTGCTGTGTGCGGGATATAGCGTGAAGCTATTTATTTATTTTATTTAAAATGGAGTGTCACCACTTTCCGTCCTTTCCGTCTGAAATACACAAAAAAATCGAAATCGAAACATAGTCTTTATAAAGAAAAAATATATTTCCCATTAAATGTCTGCCTACAGTTACAGCAATCATTAAAAGAAAATACCTTACAAAAATTTCAGCGTTTCAATACAACTTGTAACTGATAGTGGCATTGAAAAATTAACCTTTTATTACTCAAAGAGGTGAAATAAAGTGTTAATAAAGTTTAATACCATTCGTTATACTCCATATAAAATAACCTACAGCCAAAAGTAATATGGAGGCCATTTTTATGGATGAGTCGTGGCGCAGTGGAACAAGCATGTGACTATAAACGACTGGTTGTGGGTTTGATTCCCACTCGAGGAGTGGAAATGTTTAATATTTCCATTTTTTTCGCTCTGGTGTCGAGGCAAAGCGCGGCGTTAGTTCCGCGTTAGTTAAGTTCCGCCACTTAACACGCAATGGCTCCAAAATTCGGCGAAAAGTGGGGAACGGAGTGTCTTAATTCTAAGTTTCCTCTGCCTACCTACTGTGTGCGTGAAGCTAAAAAAAAAGAAAAAAGAATAAAAAATCTGTATACGGTATTATATCAGTTCCAATCACAATGGCAATGTGCGCTTACATAACAACTTACCCTACCAAAGACTTGAACTCACAACCACGCGATTTTTCTGTAATATTTGTACAATGAATATACCATATGTATATTATTTTTTGTACGTTTTTAATTTACATATATCCGAATTATCCGAAAATGAATTCATATCCGAATTATGAAAAAATATATAACCATTTATAATTCTTACAGAAATTTGTGATATCTCCACATTATTTGTAACAAAAATAACATAAAATATAAAAAAAAACTCAAGTTGAATTCTGTGCGCGTCCGCGTGTCCAGCTGTGTACGGCCAAGTGTCTCTAAGAGGTCGTTTCACGGCTCATAACCTTAGACGCTTGTTCTGTTTAAATTTAAACTATTCTTATACTATGCTTTACTATGTTTTTAGAATGTGTTTTTTTAGAGATTATTTTCAAAATTTACCTACATATATAATAATGTTTATTTTTTAAATTGTTATTTTTTCACTTTTGAATAAAGAAACAAAAGTGTGTGAATGACACTTTAAAAATGTTAAAAATATAGTCAGCTTTACAACTAGCATTGTTAGAATTCAAAGTCTTAACATAATAAACCAACCATTAATTAAAAAAACTATTAAATCATACCCCCATAGGTTACATTTTAAAGACAATTTAGAAAGTAATTCTATGAACATAAATAAAACATATTTTTATACTAATACTGATTTTATTTTTTACAGGTAAGTCCAAGTTTCAATTATATGGTAAGAATTGTTTTTTTTTTGTTTATTATTATACTTTAAACATTATTTAAGTTATAGACCTCCTTGTGGTGTGTCGATTCGATTCGATGTTCGATTCGATGCAATGTTGTGCGTTCGATTCTCACTCGGATACATAATTATGTTTAAGTGATCTTGTAAGAAGACAACTGGAATTAACATCTATGCTATATTTAGAAGTGATTCCTTGAGTTACACTTAAACTAAACAATCGTTTTTTATACTTTAATTCTAAATATGCCTAGATTCTCCAACTTTCCATAACTCATTATGGTATGGTAGCCAAATTGAATGATAATCTTATTTCGCAAGTAACTCGATAGCATCGAATCCGCAATTATTATATGAGCAACATGGACGCCTTTACCAGCCCATCCCAACATCCCAGAAAACGTCAATCGTAATTCAAGAAAATTATCTGATTCCTTAAATGAACATTTTTAAAATGGCTGAAAGTAGCCTAATAAATTATCTTACGTCCAAAAAATAAAAGGTATAACTTTTTATATCCAATTTAACTATTTGACTTTGACTTAAAAACTAGAAATTAAAAAATAGTGACAAATGATAATTTCCACCAGTAGTAATCGAACCCACAACCTGTACGCTTAGCTTTAGACTGTCTCACTCCACTATAACACTCCACTATATAAAAATATAACTAGAAAATGTAAAATTTAAATATACTTATTTAATATATATCAACGACAACTCCCCAGCTCGTCTCTCTAAATAGAACCTGTGTACACTTACCTACCTATTAGTATGCAGTACGCGTCACTTAAAATTGTATTTTAACATGTATTACAATATAAACTAGCTACGTGACTCTGTGATTATATTTCCTTCTGGTTTTAAGCTTTTAAACATATAATAAGGGGGATTGGTGTTTTTGTATGCATCTAACTGTGCTTTTAGATGCATGAGGTGTGTGTGTGGGTTAAATAAAGTTTTAGAGGTATCAAAGTCAAAGTCAAATAATTTTATTCAAAATAAGAAGTTACAAGCTTCATTTTTTGAACGACAAATAGTTTACCACCGGTTCACTAAATTTAATGCCTCAGCCCTGAGAAGAACCGGCGCAAGAAACTCAGCGGGTATCCTTTTTTTTTTTAAGTGATTGTTATATATTGTTATATTTTTAAAGTGTATGTTTATTGTTATTATTGTTGTATGTTTTAAACATTATTTAAGTTATAGACCTCCTTGTGGGACGGCGTCTGATTCAAAACACGATAGTTGTGGGATGGTTGTGATGGTGTGTGTTCTTTTGAAATGCGGCGTTAAGTTACGCCGGTTAACATGCAATGTCTAGGAACCGGGTGGAAAGTGGAGAGTGGAGTGTATTGACACTAGGTTCTTTTTAACTATCTTGTTATGAGGAAAAAGTGTGAGGTGTAAGTTTTTTCTTTCTTCTTGAACATAGTGGGATTAGTGAGCCTCATCAATAGTACGATATTTTAAGTATATTTTTTTTATTACATTTTTTTACTGATTACGATGACAAAGTCTTTTTTATAGCAGTGAATGATGAAAAATAAAACACGTTTCATGCCTAAATTATTTTTCGCATAATTGTTTTGATTTACTTTCAAACCCTGAGTTTCAAATACTATCAATAAACATATATTTCCGGCCTCAATTATTTGGTACGAATTTGAACAAGTTATTCATCTATAAGCGTCTTTCCCTTAATTCTCTACCCTCTACAATTAACAATACGTAAGTACTGCTTACAAAACATTTTATAATTAATGAACACAAAACAACTAACTTTACTAGTTTTAGTTTCATTTTTTTTATTTTCTAATTTCTTCACAAATTATACTGAAATTCGAGTAAACCCACAGCAAATGACTTGTACGTTAAGCCGTATAAACATATTATAAGGCATCAGATGTGCGTAATCATTACGGACCCCTAAGTCATCTCTATCTGTACATTATACGAGTACAGCGTGTGCGAGTGTATGGGAGTGTATAGGAAAATTTAGATTAAATTTTACGACCATATGGCTCAGGAGATGCTATTTTGATATTAATGGGGGATTCAAAGTTCGATTGATATTTTATGTCATATTATTCAATAAGTATGGGTGTCATTTAATAAATATATACATAGATATATTTATAAATAAAATTATTTGGTTATATAATTCATTTTTATTCTGATTTCAAGGATCTTAGCATACAAATGGGGTAGAGTAGCCAGAGAGAGCCTAGTGGCAAGATATTATGTTCTCCACTTTCCGCCTGGATTTAAGATATTATGTATTGATTGGCGGAACTTAACGCTGCGTCTTACCTGGCACCAGAGCAAGAAAAAAACTTCAATATTCAACTTCAGTATTTATGTTCCTCTGAGAGGGGATTGAATACGCCACAGACATCTCGTTTATACAGACGCTGTTCCATTGCGCCACGATAGCTTCAGCATATCTATATATGTAATATAAAAAAATACATACTTCCTGTTATAACAGAAAAAGCGAAGTAACGTCAATAAGAAGAGAGCAACTTATGTGTAATGTCGTGATAGTTGACGGCGTTAGGTTCCGCCACTCAAACAATATCTTGAAATCAAACGAAAATTAGACAAAAATTATCTTAACACTTATTAGCTCACTTTTATATGCAGAAGATGTATAAAGCTTCAAAAAAAACATTATAATATAAAGTTTAATCTAAAATTTTGGCCATTCCATAAATTGCCCGCGTACAGACACCGCGATTGCTACACATAATTCTTGGTATGACACGAAATTCATCATCCCGCGAACGTTTCTCATTACATCTTGTACATTTCTCAAATGATTACAATATATTGTAAAAAAATATTCTTTGAAAATAATAACTTTTTATTTATGTATGTCTTTTGTACGTGTGTATGTTCATGTTTTTCCTGCATGGTAGGGTAGTTAGAGAGATTATAGTGTTAAGACACTCCGTTTTTCATTTTCTGACTGAAACTTAGACATTGCGTGTTGAGTGGCGGAACTCAACGCAGCGCTTTGGCTTTGTCTATATGTGTATACATTTTTGTTTATGTTATAACATGTGAGGTTTTATATATGAATACTAGTGGCCTGCTCGCGGCTTCGCCACGTGATCTACGTAGCTGTTTCGGTGTATTACAAACCTCGGGGGTGGATTTTTGAACAATAAAGTAGCCTATATTTAACCTTGGATTATCTACTATATATATGCCAAAATTCGTTACAATCGATCAAGCAGTGTAGATTTTTCATATAAACTTTCATCCCCTATTTCAATCGTTTAGAGGTTGATTTTTGAAAATCTAAGTAGCCTATGTTAGACCTAGTCATTTTTACTACTTTCATTCTAAATTTCATCCAAATCGGACCAGTAGATTAGCCGTGAAAGCGTGACAGACAAACGCAGACATTTGCATTTATTATATAATATAAGTAGGAATATATAAATAATTCGTAGATAGCTTAAAACCGAGTGTGTTCTTATTACCCCATTCAGAATGAACAATAGCTTACATGAATAAATCTTCAAAATGTCATCGTGGCGCAATGGTTGTTGATTGTGGGCATTGCGTTTACAAAAAAAACGTTATCCCAATGCAACAATTCATCGACAAATAAAGTTAATGACAAGAATAAGTTGTAATAAGCCTTAGAAAAAGTTGTAATAAGAATTTCGACGCAGCCAGATGTAAAACGCATGGCTTAACGGTCACAGTGCTTGGTCGTTTCCAAGAGGGGCGAGTTTGAATCCTGCTACTTTCAAATTTTTATCCATTTTATAAAAAAAGAAGCTCCTTAAGAGAAGATAGATTCTTCTTTGCAATTAACTTCAACTGATTTTATATTTCTAATAATTGATTGGGGCCAGTCGTAGCACAGAGTGTGTCTGTAAAGCGACGGGCTGTGGGTTCGATTCCCACTCAATGAGTGGAAATATTTAATATTTTTATTTTCTTCGCTATGATGTCAAGGCAAACTGTCTGCCACTTAACACGCAAAGCCTCCGAATTTGGTGGAAAGTGTAGAACCGAGTGGCTTAACACTAGGTTCCCTCTGTATACCCTGCCGTGTGCGGGATACTGCGTGAAGCTAATAAAAAAAAGCACCTGTTGTTAAACAAGCCCAAAGCACGCTATATAATAAGTACATACAATATTACATTAATTCAACAATTTTATAAAATTATAATAGTACATAGTAGTAGCATTATTTATAAAAACATGAATAAAATATAATAGGCATTTGTGTTCTCTCGCCAACAGAGAACGCTTAAAAGTTTTATTATTTCAGAATTTCAATGGCCAATTTAAAAAGAGTCCAAATTGGCTGCTTAATTGGTCAGTCAGTACTTTAGTGACGTCGCGTTGCTCTTAAAACTATGTGAAATGTTATTTTATTGGTTTTATTTTGAATTGTGGATACTGTATTTTTCTAATATTAAAATTATTATTAGAGTAGGTGGGGATACGGGTTAGAGTAGGTGGGGATACGGGGCCAGTCGTGGCGCAGTGGCACAAGCGTTTGTCAGTAAGGTTCGATTCCCACTAGAAGAGTGGAAATATTTAATATTTCCGTTTTCTTCGCTCTGGTGTCGAGGCGAAGCGCAGCGTTGAATTCCGCCACTTAACACGCAATGTCTTTGAATTTGGTGGAAAGTGGTAACGGGGTGTCTTAACACTAGATTCCCTTTGCCCTACCCTGCTGCGTGCGGGATACAGCGTGAGGCTAGTAAGTAAGTAGGTGGGGATAATTTAGTGACCAAATACTCTGTTCTAAGTGTAGTGGTGACTCTGTGATTGTGTAGATGGTAAAAAATAAGAAAAAATTGTTAATGGGTGACTATTAGACAACACACAGTCGAAAGTACCTTATAAGGTAGGTATTTCGTAAGTTCTCTAGGAATTTTTAGATTCTTTAGGTAATCTGTGTAAGGAAGCATTAAAGCGATGTTCTGAAAATTTGTTAGAACCGAGAAAAATGTTTTTTCACGTTCGGCACTCGAAATTACGCCAATATTTAAAATAATACAATAAGTGTATTATCAAGAGAAAGTAGTAAGTAGTAGACTTAGATTAAGTTAAACTTGTTTTCTTACAGCTTCGTATATTTTCTTACGTAGTGGGTTACTTAGAGAGAATCTAGTGTCAAGACACTCCGTTCTCATCTTTTTGGCCGAAATTAACACATTATGTGTTGAGTGGCGGAGTTCAACGTTGCGTTTTGTTTATCGCAGGTATATAAAATAAAAATCAGGGGTTATTGTTCAGTATTGTTCAGTAATGGGTTTAATTCCCACTTGGTAAAGCGAAAAACTAAAATATAATTATTTAAATTATTCTCATTTCTTCTCCATTAAACCTAAAACAACACTTCATTTTAATCTAACATTTAACACGTATTATCTTGATTACAGGCGCAAAGTGGAGAACAGAGTACCATGGCACTAGATTTTCAATCACAAATGCTAATCACAACATGGTGGGTTAAACTCCATAACTCGCAACATTCTTAGTAAACATAAAACATTCAAGCTAAGACTTGTAGAGTGGAGGGTGTAATTTATGTGAATCGACAATATGTAAATGAGTTTCAGTAGTAAGTTCAGAATTATTTGTGTTTTAGTATCGGGCTCGTTTGATCGATAGAACAGACAGATGGTTGTTCTCTCACTTGGTGGTAGATGCGATTTATTTATTATTAAAGCCTTTGTGGCTAAGTGGGACAACGTCTGACTAATATGGTATTGGATTCGATTTTTACTAGGGGTATTATATTTCATTCATTCATTTCGAAATTAATTTTTGAAATTTCGAAATTACGACAAAGCCCAGTGTTGAGTTCCGCCCCTCAGCAATCAATAGAAAATCGAAATTCAGGCGAAAAGTGGAGGAGTGTCTTTCCGCCACGTAACTAGCAATGTCTCGAATTCTGGGAGAAAGTGGAGTATGGATGGAGTGATATGACACTAGGTCCTCTCTGACTACCCCGGAATGCGGCAAAATAATGTAGCTGATTTTCAGGTTCGTTTGATCGATAGAACAGACAGATGGTTGTTCTCTCACTTGGTGGTAGATGCGATTTATTTATTATTAGCGGCCCGCTCGCGGCTTCGCCGCGTGAACTACATAACTGCTTTGCTATATTGCAACCCTCGGGGGTGGGTTTTTGAAAAATAAAGTAGCCTATGTTTAAGCTTAGATTATCAACAATATTTATGCCAAAATTCATTATAATCAATCAAGCGGTTTAGATTTTTCATACAAACTTTCATCCCCTATTTCAACATTTAGCGGTTGATTTTTGAAAAAATAAGTAGCCTATGTTAGACCCAGCAACTTTCACTACTTTCATTCTAAATTTCATCCAAATCGGACCGGTAGATTAGCCGTGAAAGCATGACAGACAAACACACAGACTTTCGCATTTATAATATAAGTATGGATTAAAGCCGTTGTGGCTAAGTGGGACAACGTCTGATTAATATGGTACTGGATTCGATTCCCGCTAGAGGTATTATATTTCATTCATTCATTTAATTTCGCAATGATTTGGAAATTACGACAAAGCGTGGTGTTGAGTTCCACCACTTAACAAGCAATGTCTCGCATTCAGGAAGAAAGTGGAGTACGGAGTGATTTGACACTATTTCTACATTTTGACTATCCCGCTATACAGGTAAAACATGTAGCTGATTTTCAGGCTCGTTTAATCGATAGAACAGACAGATGGTTGTTCTCTCACTTGGTGGTAGATGCGATTTATTTATTATTAAAGCCTTTGTGGCTAAGTGGGACAACGTCTGACTAATATAGTACTGGATTTTTACTAGGGGTATTATATTTCATTCATTCATTTCGAAATTAATTTTTGAAATTTCGAAATTACGACAAAGCCCAGTGTTGAGTTCCGCCCCTCAGCAATCAATAGAAAATCGAAATTCAGGCGAAAAGTGGAGGAGTGTCTTTCCGCCACGTAACTAGCAATGTCTCGAATTCAGGAGAAAAGTGGAGTACGGAGTGATATGACACTAGGTCCTCTCTGACTATCCCGTTCTGCGGGAAAAACGTTTAGCTGACTTTCAGGTTGGTTTGATCGATAGAACAGACAGATGGTTGTTCTCTCACTTGGTGGTAGATGCGATTTATTTATTACGAGTATTAAAGCCGTTGTGGCTAAATGGCACAGTATCTGATTGCAAATCAATGATACTGGGTTTAATTCTCACTAGGGGAATTATATTTCAAATTTAACTTCTTCGCTCTGGTAATTACGACAAAGCGAGGCGTTGAGTTCCGCCACTTAACAAGCAATGTCACTAATTCAGGCGCAACGTAAAGGGCGGAGTGTCTTTACTCCAGGTCGTCTCTGACCATCTCGCTATGCAGGAAAAACATGTAGCTGATCTCAAATTTCATTTCTTCGCTTCACAGTGATTAAAACGAAAAAAAATCTCTCTATGTATATTGCAAAACACTGTTTTCTAGATTCCGCCTGAAATAAGGGATGTGTGTTAAGATGTGCTTAATCGTACCAGAGCGGAGAAATGCAAATAATTTTGATATAATCCAATTCCAATTCAAGAGATTGAACTCAATGGCATGTATGTGCACTCCGCCACAATGGATCAAAGTCTCGATGACTTAAAGTATAAAATATATTTAATTTAATATAGAATGAATTATTTGTCTCTAATATTGGGGCCAGCCATGACGCAGAGGCGTATAGTGTGACTGCAAGGCAACCGGTTGTGGATTCGATTCGCACTCGAGGAGTTGAAATATTTAATATTTTCTTTTTCTTCGCTCTGGTGTCGAGGTAAAGCGCGGCGTTAAGTTCCGCTACTTATCATGCACCTCTAGAATTTTCGGAAAGTGGGGAACGGTGTGTCTTAACATTAGGTTCCCTCTGCCTACCCTGCTAAGTGTGGTATACAGCATGAAATCTAAGAAAAAATATCTCTGAAATTTATATTTATAACTGTATTTAACGCAGTGGCATAATCCGACTGTAAAAAGAATAATTATTAGCTTGATTTTCAATTCGGAAATTGATTCTATTTAAACTAGAGGCGCAGCGTTAAGTTCCACTTCTTGTCACACAAAGCCTGATACTGATAAATGAAGTGTCTTGACACTACGTTCTCCCTGAGCACTATGCTATGCCAGAAAAATCGGAGCTGTTTTTTTTAACTAAATATACATTTCAAAGGTAATTAATTATTTATAAATAATTTAAATATACATATACATAATTATACAACCCTGTGGGAGTACACAGATGGTAGGTATTATTCCTTCTTGTAGAGGCATATCTATATATAGTACTTTCTTTACGAAAGCCGATTACACATTACTGCCACGTGTGTGTTTCACATCCTTTATTATTTACATGTTGAATGTCAAATAATGAACTAATTTTAGGAATGGATTTAAATTTGATAGTTGGGAATAAATGAAATGTATGAAGGTAATTTATTTATAAGTGAGACATATTTGAGGCCATCATGGCGCAGTGGGACATATTTTGACTGTAAACATGATGATTGTGGGTACAATCTCTACACGGGGGAATAGTACAATATTTTTTTTAACTTTTTAGCTTCCCATTTTTTAAAGAACCGCAGTAGAGTCAGAGACAACCTAATTGATAGATATATACTCTTTTCACCACTTTTCTCCCGAAATTGACACGTCGCGTGTTGAGGGACAAAATTTAACGCTATACTATATTACACAGTAGAGAAATGAAAGCAATTTATATGTAATAAACGCCACGATGTGGAAATCGAACCCATAACCATCACGTTTACATTTATAAGCTGTTCCAATTGATTCCAAAATGCTGTTGCATTTGAATGGATGTTAATATAATATTAACTATGATCAGTCAATTTCAAGATTTTTAAGAAGGCAGCATTAGTACATTATTTTAAAATTTGGCTCTGTAGAAAGGCTCGGACAGTGAAGCGTTCAGGCGCGTTTCAAAGGGGACCCTTAAGCCTACACTTGAGTTGCAAATCCCAGGCACTGCTTCGAGCTTCTCTTCCTATAACGCGATGGGCATTCGCACATTTAATCCATGGAATGCTAAGGAATTCCTTGTCAAAGATGATTTAAACCTAGAACCTTGTGTATAAGTGTCTGACTGTAAACATGCTTAATTACGGGTTCGATTCCCAGAGTTAGAGGAATGATTATTTTTGTTTTTTTTTTGCCTTACGCTATATCCAGCATACGGTGAGGTAGGCAGAGGGAAGCTAATGTTAAGACACTCCGTTTGCCGTTTTCCGCTAAATTTTAGAGATATTTCGTATTAAGTAGAGGAACTCAACACCGTACTTTGACTCGACATCAGATTGTAGAAAATGAAATATTAAATATTTAAATTCTTTGAGTGGCATCGAACCTACAACCAGTCGCGTTATAATCACCCAGGAATGATTACTTCTGAACTTATTATGTTCATGTATCTGGTAAGGAAATAATACGCCAATTTTAAACATTTTTAAAGTGTTATTCTTAGGAAAATTGAAAAAGACATTTCAAGAAAACGTATAAAAATTTGAACGCAGCGAGATTCGAACCCGCCCCTCCTGAATGCCGCCCAGGTGCTCTCACCACTGAGCCATGCGTTCTACTAACCTCAATTGTCCAAATGTGTCTTGAGTCTAGTCTCGGCACTTGAGACTATGTTTTCTATGACTTTTTTTTTAGCTGCCCGCTGTATCCCGCACACAGCAGGGCAGGCAGAGGGAACCTAGTGTTATGACACTTCGTTCCCACTTTCCGGAATTCGGAGGCATTGCGTGTTAAGTGGCGGAACTTAACGCCGCGCTTTACCTCGGCACCAGAGCGAAGAAAATGGAAATAATAAATATTTCCACTCCTCGAGTGAGAATCGAACCCACAACCAGTCGTTTACAGTCACATGCTTGTGCCACTGGGCCACGACTGGCCACATCTTCCCTACACTATTCTATGAAATCACAATATAAAGTCCTACATATTATTGAATTTGTCTTAAATTTATTCAAATGCCCTCGTGATTGTTAGCAATGAATACTTTATATCTGGTACACGGCGAACGCATGTTTGAACCATACTTGGAAGATCATGCGATATCAACTTTATTTTATTGTAACAAACAGCCGGTTATATATCGCTGGTTGTTTTTGAAATAAAATAAAATAAAATAAAAAAGTATTTAAGAATTTCCGTTTTATCTTTGGTTTTGTCTAAATTTATACATATTTTCCAAGAATCATCTTTTACTTATAACACTCCGTTCTCCACTTTCCATTTGACTCTTAAATGTTGCATGTTTTCTCCCGTGGGGGGACGCGTTAAGAATACAATTCCCCCCCGCCGCTGGGTAGCGTCCCGTAAAAGGCGGGTAACCCAGTAGTTTGGTGGTAGGAGATTCGTTCTCCGACTGGCTCGCGACCACTATCATGTCAAAGACGAACCGCCAAATATCTTATGATGTGTTCCGGTTCGATGGCATGTAAGCCAGCTCTCCCTATTCCCACCATTCCCATCCTTCCTCCCTCTTTCTGTCCTATATTCCCAAGGCTGGTAACGCATCCATAATTTGAATGTTGTGGATGTCTATGGGCGAAGGTAACCACTTAACACCAGGTGGACCTTCAGCCCGTTTGTCTCCTTCATTCCATAAAAAAAAATGTATTGAAAGGCAGACCTCAATGCGTTTTATCTTATTCAATGAAATTAATGCAGGGAAATGAAACTAATTAACTAATAATTATTCCCTCGAGTGGGAATCGAACCCACACCCATCGCGTATACAGTCAAATGTATTCTCACTACGATACGATGGTTTATAGAATAGGAATGTTTGTATCTAACTTAATTTTATATCTCTGGCTATTTATTTATAAGGGTAATTTCGCATAAGAATGTTCGTACATAACAGTAAATAATTCTAATATTTACTTAGTGAGACCATTGCGGCGCAGTGGGATAGTATCTGATTATAAACGCGATGGTAACGAGTTTGTTTCCCACTCGGGGGAATGATAATATTTTAAAAAGTAGGCATCTACTTTGGTAACAAAGACAAATCGTGGCGTTAAGTTACGCCACCCAACACGCGATATCTCAATTTAGTCTTTGTGTTGTTGTGAATGTTTTGATAGCAGGTTCTCTCTGACTTACCCGCTATATGGTTAAAAACGTGAAGATTCTTTTCATTTATATTCATTTTATTTAGATTCTTTTTATTGTAAAGAAAGAACCTAGTGTTAAGACGGTTCGGTTCCCAATTTCCACGAAAGTCGGAGGCATTGCGTGTTAAGTGGCGCCGCCCTTTGCCTCGATATCAGAGCGAAGAAAATGGAAATATTAAATATTTCCACTCCTCGAGTGGGAATCGAACCCTCAACCACTCGTTTTACAGTCACAATCTGTGCCACTGCGCCACGACTGGCCCCTTTTTATTTAATTATTTAGAATTCGAACCTAGAACTCACAAAACAAATCAATTATATCTCCACCATACTATAATAAATGCTAAATTTACAAGAGCGTGAGTCCCTTATATAATACTCAAGCCCACTAACCTTAAAAACAGAAGCACATATATGATAATATTTACTCATCCCTTATATTAGAGGCAATGTTCTGATCGCGTGACTGGATTCCCTTTTTCCCATTCTACGTTGTTTCTATCAAATGTACTGTAACGTCATGCTGTTGTATGAAAAACAATGTTATTGGATGTTTATGGTACTAAAGGCCTAAGAGGTACCTATTTGTTTGTATGGGAGATAGATTTTAAGTTAAAGTAAGGTAAAGTACAGCGTTGAGTTCCGTTAATTAATACATTTTTTTAGCTTCACGCTGTATCCCGCACACAGCAAGGTAAGCAGAGGGAACCTATTCTTAAAACACTTCCTTCCCCCTTTTCAACCGAATTCAGAAGCGTTGTGTGTTAAGTAGCGGAAACTAACGCCGCGCTTCACCTCTGATACCGGAGCGAATAAATGCAAATATGAAATATTTCCACTCCTCGAGTGGGAATCGACCCCACAACTAGTCGTTTTCAGTCACAAGTTCGTGCCACTGCGCGACGACTAACCCCAGTACTTAATACATAATGTCTGAATTTTGGGTGAAGAATGGAGAAAGAAATGTCTGAGCACTATTTCATGAAAAAGTAAAAAAGGCTAGTCGTTGCGCAGTTTCACAAAGTGTGACTGTCAAGCGACTGGTTGTGAGTTAGATTCCCACTCGAGGAGTGGAAATATTTAATATTTCAATTTTCTTCGCTTTTGTGTCGAGGGAAAGCGCAGTGTTAATTTCTGCCACTTAACACGTAAGGCCTGCAAAATTCGGCGGGAAGTGAAGAACGGAGTGCCTTTACACTATGTTCCCGCTATGCCTACCCTGTTATGTGTGGGATACAGCGTGTAGCTAAAAAAAACAAAAGTATACGTAAAATATTCGATTGCAACGTAGCAAAACGCAGCTTCTTGCTTTTCCCCGAATACCAGGGTAGGCAGAGAAAATCTAGTTCTATATTCCCGCCTTCGTCCTGTCTCGTATCCCGTCCGAAGATCAAGACATAGCCTTAAAATGACAAAGCTCAACGCTGCGCTAATCTAAGGTACCAAGGCCGAGACATGACAATAATTTAAATATAATTATTACCTCAAGTTGAAATCGAACTCATAACCAATGGCGTATGCAATCAGCTAATATTCCACTGCGCAACTATTACCTCAACAAAAAGATAAGCAACGTTATTAATTGTATAACTTATTCTTAAATAAAACTCAAACAAAACATTAATAAAAGTTTCAAAAAGCAAACACAATAAACATTTTATAACAACTCAGCACTTTGAAGTTAAAATTTCTTCTCCAATTGAATTTTTCATTTTTCAATAATAAAGAAAATTTTTATAAATTGAGTGTAACAAGCTCGGACGATCGCAGAAATAATAAAGTGGAAGAAACATTTAGAAGTTGGTCGCCTCTTGGACGTGACAAATAAACTATTGAGGATTTATCTCTAGCTCTTAGTAACTTTGTCGGCTCCGAACAAAATAGAAAATATAAGGGGATAAGAAAATAAGATATTAATTGATTTAAGTTTATGTAATACGGATGAAGTTGTTAATAATATTGAGGAAGTTGTGGCGTAGTGGAATGGTGTCTGATGGTATACACGATGATTGTGGGTTCGATTCCCAGTGAGGGGAATGTTTATATCATTTTCGAATCTTCACTCTAGCACCTAAGCTAAAGAGCGGCGTTATTTTTCACATGCAAGGTCTTAATTTTTGGTTGTAAAAGCAGAACGGAGTTTCTTGACACTAAACTCTCTCTGATTACCTCGCTTTATGGGAAAAAGTGTTAAGCTGACTTCTTAATGATATTGAAATGCTGAAACTGAGGAGAAATATTTCATTCATTTTTTGTTTTTATTTAAGTGTAATGTAAAAGTTTTAAAATAGAGAAGGAGTGACCAATCAAAAAAAAATCTCTGTCTTTTATTCAATGGAAGAGAAATATAAAAGTATTCAGAAAAAAAAAGACTCAGATTTTTAAGATATCACTTACTGATTGCTACGCGACGTAGTATATGCAATAGGGATTGACGGTATTTCTTTGGAAATGTTATCAAATGCTGTTCCTGTTATTTTAAATGTAATCACTCGCATTGTGAATAAATCAATATTAAGCAATACATTTCCACTACTGTGGCAAACTGCTATAGTAAAGCCAATTCCAAAGAAAGACAGTGTAAATGGCTTTAATGATCTGCGCCCCATTAGTATTTTGCCGTGTCTGTCCAAAATTCTTGAAAAGGTAGTTTTTAAGCAGGTGAACCAGTATGTCAATGATAAAGACATATTGCCGTCAAAACAATCCGGTTTTAGATCGAAACACAGCACTACTACAGCTCTGGCTGATGTTGTGGATGACATACTGGAAGCACAGGATGTTGGCGAAGGAACTATTTTGGTGCTTTTAGATTTCTCTCGGGCATTCGATAGCATTAATAGGGCACTACTGTTTTCGAAATTAAAATACTACGGATTTAGCACAGAAACTATCAAATGGTTCATAAGTTACTTAGGAAATAGAAGTCAGATTGTTGAGATAACTCAAGAAGATGGCTCTAAACAGTTATCGGACTGCTATGCTGTAACCAGAGGTATTCCACAAGGATCTATCCTTGGGCCCCTCCTTTATGCCATATATAGTGCAGATGTAGTCAAAACCATACAAAACTGCAACTACCATATGTTTGCTGATGATATACAAATATATATATCATTCAAACCAGATAATATAAATTCAATCGTTAAAAAAATAAACGATGATTTAGAGCGCATCGCAAACTGGTCAGAATCACACACGCTAACTCTGAACGCAAGTAAGACGAAATACATGATATTAGGTACAAATAAGTTCATGAACAGAATTTCACATAGAAATGTTGCAGTATGTATCAGGGGCGAACGAATTGAACGAGTTATGGAGGCGCGAAATCTAGGGCTACTTATAGATGAAAACTTAAGATTTCATAAACATTATGTAAGTGTTGTTAAAAATTGTTTCTACCGTCTAAAGGTACTTTATCGTATTAGAGCATTTATAAGCACAGAAGTAAGAATTAGGTTATGCGAGTCTTTGATATTGTCCAAACTCAATTACGCTGATACGGTAACTGGCCCTAGACTTCTATCACACACGAAACAACTAATTCAGCGAGTCCAAAATGCCTGTGCTAGGTACTGTTTTGATATTCCGCCGACACATGTTACATCATATATTAACAATGCAAGGATTTTAAAAATGGATTATCGTAGGCAACTACACTTTTCTACTTTGTTATTTGGTATAGTAAAACAAGGCATCCCGAAGTATCTATATAACAAGTTACATTGGTCCAGTGACTACAATCAAACCTATAGTACGCGGTCCAGTGCCTATCTCCTGCTCGTTCCTCGACATCGCTCCACGGCCTTTGAAGGTAGCTTCCGGTACGCCGCCACCAGGTGTTGGAATAATTTACCGCCGCCAGTTCGAAATCTAAAAACAATTAACAGCTTTAGAAGTAATTACAAAACGTTTTTGTTAAAGCAGCAAACAGCAACATAAGAGATATAATATATATTTTACAACAATATAATCTATTTATATGTCCTATCACAAGCGCCTTTCTCTTTATATCCTAACAACAATAATAAAACACAAATGACTTCTATAATACAACTTTCAATATATATAATATACTAAAATAAAAAATATGGATCAAAATCTTCAATCTATACAAATAGGTATTAATAATTATGAAAAAAAAAAAAAAAATATTGAGTAACATTTTCTTTTCTACTTATAAGTATGACCTTTATATATAAAATGCAATTATGATATACATATTTAGAATGAATAATGTATCTATAGATAAGTGTAATTACCTTGACTTTGCTGCTTCGTTGCATGGCGTGGTAAAACCATACCGGTGGTGGCGATGTCCGGACACATCATATTGGACACATCAACCCTTCTGATCATATGGTTAGCGTTGCTTTTATTATTATTATTATTTTGGTTAACGTTTAAGTCTTTATTTGTTGTCGCTGAATTAATTAAACGAAAACAGTATTGCGATTTTAAATAAACTAATCAACTGTTACGGTCGTGTGTTGTTAAGTATATTATATGTATATAAATATTCTATTATAAGGATGTCACTGAAAACCAGTTTTGGAGCAAGCTCCAATAATAACTGAGGGACATTCCTTTTCGGGGACATTGCACCATTTTAGATTGATAAGCACTTGTAGATATAAGTCATTGTTACTATTTTTTATGTGTATTTATTTTATTTGTAAATGTGGGTGTTCCCGAATAAAGGTTTTTATTATTATTATTTGTTTTATTATATGCTACGCTGTAGCAATAAAAGTATGTTTTAGGAATAGTTTTATAGAGTAACTAAAATGAAAGATATACATGTGTATATCTTCAGACTCCTCTTGTGGTATTTTTTTTTTAGTGTTTCGCTATATACCGCACACAGCAAGGAACCTAGTGTTAAGACACTCCATTCCCCATTTTCCGCCGAATTTTTGAGGCTAGCGTCTTGAGTGGTAGAACTCAACGCTGCAATTTACATTGAAATTAAGTATATTACGTACATTTTTTAAAATCAAAATGTATCAGACATTTTGTAGAAGAGACAGAATATTGAAATATTATTTTTTTATTTTCCATGAGTTCTATTATTCTCATTATTCAGAGAAAATCAAGTGTCAAGACACTCTAATCTGCACTTACTACCTGAATATTTATGAAATTCCATATTGACCGCCGTAACTCAGCACCACGCTTTGTCTTACCAAACAAAAAAAAATGAAAATAATTTTAATTTAATGATTCTTCCAAATCGATCACATCAAACCCACAACGAATATGGTTTTAGAAGTTTTTTCAAAGCGCCGCGACAGCCTCAAATTGTAAAACGTATTAACTAACCAAAGTGAGTTAATATGATAAATTAATAGACTAAAGGCATTCCTAGGCTAACAATCGCATCTAAAATCATCTAAAAATATTTGCCAATACATATTTTTATCTATATTCTTATTATTTAGCCAAACTAAACAAGAACCACATATACCTCTACATACACATAAATACGAAATCCCATTTTAACAATGCTCCCACTAAACAACTAAAGAACAAAACGTTTTAAAATATATTAGTTTAAACGCAGATTTATTTGCAAACTATTCTAACTGTAAGCTTACAAGATTGAATTCAGGATCTCGATCCACACTCGCATGCCAACGAGCCGTGTGCCGCAGGAATTGTAAACTGTTGTTGAGAATTTTAAATTAGGTGGGGAAGAATATGAATGTGGTCAGTCGTGGCCCAGTGGCACAAGCGTGTGACTGTAAACGACTGGTTGTGGGTTCGATTTCCACTCGAGGAGTGGAAATTATGTTTCCATTTTCTTCGCTCTGGTGTCGAGGTAAAGCGCGGGGTTAAGTTCCGCCACTTAACACGCAAGCCTCCAAATTCGGCGGAAAGTGGGGAACGGAGTGTCTTAACACTAGGTTCCCTCTGCCTGCCCTGCTGTGTGCGGGATACAGCGTGAAGCTAAAAAAAAAAAGAATATGAATTGCAGTTCAGCCTGTTGCGTTTCTTTGATTTTAGTCTAAAATGAAAAAAATATATACAAATTTTTTTTTGTTATATTTCAATAATTTATAATTACGACTTTTTTTAGCTCCACACTGTATCCCGCACAAAGCTGGGTAGGCAGAGGGAACGTAGTGTTAAGACACTCCGTTCCCCATTTACCGCTGAATTCGGAGGTATTGCGTGTTAAGTGGCTTTGCCTCGACATCAGAGCGAATAAATGGAAATACCAAATATTTCCACTCCTCGAGTGGGAATCGAACCCACAACCAGTCGTTTACAGTCACACGTTCGTACCACTGCGCCACTACTGGCCCAATAATATCTCTAATACAAGTTTTCATAATCAAAAATAATGTATAAACTATATGAAAAGCGTAGTTTTGAAGGTGAAATATCTCCAGCGGTAACGCATCGCCGCACTGCGTACTGCGAATATTTATGTGACGTTATTGTTTGTTCGGCTTGCTTTGAATTGATTGCGTTCATTATAGTCCTTGGCTCTACATTTCCATTTGGCGTTGTGTTGATGGGCTTTTATGTATATGGATTTTTATATGTAGACATATATTTATCTGATTTTCGTTTGAAAGAGAGATTTTATAGTATTTTTATATAATGGTCATTAAATTACTTTATATATGCATGAGGCTATCATAGGACAGCGTTACTGTAGGCTGGGGTAGGGTAAGGGTTTGATTCTTACTTGGGCAATTATTATTTTTAAATTATTTTCATTTTGCTCTCTCTGACAAGACAAATCCTATAATTTAGTTCTACCACTCAACTCGCACGGTTTCGTATTCAAGTTGTGACAGTGTGAAATATGAACCCGCAATTAAACAGATGCCAACATGTGATATTAAACGAACATAGCTACTTAATGTAAATAAAAAAATAAAAAAGAAGATTCAAACTTCTTACTCTTCTTATATGAAAGAAAATTAAATAATAAATTTAGTAATTTATATTAGGCAAGTATTAAGGTTTAAAGTGACAAAGAGGTGAGTTTCAAGTGACAAAGTACGGTGTTGAGTTCCTCCACTGTATACACAATGTCGCGAATTTAGGTGGAAAATGCAGTGTCTTGATACTAGGTTCTCTCTGCTTACCTAAAAAAACGTGAAGCTAGTAGCTTCACGCGCAGAAAGCAGTGTGAAGTTGAGAAAAATCAATATAAATTATAAATAGATAAAAACCCATAATTTTTAATAATTTCTTTCAATTTATACCTAAAAAAAATATTTTTAGAAAGGTTTCCTATACAAATAACTTATAATGTCGTGGGTAAATATAATTTGTAAATCTGCACATAGTTTTGATATGACACTATTACCTCACCGCTGTGTGAGATGTTGAGTTCAACCATTCAACATGCAATATTTCGAATTAGAGTAGAAATAGAGAGTTAAGTGTCATATTAATTGTCTTTGACTACCCTTCTATGCGGATAAAAGCATGAAACCAAAAAATATGAGAATACTCTATTAAAATCAATAATTTTCAGTAAATTCCATCAATTTACAGTTAAAAATATATTTTATTTTTTTTTCATCACTCATCACAATTTTCAATAAATTCTTTCAATTTTTTTTTAGCTTCACGCTGTATCCCACACACAGCAGGGTAGGCAGAGGGAAGTGTTAAGATACTCCGTTCCCCACTTTCCGCCAAATTCGGAGGCATTGCGTGTTAAGTGGCGGAACCTAACTCCGCGCTTTACCCCGACACCAGAGCGAAGGAAATGGAAATATTAAATATGTCCACTCCTCGAGTGGGAATCGAACCCACAACCAGCCGCGTTTACAGTCACACTTTCTTTCTTTCTTTCAATTTATAACTAAAAAAATATTTTAAAAAGACTTTCCTATATAAAGTCATGTGTGGGTAAACATAATTTGTAAATCTGCACACAGTATCGATATGACACTCTATTACCTCGCCGCTGTGTACCGAGGCGTGAAATGTCAGCATTTTCACTCCTTACGTAGAGTCAACGCGACGTTCGGCGCCGGATGAGGGCATCGTATGTGGGCAGGAACGTAGCGGGTTAGAAATATAAATGTAAAGGGGTTTGAATTTGAAATTTTACTAAAATGTATGTGGAATTTAGTTTTTTGGTTTTTTTTTTTGGTTTTTCTCTTATTTATTTATCACTTTAACTAAATGTTAATTTTTTTTATATGATTATTTCAAACATTTAATTATAAAATGATGGCTTATAATTACTGTTAATCAATTACATAGTGAAGTTTACTCATTATGTGTACGAAGTATTTCTATTTTATGTATAGAAGTAAGATTGGTTAAATTAAGTAAGCATTTTTTTCTATTTCATTACTATTAAAATTGTTAAATTATTAGACTTTCAAAAAATGAAGCATGTTCTTCTTATTTTGAATAAAATTATTTCACTTTGACTTTGATTACATCTGACTTCCGCTACTCAAAATGCGATGTCTCAAATTCAGACAGAGCGATGGGAACGGAGTGTTTCTAAACTAGAATGATATGCAGGAAAATATGTGAAGTTAATTTAATATCTTTATATAAGTTAGAAAAACATATTTTTGACTTAACTCACACAATGCACTCAATTTATAATTGATGAATTTAAACTTGCATATATTTCTGCTACACGTTTACTAAAAATACTATTAAAATGTATTAAAATATTAAATAGTCAACATTGCATGGCCCCACATGAGTCATCGCCCGCTATAAATTATGAATAAACATTATTGTTAGGAGACGCCATCATCACCATAGGTTTTATCTACCGTTAGACGTTTTCTTACCGAGAAATATATTCAAAGAACACTTGTTAATTTCCGTTTTCTATTTTATATTTGAAATTGTGAAAATAATTGAATACTTTCCTTATTTTAAGTTTATTTATATTCTGTATACATAATGGTTTGGATCCTGCTACGTACGTTTTTATACGTTTTCTAATTATTAGATAGAATAGAATAATATCAATACTAGAAATAAGTATAAACAGATTACACCTGTGACTCGATTGCATCGAGTCAATAATTCATTCATGGGACAGTAGGATCACAGAAAATGTCCAAGATTTTTCTATATCACAATATAAAAAAGTTGTGAAGAGACGTTTGTGTGTTAAAGGTTATTACCAAATTCAAGATTTTATAAATGATAACACTCCTTGGGAATGAAATGCTCGCTCCAGGCTACTTCAAAAGTATCATTGTCTGCAATAAATCTGTATATAATAATCACTTTAAAAAAAAAAAAAAAGAAGTGCCGCTGAGTTTCTTGCGCCGGTTCTTCTCAGGTCTGAGGCATTAAATTTAGTGAACCGGTGGTAAACTATTTGACATTTAAAAAATGAAGCTTGTAACTTCTTATTTTGAATAAAATTATTTGACTTTGACTTAGAACATTGTATTATCTTAAATATATGAATGACGCTTTAATATTAATTTTTAAAGTAAATAATAAATAGCATTATTTCTTGCAAGTAGTTTAGCATAAAATTCATCTTAGGGCAGTGGAAGTGAGTGTTGATTAACGGAGCCCAACGCCGTGCCGTGTCTTATCACACTAAGAAAATACTTAAGGCATAACTGAAATATCCAAATGACATTCGAATCCATAGTCATCGGGTGCAAGTTCGTACATTATCCCACTGCGCCAT
This sequence comes from Dryas iulia moderata, assembly GCA_019049465.1. NCBI lineage: Eukaryota > Metazoa > Arthropoda > Insecta > Lepidoptera > Nymphalidae > Dryas > Dryas iulia. The sequence goes on along the minus strand of CM032431.1, from coordinate 13,113,818 downwards.
GATGTAACAACGATTTTTTTTTAAAATTAGCAAAAAGTACACGCCATTTCCATGCATTGCATAGCAAGGTAGTCACAGGGAGCCTAGTACCAACACACTGCACTGCCTGTCTGAATATCGAGATATAAGCGACGGAACTGAACACAGCTTTTTGACTTACCAGGACGTAACATAAACATACTTAGAAATATAATTAAAAATTAAATTAAATTAAATAGCTTCACGCTATATCCCGCACACAGCAGGGTAGGCAGAGGGAACCTAGTGTTAAGACACTCCATTCCCCACTTTCCGCCGAATTCGGAGGCTTGCGTGTTAAGTGGCGGAACTTAACGCCGCGCTTTACCTCGACACCAGAGCAAAGAAAATGGAAATATAATTTCCACTCCTCGAGTGGGAATCGAACCTACAACCAGTCGTTTACAGTCACACTCTTGTGCCACTGGGCCACGACTGGCCACAATAGGTGTCGAACCCTTGACCAATCGTATTAGCAGACAGCAGACGCTGCCCCGCTGTACCACAGTGACCACTAGAAATTAGTAACACATGTAAAACAAAAAAGGACCATTTAAAAACAAATTACCTTTACCATCACGTATATGGTAGATACATATATAATAATATATATTAAAATGCGTCACCCGCTCTCCTGTCCTCGACCCTTCTTGCATTTAAATTATTTTTCTAATATTTACGGCTTAATTTCCGCACGACATCGCCGACTGCCGACCGCAGACAGCAAGTGTTCTGTTGTTTATACTAAATGTGGATTAAATGCTGTCTAATTATTAAATTGTATTCGACTAACGATGTGTAGTGTAGTAGGAAAATTTTAAGGGGAACAGGTTCGTATCTTTTTATTCACAGTACACTTAAGTACAGTTATTTTAGTATATTGGTATAAAATTTGAATACATAAAGCTTAGAGATCACATGTTTAATTTTGTTTACTGTATTATTGAATTATGAACGGAGTGTCTTGACACTAGGTTCTCTCTGAATACTTCGCTTTACTGGAAAAAGCGTAAAGCTACAAAAAAAGTCGGCAATGTCCGTCGAGTTGTTGACGTGTTCTTATGAATTTGCTTAAGTTTATAAAGTTGTGTGATTACAGATAAATATATTAAAATTTAGTGTAAAATTAATAAAAAAATACACTTAATTTATATTAAAACATGTTTAAGCTTATTAAACTTACTTATACGTTAAATACTAATAGGTACAAGTAATACACTTGTAAAGTATTTTTTACTACTCTACGAAACTCAACGCAGTGCTTTATCTTTTTTACTAGAATGGGTAAATTGAAATATGCTCCGAGTGCGAAGTGAATCAATAATCTACTGTATCTATTTATTTATCTGAATGTTTTTAGGTCCTCTCTGACTACCTGGCTATGCAGAAAATATGGGAAGATGTAAAAAAGAGACATTTTTTGTTTTACAATACAAAACTTTAAATTGGAACTGTACTGATAAAATTATAGTAGTGGCCGTCTACGAAAGTCAAAATTTCAAAAACCCATTGACCAAAATGACATTTCAAATTAAATAAAACAAATACACAATAATTAAATGCAATTGTAAATAAATATTAAACAGTTATACACTTAACAAGCGCTCACAACGCAAAGCAAACACGACTATTTGCCATGACATCTGCATATTATGTTACTATATGTTTGAGTATGTATGTACATAAAGTAACCTATGCGGGAAAAAGCGTGTTAAAGCGTGAAGATATTGACTTTTCCCGTATCCCGTAGGGTAGCCAGAAGAATCAAGTGTTAAGACACTCCGTTCTCCACTTTCCGCCGAATTCGGAGATATTGCGTGTTACGAGACAGAACTCAACGCTGCGAAATTAGGCAGAAAATGGAAAACAGATTGTTTTATTACGACATATACTCTACCCATCCTTATATCTTGCAATTTCTAAAATGTATTTGAAATATAAAGGGATCAATAATATACACGATTAATCCGCTTAAAGTCTGTAGTTTTTTTTATTACAATTTAATTTCGACCACTACGGACATAAGGTCTGTATCTTTTTTTAAAGTAATCTTTTTCTTTTTATATATAAATTCGTTATTTCATTAACAATATCAGAGCTTAAAGCTAAGTTTATTAAATATACCATAAGAAAGTCCAGTTTTCTTAGTTATTAAATGTAAGTTATATCTATAAAAAAAAAGTCTGTAGTTTGAGACCATCGTGGCGCAATGGAAGTGTCTGACTGTAAACGTGACGAATGCAGGTTAGATTCCCTTTCAGAGAAATGATTTGTGTGGCATTGTTTTCGTTTTTTCCCTCTGGTATCTAAGGAAAAGCGCACCGTGGAGTTCCGTCTATTAAAACTCAATATTTCGATATCGAGCGGAAAGTGGACAACAGAGTGTGACATTAAGTACCCACATAGCGTAAAATTAAAAAAAACTTAAATATTATCATAATATTTTATCATTATGCAATATATTTTTTAAATCATCTGTCAAAAACGCTCGTTTAAAGATAAGAACACAGTGATATATCACTAAAATCTCTCTCCCAAACCCCTACATTATATATAAAAAGCATAAAAATAAATAAAAATAAATAAAGGTCAGGTCAGGCCAGTTGTGGCCCAGTGGCATAAGCATGTGACTGTAAACGACTGGTTGTGGGCTCGATTCCCACTTGAGGAGTGGAAATATTTAATATTTCCATTTTCTTCGCTCTGGTGCCGAGGTAAATCGCGGCGTTGAGTTCCGCCACTTAACACGCAATGCCTCCGAATTCGGCGGAAAGTGGGGAACGGAGTGTCTTAACACTAGGTTCCCTCTGCCTACCCTGCTGTGTGCGGGATACAGCGTGAAACTAATAAAAAAAAAAATAATAAATACAATTTTAATCCTAATTACATAAATCATATGACATCTATATATAATTGCGCGTTCGCCAGATGTCGCGCGTCCATTAGCGATATCGACATTGCGCTCGTTATAACCCATATGGCTCTATTACTTACAGCGAGTAGCTTTTGTTAACTAAACTAAACGTACAGTTAAATTACTGTGGTTTAGTGAGTTGTAATGGTTAAAATTTAACTGTTATGGTGATTTTGTTACTGAAAGTATCAGTTTTTAATGCATTCAGTTTTTTTTTTTTAACAAGTTAGCGATTTTTTTACTCAAATAAGTAAATTATCTTATTTTTTATCACCATCTTCCTGAGAAAACCTAGCGTCAAGTCTCTCCGTTCTCCGGTTTCTTGCGAAATTGAGAAATTGCGTGTTACGAGTCGAGTGACGTGCTAAATATATAATGCTATAACTTATACTATTATGTATAAAATGTTACAAATTTATTGTAATTAAATTATGTCTGTGTTGATTAAGATTTGACGAGAAAAATATTTAGATAAATTTTCACATATTCTCACAGTACAGTACAAACAAGGAAACGAGAGTAAATAATAATTTCTACCCAAACAAACACTAGCTAAGCTTAACGCTTTTCTATACCTACCTATCTATAACTTCAATTCAACCACTCCCCAAAACAAGAATCGAACCGGCAACCATCATCTATCTATCAATAGCATATCAAGATAACACAAACGCATATATTTCTACTAGCGGCCCGCTCGCGGCTTTGCCGCGTAACTACATACATAGCTGTTGCGGTGTATTGCAATCTTAGGATGGATTTTTGAAAAATAAAGTAGTCTATGTTTAATCTTCGATTATCATCTATATTTATGCCAAATTTCATTACAATCGGTCAAGCGGTGTAGATTTTTCTTACAAAATTTCATCCCCTATTTCAACCCTTTAGAGATTGATATTTGAAAAAATAAGTAGCCTATGTTAGACCCAGTTATTGTTACTACTTTCATTCTAAATTTCATCCAAATCGGAGCGGTAGATTAGCCGTGAAAACATGACAGACAAACTCACAGACATTCCCATTTATAATACAAGTATGGATATTTCTGCATACAATATAATATTTTCTAACCAGTCAAAGCCCTTCAAGTGTTAACTTTGCAAGATTCCCGAACACTTCCCTCAAAATATTTCCGAGCATCTGGAAAGCGGATAATACGCGAAATATTTTCAATATTCGCAACTTCCAGACCGCGATACATTTGAATTGGAATTGGTTTCTTTGGATTTCGTATTCATATTCTCGATATGTTATATTGTGACCGCGTGGTTGGTCTTCATATGTTCTTTGTCTGTTTGAGCATGTCTTTTTTGTTTAGATTTTTTTTAGCTTCACGCTGTATCACACAGCAGGGTAGGTAGAGGGCTAATATTAAGACACTCCGTTTCCATTTTTTGTTGAATTCTGGGGAAAGGAAGAAGAAAATGGAAATATCTTCTTCCTTTCCCCAGAATTCTCGAGTGAGAATCGAACCGACAACCAGTTACGTTTACAATTACACATTATTCCCAAAGCTGTGATTGGCCTCAAGCTTTTGTTTCGTTGTTGGAAGAAATTAGTGATTTTATATTCGAAATTCTGTTTCGCAGAATTTCGAATTGACAAAAAAATTGCACAATGAGCATGTAGGGAAAGTATCTATAGGCGTCGCTTGAAAATATCTCTCATTTTACCCATATTTCAAAATAAAAATTAATAAATAAAAAAAAACGTGAATTTAAGTTTAAACTTTTCCTTTATGAGTCACAATATTTTTCTTAAGGAAAGGACTTTCAGACCGCGATACGTTTGAATTGGAAAAGAAACCCTTTTAATTTCGTATTCATGTTCTCCATTTCTTATTTTGTGGTCACGTGTTTGGGGTCTTTATCATATGTTCTTTGTCTGTGAGCGGAAATATATTTAATATTATGCTGAGTTCATAAATAAATATTCATCCAACTTCTAAATCCTACATTCAAAACGTAAACAGTCTATCTCTATTTCAAACTAACAAGACAAACTCGGAAACGGTACAATAAAATTAATTGTAATGTGATTTCACAATAGCCCAGTGCCTGAGCTTCAGACCTGAAATATTTTAGTGTCCGATCCTCACCGCTGACCATTTGTATAGCAAAGTTGGAATTCCTGAGCTTTCCCCTAAAAGCTTGTAAGGAGGTTTTGCTTTATTGTTAACTAAGTTTAGGCTGTCTTGGTGCAGTGTGATAATGCTGGGTTGTGGGTTCGATTTACGTTAAGGGAAATTATTATGTTAAATTATTATTGTTTCTCTGCTATTACTCTTTTTTTTTCTTTTTTTAAGCTTCACGCTGTATCCCGCATATAGTAGGATAGGCAGAGGGAACCTAGTTTTAAGACAATCCGTTCTCCAGTTTCCGCCAAATTGCATTGCAGTGTTAACTGGCGGAACTTAACGCTGCGCTCTGCCTCGACACCAGAGAGAATGAATATTAACACTCAATGTCTCGAATTCGGGCGGAGAGAAGAGAATGGAGTCTGTTGACACTAGGTTCTCTCTGCCTAGTCTTAAACGTGAAGCTGATATTAATTGTATTGTTATAACGCCAGGGCTACCGTGGTGGAGGAATATTAAAGTATACCGATGGTAAGGAGTACAAATTTTATAAAAAATATGCTTTAAATATAGATTTTTTTAATAGTATCTTTTGAGAGTAAGTAATATATCATTTAACACTTTTATTATTTTTTGGATTTTTTAAACAGATAACTCATTACATATTATTATCGACTAAAGCCGAATAAAGTAACGATTTGGACTAAAAGCAATATAACATACATATCGATATTTGTAACTAGATTTGTCTCCGACTCTGCTCGTGTTTTTAGGGATTCCAATTCACACCACCTGGAAGCCAAGCTCTCTGTCCAAGCGTGCAGCGACAGCTTGATAATTAAGTTTTTTTTAGCTTCACGCTGTATCCCGCACGTAGCAGGTCAGGCAGAGAGAAACTAATGTTAAGACACTCCGTTTCCCACTTTTTGCCGAATTCGGAGGCATTGCGTCTTAAGTGGCGGAACTAAACGCCGCGCTTTGCCTCGAGATCAGAGCGAAGGAAATGAAAATAATAAATATTTCCACCCTTCGAGTGGGAATCGAACCCACAACCAGTTGCTATGCAATTACACTTTGTGCCACTGCGCCACGGCTGGCCCCCAAGTATTTGCTATGAATATAATGTTATCTATACTTATAAACAAAATTGGAGTATCTGTTTATAATATTAAAATAACAGGACATATACCAAGACAACATTTCTTACATTTTTTTGTCTATCTGTCTATTAGTTTCAACTGTTTTTTTTTATTCTCTTGATGGCTGGACCGATTTTGGCGGGACTTTCACTGGCAGGTAGCTGATATAATAAAGAGTAACTTAGGCTTCTTTAATGTCTGGATTACAACTTTTTCTTATTATCCACGTGAACGAAGTCGTGAGCACATCTAGTATTAAATATAAGTAAGTAACTAACAAGAAACGTACAAATATAAAGTAAGAAAAGATAACTTCGTCAGCATCCACGTCGGACTCGCCGCCTTCTAATCAGTCCGCTGCAGAACTTACCGCAACTATTGTAGCTATTTAAACGTGAATCCACAGTTATTTAGACAATATCTTATATTTGTATTAAGACCGTCGTGTGCCTGTTATCGCGATGGATATGGGTTCGATTCTGAATAAGGGGTAATGGTTATATTCAAATTATTTTCATTTTTCCGTTATTTACCCGCGACGGAACGGCGATTGTATATGTGTTTGTGTCAGTAAGGTAAAGTGCGGCGTTGAGTTTCGTTACGTAATGTGTTCGATTACGAATGGAAAAGTGGAAAAAGGAGTCTTCTGTCACTATACTCTCTCTCCGGACGTGCGGATATACAGAAGCAGCATCTTGGAGTATAAGATTTTTATCGTCTACATTTGGCAAGGTTAGTTGAGAGAACTTCGAGGTTCTCTGGATTCTTCTGAGAATTACTTTAATTATTTATAAGGTAATAAAAGGCAAATACTCCGCTTGCTTATTACTTAGGCTTAATTATTTAAATAAAACACTCCGTTTCTTAATTTTAAGGTGTAACCGGTGTTGTAACAAAATCCGCTCCACTTTAGAGTCAGGAAAGTGAAAATAATATAAACATAGTTATAGAAGTATAATATGAGACCAGTCGTGGCTTTAATGTTTCCAATTTTTTTTGCTCTGGTGTCGTAACAAAGCGTGGCGTTAAGTTCCGCCACTTAACACGCGATGTGTGTAGAATTCGGTGAAAAACGGCGAACCAAGTATTTTAATAATAGGTGCCTTCTGTTTAGCCTGATGTGTGCGGGATAGAGCGTGAGACAGTAAAAAAAACAGAATAATAAGTATGTAAAGAAGGGATTAGAAATTGTGGACATTTGTGACTATACTATTATTATTAGTGGTTAGATTCCTTTTTTTAGCTTCACGCTGTATCCCGCACATAGCAGGGTAGACAGTGGGAACCTAGTGTTAAGACACTCCGTTCTCCACTTTCCACCAATTTCGGAGGTGCTAAGTGGCGGAACTTAACGCCGCGCTTTGCCTCTACCTGCATTTTACATTGGAATGAAATACGATAAATTGCTGTTATTATGGTGTAACCACCAAAACTTTCTCCAGATTATGAATTGTGGTTTAAATCAAATTAATTTTAATTAATTACTCTCTAATTTATTTACTGTGGCTTTATAATAAATAAGTATATTATAAATGTACATTTTGTTCAAATGATAAATTATTATGTATAAATAAACTTGAACCCGTCGTGGTACAGTATATCTGTCTGACCAAACGTGATGGTTGGATGGATGGAGTTCGATTCCTATTTGAGAGTATACAAATTGGAGACAGAGTGTCTTGACACTAGTTTCTTATAAAAAATGAAAATTCATAATTTCACATTATGAATGTCATAATTTAAATAAATACCTATTGTAAAAAGCAATTTCGAACAAACATAAGACACTCCATTTCTGGTTTTCCGCTGGAATAAAGGTATTGCGTGAAATATTGTCTCTTTTTTTTAGTGATGTAAGGGGGCAAACGAGCAGAAGGACCACCTGATGTTAAGTAGTTACCTTCGCCCATGGACATCCATAATATTAGAAAAGTTGTGTTGTCTTATAAAGGCAAGGAAATGAAAATAATTAAAATATATTATTACCACAAGTGGAGATCGAACTCAAAACTATTGTGTTTATATTAGTGTTCACAAACATAGTCCTACTGCGCCATAAAGACCTTCTAAAATATTTAAAATAATTGCAACATTTAATAGTTTAAATATTTTTAAATTGTGAATAACACAATTTAAACTTAATAACTGTGTGGCCAGTCGTGGCGCAGTGGCACAAGCGTGTGACGCTAAACGACTGGTTATTAGTTCGATTCCCACTCGAGGAGTGGAAATTAATATTTCCATTTTCTTCGCTCTGGTGTCGAGGCCAAGCGCGGCGTTAAGTTCCGCCATTTAATACGCAATGCCTCTGAATTTGGCGGAAAGTGGGGAACGGAGTGTCTTAACACTAGATTCCCTCTGTCTACCCTGCTGTGGGCGGGATATAGCGTGAAGCTAAAAAAAAAAAGTATAGCACTTCAAAAATTAAAAACACTTTTACATAATAATTTCAACGTAGCGGAAGCGCTCCAAACCCTCTGACCACTAAGCTATTGCTCTAACGGTTTTTAAGAGATGCTGGTTCGAATTCTCGAAATATTTATACCCTTTCTAAAAATTATTCTTTTTTAAATAATTGCCCCAAATACAAATAGAACCTTGTCTTCAGTACTTCAAATACTCAGTTTACATATGCACCACGCCTTCTTTACGACCAAGTTTCATACATTTAATAAGAAATACATCGCTTCAAAAAGACATTTCATTGTCAAAGAACATGTAAGTATGTGAAGCAAGTAAGACATAACAAGCGAAATCAAAAGGCTCTCGCTTATTGTTCTTACTAAGAGCTTTTAAGCTTCTATCGTTATTTGAATGTGTATTTTAATAGTTATTGCGAAAGCTCCAACGATATCTACGAAGTAGTACTTAGCAGTTACTTGTGGTTGACAGATGATGGTTAATTAATTGGTCGGTTAGTTTTGAACTGGGATTAAAACACTTAAGTATTATATTTTATCTTCTGATATTTAAGACACAGTGCGGAGTTGAGTTACGTCACTTAATGTGCAATATTTTTATTTCGTGGAGAAATAATTGAAGAATGGAGTGATTTGTCACTAGATTCCCTGGTCACATTGTAATGTGGTAAAAACTTGATGTTGTTAGTTTACTCTTTACTTTACACGGATAAAGCAATATATAATAAAATAGACACTTTATTTGAGAAAAAAACACAATTTGAAGGCATCTTTCAGTCATGATATTAATTATCACAAAATAATTATTTTATATATTTAACAATTCAAAAGTTAATCGAGTAGGAATCGAACCCACAACTAATGGCTTATACAGTCACACCTTAATACCTCAATTAAGCTACTTTGTAATATCTCTTAACAGCTTTTACGAGTCAAAAGTTCTGTTTTAATAAAGTTTCAAATAGGAAATGGGCTGTAATTTATACGTTTTACGAGTTACATATAGAATTGGCACTTAGGAATATCATTGGTTTATACAGCTGGATAATAAAACTTGGTATACGACGACGGTTAACTGCCGAAGCTGGCTGTAGAGTAGCTTAGATATAGAGTGTTAAGAATTTTTAAGTTGTCTTTAGAATTAATATATTTAATCCCAAATGCCACATAACGGAGCAGTCAGAGAGGACCTAGTGTCAATACACTTCGTCTTCCACTTACTGTCTAAAATCCAGACATTTCACGTTAATACAAGGCCGCGCTTTATCTTAGTTATAAGACGGAAGAAATTAAAGTCAAAGACATTTAAAGAAAACGTATAATAATTTGAACGCAGCGGGATTTGAACCCGCGCCTCCTGAATACCATTCAGGCGCTCTCACCACTGAGCAACGGTATTCAGGAGGCGCGGGTTCGAATCCCGCTGCGTTCAAATTTTTATACGTTTTCTTTAAATGTCTTTTTCTATTTTCCTAAGTGTGGAATAACACTTTAAAAATGTTTAAAAGTAAATTAAAGTCACTTAAATAAAACCATTGCTCAGAGTGAGAATCGAACCCACTATTTTACCGTCCGGAACCGTCGTACCGGAATACTATTATACCGTCATACAGTAACTAGTACGGAGGGTAGGGATTCTTTAAATTTTGTTAACCTAATAAACAGCATAATAGATATCATTGTAATGCTAATCATTATCTAATAGGTTAAGGTTTATTTGTAATGATAAAATAAAATAAATAAAATAAGTTTTGGTCTTTGGTCTTTTTTTTTATATAAAAAGGACAAGGCAAACGAGAGTTTTAGTCCCTTTATGAATATGATAGGTGAACACCGTCGCCCATGGCCCCGTGCAACACTAGAGGAGCTAGAGGGACGTTGCCGGCCTTTGAGGTGGAGGTAAGCGCGCCTTTTGAAGATACCCATGTCGTATCGACCTGGAAACACCGCCGCTGGTAAGCCATTCCACAGTTGTGTGGTGTGTGGAAGGAAATGACGACGAAACCGCACAGTACTGGAGTGCCAGGTATCCAGGTGGTGAGAATGATATTTCAACCTGTCTGTGAAATTATTAATATCAATTAGAATCAGACTCTGTCCTATTGCACTATGATAGCCCCAATCTAAAATACGATATTTTTCTCGCTTTTTTTAATAGAATCATATATATTAACTTCTCCAAACTTCACACAATTTCCACACTTGAAAACAACATAACAATTAAACACGTGTTCACCACAAGTGTAAACAATTAGCACGCCACTCGAAACACGCGAATTTTTGTCGATTTTCATCGAAACACGCCAATATTTCACGTCGGCTGTATCAATATTAGTTCACGTTAACGAGCCGCCAGTGTCTGCATTACGGAAAGGACTCAGTCACTGTATTTTTAAAGTGCATTTCGTGTTTTACGCAAAACTAATTATATTATTTAAATATTTGCCAATTAAGGTGAGTAGAATTCTGTTTAACGTTGCGATTGAGGATAGTATAATGTGAAAGCGTCTGGGCTTGCAGTGCTTTTGAAGTTCAAGTTAATTTTGCTTAATAAGTTATGTCTCAATTTCAGGAGGGAAGTGGAGAACGGAGTGTCTTGACACTAAACGAGGAGTAAAGTTTGTTTTTTTTTATCCCTAGCCGGGTTGTTAGAACATGTAGCGCTGAATACAACGGTTCCTGCATACTTCTTTCACCTCGTCCATAGCCATCAACCTCTTCAGACATGCCCGCGGTCCTCATGCTTTTAAAGGACCTTCTTTTACTATACTTTACTATCTATCCTCGACTTATCTACTTATTACCGATTTATCTCTGGGACAGCTCAACCACTTTATCGGCACTTTTACTGGCGCAAAGCTGATATAATAAGTAGTAACTAAGGTGACTTTTATTTAAGAATTACAACTTTTCAATAAATTTCCAGATTTAGCTAAAAAATGGAGTTGGAGTGACTTATCACTCGTCACTGAATATATAACTGAATAAAAAGTGAGAAAATTCTTTTTTTTAACAATTGAAGTGGCCAGTCGTGGCCCAGTGGCACAAGCGTGTGACTGTAAACGACTCGTTGTGGGTTCGATTACCACTCGAGGAGTGAAAATATTTAATATTTCCATTTTTTTCGCTCTGGTATCTATTCAAAGCGCGGCGTTAAGTTCCGCCAATTAACACGCAATGCTTCCGAATTCGGCGGAAAGTGGGGAACGGAGTGTCTTGACACTAGGTTCCCTCTGCCTACCCTGCTGTGTGCGGGATACAGCGTGAAGCTATATAAAATAAAAAAAATAAAAAAAACTGAATATATAGCTCAAAAAAGGGAGAAAAGTCTTTTTTTAACAATTGTAATGGAACCTAAAGTAAGAAGGATACTATTTCGAAACTACCCATCTCCACAACTCACCGGGGACGGGTTAAAGCTAACTTTTGACTTTATTACAAACTTTAAACAAAACTTTTAGGTGAATTTTTGAAATATTTAAATTATAACATAATATTTCACGAGGCTTTGCTTCCAACTTGTTATTTATGGGCGGAGTGTTTGAAAGTTTTCAACTATTTCTATGTACATTGTACAGGGAAGGCTGTGTAAGGTATTTTGAATATGTAGTATAACTATAAATAAAAATAAATAAACTGTATACTTTTTAACAATTTATTTGCAGTGACAAATGAAAATAATCTTTGTCACGCTGTATCCCACACTCAGTATGATAGGAAAAGGGAACCTAGTGTTAAGACACTCCGTTCTCCATTTTCCACGAAAGTCTGGAGGCATTGCGCGATAAGTGGCAGTACTCAACGCCGCGCGTTGTCTCGACATCAGAGCGAAGAAAATGGAAATATTAAATATTTCAATTACTCGAGTGGGATTCGAACCCACAATCTGTCTGGTTTACAGTCACACTGTCACACTGCGTTACGACTGGCCTAAAATAATATAGGTAAATAAATAAAATTGGAGTGTATATTTATATTATTTAATAAAACTGCTTTTTGCTAAATGGATTTGTATGTTTACACGGTACATATACCAAAATGACATTTTATTACATTTTTATCTCTATATACTTAACACGCAAGCCTCCGAATTCGGCGGAAAGTGGGGAACGGAGTGTCTTAACCTACCTGCCCCGCTGTGTGCGGGATATAGCGTGAAGCTTTGTCTGGCTATTCGTTCCAGCTAAGCCCCGGAACTGCTGTACAGATATGGTCAGGAATTTAACATTGATAATATGGATGTAATTAAAAGTAACTAAGTTACTTTTGCTTCTGATTTAAATCCTTTTTATTACATTCTACGCTGACGGAGTCGCTACCTCAGCTAGTTTAAATATAATCCCCGAGTTTGCATTGAACTGACAATCATCACATTTTTAGTCGGTTACTATCTCACTACGCCATGATCGACTAGATATTTTTTTTTTAGCTTCACGCTGTATCCCGCACACAGCATGGTAGGCCAAGGGAATCTAGTGTTAAGTTCCGTTCCCCACTTCCCGCCGAAGTGGCGGAAAGTGGGGAACGGAACCACTCCTCGAGTGGGAATCGAGCCCACAACCAGTCGTTAACAGTCACACGCTTGTGCCACTGGGCCACGACTGGCCTAGATAAATATTATCCTGCTAATTGAAAATTGTCCAAACCGGAAATGAACCTGGAGCCATCATCCAACATTTTACACAGGACTTGTTAATTATGAAACATATACAAACAATATTTTCAATATTAATAACATGAGGTAATTCACGTTAATCTCGCTAAGCTTTTAATACGTATTTCACGATTATTATTCAATAACACTATACTGTATGATACAATAAAACATAAGCGTTTTATATAATCTGTATATAAATTAAACTTGTATATGTATATCCATATAATTGATTATTAACTTAAATTGAATACTATCTGTGTGACTGTAAACGACTGGTTGTGGGTTCGATTCCCACTCGAAGAGTGGAAATATTTAATATTTCCATTTTTCTTCGCTCCGGTGTCGATGTAAAGCGTGGCGTTAAGTTCCGCCACTTAACACGTAATGCTTCCAAATTCGGCGGAAAGTGGGGAACGGAGTGTCTTAACACTAGGTTCCCTCTGCCTACCCTGCCATGTGCGGGATACAGCGTGAAGCTATCTATGATAATTATATCTTATTTTTAGCTTGACGCTGTCTTTTTTTTCTTCCCGCATACAGCAGGATAGGCAGAGGAAACCTAGTGTTTTAGGACACTTCGTTTTCCACGCACCGCCGAATTTTGGAGGCATTGCTTATTAAGTGACAGAACTTAACGCCGCCTTTTACCTCGACACCAGAGCGAAAAAAATGGAAGTATTAAATATTAAATATTTCCACTCCTCGAGTGGGAATCGAACCCACAACCAGTTGCTTTACAGTCACACCTTGTGCCTCTGCGCCACGAATGACCTCATAGTTATATCTATACATTCGAATTCGAACCCACGTATAAAGTAAAGAATAAAAGCAATAAAAGTTGGAATAGTTAAAGCACATAGTGCATCGAAATCTAAAACTTTTAAATAAAGTGAAGCTTACAGCTTTGCGGGTTGCGGTGAAAAAACCTGCATCCAACGAGCTCTCTAATCGATCGCTTTTTTTAATACAATTTGATGGAGTTCAAGTGGACTTGTTTTCTACTATACTACTACTAGTAGTATGTTCCAATATACCACTATACTATTACTACAATTTATTTACAACTTCTACTACAAGAAGTACCTACTATGAAATTATAGTATGTATATAATTCAAGTTGTTTATATATAGAGTACGGCGTCAGAGTCCGATATTTAATATTTCAAAACTAAATGTCTATAAAATATAAAATAAATTGACAATGAAGTATTCATTTATTAATAAAGTGTATGTCTATTTTTTTTTTATATTTTTAAGCTTTTTCCCATATAGCGAAGTCGTCGAAGAAAATATGGTGTCAAAACAGTCCGTTCTTCACTTTCCGCTTGAATTTTATTTCGTGCCCAGTAGCGGAAGTAAACGCCTCCCATTAACTGGCTATAAAGAGAAGAAATAAAAATAAATTATTTATAATCATCCTTTAAAGTAGGAATCAAACCTACAACCAATCACGTATACATTCGGAAGCTGTCTTCCTCGCCATGGTGGTTTCTAGGAGTGGAAATATTTAATAATTCCATTTTCTGCACTCTGATATCGAGTCAAAGTGCGACTTTAATCTTCGCCACTTAAAACGTAAAACCTGCAAAATTTGGCGGAAAATGCGGAACGGAGTGATTTAGGGCTAGCTTCCCTCTGTCTGCTTTGCTGCTCACAGGATACAGCGTTAAGCCAAAAAAAAAACAGGCAATTGAAATCCTTTAAAAATCAGAAAGTAGGGAACGGAGTGCCTTGACACTAAGTTCACTTTGCTAAGGCTACCTACCCTGCTATACAGTTAAAACCATAAACCCAAACAAACAAACAAACATATAAATAATATGCATATAAATATAATATAAACTCTTTATGTAAAGAGCTATTTCAAATCATCAAACTGAAAGCAATCAATACAACCCATCAAATCATATTTATTAGGCTCATTGCGATAGCGTTTTATTCACCATTCAACTTTATATAAGCGTCTGTGAATTGAAAAATATATGTTTATTTTACTTTATAAATAACAAATTAATATAATAATTAATGGTTATATGGTGGCAAGTCGTGGCGCAGTGGCACAAGCGTGTGACTGTATACGATTGGTTATGGGTTCGATACCCACTCGAGGAGTGGAAATTATATTTCCATTTTTTTTCGCTCTGGTGTCGAGGTAAAGCGCGGCGTTAAGTTCCGCCACTTAACACGCAAGCCTCCGAATTCGGCGGAAAGTGGGGGACGGAGTGTCTTAACACCTTCCCTCTGCCTACCCTGCTGTGTGCGGGATACAGCGTGAAGCTAAAAAAAAAAGAAAATATATAATAATTAATGGTTATAAGTACTTGGAAATGTATGTAATGGTGGAAGCATTGGTTGTAGGTTCGATTCCCATATAGGGAAATGTTAAATATTTTAAAATTATTCTGCCAAATGATATAGTGTTTTGTATAGAGAATAATTTGCGCAGTTAAGTCGTGTGTGACTGTTATCGTGAAGGTTATGGGTTCGATATTCACTCGTGGGAAAGATCATATATAAATTACACTAGCGGCCCGCTCGCGGCTTCGCCGCGTGAACTACGTGAAGGTTTCGTTATATTGCAACCCTCGGGGTTGAATTTTTAAAAAATAAAGTAGCCTATGTTTAAGTTTGGATTACCAACTGTATTTATGGCAAAATTCAATACAATCGGTCAAGCGGTTTAGATTTTTCATATAAACTTTCATCCCCTATTTCAACCCTTTAGAGGTTGATTTTTGAAAAATTAAGTAGCCTTTATTAAAACCAGTAACTTTTACTATATTCATTTTAAATTTCTTCAAAATCGGATCGGTAGATTAGCTGTGAAAGCGTGACAGACAAACACACAGACATTCGCATTTATAATACAAGTATGGATTTCTGGGGTTTTGTCAATTAATAGGCAATATCTCGATTTCGATAGGAAATTGATAACGGAGTGTCTTGACACTGATTTCTCTTTAACTTCTATGCTATGGAGGAAAGATGTATAGAGAATAACTTTAATTACGCTATTCCAAATGAAATTAAAAATGATATATATAGCTTCACGCTATATCCCGCACACAGCAGGGTAGGCAGAGAGAACCTAGTGCTAAGACACTCCGTTCCCCACTTTCCGCCGAATTCGGAGGCATTGCGTGTTAAGTGGCGTAACTTAAAGCCGCGCTGTACCTCAATATCAGAGCGAAGGAAATGGAAATATTAAATATTACCACTCCTCGAGTGGTAATCGAACCCACAACCAGTCGTTTACAGTCACACGCTTGTGCCACTGCGCCATGACTGGCCCCTAATTCAAAGAAAGATAGTAATTAATTAATCGTCACAGTCATAACAGTTATCTTAAATTGCATTAAGAATCGAGGAGATAAAACTTTGGGTGGTCTGTAAACGTAATTGGTTATGGGTTCGATTTTCCGCTTGAGGAATAATTATATGTAAATGATTTCAATTCGATTTCTTTCGAATTTTAATTACTTCTATGATTTTAACTAGACAAAACGCGGCGTTGAGTTCCGCCATTGGATACGCAATATATCGATTTCGAGCAGAAAGTGGACAACGGAGTGTGTATTCAGGCAAAATGTTATCTACTGTATAATTAATTGTTTTAAAAATATTAAAAATAGTATATCAGGTTCGTTGCCTTGTCTTCTATATCAAAACACGCGTGAAGTAGCACGCAAAATAATACTTATTATATTATTTATTTTGTATATCTTCACGCAGTATCCCGCACAGGGCAGGGTAGGCAGAGGGAATCTAATGTCAAAACCCTACTTTCCCCCGAATTCTGGAGGCAGTGCATGTTTTGTGACGAAACTTAACGCAGTGTAGTATGCCTTGATACTAGAGCGAAGAAAATGAAATATTAAATATTTCAATTCCTCGAGTGGGAATCGAATCCACAACCAGTAACATATACAGTCACACTTATTTGCCTTATCCTGGCCTATACTTTTTAAAATATAAATTAAAAATAATTTCAAATTAATGTACAAATAAATGAACCGGTGACCTCCTCCCCACATGAATAAGCCTCACAACCAACCAAGTAGTATTTTATCTGCCAATCCACAACTGCATTGCGGTTAATCGTTATAACTTTCATTGTAAGGCGAGTGGTATTGATGTATTATGGCGCATTCAAATGTACTTCAATGTATACGATGGTTGCAAATTCGAATCCTATTTGTTGGATTTTTATATAATATAAATGGCGTCAGGCTTTTGCGTGTATAGTATGTTATAGGTTACGTAATCTGTGCAAAATTTGACTATTGTGTACTTAGTGGCGGAACTCATCACTGCGTTTAATTTTACCATAATGTGAAAAAACATAATTCTGACGAGTGGGAATCGAACGAACAACTGAACATGGTCCCACTGCGCTTCAAAATTTAATAATATAATATGTATAGTTTTACTCAATAGTTAAGTTACATCACTCATCCCTTCGAAAATTGCAAGGAAAATTTAGAAAATGTATAAAAATATGAACGTAGCGGAATTCGAACCTGCACCTCGTAAAAACATTCTAAAAGACTTTCAATTACCTAAGTGTGTGAGTAACACTTTAAAATGTTAAAAATATCACTCATCTAACTTTGTCGAAAATATATATAAGACCTATAGTTTTTAATTTTTTTTATACTGCCAAAAAAAAATTGAATATTCTGCTTCACTACGTCACTGTGCTAAATTATGTGAATAGTCCAAATTATAGACATATCAGATTTTTTTATTTATGTTTGTTACTGTAATAAAAAATAAACTTACTATAACTTGCGATTAATTAAGTGTTATTTTTTAGCTTCACGCTATATCCCGCACACAGCAGGGTAGGCAGAGGGAACCTAGTGTTAAGACACTTCGTTCCCCACTTTCCGCCGAATTCGGAGGCTTGCGTGTTGAAATGTAAAGATGAAAATGGAAATATAATTTCCACTCCTCGAGTGGGAATCGAACCCACAACCAGTCGTTTACAGTCACACGCTTATGCCACGAGTGGCCACAAATAGTAAGTTGAGCTTAAAATTCTTATTATTCACATATTATTGCCTAATAGGCAGGATAAAGTTTGCTGGAACAGTTTGTATAAATAAATAAAATTGGAGTATCCGTTTGTAATATTAAAATAACCAACTTTTTATTAAATGCATACGAGTATGTTGTATGCTCGGTACATACACTAAAATAACATTTTTTACAATTTTTGTTTATCATATTAACAGACAGATGTCTCTCTGTCTGTTTGTTCTGACTAATCCTTGGAACGGCTTAACAGATTTTAATGAGACTTTCACAAACAGATAGCTGAGGTAATTGGGTTTAATTCAGGCTACTTTTCTTTCGTTTTTTCTTAAATTCCACATGGACGAAGAACAGAATAGAGGTAAAGTTTGTAATTTTGTTTGTTTGTGTTTATCTTCGGAAATACTGAACTGATCATGAAAATTCTATCACAATTAGAAAGCTACGCTAGTCAGAAGCGCTACAGGCTATATTTTATTATGTTCGAACAGAAAGTTCAGAGGAAAGGGGCTCAAAATTAAGGAATAAAAGCCGCAGATCACGAAGCGAAGCCGTGAGCTGCTCGCTAGTCCATACTTATATTATAAATGCGAAAGTCTGTGTGTTTAACTGTCACGCTTTCACGGCTAATCTACTGATCCAATTTGGATGAAATTTAGAATGAAAGTAGCAAAAGTGACTGAGTCTAACATAGGCTACTTGTTTTTTAAAAATCAACCTCTAAAGGGTTGAAATAGGGGATGAAATTTTCTATGAAAAATCTAAACCGCTTGACCAATCATAATGAATTTTGGCATAAATATAGTTGATAATCTAAGCTTAAACATAGGCTACTTTATTTTTTAAAAATGCGCCCCCCGAGGTTGCAATATAACGAAACAATCAACCAGTTAACGCGGCGAAACCGCGAGCGGACCGTTAGTATAAAATAAAACAATAAATACACTTTATCTACATAAGATAAGCCATCCACAGATACACCTACGTTAAAATCGCTAAAGTTCACAATAAATAGCGTCGTAAAACGCGTATTCAATGCAATCACGATAGTGTGTCCGATACTGTATTATACGACCCCGTCTGGATGCGGTCCAAAGGCGTGTGGGAGTAATGGCCGCCCTTTAGGATGGTAACAGGTTCAAATTTGTTGATACATATGTCTGTATGCTTATGTGTGTTATTTATTTATATGTACATGTACGTGTATTAGGCCATCGTGGCACTGTGGGCCGGAATATGATTGTAAGCATGATTGGTCGTAGATTTGATTCTCATTGGAGTGGGGTATTTTTGTATTTAAATTATTTTAATTTCTCCGCTCTAGTCCTGTACCTCCATAAGACGCGGAGAGTTCCACCAATCAACATGCAATGTTTTGACGGAGTGTTTTGACACTAGGTTCCCTAGGTATACTTGTATGTACAGATACATTTATAATTAAAGCTATTTTTATTGGGGAACGGAGTGTCTTAACACTAGGTTCCCTCTGCCTACCCTGCTATGTGCGGGATACAACGTGAAGCTATTTTTGTTCAAAAAAATAAAAATCAAAGCCCCTTTTTCACATTCAAACTTTAATTTTTACTGTAAGTAAAAAATAAAATCTGAATTTTACTTAAAATGACAAAAAAACCCAAGTATTATCAGTACACTCTAGAGACATAAAACCCTGCAAAGATTTCCATTGTTCTAACATTCAGCCGGAATGAGTTCAAGTAGCTAATAACAATATTATTTAATTTAGCTCTTAGGTGATATTACTTTCGTAATGGTGTTCTAAATAACTTGTTAATTTTAGCTACGATTATATTTTATTATATTTTTTCATATCTAGTTTTTATTACTCAAGGGTTTTCGCTTTTTCTTGCATAGTTAGAGAGAGAGAGAGAGAGAGAGAGAGAACTTAGTAGAGAACACTGCTTTCTCCGTTTATATTAAACTCGATTTGCGTTACTTTATCAGAGAAAAGAATATAATTTAAATGTATATAATGAATATAATGAAGATTGAAATGAATAAAAAAATAAAAAAATAATTAAAATATAATGAAATTTGAAATTAATGAAAATAATTAAAAATTTTAAATATAATGAAATTTGAAATAAAGAAAATTAAAAAAAAAATTAAATATAATGATTTCCGCAAGTGGGGATCGAACCCGGAACTGTCGCGTTTATAGTCAGACGTTGTACCCCTATCTCGACCTCAACCGATCAATAAGGGAAGAGAGAATCTAGTGTCAACATTCCTCTTAAATTTTAGACATTTCGTGTAAAACAGCGAAACTCAACGCCGTGATGGTTTTATAGAACTTTGAACATATGTTGAAAAAATAACGAAAATGTAGCACTTGTCTGTATTTTTTTAATTTATAAGGACGGCTCCAGACTTTGATTGGTTATAAGTTCGATTCCCACTCGAGGATATGATTACATTAAAATTATTTATATTCCTTCGGGTTACGGCTTCGGGGTACGGTTGTTGGTTTATTTTCTAAGCACTTCTAAACAAGACAAAGGTCGCTGTTGAGTTCCACCACTCAACAAACAATGTCCCGATTTCTGGCGGAAAGTGGAAACCAGAGTGTCTTAACACTAGATTCTCTTCTCTACTATGTAATAGATATAAGTTAAATTTAATACTTAAAAGATTAGATTAATATTGAAATAAAACTGGACTCTCTTGTGGTATATTTCATAAACTTAGTTAAAGCTTACTTAGTTTTAAGCTCTGACATTGTTAATGAAAAAAGGAATTTATATATATAAAGAAAAAAAGATTGTTTTAAAAAAAGGTACAGACCTTATGTCCGTAGTGATATAAATTAAATTGTAAAAAAAAAACACTAGACTACTTACTCTTACTGACTACTTACTCTCTCCGCTAAAACAGTGAAGCTGAAAAATATACAATTTTGAACTTTAACCTTTGAGAAACCTCTGTATACGTAATACTATAAATAAATACTCATTTATATTTTATGGCCTATAAAAGTTAGCCTCGGAATGCCGCGTAATTAACTTTGTAGTAAATTGCTTGGATTTGTTTTATGATTTCCAACGAAAACGAAAACTGAAAGCTTTTAAGATAACTTTTTCGGTAATTAAGGTACTGAAAACATAGAAATTTTATTATTTTATTATTATATTGCTTTTAAATATTTCTTGATGTTGACTTAAAGAAGTTAGATGAATGGTTGTGGGTTCGATGCCTGTAATGAGCTATTTTTTTCAGTTAAGTGGTTAAATAGAATACGGTGAATGTTTAATAATCCAACGCCGCCTAATTGGGCGGAAATTGGAGAACCAAGTGCTCCTTCAATGGGTTTTTTTGCATTGACTTAGTTATAGATAGTAGCTGCCGGCATCTTCGTTTAACCAAATCTTTTCAATAATGTCAAAGTCAAAGTTAAATAATTTATTTCAAAATAAGAAATTACATGCTTCATTTTTTGAACGTCAAACAATTTACCATCGGACACAGGTACACTAAAGTTAATGTCTTAAAGTAGTTGGTCTGTTAATTAAAATTAATTATAAACTAAGTCCTTTCCAAGCTTAAAATCTATACAACAAACAAAACTACATTCAAAACCGTTCAGTAGTTACTTTTTACTTATCTTATATGAATAAGGCAGACGTACAAATTAAAACTAGTCAAATGTATCTTAAATCAATATAAATTAATTAAAATTGCAATTTTGCAAACATGTAATAAAAATAATTATGTCATATTAATGCTATGTCCTGCATAACAGTATAATGAAAGTGAATACCGCGCTTTATCTAACAAGAAGATTTTTTTTCGCTTCACGCTGTATCTCGTACACAGCAAAGGGAACCTAGTGTTATGACACTCCGTTTCCCACTTTCCGCCGAATTCTGGAGGCATTGCGTGTTAAGTGGCGGAACTTAACGTCGCGCTTTGCCTAAAGAGAAAATGGAAATAGTTTAAATATCATCATACTCACGAATAGGAATCATACGCACAAGTAATACAATGGTTCTTAAAGCCTCATACATTGTTCCACTGCCACAAAAACTTCTATTGTTACGATGTTCTTACATAAATGCAACGAAAATTGTAGTAGTAATCTTTTAATAACTTTCAGTTGGTCCTTTCTCACATAATTTGAAACAAAACAAAGGCAAATTCTAAAAGTATTATTATATTCGGGTGAAAATAATAAAATTTGACTAAAACTTTTGGTAGGAACGAGATTTTTGAGCGCCACGCGTCGAACACGACTATTGCATCAACATTGCATTATTGACGGTTATGGGTTTGGACTTGGAGGTATAAAGCCAGCGCCAAGCTTTGTCATACAGCTTTTAGGGACCAAATGTAAATAAACTTTTAATGCTGAAAGGTTTTTTCTATAATATTTGAGGCCATTGTGGTGCAGTGTGACTGTAAACGCGATTGGTCACAGGTTCAATTTCCATTTGGGGAAATGGTAATATATAATTCACTTTTGATGTTTACATTTCATAAGAAAAATGGAGAACAGAATATCTACACATAAATATCTGCACATCTAACACTAGGTTCTCCATAAGTTACCTGCTGTGTGACAAAATACGCGTAGCTGAAAACAGATATTTCAGGTGTTGGTAGTCTTTGAATTGTCAAAGACTTAGAACTTTATTGAAGTTTTTATATTACCAAACAATGTTTTGGTGATACTTGATCGTACTGTTTTATGGTGCTTCAAGAGTGTTTTTACCGCATTATTATATGCGTTGAAATATAAATTGTTGTAATATGATCAGACTTATATATCATTTTTTCAGTTTCATGCATTCATCCATACAGCAGGGTAATCAAAATGAACCTACAGTCAAGAAATCGAGGTAAGAAATTGAGTGGCGGAACTCAACACCGCGCTTTGTCTTGTTAACAAGATCCAACAAATGCACACACAACTGTGTTAAGATATCGGTATTTCAAATACTTCACTGAAAATTTATTATATTTTTTAGATTCCATACCATTTTTTTGCAATTTCCAAAGCATAAAAAACAAAAACTACACAGTTTTTATAGTTGGTCACCAACATTTGGCAATCATTTTCACTTAGGGGTATCTGCATCCCCCGTCACGTAGGGGCCGGTGGACAGTTTTGTTTGTATTTGCGATTTTTGCTAATTCAAACCGGCGACAAGGGGGCTCTAATGGAATCTCGTAAAGCCTTTGTTTATATGATGGGATTTAATTCGTCCATCTACTTTGATAGTACTGTAAGTGAAGAATTGTTAAAGGTTTACTTTGGTTTTTAATCTGGTGGTGGATTTTGGGTGAGCTGAGATTGTATTTTTGTCCTGTTAAGAATAATGTTTTTTTCTGTATTAAATTAAGAAAAATGACTGAATGATTTTAGAAAACTTATATAAATTGAATGCATGACAGCATTGCTTTCGAACCGTTTCCAAGAGGCACAGGGTTCGAGTCGGTTCCATATTTTATCCCACTTATATAAATAATAAGGCAAAACTGAATGTATTTATACTTATAGATATATACAAAACCATTACACTTCAGCAACACTCATTTATTTATATTAAACTACAGTGATTATTAAGGTTTATCAAGAATACTAACTAATCAGCATAACTACAATGTTTAAATTATAAAAAGCTAATAATTTAGCAGGATGTAAACAAATTCGAAGGTAGAAGGCAGTGGGTCCTTTCACCTTAACAGGTGACTTTTCGACTTGAATTTGCCATATACATGAAATTGCCATAAATAAAGAAAAAGATGACGTAGAAAACTATAATAAAACAAGAAAAAGGAAAATCTCCACTAATTATTTAATTTTACAAGTGTGGTCAGCATGACCAGCACACTGTTAGGCTATACTCAGATTTAACAACTTTATATTTTTTTCTGAAATTGGAACAAATACTTTGAAATACTTACATCCATTACTTACCCAGCACAAACATACATATACTATACTTCTCAAAAACACTATTTCCGTCATTACTTACCCTACCAAAGAGTTTCTAATTAAATTTTACTATAATATAAACAAGAAAATATCAAGGGGTGAATTTCTTAAATTATTCCCAACAGGTCATTGAACGTTCCGCAATAAGACGGTATACTATTCGACCATCCCCATTGAGCTTAAAACGATACATTAATGTATGCACCGTTTTGCTAAAATTAACATACTTGCACAATTAGCGAGGGCCCGACGCGGTCGGCTCACGGCGGCTGGACGAATAAATTATGTGCAATTTGGTAGAAAAAAATTATAATTTTAATGTTTTTTTATGTTTTTTAGAGTTAATTTTTTAATTGCTTTTTTTTTCTTTTAATTTAATTTGTAATGTTTGATTGTGGGAAATTGGGATAACTTTGGTAAAAGCTAAGTAATATGTTATTGGTTTCAGCAAATTTGATGTCAATTATAAGTTCAACTTGCTTCAATGAAATCTAAGAATAAAAACTAGAACAAATTATACCTCTGTTTTAGATTTTAAATTATTGCACCTACCTTAATGACTAAATTAAGACAATATTTCTACCATCGTATTCGTTATGTTGAAATAACAAAAATGTTTTCAATTATTTTTATCAATCATATATTTTGCGGTTAATATTATATATGTTTTCAGAGAGAACATGGCACTTCGTTTTATAGCTTTCACATGAATTCAGGATGTTGTATTTTCAAATGGCGGTACTCAACACCGTGCTTTGTTAAATCAGAGCGGAGAAATAAAAATATTGTACATTATAATCATTCCACCAATCACGGGTAAATAGAGAGAATGTAATATCAAGGAGAAAGGAAAATATTTGAAATATAATAATTACCTCGTGTAGAGATCGAACTCATATCCAGTCAGACACTTAGCCACGATAGCCCAATAATATATAGTATAATGACCAAAGTTATACATATAGACTCCATTTCAGTATATATAAAAATTTCATTAGACACACTCATCCCGCGTCTCCCCTACTGTCCAGTTTTATAGTACTTCGAGTACGGTTGGTGAATTTAATGCTTTTCCGATATTGATGCAATTTACAATAAAGTGTCAACGAGTTATAAACTATACTGTGTCTGGTGGTGTCTTTATCTTTGGTTATTATAAAATAATGGATTTTCGATTCTGTTTATTATACAGAATCGAGAGATATTCAGTAATTTTTAAATAAGAAATATATATGAAATATTTTATATATTATAGTTTGGAAGTGTTTAAATATAATTGTTTTCTGCTTCTATGTTTGTTTTCGCGTAGCAAGGTAATCAGAGAGATCGTTTATTAAAGAACACTTCTCTACCCGCTTTGTGCCTAAGATTGAAACATTGCCCAAAATTGAAACATTGTAGTGTGTGGTGGCGTAGCGGAGCTCAACACCGCGTACTCTCTTATCAGAAGGGGGAAATTAGAATAAATTTAATATAATCGTTCCCATGAGTGAGTTAACAGGGTCTCCATACGCCATGAAGACCAATAAAATTCTGTATTAGAAATTAATTATCACAATAGCACCACCGTTACATAATTTGGCTTAAATATAATTTGGATTTTTTTAAGACATTTAAAAGTATTTCTATTTATAGGCATGTTTTATTTAAAATAACATTTTTCACTTACGCTATCCCTTCTCCATCTGCTATTATATTCTTTGCATATTTCAAAACATCTACATATACTACGTCTACCGTTAAGTCTAACTTTTACAAATTACACATTCACACCATCATAGTCATAGACATACGTCACCTTATGACATTGTATTATAAGCTCAAAAAAACTAAAAAAAATATATATTAAAATAGAAAACATCGCACCAAATCTCCCAACCATACCGCGACTTCATCACAACGAGAAGGTACACATTTCCGCGTAAATTACCCAGCCTAGTGCGATTTGCATCCAATACGGCGGCAATACGTATTAAGCGGGGGACGGACGTCGCGTTGTTACGTCATGTCAATTGACACCCACGATTCAATTAGCTAACGTTTGATACTAGAATGTGTTACTAAACTGTGGGGAAGATAGCTTTTGTTCCTTTTTAGGCTATATTAGGATACAGGTGCCTTGTTTGTTTATTTTTTGTTTGGCTTTTATCCGTTAATTGAGACCACCTTGGTATAGTGAGATAGTAGATGATTGTATATGTAATGGTTGTCGAGTCGTGGCCCAGTGGCACAAGCGTGTGACTCTAAGCGACTGGATGTGGGTTCGATTCCCACTCGAGAAGTGGAAATTATATTTCCATTTTACAGCGTGAAGCTAAAAAAAAAATATTTAAAATATTTTCATTTCTCCGATGCGTCTTTAGGTTAAGATTTTTTTTTATTTTATGTCTTAAATCCAGGACGAAAGTAAAGAACGGCGTATCTTAATACTTCCTTGAGATGTAAAATGTGAAATGTAAAAGAAGTGAATTAAACAGAGAAAATACATATATATACATATATATATATATATATATATATATATATATATATATATATATATATATATATATATATATATATATATATATATATATATATATATATATATATATATATATATAAAGTGATAACACCGTATATATATATATATATATATATATATATATACGGTGTTATCACTTTAAATAAACTTTAAATTATCTTTTAACTATCCAAAAAAACTTCTTATCAACTCATTCTTATTGACTGAATATTAAAAGAAAACATTCAATTACTTCCCCACATCTACTACTCTATCGAGTCCATGCCGTCATCAGCCACACTACGAACAATATCAAACAATGGTCACGTGTCAACGCCATAAATTAAATGAGGGGTACGTCACGAATTAAAAAGCTCCATGCATTCAATTTGTACGCACTAGCCAGCCAAGGGATTTATTAGGAACATTACGGGGCAGACAACGGTTGCATAAATTAAACGGTGCGAGCTGAATGGAAGGATGGGCATAGATGAAGCGATGGTAAGTAGTTTTTTTTAGAGATTTTATGGTAATTTTGTTGGGATTGATTGATTTTGATGATGTTTTTGGTTTCAGGTTTATTTCTTTTTTATTATAATAAGGTAGGGAGATATAATCTAGTGACACGACACTCTGTTGTTCATTGTCTGCCATAATTGAGGTAATATTAAAAATTAAGTTAGTATACTAAGATAATTGAGATGCATATATCATAAATCTATTCACTTCTTTCCTTTATAACTTATAGATATGTGGATTATTTTTTTTTATTTCACGCTGTATCCCGCTCACAGCAGGGTAGGCAGAGGGAACCTAGTGTTGAGACACTCCGTTCTCTACTTTCCGCCGAATTCTGAGGCATGGCATTTTTTTAGTATTACCATATAAACATAGTTATATTTTTGAAAAAAACATAGACGGAATTGATTTACATTCATTTTGTAATTGTAATAAAAAAACAACTTCACACATTCTCTCGCATAGAAGGGTCAAAGAGAACATAATTTGAAGACACTACGTTCTCCACTTTCCTTTCCAAATCGAGACATTGCGTTCTATGTGGTTAATTTATACTTGTACGTTTTTGTGATTTTTTAAACCTATACTAAACTTTTTATAGAAAATGCCCTTATATTAAAATCGAACTGACTACCAACCTAATATACTTCCACTACGCCATGATAGCTTCAACACACAAATTTAATATATTCTAGATAGCTCTCGTGCCACTTTATCTGTGGCAAGCCAAAATATCTTCACTCGTAACCTACGTCCTGCTACGAAGGGGTTAAAAATCGTGAATTATTACAGCGGATATGCACCGTTATTATGATTTATGCTAATATGAATGTAAAGTTTGTTTGTTTAAAGCTTTTGTATAGAATCTTGTATTGTTTCAACTAGTATAAGAATAAATATTTTCAGTAAGTTTCTAAAAGTGAATTTGGTTAAACAAATCGCGGTGTTAACTTTCGCATCTTGCAGTGTTTCTCTCTCTGCCTACACAGGTGTGTGGGAAATAAAAGCAAAATTGAAAAGAAAGAGAGAAAAAAATAAAAAAAATATTTAAATTTTTTAGAGAAAAAAACTTAATAGAGAAAAAAATAAAAAAAATATTTCATTTTTTTCTCTCTTTTTTTTCAATTTAGCTTCATCATTTGTTAATTACTACTTTTTTTTTCTTTATTCATTATCTATGTATTAAGTAATATTTTAACACGCTTGAAAAGTAAATTGAAATTTCATATATAAAATAATACGAATTTGTATTTAAAATAAGAGATCAAAACAGTCTCCTTTTGTACCGTTATCTATCAAAAAGTATCTCTAAAATGAGAGAACACTGCATAGAATGTCTTGACATTACGTTCTCTCTGCCTACCCGGGTACAGGAAAAAGCGTGAAGCTGCTTCTATAATGTCAACTTTATGTATAAATCCACAATCGTGAAACTAACTACT
Source organism: Dryas iulia moderata (assembly GCA_019049465.1). Classification (NCBI taxonomy): domain Eukaryota; kingdom Metazoa; phylum Arthropoda; class Insecta; order Lepidoptera; family Nymphalidae; genus Dryas; species Dryas iulia. Next base: position 13,085,139 of record CM032431.1, on the reverse strand, counting down.
TTTAAAATTAAATTTAACTATTTAAAGGGTTTCGTTGAAATTTTAAACGAAACCCTTTTCAAGACTAAGAATTATTAATCAATTAAAAGCTGACTTTTAACAGAGCATTAACTAAGAAACCTATTTGGCTATTTTCTATTACTATATACAGCTATTACAAAAAAATGCTTCACGTTTTTCCCTGCTATTGCTGGAAAGTCATTGAGATCCTAGTGCCAAGACACTCCGTTATCCATCTTCGAAACCAAAATACTATGTGTTAAATAGCAAACTCAATGGCACATTATGTCTTATATACCAAAGCGGAGAAATATAAATAATTTAAACAAAAATATTGCCCCGAACGGGAATCGAACCAACAACCATCCTATTTATAGCCAGACGCTATCACACTGCGCTTGCTGGCTTCAACTAGCTGCTATTCTTATGTAAAATACCTTTAATATTATTTAATTCTACACCGTCTAGTGAATGAAGCGAAACCGCTAACGGCTGGTCTTTGGGTGTCTCTTACACCGTTCTTAAAATAATAAACTAAAGAAAATCGCAGAAAGTCCCTATTGAGATATAGTGAGACAGTGTATATATAAATAGTTGTATGTTTCATTACTATTGGGGAAAGCTGTGTTTAAAATTATTATAATTATTTTGGGGCCAGTCGTGGTGCAGTGGCACGAAGTGTGACTGTAAAGCGACTGGTTGTGGGTTCGATTCCCACTCGAGGAGCGAAAATATTTAATATGTCCATTTCCTACGCTCTGGTGTCGAAACAAAAACGCGGCGTTAAGTTCCGCCACTTAACACACAATGCTTTCGGCGGAAAGTGAGGAACGGAGTGTCTTAACACTGGGTTTCCTTTGCCTACTCTGCAGTGTGAGGTATATAGCGTAAAGCTAAAAAAATCATATTCTTTCTCCGGTAAGATGAAGTGCGGCATAAATATTTCGTAATAAATAAATAGGTAATATATCATATATAAATCGTTTTTTGCATCTTTTCTAAATTGTATAGAAATTTGAGGAAGATAATTAATAGAATTTTTTAAACTTTATTTTGAATGTCACCTTTTTGTCTTGGCAGTGAGAACTAAATCACGAGACTTACAAAAATCTCTCTACAGAGATGTTAACAACAAGAATAAGTTGTAATAAAGCGTATAACAATTTCGACGCAGCTAGTAGTAGAACGCATGGCTCAGTGGTGAGAGCGCCTGGGCGGTATTCAGGAGGCGCGGATTCTAATCCCGCTGCGTTCAAATTTTTATACCTTTTCTAAAAACAATGAATAAATATTGATTAAATTAATAAAAATAACACAGTACGGTGTAATAGCACACCCAACGTCATTAGCTTCAGTAAAACTTCATGGATATAGTAAAAGAGCAGCATTTACGAAATAAGGTTTTATATTATACACTAGTACAGACACCCGGCTTTATCTTTATTTATATGAAATATTAAGAACGAATAATGCTTTGATTTCAAATTGTTATGTCTTTTCTCATGCAACTTGTGGCAATCGTGTAAATGTGATAATTGTGAGTTCGATTCCCATTTGGGGAAGCTATTTTCATACATATGTTTCTTTTAGCCCACACAGCAGGATAGGCAGAGGGAACCTAGTGTTAAGACACTCCGTTCCCCACTTTCAGCCGAATTCGGAGGCATTCAGTGTTAAGTGGCGGAACTTAATGCCGCGCTTTACCTCGAATACCAGAGCGAAGAAAATATTCCACTACTCGATTGGGAATCAAACCTACAACAAGTCTGCACATACAACTGGTGGTAAAAACTATTACTATCTCTAAATCTATAAACTAAGAACTTTTTAATTTTTTTTCATATGCAAGGTAGACAAAAGATAGCAAAGAAAAGATAGAAAAGAAACCAAGTGTCAAGGCACTCCGATTCCCACTTTCCAATCAATTAGAAACTTTGCCTTGAGTGGTGGAACTCAACGTTGTACTTTATGTTGTTCGCCGGAACGTAGAAAGGAAAATAATTAAATTATGACCACTTACCATAACATGGGGCCAGTCGTGGTGCAGTGGCACAAACGCGTGACTGTACACGACAAATTTTGGGTTCGATTCCCAGTCGAGGAGTGGAAATATTTGATATTTCCATTTGTTCGTTCTGGTGTCGACGCATATTGCGGCGTGAAGCTCCGCCACTTAATACGCAATGCCTCCGAATTTGGCGGTGCATGTGGACCGGAGTGTTTTAACACTAGGTTTCTTCTGCCTACCCTGCTATGTGCGGGATACAGCGTGAAGCTAAAAAAAAAGCCATTTCGAAGGAATCCAACCCACAACCTATCAAACGAGATGCCGTCTACTACTCTAATTACCTAACTAGTTGATAACTTAAGTAAAATATAATTAAAAATAACTCAATTTCAGAAAATCTTACGACATCAGCTTTATGAATGTTAAAACACATTTTATTTAATTACGAATTTGTTTAAAGACCAATTACATTCGTCCAAAGTACGCTTATTTACGCTTTGAAGATTTCTCTGAGCGAAGTTTACGCTTTTTTTGTGAACGGATCATTAGACGGGGGTATTATAATAATATCATTTACATTACCTTTTTAAAGATGAAAGTAATTTATAAATTATTTTGTAGGTTTTCGAGTTTATTTAGCTAATATCAATAGGTCTATCGTGGTACAGTGGGCAGTATTGGATGGAGCTTGGAAAAAGGTGGGTATAGGTTCAATCTCCACTTAAGGAAAGAAATATGTATGTATTTTAAATATGTTGCTTTCTCAGTGTTAGCTAATCATGCAATATCTCTTTAATTAAATTAAGGTGTACAGAGTATTTTAACACTAATTTCTCTCCTAGTATTATGAGACTCCGTTTTCCATTTTTCGCCGAATTTTGAAGGCGTTGCTTGTTAAGTGATGGAACTTAACGCCGCACTTTTACCTCGACTATGGAAATCTCTATATATAATAAAAGAGTAGAAAAGTCAATTCTGTACATGAAAAATTTCAGAAAAATTTTAATTGGGTGCGTTAATATATCGATAACAGAGGCCAAAAATCCACTCAGTAGAATTTTTGTCTGTCTGTCTGTCTGTCTGTCTGTCTGTCTGTCTGTCTGTCTGTTAATTTGTTCGTCAATCACGCAAAAACTACTGGATAAAAATGAATGAATTTTAGTATGGCTATATATAGCTAGCTTATAGTCCAAAGGTACATATAGGATAGTTTTTATCCCGGTATTCCATGTAGTTTTTTTGGAAAAAATAAAAAACCGATATAAGTAAATCATTTGTATATCGGTATCTACCGGGTAGAAATTAATGAATTTTTGTATGGAGTTAGCTTAGAGGTTAGAGCAACATATGGGATAGTTTTCATCCCGGTATTCAACACAACTCCCGCAGAAAAATAAAATTTTAAAAAAACATTCAAATTATGTCGATAGTTCACGAGTGAAGCTAAATTTGTTTCAATATCAGTAATTAAAATAATTATAAAATAAAATAAGCATAACATTTATTAAATATACATTTGACCGGTCTATAAAACTTTATATAATCTATATATTTATATAATCTATATGACAACAGATGTCACTACGTTTTCTGCAACGGGTAGCGCCATTTGTTATTATATAGTTGACATTGTATTAGACATATCCGCACTCATTAAAATTATTATTATAAAAATGCAAAAATCTGTATCTCTTCTATTTGTTATGTTTTGACGGGAATTCGTAAAGAAGATTGTTGAAGATGCAGGGTCATATAGGCTACTTTATAAAAAATCAAACCCTAGGAGGTTGAAACAGTGGATGAAACTTATGTATGTTTAGTATATAGTGAGAATGAAAGATCTAAACTCCTTGACTGAAATGAATAAATTTTCTCAGGAAAATAGTTAATGAGACAAGGTCAAACATAGGCTATCTCTCTTTTTTTTAAAATTACCCTGGTATTCAAAACAGTTCCCGCAGAAAAGTAATAAACTGGCAAAGTCAAATTGCATTGATTATTTGCAAGTAAAGCTATTTTTTAATATCAATAAGTAACACAATTGTAAAAAAAAGCGTAAAGTTTATTTAAGATATTATGACCGGTTTATAATACTATATACCAGATGGTATATATGTACGAAATCTACTATCATATGATAGCAGGTTTCGTACGTTTTCTTACTAGAACAGTTATCGCTATATGTTATCAAATAATATAGACATTGCACTAAATGTATCGATGATTTTCTCATGAACATAATAAGTGACGAAAGTCAAATATAGACTACCCTCCTTTTACAAAAAAAAACCAATCCCAAAGAGGCAATAGAGGATGACAGTGGTAGTTCACGTGGCGAAGCCGCGAGCGGGTCGCTAGTATTAAATATTTCCACTCCTAGAGTGGGAATCGAACCCACAACCAGTCGTTTACAGTCACACGCTTGTGCCACTACGCCACAACTGGCCCCTAGTAGTAATTTGCCATGAGTGAAAAAACAACGAAACCTATGAAAACAAAATAAAGAAACACATAATAAAATATCACAAAACCTACATACATATATCACAAATCAACTAACCGTAAAAAAAACTTAATACAATCATTAAATACAGAGAAACGCGTCACTACGCTTGCGAAGTCCGCATGGTAATCAGGTAATGTAATTTGCATCTAACTTGGCAGCGGTACGGCAGTGCCGTGAATTTGCCAAATTGAGCCCCCGTTACTGATGTACGAGTACAAGTGGGGTTTATTGCTTTTACTTCTATTTTATGTTTTTAGTATGACTAATGTATCTGAATATAAATGTCTAAATACATGGCACGGTGTTAAGTTCCGCCAATCATTGGGCAAAATTTAATTACAATTAACAATTATTGTGGCCAGTCGTGGCGCAGTGGCACAAGCGTGTGACTGCAAACGACTGGTTGTGGGTTCGATTCCCACTCGAGGAGTGGATATATTTAATATTTCCATTTTCTTCGCTCTGGTGTCGAGGTAAAGCGCGGCGTTAAGTTCCGCCACTTAACACGCAATGCCTTCGATTGCGGCAGAAAGTGGGGAATGGAGTGTCTTAACGCTAGGTTCCCTCTGCCTACCCTGCTGTGTACGGGATACAGAGTGAAGATAAAAAAAAATAAATAATAACAATTTCATTGTGAGTGTAGTGTAAACATTAAGAAGAAATTAATTTTCAGCTAATTGTGATTTTATGTGATTTTCCCCCACAAAAAAATGAATTGTTAATATTTAATTGTCAATTGTAATTGAATTTTGTCCAACACTGCCGGTAATTAATGTTTAATGTATGTAAAATGGTAAAATATTGGAGAACAGAGAGTCTTGACACTAGGTTCTAGGTCATATGCTATCATACAAGAGATAGGCGTCTTTAGTTTTTAAAATACACAGATAACTGTGCATTGAAATTTAAATTATAGAGATATTTATATATAAAATATATGTAATAGAGGCGATGGCAAAGTACGACAATGTTGATGTCTCATTAGTTGCGGATTCTGTTCCCACTTAGGGGAATGATTATATTTAAATTACGGACCTATAAGACGAAGATAGCGTGAGGTGTTGAATTTAGCTATGGCACTAAACAAGCTATGTCTCGATTTTGACCGGAAACGGAATTGACACAAGATTCTCGCTGACTATCACGCTATATGGAAAAAAGGATCAACCAGGGCTATTTTATTATTTTTGAAAATATGTCTAAGTAAGATAAAATAGAGAACGGAGTGTCTTTACACTACGTTAAACCTATTTTCGATACCTATATGATTACACGATGCGCGAAGCGAAACAAATAAGAGCTAAGACATACAGTTCCCGTCTTAAGCCTTTTAACACGTGCAAAGATCAAAATAAGTATACAATAAACTATAAAAGGGGGAAACAAGGCGTAGGAACAGTCACGTAGGGCGTTTACTTTATATACAAGAATATTATATAATAACAAAACTTATGAGTGTTTACGTCTGTACGTGGGAAGAACGTGCCTTTGAGGAAGTGATGATTTTGGGTTGAAATTCCGTATTGTTTATTAACTTCGAATTGGCAGAGAGAATAGAGCGTAAAGAGGTACAGTTTTCGTAGTGTTGTGACACTCCGTTCTAAGTTTTTCACCTGTATCTCTCTGTCTAGACTTTGAATGGTGAATTCAGAAATCAACACATTGTCATTTATTTCAAAGTAAGCAAATAAAAATATTTTTATTAGTATCATTTTCTCGAATAAGGATATAATCTATAACATATTAAATTTGCAGTTAGACGCTGTTTCAAAAAGCAATAATAAATAAATTAAAATACAAGTATACACATATACCTATAGAAAAGGGTAATGCGTTCCTTTCTGATTTAGGCAAAACACACTAATGAGAGATTTTGTTCTAGCAGATTTTAAAGTAAAACTCATTTTTTTTCAAAACTGACATCAGAAAATGAAGAACCAGAAGATTTCATTTTATTCTGTGTCGTAGGTTTGAGGTTTTCATTCGACTCAGAAGAAGATTAAGACAACGCGCGGAATTGATGCGTTTCGCTACTTAACACGCATCTCTCGAAAGTTTTGGGCGGATTTTGGGCGGGAAATGGAAAACGGAGTGTGGTGACACCAGAATCTCTCTGATTAAATTTCTCTGGCGTAAAAAAGCGTAAAGGTACTTTTTTATTTTCAACGTTTCTTTCAATTCTCTCTAACAATTGAAGTAATAAAGTTTCTTAGAACAAGAAAAGAAGAAAGGAAACTCAATTAAACTGGTCTAGATTTGAAAGTTCTAACTTGTCATATGGTAGGGAGCTAATTTTAACCGACGTTGTTATATAAAGTACTACTTCTAGTTGCTTTTCGTGTGTAATTGAAGTACTTCGGTAGTAGCTACTTGTTGACTACTCTTCTTAACTACTTTAAGTTTAGTTTACAAAGCGGGGTAATAACTGTCTGTCTATATTTCTAGGCAGAGGGAACCTAGTGTTAAGACACTCCGTTCCCCACTTTCGGAGACATTGCGTGTTAAGTGGCGGAACTTAACGCCGCACTTTACCTCGACACCAAGGCGAGGATAATGGAAATAATAAATATTTCCACTCCTCGAGTGGGAATCGAACCCACAAGCAGTCATCTACAGTCACACACTTGTGCCATTGAACCACGACTGGCCACAGCGTGAAGCTATATTTATAGGTTTCTTTGGTAATGGTATAAGATAAAGCGCGGCGTTCAGTTCCGCTATTCAATAGGCAATGTATTGATTTTAGGCAGAAAGTGGACAACAGATTGTCTTAATAAGTAAACTTTCACTGATGGCTCTGCTTTGCTGGAAAAAATGTGCAGCTGTTGTTTTCTTTGGTTTTGTTACGAAGCAGATTTTGCCTACAATTCTATCGACAAATATTATACTGATGTTAATGTATTTAGTTTTATGGAATTAGATACTGTTGGTACTCACTCAGGAGGCTCAACATAAATCATACTAATTGGAAAATGATAAGTGGGGAACGGAGTATCTTAACACTAGGTTCCCTCTGCCTACCCTGCTGTGTGTGGGATACAGCGTGAAGCCAAAAAAAAGATTATATTTTAGAGGAGTAACTTAAGTTCGTCACCGGCTCTTTTCAACAGAACTGCCTTTTGAGATACCTTGTTATACGACTGACAATACCAACATTGAAAGTACTTGTAATAGCTGAATACAGAATATTTTGACTTTGTCTGTACGCGAAATGGTTGTGGGTTCAATTCCTGACGCCAGGTTTTACTACTCAACCCACAATATCTCAGATGCAGGCAGAATAATATACCTTTATACATTTTACCTGTAGACATTTATTGTTATAGTGTTAGCGCAAAGAATCCTATTTTATTCTCCGTTTACTGTCAATGAATGTACTAAATGAATCACAAACAAATTTCAAGACAAGACTGGAGAACGGAGTGTCTTAACACTAGGATCTCTCTCCCTATCCTGCTATAGAAAAAGTAGGAAGCTAAACATACATAAGTCATTCAGTTCAAACTAGACATTAGCGAGGTACTTCCAGAAAGCGGGACGTCACAACTTATTACGTCATTTGTCAGCGAGAACGCGTTATATGGGATGTGATTTGTGACACGCAATAAATATGCTTTTGGTAACGATTTGTTTCATATTTACTTATGTTATTTAGTTTTTATATTATTTATTGCGCGGCGGTCTTTTAAAAATTTCTCGAAGAAAGTAGAGAGCGGAATGTCTTGACACTGGGTCTTTTGTGTCCAGATACTCCGTCCCACTTTTAAACATTTTTAAAGTGTTATTCCACACTTAGGAAAATTGAAAAAGACATTTAAAGAAAACATATAAATTCATAAATCCCGCTGCGTTCAAAACTTTTATACGTTTTCTTTAAATGTCTTTTTCACTCCGTCCTACTTTTTAATTTTAAAATCTGAATGTGATTGCGTGATGAGTTATTTCACTGTATACACTATTACAGTAAGAAAAATGAAATCTATAGAAGTTATATTGTTACATAACGCCTTAACTATCGATCTCTTTTTACCTAAATTATGGGAACCGAGGAGTGTGAACCCTGACATTTACTATTAGCTTATTAGAAAGAAAGGGTATTTCAGAAAACCATTCTTTCATAATAATAAATTTAAATACATTAAATTAACAATATAAATATTAAAACAAAATAATCTGTTTGAAATATAAATACTTTTAAACTAATGCCATAAATACTTTTAAACTAAAGTGTTCAGCTCTGCTACTTAAAAATTCAAAATATCAAATATATTTGTTCAAATAGCTGTAAAACTTTTGCAAGTACTTTTGAATCATCGAATGAACATAAAGCTGCCACTTGCACCGGCTCAGAAGGCATTTCTGCTGAGAAGAGCCGGCCGGAAACTCAACAGTTGCTCTTTTCAAATATAAAAATTTTATTATTCGATACAATGGTAGCTAATCTGTGTTGGACTCGAGTTCGATTAATTCCACGTATTTTTATTTAAAAAACACTACCTATATCTTTTATAGAGTAATAAGCCTTACTTATTAATTATGGTTTTTTACAATGATTTTAAATTTCTTCATTGTTAAAATAAGCTGTGGAATTTTATTACATATGCGTGTACTCAAACCCATAAAAGTTATTAGTGGATTAACCTTAGTGTTAATACAACACTAAATATTCTCTATCTCTTCTTCTATTTCCAGAAGACATATAAAACCAAAATAAATTCAAATTCAAAATATCTCTATTCAAATAGACTTTTGGAAGCACTTTTGAATCGTCAAATGTACATAAAGCTACCACCGACTCGGAAGGCAGTTCTGCTGAGAAGAGCCGGCCAGAAACTCAACAGTTGCTCTTTTCAAATATATAAATTACAATTTTATTATTTGATACAATGCTAGCTAACCGGCATTGGATTTATTCAGATTAGTTCCACGTATTTTTATCCTTTAAATACTCTTCTACAGAGTAATAAGCTTTACTTATTAAAGTATTTTTTACAATGATTTTGAATTTCTCTAGTGGTAAATCTAAAACAAGCTGTGGAATTTTATTATATATGCGTATATAAAAAAAAATTAAACAGCTTCACGTTATATCCCGCACACATTCGGGTAGGCAGAGGGAACCTAGTGTTAAGACACTCCGTTCCCCACTTTCCGCCGAATTCGGAGGCTTGCGTGTTAAGTGGCGGAACTTAACGCCCCGCTTTACCTCGACACCAGAGCGAAGAAAATGGAAATATAATTTCCACTCCTCGAGTGGGAATCGAACCCACAACCAGTCGTTTACAGTCACACTCTTGTGCCACTGGGCCACGACTGGCCACTATGCGTATATAAAGGATTTATTTACATTTTGGGGTGAAATAAATATTAAAAATAATACAAAACTTAGAACATTTCAACATACTTTCAACATCAATAGCACGATGACTTTCCTCGGCTCGCTTTTTACAACCGGAAACGGAAACCGTTCAAGCCTTCAGGAAATGCTAGCGTGTTTGGGGTAACGGTAGTAACACAATTCTAAATGTGTATTTTGAATGGTTATTTTACCTTGTAATTTTACCTTATAGGTATGTATGTATATGTAGGTGGGTAATTGTACAGCATCACTTGTGCTAAATATAGAAATGTATAGTCGATCTGGGTCGAGTTTCAAATGAAAATATGCGTACTTATGTTATTTAAATATATTATTTATCAAAAAAATAACTATATGTTTGAAAACTATTTCAAGCTTTTTTCCATATAGAGGTTCAAAGAAAATCTATGGTTTAAATTCAAGACACTCCGTTTTCCACTCTACGTCTGAAATCGAAATATTTGATACTGATTGGTAAAACTCAATACCTCGCTTTGTTTTGCCAGAGCAGAGGAGAGAAATGACGATAGTTTTAATGTAATCATCTTTCTAATTGAGAACATATCCCACAGCCACTATATAGTTGGAAATAGCATACACCTTAGCCATAATTTTCGTTAAAAAGAAACATAATCTCTCATATTTTTATAGCTCAGGCAGAGAATTTCGACGCAGCTGGTAGTAGAACGCATGGCTCAGCGGTGAGAGCGCCTGGACGATATTCAGGAGGCGCGGGTTAGAATTTCGCTGTGTTCAAAATTTTTATACGGTTTCTAAAATTTATTCTTCAATTTTCCTAAGTGTGGAATAACTTTAAGAATGTGTAAGAGAGAAAAGATATTCCATTCTTCGCTTAAAAAAAAAAAACATTGAATTCACTCGTTACACTATGTTTTGATTCTAGTCGAAAAGTGGAGAACGAAATGTCTTATCACTAAATTCTCTCTGACTAACCTATTACGTAAGAAAAAATTAAAAAACTTAAAAAAATTCATATTTTAATAAGCATATTATTAACCAATATAAAGTCGAAAATGGGCACACGAAAACACTTCCTGATTATAACTTTGTGCCATCGCATTACATCGTTTTATCGCCTCTTGCAAACTCTTTATAGCCTTTTATAGTTTAGTTCTGATTGTTTGCAGCCCTATAACAAGATAACGACAATTTGCTTTGAATTTCTACCGAAATTACTTCGGAAGTTTACTTAATAGCGTATATATTTTTTGTAAGGACCTATAATAGAATGGTTGTTATCAAATACTTAAATATTTGATCGTTTTATAAAATGTTATAAAAAACTTAAATATTCATTTAAATTAAATTAAATTAAATTTGAGTAATTTGTGTGTTGTGTGTGGAGTTGTGGCCAGTCGTGGCGCAGTGGCACAAACGTGTGACTGTAAACGACTGGTTGTGGGTTCGATTCCCACTCGAGGAGAAATATTTAGTATTTCCATTTCCATTCCATCGAACCCACATTCAATCGTATTTATAGGCAGGTCATATGAATGTGCTACAATGGCCTCAACTTTTTAAGCAATATGATATTATTTGCGATTCTTAGTATAGCTATAGTTATTACTATACCCTATAAAAGTGTTTACAAAAATACGGCTAAATAGATTTTTCGGAGACGAAACCTTATATGACTAGACTAGATATCAATCGAGTACTGTAACTTTTATAGGTAATTTATATATATATTTTTTTAGGTTTGATGCTGTTTTCGTATAGTAGGGTATTCAAAGGAACCCAGTGTTAAGACACTCCGTTCTCCACTTTACAACGAAATCGAATCGCTCTGGTGTCGAGGCAAAGCGCGGCGTTAAATTCCGCCACTTAACATGCAATGCCTCCGAATTCGGCGGTGCGTGGGTAACGGAGTGTCTTAGTACTAAATTCCCTCTGCCTACCCTGTTGTGTGCGGGATATAGCGTGAAAAATGTGGAAATCGAACCCACAATCAGCCGCTTACAGTCACACTTCGCGCCTCTGCGTCACGACTGGCCACTTTCATATTTATACTTTAAAAAAATTTACAAATCAACAAAATTAACGTTTGTTTGTAATATAATAATAAAAGCTTTTTACAAATACCAAAGCAACATTTTTTTTACAATTTTCAGTTTATTTTTTACAATTTTTTGTTTATTTTTGCCTTTTGTTTATTTCAACATATCTCTGCAACAACTGGACCGATTTTGGTAAGACTTTCATTAACAGAAAGCTAATTTAATAAGGAGTAGCTTAAACTACTTTCAAATTAACATTTTTAAATCTTTTATTAAATTCCACACGTTCCAAGTGGCGGGTAGTGTTTATATTAAAATAAAAAATTTTTTTTTAGCTTCACGCTGTATCCCGCAAACAGCAGGGTAGGCAGAGGGAATCTAGTGTTAAGACACTCCGTTCCCCACTTTCCGCCGAATTCGGAGGCATTGCGTGTTAAGTGGCGGAACTTAACGCCGTGCTTTACCTCGACACCAGAGCGAAGAAAATGAAAATATTAAATATTTCCACTCCTCGAGTGGGAATCGAACCCACAACCAGTCGTTTACAATCACACGCTTGTGCCACTGCGCCACGACTGGCCACGAAAACGAAAATAAGAATAAGAATATAGCAATAGAAAATCTATTGAAAGCACATTGAACACCTAACTAGGTGACATCGGTTTCCACTTACCTCTTACAGTGGTGATCGATTGATCGGCACAAAGCTTAGAGGTTGTGGAAATTTGAATGTAAGTTAGAGGGGTTATAGCTTGTATGACGTATGAAGATAAGTTGTGGCGCAATTGCTTGCATAAAAGTGATGGTTGCATGTTCGAATCCAGGTTAGGTTAGGTTAGTTTTTGAAGTAGCTAATAGATCCGTTGCCATGGAAACTTGTATGTCACTTTATTCAAAAGTGTATGTCATAAGTATGGTAGTTTGTGTAAATTTTTGTTTTATGATTTTATATTTTTGTTAATGCTATATTATGAACTATATTGGTTTATATCTTTTGCTATCTATATATATATATATATATATATATATATATATATATATATATATATATATATATATATATATATATATATATATATTGGTTTATATCTTTTGCTATCTATATATATAAACTATAATTTGATTGGCAGTCTACACAATTCGGAACCCTTAACGAAACGTATTTTAAAATTTTACTCATTTCTTGATTAAAATAAAGACTCTAGTCAAAAGTCGAAGTCGTCGTCGCAGTCTCCACACATAAAAGGCAAAAACTAAAAAGGTCATATTTGATAAAGAACGAAGAACAGAGTTTGTTCACTACTTAGTGTCTTATCTATCACTTATATATGACAAAAAAAGTGACAGTTGTATATTAGAATCCATGCTTCGTAGGTTAGTATTTACGTTAACGAGTGAAATACGTGTTACCTAAGGAACGTACACTCAGAGTTAAGTGGCGGAACTCAACGCCGTACTTTATTTTAAATACCAAAGCATCATAACGCAAATAATATTAAAGTAATTTATACCCCAGTCGAAATCAAACCCACAACCGTTCACATATATAAACATTGTCCCACTGCGCCACGATAGCCTCAAAAATAAATTAGCCTAAATTCCTCGAGATATGGGTAACTAGGAAATAAACCCACTACATCTTCCCTGTTAAGGACACACAATGGGTACCCTATTCATCAATTAAGGGTGACGGCGACTCTAAATGGCATTTTATTCAAAGGGTTCAACCAAATGACCGGTCAGAAGGGACCGCATGCATATTATATTAATAAGAACTGATGTGCTGGTATGGTGTGGGGGGACGTGTCTCAATGTTTGTGGTTTGGGATTCAAATTTAAAGATTAATTTATATGGGGCCAGTCGTGGCGCAATGGCGTGAACGTGTGACTGTAAACGACTGGTTATGGGTTTGATTTCCACTCGAGGAATTTCCATTTTCTTCGCTATTGTATCGAGGCAAAGCGCAGCGTTAAGTTCTTTAGTAAGTGAGGCGCCACTTAACACGCAAGCTTTCGAATTTGGCGGAAAGTGGGGAACGAACTGTCTTAACACTAGGTTCCCTTTACCTACCCTGCTGTGTGCGGAATACAGTGTGAAGCTAGAAAAAAAAGATTAATTTTCAATATTTAGTAGTGTATTTTTATACTAAAAATCTATGAGCTAATATATGAAGGATAACCTGTTCACCGTAAATAATACTGACGAATGAATATCAAATAAAAAATGACATAGTTATACATAGTATATAGAAATTTATAATCGTAAGATTATCATTTATTTTAATGACATATAAATGTTACTAAAAAAATGATAGTGTTATGGTTTGAAAAATACTTTAGTATAAAAAGATACATACTTACAATAAATAGACTTCTCTTGTCAAACAATTATTCGTAGAAATAATCTTTGAAAATTTGTATCTAGCAGAGTTTTGAAAAAAAATATCTATAGAGATGTTATCAACATAAATAAGTTTTAATAATCGTATATGATTTTTTAAACAGCTGGTAGTTGAACGCAAGGCTTGACGAGCACAGCGCTAGGATGGTCTCCAATAGGTGTGGATTTGAATTACGCTACGTTCAAATGTTTATACGTTTTCTAAGCTTGTTTAGCAAGTGTACGAATAGCACTAAAATATATTTTTAAAAAACGTTTAAAAGATTTGAAGGCATCAGGATTCTAATCGCGCCTCTTAAAAACGGTCTAAGCTTCTAAAAATGTCTTTTTCAATTTCTTAAGTATATGAACAGCATTTTAAAATAATATAATCAGAACGTTGGTAAGACAACGTGAGTTTTATACATCAACAGTAGTACTAGAAGAAGTACTACTAGTTATTACTAGTACATAAAAAAAATACTAAAATTACTATAGAGTTAGTTAGTCTTTCTATAGCCTATACATACATAATTATAAGTTGACTCTACCATATCTCTATACTCTTAATATAAAACGAAGCGCGCATTTAGCATCTCCGTCACGCGTAATTGATGGATTTACTCGGGTCGGGTTGGTCGGCTGACTTTCATCGTTGTAGGTCTCGTTTTAATACAAGAATTATATGTTATTTTTGCTTATTTCGATGTTATTTTTGGATAAGTGTACGTAATATCTACTGGATTTTAATTTTACAATCATTTTAGACGTAGGTATTACAACTAGAGTGAAAAAGAAATTGTTGTAACAAATGTGAGAAATTAATTAATTACTATTGTATATATTGAGTCATCGTATGTAGTTAACAGCTTAAAATTTGATAAACCATTAGTAGTTTCACGCTTTTTCCCACGTGTAAGATACTCAGAATCTAGTGTCAAGACACTCCGTTAGTAACTTATGTTGATGTAAGTTAATGGTTAAGTAAACAAATACTCTTTTTTAGCTTCACGCTGTATCCCGCACACAGTGGAGTAGGCAGAGGGAAGCTAATGTTAAGACACTCCGTTCTTCACTTTCCTCCGAATTCGGAGGCATTGCGTGTTAAGTGGCAAAACTTAACGCCGCGCTTTACCTCTGATACCAGAGCGAAGGAAATAGAAATATTAAATATTTCCACTCCTCGAGTGGTAATCGAACCCACAACCAGTTTACAGTCACACGTCCGTGCCACTGCGCCTCGACTGGCCACAAAACAAAATTTATACGTGCTATTTGCTATATTAAAAAAACACCTCTACTATGTTAAGGTCCAACAAATATGTGAATAATATCACCTTATTATTCACATATTTGTTGAACTGCTTCTAACGGTGGTCGTAAGTTCGATTCATACTCATAAAGATAATTAATATATCATTCTCATTTCTCTTGCTTGCTTGGCATTAAGTTCCACCGCCAAACACGCAATGTCTCAATTTCAATCAAGAACTGTTTTGACACTAAAACCTCTCTTACTACTCTCCTATACTCTACTATGTGGCCAGTCGTGGCCCAGTGGCACAAGCGTGTGACTGTAAACGACTGGGTGTGGGTTCGATTCCCACTCGAAGAGTGAAAATATTTAATATTTCCATTTTCTTCGCTCTGGTGTCGAGGTAAAGCGCGGTGTTAATTTCCGCCACTTAACATGCAATACCTCCGAATTTGGCGGAAAGTGGGGAACGGAGTATCTTAATACTAGGTTCCCTCTGCCTACCCTGCTGTGTGCGGATACAGCGTGAAGCTGAAAAAAAAAAACTACTCTCCTATGCGAAAAAAGTGTAAAGCTATTTTTTTTTATTAAAAAAGTACATACTATTTAAAACTGAACTCAAGCACGAAGGCAAAGTGAGGAAACAGAAAAAACTCACTTCCAACATGAGAAAGTTTAAATTGAAACAAATCTAGTTAGGGACGTTACTTATACCCCGCGCCCCGTGCCGGGCTAATTTGTGCTATAATTGAATTGCCCACTCGCTTTGCTTTGTGTTTCGTTTTGGGACGATTAAGTCGCTTTTTGTGACATTATTGTGGTGAATAGTTAGACGTGTGGAGTCAAAGTCCTTAAAGTCATTTAGAAAACGTATAAAAATTTGAACGCAGCGGGATTCAAACCCGCGCCTCCTGAATACCATCCAGGCGCTTTCACCACTGAGCCATGCGTTCTACTACCAGTTGCGTCGAAATTCTTATACGCTTTATTACAACTTATTTTTGTACCTAGATACAGAGATCTGTAGAGAGATTCGAATCCGGTGGCGATCAAATTTTTATACGTTTTCTAAATGTCTTTTTCAATTTTCCTAAGTAATAACACTTTAAAAATGTTTAATAGTCTTTAAAAGTATTTATATCAAAATAATTATAATCGTTCTCCAGATATAATAATAACGTACGGCGTTTACTTCCGCCACTCAACACGCTATTAAATGTAAGCGGCAAGAAGAGAGTGTAGTGATGCTAGGTTTTATGGTAAATAAATAATTTAAATATGATCGTTAATCTAAGTAAGGATCAAACTCACAGCAAACTGTTTATAATCATAGGTTTCCTTCCTGCTTCTCAAAGTACTGAATATGAAATATGACGTATTAAGATATTTATTCGGGGCCAGTCGTGGCTCAGTGGCACAAGCGTGTGACTGTAAACGACTGGTTGTGGGTTCGATTCCCGCTCGAGGAGTGGTAATATTTATTATTTCCATTTTCTTCACTCTGGTGTTGAGGCAAAGCGCGGCGGTAAGTTCCGCCACTTAACACGCAATGCCTCTGAATTCGGCGGAAAGTGGAGAACGGAGTGTCTTAACACTAGGTTCCCTCTGCCTACCTTGCTGTGTACGGGATATAGAGTGAAGCTAAAAAAAAGAAAGATATTTATATTATATATGCACTTCACGTTCTTTCCTATACAGCACAAAGAAAGTTACGACACCTTTCTCCACCTTTTTTTCTGAAATTAAGATATTGTGTGTTGAATAGCGGCAAAGCGGAAAAATGAATATAATTTAATCTTCATTTTTGGACGCTTCTAAGAGCGAATTCGAATGCCATTGCGTTAAAAAAAAAATTAAACGTTTTCTTAAATATTTCTCAATTCTCTAAGTGTCTGAATAACAATTTAATTCATTCCCTCAAGTGGACACAAAAGTATAGTACCTAATAAATCATTTTCTTTTCAGGTACGTGGTTTTCCTATACCAGTTCAAAAGCCAGACTGTAAGTAATGCTAATACGTTTATTTCCAGTACGTGATTAACGATACAGTACCAACTTATAATTATCATCAATCATGTAGAAATTAAATTTATTATATTTTTTTTAAGTATAAAAAGAGTTATAAAGTCATAGAAAAATTATGAGCTGAATGTAATCACATTTAGTTGCCCGTTCGATTCTCGCTTAGTTAAAATATCTTAATTGAAAAAAAAATGTTTCCCTACTGAACAAAACACATGATTGATTAGAATGCTTTCTAATGGGAATTAAGCCCACAGATACTAGTAATATATAGCGGAAGTTAAAAAAGGTGGATGTACATAAATAAATTACAGAATTGCTTACACTAGTAATCGCTAATACTATTGTTCGCTGTCTTACTGCACTACGATACGATTTTTTATTTCATTAAAAAAATTGATCCTTATTATTAGGTAGTTAGATATTAGAGAGGTGAACCTTATAAGTGTTTTAAAAATACGTGACGTGTATTAAAATATATTTTATTATTATATAAAAAAACTAAACGTTTTTTCGCATAACCGGGGGGTCAGAAATAAACTTTGTTTTAAGACAGTCCGCCTGAAATCAAGAATCAAAAAGATTCTGTGTTGAGCGGCATTGGGGACCAAAAAAATATGAATAAAATCATTCCACCGAATGGTAATCGAACCCACAACTATCGCATTTACAGTCAGAAGCTATCCCTCTACGCCACACGACCTCTACATTATAATACACAATATTATAACACACACCAGTTATAACTCCTATATTTATTTAACATAATTTCCCCATATTTGATGCCACGTCTGCATACACCGCTGGGTACATTTGCTGGTGTGAAATTATCATAACTGAAATAATTTTATTTCTCCACTCACGATAACAAAAACACATAATTCATTAGCATATTTCCGAATGGGAATCGAACCCAGAACCAATCCCTATTGGAGTCAGCACTACGACAGGTATTATGTGGGAAAATATTTTATTTTTATATAAAAAAAACTGCCTATTCTTTTTCCGCAAAGCGTAAATGCTTGACTAAAAAGAACCACTAGGTTCTTCCTGATCTGCACAGTCAATGTCTGATAAGACATTACGTGGTCCATGCATGTCTCAGACATTGCGTGTTGATTGGCGGAACTTAACGCCCCTTATATTGTCAAAAGAGCGGAAGAATGTAAACAATATAAATATATTTTTTTCTTTTTCTATTTTCAAATACTACAGATTTTTGAGTTCTATGTACTTTTATGCTTATTTATTTTTCTGTTTATATATTTTTTTTAATTTATTTCAACAAATGAGAACACTTGGTGAAATAAAATAATCTCCCCTAGTGGGAATTGAACCTACAACCATCGCGTTTAAAATCAGTCACTATACCTCTCTACCACGTCGGCCTGTATATCATTATACACAATATTATAAAACATACCAGCACACCAGCTATAACTCCTATATTTATTTAACATAATGCTCCCATATTTGACGCCGCGTCTGCATACACCGCTGGGTACATTTGCTCTGAAAACAGCGACTAAACGAGCCAACTTGTCAGTTGGCTTTGACTTGCCAACTTACACGTAGCGTTGTAATAGCGCTCACTATTCTATCATGGAAACATACGGTTTCAAATTGCAGGAGTTGACGTCGCGTTTCTTATGTCTTATAGTTGTATGTTGGTATTATCATTGTGTATGTTTTTATTACCCGCGACGGAACGGCGACTGTATATGTGTTTGGGGTGAGAGGTTGTTTGTTTGTTTGTTTGTTTGTTTGTTTGTTTGTTTGTTTGTTTGTTTGTTTGTTTGTTTGTTTGTTTGTTTGTTTGTTTGTTTGTTTGTTTGTTTGTTTGTTTGTTTGTTTGTTTGTTTGTTTGTTTGTTTGTTTGTTTGTTTGTTTGTTTGTTTGTGTGTTTGTGCAAATTACTATGTCAATTATTTCCAAAACTATAAGTCCGATTTTGATACGGTTTTCTATGATAGGTTAAGGTTCAATTGGCGTATATTCCTATGTATGTCTTATTGCCTTAACTCACCAGGGGGCGCTGCAGTAAGCATTTTACGTGAAAACGAATGTTTTCAATTATCTCAAAAAAAATAGTCTGATTTCAATAGATTTTCAGTGGTAGATTCAGGTTTAATTGGTGGATGTTCTTAGATATGTTTTATCGTGTCAAGCCACCAGGGGGCGCTGCAGTAAGCATTTGTTTGTACTTTTTTTGTATTTATTTGTCTAAAACCGAAACTACTTCTCCGATTAAAAAGAGTTTTCACAAAAAGATTTATCTTTGCTTGGTGCATATTTTAAGATTTTTCTTTTTTTGTTACGGGGAAAACTCACCAGGGGGCGCTGCACTAAACATTTGTTTATGCAGAGCAAAAACTACTAGTCCAATTTAGATGAAACTTTCAAGGATGGGTTCAGGCTTAATTGGTGCGTCTTTCCATATATGTGTTATGGTGACCACTCATCAGGGGGCGCTGTAATAAGCATTTGTTTGAGTTTTTTTGTGTAAAACCAAAATTTTTCTTATATTTATTTGTCTAAAACCGAAATTACTTATCCGATTGGCTAGAGTTTTCAGAACTAGATTAAACTTTACTTCGTACATATTTTAAAATTTTTGTTTTTACGTTACGGTGAAAATTCACCAGGGGGCGCTGCAGTAAACATTTGTTTCTGTAGAGTAAAAACTACTAGTCCGATTTAGATGAAACTTTCAACGATAGGTTCAGGTTTAATTGGTGCATCTTTTCATATATGAGTTACGGTGATCACTCACCAGGGGGCGCTACAGTAAGTACATTTGTTTGTGCAAAACTAAAACTACGAGTCCGATTTGAATGCAGTTTTCAATGATAGATTTAAGTTTACTTAGTGCATATTTTCATATATGTGTCATGTATGTTTACTTAGTGCATATTTTCAAGTATGTGTCAACTCTCTAGGGGGCGCTGCAGTAAGTAGCTGCTTCCATTTTTTGTGTATAACAAAAACGACTAGTACGATTGGAAAGAGTTTTCAGTATTAGATTCCGCTTTGTTTAGTACATGTTTTTAAATTTATATTACGGTGACAAGTCACCAGGGGGCGCTGCAGTAAAATATTGTTTGTGCAAAGATAAAATGACGAATTTGATTTGGATGCAGTTTCAATGATAAGCTCAAGTTTAATTAGTGCATGTTCTTGGATATGTTTTATCGTATTAACTCACCAGAGGGCGCTGCAGTAATTTGTTTGTAATATTTAATGCAAAACCACAACTACTAGTCCGATTGGGCAGAGTTTTTAGTATTAGAGTTACCTTTACTTGTTGTAAGTTTTTAGGTTTTTTTTCACGTCAAGAACTCACCAGGGGGCGCTGCATTAACCATTTAATTATGGAAAGCTACAAGTCCGATTTGGATGCAGTTATCAAAGATAGGATCAGGCTTAATTAGCGCTTGTTCTCGTATATGTGTCATGGTGACACCTCACCAGGGGGCGCTGCAGTAAGCATTTGCTTGTATTTTTTGTGTGAAACCTATTTAGATGCGGTTTTCTGTGATAGGTTCTGGTTTGATTGCTGCGTGTTTTTATATGCCATATCACGAACTACCACGGGGCGCTCCAGTATATTTCAGTTTGTTCAAAATCAAAACTACTAGTGGGTTTTGTGATTTTCACTGATTTGGTTAGACTTAAGTTTCGTGAAAATGTTACGGTGACAATCTCCCAGGCGCTGCAATAAGCATTTGATAACCAGAAAGCATTGGGTTTATAATTTTTTTGGGTTTGCATGAACATTAATATAAAGTATTTCGATATTATGTAATAATATATAATGTGTAACTATTATTCACTTTAAAAAGTTTAAAATAAAAAGCAAAATTAAAAATTTTGAAAAAACCCACGACGGTTTAATTGTAATTGTAAAAGGATAAAATAACTATAAATCCCCCGCCTAAAGGAATATATGTAACGAGATGATAGGGACGACTTCGTCGGGGGCTGCCAGTTGCAACCTCTATTTTAAATATAGTAGCTAACAGTATAGATTTCGTTTTAAAGTTTTTAAAATACCAGTTATCAAAACTGTAAATTCATATTAATATTTAATTTTTTTGCCAAACCTGTTTTAACAGCAAGAAAACCTATAAGAAGGTTTGTGCAAACTTAAAATAATTGCAGCCCCCGACGAAGCCGTCCCTATCATCTCGTTACATATATTCCTTTAGGCGGGGGATTTATAGTTATTTTATCCTTTTACAATTACAATTAAACCGTCGTGGGTTTTTTCAAAATTTTTAATTTTGCTTTTTATTACATTTTTTAGGTCATCGTGGTTTAGTGGGATATCTTCTGTAAATAAAATTGGTTATGGGTTTGATTTCCGTTAGTGGGAATGACTGTATTCAAATTTAAAAGTTAACGTCATGTTTCTTATGTCTTGTATTTTTTTTTTATGGAATAAAGGAGGCAAACGAGCTGAAGGCCCACCTGTTGTTATGTGGTTACCTTCGCCCATAGACATCCACAACATTAGAGTTGTGGATGCGTTGCCAGCCCTAGGAATGTAGGACAGAAGGAGGGAGGAAGGATGGGAATGGTGGGAATAGGGAGAGCTGGCTTACATGCCATCGAACCGGAACACATCATAAGATATTTGGCGGTTCGTCTTTGACATGATAGTGGTCGCGAGCCAGTCGGAGAACGAATCTCCTACCACCAAACTACTGGGTTACCCGCCTTTTACGGGACGCTACCCAGCGGCGGGGGGGAATTGTATTCTTAACCCGTCCCCCCACGGGATGAAATATTGTATTGTGTAGTGGGACAGTGTCAATTGTAAATGTCACTGGTTGTAGGTTAGTTTCATATTAGGGGGAATAATATGCCTCTGTTCTCAAACCATAGGCAACGTTCGGTGTAATCAGGCAGAAATTAGTGTCAAGACCATTGTTTTCTATTTTCCATTCGCAACATCAACATGGCGTGTTCAATGGTGGAACTCAACGACGTATGGAAATAAAAATAATTTAAATATAATCTTCCCCCTAATTGAACCTATATCCGGACGTCTTTACAACCCGACGTTGTCCCACTGAGTCAAGATGGCCTCATAGTTTAATACTATATCAATTATAGTTTAAAAACCATCATATGCATCCTACACGTTATTCACATCCATGTGTTTCAAATTTTGGCATAAGAATATTGGTGTCTGTTGCCGAAACAACTCTTAACAAAATCAAAAGTTTTAAATTATGCAGTTTGTTGGTTGTGGTACAAATAAATTAAAATTTAACTCGCTATCTTGCAATTATGTTGATTAAATATTAAAACAACGTCCTAGGTGTCTTGTTATGTACTTGTAAGGTAAGCAGGAGGTTTTGGGTTCAACTCCGTTAGGGGGGGTGGGTGAATAAATTTGTTATAGGAAAATCTCTGACCTTTTAACGTTATTTGTATAAAACATTATTAGAAAACATATAAAAATTTAAACTCAGCGGGATTCGAATCCGCCCTTCTTGGAAACCGTTAAGCGCTCTCATCGCTAAGCCGTGCAATGCGTTCATGTTGAATTGGGTTCGAATCTCGTCACGTTCAACATTTTATATGTTTTCTAAAAATGTCTTTTTCAATTTCTTAAGTGTGTGAATAACAGTTTAAAATTGTTAAAGGTTATTTGTATTGTTATAGCTTTACACCTTTTTCCGTTTCCGGAACTCAACGCAGCGTTTTTGTCTTACCAAAGTGGAGAAGGAATACTAACATAAATAAAATAATTACTTCAAGTTAAGATTGAACACAACATGATTAAAATAAGACGCTTTTTATTACTCAATTTGCCAGAATGACCAAAAATTACTTTTTAACATCTTAAATACTTAGGTATTTGAAAAATATAAATTTTGGACGTGGCGAGATTCAAATCCATACATGTTATTCGCCTTCTATTCGCTTTAACCGCTAAGCGATTGTAGTTACGTCAAAAAGCAGTTGGGAGGGTAAGTTGCTTCCCGCTGCATTCAAAATTTTATACGTTTTTATAAAAATGTTTATATGTTTCATAAATTATAATAAATATCGTTATTATGTTAAAACCATATGTTAATACCAATTTTAAAAACAGTTAAAAAAAGCGGAACGTTTTTTTCCCAAGTAACAGTTTAGTTAGAACTTAGTGTCAAATTACTTCGCTCTCCACTTTCCATCCAAATTCGAGGCACTACATATTGAGTGGCAAAACTCAACGTGACTGTTTGTCTTGACACTAGAGCAGATAAAAGAAAGTAATATAAAAATAATGATAACCCAAATAGAAGTAGAAGCCACAACCAATCGTGTTTACAATGAGACCACTGCGCCACGATGGTCTCAATACTTTAGCTTCATGCTGTACTCGTATCCTGCACACAGCAGGGTACCCGCGAAATTTGGAGGCATTGCGTGTTAAATGGCGGAACTTAACGCCACGCTTTGCCTCGACACCAGAGCGAAGAAAATGGAAATATAAAATATTTCTAATCCTTGAGTGGGAATCGAACCTACAACCAGTCGTTTACTTAGTCACACGCTTGCGCCACTGCGCCACGACTGGCCCCTCAATACTTTAAAAAATGTCAAAATATTATTATACACATCAAAAGTCTACTAAATGTCTACTAGTTTGTATAATTCCACACATTATACGTCATAGTAAGTAAAGTAGCGAACAATGCTAATTATACACGTGTCGATGTTCAGCGGAAACCATTAAAAGTTAAGTAGCATAAGCTCTGTTACTTAATTAGTTCTAGGCGACGTTGTTCCGCATACTCGTACTACATTTAATCAACGTTTTGAAATGCTTTCATTTTACTTCATGGAATATTCTTTTTATTTTAAAAATATTTGTTTTAAAAATTTTATTTTTCTTGTCTGGTAAACAAGATATGGAGCGGCGTTAAGTTCCGCCTCTCAATACGCAATATTGGAATTTCGAGTGGATAGTACCGAACAAAATGTCTAGGAACTAGGTTATTTTTGGCTAACCTGCTATTCGAGAATAAGCGTGACACTGAATTGAATGAAAGATTAAGTAAGTATTATATGATATTATATTATATTTTTATGTGCTCAGTCGTGGCCCAGTGGCACAAGCGTGTGACTGTAAACGACTGGTTGTGGGTTCGATTCCCACTCGAGGAGTGAAAATATTTAATATATTCGTTTTCTTCGCTCTGGTGTCGAGGTAAAGCGCGGCGTTAAGTTCCGCCACTTAACACGCAATGCCTCCGAATTCGGCGGAAAGTGGGGAACGGAGTATCTTAATACTAGGTTCCCTCTGCCTACCCTGCTGTGCGCGGGATACAGCGTGAAGCTAAAAAAAAAAAAACTATTTCGTTTCCGTTACAAATTCTATAAATTAATAAATTATCCATATTCTTTTCTGTAGACAGTGAGCATTTTAGTAATTTGTCAATAGGTTTTTTATTTTGCGCCCATTTAATGGGTAGGTACAAAAAATATTTTCACGCTTTTTCCCGCTTAGGAATATCCCCCGAATAGTCAAGAAGAATTTAATTCTAGAAGACACTCCGTTCTCCACTTTTCACCAAAAATCTACACATATATAAATATAGATTTATGTAGTAGCTTAAAGCCAAAGGTTACAATTAAATGAATTCCCTATAAGAACTTAAAGTAACACAATACACCGTCTCGCAAAATGAGCAAACTTAATTCCTCTTCTACAATTCTTTCCAATATTTGAATATTTTTTAAGCATTTTTAATCTATCTCCAAGTCGAAACTCGAAAAGATTCCCGTCGAGTATCACTTGAATGTTCTCAAAAGTTCCTACCGAAAGCTCGTTATGTAGAGACAGCGCTAGTCAATGCTATATATTTGAGCTTTTTACTTACGATTTAAGGCTTTTTTCCTTGTTTATATGATTTGATTTTGTTAAATTTATCTTATGAGGTGTTGTAGCGTAGTCGAATAGCATATTGTAAACATGATGGTTGTGGGTTCAATTCCCACTTGGAGAAACGACATTTGGTAAACAAGACAAAGCGCGACGATGACTTTTATCATTGAAAACGTAATTTCTTCTGGTTTTCAATGTCAATCTCGTTTAAAAGTTATTCTAAATTTCGTGGTATGTGCAGAAATGTTATTAACTTTAAGCTTCACACCTTTATCCACATAACAAGGTAGATAAAGAGAAACTACTAGAATGTTGTTTGTTCTCTGCTTCCGCCCAAATTCATGACATTGGGTATTGATAAGTTGAATTCATCGACACATTTTAAAATAAGAAAAAAACCTGTACTATATAAAGCTAACTTTTTAAACATTATTAATTAATTATTAACATAATTATCAATTGAATAAATAAAATAAATAACTAAAATAGGCTTTATTCTCTGACCAATATTTTCTTACACACTAAATCACTTATTAATAATTTAAAGTACATTTAAGACTGAAAATATTATGAGTAGTTGAGTACACATACAACATTTTATGTATCTACTATTACTACTAATTGAATTAACAAATAATCTGTAAACGACTGGTTGTGGGTTCGATTCCCACTCGAGTGGAAATTATATTTCCATTTTCTTCGCTCTGGTGTCGAGGTAAAGCGCGGCGTTAAGTTCCGCCACTTAACACGCAAGCCTCCGTATTCGGCGGAAAGTGGGGAACGGAGTATCTTAATACTAGGTTCCCTCTGCCTACCCTGCTGTGTGCGGGATACAGCGTGAAGCTAAAAAAAAAATTAAATTAAAACAAAATAAATACTTTCTTACCACCCGATGGGAATAAAGCGTGAAGCTAAAAAAAAATTAAATTAATACCTAGTTAATACTAAAATATAGCACATACAACCTATAGCTTCCAATGTAGCAGCATACCACTAAAATCTCTATGTGCTCAGTCTTCTTTCGCACTTTAATTAAGTTCCGACGGATACGTCGATGGATGGCGGATGGGAGCTTTCGTGATAGCTGAGTGTTAGATAAATTTACTCCCATTTAAACAGTTTAATATACTGTAGTGTAGTTGTATGTAGTATAGTTGTATGGAAGAGCTGATGAAGTGCTATTGAATTTTTATATAAATATGTGGAAACTAGGTTTTTTAGGTACAATAAATTAATTTTGAATATATGTAAATGTTTCAATTGAATTTGATTGTAATATATTATAAAATTAAATTTGAACCCGTTAAATTTTTTATACCAATGAAGCACTGTAGTCAACTTCATTTAATTATTCATTTATTTATTCAGCTTCACTTTTTATTCCGAGCGGAGTAGTCAGAGAGAACCCAGTGCGTCAAGCCCTATGGGATGTACATGACCATCATGATTTTTATGCTTATTTTCTTTATTTATTTGCTTTATTAGAGGTTATCGTGGTGCAGTAGGAAAGTTTCTGACTGACAAAGTAATGGTTGTAGGTTCGATTCTCACTCGGTGCAATCGGTGCATGTTTAGTTACTTTCATTTCTTTACTCTAGTTAAAAAAAATAAAGCACGAACAAGTGAGTGTCATCACTAGACTATTACTAACTGGCCTGTTAAGCGGGAAAAGCGTGAAACTGAAAAATAATACATTATTCTTTTGTTTTTATATTCTACTATTACATATTATCTCCATTGTAAAAACTGGCTGCACTGTTAACATATATATGTATTCATCTACATGTGCATACATATATATATATATATATATATATATATATATATATATATATATATATATATATATATATATATATATATATATATATATATATATATATATATATATATATGTATTCATCTACATGTGCATACATCATCGTCGTGTGAACTTACATCATAACTTAAAACATGACAAATTCCTAGTATATATTTGATAAATTTGTTTATATTTCGAAAATATTCATATGAATATGTCTTGCAAATACAATAACAGAACGATACATCTACAAAGGTAGAGTCAGTTGTGGCGAAACATGACGCACAAAGGCTCTTTGTACAGCTTTCACTGTGGCGATAAAACTTTTGTATATATTTTGAAGTTGAAATTTCAAATTTAATTTCATATTAATTGGGGAAGTGTGATTTAGTTAATTTACTGAACTCTACGAATGGAACTACGATCTAATAATGTGTAGATGTGTGTCTCATGTTTAATTTGTTTGTTTAAAATATAAATATAAACAAACGTAGTGGATAATAATCGGTGAAAATCTAGCTTCAAGACACTCTGTCCTCTTCATTCCACCTTAAAGGAAGACATTTCGGATGTTGAGTGGTAAAACTCAACGCCACGCTTTGTCCAGGTACCAAAACGAGATAATGAAAATTTAAATATAAGTATTTCACCGAGTGGGAATCGTATATATTAGTAACTAGCGACCCGCTCGCAGTTCCATTATATTGCAACCCTCGAGAGTGGATTTTTGAAAAATAACGTAACCTATGTTCGGCCTTGGATCAACTATATTTTGCCAAAATTCATTACAATCGGTCAAGCGGTGTAGATTTTTCATATAATAAATTTAAATAACGCATCGGTAGATTAGCCGTGAAAGCGTGCGAACAAACAAGCAGACATACGCATTTATAATATAATTATGGATTAAATAAGATTATTAAGGCAGAATAGCCGTCATAGTAACGCAGTAAATAAAAAACGCTAATATAATATATTATATATATCGGAATCAATGATGAAGATGACGGTGAAACGAAGCTCAGCACGCCCCAGAGCGATGGCCACACCGCGGCGAGTATGTCAACACTCAAAGGAGTTCAAATTGCGATGAAGGCTGGCCGAATTAAAGAAGATAACGTTTTCCCACGCTTGGAAATCGAAGTGTCAATTACTTTTTGTCACGACTTTTCGTATAAAAACACATTCTTTTGGTTCTTGTCCTGTGAGATTCCATAGTTGACGATTGTAAACGATACTAGCAAATAAAAAGGAAGATAATTGTGCCCGCTATTGTTTTACTCGATAACCCAACGTTCACGCCCGTGAGATATTCATCATTCATTCAAATAAAATAAAGCTTCTCCGACATATATAATGTATTGTGGGCTTAAGCTCTGGTTACGAAAACATATTTTTGTATAATAAGTGTTTTCTCTTTTTATATATAAAATTAAAACAAATTAAATTATACACAGACATAATTTTTAATGATGTATTGAATAAAGCCAAAATATTTTAAATAAAAAATACCACTACGACTAATTAGATGACATAAAAGGTAGGGCTATAATTTCACAATTTTCTACGCTCATTTCATGTTTTTCAGAATTTTCTGTTTAATTTATTATTTTTCACGCCCATAAAGAAACCGTTAAACAAAAAGTAAAGAAAATATATGTATGTTTTTTTTAACTTTACGCTGTATCCCGCACACAGCAGGGTAGGCAGAGGGAACCTAGTGTTAAGACACTCCGTTCCCCATTTTCCGCCAAATTCGAAGGCATTGCGTGTTAAGTGGCGAAACTTAACGCCGCGCTTTGCCTCGTTACCAGAGCGAAGAAAATGGAAATATTAATTTCCACTCCTCGAGTGGGAATCTAACCCACAACCAGTCGTTTACAGTCACAGATTGTGCCACTGTGCCGCGACTGGCCCCTACATATATGTATATAGTAATAATATTCGTAGAACATCATAACTTAATAGCTTTGCCAATTAAGTGTAGTCAGAAATACCTTACTCCACTTCGTTTGCCCTTTAAATACTTAGACGTATAGTCTCAAAGGGGTGTAAGCTCTCACTGCCCCTTCAAAATGTTTGCTATTCATATCTCTTGCAGTGTACTGAATTAGCATAACGCATCTGTTTTACTTGCTGGCAGTAGAGAAGTTAAAATTTAGTAGGTTTATTTTATTAATTTTACGTTGTTTTAAAAATTGATTGCTTATTTTTTAGTAGAGAATAAAGCAACAAGGTTTCTCTATATTGTACGATATTGAAAATGGCTTTAAAGTGAATTATATTTTGTCTAAAAAGTGAAAAGTAAATAAGAATTGCAACGAAGAAAATGTCGAGGATGAACATCGATCGAAAACATTTTAGCTCCATATCTTTTCCCGTTTAAGTAATAGTATCTGCTTATAAATATTATCAAGCACCTATATATAATTAATAATATATTTTTATAAATTATTTAAAAATTACTTTATCATTTTTATAGACCAATGTAGTAAATGGTTATGAAAGTTACAATAAATGAAGGATTTTATAAATGGAAATGTAACAGATAGCTTATTTAGAAGACAGTATAAAGATATATTAAGAAAGAATTAGAAAATTAACAGGAGAATTAGTTTAAGACATTTCGTCATTTCGTTTCGTCGAGTGATAGAATAATAATTGCGTTTGGCACCAATGTGGAAAACTGAAAATGATCGGAAACCGAACCCACAACTAATCACATAAAATCAGACTTTATCCCATTTTTAACACGCAAATATTTCTTATTTAATATGATATTTTAAGCTTTCGATATGTCCATTTCATAGGAATTTCACAGGAATAAATTTAATTTATCTGCACTAAGGCTTGCATTTGTTTTACATTCCGTACTCTACACTCTAAACTCTACATAACATATAGCGTTGGACGTCTGCGGTTAGAAAACGTGGAAAACTCTTAGATTCACATGGAAATGCTATTCAGACAGGATTTGCATATTGTATTAGGGTTGCCGATTGGATGAATCGGTACTTAATGGTGCAATTTTAAAGAAATCTCTGTGAAAATGCATCTCTTTTAGTAAATTTACATAGATTTTTGTACATATTTTAATTTTTTTGTGTTATAATTTTGTTAGTAAATTTAAAATACATTTTTTCTTAGCATTTTGATCAAAAGGGCGTGTATGAAGAGGTTGATGACAGTGGACCAGGCGAAATAAATATGCAGGGACCGTAGCGTTTGGCGCTCCGTTCTCTCTGACTACCCTATAAGGCACACAGCGTGATAGCTTCAAAAAAAATTCTGTAACTTATACAAATAATTAATAGCTAAATGTGAGCTAACTAGCATATACATAATTATATAAGGTATTTGATGAGTATATTTTAGTTGCTATTGCAATTTCCACCAAGATATGCTGATACACATTGGGATCTTATGACGTTCAAATTTAAAAATGGAATTTTTTATAGTGTCTACTTATTTAAAGTGAACAATTTTTTTTTTTAGCTTCACGCTGTATTCCGCACACAGCAGGGTAGGCAGAGGGAACTTAGAGAGTCAAGACACTCCGTTCCCCATGCACCGCCGATTTCGGAGGCATTGCGTGTTAAGAGGCGGAACTTAATGCCGCGCTTTTGCCTCAGCACCAGAGCAAAGAAAATGGAAATATTAAATATTTCCACCCCTCGTGTGGGAATCGAACCCACAACCAGTCGCTTTACAGTCACACTTTATGCCACTGCGCCACAACTGGCCCCAAATAGTTTATATATTAAATTACAACTATAATGACAAATTTAAATTAAATTAGCTTTATCCGACCTCTCTCTAATACAAAAGAAATGTGCAAAAAGCACAATTTTTTGAAAATGATTTGAATATTTTAGATTTGAATTCATTAAATTAATTAAAATCTATAAAAAGCTATATAATTTTTTACTTATTTATAATTAGTAATTCATGAAGCTCTTTAGTAGTGGATAGCTATAGATCGAACCATAGAAATAAAAAAAAACAGAAACCAAGCAAGGTGTTTATCATATTCATATTTTAAATTTACTAATTTGTATACCATGTGTGGCCAGTCGTGGCCCAGTGGCACAAGCGTGTGACTGTAAACGACTGGTTGTGGGTTCGATTCCCACTCGAGGAGTGGAAATATTTAATATTTCCATTTTCTTCGCTCTGGTGTCGAGGTAAAGCGCGGCGTTAAGTTCCGCCACTTAACACACAATGCCTCCGAATTCGGCGGAAAGTGGGGAACGGAGTATCTTAACACTAGGTTCCCTCTGCCTACCCTGCTGTGTGCGGGATACAGCGTGAAGTTAAAAAAAAAAAAGAAATTGTATACAGCCCTGTACTTAATATACATATGATATTTATACACAGTTATAATCGTGTACTCCCAGTAGACAAAACGACTTCGGGGACGACTATTTATTCTAGAATTTAGACAAATGTTACAATTTAGCATGTTTCAGTACTAACTGCATAGTGTTATGTATTTTAATGGAAATCACTTTAAAGCTTATGTGTGATGTGATATTTCTTGTAGTATATTTTTTATGTATCATTTTTCGTAATATAAATAATTAGAAGTCATTGTGGCACAGTATGATGTATGTTTATAAATAAGATTGTTGTAGGTTCGATTACGATTTGCGGAAATATTTATAGTTAATTTATTTTCATTTCTCCACTCTAATAATATAGAACACGGCATTGGATTCCGCCACTTGACAATAGAGTATTATTTCCTACCTATTAGGTTAAATGCTGCTTATTAAAAATGTCTCTAAGATATTAGAGCATGTTAGGACATTAGGTTTTCTTTGTCTTAATATTTTTTTTTATGGAATGAAGGAGGCAAACGAGCTGAAGGCCCAACTGGTGTTAAGTGGTTACCTTCGCCCATAAACAACCACAACATTCAAGTTATGGATGAGTTGCCAGTCTTGGGAATGTAGGACAGAAGGAGGGAGGAAGGATGGGAATGGTGGGAATAGGGAGAGCTGGCTTACATGCCATCGAACCGGAACACATCATAAGATATTTGGCGGTTCGTCTTTGACATGATAGTGGTCGCGAGCCAGTCGGAGAACGAATCTCCTACCACCAAACTACTGGGTTACCCGCCTTTTACGGGACGCTACCCAGCGGCGGGGGGGAATTGTATTCTTAACCCGTCCCCCCACGGACAAGCAATATTTAATTTATTATAACAAAGCAATAAACTCAAATCAAGACATCAAATCCTCAGTAGTAATGGCGTTACGATTGACTTTTAACTCCATTAAAACAATTGTCGGTTCGATTCCCACTTAGGGGAAAGATTTTATAAGATTTTTTTTTTTAGGTACCTACGACAAAGCACGGCGTTGAGCTCCACGTGCAATGTCTCTATTACGAGTAGAAAGTGAAGAACGAGCCTTGTCTTTAAATTTTCTCTGACTGACCGCCCGTTCCCACTTCGTCTGCTGTGTTCCAAAAAAACGTGAAGTAGTTTACTTTTAACATTATTAGTGATATTCACATTTAGAAAATTGAAAAGCCATTTAGAAAACTTATAAAAATTTGAATGCAGCGGGATTCGAACCCGCACCTTCTGGAAACCGTTTGTGAGATAGTTTTTTAAAATTGTTATGAATTCTCTGTCTCAATAAATACTCAATTAAATACTTATTTTACAACAATAACAATAAATACGGATAAATATATGAAATATTGAAATAAAGCCATTGTTTACTTTATTGGGCAATACTCAAAATTTATAGATTACAGTTTATATGTAGTGATTTATGTTTAGTACACGAGAAAAGCAATTTATCTTAGAGAACGTTTGAGGTTTCTTCCTTCTATAAGTAAGTTACATTTTTCGCTTTCGAAGCATTGGCTTTACAATTGCTCGCTCCTTTAGATGTATTTTGAAATTGTGAAATTATTTTCAATTCCATTGAGGAATATTTGTAGCTGCAATGAGACGGTTGGAGATTTGCGAGGAAATATCTTGTTAAATTTTGACAATAACATTTTTAGTATGCGCTAAAGTAGTATTTAATAATTTATTTAGAGAAAAAAAAAGTGGATGTCTGGCGGTAAAAGTTGTGGTTGTGGGTTCGATTCCTGCTCGGGGAGTAATTATATTAAAATTATTTACATATCTCCGCTCTAAGATAAAGCGCGGCGTTGAGTTGCAACATGCAATGCCTCGATTTTGGGCGTCAAGTGCTATATGTTAATTATTACTATTAACATTAATATATTAAGAAAATTAAATAAAACGTTTCTACAAAACGTATAAATATTTGAAAGCAGCAGGATTTGAACCAGCGCTTTGTGAAAACCGTCCCAGCACTCTGAACGCTAAGCCATGTGTTCGAGAGCACACAACGTACGCTTTTCAAAAATGACTTTTTCAATGTTGAGTTTTCAATCTTTTTTCATATTTTTTTTTTTTCACAAAACTACTGAAAATAGCGTGAAATTGAAAACAAAAACAAAGAAAGGACCGTTTAAGGGCTTATAAGAATTGTAGAAAGAGTAGATTATCTCCAGCTTTATATATTACTAGCGACCCGTTCGCGGCTTCGCCGCGTGAACTACATAGCTGCTTGTTATATTGCAACCCTCGGAGGTGAGTCTTTTGAAAAATAAAGTAGCCTATGTTTAAGCTTAGATTATTACTATATTTATGCCAAAATTCATTATAATTGGTCAAGCGGTTTAGATTTTTCATATAAACTTTCATCCCTTATTTCAACCCTTTAGCGGTTGATTATTGAAAAAATAAGTAGCCTATGTTGGACCCAGTAACTTTTACTACTTTCATTCTAAATTTCTTTCAAATCGGACCGGTAGATTAGCCGTGAAAGCGTGACAGACAAACACACAGACTTTCGCATTTATAATATAAGTATGGATAATCACACCACATTGACATGTTATCCTGTAATCCAGATTTTCCACAAGAAACCTCATGTCTCGACTTGCCGTTTTAAAAACATGTTACACTTACTGTAACAAACTTTAAAATAAAACGGAACAAATGATTGAGAGAATGAAACATTATTTAAGTATAACTATTTAAAATAAAAACGCTTCTGCCATATAAGTAGTGTAGTCAGAGAGAATCTAGTGTCAAAACACTTCGTTCTCTGTTTTCCTCTTTCTTTCCTTTTTTTCCCTATTTCTTTCTGTTTTCCACTTTCTCACGATATTTTGTTTATAATAATAATTAACATCCCGTTAACAAAGATGTCAGTAACTAAGTTTTATATTAAAAACTGTATAGACTAAGCTTTAATGAATATTAATGCTATCATATCATTAGGGGAGACTGGGGGGAATGAGGCAAGATTGTTTCCCACCTCGTTGCTATGTTAAGAAGTGTATTATGAAGATATTCTTAGTAATTTACTTGGCCTGATATATAATTTAGCTTCACGCTGTATCCCGCACACAGCAGGATAGGCAAGTGTTAAGACACTCCGTTCCCCATTGCCCGCCCAATTTAGGGAAGCATTCTGTGTTAAACTTAACATCGCGGTTTTCGCGATACTAGTGCGAAGAAAATTTAAATATATAATTAAAAAAATATTGAATTGTACCCTTTCTCAAGTAGAAATCAAACCCACAACCAGTTGCGTTTACATTCACCCTTTGGAGTCACAAGAAACGACTGGATAATATAACGATATGATGTACTGGGTTCGAAATCAGATTTAGGCCTTTTTACTAATATTCGTTTATTATCATAAAATATTATAATGTAATGTCAATTGCATATAATCTATTCTATATCATTTTGTTTATCTAAAAAAACTATATCATCTTGACTTACTTCAATTCTCCTTAGTAGCTTCACGCTGTATCCCGCACACAGCAGGGTCGGCAGAGGAAACCGAAGATACTCCGTTCCCCACTTTCCGCCAATACGAAGGCATTGCGTGTTAAGTGGTGGATTTTAACGCCGCGCTTTACCTCGATACCAGAGCGAAGAAAATGGAAATATTAAAAATTTCCACTCCTCGAGGAATCGAACCCATAACCAGTCGCTTTACATTCACACTTTGTGCCTCTGCGCCACTACTGGCCCCTAGTACCTAGACCTTCTCGTTAGTAAATTACTAGCTGTCACCCGCAACTTCGTTCGCGTGAATCAAGAAACATCTTCATTGAGTTCCGATCAGCAGCTCTACTCATAGTGAAAATGGTTAGAGTCAGATATATCTCCCAATTGCGTTATACGAAAAAACCGCATCAGTGCCTTTTAAATTTGAGGGTTGCCCTCAACTTCTCCAGGATTCCATCGTCAGATCCTGATCTCCTTACCATGGGACGAATTGTGAAATATACCCTCTCGAACAAAAAAAGAATTTTGAAAATCAGTCCACCCATCTTCGAGTAATGGGGGAACACATAATAGAACCTCCTTTTTTATGTCGGTTAAAAATCCCTATAAGTTTTAACTTATTATACTATATTACTGCAAAGTTTCATGAAAATCCGTTCAGTAGTTTTTGCGTGAAAGAGTAACAAATTCACACACATCCGTACAAACTTTCACATTTATAATATTAATAAGATAAGATATAAATTAAATTATATATAATTATGGAAATACTATTTCTACTGCAGTCATGCTATAATATCCGTAGCAGTCAGTCTGGCGTGTTTAAACTAATCTACGCTAGTCTTAGTGTCAGTAGTCTTGTCTTATGTATTCTGTTCGTATTTCGTACTTAATATACCAAAGTTGATGTCATTGTGGTAAAATTGTAAAGTGCAATAGTAAGCAATGGGTGTGAGTTCGATTCCCAATAAGAAAATGGCATTTTTTAATATATTAAAGATTTTATACTTTTAAGATAAGAAAAATATTTTTTATTTAAAAAACATATAAATATAATTTAACGCAGGTTTGTCCTGCGCCTGTTGTTAACCATCCAAACGATCTGTAACGTTTCTAAGCAGATTCTTTATAGAATTTTTAATGTCTATTATTAACATGTTTGTACTTTTAAACATTTTTGAACTGTTATTCCACTCTTAGGAAAATTGAAAAAGACATTTAAAGAAAACGTATAAAAATGTGAACGCAGCGGGATTCGAACCCGCGTGAACTGAGCGGTCAGTGGTTAGAGCGCCTGTACAGTATTCAGGAGGCGCGGGTTCGAATCCCGCTGCGTTCAAATTTTTATACGTTTTCTTTAAATGTCTTTAACATATTTGTACTTTTGTTGTATATCCCCATTTAAAAAATAATGATGCTGGGTTAAAAGTATTCTAATATAAAAAACTTAACAATACAGTAAAAAAATCCAAAACCATTCACAAAATAGACTAAATCAAATAAAAAAACATCCATTCTTTTCCAAAAAGATCTCGAAAACTAGCCGACATCTGGCGCATTGTGCATTATTAAGTAATATTATAACGTCACGTTTCAAACATAATTTAGTCGGAGTGACCCTGTAGCGAGTTATTGCGGATCCAGACGCGAATTATCTCTATTTCGTGCCGGACCTACAAATATTAGGAGGTTCTTGAAATTTATCCGTACTTTTATTCTAATGTAATTAAACATCTGATGTTGGGATGGTAGGTTGTATGGTAGATGTTTATCATAATTTGTTATGGGCTTTTTGTTTTAGAATTTGTTTTAGTTATTGTGTGAGTTGAGTATGTATATATAATAAGATTATTTGGACGATAATCATCCTAGAATCTATTTTTTTTTATTTGAAATTGATTGTAATTACAATACTTTGTATGTTCTTTTTGCTTTAAAGAAATAAGTTTAAATGTTTCTGTTTGAACTAATACAATACAGTCTACATTTGCTTGTGTCACGTCGCTATTTCCAATTCTCAACCAAAATGAAGAAAATTTCCGTTAATTGATGGATATAGTGGCCAGTCGTGGCCCAGTGGCACAAGCGTCGCTGGACCAAACTGGGTAAACGACTGGTTGTGGGTTCGATTCCCACTCGAGGAGTGGAAATTATATTTCCATTTTCCTCGCTCTGGTGTCGAGGTAAAGTGCAGCGTTAAGTTCCGCCACTTAACACACAAGCCTCCTAATTCGGTGGAAAGTGGGGAACGGGGTGTCTTAACACTAGGTTCCCTCTGCCTACCCTGCTGTGTGCGGGATACAGCGTGAAGCTAAAAAAAAAAAAAAAAAAAATATCTTTTTTTTCTGAATCCATTCTCAAATTCTTCCATATTCTTTTATAACATACTATTAAATAAACAACTAAACCTACAAATACATACATACATACATACAATCAAATGATAACAGCCACTATAATAATAAGCATTAAAATGAACTGAGTGCGATGCACAGCGCTCGCATAAGAGAGTCGATGGTAAAGCACAATGGACGGAGTTATGGAATAAATCACCTCCAAGCGGGAAATTGCTGAGTCGCGGACGCCGGCGCCGGTAGTGATGTGGTTGGCGGTATGTCGATAGGTTTTATTTGTGTGTTGAATTTATTATTATAGTAATAAATAAATAATAATATGCTCTTTTGATTTTGTGATTGTCACACATTTAAAATGAAAGTATTTTTAACCGGATTAATCGCGTATATTTTTGGTAATCGAAAATACAATTTTTAGAAACAGGCCGACCTGTGCCCACGGACTACTGTAGTGTTCTAAAAATAATTTTACGAACGCCAAAAATATACACGATTAGTCCGGTTAAAATTAGTTTCATTTCAAATTAAATGTTTTATATGATAAAAATGAAGGAATACAATTCGTTATATTTATAATCAATTATCTGGGACAATTGTTCGAATTTGAGGGCTGTTTTTAACTTGTTTTGGTAGTGATATGCTTTTGTTCTCGTTTCCGAATATTTACGAATTATTGACTAATTGACAGGTTAATTTTCGTTCATACTAGATTTTCAAAACAAAACATGAGACATCCCAAAAAATGCCAAATACACTTAATATATTATTCCTTGACCCTCCATTTTTAACACATTCTGCTAAATATTTAAATATTTCCTTTAAGTTCTCTTTAAATACATAAAAAAAATATTTTACATAATAGCATCGATAGAGATGTTCCATCACTAAATGTAACGTCATCTAATTTCCGCGGCCCCGCAGGAGCCCCGACGAATGCGTTGTCAAACTACGATACACTTTGCAAGCAGTGTGTAAGTGAAAATTCAGTTTGGAGTGCTCATTGAGAGATGACTGATTTTCGCGCCTTGCTGTGAATATAAGTTTTTAATAAGTACTTGAAATTGAATTTTGAGTGAAATTTTTGTGAAATATTCGTTTCCTTATTTTCAATTTTGAGCCTTTTTTAATGTTTACAATTATTAAGGATATTGGTGCACAGTAGGAGAAATTATATTCTGAAAACTGATTAGTTTGGGTTTCGGTTCGATTTCGACTTAGGGAAATATATTTAAACTATTTTATTTTTCCTTGCTATATAGTGAGATAAAACATGAAGTCAGCCTCAACATAAAATGTCTCAAATTCTTCTTAATCAGGACAACATATCTTAAAACTAGTTCTTTTTTTGTATTTCATTTGACACTTTACAAATTTGCAAAACTTCATCACTTAACCTTTCCTTTGTATATATAAAGACAAGATTTACAGTTAAATTATAAAACAAAATTGGCAACTGATACAGATACATATCTCGCATTGATAACTAGTAACCTTCTTAAATAGTAGTATTATATAAAATTATTAAGGGTAATGAACCCATTACACTTTATATGTTATAATCACATCACGAAATTAACTTACATAGAAATATACTTTAAATCATAACATGACAAAATAAACCATCTATGTAGTTGTAAATTTGATTTTTTCTATTATCTTCTAAAATAGAAACGCTATAACTTCTTCCCTGCGCGTATCTCATCAGGGTTTCTCTGCAGTCTGTACAAAGATATATCTCTTCTACGCGAGTTGTCAGGTGATTTTATTTTTATGGGCGTCTTCGCACCCCTGTAACAAATAGTGCCACTTGACTCCACTATCGTGACTCCACATTGTCTTTTTGAATGTTCCCAGCAATGTATTCTAGGTCGTTTTCGTAAAATATAAATATAAGATACTTGGGGCCAGTCGTGGCGCAGTGGCACGAACGTGTGACTGTAAACGACTGGTTGTGGGTTCGGTTCCCACTCGATGAGAAGAAATATTTAATATTTTCATTTCCTTTGCTCTGGTATCAGAAGCAAAGCGCGTGTTAAGTGGCGGAACTTTACGTCGCCTCCGAATTTGGCGGAAAGTGGGGAACGGAGTGTCTTAACACTAGATTCCCTCTGCCTACCCTGCTGTGTGCGGGATACAGCGTGATGAAGCTAAAGAAAAAAGATACTTACAAATGTATTTAAGCTATTGTGGTGATGCAGTTAAAATGATTGTCTATTCCATTAACATTTAGAAAATGTTTATTATTATTAAACATATTAAAATTTCCCCTCAATGATTAAGAAATGTAAAACTTAAATTTTAATACAACGTGGTAATTAGTGGAGTGTATTTCACTACTTAGAGCGTCTTATGGAAATTGGTGAGTTTCTGAATAGATGACTAGAAAATTAATAACTCTCAGAATAGATGACTACGAGTATAAGTTACTAAGTAGTCTATGTTTTTCCACACAATCATAAAGACTAAAGTTTTTGGTGGCAGAACTCAATATCACCCTGTACTGTACTTAGACACTACATAAACTACATCTATTTTAAATTATAAAATCTTTTGTATTCGCGACTATTACACATTTTGAATAAAACTATTTTTAACCAGATTAGTCCTGTATATTTTTGGTATTTGAAAACACATTCTTAGAAAACCTTTAACATTACAGTAATCCCTGGCTGTAACAATTAAATATTTCTCCAATTATAGTAGAAAACATAGCTATTTATATAATAACATACATCTTTTTTTTTTAGCTGCACGCTGTATCCCGCACACAGCAGAGTAGGCAGAGGGAACCTAGTGTTAAGACACTCCGTTCCCCACTTTCCGCCGTATTCGGAGTCTTGCGTCTTAATTGGTGGAACTTAACGCCGCGCTTCATCTCGACACCAGAGCGAAGTAAATGGAAATATAATTTCCACTCCCCGAGTGAGAATCGAACCCACAACCAGTCACTTACAGTCACACGCTTGTCCCACTATTCCACGACTGGCCACATACATCTCATTTGCAGTATAACGTCTATCACTGTATATAATTACTGAATACCTAATTAACATAACTGCCTACCATTTTATAATACAAAGAAGTTAACATATGTATGTACACACATGGTTTTAAACATGTTGTTTGCTCATTAAAAGCACATCATCCAGCATCCCTAAATTAAGATAGATACAATGGAAGCAATAAAACCAGATTGCCGGATACCAAATATGTACTCGTAAACAAAGGCGTAACAAGCAAGAGAAAATTATCTTGTGGAATTCCTTGAAATTTTAATCAAAACATTCTTGGCATGCTTTTCTTTGCGCCGGTTCTCTTTCAAATTTATGGGTCCATCGGCGAATGTTTCGTTAATTTTTTTATTGTGTATGTGTGGTGCTTAAAGTTATAATGAGTTTATATTTTTTTTTTTAAATTTAATTTATGTATTAAGATTTGATGTTGTGTAATATAAGGAGAAACCACAAAAACACTATTCTCTCTCTATTATTTATTGTGTAGTCAAATAAAACCTGTAGTATGTACTCTACTCCTCTACCTCCACTTTCCATATTAAAATTAACTCTTTCCGTCCACTGATGACATATGTACGTGTCTCAAATGACATACCCCTTTTTTATTTTTACGTGAGGAAATCCGTTACGGATACCAGCCCGATTGGAGACTCGGACGTGGTTATGTGGGACTCCGGACTGAGCCGTCCGTATTCCCACTAAAACCTCATGGTGCTCCTCCTCGACCGTCACAATCCGGAGCCATAGGTGCCCCAATCTTCCGCGTACCCCGGAGGCGGGAAATAACATACCCCTAAGCTCAGTCTTCATGTTGTCACTCTCAACAACTGCCAGCTAACTTGCGTCATTTCATCTAACTTATAATTAAGATATAGAGATGTTAAAATATTAAAAACTGCTCCAATATAAATATTAGTGATTCTTTATTTTTATTATGTCTTCTGCAAAATTACTAGTAATTTTTATTTCTACTCTTATTATTATCTCTTACTATACTAAACTAACGCTTAGTTAGAAAACTTTCAAGAATATAACTTTAACCTCATCTTTTCCATCATCAAATTAAATTTTAATAAAAATTACACTCTACAATAACACTTTACCCTACATTGAGTTATAAAAGTCTAATAATACTTTGCTCAAACAACCTGTTCCGCTCCGGCCGTGTTTATCTCGCTATGACGTTATATTCTTCAGGATACCAACTCAATTAGCTAATGAAAATGCACTCTGATTAAAGATTTCCTCAGAAACTCTGAGCTGTTTTTAAATTATGTAAGAAAATCTCGGTAGTATTTTTTAAATTAATTTTTATACAGTATCAAAGTTTGTTATAATAATGTATAATTTCATTTAAAATTCATGAGAACTTGGCATGAAAGAGAGACGTTTTTATTTTAAATTATATTGTGTATTATTTGATGCAAATTTTTATAATAATTTGCTTTGCGGAAATAAAATGATGCATGTATTTATTTTAAAAAATCATAATTTATGTTCACTATTTGGTTGAATAAGTATTTTATTTTTATACTAGCGACCCAGCCGCGGCTTCGCCTGCATAAACTACACTACTATATCTATTACGTATCTACAGCGTGTTCACGTTTAAATAACAAACTTTACTTTTGAGCCTAAGAAGAATCTCATCTTTTTTAATGAATTTACATAACAAAAAATTATTTCAATGGCACATTTGAAGAGACTCAATAGAAAATTTCATGCTTGAGGTGTATTGTAGTTTTGCAATCATTAAAGGTAATGAATAACATTTAATTAATAAATAACTTTTCATGACTTATTCAAAGCAAGATAGACCACAACCTAACGACGGCTGATAATCCTATAAAGCGACACTTTAAAGTTCTTCAGAAAGTATGATGTACTGAGCATAATATTAAAAGTAAAATGTCT
This sequence comes from Dryas iulia moderata, assembly GCA_019049465.1. Lineage (NCBI taxonomy): Eukaryota > Metazoa > Arthropoda > Insecta > Lepidoptera > Nymphalidae > Dryas > Dryas iulia. The sequence goes on along the minus strand of CM032431.1, from coordinate 13,042,782 downwards.
ATTATAACGAAACATTTTTTCACAAATATTACCATTTTTAACGATATAGAAGTATTAATTTCAATTTAGCGTTACGGGAGAAGTTAAAATAACGTGTAGTGACATGACAATGCTGCCATTATAAAAAAATGAAAAGTTATATAGATATGAAATATATGCATATTTACTTTGTACTTTTTAGTTTTATAATCATTATATTAGTAAATGAAATTAGACGTATTTTAGCTTCACTTGTAAAACACAATTTGACTATGTCAGCTTTTTTTATTTTTTGCCAAAACTGTATTGAAAATGCCAGGGTAAAAACTATCCCATATAATGTCCTAGCCTCTAAGCTAATTCAATGCAAAAAAACCTTTATTTCTATTCATTAAATATCAGCGTATAAAGAAAATACTTATATCGGTTTTTTATTTTTTCCAAAAAAAATACATCGAATACCGGGATAAAAACTATCCTTTATGTACCTTTGGACCAAAGGTACCACCACTATAAGCTACCACCATGCTAAATTTCATTCATTTCCATCCAGTACTTTTTGTGTGGTTGGCGAACAAATTAACAGACAGACAGACAGACAAAAATTCTACTGATTGGATTTTTGGCCTCTGTTATCGATATATTAACGCACCCAATTAAAATTTTTCTGAAATTTTTCATGTACAGAATTTACTTTTCTACTCTTTTTTATATATAGAGAAGAGATAAGTTGTACTATAATGTTAATATAGCCTGATAGTTGTATTCAGTTTCCTTTTCTTTTACTTTCAGATATTGTTAAACTGGTTACATAAATACGTACATCCTCGTATTGGTCATTTTTGTATTTGTACAAATAACAAAGCAGAAATCGGTTGCTCGCCCTACAATGTGTAGACATTAGGCGGAAAATAAAGAATCAATATTCCTAATATGCTTCTATCTAACTATCTTCCTATACTAGAAAAACTATAAAAGAGAAAAAGATACGTAAATACAATGAACAACAAATTCTAAACATTTCTAGACAGACATAAAAAAAATATAAAGATTGTATACATGTGTAGCTAAAACAAACACAAGTAAATTAAGTAAGAAAATCCGCAAAATATCTCTAGAGTATAGACGCTTTACTATTTCCTCACAGTCATCATTTTCCAAACAATATTCTCCGTGACGCCTGTCCCGCGGGGCTCGCGGCTCGCAGTGCACGGTGAAGAGCAAATTCAAATTACATTTTAAATTCTTATTTGTCATACAGATTTATAGGATTTTCTTATGTTTTACGTATTACAGAAATAACGATATTGTTTGAACATATTTTTCGTCAAATAGTGTGCAAGCAGTGTTTTAAATTTCAAAAGTTGACTGTCCTGAAGAGTTCATGAATCAATTTAGGATTAAAATCCTTATATTATATTATTTTTATTTAAATGGCGATTCGTACGAACATTGCTTGAAATGATATCAGATTCATAATAAACGATATGACAGAAGTAAGATAAAGTTCGCGATAATACTTATAATAAGTAAGAATAAAAATTGTGGTAGTCTTGTGCCAACTTTCCATACCATACACTATTTATAAAAAAGTAACCATGTTATCTGAATTTAAGAAAATGAAACTTTTATATCTATTCCATTCTTTCTTCGATCATAACTCAAGTGGAAATATCGATAAAGGTGACTTTGACTTAGCCATGGATAATATAGCCAAATTAAGAGGCTGGAGTCCATCTGATCAGAAATATAAGGAAACTCAAAGTGCTTTGTTAAATATTTGGGAATCTTTAGTGAAGACAGCCGATACTGACCAAGATGGCCAGGTTTCTATAGAAGAATGGTTCCAAATGTGGCAGGAATATGCAAAAGATACATCCAAAGCTCTTGATTGGCAGAATTTGTATTGCAAATTTATATTTGACCTACAAGACGATGGAGGAGACGGAAGTATAGACGTTGAAGAGTTCGCCAATGTTCTTCAGTCTTTTGGACTTCTTAAAGAAGACAGTGTGGTTGCCTTTGAGTTTATGTCCAGAGGCAAGAAGACCATATCGTGGAAGGAGTTCCAAGAGTTGTGGAAAGAATATTTTACATCCGAAAATCCTAGTGAACCAGGAAATTATATTTTTGGATCTGCTACATATTGACCAGGATTAATTGAAGGAACTTGAGTGTTAAATTTGTGATATCGAATAACATACCCAAATATATTTTCTTGTGCGATATTATTTTTTGGTGACTGTCCTTTTGTAAAGAAAATATAAATACAACTTTCTATTTGTGCTTTTTTTTTTTATGTGAAGTGGAAAGACGATTCGTATACATGAGAAGTCAATTTACTTATATAGTCACTGTAAATAACAAAGTGTTATTTAGTTCATTGACAATATACTCTTAAGCAATAATTTTCTGTAGACTATCTCCATGTGTATAAGGAAGAAGTAAAAAGTTGGTACTTTATTCTGTGTTTAATCTGGTGCCAATTTTATTTATGTGCTGCTTCTTCAGTACGTATTACATCTTCAGTATATTATAGTGCTATATGGGAATTTTCAAAAATTGCCATTGCTTTATTCTATGGGTTAGTCACTGTTAGTTTAACGTCTGCACAAATAAATCTATCTGGGCGAAGTATTATAAGCATTATAATATAAATTGAAAGATAAATAAAAATACAAACAACACTACATGTGTGATATGTATATTTAATTTAACGCTGAGTTTAAAGATATTTATTTTAAGTCTTTTAAATCGTTCCTAGACATTCTATTCCAGAAGCCACCAGAAAAAAAAAATATAAAATAGAGAAAATCACTCCAATTTTTGTTAAGTCCACACAAGACACACAATTTATTAGGTATAATAATAACGTAATCTTCTTACAATGTCATAATAAATGGATAATACGTTCCGTAGGTCGCGTCACGTATTCTGATAGCGTGTATTATATGATAAGATCACAATCGTTTAATCACGCAATGTTTGCTAATGAATGTTTTGTTATTTGTTGTTGATATCGAAATAGCTCGAGATATATCGAATTATGTTATAATTAATATTATATACTAGCGGGCCCGGCGAACTTCGTATCGCCATATTTTTGACATTAATACTAAAATGTATTTTTTAAATAATTTTAATGCGTTATAATATACAATTCTTTTCTTCCAGATAGAAAATAAATAGTGCTAATGATATCTCTTCCATCTTCAACTATTCCAAATCATCATAAAAACGACGTGTTTGACATGTCCACATTCTCTCCCATAACAACTTAAGGACTTCTAAACATTAGAATACTATTTATTATATACTTTTAAACCTTTTTAAAGTGTTATTCCACACTTAGGAAAATTGAAAAAGACGTTAAGAAAACGTTTATAAATTTGAATTCGGTGTTCAGGAGGCGCGGTTACGAATCCCGCTGCGTTCAAATTTTTATTCGTTTTCTAAATGTCTTTAACAACTTAAGAAATTTAATTTATATTTTCTCTCATGTTCTTCTGTAGCTCTTTGCCTGCTATGATCACTACTTTATGATTGTCCGAATTTTCCAGGTTATTTTAAATAACTTAATCAACTAATTACGTTCATGCAAACGTTGTTATCTCACTCTTAGCTATATGACGGATAACATGATAGCACAGCTTTGATTTAATACAGCTACAGATATCCCTAAGAAAAATGTAATTGAATGCCTAATGCATGCAATATAAGGAAACGGAATATAAATTAATAGTAGCTGAATAAAGTTTGAATAGTTTTTATTGGTCAAGTTGAATTGAAGTATATCTCAATAAATATAACCTGCATAATATCACTTTATACTATAAGTTCAAGCCAAATTATTAGTTTGTCTCATACATCATAATTTAATCTACGAACTAAAAATCGGAAAATATTATACTCTTGACCGACACACGTTCATCCTGTATAAAATAGCTGGGCTTATTATATGACTGAAGGAATAATGCATAACTTCAATTTAAAGCTTTGTAGAAGCGATTGAAGTTTTTCATTGGATAAAATTTTATATTAATATACTATTTACTCAGGAACATTAACAAAACTGCTTTTGTAATATGAATGCTATATATTAGACATGTGTAAGTAATGCGAGTGATGTATTACATGTAATATCACTCGACCGCGTACTGTAACATCACACATCACTCGGCTGAACTAAACATCACACATTACACCTAAACATCACATTACACTGCTCGGACCGCTGTCGGCCGAGCGTCGTGCGTCGTGCCCGTGCGCTGTGCGAAGAGGACGATATGACGTGCGTCTCGTGTCGTGACGCTACACTTCGCTCGCGAGGGTGGCTTAATGTTTATTTAGAACTGTATTATTATACACATAAGGTTTATATTTGTGCACGCACATTTCTTAGAGTGCGAAGCAAGAAAGCGCTCAGTTAAATGATAACAATTAGTTTATTTATTTCACGGAATGCTATAATTAATAAATTAATATATATATTTTTGCAAAATCATGAGATAGCTACAAATACTCGCGGTATAATTTATGTTGTTGCGAGTGTTACCGTACTATGAATAAATAAAAAATAAATAAAATAAAAATACTTTATTTGCAAAAACAAAATTGACAACAACAAAGTTCGTGGTTGAGAATTCCTTTTAAGCAAGTTATGCCTGTATTAGGAATTCCCGCCCTTCCAATAACAAATATGTATAAAATATTTTTCATATTTATGCAAATATAATTATTTCAGTTACAATTAAAATATTTCTTAATCACATTTGAATTGTAATTGATTACACATAAGTATCAAAGAAACACGTGTGTGTGTGCACGTGTGTGTGTGTGTGTGTATGTGTGTTGAGTGTGTGAGTGTGTGTGTGTATGTGTGTGTATGTATGTGTATGTATGTAAGTATGTCCTTGTATATTTAATTAATGTATTGTAATAGAGTCTCAGTTTCATGATAAGAAAGTGTTTTTATCCACTCAGTAATAGCTTTTTTGCAATCTCGATATTTTTTTGGATAAATATAAATGTGTTTATTGACCACATTGTATAATTGTACAGATCTTTTAAGAAATTGCGTAGAGGCAAATCTAGTCTTTGTCTTAGGTACTTGAACAATGTTACATTTCCTTCGTTTAGTCTGCACAAGAGAGTCATAGAAAATCGACCTATGAACTTTCAGTACCGTTTGTGTTACATACAGCTTTCTTACTGAGAGCAACGTGCTTTCCTGATATAGATTCTCAGTTGAAAATCTGAGTTTTTTAAAATATATACATTTAATCAAGGCTCGTTGAGTCCTTTCAAGTTCGATAAGTTTTGTTTTACCAGCACCGCCCCAAACAGGGATACAGTAAGATAGCACTGATTGAACCAAAGCTACATACAACTCATTCAAAAGATTTCTGGGCCGCCTTGAACTCCCAGAACAAACGTTTTTGGGAATCACATGTCGGAGGGTCTTGAATAACCAGCTAAATTTTCCGATTCTATTTGTAACTTGATGAATTTGCGGATGCCAAGATAGTCGCTGGTCTAGTACAACACCTAGGTACTTAGTACATGTTACCCTATTTATATCTAGGCAATTGCAGCTTATGTTTTCAGTATCACTACAGAAATGTACTTTTATATTAAAATCATTGTTGGGCTGTGTACGGCTCCTAATACTGAAACATATATAATTTGTTTTTGTAACATTTAGTGTGAGCAAGTTTTTATCTAACCAAGCGGCTATTTTGGCCAAATCTGCTTCTGTGTTAGATCGAATGTCGTGCCAGGAGTCACCAGTGAAGACAATAGCAGTGTCATCAGCGTATGAGAATACTTTTGCGTTCTTAAATTGCATACCACAAAGCTCGTTTACGTAAATAATAAAAAGTGTAGGCCCCAACACACTGCCTTGGGGAACGCCGTAAGATATACCCACATCCTCACTGATATATTGATCCACTTTTACCCTTTGTTTTCTGTTTGAGAGATAATCTTGCAGCAATCGAAGTGGAATTCCACGAACCCCAATGTGTTCTAGCTTACTTACAAGGATTGGGACAGAGACAGTGTCAAAAGCTTTTTTTATATCCAAGAAAGCAGTCAGACATTGCTTACCACCATCAAGTTGTTCTGTTACTAACTTGGTCAATGCAACAACTGCATCTTCGGTGGAGGTACCTTGTCGAAAACCATATTGTGAGTCGGATAGTATGTTGAATTGTTTTAAATATTGTAATAACCTTTTATTAATAAGTTTTTCTATTATCTTGGATATTGATGGTAGAACAGAAATAGGTCTATAATTGCAGATGTCACTTTTGTCTCCACCCTTGTAGACAGGGGTGACGATCGCTTGTTTGAGCAAATTTGGAAAAATTCCCTTCCCAAAACAGAGGTTAGCGAGGTGTGTGATTATAGGGACAACGTCCTTACATATATGTTTTAGAAACCGTGTTGGAATATTGTCCCAACCAGACGCACTATCCGAGTTAAGATTCATTAACACACTATGAACTTCATCCGCATTTGTATCTAATAGAACTAATGATTTACCTTGACTTGACGCCGATGGTAAATGGTAGCTTTTATGAGTAATATTGTAATTTAGGCGTATTTTATGTGCAAGATCTTTTCCAATATTTGCGAAATAATCATTTATATAGTTAACAGATTGTAAGGGGGACGACTTAGTGTTCAATAAATTGGTACTATGATTCTCCGATCTATTAGAATAAGTTATAATTTTTATATTATTCCAAAGAGTTTTATTATTTGTAATGTTTTTAGTAATTAATTCCCTTTCATATTTTCTTTTTAATTTTTTAATTAGATTATTACAGAAATTTCGATATCTATTGTATGTTAACTTAAGTATTTCGTTATGTGAATCGTGTTTAAGTTTTTTCTGTAATTTATTGCGGTTTCTTATACAACGTAAAATGCCTGGGGTGATCCAAGGTTTTAAGATGCGTTTACTATTTGGAACTTGAACAGTAATTGTATTTTTATCTATCGACTCAATTAATTTGTATATTAAAAGTTTAGTTAGGGATTCTGGGTCATTACAGAAAAGTAAGTCAGATATATTACTTTCTAAAAGATACTTATGCGCTTGCTCAAAATCAATCGTGGATCTCATTTTTTTAATTTCATGTCTTTTTTTTATTTTAGAAAGAGACAAAAACGTTGTATAATGATCTGTGATACTAGTGTGTAAAATAGCGATAGAAGCCGAAGTTATTAGCCTATTTATTTTTAACATAAAATGGTCCAAGCAATTTTTGTCTCTAGTTGGCAGTGTATGCCCTGGTACTATTCCGTGCAATGATAACATGTTGAGATAATTTATTCTGTTTGCAGCCTCATAAGATGATAATACTATATCTTTATATTTAATGTTAATATTTATATCACCGGCTATAATAATACTTTTTTTCGACTTAAGAGTATCTAGATGATTGTTCAGGGAATTTATAAATTTGTCAGCGTTCGAATTCGAGGGGGATCGGTAAATGCATAAAATGTTATGATTTAATATATTTAATTGTAAGCAAGAGGCCTCAGATAAGCTTATTTCTTTTACAGTACATTTTAAGCTTTTCTTAACATATATTGTGACTCCATCATTTTGGTTCAAATGGCTTGTTGTAGCATAAGAATGATAATTATTGAGTTGAGGAATAGGTTTATCAGAGTTCAATCTACATTCTGTTAAAATTAATACGTCCGTTTCGAATTTTAAGCTGGAAAGTGAGGCTATAAAACTGTCAAAGTTGCATGAAATACTCCTAATATTTTGAGAGATAATAGTAAGATCATCTCTCTTTATATTCAGATGTTTCGCTAACTCCGAACAATCACATTCTACTGTGCGGGCTATTTCAACACTATCAACTTCATTAATATTTTGCATTGAGTCACCCATTATGTAAGTATGGTTTAAATTGAAAATATGTACTCTCCAGAGAAAGCTTCATAGAAAAATATTTTCTTATATTACGAGTAATTTTTAAGACTATGGTAATTTTATAGTATATAAATGTTATATAACAAACTGAGGAAATGTGGTTCTTAATATGATTCTGAGACAATAATGTGTGTGTATGTGTGAAATATCTATTAAAGTAAGTACGTGTGTAAAAAGTGTATAGAGAGTGATGATGCATATATTTTTTGTCAATATAGGACTTTAGAAAAGTAAATGTGCTTAAACTACAACTATAATAAATTTCTATAGCAAAGAAATGAGCATGTAAATGCATTGCGCTACTACAACAAAACAATATAAATTCCAAAATAATACCAGAAAACAAAGTTAAAAATAAGCCATAGAAATACATAGCAAAAACGACCTTATAAGCAACGCCATAAAAGCGATTTATAAAACACGTGGAATCTAGTCATTTGTTCATTTTCAGTTGTTGTACGTGCTCTTCATTTCTAATGGTTATCGACGGTGATAGTTCGTCTTTTTTCACTAGCACTTTGCCATAAGCCGTCCAACAAAACTTATAGTCTCCAGACTTAGTTAAATCACGAGCCAGGAAAAATAAGCGAGAGCCCTTCGGAGTTAAATGCTCCGCAAGGAAAATCGGTGTATCCTCTTGCGATTTCAGGCCGAGGTGTTTACTATTTAATTTAAATTTGTGTTTATTATTAAAACACTTACCCATTTTTAGAAACTCCGTCTTGACTAACGTAGAGCCAGTTTCTACTATTATAGGCGAGTTCATTTTCTTATTGTACTTTCCGCGAACTCTGTATATATCTTTAATGTCGTGTTTAGTGAGGGCACAGTCGATGTTTTTAGAGAGACACAGAAGCATTTCTATTAAGTCTTCTTTTGTCTCGTTCGTTTTTCGAGGTACATTTTTTAGCACAAAGTTAGGCTTTTGATTACCGATCTGGATCATTTCAACCTTGTCTTCAAGCAATTTGATGTAATTCCTGTCCTTCTTGGCCTGCTCCTCCAATTGGTTCACTTTTCCTTTGAGGTCTTCATTTTGAGCAGAGAGAAACGCAATTGAGTTCTCTATATTAATATTCGATTGTTGAATTTCCTTCAATGTGCTAGTAATTTGTTGCGTTTCTTTCTCTTGTTTCAGAGAGAAGAGATTAAACATTCTCCTCATCTCTTCTTTGAACTCGCCGAGTTGTCTTATGATCGACTCGTCGACCTCATCGATGCTTCTTTTAACCCGCTGGAATACGTAGCTAGGAGGAGTATTCATCTCGACCTGATTTAGGTCCGTTTCGGACAATGATTTGTTAATTTGTGACTCCATTTGTACTAGGCTAGCAGCAACGTAGAGGATATGTGAAGTACGCACCGACCGTCACCGTCCACTCGTGGGTCTCGACGAGGGGTGTGGCTTATGCGCAGGTAGAAACTTGTAGATGCGTACGGGCAAAGGGGCGGAGTCACGTACGATGAACAAGTACCAGGCGCCCATATATTGCAGAAGTTATTATTGACCTTCTGTATAGTTATGCACTCCTATTTTTATTATTTATTTAATTTGACAAAAACTATTTAAATTATTAAAATAATGAAAATATAATCTAACTGAGAACACGTTAGCACCTTACGGCGGTCCGGGGGAAGAGGGAACTATGAAACCTGTATTGCGGTACCTATACAAAATTCAAAATTGGTATCAAAAGTAATTATTATTTTTTAATAATATAAAAGTAAAACACTGTTTTACTGTTTAGATAGCTAATTTTAATATAAATATTAACACCGCAGGAGTGATAGTAATGTATGGCATTACGTGCAATTGCGTGTTATGTTTGAAATAATGGTAAAACCATACGACATTTCGAAAAATCAAGAGTTAGCTACTATTCAATCAACTTTAGTTCATTGTACAAATAGCGGTGCGATGGGCATGCCGTATTACTTATTACATTTCATATTACATGTCATCAGTATCTCAGTAATATCACATCACGCGCTGCCATGTGTGATAGTAGTGAAATGTCATTACGCGACATTACGCGTGATGTTTAAAGTAATGCTAAAATGTAATATCACGCGGCTCGAAATGTAATGCCATATCACATCACTTCATGACGCACTGTTTTGCGCATGTCTACTAAGTATTATACAAAAACATACCAAGATACGATTTGGACTCCGAGTGTGTTGAAAATTTGACATTCGTTCTTCACCAGATATTTCAGATCTGTAATTTTTATAAGTCAAGGAATGTTCATCACACTGAACAACTTTTGTTAAGGTTTCATTGCCTTATTTCTTAAAGTTCAGCTAGGTATTTTATTTTGAAGTATACAACAAAAAAACTTTTGTTCGAATCTGTCCAGTAGATCATAAGATGTGCGCGTACAAATATATAAAAAACATAGAAAAAAAATTAAAATTATATATTTAAGTTTCAATGTCGTTTTCACGTTCCTGTCAATATTTGTTTTTGTAAATTTGTGTATGTATATATAGACGCAATTGTTCACTATTTAACTATAGTAGAGTAGTTTTTCCTTTTTCTTTACGCTTCATGGTTTTTCCCGCGAAGTGAGGTAATCACGCATACAGGGGTCATACCATTCCGTCCTCCAGTCTCTACTCGAAATCGAGACTTTGGAGCGGAACACAACGCCGCGTTTAGTATTTGGTACCAAAGCGAAGAAATGAAAATAAAATATAATTATACCCCCGAGAGAGAATCGAATCCACAACCGTCGCGTTACAGTCAGGCACTGTCTCACTGCGCTACGGCAGCCTCACTTAAGAGTCACAGAAGAGTAGTTTAGGTTTCTAATCAGGAACCAGTAAATATTTTTTTATATTTCTAACGCAGAAAATGACTATTTTTTTTTATAATTTCTCTATCTTTTTTCGTCAACTTAGTGGTAGAATTTTCATAATCGCTGTAATACGTATTTACTATTTTTTTATAATACGCTTATAAACAAAGTTTCACATTTTATCATTGCAAATGACGAACTTCCATACAAACTTTCAACCTTTCTTTCGCCATCTTAGGGGTCGAGATTTTACAATCAATGAAATAGAAATGTAATATTTTTTATTAAATATACAGAAATTAGATTTCATGGCTTTAACTTCAAAACTGATGGTACTTCATACACTCTGTTAACCAACTGTTAACCACTATTTCCCCCTCTTAAGAGATAATTTTTTTAAAAATCCTTTCTGATAGAGCGCCTACGCTACAAAAAAGTTACAATAAAGGTCCGCTCAATATTTCTTTCGGGGAATCGTTTCTTGAAATAATGCTTACAATAAAAATATTATAAAATAAACTAAACTTATAAGTCCAATAAACATGTACAAAAAATTTAAAATTAAAAAGAATAAAAAATTAAAACAAAAATGAATTAAAAAAAAATAGACATCCATGTCAGGATCGAACCGTGGACCCTAAAAAAAATAACCATAAAAAGCAAGCGCTCTTTCATCTGAGCTATCACAACTTTGCCAAAACATGCGAAATTGACATTTGTATATTGTGTATAAAGTGATATTTTAGCAGCTTTTTATCAATTGTTTTGCCGTCTCGAAACCTCTCCAGTAACATTTAAACATTATGATATGGTATTAAAGTTCAAATTGACTTTTAATAATTATAAAGAATATTTTGTATGGGAGGATAGAAAAGTGTTGTTTTAAGACTCTTTCAGATTTTTTTGTATTTTTTCTCTCCTTAACAACAATCCTCGTACTTCAAGGAATATTTAAAAAAAAGAATTAGTGAAATCGGTCCACCCTATCTCCTAGTTCTGCGCTTAGCAACATATTCGGCGATTCATTTTTATATATAAGATATTATTGCAGATTCAAGCTTTTTCCCCATATAGTGATATACGTAGTCAAGAGAGGACCTTGTATCATGACAATTCGTTCTTCTCTCTCCTTTCTGAAATGAGTTGTTGAGTGACGAAACTATACACTACACTTTCTCCAAAGTACCAGACAGGAAAATAAAGAATTGTAAATACTTTAAATTGAACTCATGTCTCAGCGGTGAGAACGCCTGGACGGTATTCAGAAGGCGCTGGTTCGAATCACGCTGCGTTCAAATTTTTATACGTTTTCTAAATGTTTTTTTCAATTTTCTTAAGTGTGGAATAACACTTTAAAAATGTTTAAAGTGAGACCAGGCGAAGAAAATGGAAATATGAAATATATCCACTCCTCGAGTGGGAATCGATCCCACAACCAGTCGCTTTACAGTCACACTTTGTGCCTCTGCGCCACGACTGGCCCTTTTTAAATATTTTTTTAATAAAAAGATATAAATAAACAGATGCCACTCGCAGGACAGATGAAGTTGTTTCAAGTAACGTGTTTCGTGAAACGCCTTCCCAAGGCGAGAGACGTTCACAATCGAAAGGAAATGTTAATTCGTCCGGGGACTAACGGCAGCGGAGGGTTAAAGCGTTATTTATAACGCACCATGAAAAATACATTTGTAATACCCGTATGTCTACAGTTATATGTTGATAAGTTAAAGTGGCGTTCTTCTTGAGTTTTTTTTATCTTTATTTTTTTTTATCTTCACGATTTATCCCGCACACAGCAGAGTAGGCAGAGGGAACCAAGTGTTTAGACACTCCGCTCCCCACTTTTCCGCCGAATTCGGAGGCATTGCGTGCTAAGTGGTGGAACTTAACAAAAATACAAATTATTTCCACTCCTCGAATGGAAATCGAACTCACAACCAGCCGTGTACAGTGATACGTTTGTGCCACTGCGCAACGACTGGCTCCAACTGACTTTTATCTTTATCTTTACCTATCATTTTTGAAATGCAGAGGGCAGAGGGAATTCTCTGCTTTCTCCACTGTCTATCCGTTTCACAGAGAGATATACAAAAGCTATGCTTTATTTAGAACTAGCGGTCCGCTCGCGGCTTCGCCGTGTGAACTATTTCGTCATATTGCAACCCTCGGGAGCGCACTTTTTAAAGATAGCCTTTGTTTAAGCTTAGATTATGAACTGCATTTATGCCAAATTTCATTTTCACAATTGGTCAAGCGGTTTAGATTTTTCATATAAACTTTCATCCCCTTTTTCAACTCTTTAGAGGTTGATTTTTGAAAAAATAAGTAGTCTATGTTAGACCCAGTCACTTTTACTACTTTCATTCTAAATTTCATCCAAATCAGACCGGTAGATTAGCCGTGAAAGCGTGACAGACAAACACACAGACTTTCGCATTTATAATATAAGTATGGATGTCAAAACGATATATAACATTTTGTGTATAAAAAAATATAAAAATGCGGGGATCTAAGCCATAGTTATCGTGTATACAATTAGACATTTCATCATTTTTCTTGACTAATTTAACATAATTGACTTTTCATAATGCGCCACGATGTTTTCGAGGCTCAGTTTAAATTTATTAATATTTGACAGAATTAGACGCTTTACTAGTATAGTTATATTATGTCCTGTTGGACATTCTTATATTATTGGTAAGATAACTGAAAGATGGAATTATATGGAACAAGTAATGGTACTAGATTCTCTCTGATTGAATAACTGTAGGTACTTTATTTAATAATATAATTTCAAAAGAAATCAATCTATCACATATAATTGATTTACATTAAAATAATAAGATACGTGGGGCCTACAAAATAATTACACGCAATATATCCCTATGCTATACTCGCAACGCCTCCGAATTCGGCGGAAAGTGGGGAACGGAGTCTTAACACTAGGTTCCCTCTGCCTACCCTGCTGTGTGCGGGATACAGCGTGAAGCTAAAAAAAAAATAATATATCCCTGTTACAGGTTATTGACCCCACAAAGTCAAAGTCAAATAATTTTGTTCAAAATAAGAAGTTACATGCTTCATTTTTTGAACGTCAAACTATTTACCACCGGACACAGGTTCACCAAAGTTAATGCCATATATTGCCTGTATTTTCTGGCTATAATAACATAGAAGTCTAAAACGGAAGAAAGAGTGAAATGAAGACTTAATGATTTACTTTTGAATCACTTTCTTGACCGTACACAAGTAAAATTACTTTTTTTTTAGTCTCATGTTGCATCCCGCACTAAGCAATATAGGCAAAGGAAACCTAGTGTTACGACACTCCGTTCTCCACGTTCCCAGGGAAGGAAATCAACGCCACGCTAGGCTTCGACACCAGAGCGAAGAACATGGAAATATTAAATATTTCCACTCCTCGAGTGGGAATCGAATCCACAACCAGTCGTTTACAGTCACACGTTTGTGCCACTGCATCGCGACTGGGCGACGACATATATACGCTTATACATATACCTAATATCCTATATATAATAAACAATCTTGAATACTGTTAGTTTAGTCCATTCAAATGCTAAAGCAGTGGTATAATGTCATAATCAAGTCGAGATTGTTTACCTTATATGGGCGTCTTGTGTGTAATCCAATAACAATGCCTTGAGGATGACCGATGACGGCGCACGTCAAGGGTTAACAGGGGTTTTATAGCTTACGATATATTTTTTTATATTTTTTTAGGGTATTTTTTTTATGTTTAAGTATAGTGGAATAGTTGGAAGGCTTTTGAATGCGAAGGTGAGTGTAAGTTCAAATTAAATTAATATTTTTTTTATATATAAAAAAATATATTGTTAAGTGATAGCTAAAATTTGAGTGTACAATTGGGACATAGTAATAAATTTCATTTAAGGACACACTTTATATAAATTACGTATTGATTTCGTAAATATATTAATACTTTCTAACTTTGGCCAGTCGTGGCCCTCTGGTGCCCAGGTAAAGCGCGGCGTTAAGTTTCGCCACTTAACACGCAATGCCTCCGAAGTCGGCGGAAAGTGGGGAACGGAGTAGGTTACCTCGCTCGGTTCCCTCTGCCTACCCTGCTGTGTGCGGGATACAGCGTGAAGCTAAAAAAAAACAAAAACTTTCTATTATGTAAAGAATATACATGTGCTTTGCAGTTGAAAACAACACTTAGGGCCATAACTACAGCTTTTAATCACGTATTAACAACTACTTTATAATGTTCGTAGTCTATATATTACTATTACTACTTATTTTTTTTATATCTAACTTTAATACAGAATTACAATTAAAATTATTTAAAATACATAATTAACTTTAAAACTTAGAAGCCTAAGAACATATAACTTAAATAAAATAAATCCTGTAAATAATCGTCTAAACGTCGTACGATCGTGACCGTCTCGTCGTGTGTAATGCAGATATTAATGATCGCTACAATTGCGGTAGTAAGTGTATTTCTATGTAGCTTGCCTTAAGCTTTTTATGAGCTTATGACAATATGTTGGAATTAAAAGGATTGTATATCCTAAGCTAGCGTATAATGGAGAAAAGTATGTTTGGTTTTAAATTGTCAGATAAAATCAACAATAATAATAAACGCAAGAAGTATGTTTATAAAATGTATTATGTGTGCATCAAAATGTGTGTAGTAACCAGTTACAAATAATAGTAACCCTTATTTTCAATTGTACATATGTCAAATATTTTTCAAATTACAAGAATTAATGAATTCTGGTAATATTTCAATAACAAGATAAACTTGTTATGTAACGGTACCCGCGATTTTAGTTTTAGGAAATGCCCTTGAATTACACTAGATAAAAATCTTTAAAAAAGGATATGACAGTAAACAAAACTGCTTTAGTGGAATATAATAAGCTTTATGCCTTTTTGTATGTAGCAGGTTAGTCAGGGATAACCCAGTGTCAAGACACTCCGTTCTCCACTTTTCGTCCGCAATCGAGACTTCGCTTGTTAAGTGGCGGGGCTTAACGCCGCGCTTAGTTTTACAATTATTTAAAATATATTTTGTCAAATGAGTTCACAGCGTTTAGAATTCCGTTCTTTATAACTACTACCTATGGACTTCGTTTTACAATTACTAAAAAAAATGTTTTTTCAAATAAGTATGCATCGTTTAGCATTTCGGTTAGTATGACTACCCTGCGTGAAGCTTAAAAAAATAATTTGATGTCTTTTTTCACATAAAGTGTGCAAAAAAAGAACACTAGCAAGCGAGCCTGTTTCCTCTCAACACACTAAGGACAAAGTTGACGTAGTTGAAAAACTAACAACTAACAATCTAAATCGTAGCGATATAAAGCATTGTAAACGTACTAGGCTCAAAATATTATAACAAAATAAAAATAGCTGAAATTTAGTGAACAAAGTGTTCACATTCAAAAAGAAGCTATCATCAAGGCGTGCCGTTCTCTTATTAAGTGGCGGAACTTAACGCCGCACTTGGTCTAGCAACATCATACATATTGTTTTTTTTTTTCACATAAAATAGAAAAAAAAATTAATGTTATCAATCCCGCTTCCCGGTAATTTACCAAGGACAAAGTAGACGTAGTTTGAAAAAATTAAAATCTAACAATCTAAATCAGCGATATAAAGCATTCTACGCAGCCCAAAATAATATAACTTAAGAATATATAATAATATTTGAAATGTAGTGAACAAAGTGTTCTCAATCAAAAAGAACCTACGGGTAAGACACTCCCTTCTCCACTTTACGTTTGAAATCGAAATATAGCCATAATATCGGAACTTAACGCCGCACTTTGCCTAACAACTTCATATATTTTTCTTTCTTTTTAAGTTAAAATGAGTAGAAAAAGAATACTAACAATCCCGCTACCCCTCAACATCGCAACGACGAAGTCGACGTAGTTGAAAAAATTAAAAACTAACAGTCTAAATCACAGCGATATAAAGCATTGTACGCGGCCCAAAATAATATAACTTAAGAATATATAAAAATAGCTGAAATGTAGTGAACAAAGTGTTCGCATTCAAAAAAAAAAACCATCATCAAGACATTCCGTTCTCCACTTTACGTTTGAAATCGAGATATAGCCATAAATAGCGGAACTTAACGCCGCACTTTGCCTAACAGCTTCATATATTTAGCTTTTTTAAAGTTAAAATGAGCAGAAAAAGAATACTAACAAGCCCGCTACCCCTCAACATCGCAACGTCGAAGTCGACGTAGTTGAAAAAATTAAAACCTAACAATCTAAATCACAGCAATATAAAGCATTGTACACACACGAGGCTCGCGTCAACTGATTTATAGCTAGCTGTATATAAACAAAGGGAGGGCGCAAAATCAACACATCCTGTTTTCATTTTGCAGTTTGCGAAATAAAAAAAAGCCTCTTCCACCAGTCACAATTGCAACGTATCGATAATCCTTTAAATTTGAACAAACATGTGTCGGATTTTTTTATTAACTCGATTAAGTAGTTGGCGTTTCAGTTTCAATATTTTTGGTTTTTAGTTTTTTTTTGTACCTCGTAGTTCAGTGGTTAGAACGTCAGATTTCTTAAGAAGTGAGGTGGTTTGATATGTAGTCATAATTCTTGGTGGAAGTGCCAAAAGCTATGTCTATTTCCTTTAAATAAAAAAATATATATTTCTTTTTTTTATTTCTTTTATTTACATTCTTCATCACCACAGACTGGTCTGGTATCCTTTTTTCATTTCATTTGATTACTACGTTAAGCAAGCAAGCAATTCAATTGCATTGACATGTATTGCTACTCTAAACAAAAATTAATTGATGTTTTAAATTAAGCTAAGAAACTATTTTACTTACTTTTACAATTAAATTAGCACTTATTATAGACAACATTATATATTTAGTATAGACGTTTTATAATATATTGAAAATATCTTTTTCTTTTTGTCCTGACTTTGAAAACACGAGGAGAAATAAAATTTAAATATAATACTAAAATAAAGTAAAATAAAATAAAAAAACCCGAATAGATAATATCCTGAGGAGAATCCCGATTAATTCGCCTGACTGGGAATCGAACCCAAAACCATCATAATTACAGTCATATGCTTTCCGACTACGCTATAGTTTCCACAATTTTTAAAGATATTTATTTGTTAACGTAAATTGCCCACCAAATGTAACAACTAAAGCGCCATTTACGTAATTATTATATATATTATATAGCTTCACGCTATATCCCGCACACAGCAGGGTAGGCAGAGGGAACCTAGTGTTAAGACACTCCGTTCCCCACGCACCGCCGAAATCGGAGGCTTGCGTTTTAAGTGGCGGAACTTAACGCCGCGCTTTACCTCGACACCAGAGCGAAGAAAATGGAAATATAATTTCCAATCCTCGAGTGGGAATCGAACCCACAACCAGTCGTTTACATCACACTCTTGTGCCACTGGGCCACGACTGGCCACAAGTACGTACGTACGTTACGTAATTCTAATAGCTTTAACTTCCAGTAATCTATTCTAGTATACCATCAAGGATTTTCATCAGATTTTCCAGATCTGCTATTGCTATGTATGTCAATGTCAAAACGCCTATCACGTTAAACAGCTTTCCACGGATAGAATAATAAGAATGAAATGTTCAATAAATATTAAACGATACGACAATGTAGAACGTCGACATTTTCCGATCGGTTGGCTCAGTACTAGCGTTAAACTGATAAATATAGGTCGTGTTCTCTAATCTTTTGGAAGAATACGAAAATTGAACATGTTTTTGGACAAAGATGTGGGTTGATTTTAAATTTAGTTCAAATTTCAAAGCAAAGTAAAATATTAGTAGAGAAACAAGTAATAATAGTAGTTTTTGGTTTCTGGAATACGATGTTATTAATATATGGGACAGATGTCAAATTATACGAGTATGAATTTTAAAAATTAAATTAAATTAAATTAAATAGCTTCACGCTATATCCGGCACACAGCAGGGTAGGCAGAGGGAACCTAGTGTTAAGACACTCCGTTCCCCACTTTCCGCCGAATTTTATCACGTATAGTATTGCAAGTATTTATTATTCATGTATGATATAAAGTTATTATAAAAGTATAGTGAGAGTACCTTACTCTGTTTAGCAAAAAATATGAACTATAGGCATTTATTTAGTGTTTTATTGTGGCAGAGAGAGCCCATTCGAGAAATGGCTTATTTAGTGGGGGAGCTCAACGCTGCGCTTTCTTAGAACCTCTTATTAAAACAAGAAAATAAATATATTTTAAACATATACATTCCCCATTGGCAATTGAATTCACATCCATCGTGCTTATAATGAATCGCGCCAAGACGATCAGGTATTAACTATAAATAATAAAAAAGATTAACACGTAACATAAGATATATAATGTGGCCAGCCGTGGCCCAGTGGCACTAGCCTGTAAACGACTGTAAACGACTGGTTGTGAGTTCGATTCCCAGCCGAGGAGTGGAAATATTTAATATTTCCATTTCCCTCGCTCTGGTGTCGAGGTAAAGCGCGGCGTTAAGCTCCGGCACTTAACACGGAGTGTCTTAATACTAGGTTCCCTCTGCCTACCCTGCTAAAAAAAAAATAAGATATATAATAGATCTTATTAAGAAAAAAAGCATTCTTTTTATCAAAACTAGTACATAAAAGAACAAAGCAAACAAAATTTCGCAACAACTCCTAAATATTATCAAACTCTGGGGACGATTATATTCAACAAAGACGAGTTTCCAACCCAGTTGTTCTCACATGAGAGAGTTACGAACGTACCTTCATATTATAGATAGAGAATAGCTTTACTATTGCTTGAAATTCTAACAACTTTTAGGTTAATAGTAACATTTCTTAGTCCTTTGTAGCGCAGTGGGACAGTGTCTGACTGTAAACATATTTAGTTGTGAGTTCAAATCCATTCAAATTATTTTCATTTTTCTGCTCTGGTACCTCATATAAATCGTGGCGTTGAATTCTACCACTCTATACGCAATATGTCTATCAATTCACGTGGAAAGTGGAGAACGTAGTGTCTTGACACTATTTTTTTTTATATTATGATATTTCAACAGTACTTGGCCACGATGAACGCCATATTCGTTCCCTCAATCGTCGATTTTCTCTTTACCTGCCTTCTATGCTGCCCTATGCGAGAAAACAAACAAAACTGCTTTTAATAAATGATGAATTATAAACATAGATATTTTAAAAACCAAACTGACGAACACAATTTCAACTACATATTTTTTTTTATAGTTCACCCTGTATCCCGCACCCAGCAGGATAGGCAGAGGGAACGTAGTGTTAAGACACTCCATTCTCCGCTTTCCGCCGAATTCGGAGGCATTGCGTGTTAAGTGGCGGCACTTAACGCCGCGCTTTACCTCTTATACCAGAGCGAAGAAAATGGAAATATTAAACATTTCCACTCCTCGAGTGGGAATCGAACCCACAACCAGTCGTTTACAGTCACATGTTCGTGCCACTGCGCCACGACTGGCTCCACTACATTTGTATATAATATATAAATAAAATAATAAGTAGCATAAAAAATTCAGGAGCATCTCCAGCGTTTGATTTATGGTAATCTTTGAGTCGTCGTCAACTTGTGGGACTCGTGTTGTTTGCGTTTTATCATACTGTTTGTAACTTGCCTTTGAGTAGTTGCTACTTCCTTTGACTGGCGATGGAACTTTTGTTTTTAAGAGTTCTTCATAAATCTTAGACAATATTTTGAATGCTTTAAGAATACATTTGGGACCAGTTGTGGGGCAGTGGCACGAACATGTGACTGTAAACGACTGGTTGGGGGTTCGATTTATATTAAATATTTATTATAATATTTCCATTTCCTTCACTCTGGTATCGAGGCAAAAGCGCGGCGTTAAGTTCCGCCACTTAACACGCAATGCCTTCAAAAATTAGCGGAAAATGGGGGAACGGAGTATCATTACACTAGGCTCCGTCTGCCTACCCTGCTGTGTGCGTAATACAGCGTGAAGCTAAAAATATATATAAAGATATTTTTTGACTTATAAATCATAGAGGGCATCGTGGTGTAGTGTGAAAGCATCTGAGTGTAAATTCAATTGGTTGGGAATTCAATTCTCACTTGAGGGAATCGTTATATTTAAATTATTCTGTTCTAGTATATAAAGTGCCAAAAGGCGATGTTAAATTCCCCCACTCAACACGTATTGTCTTGATTTCAGGCAGAAAGTGAAGAACGCAGTGTCCTGACACTAGGTTCTCTGTGACCCTAGTGTCAGGCCGTAATAAAGCGTGACGCTGTAAAAAAAATATAAACGACACGCTGTTTTGTTAAGTCAATGTTTTATCCTTTGTAAGAATATTAAGAAATATAAACATATAAAAATATGAATGCACAGGATTCAAACCCACTGCTTCAAAATTCTTACATGCTTGTTACAAATAATTTTAGCTTTTTTTGTTTATTCATTTAAAAATACTCTAAGAGACATTTTAAAATGTTTTTTTTTTTTTATTTATGTATTTCTGTATAGGTAAAGCACATAGAAGTAAAGATTGGATAGATAACCTTAAATAAAAATTACTTAAAAAAACATAAAAGTGTATTTGGTCAAGATTCTTGTCCCGGAAATATAAATAAAACATGATTTACATTTATCTACTGTTTAATTCCATAGAATAGAATCGTAACCTACCTACTACGTTATTTTTCAATGCAAATACCAAAAACCACTGCGTCATATGGAACAAGCTACAGCTAACAAGATAGTAAGTCACTTAAAGTTAAGCTGGCGACGCGTTAAACTTTTCCTAAGCTTTCTATCCGCTAGGACCTGACTTAGCAGATTCTAATGACTAATGATATGGCTTTAGAGGGATTGAGTTACTTGATATCGATTCAAAGAGCGATGTCAAAAGTCAAATAATGTTTTATGTAATTTTTGATTTTTTGTTCTGCGTGAAGTAGGCAGAGAGAATATATTGTTTAATCTCTCTGTGAATGACAGAATGAAAGTAAAAACATTTTCTATTTATTTGTTTATTTTAGGCACGTAAAAATGCAATAAATATATCTTGATTAATCTAAATTAGAAGGTAAACGCGATAGTTGTGGGCTCAATTTCTTTTACAAAGCGCGGCGTTAAGCATCGTCATTCAATTTAATACATAGTGCCTTAATTAATGGTGTTGAGTTGAAATTAACTAACTAGATTCTCACTATAAAGTTTTGTTACACTACCCTAAGTAAAATAAATAGGAAACTCATAAAAATAAATGTTTTAAATTTGTAGTCACTAAAAACCAAGACACTCCGTTCTTCACTTTCTGCCGAACTTCAAAAAATTATATATTTAGTTGCGTAACTCAACGCCACACTTTGTGCCATTTAACTGCGTCAAATAAACAAAAAACAAATATTTATAATATCTACTTCAACAAATTCAAAAAAACGAAATATCCTTTACTATTCTATTCTATTCTTTACAATACAAGTTTCTCACAAACTACAATAGACGGCTGTATCCTGAATCCTGTAAACTCGGAATAATATTGACAAAAGCCTTGTTAAAATTAAACCGTCCAAATTCGTCTGGCTCAATTTCAAAAACCTTCCTTCTGCAAGTAGTTAAACTTTCAAAGAAATATGTACTGGGATGATATTTTTGATGTAAATTACAATGTTTTTGTTTGGTGGTGGCTTGTGTTTTTTGTGTTTGGTGGGTTGTAGGTTCGATTTTAGGAAAGGGATTTTTTATATTTATAAAAATAAAATGATTTTGTGATCTAGATATAGTACCAGCTTGGATAATATGCACTACATTATCCAAATCGGTACAGTAAGCAGAGAAAAGGGGTTGGGAGGAAGTGAGAATGAAGTGCTAAACTCCTCTATCATCACATATCTTCATCATATATCTATACATGAACTCAATTCGGGGGGGTCCTCATATTTTTACGTGACCCCTAGTATTAATTAAATTGTCTTCTCGAAGATCAAGCAAGATCTCCCTCTACGTCTCTCAACACTTACATTTGCTTTGCCTTCATTACCGAAATATTTAAAAGCGAAACGAAGTTTAAAATAAAAAAAAAAACTGAAATCTTCTATAGTAATGAAAGATACCAGAATATGAATCTCATTCTCTTACATTCTGTCCAAAGGTTTCAAATAATAAAGCTATACGACCCTATGAAATTTCTTTGAAATTCTTATATACATCTTTGCACTTTGTCCCGCAGGAGGGTAGTCACAGAGAACCTAGTGCCAAGACACTACATCCTCCAATTTTTAAAATTAACTAATTTTTCTTTACCGTCACGCTGTATCCCGCGGGACAGGCGAAATTCTTATATTTAACTAAATTTCTGGCGTGCCATTCAATGGGGCCAGTCGTGGCGCAGTGGCACAAGCGTGTGACTGTAAACGACTGGTCGTGGGTTCGATTCCCACTCGAGGAGTGGAAATTAATATTTCCATTTTCTTCGCTCTGGTGTCGCGTCGTTAAGTTCCGCCACTCAACACGCAAAGCCTCCGAATTTGGCGGAAAGTGGGGAGTGTCTTAACACTAGGTTCCCTCTGCCTGCCCTGCTGTGTGCAGGATGTCGTAGCGTGAAGCTAAAAAAAAACTAAATTTCTATTAAACGTGTAATAATATTAAATCCTATGGACAATAATATGATGTCAAATAGATTCCCTTTTGTTCTTATTGTTTAACATTCAATAGCCGATCTAAAAGTATGTAAATTAGGGTCCCTTCAGTTCCAGTCTCAAGTGTTATGAAGTCAGACCACTCTGAGAGTTGTTTTTTGTTTATTTTATCGATTATTTTAACACCGTTATGGCACAGTGGGAAAAATTTAGAAGAATGAAATGAGTGTGGGTTGAAATCCATGTAAAGAAAATATTTTTATTAGATATATTAAAGTACTTTGGTTAAATACAGTATTGAATGAAGTTCCAACATTTAACATATATTTTAAAGTTACACTTAGTATACAACAACAAAATTAAGTTGTAAAAAGCGTGTAAAAGTTTAAGCACATCCGGATGTAGAACACATGGCTTCGCGATCAGAGTGCTTGAACAGTTTCCAAAAGGCACGGGTTCTAATCCTGCTGCGTTAAAAAAACTGTACGTTTTTATTGTATTATCTTAGTCTAAATTGAACCTACGTCTTTTAAGTTAGCAATTAGCTTACTTACACTAATTTAAAGCGATAACAGATAAAACTGGGGATTCTTTTCAAAATATTTTACATAACAGCTAATTATCATACCAGCTTCTTTACACAGAATGTATAGCGAAACAATGGTCCATAGTAAACGTTATATATAATAGCTTAGAGAAAATAATGTGTATTATAATTTGAATAATCTAGAAATTTATGAAATATTTTGTTAAAAGTATAAATATAATGTAAATCTTCCTTAGAATATCCTCGTGACGTACGAATACCTCTAAAATATTGCTGATAAAGGTAAACAAAATGTACCATTTGACTGAGTACTCCACTTTTCACTTATACAGAAACGTTAAGTGGAAACCGGAGTGTCTTGACACCTTATTCTCTCTACCTAACCTATCTATATATCGTACAACCTACCTACATGAGAACAACGGTAAAACTACTATTTTTAAAGCAATTTTTCAAACAACTAAATCAAAAAATACCTATAAATTTCAAACATACTCATTCACCATACCAACCATACCATAACTTGTTCTCGCTACGAAAACTCTTTAACAAAAACACAAGAAAAAAATATTACAAAAATCATAAACATTTACGCGTAAAAGACCCAAAATGCATATCTCCATTATAATAAAAAGCAAATTTATATACATATATAGTATTTCACTAAACTTAACACAACGCGGTCGGATATAGGAATAATAAATTCGGACGTCCATTGTTGGGAAGACGGAGGTCCGACAACGATCTAACCTCGGATATGAATGTGTGTCATAAACTGTTTTGTTGAGAATTACTGTTTTTTGGAATATATTTAGTTTTTTATTTATTTGTGGCCAGTCGTGGCCCAGTGGCACAAGAGTGTGACTGTAAACGACTGGTGGTGGGTTCGATTCCCACTCGAGAAGTGGAAATTATATTTCCATGTTCTTCGCTCTGGTGTCCAGGTAAAGCGCGGCGTTAAGTTCCGCCACTTAACACGCAAGCCTCCGAATTCGGCGGAAAGTAGGGAACGGAGTGTCTTAACACTAGGTTCCCTCTGCCTACCCTGCTGTGTGCGGGATATAGCGTAAAGCTATTTATTTATTTATTTTAGTTTGCTCTCCTTTCCAGTCGGTTGGTATAAGAGAGGTACATATTTTTTTTATTTTTGAAAGGGTGGCAGAAAGACCACCTGATGGTAAGTGGTTACCTTTGCCCATGGACATCCACAACATTTCAAAAGTTGTGGATATGTTGCCGACCTTAAGCAGGGAAGGAGGAAAGGAGGGAAGAAGAAAGGGGATGGTGGGAACACATCATCAGATGTTTGGCTGGTTTGGTTTAAATTTAATAGCATAAAATCAACATACATAAATAAACATTTATTATTATAACAAGCTAATACAAGACTTTTGGAATTTTCATTTAAGATAATAAATAAGTAGGTATATTTGAAAAGTTATAGTGAGATCTATATTTGTGAGAAATGAGGTAAAATTCATACTTATATTATAAATGCGAAAGTCTGTCGGTTTGTCTGTCACGCTATCACGGCTAGTCTACTGGACGGATTTGGATAAAATTCGAAATGAAAATAGTTGATGACACAAGGTCAAATATAGGCTACTTTGTTTTTCATCAAACCACTCCCGAGGGTTCCAATATAACGAAAGAGTTACGTAGTTCACGCGGCGAAACCGCGAGGCCCCTAGTTAAACAATAAAAGCAAATTAGATCTTGAATTTTCAAAAACTTAAAATATTTTTTATAGGCAGAGGGAACCTTGTTAAGACACTCTGTTCCCCACTTTCCGCTGAACTCTGGAGGCATTGCGTTTTAAATGGCGAAACTTAACACCGCGCTTTGCCTCGATGCTAGAGCAAAGAAAAGAGAGGTATTAAATATTTCCACTCCTCGAGTAGAAATTGAACCCACAACTAGTAGGTTAACAAACAAAATTTACACACAAATATTTACAGATATAATAATTCAAAATTTCCTTGAATTTTACAATTATTTAAAAGAAATGTCATAGAAAGTTGACGCACCTGCGTCGCGTCTGTCTTTCGAAATTACTTGCAAAGTATGAAAATACGAGTATTCTTATAGACGAATAAAAGTAAAAATTTTTTTTCTTGGTTTAGTTTGTATGTTTAATTGTGAATTGATTGATTGATTATTTTTGTTACTTTTTGCGTTATTTAGTTTTAACCAATGAATTATAAAACGATGAACATCTGTGTTTCTCGTTCACATAGGATTTTCTAGAAATCTTTCGTTAGTGATATCCTCTAAGGAACATTTACACCAAATTTCAGAATTATAGACCCAGTAGTTTTAACTTCCACTCAGTCAGTCAGTAACGCAAGTGTTTTATAAGAGGATCAAAGATATGTCTGTATTCATTAATATAAATAATAGATAGAATTTAGTCTAGTGATATATTTCTCTCTTTTCCATTTGCTCTATTTTCTTATTTAACTACTTAAACACTACACTCATCTCCCTCTCCTACAGATTACGTATATAATAATCGTTCCTCAATACAATATAATTTTAAGAATCAAAAGAACCAAAATTGAATGATGTTTTAAATTAAGCTAAGCGAGTTATCCTATCTTACTTATTTCTACATTGCTTTAATTAAGTTAATAGTTGTTATACAGTATTTTTAAAAAGAAAACATAGCATTGTAATGTAGTGAAACGGTGTAACTACATGTATTATATTTCTACACTGAAAGATCTTTAAATTTATGAACATTTTTTTTTAATTGGTGCATCTAGATTTAAGATAAGTATAGCTACTAAGTTCTTTCACATAAGTCATAGACGTAGGTATATTTAATATGTTATAGAAAGTGTCACTGAGAGTGAAACGATGTCACTGGTCACTTAGTTATTTTGCACTTATCTTAAAAAATGAGCTAAAAATATAAAAAAACAAGGGAAAAAAACGTAAAACAAATTCGAAAAATTTGTCTACCAAATTGGCGGAAAACAAAATTAAAGTTTGTTTTTTCTTTAATAGATTTCGTTTAAAACTTCGCACAAAATATAATTGAAAAAAACAAGCAAAGCCGCGGGCGGATATTTACTTAGTATTACGACTTTGATATAATTCCCACGAAACACTGTAACTTTTAAGGAAATTATAATCGTCGGAGCAAATTGGATTTCAGGAAATTTTACGATTTTCTACTCCAATTAAGAATAAGTGTGGAGGAAAGTGGAATTAACACCTGTTTTATGTACATACTTTAGACTATGGTTTTGTTTGAGTAACTTTTTTGATTTACATGTCTTATCCATATTGTTGCAAAGCGGAGAGAATTATTTAGACTCTCTGCTTTCTATTTTTGGACCATATGAGATAAGGGCCACTCGTGGCGCAGAGGCACATAGTGTGAATGTAAGGGGACTAGTTGTGGGTTCCATTCCTACTCTCGGGGTGGAAATATTTAATATTTACATTTTCTTCGCTTTGTTGCATGAGGAAAAGCGCAGTGCTAAGTTCCGCCACATAACACGCAAGACTTCCGAATTTGGTGGAAGGTGGGGAATGGAGTGTCTTAACACTAGGTTTCCTCTGCCTACCCTGCTGTGTGCGAGATACATCGTGAAGTTAAAAAAAATACTTCTAACCACTCCATCGAGTGGGAATTCAACCCACAGCCAATCGTGATTACAGTCAGATGCTTCCCCACTGCGCCGCGATGGCCTCATCTACTACAATGTATTAAAAACTACTTTTTATTAAAAAAATCATTGCTTTTCGACCTTTATAAGAAACATTATTTAAATGTTAGATTAAAAATGTACTTCTACAATTTTTTACAAGTATTATACCTAACAAAAAAACTCATTTTGTTAATGAACGAACAAATTATTACTTCTAAAGTTCCAACAATGAGCACTCGCGTAGAAAACAATAGCAGTTTTATATTTAAATAATAACACTAAATTTTAAACTGTTAAGATGAAAATTAATCTAAAATTTCAAGACTATTTTTGTATAAATTTTGCTCTATTTCCTAATTAGGAAAGCATTAAAATTTTAAATTAGTACTAGCGGCCCACTCGCGACTTCTTCGCGTGAACTACCTAGCTGTTTTGGTATATTGCAACCTTCGGGGATAAAGTAGCCTATGTTAATAATCATTGCAATCGGTCTAGCAGTTTAGATTTTTCATATAAAATTTCATCCCCTATTTCAACCCTTTATAGGTTGATTTTTGAAAAAATAAGTAGCCTATGATTGACCCTGAGCTTTTTATTACTTTCATTCTAAATTTTATCTAAATCGGACCGGTAGATGAGCCGCGAAAGCCAAACAGACAGATTTTCGCATTTATAATATAAGTATGAATTTTGTCTTCTACGAGTATTTTGATTAGACGAAGGACAGCGTTAAGTTCCGCCATATATGAGAGTGCTGCATCATTATGGATTTTTTGGGATTAAAGTTAAAAAGTCTACAATTTATATATTAATAAAAAAGAGATAGCATAAAATTTGGCAAACTTAATGCTAACGCAAAATTATCATTCTTTATAAGAATACACTTGAAAGTTTGAAAAAATAATAAAATAAATATTATACACACTACTATATCTCGAATATGTATTAGATTAAAAAAAATGTTGTACATTGAGATCTACTTAAGCAGCTTTACGCATTTGCCTACATAGCAAGGCGGTGAGAGGGAATGTAGTGCCAAAACACTCCGTTCTCCACTTTCCAACAGAAATAAAAAAAAAGTTTTGAGTAATGCAACTCAAGGCCGCCATTTATCTTAGAGATTAGAGCAGAGAAATGCAAATAATTTAAATCTCTTGAGTGGGAAACGAACCCACAACTAATCGTATTTAAAGTCAAATGCTGCGCTACGATGGCCTTTAAGCTGTATATATAACCTTAAAATGTGTAAAAATTGAATTCTAATATTACAATTTCTGAAATACTAGACCATGTGGCCAGTCGTGGCCCAGTGGCACAAGCTTGTGACTGTAAACGTCTGGTTGTGGGTTCGATTCCCACTCGAGGAGTGGAAATATTTATTATTTCCATTCGCTCTGGCGCCGAGGTTAAGCGCGGCGTTAAGTTTCGCCACTTATCACACAAAGCCTCCAAATTCAGCGGAAAGTGGGGAACGGAGTGTCTTTACACCAAGTTCCCTCTGCTTACCTTGCTGTGTGCGGGATACAGCGTGAAGCTAAAAAAAAAATTCTGAAATCAATACTGTCCTGGATGTAATTCAATGCTTAGCACAGAATTTCCTATCACTTAACTCTCCGTTAGCCAGCAAGAGAATTTTCTCCGCATTTGCCTCTAACAAAATTAATTCAAGAAGAAAAAACATTTTCTTGAATTTCTAATATGAAACATGACAAAAGGCGACTTGGTGAAAAACAACAATGCGTCCTCGCATGTAATAGCCGCGGGCTTAAATGTGGACTTTAGTATGAACATGTTAACAAAAGGATTCTGTACGTTTAAAATTCTATTTTA
Organism: Dryas iulia moderata; assembly: GCA_019049465.1. Taxonomy (NCBI): domain Eukaryota; kingdom Metazoa; phylum Arthropoda; class Insecta; order Lepidoptera; family Nymphalidae; genus Dryas; species Dryas iulia. The sequence continues at coordinate 13,013,352 of CM032431.1, read as the reverse complement.
TTTTAATATTTTATGTTAAATATTGTAGTTTAGTGGGTAATTTTTGGTTTTGGCTTTTGGGAAGGTGGGTATGGGTTCGAATTTGATTGTTTAATTTTTTTAATGCTTACGATAATTCCTTGATGAAAAAAAAAATCTAATTAGTGTGTAACAATTTTGACGTGACCAGATTAAGAACTGGTTGATTGTTTAATGGTCAGAATTCTTAGATGGTTTTTAGCAGGTGCGGGTTCGAAACCCGCTGCAGTTCAATTTTTGTTTGTTTTTTAAGAAAGTCTTTTTTTTATTTAAAAAGTGTGTGAATAACACATTGAAAATGTTTAAAATATTTGGGCTTATTATTTTGTTACATTTATGTATTGAATGGAAAAATTCAGAATTTTCTAATGTCTTTTTTAAGAAGGTCAAAGTAGCACCTTGACAATTTAAATTATTTAGTTATTCAAATTATATATAAATCAATTATTCAAAGTAAAACATTTGAAAATAATTTAAATATTACACTATCAATATTTTAACTTTTGTCTGTAACGTTGCACAAAAAATAGTCTTTGAAACTTCAATAACTTTAACAAGATACACTCTGTATCTTTAAAAAAAATAAACGGAGTGATTTTACACTAAAGTCTACCTATCTTACTCGAAGCACTAAGAACACACAAAAAATACATAAATTAAAAAAATATCTACACCTCTCCACCAATACATCAACCAAAATACCTACAGAACCCTGAAACAAACAAAACCTTATCACAAAAAGCTCACCAAATCACACGACGATAAAAAGCTCGCTGAAAGATAGCCAGAGGGGGACGAAAAAATAACTTTTGGACCCTCGCACCTGCGCTACATACATTACTGTTGTAACTATTTGAATAAAATGTTTTTGTTTTTCGCTCCTTTTTTACCTATGTTACTTGTTAGGCTTAGGCTAGATGATAAGAATGGAGTTATTGCTCGGTTTGAGCTTTTAGGAAAGCTTTGGTGGTAGGTTTTGATATGTATGTTTAGAGTTTTTTATTAATGTTTTTAATATATTTTATTTAAATTGGGAAAATAGAGTTAAAACTGAAATATTGTTCGTTAAAATTGTACCAGTTACTTAAAATTGTACTAGTGTACATTAGAAAAAGTAAAACTAAAACTAAACATATGTTTACTTACTGTTATAATCACGACTCGATGATATTACATAAATATTATAAGTGACAGCGTGTGACCTCGAATCGTTCGTTAGTTTAATTCTTACTCGCGTAAATAATTATGTTAATAATTAAATTAATGCTATTTTCTTTGCTCTGGTATCCATACTTATATTAATATCCGTCTGGTATCCATACTGAAATTTAGAATGAAAATAATAAATAACCATAGAAAATAGTAAATAAATAAAAACATATAGTTGATAATCCAAGATTAAACATAGGATACTTTATTTTTCAAAAATCCACCCCCGAGGGTTGCAATATAACGAAACAATTAGGCAGTCCACGCGGCGAAGCCGCGAGCGGGCCGCTAGTCTAAAATAAAGTGCGGCGTTAAGTTCCGTCACTCGACACGTCATGTCACAATTTCTGGCAGAACGTAGAGAATGGAGTATTTTGACACTAGTCTCCCCGATCCCTAACGGGTAGTCAGAAATCGTTGGAAAGAAGTGTGAAAAAAATGACAAAAAAAAACATTTTATTTACAAATATCCCACATTTAGACAGAGAGAATCTAATGTGAAATCCATCCGTTCTCCATTTTTCTACTATTACCGCGAGAGAATCTCTCCCTTTTTTCTCATAAACGCTTTTTTTTCATTCGCATCCAATAGCAAAAAAAAAAAAGATATATTATAATAACATACATACATTGTACATGAAGCCTTTTACTTCACCCTTCTTCTTCGCAGATTGAGTAATTTGTTCGATACACGTAAGAAAAAGTGCACGCATGTATCTGTTTTTTATTTTAACTTCTTTTCCCTCGCAAGCTGTAAATAGATGAAATAAGTTAATAGGGGGCATATTTTGCAGTGTGACAATATCTGACTTTAAAGGTAACTGGTTGTGGGTTCGATTCCTGCTCGAAGTAATGATTATAGTTTTTTTTTAATTATTTTCATTTCTCCTGCTCCACCGGTCGTCTTGAATTGGGACGGAATGTGAAAAATGGAATATATTGACACTCAACTGTCTCTAAATTTGTGCGATGTAGATAAAATCTGTGGATCCAAGAAATAAGTTAAAAATATACAAAATTTTGGATTACAATGTATAGTAAAATGTGCATTAATTTAATAAGATTTTTTTTGGCTCAGTCATGCTCAGTGGTGAGAGCGCCTGGACGGTATTCAGGAGGCGCGGGTTCGAATCCATCGCTACATTTAATTTTTTATACGTTTTCTTTAAATGTCTAATAAGATTTTTTTCTTTATTTTCAGGTAAATTTCTACAATTTGGGGAGTATCAGAAAAATCTGGTGTACTTATGTCAGTTAATAAGTTAACGCGGTTTTATATTAAGTTTAAATTAACAAGCTACTAAAATAAGATAAAGCATAATATATAAGTATTTTTAGCTTCATGTTTTTCCACATAGCAGACTAGAACGAAGTGTCTTAACACTACGTACTCTTTGTCCACTTTGCTTCTAGATTAAATGACATTTAAAACATTATATTTAATAGGTAATTAAAACTTACATTCACAGAATTTTATTTACTCAGTCTGATATAATAAAGGGCGGCGTTAAGGTACGCCACCAATATTCATTGGCTCTTATTTGGCAAGAAGTGTAGAACGGAGTGCCTGAACTCTACCCTTTATTCTCACTCTCCTGCCAAATTTAACTACTGTGCCACATATACACTTGTATAAATGACACTCAGCGTATTCTATTTGACATGTAATTTAAAATGAAATCAGCAATCATATCCGACACAACGGAAACGCTTTCAGCCTGGAAATAGAATGTTAGTTTAATTTTCAATATATTTAATAATAATGGGTTTTGCATATTGATACTGTGTTACACAGTTATATAAGTTGTATGCATGTTTGTCAAATAATTTGATTTTGTTTTCGAAATTTGGATATATGTTATTTGTTTTTATTTAAAAACAATAAGTAGAGGTGTCTGACTGTAAGGAAGATGGTTGTGAGTTCGATTCCCACTTGGGGAATAATTATATTTGACACATAAAGTTTCGATGTCCCATTTACTTACTCTGGTGCCGAGGTAAAGCGCGGCGTTAAGTTCCGCCACTTAACACGCACTGCCTCCTAATTCGGCGGTGCGTGGGGAACGGAGTGTCTTAACACTAGGTTCCCTCTACCTACACTGTTATGCGCGGTATACAGTGTGAAGATTAAAAAGAAAAGAAAAAAAGTTTTCAATGTCAGGCGGAAAGCAAAAAAAGTCTCATTAGGAATATAAATAGTTCCTGTTATAAACCCCTTAGACTCCCAGTACTTTTACACAAGCATTTAAGTTGCAAATTTATTTGCCATCAGAAGGTATTCTTTCTTAATTATTCAAAGCGTCATTTATTTTATTTAATAAATATTATTTACACTCGCAACATACAATTAATTTATAAATTTATAATATTTAGGAAAATGTAAGCCATAGTGTTCATACAACACTATTTTAAAATGGCGCCGCCATACGCTTTAATTAATTTGTACTACAAATTATACGTTTTCTTTTTCGTAGAACTAATATTTAAAATATTTATTGCCTTTAATTCTTTTATATTGTTTAGTAATTATTATTTAAATATTCATTTCAATATTCGCTTTTGTTATTTTTATATTATTAATGTAATAAGAACTCACAAAGAAATTCTTCATAATTAACAAATATGCATCTTACCAAACTTGATTATTATAAAATTATTATATTTCGATCACTTTGCATTTAATATGTTAAATTTATTTATTAAATATCCACTTTCTTGTATTCAATTTATATTATTTGCAATTTAATATCAATAATTTCTTCTACCGACGCCACGCTCCCGCCATGCTTCCTTTCTCTTTCTATTCCATTTTTAAAAAATCAAAAACTATAATCGGCCCACAACTCATACAGCCAGCGTTGCTTTTCTGAAAATATTAATTATATATTTTTTTATAATATTATTTGTTTCAATTATTCCATAAAATTGTATATATTTTTTTATTATTATTAAATTATATTATTTAATATTTTTTATATTCCTACGTTTATTTATATATAGTATGTACCGTTACTCTATGCAGAGATTATTCTACGAACAATCGTTTGGCAAGTGAGAATGCTACTTATTAAATACTTTTTGAACATTTTTAAAGCATCATTCTACACATAGGAAAATTGAAAAAAAAAAAAATTTTGAAAACGTATATATTTATATATACTGGTTAAATATCAAGCACATATGTACATGTCTTAATTGTATACATAAAAATATATGACACAAATTAAGTATAAATGCCATAAGGTTCTCTTTGACTACTCATCTATACGAAAAAAAATATGAAAGTTAATAAAATATAACAAATATACATATAATCATTCAGTCAAAGCCAGGATATATTGTTAATATTAATACATCATAGAAACAATAGATTTTTTTATAGCTTCACGCTGTATCCCGCACACAGCAGGGTAGGCAGAGGGAACCTGGTGCTAAGACCGCCGTTGAAGTTCCGCCGAATTCGAAAGCATTGCGTGTTAAATGGCGGAACTTAACGCCGCGCTTTGCCTCGACACCAGAGCGAGGAAAATGGAAATATTAAATATTTCCGCTCCTCGAGTGGGAATCGAACCCACAACCAGTCGATTTACAGTCACACTTTGTGCCACTGCGCCACGACTGGTCATATGGTCATAGACTGTAATGAAATATATTCAAAAATAAAACAAACACTCGCACAACAAGATAAACACAATCATCAATCTAAAATCATATTCGTGATTTATTCATTTACATTCGTATTTTGTTTGATTTTCTAATATTTGTTTTTAAATATTTACACTGACTGAGGCCAGTCGAGGCTTGTGAGCATAAAGTGTGACTGTAAACGCGACTGGTTGTGGGTTCGATTCCCACTTGAGGAGTGGAAATATTTAATATTTCCATTTCGCTGTGGTGTCTAAGCAAAGAGGCGTTAAGTTCATCGCCACCAGAATTCGGCGGGAAATGGGGAACGGAGAGTCTTAACACTAGATTCCATCTGTGTACCCTGCCGTGTATGAGACAAACAAAATGTAATGTTGCGTTGTCATTAGTATGTAGGTAGTAATGAATTCTTTTTTATAAAGAAAAAAAAATATTTTTAATAATTGACTTAGTGATATTAGTATGTAACTGAGGCTATTGGCTGCAGTCAGTGCCTTACTGTAAAGAGGATTTGGTTGTGGGTTTAATCACAACAAAAGCGCAGCGTGAAGTCCATTGGTGGGACTGCACGCAACACGCAATGTCCTAATTTCGGACGGAAAAGCGTGAACTTTTTTCACTCCGTTAATTTTAATGATTTTGAAAAAAATCAATAACCTCTTAACTATGAGTTCAAACATTAGTAGTTCCTTTGACTTCCATTCTAGATTTCTTTATTTTGACTAAGTAAAAAAATATATGACACTAAACCATTTATTGACAAAAAAAATATTTAATAAGACCCAAAATTCAACAAAATTTACTTAATTCATTCTTACTTATAAGTATAACTACTGTAAATATAGTAAATGCGCTTGCGTCATATCCGTCACGGAAATTGTCTGGAGATGAGTCTGCCCTTGCATCCTTTAAGTAAGTATGGAGGTACTTCCTAAATGTCTGAATTAAAATGTAATAGAAATGGCAAAAAATATATTTTTATATTAAAATTGCAAATTTTACCAAAAAGTAAGGTAAAGGGATCTCGATTGATATTCTATCATATAGTATTGATAATACAGGAGGAACGTCACGTAAAAAGTATGAGTGTATAGGGCGTATATAAAGAGTTTGATAACATTAGACGAGGCGAAAGAAGTTTACAGGGACCGTGGCGTTTAAAGGTGCGATCTCTCTGACAGCCCTACAAGAGATAAAACAGCGTGAAGCCGAGTTATATGTCATGTAACTGAATAGAATGAAACCCTTTTGGGTTTAAAAATAATTTTAATATAGCCACATCATGGCTTATAATAGTTGAATTTAATATTGGGGAACGGAACGTCTTAACACTAGGTTGCCTCTGCCTACCCTGCTGTACGCGGGATACAGCGTGAGGCTACAAAAAAATTATAATTTTTTGAAGTGCTATTAAAACTTAAGATTAGTGAAATAAAAAAATATATGAAAGTTTAAATGTCTCACCTCACTTCTTCCATGCTGTCCAAATACTCCAGACACGGCCCCTTATTTGTTCTCAGTTTTTTTTTACTATAAAATATATTCAAATCAAATCACATCTTATTCTAAAATTTACTCAAAATATTTGCCCAAATAAGGCAATTGTAAAACGATTTTGCAAAACAAAAAGAAAGTCTACATAGAAGTATAAGTAATACAATTTTCAATAGTACTGGAGCATCTGTCAATCACGGTCTATTCGTTTTCATATTGCGCCGTTCAATATCGTCCCGTACTGGCATATGACTGTTTTCAATTTTAAAACTTTTACCACTGTTGTGCCATATGGGCTGGCTGGGAAGAGAATTTACTACGGTATTTCAGTAGACTTTGATTTGTTAGTTTAAGAGAGTTTAGTGATCAAATATTAACTTTTTTAACTCTGGTTCGTTATAAAACTGAAAATATATACAGCTTCACATGTTTCCCCTATACTAGAGTAATCAGACAGAACCTAGTATATAACCGAGATGTTTAATGGGGAAACTGTACGCCATGCTTTATCTTAACATGGTATATAAATAAATTCACGATCATTTTTTTCTGAGTGAGTCTCGAACCCACAACCAATACCGTTTACAGTCACTCACTCACTCACTGTGCCATAACAAACTGAATGCATTTATTTTTAATACAAACAGTCTTGAATGAAAATTAAATTTATAACTACTGTTAAAAGTTAGACTTGTCTCGACGAAGCTATAACGCCTCTAGGATTTTTTTTTTTTACAACATCACGCTTTTTCCCGGATAGCGGGGTATTCGGAGAGAAGCTAGTGTCAAGACACTCCGTCCCCCTTTTTCAACCTCGAGACATTGAGTATCAAAGATACAAGATATTCGCATACATTTTTCCATTAAAGCCTTCGTGGTGTAGTAGGACAGCGTGTGATTGTAAAACGATGGTTATGGGTTCCTATATTTAACACACATTGTACCAATTTCAGACGGAAAGTGGAAGATGGAGTGTCTCGACACTAGATCATCTCTGACTAACCAAATGTAAGAAAAACGTGAAGCTGCAAAAAAAATCGAACATAATATTCTACCTTTCTACAAACACAAGCTAAGAAAGACTAATGCTGTCTACAAACAGACATTGTACTTTAATCTATATGTATCTATTCTTTTTACTAACTTCCCGTCTATTTATCAGACGGTCTTTAAATTCGCCTTTTCACTAGCTTTGAATGGAGCATTATGGGCGTCTCGTACAGAAATGTAAGCTTTCTATGTATATATAAATTTAAAAGGTAGTGAAGACTATTTTAAAGGTAATATACATATTAGGTAGTTAGGTTTTAAGTATAGGGTTGAAAAATTGTAGATTTATTTATGAAAGTGTGTATTAGTGTGTTAAAAAAATTGAATGTGAATTTTGAAATTAAAATATATTAACTTGATTAATTGCATGTTTTGGTTTGGTAGAGAGATAGTCTACTAGACTAGACTAGACTAGTCTATGACCACGGAATTCGTTGGTCTGTCTGTCTATAACGCTTTTATGGCTAACCTACTGGTCTGATTATGATAAAATTAAGAGTACACATTCCTAAATACCCAGGTTCCAACGTTAGCTACTCTTTTTTAAAAAATCAACTTCTGATGGGTTAAAATAAGAGATGAAACTTTGTATGAAAATATAATAATATAGCCTAAGCATAACGCGGACCGCCGAATTTACGAAACAGTTATAGTTGTGTAGTTAAAACAGAAGCTGCGATTGGGTCGCAAGTTATATATAACAGTTGAATGTACATTTTGAAATAATACTATTTAAACCGGATTAATCTCGTATATTTTTGTAATTCTAAAACACCAGGCCAGTCGTGGCGCAGTAGCACAAGCGTGTCACTGTAAGCGACTTGTTGTGGGTTCGATTCCCACTGGAGGAGTGGAAATATTTTCCATTTTCTTCGCTCTGGTATCAAGGCAAAGCGCGGCTTTAAGTTCCGCCACTTAACACGCAATGCCTCCGAATTCGGCGGAAAGTGGGGAACGGAGTATCTTAACATTAGATTCCCTCTGCCTACCCTGCTGTTTGCGGGATACAGCGTGAAGCTGAAAAAAGAAACAGATTTAAACCGCTAAGATTACTACCTATGACTACTGTAAAATCTACAAAAATCCGGTTTTCTAATATCAAGAATACACCATTAATCCGTTTAAAACAATCTCATTTTAAACTACAGTAGCCAACTCTCATAATAACCAGATTCTAAAGCGATCGTTACATCAAGACGTATACGTGATCCGCCTGCAACTAGCCGCGTTTGGCAACATTTTGTTTTATGAGTTACATCTTTCATGCATAATGTTTCTTAAGTGTTGCTTAAAAAATCTTATTACCTTAGATGCGAGTTAAATTTAAATAAATCTATTTTTGGTTGCTAAGGATTTAATTATATTATTGATTCATTTATTGAATCGTGATTGGATAAAAAGCATGAATTAGTATATGAAAATCATTTTAAGAAATCCTTCCCTCGTTCACTCGCAAAAATTAGAGTCATTGTTGTGCACTTTCCCGGCGGAGCACAACGCTGTGCTATCTATACAAACAATTTTACCCATAACTTGAAGTTTTAAGTTTGAAATTTTAACCTATAACTTCAGAACTACGCCACAACAGCGCCGTCTATGGGTTAATAAAATCTGAAATCCCATAAACTAAGATCTCTAGACACCATAAAGCGGTAGTTTGCACAAATGTAATAATAACACAGTCGTAACGCCGGTATAGTGTTCCTCACGTGATCTGACTAGTACTTGCCTAGTTGTAAGATTTGTTTTATGAAGTATTCTTGTTATGTGCATAGTGTTATTCAAATATATAAACTGAATTCTCCAGTTTTCGCCGGAAGTCAAGACATTGCGTGATGAATGGTGGGGCTAAACGCCGTACTTTGTCTTTGGTATCACAAATCAGACCGAAGAAAAAAAAATATTTCAAATAGCAAACCAACATGTGAACTGTGCTTATAGCTAAATATCTCTCCCTCAGCGCGAGAGAAAAGTGGATAGAAAAGTGGAGAATCCAGTGGAGTGTTTGACAGAAACATTTTCTCTGATTCTCGTGCTATGCATTAATATGCAATACGCTTCTACAACATGAACACTCTTTACATTTAGATAAGTTAATAAGAAAAAATATTTTATTAATTCTTATGATTATATGATTAATTTAAGATTTGTCTGGTTTAACAACGAATATTACGTGGTAATTGGCCCACTTAGCTTTGTCTTAGGTACCCCCGAGTGGGAATAGAACCCACAACCATTGCTTTACTGTCAAAAACTGTTTTACTATGCCACGACAACCTCAAGGTATTATTAACACACAAAACCCAAAAATCATATCATAATATCATATGACCACCAAAATCAATGAGCACCAGCTTTTAAGCCCTGAAAAGCTCAAATCAATACTTAATTATGAGTCAAACTATCCAAGAGTTTCCGAATCTATTAGGCAATATACAGCTAAGTGAAAGCGACGTGAACGCCTAATGGCTTTGTGGTGTCTATTAATGTCTATTAAGATCGAGGGTAAACAGTTCGAGGCTTGCCTGAAGCAAACACTTGTCGAAAGCTGCCGCTTGAATAACTTTGCAAGTAATTTATATTATAAGTACTATTTGAATGATTTTGATAGGAAATGAAGTTAATATTATTTAAAGTTTCTTGTAGATGGGTTTAAATGTTTTATGAAAAATGTTTTTTTTTAGATTCGTATTTTTATGGTATGTATTCTGTAGGAAAAAATATGAAGATAATCTAATGTTAAGACACTCCGTTTTCTGTTTTCCAGCAATATTTGAAACATTGCGTGATAAATAGCGGAACTCAACGCTGCACTTTGTCTTGTTCACCAGAGCAGAGAAATTAAATAATTTAATATTATAATTATTCCTCTGAGTGGGAATCAAATCCATAACCAACGCGTTTATAGTCGTACTGCGCTGCGTTGGATAATAAAATAAATATATTATAAACACTGCGTCAGCACGTCTTCTAGATTTTGTTTTGATTAATTATTTCATTTAAAATAGTAATCCTTTTTTCCGCTTCACGATTCACCGTGATACATCACGCACACAGCAGGGAAGGTAGGGGGGACCTAGTGTTAAGACACTCCGTTCCTCATTTTCCGCCAAATTCTGGAGGCATCACGTGTAAAGTGACGGAACTTAACGCCGCGGTTTGACTCGGATACCAGAGTCAAGAAAATGGATATGTTAAATATTTCCACTCCTCGAGTGGGAATCGAACCCACAACTAGTCCGCTTCACAGTCACACACTTTGTGCCTCTGCGCCACTACTGGCCCCTAATAAATTATTATTATCTACTACTAGTATTACTACTACTATAGTTCATAACCTCTCTTATTATAAACGTTGTAGCTTACTACTAGAATTCCATTTACACCTATATTCAAGGAAATTGGATTAGTGAATAATACAAATGAGATCTGATCTAATAGGCTTAGCGGAGTCATTGTCACGGAACGAACTTACTAACAAGTGCTGCAACCGCGGGTTTAGAGATTGGTACAAAAAAAAACAATTTCACGCGTTTTCACGCTTTTTCCCGCATACTTAGAGAAGCCAGGGGCAATATAGGTGTGTGACTGGTTGTGGATTCGATTCCCACTCGGGGATTGGAAATATTTAATATTTCCATTGTCTTCGCTCTGGTGTCGAGGCAAATAGCGGCGTTAAGTTCCGCCAATTAACACGCAATGCCTCCAGAAAGGGAGGTGGTGGTGGGGAACGGAGTGTCTTAACACTAAGTTCTTTCTGCCTACCCTGCAGTGTGCGGGATACAGCCTGAAACTAAAAAACCTAACCTTTTTTGTTTAAATATGTAAACACTGACACCTTGTTAATTTTTTTTGCTTAAAATCATTTAATTTTAACTCTTAAATTACATTAAAATGTATTGTGACTCAAAAATCTAATCTTGTAATACTGCATATTTCTTATTCTTGAACCAATTAGAAAAAAATAAAATTTTACGTTTTATAATCACCAAACAAAGTTCCGGTTTACAATTCCTATAATGTATCCATTACATCTATACAAAAATTATTTCTTATAGATGACCTAGTATCAAGACACTCCACTTCCCACTTTCAGTTCAGTTGTGGAAATCAACGCCCCGCTTTGCCTTAGGTACGAAAGCGAATAAATGAAAATTCAAATAAAATCATTCCTAGAGTGGAAATCGAACCCACGACCATTGCTTTAAAGTCCAGTCTTTTACCAATTTTAAAATTAATAATTATCATAATTTTATACTTCTTCCTTTAACTTGGCCCACTCATTATCTAACAAAGGCGCTATAACGCGGCAGCGCTGTGAGCCTCTAAACCAGCAATCACAGTTGTTTTGTGTTACGTTCGATACAATCAACTTGTGAACTTCATAGTACTACTAGGTTTTACTATTCAATTTAAAGTCATAATTTGTATTTGGATAATATGTATTAACCGTGATTGCAGTACTCTTTGAGTTCCCTGCTATGCTAAAATAAATATATATAAGTAAAAGTAAGTGGCTATGTGGTAAATAAAAAAAACATTGTGGCTAATCGTGGCCCAGCGACACAAGCGTGTGACTGTAAACGACTGGTTGTGGGTTCGATTCCCACTCGAGGAGTGGAAATATTTAATATTTTCATTTTCTTCGCTCTGGTGTTGAGGTAAAGCGCGGTGTTAAGCTCCGCCACTTAACACGCCTCCGAATTCGGCGGAAAGTGGGGAACGGAATGTCTTAACACTAGGTCCCCTCTGCCTACCCTGCTGTGTGCGGGATACAGCAAATTTAAACGCACTTAGCCTCAATTGCAGCATTGTTACATAATATAATATAGAAACCAGATATATTTTAATTTATATTAAAAAAACAAGTATAATAATTTCAACTCAAAAAACATAAAATTCAATGGAGCAAACTAAATTTAATGCATACATGAATCCAGGTCAAATTTAAATGTTTTATAACAATGTCATCTATATACACATTAGTTGTCATAGCTGGATATTGAACTGATGACTTTTTTAAGCATTCAAAGTTACTCGTCATATATATATATATATATATATATATATATATATATATATATATATATATATATATATATATATATATATATATATATATATATATATATATATATATATATATATATATATATATATATATATATATATATATATATATATATATATATATATATATATATATTATGATTAGTCATCTTAGTTACTCGTCATATATACATATATTATGACTAAAGAACGACCAACTACATATTACTAAATTATACTTTCATATAAAGCGAACATTTATATTTCTTATTATAGAGAGATTCGCTATCGTGGCACAGTGAGACAACATCTCACCTCAGTGTCAAAATGATTATAATTGAAATTAGAGATACCTTCGAATTATTCGAATTTCATCCAAATCAGTCCAGTAGATTAGCCGTGAAAGTGTAACAGACAGACTTTCACATTTATAATGTTATTATATATTATTTCCTTTCTTTTCACTGGTATCTAAGACTCATATTCAGTAGACATATTCACGATTTCTGGACTACCCATTTATATGAGTAAAAGGATGAATCTATACAATGTATGAGTAATTTGTCCCAGCCGGGTAACGAACTCACGACCTCTCCCACCAGTCAATTATATTATTAGTTTACATAATCTATAACATAAGTATATGAAGTAAACATTTATATATATGTCTTTTTCAACACAGATTGTGACTTTGATTCCCACTTGGAGGAATGATTATATTTAAATTAGTATTCTTGTTCTGCTTTGTTACAAACATAAGCGCAGCGTTTAGATCCGCCACTCAAAAAACAATATCTCAATTTGACAAGAAACGTGGCCAACGCAGTGTATTGATGATAGATTCTTTCTGACTACCCTATTATACAGAGAAAAGAGTATCTATACTTATATTATAAATACGAATGTCTGTGTGTTTGTCTGTCATGCTTTCACGGCTAATCTACTAGTCCGATTTGGATGAAATTTAGAATGAAAGTAGTAAAAATGACTGGGTCTAACATATGCTACTTAATTTTTCAAAAATCAACCTCTAAAGGGTTGAAATAGGGGATAAAAGTATATATGAAAAATCTACACCGCTTGACCGATTGTAATGAATTTTGGCATATATATATATATAGTTGGTAATCCAAGGTTAAACATAGGGTACTTTTTTTTTCAAAAATCGACCGAGGGTTGCAATATACCGAAAGAGCCATGTAGATCACGCGGCGAAGCCACGGGCGGGCCGCTAGTATAGAATATATGAATATACTATATATTAATAAATATTTGTCCCAACCGGGTAACGAACTCACGACCTCATCCAACCAGTCAATCACATTACATATTATTAAACTACATAACCAACAAGTATATGAAGTAAACATTTATATTTCTATCGACCGAGCTCACATAAAAGGTTTGTATTAGCGATCCATTCAGAGATATTGCCTCGTAAATATGGAGTACTACTCACGTATTGAGCATATCTATCTTGAATTTCTGAGGCTGAATGCGGAACGGCGACTTAGCTGTTTATAAAACATAATGGATACTGAAAAATTGGAAAAGGTTTAGGAAAATATAATGTGAGGCCATTGGAGCGTTGATTGCGTCTGATTGTGAATCGGTTGTGCGTTCGATTTCCAATCGAGGGAATGATTGTATTTTTTTTTGTGATTCCACTCTGATGAGTGAAGTAAGGTTTTGAGTTTCATCACTCAATAAGTATTGACTGGGTTCAGTGCGGAAAGTGGAGAACGTACCGAGTAACTTGACACTAGGTTCTCTCCGACTAACCTACATACGAGTAGCAGGTGACAAATCGTGAACCTGCTAAATATTATGTTATTTTTTCCTTACGCACGTTATAACACAAGTTTATTGTTGAATTATTTCGTTTTTCGTTGGTTATTCGTGTAGAAGTTTAAGTATTTTTTCTTATGGGCTTCACGCTTTTTCAAGACACTTTGTTCAAGACACTTTGCACTTTGTTTAAATTTAACGCTACGCTTAATACCAGATCAGATAGATGCAAAAAGTTTCCTCCGATCTGGATAAAACCCTCAACTAACCACGCACTACGACGTCTTTAATTTCTTATTTGGCCACGACCATGACATAATAGCTTTTTATAATAATTATACATTAAATCCGTATTATTCTAAATTTAATTCAAAAGCACTACCTTTATATAAAGTCATAGAGTTCATCTACAGCGCTACTTTAACTTCATTTTAAAATACCTTTAAAAATAATTATTCATATAAATGAAATTAATTATTTCACCAACATTTTTAACATATCATAAGTCACAAATAACAATTTCAATATATTTTAGGTAAAAACTGATCAAATTGAAGGGTAATTTCCAAACAACGAGCAGTTCCGATGCGGAGCGACGTCGACGTCGACCGTTAGGTTATGCCCTGATGTTTTTTCAGCGACGCGCGCCGCATATTTTACGATAGATTGATCCATTCGATTTTTTTTTTATCCTAAACTGGTAAAATGTTGGTTTTTTCAGGAGTAAAACCGCCTTTTGTGTTAATCTTAGATTGTGTTTCAATTTAAAATTTGATTTGTTAGGTAGCTTATATGTAGATGTATTATTAGAATACCGCTAAGCCATACGTTTTACTGCTGCTGTATCAAAATTCTTATACGCTTATTAGAACTTATTTATGTTGTTAGTATCTCTGTAGAGAGAATTTTACAAATTTCTGCTACCCAAAGATTATTCTACAAACAAACATTTGACATTAGAGAATACTATTTATTAAATATTTTAAACATTTTAAAGTGTTAGTCACACACTTGGGACTTTAAAAATCACATTAAGACAAGACGTATAATTTACAATTTACAGAGATGCTAACAACAAAAATAAGTTGTATAAAGCGTATAAGAATTTAACGCAACTAGAACAGGTAGAACGCAGGTAGAACAACGCATTAACTTGACGGCTTAACGGTTAGAGCCCTTGTTCTTGTTTTCCAAACGGCGCGCGTTCGAATTCTGTTGCGTTCAAATGTTTACACATTTTTTAAATGTCTTTTTTAATTTCCTAAGTAGGTCAATAACACTTTAATTTGTTATAAAAGTTGTAATAAGGGTAGAAGAATCAACGCAGCCGGATATAAAATACAAGGCGTAATGGTCAGAGTGCTTAGAAGATTTCCAAAAATAGCAGGTTCAAATCCCTCTACATTCAAAACTTTATACATTTCCTAAAAAAAATAATCATAAGGAAATTATCTCAAATAAATACAAAAATACCGAAGACGAGAAACTCCAAAATGCTCAAAATACCTTGTGGCTATGAACAGTCAGAACAAAGCTTTACTAAAAAATGTCTATTTGGTTTTGTCAAAAATTTCACTAGTTCAATTGCAAAGACACGCGCCGTTGGTTTGAGTAACAAACTGTAACGGAATGTAGAAGCTTCATTGAATCTGATAGCTGTTCCCTATTCGACTTTTATTTTTTTTGTTTTGGGGCCCAATTGTTATGTTCGCTGGGACTGTTTAAATAACTTTATTTGTATAGGTAATTTGTTTGTTTTTTCAGTTTTTAAAATATTTGCGGTAGTGTGATAGTGTTTGATTGTATTTGTGATGGGTTGTAGGTTCGATTACTGCTCGTGGGATTGTGGATTATTTTTTAATTATAGTCATTTCTACGTTTTAGTGACTCAACACGTCTGAGACATTCAACATTCTTGCGGAAAGCGGAGACTGGTGTGTCTTTTATTCTTCTATTGTGGTGTGTCTTTTATTACTACTGGTGTGTCTTTTATTATTCTATTTCTCTCTACCTATTTTCTATGCAGGAAATGTGTGAAACTGATCCCACATTTTAATAAACGTAGTGATATAGTACTGCGTCACTCTCTGCTCATAACTTTGTAACATGTTGAAACAGATAATGTAAAGTTAACACTTTGGTATGAAAAGCGTAGCGTAGACCTACTACAAAAATGCAGAGTTGAACTAATGTGGATTTTTTAAAAATAAAAAAAAAAGCCACTGGGCCAGTCGTGGCCCAGTGGCACAAGCGTGTGACTGTAAACGACTGGTTGTGGGTTCGATTCCCACTCGAGGAGTGGAAATATTTAATATTTCCATTTTCTTCGCTCTGGTGTCGAGGTAAAGCGCGGCGTTAAGTTCCGCCACTTAACACGCAATGCCTCCGAATTCGGCGGAAAGTGGGGAACCGAGTGTCTTAACACTAGGTTCCCTCTGTCTACCCTGCTGTGTGCGGGATATTGGATTGGATTTTTTAGTGTGGTCCCGAAACCATCCAGAGATCCTTTATATTCACCAGAAATCGAGATATTGCGACCATACGCAAGGCAAGGTCACGTTTTGCCTTAGATATCAAAGTGGAGCAATAAAAATAAATTAAATATATATTTCTAGTGGCAATTAAACTCACAATCATGGCGTTTACATGAAGACGCTGTCCCACTACGCCAGTGAGAAATAACAAAAAAACAAAACACTAATCAGCTTAAACGACATATATTTATATATTTAGTTTTCTAAAGTAATAAAAACTTATGCAATGAAGTTAAAGTATGAAACTTCGTTTAATTAAGCCAGCTACAGCGACACTGGGAATCTCTTTATGAATCAACTGTTTTGTAAGGAGTCCTTCATCGGCTTCCTTCTAAACTCCCTGTAACTTTTAATTAGAGGTATATTACCATTGAGATGGGCAATTGGCATGTTAGTTAAGTTGGGTAATTTGTTAACAGCGTGATGACGTAGTTAGAGGTTCAAATATTTTCCTGTTACATTCACGCTCCTCTTTTTTTCCCGTGTAGCGGGGCAGTCTGATTGAACCTAGTGTTAAGACACTCCGTCTTCCACTTTCTGGCCGAAGTAGAGACATTGCATTTTAAATTGCAGAACTCGTTGACTTTTGCCTTAGTTACTTGACCGGAGTATGAAAATTTGAATATAATCATTCCGCCGAGTGAGAATCGAGCCCACACGTTGTCACAATGCGCCAAGCTCTAACGCTCAGCCTCTAGATTCACCTTATTTCACCAATATGATGATAGGTACAAGATTTTTTTTTCGGCGGTAGCGAAACTCAACACCGCGTTATGTCTTAATTACATATCATTAAATGCTATTATTTCATTGTCGTTCAAATGTGAGCGGTAAGGGAGGTAAGGGGAGTCCTCGGTTGTCCTTCGAGAATACAATATAGACATTTGTTGAAGGTCACGTAGTAAGTAGCATGAGGAGGGAGTGTTGGAAGAGGTTGATGACAGTGGACTAGGCGAAAGAAGTATGCAGGGATGCGTTTGGTGGTACGTGCTCTCAGTTTACCATGCAAAAAGACATATCAATGGGAATCGAACCCACGACTATCACTTTACGGTTGAACGCCACGTAACAAATAGAAATAATATAAAAATCTTAGGTATTTTCTATTATATTGCGCTCAACATGTTTTGTACAAAATAATAGTATAGAAATTTCAACTGAAAAGATATGGTGCGACGTTGTCTTTCGTCACTCAAGACTTCAGGCGAAGACAAGAAGATTTCAGGTGGAAGATAGAGAGTCTTGACACTAGCTTCTCTCTAACTACCCTGCTACGAGAAAAAGCATGTAGCTATTTCTTTTACCATAGACAGAAACATATCTTACACACTGCCATGTGTTTGACGTACACTCCTGCACACAATAATACACACAATACATTCAAACTAAGACTTTATACGCGTATTTTACACGTTAATGGCTCGACTAATACATGTTTATGTCTATATACATGTACATCAAATAAACAATGCGATAGGCATTTTGAAAGGGAAGCGATAAATATTATTTCTCATACGTCAGCCGTCAAAGGGGCAAGTAGACAGAGAATTAATGTAGTTCCAAACAACGCCCCAATGTTATGAAATTAACAAGGTTTGCGACGACGCCGGTGCGATCACCGATGTATTCTACTGGTACTGCGATATACTTGCTAGATGTTATAATATTATACAAGAAAGTAAAAATAAGCTGATTCTAAAAGAGACTTTTAAAAAATACTTTTTAGGTAATGGTTAAAAATTTGAACGCAGCGGGATTTCAACCTGGGCCTTTTCGAAACCGTTTAAGTGTTTTAGCGATTAAAGCGTTTAAACTATAGATAGATACCAGCTTAGACGAAATTTTTATATGCTTATTTATAACTTTTTTTTACAATTTTCTGTTAATATTATTCTACGAACGGTCGATTGGCAAAAGAGAATGCTATTTATTTAATACTTTTAACATTTTAATACGCTTATTGACACACATTATGCTAAAAAAAGCTGATTACTCCCAGTTAAAACCTTTTAAAATGTATTCGAACCTTTGAAACATTAATTCATTTACTTCACCAGATATACAAGTATAAAAGTGCAGCTTCAGGCTACTTCCCACACAGTAGGGTTCTCAGAGAGAACATAGTGTCTATACACTCAGTTCTTTCCAATATCTGCCCAAAATTGAAAAATTGAATATTAAAAGGCGGAAATAAATGTCGCGCTTCGTCTGACCTAAAAAAAACTAATAATTTTAACATACCCATTCCTTCAGGTAGGAATCAAATCCACACGAATCAATCGCTCTTCCACTGTGCAATAATAACTTCTTAATTCGATGACTGTCAAAAACATCATTAAGTCTTTTAAATAATATATGTATATAAAAAAAGTGATACTTTTGGCAAACTTCCCTCTCATCTCAATATTGGCATATTGCCTTATAATAAAAGTTGAGTGGTCTGACGGCGTACGGGGAGATATCATTACACGCATATAAACTTTATTTTGTTTATTAATGAAACTGTACTAAATAATCAAAAAATAAGATATAAAAAAATATAATATAAAAGCTGCTTATTTCATTGTAGAATACATATAGAAATAAGTGTTATTTTATGTTAGTATATAATTTAGTTTATTATTTCTTAGCTTTATTATAATAGTATACACATACAGTACACACATATTATATACAAGTCCATATATACATACATACATACATATATCTATGTATAATATAATATTAAGTGGGGAACGGAGTGTCATAACGCTAGGTTCCCTCTGTCTACTCTGCCGTGTGCGGGATACAGTGTGAAGCTATATCTATTGTTAATTAATCCTATATTTTGTGTGTTTTTAATACATACATATTGCTACTTAATTCTCACACAGACAAGAAAAAACGGAGAAAAAACATTTTCGGTGGAAAATGGAAAACGGAGTGTCTTAACACTAAGTTTTCTCTACCCACCCTCTTATACACAAAGAAGCTTGAATCCAAAGGTAATAATAGAATCTTTTGTTAAAACCTATCTAGCTATTAAACTTCACCAACTTCCTATAGAGATATTGAGGAGCAAAAGTCAATGAAACGCAAAAGTTTATTCGTTTTCGAAACATTAATAAATAATCTGTGCACACGCTTCGCTTCCGATGCAGAATACTCCTATACTATATTATATATGGGTAATAGGTATAAAGTGAACTAAATATATTTTCTTTTCTTTACCTTTTTTTCGTCTAAATATAGTTTTCTGTATGGAAAAAGACATTCTATTCTAGTGTGTGTGTAGCTTCACGCTATATCCCGCATATAGCACGATAGGCAGAGGGAACCTAGTCTTAAGACACTCCGTTCCCCAAATTCGGAGGCATTGCGTTTTAAGTAGCAGAACTTAACGCCGCGCTTTGCCTCGACACCAGAGAGAAGAAATTGGAAATATTAAATATTTCCACTCCTCGAGTGGGAATCGAACCCACAACCAGTCGTTTAAAGTCACACGTCTGTGCCACTGCGCCACGACTGGCCCCGTTCACATTTCGTTTACGTTCACAAGACAATCCGTTCACTATTTATCAGCCTTCAATATTTATTAAAGAAATAGCATCTTAAGTGGCGGAACTCAACGCCAGGTTTCGTTTAACTACAGGAATCTAGAATGAAAAATCTACCAATATTAAATTTCTCTACATTTAAATTAAACTTATAATCTATGCTTATCTGGGGCCAATCGTGGCGTAGTGGCACAAGCGTGTAAACGACTGGTTGTGGGTTCGATTCCCACTCGAGGAGTGGAAATACTACATAATTCTATCTTCTTTGCTCTGGTGTCGAGGCAATGCGCGGCGTTAAGCTCCGCCACTTAACACGCAATGCTTCCAGAATTTCACGGAAAGTGGGGTAGGGAGTGTCTTAACACTAGGTTCCCTCTCCCTACCCAGCTGTGTGCGGGATACAATCTTTATTTAATATCAGATACATCCGTTTCTACTGAGCCACATGCTTCATCATTTAAAATATATTGTACATACAAACTAAATAGAACCTTAACAATATAAAATAAGATATAATTTTAGTTTATTACGAAAATTTTAGAGGAACAGAGGGGTTGCAACCCCTCACCTGTCAGAAAGTAACGCAAATGCGATGTAAAATATTTGCTATCAGTGGTTGCAAAATGTTCATACTATATCATGTATACTATTTTAAGAATACAAAAGAATTATTATATAGATATAATATATATTTATCGTAGTGTGATGTGTGACTTTAAACGCGATGGTTGTGGTTCGATACACGCTCGGGGGAAATATTATATATTTTTTCTTCTTTTTTGTAGCTACACGCTGTATCCCGCACACAGCAATGTAGCCAGATGGAAACCTAGTCTTAACACACTCCGTCTCCCACTTTCCGCCGAATTCGGAGGCGTTGCGTGTTAAGTGGCGGAACTTAACGCCGCGTTTTGCCTCGGCACCAGAGCGAAGAAAATGGAAATATTAAATATTTCCACTCCTCGGGTGGGAATCGAACCTACAACCAGTCGTTTACAGTCACATGCTTGTACCACTGCGCCACGACTAGCTTCTTATATATGTATGTTATTTTTATATGTATATTATTTTTACTTTTCATGTCTCGGTTTCGAGCGTGAGAAACTGGATGTCTTAGCACTAACTCTCTGACTATGGTATGCGGGAAGTTAAAGTCAAGTCAGTCAAAATCAATGCTATCACGAATCATTTGAGACCATCGTGGCAAAGTGAGACAGTATCTTACTGCAAACGTGATGGTAGTGGGTTCCATACTCGGGAGAATGATAATAATTAAATTATTTTCATTTCGCTCTGGTGAGACAAAACTCATTTTCTCAAATTATGTGGCAAGTTGAAAATATAGTTTTACTGCCTGTAAATACTGCCTTTAGTAGGAAAATACTTTAAGAAAATGCTATGGCTTCATTATCTTCATAAAAAACTACCCCTTACATCTTCAAAAAGAAAAATTTCAAAGTTCAACACACCATAATTATGGACGTCCATTAAATAAATAGGTATATCTCATACTTCAAAGTTTTCAATATCTTTGATTACCATCTTAAGTTACGTAACACATACAAGTATGTTTGTATGAAAAATGTTTTAAATTTCTAATTTAGTAATATCGATCTTCGTCAAAGGGATTCCGTTGAAAAGTTTCACCGGAAGTTCCCTCTCTATAACGATTTAATTTTGCTAAGTGAAAGGATAAGCTCGGATTACAAATTACAAATGTAGCGTTTAGGGAAATTGCTATTTTTTTTTATTATTTTTTTTAAACAATTTTTATGGAGAAATCGGATTTGAATGGGTGTGGGTTCGATTCTGTTTAAAAAAAAAATATATATTTTTTGGATTTTTTTTAAGTGTCTGTGAGTTTGGAATGTCATGTCAGTTAGGAAATTGGTCACATCATGTCATATACTAAGTATCAATATAACCAAAAATGTTAAAATTAAAAATAATTTTTTTTAGAAATACAATTACTTACACTAGTATAAAAGTCGCCAGTCGTGGCCCAGTGGCACAAGCGTGTGACTGTAAACGACTGCTTGTAGGTTCGATTCCCACTCGAGGAGTGGAAATTATATTTCCATTTTCTTCGGTCTGGTGTCGAGGTAAAGCGCGGCGTTAAGTTCCGCCACTTAACACGCAAACCTCCGAATTCGGCGGAAAATGGGGAACGGAGTGTCTTAACACTAGGTTCCCTCTACGTACCCTGCTGTGTGCGGGATACAACAAAATAAAAAAATATAGAAGTTGAGAACATCGCGCCAGAGTGGGACAGAGTGTGAGTACAATCGCGATTGATTGTGGTTTTGTATTTCATATGTTCATTCTGTTCTGGTATGAAGCCAAAGCGTTGAGTTCCTACACTGAAAACTCAATATTTCAATTTTAAATCGAAAGTGAAGAACAGTATCTTGACATTAGATTTTTCTAACTACGCAGCTATATAATAAGAAGTGATGAAGTTGTAAAAAGGATGTAAATTATTACCAATGTTTTTTTTTATTTTATGACAACTATCTGCGATGTAAAACAGCGAACAAATTAATAAATATTTATTTTAAATTTTAAAAACTTTGAAATAGAACGTACGTACGTAGCAAAGTTTGAAGATTGAAGCTGTAGCCAGTGGCGTAGATATTATATGGCTAGATGATGCAGTGTACCATAGCTTCAGAGTTCAAGTGGGCCTATAACCTCATCTTTGAAGCTATGAAGAGCATAAAAACGAAAAAAAAACTTTTTAAATGTTATCAAATGAATATCAGCGAGTACTGAGTTTATCAGTAATTACAAAGACTATTTTCCCTTTGCACCAGGGCCCTTGTCCACCTACCTACACAACTGCCTTTGATTCCAATCGCTCTAGCCAAGTAATCTTAACGTCATTTTTATCATTCACAAGTATTAAACTAAACTTTTATACAATTTTTCGATATTTTTCTAATCTTTACCGCACAAAATGTTTCACACGAAATAAAGGAAACTAAAGTACTACTAAATATGAAAAATGCTTTCCTGCTCCAGTCTAGAGTCTAGACAGGCTGGCATCTTGTCCGTCAGAGAAATATCGAAGTCGATACGCTTGTGACAGCTGTCGCGACACAAGTATTGGGAATTTGTGGGTAGTAAAATATATGTTTCTAAATCTATACTAATAAATCAAATTCGAGTGTCTGTTTGTAATATTAAAATAACCGGTTTCAACTAAATGTTTACATACACATCTATCCATACTTATATTATAAATGGGAAATTCTGTGTGTTTGTCTGTCACGCTTTCACGGCTAATCTACCGGTCCGATTTGGATGAAATTTAGAATGAAAGTAGTAAAAGTGACTAAGTCTAACATAGGCTACTTAGACTACTTTTCAAAAATCAATCTCTAAAAAATCTAAACCGCTTGACCAATTGTAATGAATTTTGGCATAAATATAGTTCATAATGTAAGCTTAAACAAAGGCAACTTTATTTTTTAAAAATGAAGCCGAAATAACGAAGCCGCGAGCGGGCCGCTAGTGTATGTATATGTTTTATTTTAGAATTATACATTTTCTTAACTCCACGCGGATGAAGTCGCGTACAATATACCTCTATATATTAATAGGTCAATTTTACATTTTTTACAAAAATATCTTATTTCAAAAATATCAATTCACCATGAGAGGAAAGTGGAGAACGGAGTGTCTTGACACTAGGTTCTCTCTGATTTGCTATGAAAAAGATGTCTTTTTCATTTTCATCTCGCATATAACAAAGTAAGCAGTTAGAATCTAGTATAAAGAGAACCTGTTTTCTATTTTGCATATAATTAAAGATGTTCCATGTATGTGTAGAGAAAAGTCATAAAAAATTAAAATTGCCATCTAACTGTTATAATGACCGGTTGTAGATTCGAATCCCAGTCGGGGTAGTGATTATAATTTAATCACATTTGATTTTTAATAATTAAATATTAGTTATAAATTATTAAATTATTAATTCTTAACTATTATTTCAAAATGTAATTCTCGTGGTTAAGACAAAGCGTGACGTTGTGCTAAGCAACTACTGTATGTAGTATATGTATCGAATCCAGATTGAAAATGGAGAACGGAGTGTCTTAACACTTAAATCTCTCTTTCTACCTTTTTTTCTTTTTATTTTCGGAGACCACAGGCTTTATATTTCGGAGACCATAGTTCCGTATACTTTTCAGATTTTTTCCTTTTCTGTTTGTAATTTTACTTTTCTGATTTTTACGAGTAAGTACACTTGGTCTCTGTCTTCCTTTGATACCCTTGAAAAAGCTAGCAGCTAAAGCAGCAAAAAACTAACAAATGTATACCCAGTAATATACATACATAGTTTCCACACTATTCTGCCACGACCTTCATTATTTTGTCCGATAGAAAGGAATTTTGATATCAAGCCAACATCGGGATTGTACTCTTAATAAATTGGTACAACGTCCCTCCTCCGTCCGCCCTTGGAAGTCGAGACGGCAATTTTGTTAGACATCTCGCATTACTGACTTGATTATACGAATGCGTGTGAAATTGTTAATACTATACTACTGTAGTAGTATATGTTGAAATAGAATACTTGAATAGTTTTACTTGTTATCCCATTATTTTAAGGTTTTTGAATTATTTTTTGTTATTTTTTGGATGGATATAAAAATAGAAGCTGTCGTGGTGCAGTCTGCGTTTGACATCTGTTATCTGTTAACGCGATGGTTATGGAAAAGAAATTTAAAGAAAACGTATAAAAATTTGAACGCAGCGGGATTTGAACTCGCGCCTCTTGAATACCGTCCAGGCGCTCTCACCACTGAGCCATGCGTTCTACTATCCGCTGCGTCGAAATTCTAACAACAAAAATGCTAACAACAAAAATTAGTTGTAATAAAGCGTTTAAGAATATGTTTTCTTCAAATGTCTTTTTCAATTTTCCTAAGTGTGGAATAACACTTTAAAAATGTTTAAAAGCGATGTTTATGGTTTCGATACCCACTTGGCGTAATGATTATGTATTCTTTTTTATTGCTGTTTTCGTAACTAAGACAAAGCCTGGCGTTGAGTTCTCCCAATCAACACATGTTTGATGTTTGGGAAAGATTCTAATATCAAACCAAGCAACTGTTTTAGTAATTTTAATGATATTGCGTAATTATTAGATAAATCAACGTCTAACTTTGTTTCATCAGACTACGAAAAGTAGATATTTTTAAATATAAATATACTTTATTATTTTACTTTACTTATTCCTAAGAAAACAATTTGAAGCCATCGTGGTGCAGTGACTGCAAATGCGATGGTTGCAGGTTCGATCCCTACTCGATGAGAATTATGATTAAGAATGGATCATGTTCAAGTGATTTTCATTTTCTCAGCTTTGACAGATACTGTGTGGCTTTAAGTTCTACCATTACCAGAGTGGACAATAAAAATAATTTTAATATAAACACGCCCACAATTTACACACAGACGCTGTCCCACTATTATATAAAGGTTTCAAAACAATATTTATATTTTGAATAGCTAAGTAAGTTTAATATAATAAACCGATTAAGTACATTTTAATAAATAACCAATATCAGTCTCAAATTTTGTCTGCGTTTGACTTTGGGTTTCACAGTGGGTTGTCAGTTCGAATCCTGATTGAGTGAATAATATTCATACTTCTGTTTTGATGACACAATATAATATAAAATATTAGAAGTGTTATGATACTAGGCTCTTTGTGTCCACTTTCTTCCCAGCTTACCTTGCTTCTTAGAAGATTAGTAAATCTAAAAAAGCATAGTTTTAGGTAAACAAAGTGAAACCTTACGTCTGTACATTGCAGTACACTACAGTACAGTAGGGCGTTATTTAAGAGTGTGTAAAGTTACCCGCTGAGACAATAGCAGTCTCGCCCGAGCGGCGCCGTCTATGGGACTTGCTATATGTTGTAGGTAGATTTGTATATAAATATATATGAATGTGGATGTATTTCGTTTAAATGTTTTCTCTTTTTTATATTGTTGGCTTTAAGTTGATTGTTGAGGGCGTAAGTAGACAATCGTGTCTCATGATACTAGATCCTCTCCTGTTATTTTGGTACTAGTAGTACGTATTCATACATAAACATTTTACTAGTTATTTTTTTACATTCACACTTTATCCCGCACACAGGGAACCTAGTGTTAAGAAACTCTGTTCCCCACTTTCCACCTAACTTTGGAGGCATTGCCTACTAAGTGGCAGAACTCAACGCCACGTTTGACCCCCAGATTTGATTTATTATAAAAATTAAGTTTTGTATATAAATATTGGGGCCAGTCGTGGCCCAGTGGCACAAGCGTGTGACTGTAAACGACTGGTTGTGGGTTCGATTCCCACTCGAGGAGTGGAAATATTAAATATTTCCATTTTCTTCGCTCTGGTGTCGAAGTAAAGCACGGCGTTAAGTTCCGCCACTTAACACGCAACGCCTCCGAATTCGGCGGAAAGTGAGGAACGGAGTGTCTTAACACTAGGTTCCCTCTGCCTAGCCTGCTGTGTGCGGGATATAGCGTGAAGCTATTTAATTTAATTTAGTATATAAATATACATGAATGTAGATGTATTTCTTTTGTATTGATTTCTTTTTTATATTGTTCATTTTATCTTGATCGTTAACGGCGTTAAGTTCCGCCATACAATAAAGTTCGTAATTCGGACGGAAAGTGGAGAATGCAGTGTCTTTAATCTTGATATTAGGTTATTTCTGATTACTTTTTTATGCGGGAAAATGTGTGAGGCTGAAATAAAGTTTGTTGTTTAAGTTTTGCCTGAAAATATTTTATAGTTACAAGTTCTTTTCAGTGAATTTAATTGATTTTGACTATTTTTGTATGAACATTTAAAATATTATTTTTGAACGAGTTACATAATTTACTTACAGTATAATCGTTATATTGATATTTGTGGTACGTATTTCTACATAAACATTTTACGAATATTGTTATATAGTATGGAGTTATGAATGAATTGTTGAGCCAAGGGCAAAGTGCTTTAAAATTAGATTGCAAATTCTTGTTCTTTCTCTCTCTCTTATCTTTGAGAAGCACGTTATATCTACAGGTGTAACTTAAAATTGTGCTAAGAAGATCTTTTTAAACTTTAGGCATAAAATTTAATTTATAAATATATTTTTAACCAGAAATTGAACCTATAACCATATTAACACAAAAATCACAATATCACCATACATACAGACGTTATCTCATAAACTTTAAGCGAAAGGAAGTTAAAAGGTATAACAATTGAGTTATGACGCGGCCTCAATGATTATAAATGGTTGAATTTTTACAAGCGATTGAGGAGCCAATGGCCCGAACGCTCACTTTCGGGTATTATTGAGACTTTATAAATGAATACAGGGATTGGGGTGAAATGCACTCATAATGCAGATTTACAATCGACCGGTTGTGGGGTGTTTCTGGGTGGTATTTTTTTTTTGTTTTTTGTTTTTTTTTGTAGGTTTTTTGTGATAGTTTTTGGTTATGGACTTAGTTTTCAATTTGCATTCTATTATGTAGTATTGGGTTTAAGTAAATCATTGGATTTGTATAATTTATGTAACTATTTCAAGACATTTAACTATTTCAAGACATTTAAAATATTTTATTGTTTTTAAATTCATGAAGTTTCACGATTTTTCCCGCATAGCAAGGTGATCATAAAGACACTTATGCGAAGAAAATTGAAATATTAAATATTTCCACTTCTCAAGTGGACATCGAACCCACAACCAGTCGTTTTCAGTCACACGTTTGTACCACTGCACCACAACTGACCCCAATCCACAATCAACAAATAAATATAATTTAAATACACATAAACATACATGTATACATACAAACAGTCAAACTGTCAGTCCTTCCAACTCCAAACTTTAGGAATCTCATTACGCTTTATCTACTTGATTGACAACTAGCATCTGATAAATTGTTGACTAAAACTTGCTTTACAAAATTCCCCCACGGACCGCGCTATCGGTTGCCTCTACATGTTGTAAATATTTTGAATTGTTTAACTTATATGTACTTTGATATGTGAGGCGTAGAGGTGTAGTATGACGATTGGGTGCAGGTTCGATTCTTATGGGGGTAAATTTTGCTAATATGAGATAAAATGCAGCGTTGAGTTACGTTACTTAACGCGTAATGTCTCGATTTTGGGCGAAGAGTGGAGAGCTGGTTGCTATAACACTAGATTCTCTCTGTTTATTACAATATATAGTGGAAATGTATGCTTTTGTTAAACAAAGGAATTATTGAATTTAGCTTCACTCTGTATCCCGCACACAACAGAGTTTGCAGAGGGAACCAAGTGTTAAAACATTCCGTTCCCTATTTTCCGAAGAATTCTGAACTTATTGCGTGTTAAATGGCGGAACGTGACGCCGGACTTAGAGAGATGGTTATATTTATTTCTCTGCTCTGATCGCGTTGCGTTGACTTTCGTCTCCTAACACGAAATGTCTCGATTTCAACGAGAAGGTGAAGAACAGAGTGTCTTAACACTAAATTCTCTCTTACCTTGTTCTGCAGGAAAAAACGTGAAGCTGCTTAATGTCAAGTAGCATAATTACGTAGTCGACAATACTAAAACGTCCAAGTTAAAGTAAATTAGTTTCATTAGAGTTGGCAGGACCGCACGCCGGCGTTACATTAGACATCTGTCAGTTGTAAAAATCAATATCGTTCGCTATTTCTAGGCCTAATTTAATAAATTGCACTCATAGACGTCAATTAGAGCTTAATAGATATTTAGAGGGCATTGTGACATAGTGGGAAGGTTAAACATTGCATATGTAGTTGTTTGGATGCGAGTTTGATTTCGACCTCTATTAAAATCGATTTAATTGTTATGGTATTGAAAAATACATTATTAAACCGATACTTTGTGTGAATAGTAACTTAAAATGATAATAATGTGTTATTGTTAGATAAATTGTAATTTTGAAATATGTCATGTAAACAGACATTTAGAATATTTAAATGTCTTTTTCAATTTTCCTAAGTGTGGAATAACACTTTGTAAACCTTTAGAAGTATGTTATATAATACTTAAGAAAAAGGAAGAACGGCCGAGTGTACTGTCATTAGGTTTTCTCCGCTACCTTTCTTTGCGGGAGAAAAATTTCTTAACATACTCTAAAAAGAAAAAAAATATAAGTCAGTCACTCCGTTCTTCTTTTTTCTGACATGTGACTTTCTTTTGATATACACAGCCTATTAAGCTCCTATACCTATAACAATAATCGATATATTTTATTTTATTTTTAGCTTCAAGCCGCATACAGCAAGGTAGTCAGAGGGAACCTAGTGTTAAGACACTCCGTTCCCCACTTCGGAGGCATTACGTGTTAAGTATCGGAACTTAACGCCGCGCTTTGCCTCGACACGAGAGTGAAGAAAATAGAAATATGAAATATTTCCACGCCTCGAGTGGGAATCGAACCCACAACCACTCGCTTTACGAGCACACTCTGTGCCTCTGCGCCGCGACTGGCCCTATAATCGATATAAATATTATGAAATTGTCCCAAACGAGATTAGAACTCTGAACCCTCGTGTCTCGTTAACATACTAACTGCGCCCTTACCGTCTACTATATTTAAGTTTACAGGTATTTATTTCAACAATTACATAGTTATAAAACAATATATTATTTATAAAGCATGCATATCACTTAACCTAATTTCCGCCGCCTCGTAATGCCCATTCCCACAGTGCCCGTAACACTGTCGTTAGTTTTAATATCTAAATGAATTAATAAAGACGTACTAATACTAAAATATTGAACTTAATTCTAAGATTCGATTCCTTTTAATGCAAAAAAAGGTGAATTCTACATATATTTTTTTCTATAGAATTTTTGTCTTGACGCATTTTTCCGGAGAGAACCTGAAGTCAAAAAGTCTGTACTCTGCATTTTCCTCTTTAAATCTAGACATTAGGTGACACCATTCAACGGTGTAACTAAATATCATGCTTACAAATAATTTTAAAGGAATAAAAGCTTGTTCTTTCCTTTCCAAATTCTAGATATTATACCTCTTGATAAAGTCCTTGCACTAAGGATGTGGCCAGTCGTGGCCCAGTGGCACAAGCGTGTGACTGTAAACGACTGGTTGTGGGTTCGATTCCCACTCGAGGAGTGG
The DNA here is from genome assembly GCA_019049465.1 of Dryas iulia moderata. NCBI lineage: Eukaryota > Metazoa > Arthropoda > Insecta > Lepidoptera > Nymphalidae > Dryas > Dryas iulia. The sequence goes on along the minus strand of CM032431.1, from coordinate 12,982,858 downwards.
AAATATTTAATATTTCCATTTTCTTCGCTCTGGTGTCGAGGTAAAGCGCGGCGTTAAGTTCCGCCACTTAACACGCAATGCCTCCGAATTCAGCGGAAAGAGGGGAACGGAGTATCTTAATACTAGGTTCCCTCTGCCTACCCTGCCGTGTGCGGGATACAGCTTGAAGCTACTAAGGAACCTACATACGAAATTAAAGCTTTTTCAGTTGTGCGTTATCCGTTATTCAGCCGTTCATTCAGCTAGTAACGGAGTTTAGTATACTCCTTAATATATGTATGTGGCGTATTTAGTATAACTATTAATACATCAATATAAATTTGTCAATTGTCATAACACACTAAAGATTTGTCATGGCTTTGTCCGCGTGAATTACAAAATTATAGCTAGGCTATGTTTCACTCTGGACCTTTAATTCTTTTTAATTCGAATTTCACTCAAGCCGGCCAGTAGATTTGCTGTGAAAGCGTCACAGAAACATACAGATAGTCAGACTTTCTTATTTATAATATTAGTATAGATGAGAGAGAGAGAAATGCACTATAGTGGCCAGTCGTGGCCCAGTGGCACAAGCGTGTGACTGTAAACGACTGGTTGTGGGTTCGATTCCCACTCGAGGAGTGGAAATTATATTTCCATTTTCTTCGCTCTGGTGTCGAGGTAAAGCGCGGCGTTAAGTTCCGCCACTTAACACGCAAGCCTCCGAATTCGGCGGAAAGTGGGGAACGGAGTATCTTAACACTAGGTTCCCTCTGCCTACCCTGCTACAAAACCTAAAAAAAAAATGCACTACAATTTAAAGTATATATCTATATGTTTAATACATATTATATACGATATATGCAGAATATCCACTACACAAAAACCAGTCCAAAACGTATTCACTCCTACATTCCATCATCTACCTATCTATGTATGTATATTTGTCGATTAAAGTTTTCAAAAGTCCCTTCGTCAAAGTCAGAAGCTTGGGGATAAATAAAAAAACTTTCCGCACCCGGAAAGTGAGTAACGCGAGGAAATTCGACTTGATTTGATTCGCCCCAGTTTCCTGACAAATCTACGATACGACGATACGACATTTTCACGCTCGCTGTTAACGTTATTTGTTTTGTTTTTAATGGGATTGACCGAGGCTATTTGTCATTTGGCTTAACGGTGGTTGTTTCTTTCGATATGGTTTGTTTGTTTTGTGTAGGAAGAGGGAAGTGGAGTGATGCGTCACTGTATCTTTTAACGATATCTTTTAATTCTTTTTAAGTCTTCCTAAGAAGAAATGTCAGAACATTCGTAGATCTCTCTCTCTCTCTATTTTTATCTTACTCTTTGCAAGATTGATATGATTTGTTTCTATACATGAAGGAGGAGAGTAGCAGAATAATTTATCTCTATGTATGTAATATATTTTGGCAATAATAAACGCCAGCGTAGTTCCAAAAAACGTTGCAGATACCATTTTTGTAATAAATTCCAGAATATTCTTCTTCTTATTATTATTACTTTTATAGCATGTATATCTGTCGTGGTCAGATCGTAGAATTGACAATTTCATGATCTCGTTGACGATATCATGAAATGGTCGCAGTTCATGAAATGAGCAACTGAATTTGACGATATCGTTGATTCGTCAACGTTTAACGATTTCGTCGTCGACGTTTGGTCATATCGTAAAATAAGATGTCTTTATAATATATTTAACATAAATTCAGAATAAGTGCGTAATAGGAGCTCATTATATATAATGGCGATTCTTTTAGCTCAAAACACTTTCAATCTTGTGAGAATCAATTAAATAAAAAAAGGTTTAACCTAACCTAACCTAAAAATTCTTTTACGTAATTATTTTTATTTTGTGTGAATATATTTAAAACCTATCAAGATAGGTTAGGTTAGGTTAAACTTTTTATATTTAACAGATTCTTTAGTATTTAAAAGTAGTTTTTATTATATATTTCTTAAACTTATTATTCTAGTATCGCTAATACAAAGTAACTTGAAATAAAAATGAAAATGATTTTTAATAAAATAAAAAGATAATATTTTTTTAGGAACATAATTACTACTTACTTATTGTAAACGGATAGTTAATTCTGCTTTTAATAAAAAATATAAATTACAACTAAAGTTTTAGCTTTCTTACGAACAGATGATATACGAAAAAGCGCTCCTAGCGCCTCTATCGGTTGTTAGGGTAATTATAATTCACGATTTGGTCAAACAACATCGACGATTTCATGAAGTAGCCACGCGTTTAGTTGACCATATCGTTAAACGTTAGGTTGTCATTGATTTCGTCAAACGACATGTTGGCCATGAGCCAAACGACAATTAGTCATTTCATGAAATGCGACGATTTCTTGATATAGTCAACGATTTCATGAAATCGTCAATTAAACGATATGACCACGACATATACACGTATATACAAACGTGGATAAGTCCCTCGTCGCCAATTTGTAATATATTTGGGTATAATAAAACAAAATCCGTAGCTGCTCCTTACATGTTTACTGCTCGATCACAACTGTTATTCGTACATTTTTCAAAATTACCCACAATTTATATTATTAACACTACAATGTAATAGGTACGTGATGTCTTCTGGTAAGTGTCTTCTGCCCGAGAAGCAACGTCGGAACTTACGTACCGTAGACCTCTCTCTCTTTCACGCATTTATATGAGATTTGTCAAAAAATCTGATAATTTTACATATATAAAGTGATTATATGCAACAGGCTATCGTGTCGCAGTGGGACAACGTCGAACTATAACGCGATGGTGACCGGTTCGATATCGTTTCGGGAAATAACTATATTACTGAAAATTTTTGCGGCGTTCTGCCAGTCCATATGCAATGTCTCCATTTCGACGGAATATAAAGAACGGAGTGTCTTGACACTAAGGCCTCTGTAACTACCCCGCGATGAGGAAAAAGCGTTTAGCTGTAATAAGTTATGAAATATTCATATGTATTATTGTGTGTAACATTCTTCCCACGTAATAATTTGCGGTTTCAAATTGTACTCCAGAGACTACTGTCATTTGTAGCATTAGTTATTTCACAAATTGTTTAGGAAATACAACGTTTGCTTACGTCATCCTAGAAATTATTTTATTGAAAGTGATTTGAAAGTAAAAAAATATATACAATATTAAGGAAGGTTGATGTTATCCCGACTTGCTGGTAGGACACTCTATTCTCCGCTTTCTGCCTGAATTCGAGAGTTGGATGGCGGAATTCAATACATAATTCAGTAATTGTCACACCATAGCGGGGGTATATGACCAATTGAAATATGATCGTCCGAGTGTAATTTATTCAGTAGTAGTAAATTAGTTTTTATTGTCTACATTTGATGACGAAATTATCGAAAGATTTTTCCTTTGTTTTCTAGTAACTGTTGCGCCTACGTAGTAATGCATATCTCCCTTTAATTTTTTTGGTAAAAAAACCCCTTTCCCCAAATCCTCCCTCTGTGACGCAAATGTCTCATTTCGCATATAACGAAATTTGCGCATAAGACATGAAGGTAAAGTTTGACGTACAAAGATTAAGGTAGGGAGGTAGTTTATAGTTAGTAGACATCATCTTGTTTTCCCACATGGTACCCAGAAAGAACCTAGTGTCAAGACACTCCGTTCTCCACAACTTTGTACGTCAAGCCATTCTAAATATTTTGTGATGATTGTTACCATTCTAATATGTGTTTTTTTAAATGCACATATAGATTTGCTTTACAAAATTTCAAACCTGAAAACAAAATGTCATATGGCATAGTCATTGCATACATACAGATACAGATATGCAGAATGTTTTCATATCGTTGCTCGTTCCAAAAAACGTTGAACACAGTTAAAAATGAATATTTATTTGAAAATTTATGCCTCGTGACGCGAACGCAGGTCTATCGAGTGGCTAGTGCAGGCTGGCGACCTGTGATGACTACTGACACTAAGAATATTGTTTATGTTAAAATATGTATTTAAATATATGTTTTTAATAGGTTTTAGTCAGTCATGACCAAAGTGGTATGAAGTTAAGGCATGAAGTGTGACTGTAAAACGTCTGGTTATGGGTTCGATTTCCACTCGAGGGATCGAAATATTTAATATTTCTATTATCTTTGATCTGGTGTTTTGATTCGCAATGCCTCCAGAGTTTGGCGGAAAGTGGAATCTGGCAAGTATTGGCGTGAACGTCATAGTAAGAATGAAGAAGGTCCTGTTCAGGTGGTTTGAGCAATTTGAAAGGATAAGTGATGAAAGAATGGTAAGAAAGATATATGGTGAAAGGTGAGCATTAAGAGAGGCAGGGAGACCTCGATTGACCTACGAAATATAGCGTGTATGAAGAGGTTGGTGACAGTGGACGACGCCAAAGAAGTATGCAGGGACCGTAGGGTTTGGCGCTCCGTTCTCTCTGACTACCTAGCGAGGAATAAAGTATGAAGCTAAAAAAATATACTATATTCGGTTTCGGTAAAATCTTAATCTTGGTTTTAGTGTGAGGGACTTACGACGTGCGTATTTTACTGTCTACCTTTTTCGCCAGTCCGCTGTTATTAATATATTCATACATACCTTTCGTATTTTCATGATATTTACATAACTATCTTCTATGGTTATTGATACTATATCCTCGGAGATACAAAACTATTTCTTTTTATACTTAAGATTCATGTATGTATTAAATATAACTTATGTATTAAAATATTTTCACCAAGTTCATATTTAAGGTAGTGTAACTCATGTATCAAAATTTACGCGTCGCTTGTTGTCTGGCTAGGATAGGTAGCTACTTCGATTCCTGACTGGTGCACAATTTATGAGAATAATTTACATAAAAAACACAATTACTGTGTATATCATGCTATATTTAAGTATTAAATTTTTAAAGTAGGTAATATTTACACACTTAGAATTAGAAAAATAATTTTAGAAAATGTATAAATATTTGAATGCCCTTTTGGCCGATATCCAATAGATGTGGGTTCGAATCCTGCTGCGTTCAATGTTTTATAGTAGCAGCTTTGCTTTAGTAGAGGAAGTAATGTCAAGACACTCCGTTCTGCTCGCCCAGCCCGCTATCGAGACATTGTGTGAATTTTGTCACTCAATGGCGGAATTCGCCGCACTTTATCTTAGTTAACAGAATGGAGAAAAGAAAATTAACTAAACTGTTATTAGTAGAAACGTTCGCGTTTACAGTCAGACGTTGTGACATGAAGTTCATATTTTAACATATTTAAAGTGTGATTCATTCACTTACTATATACGAATTTCCTTAGAGCATTAAGTGGCCAGTCGTGGCCTAGTGGCACAGGCGTGTGACTGTAAACGACTGGTTGTGGGTTCGATTCCCACTCGAGGAGTGGAAATATTTAATATTTCCATTTTCTTCGCTCTGGTGCCGAGGTCTTTACCTCGGCACCGCGGCGTTAAGTTCCGCCACTTAACACGCAAAGCCTCCGAATTTGGCGGAAAGTGGGGAACGGAGTGTACACTAGGTTCCCTCTGCCTACCCTACTGTGTGCGGGATACAGCGTGAAGCTAAAAAAAAAAAAAGACTAAATAAATTCGAAAACATTTTTAGAAAATGTCTCCTATATAAACCATTTCTGAACATTAATGTTATAATGTTCAGGTAATTAAACCAACACATAATAATAGTAAGTGACTTCATTTTACATTTAATATTCGAAGCAATCTAACTTAAAATACCTTTTGCTAAGCATATATATAGCAACAAAAAATAAATGTGTATTTTTAACGTAAACATGATATGAATTACCCAACCAAGATACCGTATAAATATATATTTTTAAACATTTTTAAAGTTCCACACTTAGGAAAATTGAAAAAAGACATTTAAAGAAAACGAATAAAAATTTGAACTCAGCTCTCACCACTGAGCATACGTTGAACGCATGCGCCTCGATCGTTCAGGAGGCGCGGGTTCGAATCCCGCTGCGTTCAATTTCTTATACGTTTTCTTTAAATGTCTTTTTTAATATATATTTGTTCTCATATAGTGTCAAAACATTCCATTCTCGCTTTCTTTCTCATTAATAACTATTTATAGCATTGGAACAGCCTGTGATTGTAAACGTAATCTGTTGTAAGATCTATTTTCACTGAAGGCAGTGATTAAATATTATTTTCATTTCTAGGCTCTGAAAATTAAGACAAAGCGTGGCGTAATCCCGCTACTCAACATACAATATCTCGAAGATGAAGGGAAAGCAGAAAACGGGATATTTTGATACTTGGTTCTCTTTGACTATCTATATGTGCGAGAGCGAATAGTCCCCTTTTTTTTATTACTGACTAACATTTAAACTTTTAACCACCAAAGTCTTGACCAACACCAATTAATCAAACACCTTACCACCGGCAATTAATTTTTTCATCCACAAAAAAAAATCGAAATCGATTTCATCCAAAAATATTTACGGTTGAATTTAATTAGTAAATATAAAGCTTCGAGATAAGAAAGCCGATTGAAAAGCTGACCCAGTGATCAAAGGGTGCTCCCGGGGGATGCCGGAATTAATTTGAAACTTTTATTTGGCATTACTCGATACCACGAAACTTTGCTATTCGGTTCCCCAACAGTCAGATAGATCTTAGCGCAAATATAACATCAAAGAAATTAATTGATTTCAATTTTTATTACTTTATTAGGATGAAAATGATTGATATCTGTTGGTTGGATGATGAATATGTAAACATATACACGTTTTATTAAACAAGTACGAGATCCAATTCGTTAGTTAAATATAAAATAGAAACCTTTTTTGAAATGAACTACTTTTAATCGGATTAATCGCGTATATTTTTCACTAGTGAAATAATAAAATAATACTTTTGTATTTATAATGACATTCATATAGTGTAAGCCTAATGTCACAACCCTCCGTTTCCCAAATTCCACCTGAATTCAAGACACTTCATGTTGAGTGGTGGATTTTACTAAAGTGTGAAAATAAAAACAGTTTAAATATAAAAAACTTGAAGCTGCTACTTATTTAAATATAATCATTTTTCGAGGAAGAATCGAACCCACTACTACATTTACACTTAGACGTTGCCACTGCGTCACATAGCCTTATTTTCTTGTCTTCTTTAGTTTGTTTACTTTTTTTTATATAATTAATATGCACTCTCCCTAACATTATCAGTGTTTTTCTATATATTTAATAATTTTTATACCATTCTATTTTTCTTATTTATTTCGTCCAATTACCTGTTCACAAATCTTCTCGTTAAAATCCAGGAATATTTCCTTTTTATTTTTATCTCTAACCATTTAAATTTTCTATCGATATCTTGGCAGTCTTCCTTAGCTTAATGTTAGCCAAGGAGAGTATAATAGTTAGCCCTTCAAATATTAATATTAAGAAACCCCTGAATGGGATTTGAAATGACTATCATCCACGCAATTCATAAAATACTAAAGCAGAGATCAGAAGCGTGAAATTATTCCCACGGTAAGTAATATTAGAGAGAAACATTACCGCCTTATTAATTTTTTAATATTATGCAAATTGTGCAGAACGACCGCGACGTCGTGTTCCTTTTTATGCTGTCTTTCTTAATTTTTGTTGTATATAAGATATTTGAAACACCTGTATATAAGATATATCTTTTTGAATATAAGATTTTTTCAATTAAGTTTTTTTTTTTATTTACCTTTTTTTTTATTTACATTTTTTTTTGAATAATTAGTTACGTTAGCTACAGCCAGAAGGCCAAAAAACACCAAAAACTATTTAAAACTAATTTAATTAATTAAAAATAATTACATTTAACTTATTATCTAAACTAAAGTAAGACCTACTCGATGTAAGTTCTAATAATTAATGATCCAGAAAATACAATAAAATTATAATTCACAAATTACAATTTTGCATTTCTCACGCCGATGATGTCAATACTCAACACCTGTTCACATGGAAGGAATTTCTATATCAGCAGTTCCCTGGGAGAACATTTACGTAATTAATTTAAGAACACTCCGCTCTCCAGTTTCCTTCTGAATTCGAGACATTGCGTGTTCAGCGGCGAAAGTCAACGCCGTACTTCTTCTTAGTCACCTTAATGTAGAAATAAAAATAATTTAATTATATAAAAATCATCATCATCTTCAAGTGGAAATCGAACCCACAATTATATATTTATTACTGTCAGACACAATTACACCGATAGCCGATATTAACCAAGTGCTTGTATTCCATTTATCCAATCTTTTAAGACACAAACCAATCGTGGTTGTGGACTTTTTTTAGGTTCACGCGATATCATGCATACTGCAAGGTTGGCAGAGGGAACCTAGTATTAAGACAATTCGTCTCTCATGCATCGTCGAATTATAGAAGCATTGTATATAAGCATTGGTTACTTAACCCTGCGCTTTGCCTTGAGACCAAAATTATATTTTTAATATATAAAAAAAAAAAATATAGCTTCACGCTATATCCCGCACACAGCAGGGTAGGCAGAGGGAACCTAGTGTTAAGACACTCCGTTCCCCACTTTCCGCCGAATTCGGAGGCTTGCGTGTTAAGTGGCGGAACTTAACGCCGCGCTTTACCTCGACACCAGAGCGAAGGGAAATATAATTTCCACTCCTCGAGTGGGAATGGAACCCACAACCAGTCGTTTACAGTCACACTCTTGTGCCGCTGGGCCACGACTGGCCACATTATATTTTTATTTTCTTATATATACTCTTCGGATGGGAATCGAACCCACAACCAGTCACAGTCACACTTTGTGCGAGTCACACAAACCAAGCCACGAATGAGATGATTTTCATTTCCCGCTCTGGTAAGATAATAATAGTTTAGTTATAATCATTCCCCTGAAAATTGAAGCCACGACCATCGCGTTTACAGTTAAACATTATCACACTGCACCACAGTGACTAAGGAAATATTGAAATTAAAATTCAAACGAATAGAAGTAACAAGTCACTATATGTACTAACGTAGCAAAAGTTCTCCTACACTGAACACTCAATAGATTATAACATTTTTATTCAGCCTCACGCTTTTCCCGCGTAGCGTGATACTAAAAGACGACCTAGTGTCAAGACACTCCGTCCTTCACTTACCGCCCGAAATCGAGACATTGTGTATTGTATGGCGGAACTCAACGCCACTCTTTGGCGTTTAGCACCAGAGCGACGAAATGGAATTTTAGATAATCATTTCTTCGATTGGGAATCAAACCTACAACCATCGCGTTTACAGTCAAACACTGCGCTAGAATGGCCAAGAATATGTTTGAAACTAAAGTAATAAGATAAATAGTGACCAATCTCTACTTTTATAATCTTTTGATGTAGTGTAAATTTTCTTACACTGAACACCCAATAGATTATAACATGATTACAGTTATCTGAAAGTCATAAAATCAATAATTTTAGAATATCCTCAGCGAAGCCGTCGCCGTCAAGTGATCCCAACGGGCATAGATAGGGATGTAAATGATATATCGCTTACTTTGAATCGTACAGCTTCACGCTTTTTGACGCAAAAAAGGGTTGTGGGAGAGAATTTAGTGTAAAGGCACTCTGTTCTAGTGGAAATATTTAATACTAGCGACCCGCTCGCGGCTTCGCCACGTGAACTACCACTTTCATCCTCTATGGCCTCTTTGGGATTGTTTTTTTTTTATAAAAGGATGGTAGTCTATATTTGACTTTCGTCACTAATTATGTTCATGAGAAAATCATTGATACATTTAGTGCAATGTCTATATTATTTGATAACATATAGCGATAAGTGTTCTAGTAAGAAAACGTACGAAATCTGCTATCATATGATAGTAGATTTCGTACATATATACCATCTGGTATATAGTATTATAAACCGGTCATAATATCTTAAATAAACTTCACGCTTTTTATTTTACAATCGTGTTACTTATTGATATTAAAAAATAGCTTTACTTGCAAATAATCAATGCAATTTGACTTTGTCAGTTTTTTACTTTTCTGCGGGAACTGTTTTGAATACCAGGGTAATTTTAAAAAAAAGAGAGATGGCCTGTGTTTGACTTTGCCTCATTAACTATTTTCCTGAGAAAATTCATTCATTTCAGGCAAGGAGTTTAGATTTTTTTATTCTCACTATATACTAAACATACATAAGTTTCATCTACTGTTTCAACCTCCTAGGGTTTGATTTTTTATATAGTAGCCTATATGACCCTGCATCTTCAACAATCTTCCTTACGAATTCCCGTCAAAAAAAATAACAAATAGAAGAGATACAGATTTTTGCATTTTTATAATAATAATTTTAATGTGTGCGGATATGTCTAGTACAATGTCAACTATATAATAACAAATGGCGCTACCCGTTGCAGAAAACGTAGTGACATCTGTTGTCATATAGATTATATAAATATATAGATTATATAAAGTTTTATAGACCGGTCAAATGTATATTTAATAAATGTTATGCTTATTTTATTTTATAATTATTTTAATTAGTGATATTGAAACAAATTTAGCTTCACTCGTGAACTATCGACATAATTTGAATGTTTTTTTTTTATTTTTTTTTCTGCGGGAGTTATGTTGAATACCGGGATGAAAACTATCCCATATGTTGCTCTAACCTCTAAGCTAACTCCATACAAAAATTCATTAATTTCTACCCGGTAGATACCGATATACAAATGATTTACTTATATCGCTTTTTTAATTTTAACAAAAAAACTACATGGAATACCGGGATAAAAACTATCCTATATGTACCTTTGGACTATAAGCTATCACCATACCAAAATTCATCCATTTCTATCCAGTAGTTTTTGCGTGATTGACGAACAAATTAACAGACAGACAGACAGACAGACAGACAGACAAAAAATCTACTGAGTGGATTTTTGGCCTCTGTTATCGATATATTAACGCACCCAATTAAAATTTTTCTGAAATTTTCATGTACAGAATTGACTTTTCTACTCTTTTATTATATATAGAGATTTCCATTTCCTTCGCTCTGGTATCAGAGGCAAAGCGCGGCGTTCCACCACTTAACACACAATGCCTCCAAATTTAGCGGTGCGTAGGGGACGGAGTGTCTTAACACTAGGTTCCCTCTGCCTACTCTGCTGTGTGCGGGATACAGAGTAAAGCAAAAAAAAAGACACTCCGTTCTCCTCTTTCCACCCAGTAACGAGACAGTGCGTGTTATGTGGCGGAGCTCAAAGTCCCGCTTTCTGCTGCTGCATATCATAAAAATTGAAAAAAAAAAGTTCCCACATTCTAAATTAACATCATATTTTATTTATGTTAAAAATACATTTATATTATGTTAACGAGCGATAAAAATATCGATATATCGTTGCTTAATATTTGGATATATCGTTTTAATGCCGATGTTTTTAATATCGACATATAACTTTTGAAAATATCGTTCTAACATCGATGTTTTTATCAGCGATGTTACATCCCTAGGCGTAGAAACTTTAAGATCCTGCTTAACGAGAAGTTAAATGTATACATCTCGTATATCTTACATATGTAATATAATACGAAACCCTTACATTGCGAACTTGTTATATTGGTAGAAGGTAAAGGGTTCAAATTCGGTATGAAATTTTGGACTTACTGTAATTTTCGCAATTAATTGCTACTATAATAATAGGAACAGTCGTGGCGCAGAGACACAAAGTGTGACTGTAAAGCGACTGGTTGTGGGTTCGATTACCACTCGACGAGTGGAAATATTTCATATTTCCATTTTCTTCGCTCTGGTGTCGAGGCAAAGCGCTGCGTTAAGTTCCACCACTTAGAACGCAACGCCTTCGAATTCAGCGGAAAGTAGGGAACGGAGTGTCTTAACACTAGGTTCCCTCTGCCTACCCTGCTGTGTGCGGGATTCAGCGTGAAGCTACAAAAAAAATTGCTACTAATTAAGGAAATTATAGTAAATTCAAAATCATTTGGCGTTGGGATCCGTTATTCAACGTACAATCTTAAAATAGAGTACTTTCAGCTACACACTTTCCGAATTGCTAGAAAGAACCTAGCTTCTAGATAGTCCTATTCCCGTTTTTCGCTCCAATTCGAGACACTGCATGTTGGGTAACCAGACTCAACGTTTTCTTTGAATTTCATTACATCTCTTGGTTGATCTCATTACCAATTCATGGCAATCAAATATATTTTTAAAAATTTTTAAAGTGTTATTCCACACTTAATTGAAAAAGAGATTTAGAAAACGTATAAAAATGTTATATGGACGGTATTCAGAAGGCGCGGGTTCGAATCCCGCTGCAATCAAATTTTGAAGTGAAAACTTCTTTAGGCGCGTTGAGCCTTTTGGTAGAGGGTAAAATCCTCGGTTCGCGTCACCGACATGCTAATGATAATAGTATTGAAATTGAAATTCGTGTAAATAAAAATACTATGTATAATTAAGATAATTGTATATTAATTATTTTTTCAACCACTTTGTATCATATCATATGTAACTAGTAAATAAAACATAAAAAATTTCATATAATTTTTGCATATACTCGTAGTTTTAATTACACTCAACTTAATAGTTCCGTTTTCACTTCTATCGGCAGTCCCACGACTGCTACTGTCTTTTTCAGTCAAATATAATTAAATGGAGTGTATTGTCATTGTGCACTATGTTCATATAGGTCTCTTTGCAACTCATTCAGATGTTTTTTTGCATAAAGTTAGATAAGCTTCTTTCTTTTATTCCTAATTTTCCTAAAATTTAATAAACATTGTCATTAAACAGTATATTTTAAGTGCTTCCTTTGATTACAAGCTTTTCTTTAGTTTCACGTAATATAAAAAAAATATACTATAACTCTTTTTGAGCCTACACTAAACAAAAATTATTAACCACCAAACAAACAGACCAAAACTTATAAACAACAAATCCTTTGTCCTTCCCCCTTAAGAATTAAACAATTTAGTACGAAGAGAATGGCAAAAGAAAAAAATATACCATGCAGCTTTATATAAAAACCATTGTCTGTGTCCCATGAGGAAGCAATTCAAAGGCATTTTCAAATGGGTAACTAAAATCGGATGATGTGCCACCATAGAACAATGGCGTTTTAATGAAAAGTCTGCGAATGAGAATGTACGAGGGAAAAAATATCTATTTTTTGCTTGAATAATTGGAAAAAAAATTGTTAAGTATGAATGTTATAAATTGTAATGAAACGCGCAGTGGGACAGCGTTTGACTGTAAATGCGGTGGTGATGGGTTCGATCACTTTTGTTAATTATACATCATATATTATTATAATATCATCTCTGGTATATAAGACAAAGCGCGGCGTTAAGTTCCGCCATTCAATGGCGTTAAGTTCCGCCGTGCAATGTCTCGATTTCGGACGGAAAATTGAGAACTGATTGAAACTAGGACTTGACAATTCTCTGACTATTCCACTATACGAAAAAAAGATAGAAACGGTTTTTTTAAAAAAAGTTGTTAAGGTTACTGGAAATAGGTATACGTATGTCACGTAAGTTTGTATTTACAGATTGGTTAGAGGTTCGATTTCCTGTTGGGATAATGATTATAGCTTTTTTTTTATTATCTTTATCCTACTACTACTATTACTTTTCAACACATAATATATGATGATTCTTAAACATCTTAACTCTGACTTTAATTTAAAAATATTAAAAACATTTTTTTTTTTTTCTGAAAAGATTTTTTTCTAAGAAGCCAAGCATAAAACAAGGTCCATATTAAACTAAATAAGTCATAAAGAAACCCGTTGTATGTGAGGTGGTGCGTAAAGATTAGATGATATTAACGACGCTATCGTGGCACAGTTGACAAATTTCTGATTTTACCTCATGAGTTTCGAGTTCTATTCTCACTTGAGAACGTTTCCTGAAAGAAATATAAAGTTAAATATTTTTTGTTGATATAATTTGGTAGACTGGCATTGGGCATTATTATATGTACGAATATACCTATTAAAATCTACAGTGTAACCCAAACTGTAACCTCAAAAAATTATGCATGCAATTATATCTAATAATACAAAGGTGAGTAAAATTGGATAAATACTAAAAATACACAAACATACACAAATCACAATAAGTAGTATGTATATCTATTATAGTTATAATACCTATTCCAAATCATGATTAAAAAGGTAAACAAAGATCAAAAATAACAAATCTAGCTTCCCATTTAAAAAAAAAAAGCAAAAAAAACCTACCCTTAAATTTCACGAGACACCACGAAGCAATCCCAAGGCATTCCCATATTCCCAAACAGAATTGAACGCAGAACCGACGACAATGCGACCTTAATGAAACGTCGCGAATGAAAACGTATAACAAGTATTGAAGGGTATTTTCAATTTGGTACCGTTATACGATGAGACTCATAAATAAAAGTTTTAGAAAGCGTTTTCCTGCGGTCGCTTTCGTTTTGATATCGCAATTCCTACGTTTCTTGTATTTCCAATATTTTTTCCCCATTTCCATTTCTATTTTCGTTTGTGTATCAGAATGGGAGTTAAGTTTTAGATTTTTAATGTATTTGTCGTTTTGAGTAGTGGAGAGAGAGATTTTGAGAGAGACATAGTGGCTCAGTTTGTCAGTTTGACAGCATGTGCCTGTAAATGCGATGGTTATGGGTTTGACTCCTACTAGGGGCAATGATGATATTTAATTGTTTTTATGGCTGTGCTCTAGTGAATGAGACAAGCTGTGGGATGAAGTTCCAACACTTGAGATTGACAAAATTAAGTTAAATGAAAACAAAGAATGGAAAGTCTTGACACGGGAAAAAGCGTCTAGATGTGAGTTCAATTTCCACTCGGTAGGAATAATTAAATTATATCCTCGCTCTAGCAAATAAGATCAAGTGCAGTGTTGAGTTCCGCAACCCAACACACAATATCTGGAATTGGAAGAGAAAAGCGGAGAATTTGATTTGACACTAGGTTACTGTTAAAATAAATAAAAAAAAATCACAAACAATAAAAGAAAAAATGCAGAAATGTACACAGAACTCAAGTCTGTGGCGTTTGAAAACGGAAAGAAAAAAAACACTAGGCTGCCTCTGTTTATCCTGCTTTACGGAAAAATAATAATTTCTATTAAATATATAATTAAGAGTAATTATAGTTGTATAAAAAATTTAATATAAAAAAATATATCATATATATTTTTATACGAAACATAATTTTACAATTACTTAGACCAGCGTTAATATCCGCCACTCATCTCGCCCACGAGCAGAAATTGGCGAACGATGTGTCTTGATACTAGGTTCTCTCTGCCTTCGCTGATCGCTTATCAGCGATACGAGATGCTGATACGAGATAAAGGCGTGAAACTACTAGTTCTAGGAAAAAGTATCTTACATTTCTATTTTTGCGTACAGGAGAAAAACATACGTTTTTAAAAAGCGTATAATTAGTGTAAATTGAATAAAAAAACATTTGAGCTCAGCAGGATTCAAACCCGCGCCTATTGGAATCGCTCCTGACCGCTAAGCCATGCATTCTGTCAAAGTCAAAATCTTTTACGTTCAAGTTCTTATATGTTTTTTTTTTTAATTTATTTTTCAATTTCTTTAGTGTATGAATAACACTTCGAAATGTTAAAGGTCAGAGATTAAAATGTATCGTCTTTATTTTCTACGTATTTGGTGACCTAAATAAATGGAGACATGTAATTTAAGCGGCGAAACTTAACGCCGCCCCCTGTTTAAGTAGCAAAGCAAAGAAATTAAAATTATATATAATGATCTCCTTAAGTGGAAATCGAACCCACAAACACCGCGTTAATAAAATTCAATGTACCTCTAAAATTGTAATAAATGTTAATTTGTTATATACCAAAATACTGATTAAAAAACATTTTTACAATGATAACGCACTTTGAAATAAAGTTATTTTATTTTAAGCGAATTAAAACTATTTTTAACAATCTAAAATGTTATTCCATCACTTAGGAAATTTGAAAAGATATTTTTATAGAAAACGTATTAAAATATAAACGCAGCAAGATTTGGAAACTCGCTACGAATTTGAATCGCGCTGAGTTCAAATTGTTAAAAGATTTTTAAAATTGTCGGAATAGTAGTATTTTAGTAGTTTAGTGGGGAACGGAGTGTCTTAACACTAGGTTCCCTCTGCCTGCCCTGCTGTGTGCGGGATACAGCGTGAAGCTAAAAAAAATTAGTATTTTAACAATCAGCTTATTTCGCAAGAATCCAGGGCAGCATTCGCGGTTACTAAGAAATCGTTGACGGTAGTTTGATATAATAATATGTCAACTGTCAGACGAATGCCACCTCAGTCTGCCCGCGAGTGACCACTGACTACTGTAAAGTGTTGTGTTGTGTGTTTCTAAAAATGTGATAAATCCGGTTAAAAGAGTATTATTTCTAAATATGTACGTACTGTTTACTTTATCTTACTTAATTTTATTGGATTTCATTGATTAATATGGCATTAATTTTACCCAGGAAATTTTGAGTGTTACCTAATGTCATGTACCAAGAAAATACTAAGAAAAAATAATTACATTAGCTTTACGCGTTTTCATATACGTTCATATTTGTCATAGTTATTTCTATGAAAGAAAGAGAGAACGAAAGAGAACTCTCTTTGTTCTACAGTTTCTATAGCATTTACAGACAGATTTCATGTTCGGTTATTGCCTGTTATTACAGGCATAATATACTCAAAGCCACGTTGTTTTCTACTAGGCAGCCAACAGTGAAAAATCGTATAATTTTATAATATAATCATTCCCTGGAGTAGAGGTAGAAACTTCAAACCGACTTTTGTTGTTAGCGTCGTAGAAAAAGTAAGTTGTATTATAATAAAGCGTATAAGAATTTCGACTCAGCTGGCAATAGAACGCATGGCTCAGTGGTGAGGGCGCCTGGACGGTACCAGGTGGTGCGGTTTCGAATCCCGCGGCGTTCAAGTTACGTTTTCTAAACGTGTTTTTCAATTTTCCTAAGTGTGGAATAACACTAAAAAATTAAAAAAATGGAGAACCTAGTATCAAAACACTCACGTTCAACCCAAAATTAGAGCGGAGAAATAATCGAAGCCACAACCAGTCGCGTTTAGAATCACATGTCTGTCTGCCCTATTGCGCCACGATAGCTTCAATTCATTCATATTACTGAAGTAGCGGCCCGCTCGCGGCTTCGCCGCGTGATCTACGTGGCCGTTTCGGTATATTGCAACCCTCGGTGGTTGATTTTTGATAAATAAAGTAGCCTATGCTTAACCTTGGATTATCATCTATATACATATATGCCAAAATTCGTTACAATCGGTCAAGCGGTGTAGATTTTTCATTTAAACTTTTATCCCCTATTTCAACTCTATAGAGGTTGATTTTTGAAAACTAAGTAGGCTATGTTAGACCCAGTTATTTTCACTACTTCCATTCTAAATTCCATCCAAATTGGACCTGTATAATTAGCCGTGAAAGCGTGACAGACAAACACACACACATTCGCATTTATAATATAAATATGGATTATAATTTTTTTTTTGTTGCAGGTAAGCGCATTGTAAGGAACGTTAATGTGTGACGATGCTATGCTTAAGATGTACATGCGGACGCACATGTGTATATCGGGTAAGTAATTATATATGTATTCTTTAACTAAATATTACCAAAATATTTGATTTTTAGGTAAATAATTCATAGTATTTTTTCATAGATAGTTATGTTTTTCAGTGTTTTGTTATTTTATGCCTGATTTGATTACTGAACAATGACCTTTAGAGAAATTACGTAACACATTGTAGGGGTGTTATGTCTAATTTGAACTCGCTTTATCAATTGGTACATTATCGAACAAAAAATAGTTTACCCTTTAAGTCTTTCGAAGCAAAAAATAAAAAATGCTCTGTAGAAAAATATTAGAAGGACAAACAAAGGAGTTTATTTATCTTTCATTTCATTCTTTATTTTTATATTTCCACCTCAACATTTACGACAATTACGTGATAATGCTATTAAATTCGTAATATCTATAAATAATAAAAAAAAAAACAAGAAAAAAGCTAAACAAATTTCCTTTTATGTTGTTTTGATTTTTCTTACCTAGCGCCACCTAGCGGGAAATGTTTACACTGTTACGTTACTACACCAAAAAATTTCACATCTGACGAATAGATGGCCAAAAAATGGAACATTATTTTTAAATGCCTTGAAAAAGTTACACACATTGAATGTAGATGGCACCACAAAAGTTAAGGCATTATTTGCTTAGAGTAAAAAATTAATATCTTCACTATCTTAAGTTATTACCTACATAATATTATGAGCTTTACTATAATGAAGTTTATCCTCTTTCTTAAAGTTCTTTTTTAATTTTTTTTACTTTGAGTATTAAATGGTATTTGTTACTTACCTAAGTAGGTTTGTACATTACATTTTATACCCACAGACAAATATAAGATGATATTGTATTTAATATGATGTTTTGTTTTCGCGATTACTACACATTTTGAAATGAAACTGTTTTTAACCGGATTAATCGCGTATATTTTTGGTATTCGTAAATTCATTTTTAGAAATCCAACGTTTCGAACACTTTACTCGTACAGTTGTCCACGGACTACTGTATCAAAAATATACGCGATTAATCCGGTTAAAAGTAGTTTTATTTCAAAATGATGTTGTATTTGTATTTATTCATAGTTTTGATTTAACCCTCTCCACCCAATATCAAAATAGTTTGCCCAGTAATGCCAAACTGATGTCTTCATATAGGTAAACCTAATACTTTTTTTTTGTTTTTATTTTTTTTTGTAGCTTCACGCTGTATCCCGCACACAGCAGGGTAGGCAGATGGAACCTAGTATTAAGATACTCCGTTCCCCACTTTCCACCGAATTCGGAGGCATTGCGTGTTAAGTGGCGGAACTTAACGCCGCGCTTTACCTCGACACCAGAGCGAAGAAAATGGAAAATATTAAATATTTCCATCCCTCGAGTGGGAATCGAACCCACAACCAGAACCCACTGGGCCACGACTGGCCACAAGTATACCTAATACAATTTAAAAAAATACATTATCTTAAAGAACAATATATTAAAATAAAGAATCACTTAGTCTATTCATAAAATAATTTAACAGAAATTGAACGAGCAATTTAATATGTAATTACAACTCTTGTAGGACGAAGTTTTCAACAGTTTTAATTAAAATGATCTTCAGTTAGTTATTTCAGAAAATTGCTGAAACTCTATCATTTTACTTTTAGACTCACATTATTACTTTTAACTTTAAGCTTATCGAAATGAGACTTTTGTTGAAAGTTTCAAATTCAGTTCAAGTTTAATATTTTTAAAGTTTTGGTTATTATAGAGTTTTAAATTTTGTTATAGCTTATTTTAATGAAATAAAAGCATAATTATAACCTAATTAAATAAAAATGTACTATTAATAAAATAATATATAGAAGTTTTTTACTAATTTTACTCATTCTAAACTAACTTTAATTAACGTCAGATACATACTACCAGTTATAATATTATTAATGGTCATTTCCCATTTTCCGTCGCATTTTGGACGAATTGCATATTGTTCCGCAGCATTTGCCACGACACCAGAGCGAAGGAAATTAAATATTAAATATATCAATTCTTCGAGTGGGAATCGAACCCACAAACAGACGCGTTTCGGTCACACTTTGTACCCGAATGGTCTGATTTAAAATAAAAGATTTAAAATTAAAATAAATATTGTATATATTTATTTTAGTTAATATATAAATTGGGTTGAATATAACAAAAATAAGAAATGTAAATAGTTCATAGTAAAATATACCAACTAGGCAAGAAAATCGGTTTTATGTAACAGCGCCATCTATTCGTTTATGTTGAAATCATTTAAAAAAAACGTACATTGTTACAGTGTTGTTATTCTAGATGGCGCCACTAGTTTTACTCAGAGCCATCTTTATTTTTATAGGTAGGGATACAAGAAAATATTTTGGTTGCTAATATGTCGAGGTTCAAATATTAAGCAATAGATGACGCAACAAGTGTCGTTTTTTATATAAGTAGTACATTCAAAAAATGTATTTATTTTTATATTTTAACACCAATGATCGACGACTTTATATTTGAATATGTCAATAGCAGAAATACAGTGACCGAAGTATTTTTCCTTTTATTTTACTAAATCTTAATATCGTTTAGCCTTTTTAACAATTTTTTTCTTTGATTCTGAGATATGTATCTGAAGTGCTTATTTTAATACCACCTTTTGATAAACGCAATGGATATGAGCACAGATTCGATTTAGGAGTCACATAATGAAATTTTATACGGTTTGAAAAAACTTGCTCTTGCTTTCTTTGAATGAATCGTTACTACTATCACTATCTTATATGATGTATATAATTTCTAATATTTGTATTTTACGGGATAAATATAAAAATATAAAGACATTTTATCATTCTTATGAAGAGTGTTAATAATAACACAATTTTCACATAATTTTCATAACCGAAAATATGTCAAATTGTTATATAAATTAATTTAAACTCACAAATAACCATCAACAAAATATGATTGGCATTCAAATTTCACAGTTCCAGTTCCAAAACACGAAAACGTTCAGCAAAGACGTTTGTTTCCATTTTAATACCATACATTCCGAACTAAAGCAACAAAAGCTTGAATATAATTTATTTCGTCTCTAACAAAATCTTCGACCTTTGAGAGGACGTTGAAGAAGGGCGCGCCTTACAAGACTTTGCAAAAACAAAAATTAATTTCAGCTGTCATTTGCTTAAAACAAATCTTCTGATTTGAATAAAGTTGCTATTTGTCGCGGAACGAGGCGATTACGCGTTACAAGCCCTTACGATGGAAACTCACTGTTTTTAAATTATTAATAAATAAGTAGTAGTAAAATAAGCATGTATAGATAAAAACTAGGGGCAAGTCCTGGCGCAGTGGCACGTGTGACTGTAAACGACTGGTTGTGGATTCGATTCCCACTCGAGGAGTGGAAATATTCAATTTTTCTTTTCATTTTCTGCTCGCTCTGGTGTCGAGGCAAAGCGTGGTGTTAAGTTCTGCCCCTTAACGCGGAATACCTTCGAATTTGGTAGAAAGTGGGGAACGGAGTGTCTTAGCACTAGGTTTCCTCTGCCTACCCTGCTGTGTGCGGGATACAGCGTGAAGTTAGAAAAGATAATATATTATAGCACAGTAGGACACTTCGACTGTAACCGTCATGGTTGCGGGTTCGATTCTTACTTAGAGGATTAAATATGAAATTATTGTTATTTCTCGGTTTTAAACAACAAAGGGATTAATGTAAAAACCAAAAACAGTTTTATTATAACATTATGTTAGTGCTGTTTGTAACATTTTTAATAACAAAAAATAGGCAATGTTGATGAAAAAAAGACGTTTTTCAGTAATCATATAGATAACTTGACGTTGACTTAATCCATTTTCTATTTCCACATAAAGACAGCTAATATGTGCTATTTCTAAATGGGATTAACGGATACGCAAAGAGTTTGTCAATAAATTCTATAGAACAAAAATTAAAAATAAATATTAATATTTTTTTAATATATTTAGCTAATAATGGTCTTGTGAGGGACGGAGTGCCTTGACACTAGGACTACCTTGACGAAGTGCCTTTCTGATCTAGCTATACGGGAAAGTGAAACATAAAATAAGTGTCAATATAAACAAAGAATTTTTAAATGTTTATTTTTCTTATTCGACTTTAGTGACTTTCATTCGAGTTCTCGTAGTATCCCAAGGCTTTTCAAGAGTAATTTTTGAGGCGTTTTCTACAGAACAGGGAACTGCCTTCACAAATCGACGCTTAGATTAGATATGGAAATCACTATCTTATGGAAGTTTTACATATAAATCTAGGAGTTTAATGCTATCGTGGTGCAGTAGGACTGATTATGGCTGTAAATGTAATGGTCGACGGTTCAATTTTCTCTCTTTCTTCTCTCTTACTGGTAAAAAGTTTGCTTCGTTGTGGTTTAACTCTTCCTGGGCTATTTGTAGTAGACCTCTGAAATTTAGCAGGGATATCGAGCACAGTGTGTTGTGTGCTGTGAAGTTTTTTGGTGACAATTGTAATTTTAATTTTTGAATAAATGGTAATTAAATGGTCAAAAAGCGCCCATAGTTATGCCCATGACGATAAGTTAAATGTTATGTTAGTGTTAAGTGTTTGCCTTTCAAACTTTTTTAACATGTTAACAGCTCTTCCCGTCATGCAGAGCAAAGAGGCGGTTCCTAGTTTATTATTTTTTATATAGATTTAGATAATAAAGTGGGAAACGAGTGTTAACCGTTTATTCTTTGTCTTCGCTATAAAATGACAAGTCTACTTGAAGCTAAACTAACCTAGAACTAAAAGTTTCAGCATTCATATAAGATGAACGATTAAAGGTGAACGTTATTAAGAGTGAGGCCATCGTGGTGCAGTGTGTCAGTGTCTCATAAACGCAATGGCTATAGGTTCGATTTCCACCCAGAGAAATTATTATATCAATCTCTCCGACCGATCTACCTAACCTAGGGCACCTAAGGCAAAGCGCGGCGATGGTTGTGAATTCAATACCCACTCCGGGGAATAATTATATATTATTTTCTCCCCTCTGATAATTAGACAAAGCGCGGCGTTAAGTACCGCGAGGCATAGTGTCTCAATTTCGGACTTAAAAAAGGAGACCGGAGTGTCATGACACTAAAAATAAAGGAACTCTCTGCCAGAAAAGCAGAAATAATGATATTCCTCGCGTAATTTACATTAAACATAGATTGTATTTCGCTGATTAGAATCATTTTTAGATAATACGTATTTGCGGTCGTTTCCAATAGTTGAAGCTAACCGACGCTGTAACTGTGTTAACCGCTATTCATTAAGCTATTTGACCAGGCATGTCCACCCTTTTATAGCTATTGTGGTTCAGTTATGACGTGTACGATGGTTACAGATCCGATTCCTACTTAAAACATGAAAAAAATATCCTAAAAAATATACGATTTTTAAATGTATTCGTAATTTCCTAAGTGTATGAGTAATACTTGAAATTAATTTAAATATTTTTATAATTACGATCTACGAAGGTAAACATTCATTAACTCGTCAATTTGTGCATTAAATTTAATAAAATGTGAAATTTGATTAAATTTTGTAATCACTATCTCCTATATGCCACAAAGTGAACCATGAAATAAAAAAGTAAGCTTTGCTGAGGAAATACTATGCTTGGCTTAATGCAATCTCCAATCTGCAATTAAGTGGCCAGTCGTGGCCCAGTGGCACAAGAGTGTGACTGTAAACGACTGGTTGTGGGTTCGATTCCCACTCGAGGAGTGGAAATTATATTTCCATTTTCTTCGCTCTGGTGTCGAGGTAAAGCGCGGCGTTAAGTTCCGCCACTTAACACGCAAGCCTCCGAATTCGGCGGAAAGTGGGGAACGGAGTGTCTTAACACAAGGTTCCCTCTGCCTACCCTGCTGTGTGCGGGATACAGCGTGAAGCTATATATTTATTTAATGCAATCTCATATTATTAGAAAATTAAAGTCTTTATTTTCAAGTTTTCTTTAGTTCCATGCTTGATCCAGCATGGCGGAGAGAACATAGCGTCAAGACACTCAGTTCTTAACTTTTCGCCCGAATATGATATACTGCGTGTTGAATGGAGGTAGTTAACGCCATTATACGCTTTGCCCTACCAGAGACCAGATATTAAAATAATTTAAGCGTCATTTATGTTATATTCGTCCCAGTAAAATTCAAAGAGACGAGGGAGAAGAGTATAGTATAGTAGAGAAATAATAAAACAGTAGCAGTCGTGGGACTGCCGATAGAAGTGAAAACGGAACTATTAAGTTGAGTGTAATTAAAACTATATGCAAAAATTATATGAAATTTTAATGTTTTATTTATTAGTTACATATGATGGGTTAAACAAATCATGAACAAAATATAAATACAAAGTGGTTGAAAAAAGCGTCCAACGCGCACATAATACAGTCAGAAATAGTCGATGTATTAGTGTATACGTGTACACAGGCTACTGCGCGTGCGCTATGTGCGCGTGCGCTATGCGTAGCGTCTGGCTCTCCATACCTATAGATATACTATTATCATTAGCATGTCGGTGACGCGAACCGAGGATTTTACCCTCTACCAAAACGGTCAACGCGCCTAAAGAAGTTTTCACTTCAATAATTTAAATATAATCATTCTTCCCATTGAGAATCGAACCCCACAACCATGGCGTTTACAATCACTCTGTCATATTTTACCAGTAGTGGCTTCAAACTAACTTACTAAATCTTAGTTCAGTCCAGCATTATAACCGGCCTTATTACCACGAACTTGCAGAGGAGAATAAGTCGACCAAAATAATTGAATCCCCCTAAGATGTGCAAACTGTTTCAATATGGAATTTGCTGAATGCCATTATAAAAGCGAGTACATCAACATAATCCTCGGAGGGAAAACTTTAAGTACATAAGTCTCCACGATATTACCTTCCATTTTACGTTTTCTAAGGCTTTCGGTTATCGTCTTAATGCATGAACTTCTTGGATCTTTTAGAGAAACTTCGTATAGTTAATACAACTGGTTAATAAATTGTCGAGCTAGGATTCGAAGTCAAGTTTTGTGGTATGAAATACTTGTGTGGCCAAAATAATTGGCTAAATGGGTGGAAAGTGAAGACAGTATTTATATTATAATAATATTAAATACACTCTAAAGTGTTTCTTTTTTTATTATTTTATTTTATTAAAC
The DNA here is from genome assembly GCA_019049465.1 of Dryas iulia moderata. Classification (NCBI taxonomy): domain Eukaryota; kingdom Metazoa; phylum Arthropoda; class Insecta; order Lepidoptera; family Nymphalidae; genus Dryas; species Dryas iulia. The sequence goes on along the minus strand of CM032431.1, from coordinate 12,958,059 downwards.
TATTTAAATCATCTTTCTTTATATCCGACGGATTAAATATAAGCTAAACTAATTTATTATATGTATATAACATATACTATTGCTTATTTCTATTACATACTTCTTAATAACACAATTGGCATCGTATTTAAGGGTAGGAACGAGATATGGATGGCATTACAATATAGTGTTTAATTCTTCAAATTTTTAAAAGCTTCGGAAACAGAAAATATAGTACTTATATTCCCACAATCTCTCTCTTTTTCTCTTTGTCCATATTTTATTCACCTTTTATTTTAGCTTCACGCTGTATCCCGCACACAGCACGGTAGGCAGAGGGAACCTAGTGTTAAGACACTCTGTTCCCCACTTTCCGCCGAATTCAGAGGCTTGCGTGTTAAGTGGCGGAACTTAACGCCGCGCTTTATCTCGACACCGGAGCGAAGAAAATGGAAATATAATTTTCACTCCTCGATTGGGTATCGAACCCACAACCAGTCGTTTACAGTCACACGCTTGTGCCACTGGGCCACGACTGGCCACTTTTTATTCATATAAAAAACAAATTTACAATAACTTATATAAGTGTTAAATAATTGAGCACTCACTGAAGGAAAACATATGAAGGCATGAGATCCGATTTCCTGTATTGTAACTCCGGCGACACTTGATTCTAAAGGCATTATTAACTTTTTAGGCTTCAGTCTCGTGCAAGTGTTGTGAAAGAATTCCTATATAAAATATATTGCAGACTTAATCGGTGTTGATTTTCCTAGTTATTTAATTACAAGAAGAATGTCTTGTAAATGAATAATAACGAATAATTGTTATGAGTTCAATATATTTTTTTTAGCTGCACGCTGTATCCCGCACAGAGCAGGGTAGGCAGAGGGAACCTAGTGTTAAGGTACTCCGTTCCCCACTCCCCAGATCTATATTTAAATTAGTGATTACATCAAGATGAGTTACAAGGATAATACATGTATTGTTTACTTTCAAAACTATTTAAAATATTTCAGTTAACAAAAATACATCATTTTTATTAAAAAACAAGTAGAACACTATACATTCGAGATTTTTATACGTTTTGAGTTTATCATAAATAGCAAACTTTCAATTTAAGTTTAAATTAGAGGTCGTTTGACAAAAAAAAAACACATTGCTCAATAAAAAACTGACAAAAACGACTCACAGCTTCCAAGCACGTCACTCACAAGTAATATAACACAAAGACCGTGCACCAGACGTATTGAAATTTTCCGAAGTAATTCGGACTGTAGATTCAATTCCGGAGCACCTGGTGTCCAGTGTTGGTAGCAACCAAATATCCAGTAGTAAAATCTTTATCACCACCCTGTTCTGCCTTTTCATTGCATTTTGTCCGTCCGTCCACTGAGACGACCGGATGGGTTCCTAAAAACACAACGCCTCGATAGTTGTGGCTGTATGAATTTGGCTAGGGTTGACGATCTAAAGTTGGTGTGAAATGAAAATGTTGATGGAAAACTCTAAATGATACCTTAATCAAAAATTTAAAACAATATATAATTTATATTTATTGGAACCAGTCGTGGCGCAGTAGCACGAACATGTGTGTAAACGACTGGTTATAGGTTCAATTCCCATTCGAGGAGTGGAAATATTTAATATTTTGATTTCCTTCGCTCTGGTTTCAGAGACAAAGAGCGGCGTTAAGTTCTGCCACTTAACACGCGATGACTCCGAATTCGGTGGAAAGTGGGGAACGGAGTGTCTTAACACTAGGTTCCCTCTGCCTACCCTGCTGTGTGCGGGATACAGCGTGAAGCTAAAAAAAATCTATTACGAAAAAATGACACGCTGTGCCAAAAGACTACTGAGAAGAATCACACAGAAACTCAACAGTTACTCTTTTCTAATAGAATTCTCCAATAAGCTTATAGTAATTTATTAACAGTCCAAGCTAAATTCAAATGCATGCCTTGTTTCAGATGATAAGTTTTATAAAATACAATATTTTTATACGTCAGTTAAAATCGGTCATTCAGGGTCACTATTTACATGTTAATTCATTTAGTCATTATTTTGATCCTCCGTTATTAAATTGTAATCCTAGTAAACGTATGTTTAAAGTACTTAAATAACTAAAATTAGGTACATGACAGACAAAAACTAACGTCGCGGTAAAAAGCTAATCTAAAAAAGATATTTCAAACTTTTGATTTAATATTTTAGGTGCTGACAGTATGGCTAGTGGTAATAAAATCAGTAAGGATCGAGCAGGTTGATTGATTTTTATTATTATCTTTTTTATTTGTAAGTAATAAAATATTTTATATAAGTGTTATATAAGAATTTCTCCTTTTTTCGAGAGGGTTCCTCCTCGTAGAGGGTTCCATTTCCACTCGGGGAAATGCTTAAGTATTTATTTCATTTCTCCTCTCTGGTACCTATGATAAAATGCAGAATTAGGTACCGTCACTTAATGCAACGTCACGATTGCAAAAGCTAAGTGTGAGGGCTAGAAACGGACAACGTGTCTTGTGACAACAAGTTCCCTCTGACTACCTCGCTATTTTCTAAAAAAACAATTAACATTTTCTTCCAGAAATACAAAACAATTTCAAATTTCACTAGACAATCCATACCAGAATCCTTAATACACATAGATTGTAATATCTCATCTCACGCCAAGCAAATTCATCAACCCTGAGCCTACGCTCGTGTACTTGCGACCGATGCAGCAATATGCACAATACTTCACACTAACAAACATTTATACACTAAATAAAACAACAATCAAACGAATTTCAACCTTAACCCATTAAAATAAGAACTGTATAACCAAAATATATGAGAAATTGAACATCCAAAGCCTATTTAAAGTTGATTTCAAATTTCAACTCTATGTTAAGAGCGTAGAGTTCAGAATTGTTTGTGCGTGAAGTGAATAAGAATGTAACAGATACCTTATGTTTGATAAAGTCCATTTTACTAGCAATGACGTACTCAATTTCATTGTCTGAGATGAGATTCACAACATGGCACGAGTATGGCCAGGCTCTAACGACTCGCCTCGACTTGTATCGGTGTTTGCAAATTGACTTTGCGTGTGGATCTTTTAGTGAATTTTGGTATAGTTTAAAGCCATCGTGGTATAGTGGGGCTGTCTGATTGTTACCGTACAGTTGTAAGTTCGATTTCCAATTGGAGGAATGATTCAATCAATTTGGCCAGTCGTGGCCCAGTGGCACAAGCGTGTGACTGTAAACGACTGGTTGTGGGTTCGATTCCCACTGGAGGAGTGGAAATATTTAATATTTCCATTTTCTTCGCTCTGGTGTCGAGGTAAAGCGCGGCGTTAAGATCCGCCCCTTAACACGCAATGTGGGGAACGGAGTGTCTTAACACTTGGTTCCCTCTGCCTACCGTGCGGTGTGCGGGATACAGCGTGAAGCAAAAAAAAAAAATCAATTTTTACTTCTTTGTCCTGGTACCTAAGATAAAATACGTCGTTAAATTCCGCCATTCAACATGCAATGTGTCGCTTTTGGCCGGAAAGCGGAGGAGTGTATTGACACTTGATTTCCTCGCTATGCGGGTAAAAACGAGAAGTTGGTATCGTAGCGCGGAGAGTTTCGCACTTGCTCTCTTTATATTCTAGGCCTTTCTATATTTACATTAATAACTATATTTTTTAGATACATTATTATACCTTAATCGATTATATTCCTAAAAATAAAATGTACAAGCATTGAACTTTGTGAAACTATATCAAAATATATTAATAGATCCACACGCAAAATCTATTTGATATACAAATCCTCACAAAAAACCTAGTATCACCATACTACTTCCTGCTTTCTACTGAAATTCAAAATGTCACGTGTCAAGTGCGGAAGCTCAACATCTTGCTGTATCTTAACGGAACGGGGAAATAACAATAATTTTAATGCCATCATTAATTAAAGTAGAAATCGAACCTACAACTAAGACTCGTATACTAATTATTACAATTAATTGAAAAGCATACCAAATCTAATGCATTTAATACATTAGTTTTAATACATTGTTGCCAGTCGTGGCGCAGTGGCACAAGTGTGTGACTGTAAACGACTGGTTGTGGGTTCGATTCCCGCTCGAGGAGTGGAAATATTTAATATTTCTATTTTCTTCGCTCTGGTGCCGAGGCAAAGCGCGGCGTTAAGTTCCGCCACTTAATACGCAACGCCTCCGAATTCGGCGGAAAGTCGGGAACGGAGTATATTAACACTAGGTTCCCTCTGCCTACCCTGCTGTGTGCGGGATACAGCGTGAAGGTAAAAAAAAAAAGTCATACATAGTGATGTCAAACAACATACATACTAACAAATGAAAACATGGAGAGTATAACGCACAGTATTATAGTTTCATTATAGTATTTTTTTATGTTTGTTCCAACTTTTATTTTACGCTGGAAACTCTCGACGGAGCCGTGTTTAAATTTCACTTCACTCAGACGTACCGGTGTATACTTTTTGTAGGTCAAATGAGCTACATTTTTTTTATTATTACATACATACATACTTCCTTTATATAGCTAGTGTATCCTGTTTTAAATAGGATTTAGTAGTATAACAGTTCTGTACTCTTTCGTTTAATTTTGAAATATGCTGTGTTGGGTTGCGTAACCTAACTCCGTATTCGGTTTTGCTATAGCGGAGTTATAATAATTTTATTACGTTCTAGCTAATTGTTCCGCAATGCACTGCACTAGTGTCGAATGTTATGGGCGATGTTTGTGGATACGATTTTTACTCGCAGAATTATTTTCTTCATTTTCTGCTCTGGTGATAAGACCAATCACGCCACGAGTTGATAAGACCAATGACGTCACGTGATAAGACCAATCACGTCACGAGATTCCGCCAATCAACATCTAATGTTTCAGATTCGGATGAAAATGAAGAACAAAGTTTTTATACCTTAGGTTCTCTCTCCTTCATTTATAAGGAGCTAAAACATTTTATTCTCTTCTTTTCGTACAATTTCAAAATATCCTGTTTTATTTTGTACCAGCGGCCCACTCGCGGCTTCACCGCGTGAACTTTTTCCTTATATTGGAACCCTCGGGGGCGTATTTTTAAAAAATAATTTAGCCTATGTTTAAGCTTAGATTATCAAGTATATTTATGCCAAAATTCAATAGAATTGGTCAAGCGGTTTAGATTTTTCATGTAAACTTTTATCCCCAATAACCTTTTAGAGGTTGATTTTTGAAAAAAATAAGTAGACCGAATCACTTTTACTACTTTCATTCTATATTTCATCCAAATCGGACCGGTAGATTAGCCGTGAAAGCGTGACAGACAAACACACAGACTTTCGCATTTATAATATAAGTATGGATAACTTAACCCTGTATTTTGTCTCAATCGAGCGAAAAAATTAAAACAGTTTTAAATAAAATTGTTTTCCTGTACAGAGATTAAACTCATAACTATTGCGTGTATTCAACTCTACTTGTTATTATTTGAATGGTCATAACCATTCAAATAATAACATACCTAAAATTATAATTTGCAAACAAAAAGTATTAATTAAAAATCCTCGTTAAAAGAATTTTGTGTATAATTTAATAGAATAAAACGTTTTGCGGTGAGCGCGTCATCGCGGACGACAGCTGCGTCCTGCGCTCACCACGACGCGACGCGACTGTTTCAAATACATACACGAGTACTTGTATATTTGATATGACTACTCTATGTAAAGCTTTTTATCATAATGTGCTTTTGTTTTTTAAAGCTTCATACCTTTTTCCGTAAAGAGGTATAGGTAGCCAGTCGTGGCGCAGTGGCACGAACGTGTGGCTGTAAAACGACTGGTTGTGGGTTCGTTTCCCACTCGAGGAGTGGAATTATTTAATATTTCAATTTCCTTGGCTCTGGTATCGAAGCAAAGCGTGGCGTTAAGTTCCGCCACTTAACACGCAATGCCTCCGAATTTGATGGAAAGTGGGGAACGGAGTATATTAACATTAGGTTCGCTCTGCCTACCCTGCTGTAAGCGGGATACAGCGTAAAGCTAAATAAAACAAGGTATAAGTAGGGAGAACTTAATGTCAAGAAACTCTACTCTTCATTTTCTGCCCGAATTTGTCTGAGTAAAACTAGTTACTAGTACTTAATTTATTAGTAAAAGGGGAAATTGAAAATAATATAAATTAAATCCTTACCCGGAAGTTGGAATCGAATCCACAATGGTCACGTTTACATTCAGACGTTTACTGCGTCATGATGGTCATGAAAATGAAAATGCTATCAGTATATCATGTCTTTATTTTAAATGTACTAATTATTTAGAATAAAGGCATCACAATAAAATAATTTGTAATAATCATTTATTCGAAATTACTAGTAAGTAAAGGCCAGAAATATTACTTTATCCATTGACGATTGACAGAGACCACTTGGGCATAGTGGAACAGCGTCTGACAGAAAATACAATGATTGCGGGTTCGATTTCCATTCAAGGAAAAAAAAACATATTATTTTAATTTCTCACCTCTAGTACAAATGACAAAGTGCTATATTGGGTTCCGCCACTCATTACGCAATGTCTTAAGTTCGGAAAATGGAGCAGAGTGTCTTGACACTATGTTCTCTCTGCCTATCTTACTAAAGGAGGAAAAGCGTGAAAACGAACTAGCAAAAAAAAGAAGATGCGTAACTAGTAAATCAAAAAAAGGGATAAATTTCAATTTATATTTGTAGTAAAAATCAACCCTCTCCCATCGCAACCAACCAGCCGTGCGATCACGCTACGCCGCTACGCTACGTGTACGAGGAACATACTTATAAATACGTACATAAATAAACAAGCTGTACCTGCGACTTTGTCCGCGTGGAAGTAATAAAAAACACATAAATAAAATAAAGGGTGTTTGCTAGTGATAGTCCCGTCTTCGAAAGTTTTTCCCGAAAAAGAAAGATTAGTAAAAACAAACAAACAGACATATCGACGGGAAAAAATGTAAAAAACTTTATTTTGGTATATGTACCGTGTATACATACATATGCTGTTGCCGTCGTCGTAGTCCATGAAATTAATTTTTTAATAGCTTCACGCTGTATCCCGCACACAGCAGGGTAGGCAGAGGGAACCTAGTGTTAAGACACTCCGTTCCCCACTATCACACATGAAACTAATTCTTTATAATTAATTCTTTATTTTGTATTCTTTTTATTATATTTTTTTAACATTATTGCCACTTTTTGCCAAAACTCGTATAATAAAGTACTCATAATTATATGAGCGAGCGAATTATCGCTTGAATTTTTTAAGATTTTTCACTATATTATACTTACCGTTACTCTGAATCATTCACAATGTATGCATGTAGTATAAAGCGTTTAATTCAATATTACAAACGGACACTCCAATTTTATTTATTCATATAGATTGGCAGTACAGCCCTACGTGACTATGTGGTGTGCTCACAATTAGTAAAACATGTCTATTTGATATTTGAGTGAGTTGTATAGATGAATGACTATGGATTGAATTATACAGCCTATAGCTATATTTTTCTTAAAAAAAAGGTTTTTTCAGTATATCAGGGTATACCTAAACTATTCTTTTAAAAGAGAAGCTAGTGTCAAGACACTCTGTTCTTCACTTTCCATGCGGAATTGAGACATTGCGTGTTAAGTTGCAGAACTTAATGCAGCGCTTTGTTTTAAGGACCAAAGCGGAGACATGATAATAATTAGTATATAATTTTTACTTCAAGTGGAAATCGAACCAATGACGTCTACATTCAGACACTGTCCCACTGTACCATGACGACCTTGATTTAAATATATAAAAAAGTTCACTTAACATTTTAATAGTTAAAGATTCTACGAGTTAATTTAAAAAGCAAAATAGTCAATAAAATAGTCAGAAAAATAGTTATTAATAAAAACATTCACTCCATTATTTTTATTAAGAAAAAATATTTATAACTTTTGTAAAAAATCTAAAAAACATGTCACTTTTGCACTATACAGAGAAAAAAATATATGATATTATAAAATAAAAATGAAAATATTTCTACTAAATTAAATATCAATGTTGGACTCTTCATTATTTTTAACGACCGCTGTCACCGTCACGGCTGAAATGATTTTTAAAAAATTTAATCTTGATTTATAATAAAAAAAAAATAAGCTTCACGCTTTTTCCCGCATAGTAGAGTAGTTAGAAAGAATCTAGTGTCAAAATCTTCCGACATCGAAACTGTACTTGTTCAGTTGCGGTACTCAACGCCGCGTTTTCTCTTTATTTTTTTTATAGCGTGTTAAGACACTCCGTTTCCCACTTTCTGCCGAATTTTGAAGGCATTGCGTGTTAAGTGGCGGAACTTAACGCCGCGCTTTGCCTAGATACCAGAGGGAAGAAAATGGAAACATGACATATTTCCACTCCTCTTTAATTGGATCCTTGGATAAATGAAAATAATTTTAGTATTTCATTTCAAGCATTTCTTCAAAAGGATCTCGAACCTACAACAAACCACGTTTACGAAGACATCTAAAAATGTAATTTACAATTTTATCTAGGCTTCCATACTACACTGTTATATTACCTAAGACAGATCGTGGTGTTGAGTTCCGCCACTAAACACTCAACACGTATAAACTTCATTTCAGACGAAAAGTGGAGAAAATACACTCCTTATTGACATTAAATTCTTTTTAACTACTTGTTATGCGGGAAAAAGCACGAATTTGTAAAAAATTAAAAATTTTGAAAAAACCCACGACGGTTTAATTGTAATTGAAAAAGGATAAAATAACTAGAAATCCCCCGCCTAAAAAAATATATGTTACGAGATGATGGGGACGACTTCGTCGGGGGCTGTCATTACTTTAAGTTTGCACAAACCTTCTCATAGGTTTTCATGCTATTAAAACAGGTTTGGCAAAAAATTAAAATATTAATATGAATTTACAGTTTTAATAACTGGTATTCCTTTTAAAAACTTTAAGAACGAAATTTATACTGTTAGCTACTATATTTAAAATAGAGGTTGCAACTGGCAGCCCCCGACGAAGTTGTCCCCATCATCTCGTAACATATATTTTTTTAGGCGGGGGATTTCTAGTTATTTTATCCTTTTTCAATTACAATTAAACCGTCGTGGGTTTTTTCAAAATTTTTAATTTTGCTTTTTATTTTAACCTTTTTAAAGTGAATAGATACACATTATATATTATTACATAATATCGAAATACTTTATATTAATCTTCATGCAAATCCAAAAGAAATTATAAACCCAATGCTTTCTGGTTATCAAATGCTTATTACATCGCCTGGCAGATTGTCACCGTAACATTTTCAGGAAACTTAAGTCTAACCAAATCAGTGAAAATCACAAAACCCACTGGTACTTTTGATTTTGAACAAACTAATTTATACTGGAGCGTCGCGTGGTAGTTCGTGATATGGCATATAAAAACACGCAGCAATTAAACCTGAACCTATCACAGAACGGTTTCTGTCATCTAAATAGGTTTCACACAAAAAATACAAGCAAATGCTTACTGCAGCGCCCCCTGGTGAGGTGTCACCATGACACATATACGAGAACACGCGCTAATTAAGCCTGATCCTATCTTTGATAACTGCATCCAAATCGGACTTGTAGTTTTAGCTTTGCATAATTAAATGTTTAATGCAGCGCCCCCTGGTGAGTTCTTAACGTTAGAGAAACCTAAACACATACACCAAGTAAAGGTAAATCTAATACTAAAAACTTTGCCCAATCGGGTTTACTGCAGCGCCCTCTGGTGAGTTAACACGATAAAACATATCTAAGAACATGCACTAATTAAACTTGAACTTATCATTGAAACTGCATCCAAATCGAATTCGTCATTTTAGCTTTGCACTTACCTTATTTTACTGCAGCGCCCCCTGGTGATTTGTCACCGTAAGATAAATTTAAAAACATGCTCTAAGCAAATCGGAATCTAATACTGAAAACTCTTTCCAATCGTACTAGTAGTTTTAGCTTTATACAAAAAATAGAAGCAGCTATTTACTGCAGCGCCCCCTAGAGAGTTGACACATACATGCAAATATGCACTAAGTAAACATACATGACACATATATGAAAATATGCACTAAGTAAACTTGAATCTATCATTGAAAAATGCATTTAAATCGGACTCCTAGTTTTAGTTTTGCACAAACAAATGTACTTACTGCAGCGCCCCCTGGTGAGTGGTCACCGTAACACATATATAAAAAGATGCACCATTTAAACCTGAACCTATCGTTGAAAGTTTCATCTAAATCGGACTAGTAGTGTTTGCTCTGCATAAACAAATGTTTACTGCAGCGCCCCCTGGTGAATTTCCACCGTAACAAAAAAACAAAAATCTTAAAATATGCATCAAGCAAAGCTGAATCTAGTTCTGAAAACTCTAGCCAATCGAATTAGTAATTTCGGTTTTAGACAAATACAAGAAAAATTTGGGTTTTACACAAAAATATTCAAACAAATGCTTACTACAGCGCCCCCTGATGAGTGGTCACCATAACATATATATGAAAAGATGCACCATTTAAGCCTGAACCTATCCTTGAAAGTTTCATCTAAATTGGACTAGTAGTTTTTGATTTGCATAAACAAATGTTTACTGCAGCGCCCCCTGGTGAGTTTTCCCCGTAACAAAAAAAGAAAAATCTTAAAATATGCATCAAGCAAAGCTGAATCTTTTTCTGAAAAATCTTTTCAATCAGATCAGTGGTTTCGGTTTTAGACAAATAAATACAAAAAAAGTACAAACAAATGCTTACTGCAGCGCCACCTGGTGGTTTGACACGATAAAACATATCTAAGAACATCCGCCAATTAAACCTGAATCTATCACTGAAAATCGTATCGAAATCAGATTACTATTTTTTGAGATAATTGAAAACATTCGTTTTCACGTAAAATGCTTACTGCAGCGCCCCCTGGTGAGTTGGGACGATAAAATATATCTAAGAACATACGCCAATTGAACCTGAACCTATCATAGAAAACCGTATCAAAATCGGACTTATAGTTTTGGAAATAATTGACATAGTAATTTGCACAAACACACAAACAAACAAACAAACAAACAAACAAACAACCTCTCACCCCAAACACATATACAGTCGCCGTTCCGTCGCGGGTAAAAACGTGTGTAAGTAATATTTTTACTAGCTTCAAACTGTAGACCGCAGGCAGGGTAGGCAGAGGGATCATAATGTTAAGATACTCCGTTCCCCACTTTCTGCCAAATTCGGAGACTTTGCATGCTAAGTGGCCCAACTAAGCGCCGCGCTTTGCCTCGACGCCAGAGCGAAGAAAATGGAAATATTAAATATTTCCACACTCCTCGGGTGGGAATCGAACCCATAACCAGTCGTTTACAGTTACACGCTTGTGCCACTGCGCCACGACTAGCTAATATTTACTTAGTATTTCTCAATCTATATACTGTAAAGTCAACATTCCAACGTAAACTGTAAAGTAAAGAGGCGACTTATTCAAGTCACTTTTATTTAAATTCTTTTCTCGATTTTATTTGGCACTTTGGCACATATTGAACTCTACAAATGCAGCCGGCATTATATGTAGAGTGAGAATGGGTTCCTGGAATTTAGGTAGAAAGAGCTTAACGCAAAATTTAGTTGAAAAATTTTTACTTTAAAGGTGAGGGTTTTAAAAATATTGAATTTTTTTTAAAACATTGTTTCGGCTACGGTGATTTTACAGAAAATTTTTCAAGAAAAACATTTTTAAGCAAATGTATCAAAAAACTTTAATACGGATATATAAATTTGCTAAAACGCTTGTACAATTGAAGAACGAAGTGTCTGATCACTCTCTCTGATTAAAAGTTTGAAGCATCGAACATGTTATCTCATAGGACATGAGTACAACCTCACTGTATCCTAATGATTTTCTTATTCTTATTCTATTCTAATACTTATATATATTTGGGGCTAGTCGTGGCGCAGAGGCACAAAGTGTGACTGTAAAAAGTGACTGGTTGTGGGTTCGATTCCCACTCGAGGAGTGGAAATATTTAATATTTCCATTATCTTCGCTCTGGTGTTGAAGCAAAGTGCGGAGTTAAGTACCGCTACTTAACACGTAATGCCTTCGAATTCAATCGGCGGTGCGTGGGGAACGTAGTGTCCTAACCCTCTGCCTATCCTGCTGTGTGCGGTATACGCACGGCACGGTGCGTGAATCTAAAAAACAGAAATATATATTATAATAGTATTACGTGCGAGTAGAAGTAATTGTCATAATTTAATTATTCTTGTCTGCACTTTAGTACACATTTAAACGGCGGCATTGAAGTCCAATACGCACATCTCTAATTCGAGTGGTTAATGGAGACGTAGAAAACGGAGTGTCTTAACACTTGGTTCTCCATGCCTACCCTGCTATGCGTCAAAAAGCGTGAAGCTGCTTTTAGTATTATAATTACATAAATACGTCAATTTATTTACCTCTCTGTAACATAAATACAAAATTGTAATGTAAAAATTAGATTTTCCCAAAGCAATCTAATATTACACATTTCATATGAAAGCATCTTAAATAGCCTTTGAAAAATATCGATGTCACAAACACTCTCATATTCAAATTGGCTTTTAAATGGTAAAAAGGAATTAGGTTATATTATATTAACGTTTATAATATGTTTAACATAATGTATATGTGTTTTGTAATTTCAGAATAAGTTATGTTTTTAAATCTTCTACCTATTTCCCGTACAGTACAGTACAGTAGTTAGAGAGAATCTAGTGTTCAGACACTCCGTTCTCTACTATCCGCCAAAAATCGAGACGCTGCATGTTTAGTGGCAGAACTCAACAAATTAGGCATACTCCAAATTAATAAGTTATTTTTCACGAAGACAATGTAGTGTTAAAATATTCCGATGTCTTTTTTTTATTTTTTGGTAGTTGGTAAGACATAATACGACGTTAACTTAACGCTGTATTTGTCTTACCTGGCAAGGAAAAAATATTTTTTATAGAAACCTAACGTTAAGTTAATAGACTCCATGAGGTATAGGTATGTATGAATGCATGTAACTTTAAAAAATATTGTATGTGTTAGAAATTGTTCTGGTCTGGTTGTCTGGTGGTAGGAGATTCGTTCTCCGACTGGCTCGCGACCACTAGCATGTCAAAGACGAACCGCCAAATATCTGTGATTGATGTGTTCCGGTTCGATGGCATGTAAGCCAGCTCCCTCTTTATTCCCACCATTCCCATCCTATTTCCCCCTTTTCCTCCTTTATCCCCAAGGTCGGCAACGCATCTACAACCCCTATAATGTTGTGGATTTCTATGGGCGAAGGTAACTTCTTACCATCAAGTGGTCTTTCTGCTCGATTGTCTCCTTTATTCAATAAAAAAAAAATAATTTAATGTATTTTTTAGTAAAATATATTAGCTTTCTGCATTCATTTTGTATATAAAATTTTATTAAGATAATTCTCATACTCCGCATAAATTTCCTAACAGAAGTAAAAAAGTTATCTCTCGAATATTAAATTATTTTTTGTAAGCTTCACGTATAGCAGTGTAGGCAGAGAAAGCCTAGTGTCAAGGCACTCCCTTCTCCACTTTTAGTGAATATTTTAATTTATGAAGAAATTTGGTACATGACCATGTTGCTTTTTTATTTTATTTTTTTTTAGCTTCACGCTATCCGTATCCCGCACACAGCAGGGTAGGCAGAGGGAACCTTTTTTGTTATGTGGAAATAAAACATTATATTTTGTCCCATTATAACGTTCATGTCTCTAAATCACATCAAAGGTAGAAAAATTAGAATATTAACACTACACTCTCTCTCTCTACCTACCTCACAACGAAAAAAATAAAAAAAAAACCACATATATAAATAGATTATAAAACTTGTGCGGGTGATTCGGTATTGAGAGTTGGAAGGGAGCTCATTTCCCGCGGGACGGCGCGTCGGCGTCAGTTATTTTTTGCCTCGCTTTAGAACAAGTTTCAAACGATAAATCAGTTGCGTAAAATTGGCGGTGAAATTTTTTTGCGGCCTATACGTGTGGTATATTTTTTATATATAAATTTAGTATGGGGAAAGATTTGTAAACATTGTTTTAGCTTCACGCTTTATCCCATAGTCATAATCAGAAGGAGGTTAGTGTCAACACACTACGTTCCTACGCACTCTGTTCTTCGCTTTCTGTCTGAATCAAAGTCAAAGTCAAATAATTTTATTCAAAATAAGAAGTTACAAGCTTCATTTCTTGAATTTGAAACGTTATGTGTGAAGTGACATTTCGTATTAGCAGAGCGAAGAAATGCCAATGATTATAATATCATTATTAATCCTAGTAGGAAAGGGGGAAAGTATTTAATTTTTTGTATATTCTAACTGTTTATATATATTGTGAAATGATTAGGGTGTATTACTTATAGAATCTATTAGTTACTTTATATTTTACATTTTGAGTCCGTCGTGGTGAAGTTGGACATCGTCTGACTATAAAAACGATGATTGTGGATTCGATTCCCGCTCAGAGTTCGATCCCTTAGCACACAACGACTCCAAAAGTTGGCAGAAAATGGAGAACGGACTGTCATAACACCAGGTTTCCTCTGCCTACCCTGGTGTGTGCGGGATACAGCGTGAAGCTAAAAAATCTCAAAAAACAAAAGATAATTTCTTATTAACCAGCTAAAAAAGTATCTCTATTATACTTATAATTATTCATATTATAATTATTTCAATAAAGTAGACAGAGAGAAAAAGATGATAACTCTAATCACCTGTTACCATTTATTATAATAAGTCTTTTGTAGATATTATATATTTGGTGACAGAAGTTACCACCGCTACTGCTTTCTAAAGTCAGAATCGAACCAATTTCCATCGTGTATTCAATTTAAAAATTAGAAAAAGTTATAAAGAAAATTTGTAACTTTTCTATTTGCATTTATATTTCAATGCAGAACAAAGATACACACGGACCTTGCTTTCGACAGTTCCAGATTGCCTCAAGTTTGTACTGCGCAAGTTTGAGATTACGTTTGTACACTGAATGACGAGACTTTGAGACTGACAAAGTAATGTAAAAGCTATTTTTATATATTTATAAATAGTTTATAGTACACTACAATTCTTTAAAAAATACATTGGTGTAAAAATATATTAGAAAATTTGGTATTCGAACCCGCACTTCTTGGAAACCGTCTGGTCGATCTGACGACTGAACCAAGCGTTCTGCATCCGGCTACGTCGATATTTTTATTCTGTAATTATAACTTATTTTTGTTGCTCAGAGTTCAATATTTACACAAAAATTAAATTAAATAGCTTCACGCTATATCCCGCACACAGCAGGGTAGGCAGAGGGAAACCTAGTGTTAAGACACTCCGTTCCCCACTTTCCGCCGAATTCGGAGGCTTGCGTGTTAAGTCGCGGAACTTAACGCCGCACTTTACCTCGACACCAGAGCGAAGAAAATGGAAATATAATTTCCACTCCTCGAGTGGGAATCGAACCCACAACCAGTCGTTTACAGTCACACTCTTGTGCCACTGGGCCACGACTGGCCACGAATTAATTACTATTATTTTAGTCTAAATATATTATTTGTATAAATATTAGTAGCCTACTACTAGTTTACTTAAAAATACAGCGTTAAGTTCCGCATATCCACTGGCGAAGAAGATTTATCATTTTTTTTTGCGTTTTACTTATATTTAATGGATAAATAAAGGTATATTTTTACCTATTTCAACACCTTTTACCTACATATATCAATACTTAATGTGCAATAGTTTGTAGAAAGTTTTTTTTTATTTCTATATAATTTATTACTAACATTAAGACTTATTACTTTTAATTTTAATTATCTTTGACTTTTACTTAAAATACAGCTTAAGTTCCGCAAATCTACTCGCAAAGTTGATTTATGTGTCCTTTTTTTTATTTTTCTTATATTTAATGGATAAATAAAGGTATTTTTTACCTTTTACCTATTTCAACACTTATATACTTGGAAAACGTTTTTTGTTTCTATATAAAAATAACATTAAAACTTGTTTTTATATAATAATCAACTCAGATACCAGAGCGAAGGAAATGGAAATATTAAATATTTCCACACCTCGAGTGGGTATCGAACCCACAACCAGTCGTTTATAATCACACGTTCGTGCCACTGCGCCACTGCTGCCCACAAAATGGAAATGATGACATATAATTTTTCTTTTTTCCATTCTGTGCATAGAACGTGCTACCACCACGTGTGTTTACTTCCACCACATACCCAATGTCTAGATTGTTCACAATCACACGTTCGTGCCACTGCGCCACGACTGCCCCCTGACATTAAAACTTATTATTTAGAATGTAATGGACTTTTACTTTCAATATTATTTTTGATTTTTACTTAAAAATACGTCGTTAAGTTCCGCAACTTATTGTTTTCTAAAAAGACATTTAAAGAAAACGTATAAAAGTTTGAACGCAGCGGGATTCGAACCCGCGCCTACTGAATACCGTTCAGGCGCTCTCACCACTGAGCCATGCGTTCTACTATCCGCTGCGTCGAAATTCTTATACGCTTTATTACAACTTACAATTTCGCTTTATTACAATTTCGACGCTGCGTTCAAGTTGTAATACCTTTTCTTTAAATGTCTTTTTCAATTTTCTTAATTATAGAATAACACTTTAAAAATGTTTAAAAAATTATTATTTTCGATTTCCCTTATATTTGGAAGAATAAATAAAGGTATTTTTTACCTTTTACCTATTTCAACGCTTATGTACAATAGTTCGTATGACGTTTTTTTTGTTTTTATATAATAAATAAAATGCACGTATCCGTTTCGCGCTCTGTTGGACGCGTTTATTTTACAACCAGTCGTCGTTACGCATCGGATGTATTGTAAATGTGAATTGTTATATTTTTTGTTTATTTTTTTTAATATTTACTCATATTTATATTGTATTTGAATTGGTAATAGAGAAAGATAGAGAGTCTTAGTGATTTAATTTTCCGTTTTTAGTATGTTGAAATAATCAAATATATGGGGCCAGCTGTGGCGCGAACGTGTGACTGTAAGCGACTGGTTGTGGGTTCGATTTCCACTCGAGGAGTGGAAATATTTAATATTTCCATTTCCTTCACTTTGATATCATTGGTAAAGCGTGGCGTTAAGTTCCGCCACTTAACACGCAATGCCTCCAAATCGGCGGAAAGCGGGGAACGGAGTGTCTTAGCATTAGGATCCCTCTGCCTGCCCTGCTGTGTGCGGGATACAGTGTGAAACTAGAAAAAAAAACGTATATATCAGAATTTTGAAAAAATAAAAAACGAGAGAAATTAGTGTTTTTTAACACCAATTCTCTCTGCTTTTCTCTATAAAGAGCAAGATATAAAAAATAAGTAGGTAATACCATTCCAAAGAAATCGCATTTCAATCTCAAATAATTGATTTCGAAATGAATTGAAGCATCGAGTCGTCGCAAACAAAAAAACTTATATTTCTCCTTTATACTAGATTCTAAACCTTATCCCGTAATAATATACTTGGACTGAATTGAAATATCTTCATATTCCACTATTACCAGAATGAATAGTGAACGAGTTGTGGGAGTAAATTGATTTTTTATTGAAAAATACATTTAGAAAACGCATACAAATTTAAACGCAGCGGGATTCGAACCCGCGCCTCCTGAATACCGTTCAGGCGCTCTCACCACTGAGCCGATGCGTTCTACTACACGCTGCGTCGAAATTCTTATACGCTTTATTACAAGTATTTTTCTTGCTAGCATCTCTGTAGAGAAATTTTTACAAATTTCTGCTACCCAAAGATTCTCAACCCAAAGAAAGAGATCTACGAACAATAATTTGGTAAGAGAAAATGCTATTTCTTAAATACTTTTAAACATTTTTTTTAATGTGTTATTCCACACTTAGGAAAATTGAAAAAGACATTTAGAAAACGTATAAAAATTTGAATGCAGCGGGATTCGAACCCGCGCCTCCGCGGATATGTTTAAAAGTGTTTTTTTATTAATTTATTTTTGCAGTTTTTATACTTTTTCTCGTACAGCGAGGTGGTCAGAAAGAACCTAGTGTTAAAACACTTTGTTCGGTGGAATTTAACGCCGCACTTCTTTGAGGTGCTCGAGCAGAGACATAAAACCAACTATATACAATAATTCCGCTGAGTGGTAATCGAACCTACAACCATTAATCAACAGATGCTGCCCAATTGCGTCATATTTTATTGATCTAATTTATAAAATCTTATTAAAATTGATTAATTATTTGAGACTCCTATGGCACAGTGTGGGTGTCTAAAACGATTGTTAGGTGTTCGAAATTCATTTGAATATATTTAAAACTATTTTTGTTTTTCAATATCAATATCAGACAAATATCTAATCAGTTGTGTGAACCAATCGCCATTTTTCCACTGGACGAAAGAACGTTCTTAGGTCGTTGAGTTATCTAGGTCTATCTTACCAAATATGGTAGAAATAATTTTCTAAAGGGACCGCTTAACTCTGCATTTGAGTCACATGTCCCAGGCACAGCTTCAAAGCTTCTACAAAGCGATGGTGCCATGGAGTACTAAAGAGTTTCTCCTCAGAACTACTCATTGAGTACACAACACACCATTAATAGGCCAAAAGTTAATAAATATGTGCGAAGGTATAAGCCCCCATATTTATTAGTGTAGGAAAGAAGAGAAACAAATCTCTTAATTCATCTTCAAATTTTCTCAGTCTCCCTTACGAATTACGTTAAATATGTTTAATAGGTCTAAAGTCTACACTTGGGTTACAAATCTCAAGCACAGCTACGACTTCCTCTCTCTGGAAACCATGAGGTACAAAAGAGTTGAGAAAGACTGTTTTAGAATTCGTATTATTTTTGTTATTAGCACTTCTGTAGAGAGATTTAAAAAAAAAATCTCCTACCGAAAGATTATTACTTGGCAAGAGAGAATACTATTTATTAAATTTCTTTAACATTTTAAAGTGGTATTCACACACTTAGGAAATTAAAAACACATTTTTACTAAAAAGTTTCTTATCCAAGTAACTTATTGAGCACCCAACATTAATAGGCCAAAAGTAAAGAGCAAAGTGCAATCACTAGAATATCGTGACCTGACCTGAAAACATGAAGAAAATAA
Source organism: Dryas iulia moderata (assembly GCA_019049465.1). Lineage (NCBI taxonomy): Eukaryota > Metazoa > Arthropoda > Insecta > Lepidoptera > Nymphalidae > Dryas > Dryas iulia. The sequence continues at coordinate 12,938,876 of CM032431.1, read as the reverse complement.
CAACTATACAATACTATACTATACTATAAAATGTTCCATGAAAAGAAATAATATTTTTATATTACACATAAAATACATTTGTCATCAATACAAAATCTGAATAAAGAATATTTTTAATATCATAAGGGTATTGTAAGGCGAAACTTTTTAACCCAGATATCGGTGACCCAAAAAATTTTCTTTATAAAAAGAAAGGATTGTTCAATATCTGTATTTCGTTTCTATATGTTTATTATATTTCTTTATATGTTTTTTTCGTATGTATATAAAATTTAAATTAAAATGTCTGTCGGTTTATTATATTTTTTGTTTTTCTTTTATATTTTGAGTTCTTTGGGGTACAGTGGTGATTGCTGACTATAATATAATCATGATCGGTTGTTCGATTCCTGCTTAAATAGTCGCAATTTAATTGTTTTTTTACAGCGTTAAGTTCCGCCACTTAACACGCAAGCCTCCGAATTCGGCGGAAAGTGGGGAACGGAGTGTCTTAACACTAGGTTCCCTCTGCCTACCCTGCTGTGTGCGGGATATAGCGTGAAGCTATTTATTTATTTATTATTTATTAATTGTTTTTTTTACAGCGTTTGGGTTTAACCATTTGAGTTCCATTATATGAAAATATCTCGAACTTGTGCGAAAAGTGCAGAAAGGACGTTCTTGACAATAGGTTCTATCTGATTTAGAGGGACTAACCACTTTCTATCAATTACAGTACATTTACAAACGGTTCTGGGCTCAATTCCCACTCAATCGAATAATCATAGTTTAATTATTTTTCGAGTTTAATTTTATTCGTGACTGTAAACAACTGGTTGTGATTTCGATTTCCACTCGAGGAGTGAAAATATTTAATATTTCCATTTTCTTCGCTCTGGTATCGAGGCAAAGCGCGGCGTTAAGTTCCGCCACTTCACACGCAGTGCCTCCTAATTCGGCGGTGCGTGGGGAACGGATCGTCTTAACACTAGGTTCCTTCTGCCTACCCTGCTGAGTGCGGGATACAGCGTGAAGCTAAAAAATAAATAAAAGTATTTCTCATTCATTCCACTTTGGTGATATAATAAGCGCAGCGTTGAGGTCCACCTTAAGATACAATATCTAAACTTTTATTAGAAAGTGGAGAACGGAGTGTCTTAATATTAGATTAATATTCATTTTTACTACCTGCTGAACATATAAGTATAAGAATATGCTGGAATAAACGCAACAAGGCCATTTTACACAAGTCTTTTTCAATGAACCTCCTCAGCAAAGTAATTCTAATGACCTCCCAGTAAGTAGGTCAGTTTGTACCTACCTACCTACTATCCACTTGTACATCTACCTCGTAGCAGGCGTTCGTTAGTTTACAGATAAATATCTTTTGTTATACCTTACTGTGGTTTTTTCTAGAAATATCACCGGGGTTGCCATGTTTTGAAGAAATAAAATTGGGATAGCCTATGAAAAAATATATTTTATTTTTATAATAAATAAGGCAATAAAAAAGGTATTTTTCTTTTATTTTATTAAATTATAAAGATTTGTATGCATTTTTTTTAATATTCAGTAGGTCTATAGAACAAATTTCGTCTTATGTTAGTAGGAACAGGCAAAAAAGTTATCACGCTTTCGAAGCGCAAGACAATAAATTCGGGACTGTCCCAGTAAAATTGGAAAGATTGGTAACTGTACTTAACACTGACGTAGAAAAACATTAGTAAATGAAAAAAAATACTTGCTTCCCTTTGGAACTATAACAATGGGAGGTCGAGTCAGATTCGTGTAAAAGGAAATAATTTTGTTAACGCGTTTTGTGTATTCTTTTAGATTTACAGTTTTTGCATATGTATTAAGATAGGGAAAATCTATTGTTAAGTAACTTTTTTTTAACTTTTTATATTGTGTTATGAATGGCGGAAGTTAACGCCATACTTTGCCTTACTATACCAGGAAATTAATTGTAATATTATATGTATTTATTTTTCTGAACGGTGATGGATCACACAGCTATCATGTGAATGATGAAGAATAGTTAGATTCCAAGCTGCAACTTGAAATTGCAAATCTTCTCTTGTCAAATCGTAAAACTTTATTTATTCTAAAACAAATGCAATATTATTTTTCAATTATTTCAAAATTTTTCATTTGATTTGACGATGATACATATTTTACGCAGAAGTATCTACGTCGTAGACTTTTAGTAGGCACTACATCTATTTACGTACATCTCAAATTAGTAGGTAATTATATTTCGCATATTGAGTGGTGCTAATTGTGGCCAGTCGTGGCCCAGTGGCACAAGACTGTGACTGTAAATGACTGGTTGTGGGTTCGATTCCCACTCGAGGAGTGGAAATTATATTTTCCATTTTCTTCGCTCTGGTGTCGAGGCGCGGCGTTAAGTTCCGCCACTTAACACGCAAGCCTCCGAATTCGGCGGAAAGTGGGCAACGGAGTGTCTTAACACTAGGTTCCCCCTGCCTACCCTGCTGTGTGCAGGATATAGCGTGAAGCTAATCAATACTTTGTCCTACGATAGCTTAAATCTAAAATCATTCTTTCGAACGGGAATCGAACCCAACACCAATGATTTAACAGTCAAATGTTGTGCCACTGCGCTACAATAGACTCATAATGGATTATGAATAAATACATAAATATTAATTAATATACTTATACTGCAATAAATGTATTAAATATTTAATACACGAGAGTGATTCATTCAAAAATTATATTACAATGGCCCATTCACATGGAAACCGATGAATGAGTGGATTGAGAGAGCTTTTGTTACATTACCTTTTATACAATTAACTGTTTTCTATCTATTTGAATATTATATTTGCCGTGTATATTTGCTTCTTTTATATCTTTTAGTTTCTTTTTTTTGCTTCACGCTGTATCCCGCACACAGCAGGCTACGCAGAGGGAACCTAGTGTTAAGGCACTCTGTTAACCATTTTAATATTTTGTAGTTATTTTATAAAATTTATCGCTGTGTAAAATAAATTCAGGCTTCATGCTTTTTACCGTTTCGCAGAGTAGGCTATAGAGTAGCTTAGTGTCACAACACTCCGCTTTTTACTTTTCATCATGAATTCAGGCCATTGCCTGTTAATTGACGATAATATCGCACAATTCCCTGTAACCAGAGGAGAGAAATGAAAATAATTTAAATATAATTATTACGCTGAGTGGTAATCGAACTACTTTAATAAGTAATTAAACTTTTTTTTTGCACATAGCAGGGTAAGCAGAGGAAAGCTAGTGTTAAGACAGTCCGTTCCCCGCTTTCCGCCAAATTCGGAGGCATTGCATGTTAAGTGGCGGAACTTAATGCCGCGCTTTACCTCGACACCCGAGCGAAGAAAATGGAAAAATTTAATATTTCCACTCCTCGAGTGTGAATCGAACCCACAACCAGTCGTTTACAGTCACACGCTTGTGCCACTGGGCCACGACTGGCCACTGAACTACCACTACAGCGTGAAGCTAAACAATTATTATTGTGTCAAAAGACTTCAAATGTTATCAATAATAGTACTATAGAAGTATTTATTTAGTTTGTTAATTAAAATCAACTGAATGCGTTTTGTGAAGAACTAAAAGAAGAACAAAAGCTTATTCAGTAATATAATTAGTTTTATTTGCCAGCTTTAATATTGTTATTTACAAAACAATACATTGAAATTGGTTTTAATTTTGTCATATCAAAATAAATAGAGCTTTTTAGAAAATATGAGTCAAGTGGCGTGTTGAATATATAGGAAAATGTAGAAATGGTCAGATTGTAAATGCAATGATAGATTCAGTAGTTAGTTAAATAAAAGCTTTACTTTAAGACAAGAAATATTTACCTTTATGGTAGCTTCGTGTTTTTTCTCGCTTAGGAGTAGCCGGAGAGAACTTAATGACAAGACACTCCGTCCTTCACTTTCAGTCCGATAGCGACACCTTTTTGCGTATTGAATGCGATTTGTCTTTTGCGCGAAGAGCGAAGAAATAAAAAATTATTATAAAATCTTTCCCCTAGTGGCAATCGAAGCTACAATCATCGCTTTTATAGTTACACGCTGTACAACTGCGTTATGCATGGCCTCATTTACATTTATTTACTCTGATAAGACAAAACGCGGTATTGAGTTCCACCATTCAGCGTATACTGCCTCGAATTTAGGTTAAAAATCGACAGCAGAGTGTCTTGTCACTAAGTTCTCTCTGACTGACTCTGTATGTAAAAATATAAATATCATATAATTTTACTCTACAACATAATTCATCGTAAAACGTTGTTGCTAGCACTCTTATCCCGGATTATAGAAACTTAATTAAATTCTGCAAAGGAAATACCATAGCTGTCCCCGGATTATACTTATGCCGGTTCCGAACCGGATTCCGGTTCCGTAGTACTATGATTTAATAACCGTCGCTTATTAAAAAACCCTAAACACTCTTTGAGAAATTTTGCTAAATATTGAATCTCGTAAACCGCTTAAGATCGGCATTCGGTGAATTTACATTGAAATATCTTGTTAGGTGGTGTACTGTGGTGGAAATTTGCATTTTTGGCGTTATTGTGTGAAATATTCTGGGCTTAGTGTTCATTTTCTCTTTCTTTTGTGTCAATAAGTTAAAAATCTAAAATAAGAGGAGCTTAGTTACTCCTTATTATATAAGCTATCTGCCAGTGAAAGTCCCGTCGAAATCGGCTTATCCGTTCAAGAGATTAGCCGAAACAAACAGACAAGTAAAAATTATAAAAAATGTTATTTTATTATAGCCTATACTCGTACGTTAGTATATTCGTAATTAGTGAAAAGCAGCCATTTTCATATTACAAACATCTTTTTTTTTTTTAGCTTCACGATGTATCCCGCACACAGCAGGGTAGGCAGAGGGAACTTAGTGTTAAGACACTCCGTTCTCCACTTTCTGCTTTTTTATTTTTGCTGTGATTTTTCTCTTTGTTATTTAGGAAGTAAATCAACTCGGCCTCATATGTAGACATAGAAAATGAGACATTAGACGAAATTAATTAAGTTCAACTTTGTCGATTAAAGTTTCAGTCCATTTACAATAATAATTGTTAAGTAATTTAGTATTTTTTTAAAGTGTAATTAATTTACACACTTAGAATAACAATAACATTGCAGATAACATATTAAAATTTGAACAAGCTTAGCGATCTGAGTTCTTAGATAGTTTCTAAGAGGCGTGAAATTATTTCATTTTTTCCACTCCGATACTTAAAACAAATTGAGTTCCACATTTAAACACGTCTAGTTATACGTCAACACACATAATAAAATAACAATATAAAGTCTAAAAGTACAAAAATAAGCCAACCTTTCATTTCAATCAGCCAATCTAATTTCATAGCGATCACGTTATAAAGGCCTACTTAAACAGTCACTGACCATCTAAAGAAGGAGCGAATCTCAAGAGACTTCTAGGAAAAATCTCATTTGGAGTCATATTTTCTGGAGCGGAACAATAGTCTATCGCAGTCTGGGAACGACGTGGGCGAAGGAAAGTTAGAAAGCGTCTATTGCATCTTTTACAGCCTATTATTTGCTTAAGAAATAAAAAAATGTGGCCAGTCGCGGCCCAGTGGCACAAGTGTGTGACTGTAAACGACTGGTTGTGGGTTCGATTCCCACTCGAGGAGTGGAAATATTTAATATTTTCATTTTCTTCGCTCTGGTGTCGAGGTAAAGCGCGGCGTTAAGTTCCGCCACTTAACACGCAATGCCTCCGAATTCGGCGGAAAGTGGGGAATGGAGTATCTTAATACTAGGTTCCCTCTGCCTACCCTGCCGTGTGCGGGATACAGCGTGAAGCTAAAAAAAAAAGAAAAAAAAAAAAAAAAAATAATAGTGATATGGCACTCTTTTCTCCGTTTATTCAAGAGTTACGTAGTGAAAAATTGGTAAGCGATAAGGAGTGGGTATATAAGACCAGTCGTGGCTTGTGGGCACAAAGTGCGACATTAAACGCGACTGGTTATGGGTTCGATTTCTCTTTTATATTTTATTTGTTTTGATGTTTTTTCTTATATTATTTTGTTACGTTCCACGATAGTATGACAATGGTTTTTTGTAGACTATATTATTTCTAGATTAGTCGCACGCGGTGAGAGAGCCTAGCGTCAAGACACTCCGCTCTCCACTTTCCGCGTGAAATCGAGACATTGAGTGTCAAGTGGCAGAATTCAACGCCGCGATTTGCCTAAGGTACTAAGTACTATAAAGAAATAAAAATATAGTAAATATATCATTCCCTCGAATTGGAATCGAACTATGGCACAATGTTCTTCAATTATTAAACAAATAAACAAAATATCTGTAAACAACTACTACTGACTTTTGTTATATAACTTGCTTAATTTTGTTATTCACAGAAACATTTATTGAAGCATACTAGTTATTCAATTGTGTATGTTGGGTTTTGTTAATAAATGAGGGTAGATAATAAATAAATGTGGGTATTTAGCTAACAAAATGGTATAAAAACGACGGATTTTGTCAACTCGTGGCAGTTATACTTGGCATGGCGTAGAGGCTAGGTCGGATACTATTGTAAAAAGAAGTTGGATAAAAGAATAAATATGAAATTATGAAGACAGACGTAAGTTTTATTACATTTCAGAAGTGGGATAACTCGCTCCTGTATTTTTTTTTATATATATATACTATTGGAAAAATTTTATTTGTGTCTTAATAACATTCTTGTACGATGTTTCATGTAATTGTTCGAGATGCAACATGACAATACTATCACGAAGCGACACCAGTCTAGTGACACCAGAACCCTGGAAGCGCACATGAAGTATTCGGTTAGCGGCTTGCAGTAGCAGTAGAAGTCGCAGCTTGCATCGCGAGGGTCGCGGTGGTGACGCCGTGCATCGCGAGGGTCGCGGTGGTGACGCCGTGCATCGCGAGGGTCGCGGTGGTGACGCCGTGCATCGCGAGGGTCGCGGTGGTGACGCCGTGCATCGCGAGGGTCGCGGTGGTGACGGCGTGCATCGCGGTCGCAGCGCGGAGGTGTCGGCGTGCATCGCGGTCGCAGCGCGGAGGTGACGGCGTGCATCGCGGTCGCAGCGCGGAGGTGTCGGCGTGCATCGCGGTCGCAGCGCGGAGGTGTCGGCGTGCATCGCGGTCGCAGCGCGGAGGTGTCGGCGTGCATCGCGGTCGCAGCGCGGGGGTGTCGGCGTGCAGCGCGGGCGCAGCGCGGAGGTGTCGGCGTGCATCGCAGGCGCAGCGCGGAGGTGTCGGCGTGCATCGCGGTCGCAGCGCGGAGGTGTCGGCGTGCATCGCGGGCGCAGCGCGGAGGTGTCGGCGTGCATCGCGGGCGCAGCGCGGAGGTGTCGGCGTGCATCGCGGGCGCAGCGCGGAGGTGTCGGCGTGCATCGCGGGCGCAGCGCGGAGGTGTCGGCGTGCATCGCGGGCGCAGCGCGGAGGTGTCGGCGTGCATCGCGGGCGCAGCGCGGAGGTGTCGGCGTGCATCGCGGGCGCAGCGCGGAGGTGTCGGCGTGCATCGCGGGCGCAGCGCGGAGGTGTCGGCGTGCATCGCGGGCGCAGCGCGGAGGTGTCGGCGTGCATCGCGGGCGCAGCGCGGAGGTGTCGGCGTGCATCGCGGGCGCAGCGCGGAGGTGTCGGCGTGCATCGCGGGCGCAGCGCGGAGGTGTCGGCGTGCATCGCGGGCGCAGCGCGGAGGTGTCGGCGTGCATCGCGGGCGCAGCGCGGAGGTGTCGGCGTGCATCGCGGTCGCAGTGGAGGTGACGGCGAGCATCGCGGTCGCAGTGGAGGTGACGGCGAGCATCGCGGTCGCAGTGAAGGTGACAGCGTGCACCGCGGACGCATCAGGGGTCGCAGTCGGGTGGTCAACGAACGAAATAGGAGTGATGACGGGACTTTTCCATTACGAAAACTTCGTAAAAGGTCAGAAAATCCATCTTTTATATAGAAGGACGACAGACAGACATTTATTAATTAATTACGAATAGTGTGCAATAATTTACTGTTAGAATCGTAAAAATAATATTTATTTTGTTGTGCATAAACTCCAAGGACTTCCTAAAATTCGATGTAAATGAATGAAGCTCTATTTAATTTAGTTAGCATAAGTGGCAAGACAAATTACTAAGTACATTTCAATCTGAAAAAATTAAAGCAAGTCATTGGAGGATATGCTGACGAGAAAAAGTAGATTTAAAGTATAATGTTACGAGAATTGGCCTTGTTTAAACTAATGTGATATAAATGGCAGATAAGCGGTTAACTAGTTGATATACGCAGTAAGTGATAAGACCTATAAGTTTTAGTACAAAAACACTTAAGTTGTTCTAACCCTGATCAATTACTACAATTTCTAATAAAGTTCAAAGTTCGACCTGGGAAATTCTAGGAGCAAATTAAATTATGAAAGTAACTTTAAAAATTGAGATTTATCTATCCATTTATTTATTTATCCATTTAATCAAAACTCTCGTACTACAAACTTGACAAAAGATGCACTGATAACCAATTTGGTATTAAGATGTTAAGATATTTTTAACTAATTCCCTTGTGCACAAAAAAAAACCTTTAGCCGAAATTACTTAATGTCATATTAACTCTTAGTCATATTAATGTGTATGGTCCGATCGCTTTGCGGTGCTATATTAACTCTGCATTTGATACATTTATATTTGTCCAAGACCACGTAATAGCAAAACCTTTCAAATCAAGTTAGTGTAGTAGGCGGAGTGTAACAAATTAAAAACAATATTGATCTTCTATTTCTTGTGTGATGCTAGTTTCTTTCAAGAAAATTTAATAATAGGTTGCGGAACAGAAATTCGGCATGTTAACTAAAGAAAAAAAATCAAAATATCTTTATTCAAATAGACTTCAAACAAGGATAGGCTAGCAGTATAAAGGCCATACATGCTTTATCAGGCAAAAGGCAACAAATTAGGGGTTATACAAGAAAATGTTAACGGTGAAATTTAAAAAAAATCTATGTTCCAATATTCAATTCAGGTTTAAAAAAAAAAAAAAAAAATGTAATAATTAAAGATGAAATAGCACGATTATTGGGACAATCCTATTCTATAGCATTAGATATATCCTCGGATTATTATAAAGTCGCTATTTCAGAAACGTTCAAACAGTTTACTTCATTTATTATCCCGGATGGTCAATATGAATTTAATCGTATGCTGTTAGGATTAGCCAAATGCCCTGCGGAATTTCAGTCCATGAATAAAATTTTGACCATGACTAATAATTTAGACCAATTGCTTATTATAGCTGCCAAACTTCTCTCGAAGAGAAACTCTCTAGCTGAAGTCCTTAAAACCCTAGCTATGTGTGTTTATTGCGGAAAGTGAGAATGTATCTTTTGGGATGTACTTTTACAATAATAACTGACTTTAGTGAATTTCGATCGACATTACAAAGCGCGATTAATCACTCTTGAAATAAATAAAATTCACGACATACTTGAAACTGACCTAGTTTATGATGGAATGAAGTATATAAAAATATATGTAATTAAGGAAAATAGTTTATATGACCAAACAATGACGACAGTAAATTACGATGGGTTCCAAATGGGGTAAGATAGCAACTTTGTCGTCTAATTATGACGAAATTGGTCATTTTGGGAGAGGGAAGTCTAAACCTGAGAATATAATATCGAAAAGTAAAAAGATATTTATTTTTATAATCCTGTTCGTTATTGGTTACCGCGGAACGTGTTTTACTTCGATTATTTTTAAAAGATTTTGTCTCGGTAAACGAATTAACCATAATTAATACTGCACATGTCGAAAGATATAAACGTATAATTTTAAGCTATTTAATTGCACAAAATATAAACAGAAACGAGAAGGACTGAGATAGTGAAATTTGAAAACCATCATAATATGATTGATAACACACCTCTGTGACTTTATTCTGAATAAAACTCGTATGTATCGTATAGACAGAGAGAGTAAATTAGTTAAAGTTACCAAAATTAGTTCCAATAACTATGGTAAAAGTAAAAAGATCTGTGACTGATCGTAACAGTGATAAAGATGATAGTGACAAAACTAAATAGTTTAATTACTGTAATACCTACCTACTTTCTTTCAAATTATATTTTATAATTGTAATGGTTAAAAGTTTAGTAATAATTTTATACAATATAATGTTTGTTGTGTTCCATAGTAAGAAATTTGTAAGGTTGGAATGATTTATTTTGTGGACAATACAATAGACTAGTTGATAAATTATAAATACAGTTGATGAATTGTCTATATACTTGCTGAATTTGGTTATACAGAATGTTTGTGTTCACACACCCAATTAATAAAAACACAGTTTAAATATATCTTATAAAAACAAAAAAAATATAAAATTAAATAAAACACTAAAAAAAAAAAAAAAAAAAAAGAATATGCACGCCATCTCATTCAATAACACGCGTGGCGGGTAATGGCGGCAAAGAGGTGTAAACGCAACGCAACACTCAGATTTGATTTTACAAAAATTCATTAATTTTATTGTCTTAACTTCTTTTTCAATATGTTCGTAATAGGAGAGATACATTCTCCATAAATTAGTTATATGAGTGTACTCTGCAGAAACACGTACGTAGTAAGCGAACACGCGCCATTGTTAAAATATAAGTAGGCGAAGAAACTGAATAAAAAAAAAACAATTACTTGAAATTAAATTTAAATAAATTATTATAACTTAAATTAAATGATTTTAAATGATTGAATTAATAAATGATCAATTTTAAATGATTTTTAAACAAATTTACAAATACCATAGTTCGTATTGATTAACATTTATGCCTCATACTTATCGAGTGGTTTTTAAATGGATGAACATATTGTAACGTTAGTTGTAAAAAGGACAACCAATTTTAAAACCAAGTGCGTGGGCTATTTGTGTAAAGAATACTGTTTGACCAGGATAACTACGGTAATAAGTATTAGTAATTGTAAAATGTATCCCAAAGGATTAAGATCTAAAGTGAATGTTAGTATTTCAATGTAATCTCTGATTGTAATTATTCTTTAAAAATTATAAATGATAATTGTAATACGTTCAAAAATGAGTTGAAGAAATATGAGAGAATAAATTAATAAGAACTCGGTTAGTACGTACAAGATATCAATCAAATATCATATACTGCACAGGCTTAGTATTCTGCTTAGCGTTCTGTATTATGCGTGATGTAGTAAAGATTAAACACGAATGACGTAAGTGTCTATTACTACTAAATACTATTAAGCGCTGTTAAACAGACATTTTTCATTCGCATAAGACATACTTGAGATAAATCTCTTTCTCTTTTAGGCGTGTATAATAAAGAAATGACATCAACTTTGATTTGAAATAAAGTATGACTTGAAATATTATGCCCTACATTTTGTGTACTAAGTTGCTTGTCAGACAAATACACCCGGTATAATTGACGAATTTAGTTCATGTATTGTGTATATAGTTGATGAATTATGTATATAATTGATGAGTTGTATAAATAGTTGATAAATTATGTATATAGTTGACGTGTGGTGTATATAGTTGATGAATTTAGTTGATGTATTGTGTATATCGTTGATGAATTATGTATATAGTTGACGTGTGGTGTATATAGTTGATGAATTTAGTTGATGTATTGTGTATATCGTTGATGAATTATGTATATAGTTGATGAGTTGTGTATATAGTTGATAAATTATGTATAAAGTTGATAAATTATGTATATAGTTGACGTGTTGTGTATATAGTAGATGAATTTACTTGACGAATTGTGTATATAGTTGATGAATTTACTTGACGAATTGTGTATATAGTTGATGAATTTAGTTGACTAATTGTGTATATAGTTGACGAATTGTGTATATAGTTGACGAATTATGTATATAGTAGATGAGTTGTGTATGTAGTTCATGAATTTACTTGACGAATTGTGTACATAGTTGATGAATTCAGAAGAGTTGTAGTAAATGTGTTTAATGGTGAGTTTTTTTTCAGCATTAGTAATATAAGAGTGTTTAATGGTGGAGTGAAGTGGTTCACCTTAAGCAATATGAGAGTATCTAATGGATGAGCCAAGGGGTTCACCATTAGTAATATAAGAGTGTTTAATGGTGGAGTGAAGTGGTTCACCTTAAGCAATATGAGAGTATCTAATGGATGGGCCAAGGGGTTCACCATTAGTAATATAAGAGTGTTTAATGGTGGAGTGAAGTGGTTCACCTTAAGCAATATGAGAGTATCTAATGAGTGAGCTGAGCGGTTCACCATTAGTAATATAAGAGTGTTTAATGGTGGAGTGAAGTGGTTCACCATTAGCACGTGTAATGATGATATTTATTTTCAGGTGATTTTTTTTTTGATAATATTGTAAATCTAGTCTCTATGCCGAGTGTTGGGTTCTAACTGCGTGCATGAGGACATGCACGAGGTCAGAATGGCCGAGTGTTGGGTTTTGTTAATAAATGAGGGTAGATAATAAATAAATGTGGGTATTTAGCTAACAAAATGGTATAAAAACGACGGATTTTGTCAACTCGTGGCAGTTATACTTGGCATGGCGTAGAGGCTAGGTCGGATACTATTGTAAAAAGAAGTTGGATAAAAGAATAAATATGAAATTATGAAGACAGACGTAAGTTTTATTACATGTATGGGAGATATTTCTCTCTGAGCGAGATTCTCTATATATGTAGATAAATTTTAGAAGTAATGGCGTTGAATGACAGCAAATTATTAAAAATAATTAACTCAACAATTTCCTTAAGTGAAGTTCGAATCCACAACCGATTACAATCGGCTAGTATAACAGTTTGCCTTCAATCTTTGTAATCACACTAACAAGTAATCTAAATCTATAACAAAAACGATAACATTTTTGAAATATATAGGTATATGTCTTGATAAAGCCTTAGAAATAAAAATCTCAACCCCTAAAGTATAAATATTGATTTAAATCAACAATACGTGGCTCGTAGCAGATGGTACTCGATGGATCGTCGAGTTGCAATTATCTACCGCAATGCTATAAGCAAGTGGCATAATCCTCTTCTCTCTTGCACCCTTGTACCCCTTCTGTACTTCACTACACTCTCCCTTTTACATAGATAGTATTGGGATATAAGAAAAAAATAAACTTATAATAATAAGTAACAAAATAATACACTTGCCATAAACTTATCTCATTTTTTTTTAGCTTCACACTGTATTCCGCACACAGTAGGGTAGGCAGGGGGAACCTAGTGTTAAGACACTCCGTTCCCCACGCACCGCCGAATACGGAAGCTTGCGTGTTAAGAGGTGGAACTTAACGCCGCGCTTTACCTCGACACCAGAGCGAAGAAAATGGAAATATAATTTCCACTCCTCGAGTGGGAATCGAACCCACAACCAGTCGTATACAGTCATACGCTTGTGCCACTGGGCCACTTATCTCATGTATTACATTAAAAAGAAAACAAAAATTAAACCAAAACATTTAAGTATTTTTTTCTAAAACGAAAAAGATGAATAAAGACCATCAAAACAACATCATCATTACCTCACCTAAGCAAAATAAGCGGAAATATCGTGCGGAAAATGTATATAAAAAAAAACAAGCACAAAGTCCAAAACAATTCCGCAAATCCCCGCCTCAAGTAAAACAATAACCTGACGCTATTTCTATTATTCGCTTCTGTTTCTCGGAATTTATTTAGTTCCGCGGACAAATCAAATTTCCTTTAGCGTACACAAATGGAATTTAGAGCGTTGTCTTTGATATTTGCTGTCTGCTACTGACAGTGGGAATTGAAATATTATGGAGAAACATGTGGGGGAATTATCAAAACAATATACGTATATATTTATGTATATATATATTGTCCATATTTTCATGTTATTATTGTAATATTAAAAATGAATTATTATATAATTTACAACCAAATTGCTGAATTGATTTTGATAGAGTTACAATATCTTGTTGTGAATTTTTATAGTTTTGAAAGATGACATGTCTGTTCTGAATGATTTTTTTAAGAAAAAGCACGTAATTTTTTTTAAGCTTTATTATCCAATTAATTGTTGAAATATTTTTACGTACATCATGAAAATTATATATAATAACGTTTTTACTTAACAAAATAAGAACAATTATATAAATTGTCCAATTGTATTTTCCCACCTTTATAAAACTATTTCTAAAACCAGTAAACATATGTATAAAACAATACAATTTTACCCAAACCTCCATACAAAAAAGTACTAATTACGAAAATAGCGTAAAAAATCAAAGGTAAATTCTTAACAATGTCGTCGTCCCCTTCAAAAGATTCTCGTGTAAAACGGTTCTAGGGAAATTAAAATTTCCCCCCTTATAATTAAGCAAAAATGTCTCCATACATCGCGACCCTCGACTTGAACACAATGAGTTAAATTGTAAATCGAGATAAATGATGCGTAAAGTTAATTACACTTTACTTTGGCTGAGTGGTTCTCAGCATCCGTACTAAGATGTGGATAATAGATAGATCTGCGAAACGAGATGTGGTAGTTCATATTAAAAAAATATATATAGGTATTTATATTTAAAAACTAGCAACATATCGCGGCTTCACCTGAGTAATTGTGTAATTACCTACTGAAACTTTTCATAGTCAAAGTCAAAGTCAAATAATTTTATTCAAAATAAGAAGTTACAAGCTCCATTTTTTGAACGTCAAATAGTTTACCACCGGTTCACTAAATTTAACGCCTCAGACCTGAGAAGAACCGGCGCAAGAAACTCAGCGGGACTTTAAAGTGATTGTTATAGAAAATTTCATCACTTATTTCAATGATTTATTGGTTTCTAGGTTCACTTTTGAGTAGTTTATGTTTGACCCTGTGTCTTCAATTATTTTCAACGTCTTATATCTGTCTTGACACTAGGTTCCCTCTGCCTACCATGCTATGTGCGGGATACAGCGTGAAGAATTGAACCCACGACCATTGGCAGCAAGCCAATTGAATATTATTATGAAAATAGTTTTTATTCCACTTAACAAGTAATTGTCATACCGACTCGATGTTATTTTGTGTAAACTACTTTTATGAGCAAAGTTATATTGTTTCTTGGCGATTTTGTGTTTTTTATTCAGCTCCTTAATGATAGTTTTCAGTTTCCACTTTTAGTTGTTTTTTTTATTAATATTTAATTTTGTAAATATAATTTGATTTTTTTTATAGATTCACGCTGTATCCCGCACACAGCAGGGTAGGCAGAGGGAACCTAGTGTTAAGACACTCTGTTAGCATTTATCTACTGTTTTTTTGAGGTATTGCGTGTTAAGTCCCCGCTAAAGCTAATTTAGATTTAAGTACTGTAAGTAGAAATTGTAAAAAAAATGGATTACATATGATAAAAGAAGAATCATGTTGAAAAAGGACCTTATACCCGTAGAGTAATAAAACAAAAAGATAAAGAAAAATAAACCTTAATGCCGCGATTTGTCTCGACACCAGAGCGAAGAAACTGGAAATATTTGCATTCGTCGAATGGGAATCGAACCCACAACTGATCGCGTTTATAACCGCTGTCAAACTGCGCCACAATGGCAGCAATGGTTTCACACTTTATCGTAAAGACTAGGCAGAGAGAGATTTGAATAATTTATATTATAACTAGCTACCAAATTAAATTGGTAATTTAATTTGTTATATTTCTTTTTGTTTATGAACCGTTTGAAAATAAAATAAGCACTAAAGCTTAAGACGTGTTCACCAAAATGTCGGCTTGAATACAGTTTTCACGATGTCATTTGATAACCATCCCGTAACATTTACTGCTTATTTTATTTAAATCACTTCATAAATAGAAGGTTCTAACAATAGTTTTATATGGAACCAGTCGTCACGCAGTGGCACAAGCGTGTGACTGTAAACGACTGATTGTGGGTTCGATTCCCACTCGAGGAGTGGAAATATTTAATATTTTCGGTCTGGTATCGAGGCAAAGCGCGGCGTTAAGTTCCGCCACTTAACACGCAATGCCTCCGAAGTCGGCGGAAAGTGGGGAACGGTGTGTTTTACACTAGGTTCCCTCTGTCTACCCTGCTGTGTGCGGGATACAGCGTGAAGCTGAAAAAAAAATCAATATATTTATTGTTTAAAGTAAATGGTTTGAAATAAGTGTTTTATTTACTTGACAGAAATTCCAATGTACGCAGGTGAAGCCGCATCGAAACGCTTCTTCTATATAAAAATGTTCAATGCGTAGTTAAAACTGCACCAGAAATAATGCATGTACGATAATACACCCTCAGTAATTACCGCGTTCAATACTGGCTCGAGCTACTACTACGAGCTTAATATTCGATATTCGTTATCGAATGTGTAAAAATATGCGTTGCATATACGATTTTGTTTTTATAAATAATGATTTCTTCCTATTTGTTTTTGATTTTGGTAAATAATCTCAAAGTGCATGTTTTTTTTTAATAAATAACGTATTAGTTAAAAAATAAATTAAATGTTTGTAGGTAATCACCTACATTATATATTAAAATAGGTTAAAGGTCTATATGCAGTACTTATGGAGGTGTCAACTTCTATACGTTTCTAGAAATATTTATGATTATAATAAAGAAGAAGACATTTAAAAATCCCTCTACAGAGATGCTAACAACAATCTCGACGCAGCGTATAGTAGAATGCATGGCTCAGTGGTGAGAGCGCCTGGACGGTGTTCAGGAGGCGCGGGTTCGAATCCCGCTGCGCTCAAATTTTTTGTACGTTTTCTTTAAATGTCCTTTTCAATTTTCCTAAGTGTGGAATAACACTTTAAAAATGTTTAAAAGTATATTAAAGAAATTTAATAGGAAACGAAGTTTTATCGAAGAAAGAGAAATAATATTCTACATCACTTAGCTAGGACTTCATTTACTGTGTGTGTAGTTTCGTTAGGCATATATTGCCTAACAAAACTACATTAACTATAGTATACTATGCACACAAATAGTAGTAGCTCTACCCAAAAGACAAAATGCAGTACGTAGCGAACGAGACTGCGTACAAATTGCCGAACCCTTTGACACCGCTCTCGATGTTCACGAGAATTTATCAGTCTGCTCTCAGACATTGATGTACAGATGACTGCTGTACTGTTGTACTCTAGCTGACATGCCTCTGCACGTTTTAATTATGTTTTGAGGATTTTAGTATGTTTATGTAGATTTTATATTTTTTACGTTATTGCTTAAAGAAAGTATAGTGTTAGTGATATTTCTCTCTGTTCTTTGATTATACACGTTTTTATAGTCTTCGCTGAGTACTACTGTTACATGTTTTGTGTGTTGTATTAGTGTTTTCTAGATTTATTCTAATTAGGCTAAGAATTAAGATTTTTTTCTTAACTAGGCTATTTAGCTTTAGCTAGGATAGTTTCGTTTCTTAACTAGGTATAGAATTAAGATACATAGTTCTTAAAATCAGAAATATGATTATTAGTCTCTTTTTTAATTTACTTTGATTTTAAAACAAAGAAAATTCACCACTGCTCATTCCTAAGTACTTATCTGTAGTCTTAGTAGAATCACCTCTCTTACATTGTTGTACAGATGAATGCTGTACTATTGTACTCTAGTTGACATATACTTTACGTTTTAAAATAATTCCCAAAATATAATTTTATATTTTAGCTTATTTTTTTATATTTTTGTTTAATGAAAGTAGAGAGTTAGTGACAAGTTTCTCCGTGTGATTAGTGATTTGATATTTGTTTATGATTTTCTTTGATTACTATGGATTCGTTGTTTGTATCTTTTATCAGCCTTCTTTGGATCATTTTATTATTTTCCTATCTTCTTAACTAGGCTTAGAATTGAAATATGTAAAGGTTTGGGAGTATAAGCCTTAAAGAGACCAAAATATTGTTATAACTTATATTTTACTAGCGGCCCGCTCACGGCTTCGCCGCGTGGTCTGTATCGTTACATTGCAACCCTCGGGGGCGCATTTTTAAAAAATAAAGTAGCCTATGTTTAAGCTTAGATTATCAACTATATTTATGCCAAAATTTATTACAATTGGTCAAGCGGTTTAGATTTTTCATATAAACTTTCATCCCCTATTTCAACCCTTTAGAGGTTAATTTTTAAAAAAATAAGTAGCCTATGTTAGACCCAGTCACTTTTACTACTTTCATTCTAAATTTCATCCAAATCGGACCGGTAGATTAGCCGTGAAAGCGTGACAGACAAACACACAGACTTTCGCATTTATAATATAAGTATGGATATTACTACTAATTTAACATTATCTCAATAGGAATTTCAATGAATAATCATTGTAGCTTATATACAGATACATTAAAACTGCGTACCAATAACATAATTTAGTATTTAATTTAGTTAATCGTGTAATTAACATTTTCCTTATAAGAAAGGACAAAAGTTAAGAGGATCGTCTAACATTGAGTCTCTCGAGTATATTTTATATGCAAATGTGATTGAAATTAAGTAACTTAAGCTAAATTTGTATACCTTTTCCCAAAAAGAATAGAGATTTATGTCACGAAAAATTCTTATCACAAAATTGAACTAAAACCTTCTTCTTTTATAACTTTTTACTTTTCTATAATATTTTTCGAAATCTTTTTTCTTTTATTTTTTAATTATATGCTTTTTGCCACAAAGTGGGGTAATCAGAGAGAACCTTGTGTCAAGGCACTCCGTTTTTCACTTTCCCCTTAAAATTAAAAATAAAATGTGTTGAATGGCGGAACTTAACGCCACACTTTGTCTTTGGTACCATTGCGTTACAATCATATGCTGTCCCACTACACCATAACGCCTTCCACATATTTTTTTTATAGCTTCACGCTATATCCCGCACATAGCAGGGTAGGCAGAGGGAACCTAGTGTTAAGACACTCCGTTCCCCACTTTCCGCCGAATTCGGAGCGGAACTTAACGCCGCGCTTTACCTCGACACCAGAGCGAAGAAAATGGAAATATTAAATATTTCCACTCCTCGAGTGGGAATCGAACCCACAACCAGTCGTTTACCCTACTTGTCCCACTACATCACAACACCTTCCACATATTTACTAACTAAAATACCACTTAACAAACAAAATATATTATAGAAATTCAAATTCTTGAACAATATTCATGCAATATAATATAATATAACATATAAAGCCAGTAGGTGGATTACCAAGCTTTGGGCTCGGAGTCTGGGCGAAGACGTCCGTCAGAGTAATCCGACAGCCGCTGCGTCTGACAATTTAGCGTTAGCATTAGTTTGGTTCTAAGTGCGAGGTTTAGGCGTTTAGTGAATGTTTATACATGTGTGTTCTAAAAGGTGGTGACTTAGGCAGGCTTAGTGGTTAGGACGTTAGTAGTAGTAAGTTCATATTTGATTTTTTTTTTCCTAAGTTGATTTTTAGCGTCACGCAGTATCCCGCACACAGCAGGGTAGGCAGAGGGAACCTAGTGTTATGATACTCCGTTCCCAATGATGTTTTTTTTATATATTACACAACATTTGTTTTAAACATATTAATATTTAGTGGATTCTGCCACTGAAGGCGTAATGTCTCGTTCTCGGATTGAGTTCGGTTTTTGTCTTTTTTGAGGAACTAAAAGTGTTTTTTGTGTCTGTTTCCCATTTATTAACTACTTGGAGGCAGTAAGTGCTATAATACCTAATACCAAAATTTGTGTTTATGACATCACATAGCAGGATAGGCAGTGAGAAAATAGTTTCAAAACACTCCGGTATCCATTTTCGACCCAAATTAGTTAAGTAGTGTAACTCGACATCACACTTTGACTTTTTACCTTTAGTAGGTATAGAATCCACAACCATCGTGCGTGTACTCAAACGTCTCATAGTGACATCAATATATTAAATGAATATGAATATGATAAATAAATGTTGTAATAAAATAATATTCTGTTTTTTTTTTTTGCTTTACGCTGTATCCCGCTTACAGCAGGGTAGGCAGAGGGAACCCAGTGTTAAGACACTCCGTTCCCGGCTTTCCGCCGAATTTGGAGGCATTGAGTGTTAAGTGGCGGAACTTAACGCCGCGCTTTGCCTCGACACCAGAGCGAAGAAAATGAAAATATTTAATATTTCCACTCCTCGAGTGGGAATCGAACCCACAACCAGTCATTTACAGTCACACGCTTGTGCCACTGCGCCACGACTGGCCCCAATTTAACTATTATTTTGCTAATGTTAAAATAAACACGTTTTACTAAATGCTTATGCATACACGTCATACACGCTATATTGAGCAAAATATTTTTTTTACGATTTTTGTCGTTTTTAGCAACTTATTATTGGACCGATTTTGACAGAACTTTCACAGACAGGCATCTGATGTAATAAGGAATACCTTAGGCTACATTTATCTTAGAATTGCAACATTATTGTTATATTACACCCAAACGAAGTCGCGGGCACAGCTAGTCTACATAGTATAAATTACACATAAAAAGCTAAAACTATATAAGCAAAGCAATCTTTCCCTTACCACTTATACCAACACATATCGGCGTATCACCTGCGACAGCTCCAACGTATCTCATAGCGCTATTCAAATGCTCTCCAGACCAACGTATTCGAGCTTAGAATACCTTCCACCTACTGATCTCGTGGATTGCGGTTCTGTCATCCGCGAATAAACTGGAAAGCTGCTCAATGCAAGCTATAATAATATGATTTTTGGGAATAAGTTTGATACTATTGAAGTAAGGGGAATTGAAGTATTGGCTGTTGTTTATTGAGGTCAGTGTAAAAGCGACTGGTTGTGGGTTCCGTTCTCATTCGAGGAACTAAAATATTTAATATTTCATTTTATTCGTTTTAGTGTAGAGGAAACGCTTGGTGTTGAGTTATGCCACTTAACACGCAATGTCTCAATTTCGAAAAAAGTGAAGAATGCAGTGTATTGACAGAAGGTCTTCTTCTTTTTTGTATATTTTATTTTATTTTTTTTCAGCTTCACGCTGTATCCCGCACACAGCAGGGTAGGCAGAGGGAACCTAGTATTAAGATACTCCGTTCCCCATTTTCCCCCGAATTCGGTGGCATTGCGTGTTAAGTGGCGGAACTTAAAGCCGCGCTTTATCTCGACACCAGAGCTAAGAAAATAGAGATATTAAATATTTCCACTCCTCGAGTGAGACAACCCACAACCAGTCGTTTACAGTCACACGCTTGTGCCACTGAGCCACGACTGGCAACAATATGTTAGATATATTTTATTCTTAACGATAATGAATGATATTTGTTGAATTACTATTAAAAAAACGTTTAGTATATTTAAAAAAAAACTCAATTTTTTATTATTCTAAAAGGATTTTCTCTGATTATAAAACAATTAAAATTGTGTCAAATGATAATTTACTATTTATAAGGAATTGATTTAAAATATGTCCATTATTCTTAAATATATTTAATCTCCACGCTTTGTCTCCACACGAAATTCTCTCCTTCTCTATCGCTATCTGAAATAAAGTGTAAAATTTAATAATAAAAAGAACATCTAATCGCAAATATCAAACGTCATTTCCCACTACGAATGCCGCTTACTCTACAAAATATAGAGTTTAAGCATGTCACAGCGTTACAATACAAATGTAGGTCACTTGTATAAAACAAAGACTTATATAAAAGTCAGCGGAAAAAAAATGGGTATAAAATAGGAATTATGAGGCGCTTAGTCATTCTGAAGCTGGGAAATTTCATACTGAGCGTTTTTTTGCATTATGATGCTTAGTTAGAACATTTGTTTGTGATCAGATGGTTGTGGGTTCCATGTTTATATTTAATGAGGTTTCTTTTTTAGCTTCACGCTGTTTCCCGCGCACAGCTGTATAGGCAGAGGAAACCTAGTGTTAAGACACTCCTCAATTTCTACCGGAGTCGGAGGCATTGCGTGTTAAGTGGCGGAACTTAACATCGCGCTTTGCCTCGGATACCAGAGCGAAGAAAATGGAAATAAAAAAGAGACATAAGAAAATGGGAAAGATATTTAATGTCTTCCCTCCTCGAGTGGGAATCGAACCTACAACCAGTCGTTTACAGTCACACGTTCATGCCACTGCGCCATAACTGGCCTCTAAGCATATGTCACCTTTAAACCTATGTGGTTTAAAGGTGACATATGCTTAGCTTGCTTAGCTTACATCTTAACAAATCAACACAAAAGGAATATTAAATCACTTCTATTCAATCTTTTTTAAAACAACATTCTCGTACAATAATAGACGAATGTAGGAAAAATCGTTTGAAAATTTGTGAATTTTTTGATTCCACGATACAATTTTACATGTAGCGAGACAAAACATACGGTGAGCGGCGACGGGACGTGAAAACTACTAAAAAAACAGTTAAAAAATATATATTCTAAGCGTGACTTGTTTATAAAGCGTTGCCTGCCATCTGTTATACATTTAACTGCCTAAAATATCTAGAACTGGAGATGCTTTTTGTTTCGAGTTTTTTCTACAAATTGAACTTTTTTTTAAGGTTTAAACGTAATTATTAGAGGTAAAAGTTTCTTTTTTACTTTATTCACTAGAAAGTAGTGATTCATTCCTCCGTTTTCTAATTTCCATCTACTTAGAAGTTCTACTTTCGACAAATTTTGGAACAACAACTAATTTAGTATTGCTGAGTTTAGTTTACGGTTTTTGTATGTTAATTTATATGGAAATTGATATGAAATTTGGTTTCTTTACATATTTTTTTCTAGTTTAAGTGAGCTATAGGTACTAATGTACCTGTACTGTTAAGGGACCTAATACTGTTAAAGTACTAAAAAACTGATAAAAATATATATTCTAAGCGTGACTTGTTTATAATACTTTGCCTGCCATCTGCTATACATTTAACTGCCTAAAATATCTAGGACTGGAGATGCTTTTTGTTTCGAGTTTTTTATACAAATTGAACTGTTTTTTAAGGTTTAAACGTAATTATTGGGGATAAAAAAAAAAATATTTTCTTTTTTCACTCTAATAAGGAGAAAAAGTAGTGACTGTTTTCTATTTTTTATACAATTGAAGGATTGTGTACTATGTGATGGAATATACTTCATTTTATGCAGACCAAAAGTTGTATTTTGGTCTTAATTTTTATTAACTTTATTAAATTAAATAATTTCGTTATTCCAAAAATGGTACCTACTGCTCTATACAAATGTTTAATTGCAATAAAAACGCGAAAAGGTAATGATGAAAAAAGAAAATCTTAAATTTTTTTTCGCTCATTCCGGCGTAGTAGGAAAGGTAAAGAAAAAATAATATCAAGACATTCGGTTCACTACTATCTCTCTCTCTCTCTCTCTCTCTCTCTACCTATATGGAATCATTCCTTTGAGCGGAAATCGAACTTACAACAAGAGTTTCAAGTCAGTCGCCATCCCATTGCACTACAACAGCCTCAACTTTGGTTTTGATATGATATATTAAGTAAAAATACAATAAACTTGAAGTAGGTCACATCTATCGCATTAACAGTCAGACGGAATTCCACTGCGCTACAATAACCTCTCAAATGCGGTGGTTGTGGGTTTTATTCCCAATCAGAATAATGATTATATATTTATTTATTTTTTCTTTGCTCTTGTACCTAAGACAATGTTTAATGATAGAACCAAATGCTGCGTAGCATTTAATTCTATCATTAAACGGACAGGGGAAGACAGAGTGTCTTGACACTAAATCCTCTGTGAGTATCACGCTATGGGTAAAAATGCTGCAAAAGAAGTGATAAATGAATGTAAAATATACAAAACTCATCCAAGAATAAAATCAAAATATTATAAGGCGAAAAGTTTCGGCATGTAAAGTAAATTCTAGTTTCAATAAAGCAACCCTTCGTAGCCGGTATTAAGGGAAGATTACGATCCTTACAAAGTTATTAAATTTGCCCTCCATATTCAACATAATGCTCTTAAGTACGAACAAAATGTTCGAACGTTATATCGTACTAGACGTGCTCGCGACTTCGTCCGCGTGGAATTTATAGCTTCACGCTGTATCCCGCACACAGCAGGGTAGGCAGAGGGAACCTAGTGTTAAGACACTCTGTTCCCCACTTTCCGCCGAATTCGGAGGCATTGCGTGTTAAGTGGCGGAACTTATAGCCGCGCTTTGCCTCGGATACCGGAGCGAAGAAAATGGATATATTAAATATTTCCACTCCTCGAGTGGGAATCGAACCCACAACCAGTCGTTTACAGTCACACGCTTGTACCACTGCGCCACGACTGGGTTTTTATTTTATTTCGGCTTTCGCATCTCGGCCTTTTGGCTAAGATCAAAGAGTGAAATTTAACAAAAAAATAGTAATAAGTAAGTATAATAGTAGACTAAGTTACTCCTTATTACATAAGCTATCCTCCAGTAAAAGTCTCGTCGAAATCGGTCCAGCCGTTCCAGAGATTAGACAAAACACAGACAGACAGACAAAAATTCTGAAAAATGTTATTTCGGTATATGTACCGTGTACACAAACATATGTATTTATTAATCCGCGGTTATATTAATATTACAAACAGACACTCCATTTTATTTATTAGTATATATTGTATGTATATATTTCCTGCTGTCGACAAATTTTGGGATAGCGACTAATTTACTATTGCTGAGTTTGGTTTACGGGTTTTGTATGTGAATTTGTATAGAAATTGATATGAAATTTAGTTTTTTTAGATATTTTTTCTAGTATAAGTGAGCTTAGAGGATAGGTAAAAATGTAATGTTAGATAAATAATGTGGGTTCGAATACCAATTCTTAATTTCTTCCTTAACGTTTCATAGCAGGGTAGTCAAAGAGAACCTAGTGGGGAGACGCTTTCTCCATTTTCTACCGGAAGTAGAGGTATTATGTGATTAGTGGCGGGACTTAACGTTACCTTTTAACCTTTCTCTTAAGTACCCGAATAAAAAAATAAAAATAATTAAAATAAAAACATTGCTTCTAGTAGGATTCAAACCCACTAGCGGTTACGGAAAATTACTGGTCCGCTGTCGAGATGTCTTTTATCAACATAACATAGTATACTATACAATCGATAAAAAATTGTAGATAAAGTAGAAAGAATCAAGTCAAGTGTAAAGTTACTCAGTTCTCCACTTTTCACTAGAAGAAAGCTATTGAGGGAGGCTAAGAGTAGTATAGTAGTAGTATTCACAATACCCTTAGTAAAGCACACTAGAATATCAAAAACACTTATTTAGATATTTTATGATATTATTTTAGGGGCCAGTCGTGGCGTAGTGGCATAAGCGTGTGACTGTAAACGACTGGTTGTGGGTTCGATTCCCTCTTGAGGAGTGAAAATGTTTAATATTTCTACTTTCTTCGCTCTGGTGTCAAGGCAAAGCGCGGCGTTAAGTTCTGGCACTTAAGACACAACGCCTCTGAATTTGGCGGAAAGTGGGGAACGGAGTGTCTTAACACTAGGTTCCCTCTGCCTACCTCCGGGGTACGCGGAAGATTCGGGTACCTGTGGCCCCGGATTGTGGCGGTCGAGGAGGAGCACCGTGAGGTTTTAGTGGGTATACGGACGGCTCAGTCTGGAGTCCCACATAACCACGTCCGAGTCCCCAATCGGGCTGGTATCCGTAACGGATTTCCTCACGTAAAAAAAAAAATATAAAAAAAGAAAAAAAAAAAAAAGGTTCCCTCTGCCTACATCTATCTATTTGTTATAGGCGTTGTTTAATTTTCAACACAATCTTACAAAATATATTTTCTCATTAATCTAGTTAAAATAGGTTTATTTTAAAATGTATATAAATCGCGAAAACAAAAAATTTTAACATCTTACTTACATATTTTTGCTTAAAAATCGAACCTACGACCAATCACGTTTAAAGTCAAACTTGTCCAACTAACCCACAGTAGATAATTTTCATTCTTCAAATAAAAAGAAGCGATCGCGATTAAGTCATTTAATTAAAAATAAGTTAAACGAACCGAATATTCTTTGAAATGGAGCAAAATCAATTTTGAACTTTTGGGTATTTTTTCTATTCCAATAAATTGTAACGTTGGGATGAGAGGACAATGGGCGAGGAGTGTTTATATTAAAAAATGTTAATAAAAATACTTAAGTTTTCATTTATTTGAAGCCATATTGGCATAGTGGTACGATGATTGTAAGCTCGATGTTACAGGTTCGATCTCGTCTCGGGGGAATGATTTTATTCACGAGTTACTTATATATCTCTATATATATATGTGTGTTTTATAAAATTAAAATTATTTAAATATCATTAATTTCCTTAATTGAACTTGTTGGGTAAATTATTCTTTTTTTATACGCTTTACACGCATTCCATATATAGATATAGTAACATACTGAGAGAACCTAGTGTTAAGACATTGTATGCTGAGTGATAGAACTCTCCGCCGTCCTTTTCTCTCTGGATTGCTGAATTGGAGATAGTTCAAATAAATTCATTCCTTAAATTATATTGAACCGACAACGTATCTACTATTAGTGACTGTGCCACATTGCCAAAAGTAAATAATTAAAATTTTTTCAAAAATATCGACATGTACAAAATACATATAAAACTGCCGATTCAACCTCTTTTTGTAAAAAAATATATTAAAAAAACACTGAAACACCAAGTTAAGCTAAATATCAGTATGTGCAGTACACAATGACCCACAAAACATAATTCTACCACAAATTAAAAACAAAAATGACATAATAAATAAACATAATATTATGTCAACACCATTTCGCCTATTATAATTTCACAGCAATCTGTACCCCTTAACCGATATTCCCGTGTTAAATTCGCATTACAATTAAAAAAAGGTGTATTTAGCAACTTTATCCCCTATTCCATATAATTTAGGGGTTGAAATTAAAATTTTCAACCCACGTGACACCTTTCATGGCTAAACTGGAGCAAGTCAAAAGTTGTTGGGGGTAATTTTCTGAAACCGCTTTAAAGAACTCGACCTAGTGAAGAGAATAATACGTTTTTAGGTTAGTCTCTTGCAAATGTTTAATTTTGCAAACAATTTTGTTTGTATTTTCTGTTAGCGAGACTTGTTTTGTGAGGTAAGTAAAGTAAAGTAGATGTGGGCCAGATGTCTTATTAAAGTTTATTCATTGTGGGCAGAGAACTTGATGTATGTATGAGGATGAATGAACGTGGCATTGAATGTGTTTTGTACTATTTGAAATTTAAATTCATTCTTTTGCACAGTAAATTTCGTAGTTTTCAATTTCATTCATAATTTTTTACGACCTTATATTTACAATTTTAGTTTTGTCGTAAAAAATAGTTAGAAGATTGAAGAAAAAGGTAACTGATATTTATAAAAATAAATTTTAAGACCAAAATTCACTCCCACTTCATTCTTTGACTACCCCGCTAGCGATAAAGCGGGAATCTGAAAAGATAGTAAATATATTGATAATTCTTATACCAAATTAATAGTGCTAAGTCTTGATTCCATGTATCTTGCATACAATTATAGCACTAGTCAGTAGATTTAGATTGTTGTGTTGCTTTATTTAGGAAGAAAAACATATGAAAATAAAGATTATTGTTTCAGTTTTACGTTTCAGCGAAGAAAATGGAAATATTCAATATTTACACTCCTCGAGTGGGAATCGAACCCACAACCAGTCGTTTACAGTCACACGCTTGTGCCACTGGGCCACGACTGGCCACGAAAGAAAAGTTACTATACAAAAATCTTATCAAAATAGCACAGAACAGAGTGCCTGAACACATGTGCTATCTGTTTACTCTTTGAAACGATCAAATGCGAGACACACTTGAGCTGCTAAAAATACATTGAAACAGACCAATCTCTCTCTCTTTCTTGTTATTTTTACCTTAAGTTTTTTTTTTTTTCTTAAAAAAAATTACAATTTCCCTTACTTCATCCTCCTCACTATCATCAATTTCCATACTATTAAGTGTATTTCCTTCAAATTAGCAAATTGATTGCCTCTATTATCCTATCAAAGGGGTTAAGCAAAATTAACTAAGTCAGTTTAAGGACTACTGATAATGGCCCCGGCTAATACTCTGACTAATTTATTATGATTATGTACATGACATTATTTATGTGATTATGAATAATTATAGTGTATTATGAACTGGAAATCAGATATCATAGAGAGTTTATATGGTTAAAGCTCTCCGTTCTCCACTATTTATTCTATAAAATACTATGCGCAAATAATATTCAAATTCAACTTTATATATCGCCTAATAAAATGAAGAAATGCATTTGTTTGTGTTGATTTTAAAGAAATGAGCACACAACCATCACGCCTGGTCCTTTCCTACCACTTTTTAATATTAATCTAAGAATAAACTATTAATATTATGATATCATCAAATAAATAACAATTTGTTGAAAAACATTTTTAGAAAACATATAAAAATTTTAGCGCAGCTGGATTTGAACCTGCGCCGCTTGCAAGCCATCCAAGCATTCTAACCTCTAAACCATGCGTTCTAGAAGGCATAACGTCATTTCTCAATTTCCTAATCGTGAATTATATTTTAAAAAATAAAAATCCATATATTTTTTTAAATATTTTATTAAATTTTTTAATTATTTTTCTGACCACTATAATACAATAGCTTTTACATTTTTTCTCAAACATTTCTTAACAAAAGCTCGACTAAGTGTACGCGTGTAAAACCCTTAGTAAAAGTGTACACTATAAACAAGATATATCACGCACATAACGGCTCGCCTTAATTTACCCGGAAGTGAGGTATTCTGCCGCTTAAGTAACATCGCGTGACTGTAGACTGAATTGTATATAGATAGCGAAATATATTGTAGTTTGTAGTAAGTAATAAAGGAAAAAATATGCTGGATTTGAATTATTTAAATTTACCAGGTAAGGGTTACCAGGGTCTAGTCGTGGCGCAAAGTATGGAGTGTCCCTGTAAAGCGACTGGTTGTGGGATCGATTCCCATAATTCCTACAATTATTTTCTACTTTGATGTTTCTTGAGGCCAGTTGTGGTGCAGGGGCACAGAGTATGGTTATAAACCGCGACTGGTTGTGGGTTTGATTGCCATACGAGATATAGAAAAAAATCCAAACAATTACAAGCAATGGATTTTTATTATTCAATAGTAATATATGCTTTTATTGAATTCAATTTTATTTTTGATATGTAATTGATATGTAATGTACATAAGGAATAAGGAAAAGAGTGATATTGTTAATAGCTTCACGCTATATCCCGCACACAGCAGGGTAGGCAGAGGGAACCTAGTGTTAAGACACTCCGTTCCCCACTTTCCGCCGAATTCGGAGGCTTGCGTGTTAAGTGGCGGAACTTAACGCCGCGCTTTACCTCGACACCAGAGCGAAGAAAATGGAAATATAATTGCCACTCCTCGAGTGGGAATCGAACCCACAACCAGTCGTTTACAGTCACACTCTTGTGCCACTGGGCCACGACTGGCCACAATAATTAATATTATTTCTGCCATTCCATCACGATGCAATATAATTATAGAATGAAAAGTAAAAAACGGAGAGTTAAATCACTTATTTTCTCTCTTAGAAAAGTGATAAACGCGTGAACATTTATTTTAATATATCTAATTACAATGACTGCAAGTAAAGTGTCAACTTGAGTTTTGGTCGTCAATAAAACTGTCACTTAAGCATCTTTAACTTTCAATTTATCTCAATTATAACTTTTGTCGCTAAATCATTTTGTTTTAGTCATTTCAAGAATAAGTAATGACTGCTGGAGATAATTATATTAAGTGGATAATTTACAATATTGGTGTTGTTAGATTCAAATTTTAGAACTATATGATTTTTAACATTTAAATAAAAAGCTTAAAGCATTCATGTACTAAAGAAATTAAAAAAAAATAACAAAACGCATAAAATATTATACATACGCAGTGGGAGTCTTACCCACGAAATGAACGAACGAACTGAAATGCCATACCATAGATTAGCCGGACGGACAAATAGGCAGACGGACAAACAGGAATTTTAAAGAATAATATTTTGGTACACGTACCGTATATATATGCATTTAGTAAAAACCCGTTGCTTTAATATCCTGAAGAGACACTTCAGTTTTATTTATTTAATTTACGACGAACATGTAGACGAACATATATACAAATTGATAATATAAAAATTGAATACATTAGTATTATTCAAAAGTAATTGAACTTGTGGCCAGTCGTGGCCCAGTGGCACAAGCGTGTGACTGTAAACGACTGGTTGTGGGTTCGATTCCCACTCGAGGAGTGGAAATTATATTTTCATTTTCTTCGCTATGGTGTCGAGGTAAAGCGCGGCGTTAAGTTCCGCCACTTAACACGCAAGCCTCCGAATTCGGCGGAAAGTGGGGAACGGAGTGTCTTAACAGTAGGTTCCCTCTGCCTACTCTGCTATGTGCGGGATATAGCGTGAAGGTATTTTTTTTTTTATTTGAACTTGGGATCGCTAGATTCGGAATTATTAGCCATTAGATTAATAAACTATAAAAAAGTCTTAAGCCTTTTTCAGCATATCACCACAGCAGTTTAGTCATTAACAATCTAGTGTCAAGAAGTGATTCCGCTTTATACTCTCCACCCGTAATAATATATAATAAAATATGTAATAAATATAATATATATAATAAAATATATAATAAATAAAATATATAATAAATAAAAAACATTAGAAATTTAGGAATTACCTACTTTACGAACAAAATCTCAATACATATATGCTTGTATTGCTATATGTAAGTATTTGTGTTTAAACATACCGCCAATTTCAGTTAAACGATGTTTGAGCTAATATTGACATGCCATATAAGCTGAGTATTCGGGCTTCTTAACTCACAGCCGGAGCGGGATCTTGCATAATTAACATGAATGTACCGGAGAAACTTTACGATGTAATATGTTGTAATAATTGTTTATTTGACGCTACTAAATATAAGTGTACTGTATCTTATCCAGTTTTTGAGTAGGCAGAGAGGACGTAGTGTTAAAATACTCCGTTTTCAACTTCCTCTCCGAAATTCAGACATTGTGCTGAGTGGCGGAACTCAACGCCGCATGTTCTCTTGCATTAAGAGTAGAGTATATTTTTAATCCTATGTAGTTTTTAAAATTAATTTTGATAAAGTAGATGTAGAAAGTATTTAGCTGGTGAAGCTTATAATATGAATGTTCCTAAAGAAAAGTGTTTGTACGCAGTTTCATTTTAATACAGCTAGTTGAAAAGTCATCATTGGTTCTTTCAATTACCTAAATTTTAAAATAGTTTTATATATTTTAAAAGATTACATCACTAATGGATGAGCTCATACTAAATACTTAACGTAATTTATGTCATACGCTTAATATTCTTAAGAATATTAATTATCAGTTTAAGAGGTTTAAAAAAACCAACCGCTCAGACAGCGACAACGCCCCACGCTCTACCCCAAGGTAGAGTGAACGATCATCGAGGGCTGACAGTTACCACCGCCGCCCGCCTCACGCTCAGGGCGCCGCGCCACGTCTCCTCATCGCGGCTGGCACGATCTCACATGTTGTGTGGATCTCGTGAAGAGCTTACTATAGAAATGATCCTATGAAGTAAGGTCTTAAAAAAATTGGGGAAGATTTTTATAGTCATTCTACATGAGAAAATCTTACCAGCGCGATTTAGGAATCGTTTGATATGGTACAGTGCCCTCTAGTTATGTGTGTAGTGAGCTTACAGCGCCATCTAGGTGTTAGGTTTGATGTTATGATCTTGCTATAACATAGATTGTGCAACTGATTTATAATGAAAATATATTTACAGTGCTTAGCTTTTAATATTCTTTCATCCAAAATTTCTAAAATAAGTTTCTTGAAGTAGATACATTAGTAAAGTACCTCTCTACATTAATACAAACTTTATGTAGCGTATGGGGTATAGTGGGGCACTCATCTTTGAATACCACAAGTCGGCCTGGTTGTGGTGTATGCTTTATCCACTAAACGTAATAATAATAAATAGCACACACAATGAGTAATAAGTATGAAATATATAGAGAGGTATTTTCCGTTTTTATCCTTAAGAAAAAAAAACACACGTAAATATAAGTTAAAAATTTGAACCGATCGCCGTTCCAATACAACGTTATTTTTGACTAAAAACTGTAAGTATATTAAAAAAATCCTTGAAAATATATGAAAAAATAGTTTCGTCAAAAGCTAGCAAGCGAAAGCTCGGAAAATATAGTGAGAGAAAAAAACAAAATTCAATATATCATTTTTCGCTGTCACAATGTTGAAGCTTTTTCAACAAAACCTATTACTTTTTCCCATTCAGGACACCTAGGTTGATATTCTTATCTCTATCTCTGGAGGACCGATGTTAAGGACGGTTCATAAATCATGTAATATATGATAGAGTTTCTTATGAAATATTTGCCGATAAAAGCTATGTCTCTTTAGGGCAAAGGCTTAGTGCCTAAAGAAAAGATTTATGATAATCTAACTGTGAAATATATTGTTAGAAATAGATTTGAATTTATAGTTTATATTCTTTATTATTTTATACGTTTTTTTTTGTTTTTTTCGCATAGTAAAATAGGCAGAGGGAACCTAGTGTGAGTGTGTGCACTCAACTTTTCACTTTTTTCCCGAAATCGTGATATTGCGTGGTTATTGTGGCCAGTCCTGGCCCAGTGGCACAAGCGTGTGACTGTAAACGACTGGTTGTGGGTTCGATTCCCACTCGAGGAGTGGAAATATTTAATATTTCCATCTTCTTCGCTCTGGTGTGGAGGTAAAGCGCGGCGTTAAGTTCCGCCACTTAACACGCAACGCCTCCGAATTTGGCGGGAACGGAATATCTTAACACTAGGTTCCCTCTGACTACCCTGCTGTGTGCGGGATACAGCGTGAAGCTAAAAAAAAAGAAAAAAGAAGTGATGAAAATTAACGCCGCGTTTTATCTTGTTTTGTATTAGGTACCGGAGAAATAAAAATATTTATAATCATTCCCCCAAGTAGGAATCGAACCCAGAACTGTCGCGGCTATATTAAGACGCTGTTGTACGACAGCCTTATGGTGTTGACGTGTCTCTATTCAATTAATAAGCATTAAATATTTTTTTTTTTAGCTTTACGCTGTACACAGCAGCAGGGTAGGCAGAAGGAACCTAGTGTTAAGGCACTCCGTTGCCCACTTTCCGCCGCCTTCGGAGGCTTGCGTGTTAAGTAGCGGAACTTAACGCCGCGCTTTATCTCGACACCAGAACGAAGAAAATGGAAATATAATTTCCACTCCTCGAGTGGGGATCGAACCCACAACCAGTCGTTTACAGTCACACGCTTGTGCTACTGGGCCACGACTGGCCACAATAATTTAATATATTTAAAAATATACTAAATAATACTAAAATTAATTAAATTATTAAATTAAATAAGTTCTAAAGAAGTATCATTCTAAAATGTAAACTTTAGAATTATTTTGTCTAATAAATACGAATTTATCTCCCTTAGATAGAGTTCATATTAGTCCTCTCTACCGTACTACCGGATATTTATCTGCCAACCAGCACTTTGAAACTATTATCATGTTCAGTTTCGGATCATCAGTAAAGTTATAGAGCCTATAAGATTTAATACTCGGTACAGCAAAATTCGGCTTCCTCGTTTAATATGAAATACGTAAGTTTTTGAATATATATCCTTATATATATTCTTTGATTAGACAAAATGTACCTTTAAGCACATCCTGTTTATGTACATATAAGCGAATCTATAACCAATCGTGTTTACAGTTGTAGTCACAATGAGTGACTTGACTCAATATTTTCTCTGCTTACCATGAGAACAGAAAATAGAGAAAAATATTTTTTTCTACAAGTTCTACATATTTAAATATATCTGTAGGTCTGAGGCATTAATTTTAGTAAACCGATGGTAAATTGTTTGATGTTCGAAAGGTAAAGCTTGTAGATTCTTAATATGGTTAAAACCATGTAAATTTATTTTACATATGTACGATGTAATATGGTCTAACGTATATAAACAGTTATTTGTAGCTCTGTCCTCCAAGAAAGACGTATGCAGGGACCGTAGCGCTTGGCGCTCCATTCTCTCTGACTACTCCGCAAGGGATATAGCGTGAAGCTAAAAAAAAATTATATAAACAGTGACCTTTTCATCCTCAATCTGCGCCACAAAAACTAGGCCAAGTGGCACAAGCGTGTGACTGTAAACGATTGGTTGTGGGTTCGATTCCCACTCGAGGAGTGGAAATTATATTTCCATTTTCTTCGCTCTGGTGTCGAGGTAAAGCGCGGCGTTAAGTTCCGCCACTTAACACGCAAGCCTCCGAATTCGGCGGAAAGTGGGGAACGAAGTGTCTTAACACTAGGTTCCCTTTCTGAAAGCTCTCAAAGATCCATCTTAAATCATGTAGAGTTTATCGCTACCAGTTAAAAAGTTCCATCTATCTTAAACATTAGATGTCACGGCGTACAAGCGGTGTACGACCAGGCGACGCGTCGGGCGCTAAACTAAATAAACCGTGCAACTTTTAACACGACAAGTGTCAAAGTAACGGTTTTCGAAAGTTCGTAATAAATAGCTTTCAGAATCTCGTATCGGCTGACAGTTTACAAATTAAAAGAGATTGTTTGTGATTTTTTTTTTGTTTTTGCCAATGTTTTGCTGTAGATTTTGGTTAGGATGAGGTAGAGCGTTATATTAGTGGTTTCCCCCTTTTTTTTTTTATTTAAAGATAACAGTAATAAGTTGTATAAGAATTTCGACGCAGCGGATAGTAGAACGCATGGCTCAGTGGTGAGAGCGCCTGAACGGTATTCAGGGGGCGCGGGTTCGAATCCCGCGGCGTTCAAATTTTTATACGTTTTCTTTAAATATCTTTTTCAATTTTCCTAAGTGTGGAATAACACTTTTATAATGTTTAAAAGTATTTATTTTTATGCTTTTATTGATTTTTCGTGAATTATTTTTTAATATTTACATGTTTTATTTTATTTACCTGTAAAGTAATTTTTCGTATACTTAATTTACATATCTATATTATAAAAAAAAAGAAGAATATAATGTTTGTACTTCCACATATCCGGAATAACGCGACCAATTTGGGAGTATAATGTAGTTATACAGCTTTTAAGCTTGGATAAAACTTAAGGTATAATTTATTTAGAAACGGCTTGCTAAACTGTAAGTAAAAAGGTAATGGCGCCTATATAAAAAAAATCATGATTTAGAACACCTTATGTAGGGCTATATTAAAGTAACATAAATTAGGAAATGCCAACCTTGAAAAAATGGAGTGACGGCTATCTTGGTGAGATGGGTTATTGAATCCATGCAAATAAAAGTGCGGGCAGCTACTAGTATAGCTTATTAAAATAGAGAGTTGGCCAGCGATATTATGAACTATATTAGAAGGAAACAGGGATAATTAACTAATTATCTTTGATTTTTTTAACTTCATACTATATTCCACACGCAGCAGTGGGAACCAAGGAATCTCGCCTTAGGACACTTTATTCCTCTGGATTTAGTGAAAGCATTCTGATTCTAGCGGAGTTTAACGCCGCATTTTGCCTCAACACTAGAGTGAGGAGAATATTAAATATATAAATATTTTATATTTCTTTTCATAGACCCACTCCCACTCGAGGGAATCGAACTTAAAACCAGTCACATTTACAATCACACTATGTTAATAATCAGTCTATTTATCCATGTATAATGTATATAATATATATAATGATAAATAGATATACCTAACATTCACCATATTTCACATAACATTTAATGAATTCTCTTCTTTGAAACCACACAATTCAACATTCAAAAGCCGACTCTACCTTATAAAGAGTGTAGTAGAGCTTTTATTTTGCGTGTTGCTGAAAATTTTCGACATGAAACAGTTAAAACCAAAAGTACAAACGTTAGAAAATGTGAAATTCCCACACAAAGAACAATCAGCGTTCAAAGTTCACAGCAATAAAGGCTTTTGAAATGAATTTTAATATCGCGCGGCGCTCGCTCGGAAACGATTCATTTCGTCTTTCTATATCGTTAGCCGGACGTAATACGTTACTGATTCGACGGTTACCACTGTGTGGTGTAAGGGATGAGTGGGTGATGTCGTGTACTTATTATTATGTGTGCATGTATTTAAATTAAAATATAATGTAGTTTAATATTTTCTTAGTAAAAGTTCCAAATTTTAAATAAACATTATTATCATTATAAATTTAAAGGAAGGAAAGTGGAAAATTCTAATGTAGTTCAGTATTTTGCTTGTGAAAGTTCCAAATTTTAAATAAACATTATTATTTTTACTATAAATTTAAAGGAGGGAAAGTGGAAAATCAATTTTCTTAATATAAGATTCTTTTTGACCATTTGCTTATATTCTATTATAGGTGTTCTTTCTAGATAAAAATATGAAGCTTAAACGTTCTTAAAACTTATAATTTACACTAAAACAAATGTAATAAAATATACCCAATATTTTATGTAATAGTTAATTATAGTTGTGGCCAGTCGTGGCCCAGTGGCACAAGCGTGTGACTGTAAACGACTGGTTGTGGGTTGATTCCCACTCGAGGAGTGGAAATATTTAATATTTCCATTTTCTTCGCTCTGGTGTCGAGGTAAAGCGCGGCGTTAAGTTCCGCCACTTAACACGCAATGCCAAGCTATTTAATTTTAATTTTTTAATTTAATAGTTAATTATAATAATTGTAGATATCATCGTGGAGCAGTATAACAGCGTTTGACTGTAATCTCGGGTGCTTGTGGGTGCGATTCTTATGAGATAGATAGTTATAATTTGATTGTTTTCATTGCTTTGGTCAGATAAAAGTGGAAATTGAAAAATGGAGTGTCTTATTACTATTACTTCATTGCTTACCCTGCTATGCAAAAAAAGAATGTAGTTGCATTGTTTTAAATAAAAACAATACATACATAATAGATGAAAGATTGCAAACCTTTACTTGTTCTACATAGAACAATTTGTGAAAAATTATGTGTTGAGTGCAACATACCTACATAGGTATGTTGCACTCAGCACATATTTTTTTTCGATTTCAGGCAAAAAGCGCAAAACGTAGTGTGTCGACAGTAATTTCTCTATGACTCCTCTGTTAGGAAAAAGCGTGAAGCTGTGAATATTATATATTGAATATTATTATTTTTTAACTTCACGCTGTATCCCGCACACAGCAAGGTAGGCAGAGGCAACCTAGTGTTAAGACACTCTGTTCCCCATTTTCCAACGATTTTGGGGGCGTTGCGGGAGCACTTAACACGTGGCGGAACTAATTTACCTCTGATACCAGAGCGAAGAAAATGGAATTATTAAATATTTCAACTCCTCGAGTGGGAATCGAATCCACAACCAGTCTTTTACAGTTACACGTTCGTGCCACTGCACCACGACTGGCTTCTTGAATATAATTTATTTTAATAACTCATCGGAGAAACGCTTATATTTTAAAATAAAGTAATCAGTACACCAACTGGAATATGTCACTTTGATTGAGTTCTATCAAGAATTGTATGATTAATTAAATAGTGGGGTAGTCAGAGAAGACCTAGTGTTAAGACACACCACCCTCCAAACTCCCTCACTATTATTTTACTATTCAAAAGAAAAAAAAAATCGCCATCCCCAGTAAAATGGAACCAAAAACCTATGAACAAATGGACATAAATTATGTTCGTTAAGCATTGAAAAAGTGGGCCTGGCCTTTGACGGTAATGTAATTGCGTTAACTGCATTATCGTCTGTTACGTAGAGCGAAGATTTTATACGATTTTCAATCTTATTCTAAGTTAAAAAGGACTATTTTTAAATAAATTTTAAGTTATAAATTGCAAACCACAAGTCCTGTGCAGTGCATTAGAGAATTAGTACGGCTTTCGTGCGAGTTTTCAGAGGCCTAGAATAATTTTGTACGCTACTACAATTTTTCTTTTCTCTACAATTTTTTTTTTGTTATGAATAAGGTTACCAGTCGTGTGGCCAGTCGTGGCCCAGTGGCACAAGTGTGAGACTGTAAACGACTGGTTGTGGGTTCGATTCCCACTTGAGGAGTGGAAATTATATTTCCATTTTCTTCGCTCTGGTGTCGAGGTAAAGCGCGGCGTTAAGTTCCGCCACTTAACACGCAAGCCTCCGAATTCGGCGGAAAGTGGGGAACGGAGTGTCTTAACACTAGGTTCCCTCTGCCTACCCTGCTGTGTGCGGGATACAGCGTGAGGCTTAAAAAGAAAAAAAGAATAAGGTTAACACACTCTAGCTGTGTGCTATAGAGGTCGTATCGAAATGCGTGTCCCATTTTTTATTTAATGTTACATTTACAATTAAGGTTGAGTAGGACGAGTAGTACGTGTTGTTTGTGTGCTTTTAATTATATTTTTATTTTACATATTTTGTTCCTTATTTTGTGTGTATTTTAAGATGTTATATGTTACAAAAAAGCTTGAATTTAGAGCACTCACATTTATGCTCAATTTATTATGATTCAGTCAGATCCAGTTGTGGCGTAGTTGCACAATCGTGTGACTGTAAAGCGACTGGTTGTGGGTTCGATTCCCACTCGAAGAGTAAAAATATTTACTATTTCCATTTTCTTCTATCGGGGCAAAGCGCGGCATTAAGTTCAACAAAAATAAATACAATTTCAAATACATGTAAATAAAAAAATGATGACAGGACAATAATTTCACTATATCCGATGATCTAAAGTTTAAGAATAGGGAATCATTTCTGGTAAGCTGTACATTGTTAGAACTGAGTAACCCATATATGTCATAACATAAAATAAATTACATAAATCGATTTACCCACTAAAATTAAATAAAAATACCTTAAAATATTTAAGTAAAATAGGTCAAAAACATAATTTAATATCTTTAACGCAAACATGTAGCTTTCAGCGTAGAGCAGCAGGTGTGCAAATAGTGGCTGCAATGCGATTCGACCGTCGACCGTGTAACGTCATGATTAATACTGTACTAGTGTTGTAGTGAATGATAGCAGAGATGTGCGTGGAAATTTTAAATATATATTTTAATATGAGAAATTTACTGTAAATTTTCTTCTTTCTGCTCATAATATGCTTTTTTATAAAAAAAACTAAAGCTCCTATTTATTTAATTTTAACTTATTTATTTATTTAGTATTATGTAAAACAACAGCATTTAAGGGAAATAAATGTAAAAAAAAATAAAAATTTGATAATTTCATAAATTTTTTCCGTGTTCTTTGTTTTGTAATGCTCATTGCGTATTACATTAGATAAATAATAATATTTCATTATATAAAAGTGATATATGTCGTTGAAAGCTGTAGAATCTATAGTATATGATAACGCAAAAAGAAAGTTGTGCCTGTAAATACATATGATTTTGTAAATATAATTAGGAAAATACCATTTATGGAGATTCAAGGCACTAATTTTGAACACTGCTAAACAAGATCATTTTTCGACTTCTTTTCAAGTGATTAAATTTTTATAAGCATGTGGTGAATGCATAATAATTTTGGACAGTTGCATTTATAAAATTCAAAATGTATTTTTTTACAAAATATTGTTAAACGTGTAAATACTAAATACAGTGATATTTCTAAAATCTAAATAAAATATTCTTCTCTTTTCTTTTTAAATTTCTCCAAATTTCAAAAATGGATAAATAACGGAAAACAGAGTACTCAGTCCCTTTCCCATCAAACACATCGAGTTTTATTTCAACTAAGAGAGGAAACTTGTACTCGAGGAACTTGTCATTACGCTTACATGCTTGCGTACGTTCAAACTTTACTATGAAATGTTCATGCAAAGTTCCAGAGCGTTTCGGTTTAAGTGCGAAATAATATGAGTGTTACATACGAGTATCTCTATACAATTAACTAAAACTGTATCTAGTTTTAGATTATGCTAATAGTTTCGCAGCTTTAGGTTTTTCTTACAAAGCCAGGCAGAAATTACTTAGTGTCAAAATATTCCATTATCTATTTACCGCTCAGTTGCATTTCATCGTTTAGGAATAATACATTAAAATTTCAGACATTGTGTGTTAGAGCTATGATGCTCAACGTTACGCTTGTCTTACTAAAAACGAAAATAATTTAAGCGGACCACTCAATTTCAATGGTAATTGAAATTGGTCAGTGGTAATCAACCCTTTCACCCCTATAGTACTGAAATTGTTAAGAAACAAAAGATATATATTTAAAAAAAGGTACAGGCCATTCCCCCAACCAATCACACTTACAGTCAGAGGTAAAATTATGTATTTTTAAGTTATTATTACAAAAAAAAGTATAAATTAAACGATAGTTATGGGTTCTATTTAAAATCACTACAGTTAAAAACATAATCTTATCCTAAACTACGAGTATTAAAACGTGGGAGTGTCAGCTACCAAGTGAGCAATAACTCTCAAATACGTAACTAATAGAAAAACTGAATATTTATTTCTACTCTCTCCGTTTTTGCCAAATACACGGAACACAGAAATGTATGAAAATATATCATGAAAAATTTAAATATGTAAGTAAAGTAATGATGAAAAGAAAGCCTTCCTTTCAGGCGTATCACCAACAAAGAACTGCAACCCTCTATAAAAATATTTATTGGACCGTAGTAATCGCCTTCAAACGTTTCCTTCGGCGACTTCTTTGTAATTTCACATTTGCAAAGTGTATTTTGAAAGATTCTATATTTTTGATGGTTTTTTTTTGGTAGAAATATGACTTTTTATGTTTAAAATAAACTTTTGAATTATTGTAATTTAAGTACATTTTTGATAGAAATATGATTTTTAAGTTTATTTTATTTGTGTTATTTTTTTATTAGTATATTTTTATTGTGGAAATTTGTTTTATAATTGCAGTCTTAGAAAGGAATAGGGAATGGGGAATGGAGCATATATTGGGCGAAATGCACGACGAAAAAAAATTAAATGCTTTTTTCTCCATTATATGGTAGTTAGGGAGAATTTTGTGTCGAAACACTCTTTTTTCCTTCTGGATTGAATAGTGGACCTAAGCGTCACACAAACAATAAATATACATTTGAATATTTTTTAAAAATAGTTTGTTTATATTTTTTACAATTTTCAATTTTTTAGAGTTGTTTTTTAACTCTTATAAGTTAATATAACAATAAAAAATCCAAATAAAATATGAAAACAGTATCCCAAACCTTGAAATCTACTATTAAAATTTTCTCTCCATCCAATAATCTCTCCACATCAACTCCTAACTGGTTCAAACCAAAACTATGTAAAGTGCGATGACCTGCGTAATTGTATTGAGACAGTGTGAACTGCCGTGGTTTGACTTTAGTTAGCTAACTTTGATTTTATGCCTTGTTAGTGTAATGTCTTGAGGTTGAAAGGCAGTTTCAAGTTGAAATATTGTATGATAAATGAAAGAATGAGTTTTTCACATCAAATTTGAACCTTGAACCATTGGGTGCAGTCAGATATTACCATAGCCGAATGCGCAAGCGAACCTGCGATATCTCATGAAGGTGGAGAGGGTTTCCACTGGGTTCTGTCGGAGTGGGTAGTGTCGGACTTATCGATGAGTCCCACAGTACCATCCGTCCGTAAGGCAGTTTGCCTGCCTTACGCAGGAATGGTCTGCGTAACAGTGTCGTGACACTCTTTACTTTCTATTGTGAGTGATGGAACTTAACGCCGTGCTAACTAACAAATTTATCAGAACGAGAAAATAAGGAAAACGATTTAACAAAAAATATAACGAATAGGAATCGAACCCTTAACCATCACATCTAGGATATATTTTAAATACAAAAATCATAACAATCATCTATCATAATCTTTCATCATTTAATATGCATTTTTGATATTATAACAAGAATTTCCCTATAATATAATATCAAATTGAAATTCCTTTCAATGCCGTCTCGGTTTAATTAAATAATATTGAGGCTTCCAAGCATTTGGTAACATAGTCATCAATACAACATGTGTTGTAATCTACTACAAATTCAATATACTAGTACAAATAAGACTGTGGTTGGGTAGATATTAAATCTAAGATATTTGAATATATTTTATTAATATTACAAATTTTAAAAAATTGTTTTAGTAATTGTTTAAATATTTGAACGTAGTGGGATTTGAACCCACGTTCTTGGAAATTAAGAGCTTTAACTGCTAAGCTTTGCGTTCAACATCCAGGTGTGTTAAAATTCATATGAGCATATTACATTAAAAAAAAAATGTTTTTCTAAATGCCTTTTTAAGTATTCTTAATTATGAAATAACATTTTAAAAAATGTTTAAAATTAGATTAGAAGTTCGACATCTGCGAAACATTTTTGTACGTTTTTAAAAAATATATCTCATACCCTTAGAGCGAAATAACACTTTTAAAATATTAAGTATAAATTTCCGCAATAAATATTATGAAATTGGGGCCACTCGTAGCGCAGTGGCACAAGCGTGTGGCTGTAAAACGACTGGCTGTGGGTTCGATTCCGACTCGAGGAGTGGTAATATTTCATATTTCCATTTTCTACCCTCTGGTATCGAGGCAAAGTGCAGCGTTTAGTTCCGCCACTTAACACGCAATGCCTCCGAATTGCGCGTAAAGTGGGGCACGGAGTGTTATAACCCTGCTGTGTGCGGGATACAGCGAATGAAGCTGAAAAACAAAACAAAAAAAATATTAATGAAATAAAGGAAACATGTAGTGTTATGAAAATTTATATAAACATTGTATGCTAAGCGTAGACTTTAATTCTTAGATTTCGACACACAGTGAGAGAGAGATTTTGTTATTAAATCAGTATTTTTCTAATTAACTGGACAAAACTTTTCATATATGTGTCATTCTGAAACAATAATAACATATCCTTTCATATTTACTTAAGACTTCGACAACAGTAAAAGCTCTTAAACTCGGCGTTGAATTCCGCCACCGAAACCGAAACAAGTAATGTTTTTAATACGCGTGGTTAGCATAATTTAAAATCTTTCTGCCTACCCTATTGAGTAAAAATGTGAAGCAGAAGAATAAAATATCCTAATATTTAGGTCAGTATAATCGAAGTCACATTCTTCTCGTTCAACGCAATTGAAATGCACCACGCCTAAATACCCAACTTTTCAATTTACCTTTTTCAAATAAACTTTTACTTTCAACCAACATATAATATAATATAACATACACAAACATACAAAACCACACATATTGTAATCCAAAAAGCCACTTTTTGTTAGCTCAAACACTGCTCCATACAAAAATGTTTTTATAACACTTTAGTTAAGCTACGCTCGATATTTTAGCAAAGCGTGCATTAAGCTTAGGCGAGTTATTCACATGCAAATTTTTCCAATATTTAAATGAAAGAGGATTTTCGCAAATCCGCGCGGCAGCCGCCGTGATCCGCGGCCCACCTGGACGACGAGTGAATGGGTAATACATACATACATACGTACGTACATACAAATATGTATGGAAAGTGAATTCGGCATAGTTATTGGGGACTCGGGGATTGTTTTAAGGTCTGATATTACAAATTGGGGGTTCGATTCTCAATGAGATGAAAGCAATTTTCGTCATTCGGTCGAAACTAAAATGATTTCCTTTCGCGTCATTCGAAAAGCATTTCACATGTGACTTTATGATTTTCCATTAAACACTCAAATTATGTGGGATATATTTAGTAAGTTATTGATTTTTGCCCTTGCTAATAAACGCTTGCTGATTATTCCTTGTGATACATGTGTTGTGTGGTACAGTGGGACAGCGTCTGACTGTAAACTCGTTGGGTGTGGGTTTGATTCCCATTCAGATGAATTATGTATTATTTTTATTTCTTCGCTCTGGTACACGTAAAATTTCGATTCTGGTAGAAAAATAGTGTCTTAACACTACTTTCTCTCTGTCTACCGTCAGTATACAAAACCGTCATATTACAATATTTTCTTTGCATGCCGTGGCAACTTATAATTAGCATAAATAGCATACTTGTATATGTGATTTTAAAATGTGTTTCTATGTTTTATTAGTCTGTTTTGTTAGTTGTCCTTAATAAAAAAAATACTATAAAAATTCGACTACAAAGCTATACTCAATACAAATTCAACTTTACACTTCTAACCAAGAGTGAGGTGTCAGTAACAGGCACAAATCGAAAGCACAAGTACTGC
The DNA here is from genome assembly GCA_019049465.1 of Dryas iulia moderata. NCBI lineage: Eukaryota > Metazoa > Arthropoda > Insecta > Lepidoptera > Nymphalidae > Dryas > Dryas iulia. Next base: position 12,894,687 of record CM032431.1, on the reverse strand, counting down.
ATTGTATGTATAATCATACCAACCTTATCATTTAACTCACAATGTCCCAACTTCAAACGGAAATTGAAAGATGGAGTGTCTTGACACTAGATTCTCTCTGACAACCCCGCTATGCCAGAACAAGCTACCTTTTAAAATTATATATATATCACAGACAGCTCAGAGCATTTGTTTTTTAAAAGAAAAGTTAACGAGTGTCTTACCACTATGTTCTTTCTGCCTAACGTACCATACAAACGTTTATATTACAAATATATTTTGAATAAAAAAAATCCTAGTGACAAACGGAGCGTCATAACACTAGGTTCCCTCTGCCTACCCTGCTATGTGCGGGATACAGCGTGAAGCTAAAAAAAAATCCTAAATTACTATAATAAATTAGATTTTTTTTTCAATTTACTAAGTCCATGAATAACACTTTAAAAAAAATTTAAAAAAGTGTAAAAATTCCACTTCTATATAAAATCAACTTTACACTCCTAACCATGAGTGAGGTGTTAGTAACAGGTAGAAAAAGAAATCACAAATACTGCATTGTACGTACTCGTAGACAATCACGACCGCGATCGCGTCCCACAATACGGACCTCTTACCAAATCTAATACTGGGGTATAGCGTGAGAGCTTTCCTCTTTTATTATTTGGTTTAGTGCTTTTGCTGTTTATTTTTTGTTTGTATTTTTGGTTTTTGATTTGAAGTGTTAATATATTTGAAAGTTTGTAAAAAAGGTCATCGTAGCACAGTAGGACAGCATCTGACTGTAAACGTGATGATTGCGAGTTCTATTCCCACTTAGGGAATAATAATTTATTATTTTCTTGTTTTCACACTGGTATATAAGAGAAAGCGCGGCGTTGAGTTATGCTACATAACACACAATGTCTTGATTTTGGGCAGATATTAGAGAACAGAGTGTCTGTACACTAAGTTCTCTCTGACTAATCTGCTACAGGAAAAAATAGCGTCAAGCTGTATATATAATTCTCTAACCAAGTCCCAAGCATTGTTAGCGGCTTAATGTCAATCAAAAGTTCAAAAACATTCAGAGAAATCCAAAAGAATGTAATATTGAGCTCAGTTCTAACGATCTCTATACAAAGGAGGTTGATTATGTCGGTTCTCGGATATATCGATTTGATAGGAAGGGTGTCGTGATAACTGGTGTTTTTTCTTTTGGGGATATATAGAAGTTTATTTATTTGTGATGTTTATATTTTAAGGTGAAATAAGTAAAGTAGTTTAAAGAGAATAAGTAAATATGACTTTTTTATGATTATTATTCATTTGTTGTAAGATTTTAATTTTTGTATTATTTTTGTTATTTGAAAAAGAAAATATCTTAACACGCAAGCCTACGAATTCGGCGGAAAGTGGGGAACGGAGTGTCTTAACACTAGGTTCCCTCTGCCTACCCTGCTGTGTGCGGGATACAGCGTGAAGCTAAAAAATATATATATCAATATTGTTCAACTTTATTGTTATTTCTTTTACTACTTGTTTTTAGAATTTAGGTGCAGGTAAATAAGTGGAAGCTTATTTTGTTCTCCGCATTCTTACTAACTTATTTATACTTGCTTATATTTTACTCCGATTATTTTTGTTTGTTTTCCAATTTAACGCTCTTATCTATGTAGCAGGGTAGGCGGAGACAACCTAATATCAACGCATCTATGTCGCGACTGGTTGCAGGTTCGATTCCCACTCCGTAGAAATATTATTATGACTTTCTGATAGCCTCTATCCTTTATTGATAATTTTATTACTAATTACCCAATTTAACTCATAAGATAAATGTAAATTCCAAAGAACATATCTTCTTAGCGATGTATCCAACATTTTCCGAACCAATTAATGCCCAACCCTTCCTAATCTTGGCATTCGCTTCACGTTTATTGTGGATATTTTATGCACCCTCCAGAACCCTTTGTAAATAGAATGGGACAAATTAAGAATGGTAATGCTGCCTTTAATTACTTTTATATTCTATCACAATGACATGAGATGAAATTACACTATTGTGGTGCAGTTGGAAATGTTTGGCTTTGAGCAATGGATATGGGTTCGATTCCTGTGTAAAGAAATGTTTATATAAAGCTTCGCGTTTTGTATTATGAAGCAGAATAATGAGTACTTATTGACTAAATCCTAAAAGATAATCTCAAAATTTAAGCTTCACCTGAAATTAAGATATAGCTTAAGTGGCGAAGAAAACGCCGCGGTTTTGTTATTAAAACAGACAAATTTTTCCAAAGTGGGAATCGAACCCACAACAGACATTGTTTCATTCCACCATTATGCTGTATATACTTCAACTACATGGAACATGGTTTGGTTTATATGAAAAAACAAATATATCGTCGACAGAAAACGTATTTGCTGTAAGTAGAAAAAGTACAATTTGAAATAAAGCCGAAAAACGTTTTTAAATTTGAAAAAAAAATCATAGCTCTGTTAATATAAGCAGTATAGACATGATTTTTGGTACGTGAACAAACTTTAACATTACTAATATACTGAAAATATCTACATGTGTCTAAAATAAGTGGAAGTAGACTTTTCATTACTTACAGCAATTCGTTTTCCATTTATGGAATATAAAAATGTCGTAAGTAAGAACTGAATTTGTATGGCGAGTGAGGATTCTGATTCTTTTGAAAGGAATTTAAATACTATAAACGATAAATAACACTAAATAAGTATTATCTTAAAGACTTATATATGTTTTTGAAATGAAGTTGATATAAATAAGCTCTAAGTAGTGGGTAGGTAATAAGGCCAGACTGCGTAAGTCATAATGGATTTTTAACGTCGTCACAATTGCTGTAAGTTAAAAAAATAGCAAAACACCGGATTTTTGGATAGTTACAACAAATTGGATGAATATTTTTTCAAAATTGAGAACGCGTAAGTAATTTTTTTTTAATCTCAGCAAAAAACTACCTGGATCATTCGACGCAGTTTTTTTTTCTGATTCAAATGATATATAAAACCAAATTTCGATATTTTCTACTTACAGCAAATACGTTTTCCGTCGACGATATTTTCACACTCCAACAACGCAAACAGCGGCGTTGAAATCCGCAGCTCAATATAAATGATACGGCCACAAATCCGGAACATGTGGGACTGAACGCCTGCTTTACCTTATCAGACTGACATAACAGAAATTAATACAAATATTGTTAAATATATTTCTCTATGCGGTAATCGAACTTTCAACCACCGCGCTTTTCCAAAAAAGTATTCAATTATATCATACCAGAAGTTTTTTTTTTTTATAGCTTCACGCTGTATCCCGCACACAGCAGGGTAGGCAGAGGGAACCTAGTGTTAAGACATTCCATTCCCCACTTTCTGCCAAATTTGGAGGCATTGCGTGTTAAGTGGCGAAACTTAACGCCGCGCTTTGCCTCGACACCGACACCAGAGCGAAGAATATGGAAATATTAAATATTTCCTCTCCTCGAGTGGGAATCGAACCCACAACCAGTCGTTTACAGTCACAACGCTTGTGCCCCCACAAAAATTTTAAAACTTTTAAAGCTAAATTTCAAAATCAAACCAATTAAACTAACATCCAAGTCACACGCCATACAAATCAAGACATAACTTACGGCGAGACATCTCCACGAGTATGATAAACTGCTTCTATATCCCAAAGATAGATGCCCCCGATGCGATTCCTTTATCCGTGATCCACGAGAGATCGTTACGTATAGTTAAGTGTACCGCGTCGTCGATTCTGCTTACTGCAGTTAGTTATATGGTCTTGAATGGAGCTAGCTTCCTTTTGAAGGGGGTGATAATACGATTTTGACTAGTTTTTAAAGTTAAAAGTTATTTTTTTAATAGTAATGATATTTGGCCAGCGATGGTGGGGGAGATTTTTGCTTTTCTTATATTATTGTCCTTTCTCTGTTGCGATACTTAGATATTAACAAGGCCTAACGTTAAGTTACACCACTCAATACACAAGTTTCGATTACAGGCAGTAAGTGAAGAACCGAATGTCTTAGCACTAGGTTCTCCCTGACTACCGTATATGTGGAAAAAAGTATGAAATAGTATGAAAACAAATTAGAGGCTCAATAAAATAAGTTGGAAGTTTAAAAAAAAATGATGTTAAAATTTTAAAAATTTAAAAAAAAAATTGTTATTTTGCGTTTTTTACTATAACATAGATGCCCTAATGCTTATCTAATAATAATTCCTTTATCCGTGATCCACGAGAGATCGTTACGTATAGTTAAGTGTACCGCGTCGTCGATTCTGCTTACTGCAGTTAGTTATGTCTTGAATGGAGCTAGCTTCCTTTTGAAGGGGGTGATATGCGATTTTGCCTAGGTTTTAAAATTAAAAGTTATTTTTTAATAGTAATAATATTTGACCAGTCCAGTCCAGTCCAGTTTGGGACCAGTCGTAGCGCAGTGGCACAAGCGTGTGACTGTAAACGACTGGGGTTCGATTCCCACTCGATTTAATATTTCTAATTCCTACGCTCTGGTGTCAAGGCAAAGCGCGGCGTTAAGTTCCGCCACTTAACACGCAATTAAAAAATATTTGACGTCTGAACGTATAAGCGATTGGTTGTGGGTTTGATTTCCAGTCGGAGGAACGATCATATTAATATTATATTCATTTCTCCGCTTCGGTAGCTGAAATAAAGCGGGGTGTAATTTTTTTTTTTAGTGTCACTGAATGACAATGAAATATACGTAGTCCACCCCTGCGTACGGTATACCCTATAGATGAATGATACTATAGGACTCACCAGTGAATCCAATACGACTCCACAACATAATGTCTCGATTTTATAACTTCATAGAGCAGAGAAAGGAGTGTCTTGACACTAAATTCTCTGACTTCTTGTTATTTAAATCGACCCCTGTAATATTGTTATACAATTTCATTCTTAAATATAAGTCTTACATTTTAAGCCTAAAACAACAACTTTCAATTTTGGGCCAAAAAAAGGAAGTTAATTTTTCTAATTGATTTGGCTTAAAAAGCTTTTACATTATTTTCTTAAATAAGGTGCAAAATTTCAGTAATACAGTGTATGACAATTTTATAATACATATAAAATCTAAGATATGGACCTATATAAAAGCGTAGAAGCCATCACCGTCACCGAGATACTCCCAAACAACATCACAGTTATAAAATACCTATACATCCATTCTTCCCAAAATTAACCACAGTCTTTTACAACCAAAATATTACTCACGTTGAAAAATGTATCCAATAAATGAACTCGATTTGAATGAAACCCTAAAACAAAATGTAAGGTATTTCTGGCAAGTATTTTTGACGGGTAGCAAGGGGTACGATAAATCGCGGTCCTTTGCAAACAATGTTTTTGAACGGTATTAATGATCGGCCTACTCTACCCCCTGATACCGTGTCCTTATACTTTGACGGATATAAAATATAGAGAAATAATTGCTTTGCGGTTCTTTCTACTTTTGGGAGGAAAGTTTTTGTGTAAAAGATTGTTGGGAGTTTTAGGTTTAGATTGATTTAGTTTGGTTGTTAATGGATTCTTTTAAATATTTTTAAAGTGTTATTTCCACACTTAGGAAAATTGTAAAAGACATTTAGATAACGTATAAAAATTTGAACGCAGCGGAATTCGAACCCGCAAAAACAACAAAAATGAGTTGTGATAAAGCGTATTAGAATTTTGACGCAACTGGTAGTAGACCTCATGGCTTTGTGGTGAGAACGCCTGGACGGTATACAGGAGGCGTGGGTCCGAATTCAGCTGCGTTCAAATTTTTATACGTTTTCTAAATGTCTTTTGTTTATGGTTTTTTGGTTGAAATTTGTAATGTGCGGTGTTGATGTCCGTTAGTTAATGTGTAATGTGCCGGATTCTATTGGAGTGGGAAACACAAAGTGTCTTGACACTATGTCCTCTCTGACTAACCTGTTGTAAAGGCAGAAACGTGAAACTGAAAAAATATAATATTCTTATTGTCTAGAGGCAAGAGTATACTTTTTTACTCTAATCATGAAAATAGGAAATGGTAAAGAGCCATGGATTATTTATTTGCATATCAATATAAGCAAACATATGTATATGTGTTTTAAAGTTACTGAACACTAAACATATATGTTTTAAATACAGTATTTGAATTTAATATCAAGTAACATTATAATAAACGCCTCGTAACATCTGTAAAAGAGTGATAACGGAGATTCAAATTGTACTATAGAACAAAGTTATAGTTTCCTTAACTGATTTCCAAGAGTTCCAGCTAAGATAGAAAAAAAATAGCAAAGAAAATCACATAACATGTAAGAAAGTACTTTAACAGTCGAGGTAAAGCGCGGCGTTAAGTTCCGCTACTTAACACGCAATGCCTCCGAATTTGGCGGAAAGTGGGGAACGGAGTGTCTTAACACTAGGTTCCCTCTGCCTACCCTGCTATGTGCGGGATATAGCGTGAAGCTATTAATTTATTTATTTTTATTATTTACACATTTTATTATTTAAATGAAGAAACTTTTATGAAAAAGATTTTTAGAAAACATAAAAATTTAATCGGAGCGGAATTCAAACCTGCACCTCTTGGAAAGAGTCCAAGCCCCCTGACCACGTTCCAAAAAAAGTAGTAAACTCCAAGCTTTTCTAAGATAAAACTTAATAAACATGAAGATAATACAAACACAATGTAAATTCCACATTACTTAGCTCAATTTACAAAGAAAGCCGACTATGTGCCATACAAAACATCGTTGAAAGAAAGTATTATTAAATACTTTTTAAACATTTTTAAAGTGTTATTCCACACTTAGGAAAATTGAATAAGACATTTAAAGAAAACGTATACACATTTGAACGCAGTATTATTAATAACAAATCAGTAATTTTTACTTAATTTAGTTAAGAAATATATCTATATGTATACACTTAGAGTCAAATTTAAAATTACGCAGTCATGGTGCAGGGGCACATAAATGTGACTGTAAACGCGAATAGTAGTGCGTTCGATTTCTACTCGAAGAGTCGAATTACTTAATATCTTCACTTACTCACTCTGGTTTCGAGGCAAAACGCGGGTTTAAGTTCCACCACTTAACACGCAATGCCTCCACATTTCGGCGAACAGTGGGGAACGGGATATCTTAACACTAGGTTCCCTCTGCCTACAGTAGGGTACTGTATGCAGGATACAGCGTCAAAATGGGAATTCACTTCGCACTTTAACCCACTAATTTCAAGTTTTCAGGTAAAACCTAATAAACATGAAGATAATAGAAACAAAATCAAAATACCACATCACTTAACTCAATTTACAAAGAAAGCCGACCGAGCGTCACAATGACCGTTACAGCCTCGAGGGAGCCATCCACTACCGCAATTACGTAGTGATTGTATCGAACCACCGCCGGTTTAATCTCCTTGATTCGCCATTTACTTGCGTTCACTAATTTTATTGCGTCTTTTCATTAATAGGTTGAGTGAATGCTTAAATAATTTATAGTATTTTTAACATTTTTTAAGCCTTATTCACATACTTAGGATATTGAGAAAACTAATATAAATTTGAAAGCAGCGGGAATCGAACCTGCGCCTCTTGATATCCGACCAAGCGGTCTGACCACTTAGTTAAGCGTACAACGCAAGAACAAATATAATAAATAATTGATAGTTCTTCGATTCATTGAGTTGTATAAAAATATTTATATTTTTATACAACTCAATGAATGAATTATTTGCAAATGAATTATTTCCAATAATCATGTGAATTATTTGCAAAAAGTAACGATTATTAGCTAACTGAAAAATCACTGCACGCAATGTATTTTTCATTAGGAGAATTATGTGGGTGAAATGGTATATTTATATAGAAGGAGTAAGAAGTGAAGAACGGAGTGTCTTGTCTCTAACTTTTCTCTCGCTATGATATTCATCTGCTTACCTACCTGCCAGAGAGCAATGAAATATAGATGTAGCTGTCGCCTCAGGATTTATTTTACGTTTATTTAAAAAAAATGCTTAACGGAAACTAACGCCGCGCTTAGTCTAACCAGAACACAGAAATTTGCACATTTTTGAAACAATGTACGTACATTTCCCCGATTTGGAATCGAACTCGAAACCATCACACGTTCTTTTTAATACGTTTCAACAGCACTACGATGATTTCATAGACATTAATATAATTTAATATTTATTTTACTTATTTCTTCATAAATATATGATTTCACTCTTTACTTTGATATGTTTCTTTTATCAGGATTGAAATAAAAACGAGGCCACGTGCCGTGAACTTGTTTAACGTACAGTCGCGGATACATGCCATTAAATAATCTAATATATTTTATTTCATTATATTTTTGTGAATATAATAAAATAAAATATATTGGAGATAAGATATATTAGTATTGATACTATCAAGATTCTAGTACTAAAACTTTCCGTTCTCTTCCTTCCGCCTATAGAGTAGTAAATGGGAATATTTTTTCAGTTTATTTGAATCTATAAATATAATATATAACATTTTTTGTCCTTGATATTTTTTCTATAAAATATATAAATACCAATATTTACTTACTAAATATGACTACAGATTTATCATTTAAAGAAAATTCTTTATGTTTTAATCTTTTATCGTTTGTTCTATAATTGTAAGTTCCAATCTTACGTAGAATTTTTACTTAATATGCCCAAATAAAATAAAAACCCAGTCGAGGCGCAGTGGCACGAACGTGTGACTGTAACGACTGGTTGTGTGTTCGATTCCCACTCGAGGAGTGGAAATATTTAGTATTTCCATTTTCCTTCGCTCTGGTATCCGAGGCAAAGCGCGGCGTTAAGTTCCGCCACTTAACACGCAATGCCTCCGAATTCGGCGGAAAGTAGGGAACGGAGTGTCTTAACACTAGGTTCCCTCTGCCTACCCTGCTGTGTACGGGATATAGCGTGAAGATATAATTTAAAAACCAGAGGTCATCTCCGCACGGTTATAAGTCCGATTCCCAATTTGTTTTCCCCTCGTGGTTAATGATTACACTCGTATATAAATGATTTTTTGATCTCTGCTCTGATACCTAAAACAAAATGCAGCATGAATGCACTCCAAACGCAATGTCTCGATTTCGGACCGAAATCGGGCGAACGGAAGTGTCTTAACACTAAGTTCTCCGACTGCGGGAAAAAGCGTGCTTCTTTCTAAACATGTAAAATAAGCGTGTAATTACTTATATAAAATAAAAAAAATAAAGGACTTTCCTAAACGACAGTATATTTTAATGAATATGACAAATCCAGGCTAGCGTGAATATGTTAGGAGTAGCTAGTGAATGGGCATACATACACTCGACACTGTTTCTGCGTCGCACCTGTGACGTCGACTGTTTATTTAGTACGGCCAAATGAAATAAAAAAGCTAATATTAATGTACCTATATATTATATTTATTTTTAAGTTATATATTTTTCTGTGATAATAGGCAGAGAGAACCTAGTGTCATGACACTCCTCCATTCTTTTCTCTGCATAGCAACCCTGCTATGCAGAAAGTCGTAAATAGAGAACCTGGTGTTAAGACACTATGTTCCTTTTAAACTTTTTTTAAAGTGTTATTCCACACTTAGGAAAATTGAAAATGGAGGAATTGCGTTCTACAAGAACGCATGGCTCAGTGGTCAGAGCGCCTGGACGGTATTCAGGAGGCGCGGGTTCGAATCTCGCTGCGTTCAAATTTTTATACGTTTTCTAAATGCCTTTTTCACTATGTTCCTTATTTTTACTTTCTGAATGTATATTATGGGGATCAATTTAAATTTCATATGAATTACGTTTTTTTACAGCTTCACGTTTTAACCTGTAAAGTAGGGTAGGCAGAGAGAACCTAGTTTTAAAACACTCCGTTCTCCACTTTCTGACCAAAATTTAGACATTTTTGAATGGCAAAACCCTTTGACCCTTTTTGAACTGAAAAATAAAAATAATTTAAATAAAATGGTTCTCTAAGCGGGAATCGAACCCACAACCAATCACATTTACAGTTAGACGCTATTAGACATAATATATTACCATAAACATTAAACACACACATAAATTTAAAAATAACACCTCAAAACCCGAAAAACAATTTTCAAATAAACAAATGATCATTTCACGCCCAAACAACATAATTCGTGAGGTCGGTGTTAAGTGGAGAAACATAAATATTATGTAAACAAAGTAATATAATAGGACGGCTTTAAGTGCCACTGAGGGCAACGCTTCCGGTTGTAAAACTGTCAAATATAATGTATGGATTGCTTAATTTAGGTTCATATAACTTAACGTTTTCTTTTATATTAAATGCAAGAGAGAATGTAGTGTTAAGATACTCCGTTCTCAATTTTGATTGATCTCAAAATATTATATGGGAATTGAATTCACAACATTCGTGTAGTAGTATTATGCTTCACCATTGAACATGTTAGTTTTTTTACATCTACCCTATAAGCTATACACAACTGCACGTTTTTTCTCGCCTAGCAGTATAGTCAGAGAGAACTTAAGACACTCCCTTCTCCATATTCCACTTAAGTTCAAGATATTGGATGTGGAGAGGAGAAACTGAATGCCCCGCTTTGTCTACGTAGCGGAAAAATAAAAATAATTTATATATGTTTATTTAGCTTCACGCTATATCCTGCATACAGCAGGGTAGGCGGAGGGAACCTAGTGTTAAGACACTCCGTTATCCATTTTCCACCAAATTCGGAGGCATTGCGATTTAAGTGGCAGAACTTAACGCCGCGCTTTGCCTCTGATACCAGAGCGAAGAAAATGAAAATATTAAATATTTCCACTCCTCGAGCGGGAATCGTACCCACAACCAGTCGTGTACACTCACACGCTTGTGCCACTATTTACATATGATCATTCCCTTACTGAAAATCGAACCTACAACCATATGTTAACAGTTAAATATTGTCCCAATTCACCACTATAGCCTCAACGGTTTTTTTTAAATCAGCCTCACGAATTGCAGGTGCAAAAAATATATAATAAAAACATATATGTATATATTTGTACACATAATATAAGTATTTCTACCTCCAAAGGACGTAAATAGGACGAACGTAGCGTTAATTTGGGCATACTGAATGCGACCTCTCGTTTAGTCGCCGGTAATTAAATGAAAATACTCTACGTCTCACATAAACCGGTGGCTCTAAACGTAAGCACATTACTCCAATTGCGTAAGAAATTTATATGTGTGTTTTATTTTTGTATGCGTAAAATTGTCTATGGGTTTTTTTAGCTTCACGCTGTATCCCGCACACAGCAGGGTAGGCAGAGGGAACCTAGTGTTAAGACACTCCGTTTCCCACTTTCCGCCGAATTCGGAGGCATTGCGTGTTAAGTGGCGGGACTTAACGCCGCGCTTTACCGGTTTGAAGGTGATGCGTAAATATGGGTTGCCATGGCAACGGATGTTTCACTTTGTGAAAAGTGTGTAATAAATATGTGACAGTGTGTGTAAAATTAGTGTATAATTTTTGTTTATTCTATGTATAATTTTAAGTTTGTAGAATTTAATTTTTCTACATTTGTATATTTTCCGTTAAATTTCCGTTCGTGGCGTGCATTTTATTTGCTCTATATATCATTAGAGACCATAGTGGCACAGTGTAGCGATGTCCGACTTCATAAGCTAGTTATGGATTCGGTTTCTACTCAGGGTAAGAAGATATATTTACTTTTAACATTTTACAATATATATTTAATTGACTTACATTTTTCTGCCCTGAGCATCTGTCAAAGCGCGTCATTATTTTCCACCACTCTTCACATATTGTATCGAGTCAGAGCGGAGAATAGAGAACGGAATATCTTTACACTAGGTTCTCTCTGCCTACCTATATATTAACTGCGGTTAAAAGCTTATTTTAAATTAGTTAGGCACAAATATCATTTAACTTATATATTTTAATGTTTGTCCGTTCTGAATAATAGAATAACTTCATAAAAACAACATCAGAAATGAACTCAGTACCATCACACAGCAAAGTGCTAAGTAAAGTGCATAAATCATTCACAAAGCTACTGGTACCTTCATTTTTATGTAAATACAGTTTTAAAGTTCCAGCGCCATTAGCAGACGCGTCGTTCATCATTCAGAAGATGCTAATAGCGAGCTTTTGATTCTACTTTACTATATTTCATAGAGTATTTTTATGGAGACGTAATGGTGCATTGGTTAATATTCAAGTTTTTTTTTTTGTTATTTATTTTTTTTTTATATATTTCTTTTGTAGCTGCATACTGTATCCCCTGAATAGACAGTTTAAGACATTTCGTTCTCCAGTCTAGGCCGGATTCTCGTGGTATATCATGTAAAGTGGCGGAACTCAACGTCGTGATTTGCCTTGACACCAGAATACTTCACTGGTGTCATACGTTGCAACATAAGGAAACTCCATACGCTTACATTGACTAAAGAACATAAAGAAAAATACAGGTAAAGATAATAAAAAAGATATTAAAAAATCAGAGATATTAGAAGAATCACTAGCGGCTTATGTGCATAATGTTTAATTGTAAACAAGATCAGTTGTGGGTTCGATTTCCACTTGAGGAATGGAAAAATCCTTAATATTTCCACTTTCTTCGCTCTGGGATCGAGACAAAGCATGGTGTTAAGTTCTGCCACGTATTGCCTCCAAAATTGGTCGGAAAATGGGGACCGGAGTGTGACATTAACCTCCTTCTACTTACCCTGCTGTGTAAAATAATAATATCCATTTAAAAAAATATATACATTTTCTAAATGTCTTTTATAAATTTTCTATGTATGGAATAACACTATAAAAATGTTCAATAATATAAATATAACTTAGAACTTCAACAGCTCCCTCTACATATCCCTTCTTCGCATACTTTTTAAATAAAATACCTAATATCATCAAGACATTTAAAGAAAACGTATAAAAATTTGAACGCAGCGGGATTCGAACCCGCGCCTCCTGAATACCGTTCAGGCGCTCTCACCACTGAGCCATGCGTTCTACTATCCGCTGCGTCGAAATCCTTATACGCTTTATTACAACTTATTTATGTTGTTAGCTCGCTGCGTTCAAATTTTTATACGTTTTCTTTAAATGTCTTTTTCAATTTTCCTAAGTGTGAAATAACACTTTAAAAATGTTTAAAACTAATATCATCACTTCCTAACATAAAATATTGTCATTTCGTTTCCCTGTTCTAACGTTATAACATCCGTTATCTCCGGTAACATTGCGGCGCACAACAGGTGAGACGTTCTCTGACCCAATACGTGCTCTTACTTCAGATGTGTAATTAACGCCGCCTTATTTTACTTGCTACAAATTTCATTTTAATTTAAGTCTCTATCATATAGAGCTTCTTAAATTTTATTTTTGTTTGTTTCTTTAGTTTATTTTATTTTAAGTTGGTTGTGGATTTAAATCTTGTAAAGAATATGTAAGGATTTAGCTTCAAGCTTTTTCTCGCATGTCAGTATAGACAAAGAGAATGCAGTGTTAAAACACTCCGTTCTTCTATTTTTACTCATATCTGAGCAAACATGAAATAGTTACAGGTTTAGATTCCACTTTAGTGACGATAATATTTAAATTAATTTAAAATTTCCTATTTCATATATTAAAGAGGGATGGGATGTTAATCCCATTATTTATGTAAATAAAAGATAAATTGTGAGTGTATTTGAGTAATAAGTAGAGATAATAACAAACACTATTTTTGTCGCATTATATGTATTTAAATCAATTCAAATTTTTTGAAATATTATAAGACCAGATTTTCTCCGCATTAAGAATGGCAAACATCTCAGGCAGACTTAGAACTATATATTGTAATATATTATATCAAAACATGAGAAAGAAGAATAAAATAAACACACCTTTTAACCTAAAAAGTAATAAAAATAAATAATTTACCAATACAACTGTTTCAAACACTTCACTCTACACTTGCAACATAATTAACAGTCTCCACAATCCCAGCCAGATGCGAAACACAAAACGAAGACACACAAAAAAAAGAAACAAAAAAAACGAAAATAAAAACATAAATAATAGTCGAAGTGTAAAAACATAAGAGCTATCAAATTAGAAGCGTTCAGACCGAAAAATAGAGAAAGGAAAACTCCACCGTCGAAACTTCAAACTCTCCATTTGCCGTACAAAATTTCTTACTGCTCACAAAATACAATTAATTTTTGAATGAACAAAGTTATTGAATGGTTGTATTAAATTTATGTTACAGTTAAAAGGAATAACTGGTTCGTTAAAGATTTTTCCTTTCGAGTTTTCTTTCGTAGGTACGTACTTGTTGCGGTCGGGACGGACTCGCTTCAATTATATCTATTTTCAATTTCATATTTTTGTATTAAATGAAATGGTTTTAATTACTGTTTTTGTTTGAGTTACTGTTGATGGTGATTTTAAAGTAAATGTAAGTGAATGTTTTGGTTGTGACAGATGCCAGTGCGAAGGTTGTGGGTTCAATACAAGCTCGGTGGAATGTTTATGTGATTCATCATTTCTTCGTTCTTGGCAAGATATAGATAAAGTGGTGATACAGATAAAGCGTGGCGTTCAGTTACGTCACTCTACTGAGTCACGAGACATTGTGTGTTCAAAATGTCCAAGACATTAAGACTGGGAATAGATAATGAAGTGTCTTGACACTCTCTCCCTCTTTATTTTGTAATAAGTTTAAAACATACTTATAATAAAAAAGAAAACATATGTTTATTTTTCAGAAATATTTAGCAAAAACGCTAATTTCCACCCACAATTGATATACCACCTAATTTCATATCTCATTACCCTAATAAGCTTTCTTATTAAATAAACCCTGTTATAAGAGTTTAAAAATATAAAAGCATTCCTTACAGATAACAAGCAGTTGTTAGCGGACTTCCAACTTGGCGGATTCCTACCGGCGCGGCCTTTCGTTCCGTTTTAATTTGTGAAATTTTCTTACCATTCTTCGCATATTGATTGAATCTTCGTTATTTTGCATCGCTTGATTTGTATCCGTTGGAGCTTTTTTCCCTTTTGAGCTTTGAGTAGATATTGTTCTCGTTCCGACGAACAAGATGTATGTATTTATTTGATAATTAAAATGGGATATTTTATGGTGGTATTGTGGCGAAATGGTACAGCGTTGTAACGTAAGTTCAATGGTTATGGGTTCGATTCCCGAATGGGGAATTTCAAATGGGGCATATTTTTTTTCCTCGCCGTGGTAGGATTAAGCGTGGTGTTACTTTTGGTCGCTTAATATGCAATGTCTCGAGTTCAGGCCGAGAGCAAATATAAATAATAAAGTGTCTTGACAGTAGGCGTTCTTTGTCGAAGTAGGCGTTGTTTGTGAAGCTAAAAGAATACAATCACATATTTTAGCTTATAAATATATTTTCTTTCTTATTAAGTGTAAATTATTGTGTAATATATTATGTTTAATTGATAAAAGACAGCCTAATACCTATGATCACTGAGTAGAACGAAAGTTTAGACCAAAGTACTCTAGAAAGATAATGGAATCATTTTACCTAGCTTACTAAATGCAGTAACTGCGTCAACATAAAAGAAAAAAATAATAAAATTTTCAGTTCTACATTCGAGTACCTAAGACAAAGCGCGGTATTGAGTTCCGCCACTTAACACATATTGCGTCGATTTCGAGCAGAACGCGAAGGACGGAGTATCTTAACACTATGCGGGGAAAAGCTTTAAGCTGCACTAATAATTAATTACAACAAATAGCTTAAAATTAATCCAAGCTAGTACAAGCTATTAGAGTAAAGCTTGCGTCACATTACGTTATATAATTACGTATGAATGAGGCTCGCTGTCGCATCTATGGGATAATCCGTCGACACGTAATGGAATCGTGCTTTGAACTAAAATTATCGTAAATTCTATAATTACATGTTGTGGAGTGTAAAATTTAGGCAGTTTTTATAGTTATTTGAGGTATAATTGGAATTTCTGTATGTTTATAATGATTATTATAAAGAAAATCATTTCTTGTGGCCAGTTGTGGCCCATAGGCACAGAGTTTACCTGCAAAGCGACTGGTTGTGGGTTCCATTCCCACTCGAGGAGTGAAAATATTTATTATTTCCATTTCCTTTGCTCTGGTGTCGAGGCAACTTATTCTGCCATTTAACAAGCACTAGGTTCCCTCTGCCCTACCCTGCTGTGTGCGGGATACAGCATGCCACTAAAGAAACGAAACATCAACACCAAACATTTATGTTTAGTAGTTGTTAGGTTAGCAGAGCGAAGAAAATGGAAATAATAAACATTTCCACTCCTCCAGTAGGAATCGAACCCACAACCAGTCATGTTTACAGCCACACTTTATACCCACAAGCAAAGCCTCATTAATAAATATAGCTTCACGCTATATCCCGCACACAGCAGGGTAGGCAGAGGGAACCTAGTGTTAAGACACTCCGTTCCCCACTTTCCGCCGAATTCGGAGGCTTGCGTGTTAAGTGGCGGAACTTAAAGCCGCGCTTTACCTCGACACCAGAGCGAAGAAAATGGAAATATAATTTCCACTCCTCGAGTGGGAATCGAACCCACAACCAGTCGTTTACAGTCACACTCTTGTGCCACTGGGCCACGACTGGCCTCATAAATAAATAAAATGTAATTTCATACTAAAATACAATTTTATTTTAATAACAATGCACAGTATTATTTAAAAGCTAAACCCAAAGCTTATTAATTTGTTGCAAATTGGAAAATGTTATATAGTAGTTGAAATTTCATCGATTATAATTAAATTAACTTGCTGATATCGATAGCTGATAGATGTATCAATTGATTAGTCGATGCTGGTATTCAATTTCCCAAAATCCACATGCGCTGATAAAATCTTTTTATTGGGGAAATAATTGAATTGGTGTTCTAATAAAAATATGTGGGATAAAGGGTATTATGAGTATAGTTTTGGCTATTATGGTGCAGTGGAATAATATAGTCGTATAGTGGATACTGTGGTTGTGAATTCGATTCCCACATCTTTATTCAAGGTACTGCAGCGGGTTGGCTTAGACTTGGTCAAGAATATTGCTCTATACTGCCCTATTTCTGGTCTAACGATAAGAACATTATTATGTTTTAGCTTATTTTTGTGGCCAGTCGTGGCCCAGTGGCACAAGAGTGTGACTGTAAACGACTGGTTGTGGGTTCGATTCCCACTCGAGGAGTGGAAATTATATTTCCATTTTCTTCGCTCTGGTGTCGAGCTAAAGCGCGGCGTTAAGTTCCGCCACTTAACACGCAAGCCTCCGAATTCGGCGGAAAGTGGGGAACGGAGTGTCTTAACACTAGGTTCCCTCTGCCTACCCTGCTGTGTGCGGGATATAGCGTGACAATATATAATATATAATTATTTTTGTATTAATTTACAAAATCCGGTGAAAAGTAGAAAATATACTGTATTAATCAAATATTTGTGTTTTCTTTTCTATATGCAGTAAATATGTGTAGCCTAAAAAAATAGATTTTTCTATAGAATACTATTTTTGTATATAAAGATATAACATCAATGCCAAAACTAACAAACAAACATTTTCTGATAAGATTTTGATATGCTTAACACTTTACACTGTCTAAACACACAAAATCTTAGTGACATAACACTCCGTTATCCAAGTTACATATAAAAAAAATATTCAAACTGTTCTAAATCGTATTTGAATACACAACCATTGATCCATATGTGTCTCAATTTCACCGCGATGGGGTCAACATTTTCCGCCCTTTGTCTCTTCAGTTGGATTGCCCTACAATTCCATACAATTTGATCGTCATTCACTCACATAAACCTTTTATTGTTGGAAACTAAAAATCAGCGATACACAGTGCTTTGTAACTGTGTTTTTTTATTAAGCGAACAATGAACCAGTTGTGAAGTAAGATAAAAGCTTAAAATTGAACCATTATATACAAATACATCCATACTTACAAACATACGTACATACATATTTATATACATATATTTATTATTTTATTAGCTTAACGCTGTACCCTGCCACAATAAAGTAGACAGAGGGAATCTAATTACAACACACTCCGTTTCCGTCAATTCTGGAGACACTATGTGTTAAGTGGCGGAACACAATACCGCTCTTTCCCTAGACATCGGAGCGAAGAAATTGGAAATATTAAATATTTCCATTCCTCGAGTGGGAATCGAACCCACAATCAGTCCCGTTTACAGTCACACTTTGTGCTCCTGCGCCATGACTGGCCTCATATATTAATTAATTTCTGTATCTATTTATTTCTATTATATCAATATAATATCACAGATATATACTCGTATAACACTATTAAATCAAATGGGATTATGTAATCACGATACGCTACACGGGGATCTTAGCTAAATATTATGGAAAATTAGAATAATTCGATTACATCGAGAATGTATCGCCGGTGAGGATTAACTAGTACGAGTACAGGGATTTGTAATAATAGATGTGGTAATTTATTGAGAGCAATATAGAATAGTAGTTAGGAAAAACTTAACCTAGTTGATATGATAGTTGTGGGTTCGATTTTTATTTGAGGGAATGATTTTATTAAATAAAAAAACTTCACGCTTTTTCTTACATAATAGGGTAGTCATAGGCAACGTGTCCAGGCAGTCGGTTTTGCACTTTCCGCTCGAAAGAGACATTGTGTGTTAAGTAGTGGAGCTTAACGCCGCGCTCTCTCTTAGCTATTTAAGACAAATCGCGGCTTTTGCCAGAGCAAGTACATAAAAATAGTATAAATAATCATTTCCTCGAATGGCATCAAGCCCACAACCAACGCATATACAGTCAGAAGAAATATTTTAAATATAAATCTATTAATAAGAATATTATATAGAAAGTTCTAGAACACTATTTGCTCTGTTTATTAAAACACCTTAAAAATGACAAGGTGAACGTAACGTATGACTTAGCGGTCACAGCGCTTGGACGGTTTGCAAGAGACTAGTGTTGCCCAAATGCAAGAACAAGACGAGACTTAGCCAGTCTTGGTCTTGGTCTTGCGCCAATACACCTGGTCTTGGTCTTGGTCTTGGTCTTGCGCCAATACACCTGGTCTTGGTCTTGGTCTTGGTCTTGCGCTCCCAGTCTTGGTCTTGGTCTTGGTCTTGCAGCAAGAGTCTTGCAAGTCTTGCAATTACCTATTAGTCTATTACTATTTATTAAAGTTTACTTTAAATCTTGAAAAACGTATTAGAATTGGAACATTGTGAGCTTGAATTAACAAAGCCATAGTAAAGATCAATCAGATTAATAAATAACTGAAGATTTGATAAGAAATTCAGAAAAATCAATTGACCTATATGTCGTTTTCCATGGAAGTAACTGTTTCTTAATAAACATTTATGATTTATAAGCTTACATTTGCTAAAATATGTAAAAAACACCAACAGGAACACCTGTAGGTACTCTTAAAATTCGAAATTATTTTGCATGAGTATACCTACGCCTACGCCCTATGGCGGCAATCAAATAGTGTCAAATGTTATGATTTCGGCGTGGCGGCAACGATTGTTTTAGATTTCAAAACAAGGCGCCGGCGCGTGTATCATAACCATGTACTTCCGAAAAAGCGGCAAATACTCAGTGAAATAGCGCTAAGTCCTAGCTGCAAGACGCAAGAGTCTTGCAGGCTATGTCTTGTTCTTGCTCAAATCTTGCACGGTCAGTCTTGGTCTCGGTCTTGCTAAAAATACGCGGTCTTGTTCTTGGTCTTGGTCTTGCAAAAACGCAAGAACAAGACCAAGACTGAATTTTGGCAACACTACAAGAGACGCGGGTTCGAATCCCGCTGCGTTTCAAATTTTATACGTTTTCTAAATTGTCATGTTTAATTTCCTAAGTGTGTGAAAATCACACATAAGTGGCATATAAGGGTTCGATTCCCATTCGAGAAATAGAAATATTTAATATTTCCATTTTCTTCGCTCAAGTCGAGGCAAAGCGCAGCGTTAAGTCTCGCTACTTAACACGTAATGCTTAAAAAAATCGGCGGAAAGTGGGGAACAGAGTGACTTAACACTAAGTTAACGCGGACTACCATGCTGCATGCGGGATACAACGTGAAGCTAAAAAAAAATACTTTAAAAATGTCAAAAATACCTTAAAAAATGTTCAAATACGAACACTTGCATTCAATCATACTCAGCGCAAAGTATATCTCCTCTCTATGCAGACAGTGGCGTGTCATTTATCTCAGTTTGGCGCCCGCCCAGCTTCATTCCGGCTCGAAGATCACTATTTCTACTAATGTTATATAAAACATTATACTTTTGTGAATAATCTGAATGTATTATAATTTGTTTTGGTTTAAGTTTAAAATGTATAGTTCAAATTTCAAGTAAATATATTTTTTAAAATATAAACTTTAACCTGGGCATTGGTTGAGAAGTAAGTAATCAATGTGGAATTAAGAGCATATTATATAAATTTAGCAAAAAATTTAAATTTACAAATTTATGAAATAACTATGAGTCAAATTTGACGCTTGCCCTTTGTCTTTAGCAGTGGAGTCAAAAATAATGTTGCCCTGCATACTTCTTTCGTCTCGACCTCTGGTATCTACCTCTTTATACGCCCTTCGGGGAATCCTAATGCTTTTTAACTTAAACCTTTTTTAAGTCCTTATAATTTAAAAATTCAAATTTACAGTCATAATATAAGACCATTAGTCATAATATGACCCACAATTGAAAATTGAAAAATGAGTTATTAAGTTTCAATTTCTTTTAGGTATGGAATTTGTCAGCTATTATGTTACAAATATCGATAACATACTTTCGGAAATATAACGAAACAGTTAATAAGTTAATTATAACTCGTAGTTTGCAACTTAACTTCATAATAATGCATTTAAATCAAAAATGAAATATAAAGATATTATATTTACTTTTATAACGGTAATTGTGGAAACTGTAAATTTACAGTTTACAGTTTGACTACTTTACGTTTTTGTACAAAATAAAACGCGTGAAGCTACTTTTTTTACCCGCGACGGAACGGCGACTGTATATGTGTTTGGGGTGAGAGGTTGTTTGTTTGTTTGTTTGTTTGTTTGTTTGTTTGTTTGTTTGTTTGTTTGTGTGTTTGTGCAAATTACTATGTCAATTATTTCCAAAACTATAAGTCCGATTATGATACGGTTTTCTATGATATGATAGGTTCGATCGGTGTATGATCTTAGATATGTCTTATTGCCTTAACTCACCAGGGGGCGCTGCAATAAGCATTTTACGTGAAAACGAATGTTTTCAATTATCTCAAAAAATTGTAGTCTGATTTCGATAGATTTTCAGTGATAGATTCAGGTTTAATTGGTGAATGTTCTTAGATATGTTTTATCGTGTCAAGCCACCAGGGGGCGCTGCAGTAAGCATTTGTTTGTACTTTTTTGTATTTATTTGTCTAAAACCGAAACTACTGCTCCGATTAAAAAGAGTTTTCACAAAAAGATTTATCTTTGCTTGGTGCATATTTTAAGATTTTTCTTTTTTTGTTACGGGGAAAACTCACCAGGGGGCGCTGCACTAAACATTTGTTTATGCAGAGCAAAAACTACTAGTCCAATTTAGATGAAACTTTCAAGGATGCGTTCAGGCTTAATTGGTGCATCTTTTCATATATGTGTTATGGTGACCACTCATCAGGGGGCGTTGTAGTAAGCATTTGTTTGTATTTTTTTGTGTAAAACTAAAATTTTTCTTGTATTTATTTGTCTAAAACCGAAATTACTTATCCGATTGGCTAGAGTTTCCAGAACTAGATTAAACTTTGCTTCGTGCATATTTTAAGATTTTTGTTTTTTCGTTACCGTGAAAATTCACCAGGGGGCGCTGCACTAAACATTTGTTTATGTAGAGTAAAAACTACTCATCTGATTTAGATAAAACTTTCAACAATAGGTTCAGGTTTAATTGGTGCATCTTTTCATATATGTGTTACGGTGATAACTCACCAGGGGGCGCTGCAGTAAGTACATTTGTTTGTGCAAAACTAAAACTACGAGTCCGATTTGAATTCAGTTTTCAATGATAGATTCAAGTTTACTTAGTGCATATATTCATATATGTGTCATGTATGTTTACTTAGCGCATATTTTCATGTATGTGTCAACTCTCTAGGGGGCGCTACAGTAAGTAGCTGCTTTTATTTTTTTGTGTAAAACCAAAACGACTAGTACGATTGCCAAGAGTTTTCAGTATTAGATTCCGCTTTACTTAGAGCATGTTTTTAAATTTATATTACGGTGACAAGTCACCAGGGGGCGCTGCAGTAAAATATTGTTTGTGCAAAGATAAAATGACGAATTTGATTTGGATGTAGTTTCAATGATAAGCTCAAGTTTAATTAGTGCATGTTTTTGGATATGCTTTATCGTGTTAACTCACCAGGGGGCGCTGCAGTAAACATTTGTTTGTAATATTTAATGTAAAACCACAACTACTAGTCCGATTGGACAGAGTTTTCAGTATTAGATTTACCTTTACTTGGTGTGTTTTTAGTTTTTTTTTACGTTAAGAACTCACCAGGGGGCGCTGCATTAAACATTTGATGGTGTAAAGTTAAAACTACGAGTCTGAATTTGATGCAGTTTTCAACGATAGGATCAGGCTCAATTAGCGCGTGTTCTCGTATATGTGTCGTGGTGACACCTCACCAGGGGGCGCTGTAGTAAGCATTTGCTTGTATTTTTGTGTGAAACCTATTTAGATGCGGTTTTCTGTGATAGGTTCAGGTTTAATTGTTGCGTGTTTTTATGCCATATCCACGAACTACCACGGGGCGCTCCAGTATAAATTAGTTTGTTCAAAATCAAAACTACTAGTGGGTTTTGTGATTTTCACTGATTTGGTTAGACTTAAGTTTCCTAAAAATGTTACGGTGACAATCTGCCAGGCGCTGCAATAGGCATTTGATAACCAGAAAGCATTGGGCTTATAATTTCTTTTGGATTTGCATGAAGATTAATATAAAGTATTTCGAAATTATGTAATAATATATAATGTGTATCTATTCACTTTAAAAAGTTTAAAATAAAAAACAAAATTAAAAATTTTGAAAAAACCACGACGGTTTAATTGTAATTGAAAAAGAATAAAATAACTAGAAATCCCCCGCCTAAAAGAATATATGTAACGAGATGATGGGGACAACTTCGTCGGGGGCTGCCAGTTGCAACCTCTATTTTAAATATAGTAGCTAACAATATAGATTTCGTTCTTAAAGTTTTTAAAAGGAATACCATTCCAACATCCAACCATCAAAACTGTAAATTCATATTAATATTTTAATTTTTTCCTAAACCTGTTTTAACAGCATGAAAACCTAGGAGAAGTTAGCAAACTTAAAGTAATGGCAGCTTTACGACATTTACATTTAAAGACATTTTCTACGTCAATTATTGAAACTTTTGGCTTTTATATTCGTTACTACAATCATTAAATTTTAATGTCGTTTCAAAAAATGGGACCTTTTCGCGTCTCGGGGGAACGTCCATCGTCTTACCGTTGATGCGTAATATCGCGTTGCCTTTGTAACATGTACCTGTATATTATATTAATACTAGCGGCCCGCACGCGGCTTTCGTTCTGAATTTCATCCAAATGGGACCAACAGACAGACTTTCCCATTTATAATGTAAGTATGGTTGATCAACCCCTGCTAGAGGCCGTCTATCTAAATGTGTTATGCTTGTATATGATATAGGATACGCCAACACACTGTTATATTACATTTAGTTAAACTTTTGAGCGACATTGACCTATTAGGTATGTCAATTAACATTAATCTCTCATTAACCCTCTGTGAGCTCCCGCTTATCATCTCAGGGAACAGGTTTTAAGGTTTAACTGAAAACCAGCGATGATTGAGGTGTTGGTGTCTCTTGGAAACCGTCCAAGCTGGCTAAGACCGCTAAGCCATGCATTCGAGTCTTATAATGTCTACTCCATACTTATGATCTAACTGGTTTAACGGTCGGAGCGTTTTGATGTGTTCCTTTAAGCGCGACTTTGAATCCTGTTGCTTTTAATTTTCATACATTTTCTAAGAATGTTTTTTCAATTTCATGTGTAAAAATATCAAAATAGTCGTATCAGAACAGAATAGATCCGTGTGTGACCAAATATAAAGTGCAAATCATTCGTTTTTATATTAGGGTACATTCGAGATACTTGTTGAGTGATATCTTTGTATATTACTTACAGGATCAATATTTTCGTGATATGATATCAGTATAATGTATATAATATTAAGGAAGTCCTTTTACGATTAACTACATATAACTTTTCATTATAAAAATTTTACTCGTGAGGGGACGGGCTAACAATACAATTCCCCCCCGTCGCTGAGAAGCGTCCCTTAAAAGCGTATGGGATACATACAAAACTTTTATACAGCAGAGCTGCTCGCCCTTTGCAAGGCAACAGCTCTGATGCTGAGGAATCCGGCTAACTAGTTTGGTCTATACACCGACTCTAGGTCATCCCTAGAGGCGGTGATAGGCCATAAATCCCTCCACCCCCTTGTACAAGGGATAACCTGCTGAATTGCCATGCTCAGAATAAAACAGTGTTCCTTTTCTGGGTGAAGGCACACGCTGGGCTGGAAGGAAACCAGCGCGCAGATGATCTGGCTAAGCAAGCGGTCCACTTGAAAAAACGGTCAGACTACGATAATTGTCTGGTTTCATTCGTGAAACGACTGCTTCGTCAGAAGTCGATTGACGAATAGAATCGTTGATACAAATCTGGAACCACGGCATCTGGGACTAAACTTTTCTTCCCAGATGCGGTTTGTGCGTACAGGATAGTTGGCAAAATGAGGCTGGATATTATATTCTCACACAAAATCTGACTGGCCACGGTGGGTTCTCCGAGTATTTGCACGGATTCAAATGCAAGGAGGACCCGTCGTGCATCTGTGAGCCGGGTGTGGCAGAGACAGTGGCCCATATTTTGTGCGAGTGCCCTGTTTACGCATACGACCGAGAAAACATGGAACAAAAATTGGGTGCTAAAATTTCGATAAAAAGTTGAGATAAATTGATCGGTGATAAAAATAAAAGGGACATATTTCTGGATTTTAGTAAAAGGATTTGTTGAACGAAATAAATAATATAATAACATACAATGGAACAAAATTATAAAATAGATACAGAAGGTCTATGATAACGTCAGGGGTACTGTGAAAATAAATTAAAAAAAAAAAAGAAAAAAAAACTTTTATACATTTTCTAAACATGTCTTTAACAGAGAATTTGTATGTTGTATACACAGTCACAGTTATAGACATAGATACAGCACTTCATATATGTCGTTTAGTTTCTAATCACAGATGAGCTGCCAGATGTACGCTGTATTAAAATTGAACATTTTTACCCGCGACGGAACGTCGACTGTATATGTGTTTGGGGTGAGAGGTTGTTTGTTTGTTTGTTTGTTTGTTTGTTTGTTTGTTTGTTTGTTTGTTTGTTTGTGTGTTTGTGCAAATTACTATGTCAATTATTTCCAAAACTATAAGTCCGATTTTGATACGGTTTTCTATGATAGGTTAAGGTTCAATTGGCGTATGTTCTTAGGTATGTCTTATTGCCTTAACTCACCAGGGGGCGCTGCAGTAAGCATTTTACGTGAAAACGAATGTTTTCAATTATCTCAAAAAATAATAGTCTGATTTCAATAGATTTTCAGTGGTAGATTCAGGTTTAATTGGTGAATGTTCTTGGATATGTTTTATCGTGCCAAACCACCAGGGGGCGCTGCAGTAAGCATTTGTTTGTACTTTTTTTGTATTTATTTGTCTAAAACCGAAACTACTGCTCCGATTAAAAAGAGTTTTCATAAAAAGATTTATCTTTGCTTGGTGCATATTTTAAGATTTTTTTTTTTTGTTACGGAGAAAACTCACCAGGGGGCGCTGCACTAAACATTTGTTTATGCAGAGCAAAAACTACTAGTCCAATTTAGATGAAACTTTCAAGGATGGGTTCAGGCTTAATTGGTGCGTCTTTCCATATATGTGTTATGGTGACCACTCATCAGGGGGCGCTGTAATAAGCATTTGTTTGAGTTTTTTTGTGTAAAACCAAAATTTTTCTTATATTTATTTGTCTAAAACCGAAATTACTTATCCGATTGGCTAGAGTTTTCAGAACTAGATTAAGCTTTACTTCGTACATATTTTAAAATTTTTGTTTTTACGTTACGGTGAAAATTCACCAGGGGGCGCT
Organism: Dryas iulia moderata; assembly: GCA_019049465.1. Lineage (NCBI taxonomy): Eukaryota > Metazoa > Arthropoda > Insecta > Lepidoptera > Nymphalidae > Dryas > Dryas iulia. The sequence goes on along the minus strand of CM032431.1, from coordinate 12,868,402 downwards.
GCAGTAAACATTTGTTTATGTAGAGTAAAAACTACTAGTCCGATTTAAATGAAACTTTCAACGATAGATTTAGGTTTAATTGGTGCATCTTTTCATATATGTGTTACCGTGATGACTCACCAGGGGGCGCTGCAGTAAGTACATTTGTTTGTGCAAAACTAAAACTACGAGTCCGATTTGAATGCAGTTTTCAATGATAGATTCAAGTTTACTTAGTGCATATTTTCATATATGTGTCATGTATGTTTACTTAGTGCATATTTTCAAGTATGTGTCAACTCTCTAGGGGGCGCTGCAGTAAGTAGCTGCTTCCATTTTTTGTGTATAACAAAAACGACTAGTACGATTGGAAAGAGTTTTCAGTATTAGATTCCGCTTTGTTTAGTACATGTTTTTAAATTTATATTACGGTGACAAGTCACCAGGGGGCGCTGCAGTAAAATATTGTTTGTGCAAAGCTAAAATGACGAATTCGATTTGGATGTAGTTTCAGTGATAAGCTCAAGTTTAATTAGTGCATGTTCTTGGATATGCTTTATCGTGTTAACTCACCAGGGGGCGCTGCAGTAAACATTTGTTTGTAATATTTAATGTAAAACCACAACTACTAGTCCGATTGGACAGAGTTTTCAGTATTAGATTTACCTTTACTTGGTGTATGTTTTTAGTTTTTTTTTACGTTAAGAACTCACCAGGGGGCGCTTCATTAAACATTTGATGGTGCAAAGTTAAAACTACGAGTCTGAATTTGATGCAGTTTTCAACGATAGGATCAGGCTCAATTAGCGCGTGTTCTCCTATATGTGTCGTGGTGACACTTCACCAGGGGGCGCTGTAGTGAGCATTTGCTTGTATTTTTGTGTGAAACCTATTTAGATGCGGTTTTCTGTGATAGCACGGGGCGCTCCAGTATAAATTAATTTGTTCCAAATCAAAACTACTAGTGGGTTTTGTGATTTTCACTGATTTGGTTAAACTTAAGTTTCCTAAAAATGTTGCGGTACAATCTGCCAGGCGCTGCAATAGGCATTTGATAACCAGAAAGCATTGGGCTTATAATTTTTTTTGGATTTGCATGAAGATTAATATAAAGTATTTCGAAAATATGTAATAATATATAATGTATATCTATTCACTTTAAAAAGTTTAAAATAAAAAACAAAATTAAAAATTTTGAAAATACCCACGACGGTTTAATTGTAATTGAAAAAGGATAAAATAACTAGAAATCCCCCTCCTAAAAGAATATATGTAACGAGATGATGGGGACAACTTCGTCGGGGGCTGCCAGTTGCAACCTCTATTTTAAATATAGTAGCTAACAGTATAGATTTCGTTCTTAAAGTTTTTAAAAGGAATACCAGTTATCAAAACTGTAAATTCATATTAATATTTTAATTTTTTCCTAAACCTGTTTTAACAGCATGAAAACCTAGGAGAAGTTAGCAAACTTAAAGTAATGGCAGCTCCGACGAAGTCGTCCCCATCATCTCGTTACATATATTCTTTTAGGCGGGGGATTTCTAGTTATTTTATCCTTTTTCAATTACAATTAAACCGTCGTGGGTATTTTCAAAATTTTTAATTTTGTTTTTTATAGTGAAAGCTATTTAAAATTTAACACCCTCGGTAGAACACAATTAATGCCAGCGTCTTAGCAGGAGTAGGAGAAGGTGAAAATTCTACTAATATCTAAACTACTATTATGCTACTCATCTACCATTTCATTTAAAATTATGTTATTATGTAATTTCCTATTAAGCTAAATGTAATATTGTGACCATTAACAAAGCGCAAACGTAAATATTAAAAATAGCGACGATGAATGCAGAAAGATTGAGCTTCTCTCAATTTCCCCAATCTTCTGCTTTTATTCCCAATAAAAAGACATCATTTTTCAATAGCGTATTAAATTTATTCTGCCTCCAGAGCTGTCTCAAAGCTGAGCTCAAGAAGAACTTGAATTACTTACGAACACAACAATGAAAGGTCCTAACCACAAGACGTATCGTGAGCCAAGGCGTGAATTGATTATTATATTTTCAAACATTTCGGGGACCTGTTACATTCATCATTACACTGGGTAGGCACTAATAATGTACTCATGTATCATGTAGAATTAAATTATTGTGTATATAAAAAATATATTCGTGTGTAGATTTGTTATTGTTGTTATAAATATAACAAACCTCAACACAAATATACTTTTTGAACTATATAAATACAAAAAATACATATTATAGTACCATACTAGAATCGCTTTTTTCACTTCAAACTTTCTTACATTCAAGGGTTAGGATCTCTTTGATAAATAAATTTTCTCTCAGTTAAGTCATCCTTTGTACTTTTTATTTTTATTTTGCTTTACATATATTTTATTAAATTTATATATACGTTATGTACATAAATAGAAAACAAATATTATATTTAAAATTATATATATTCAGATGAAATTCAATCAGTATATAGATTTGGGTGCACTTTTGACATGATAAGCTTTGACTTTTGGATTAGATAACACATTTTCTCTGACTTTTTGGAGAGCTGGATACTTTTGGTCGATGTCGGGCAGTTCGATGATTAGCTTAAAGCGATCGTAGACACCCGCGAACCAAAAGTCTGCCCATGTCAGCTGAAAAATGAAAATATTAAAAATGTAATATGTTCTAAAATATTTTATTTATTTATTTTGTTCCCTTTTTCATAAAGAGCCTATTTGTAAACACTCCGTTTAAGACAGTTTCCAAATAAATTTCACGTATTGGATGTTGTGTGGTGGACCTTCAAAACGCACTTTGTCCCGAGTACCAGAGCGAGGAAATAAAAATAATTAAGTTATCATAATTTCATCACTTGGAAATCGGACCCACAACCAATCCCACCACGATGGACCCCAATTATATTTATAATTACTACAAAACAAAATGGGGCCAGTCGTGACGCAGTGGCATGAAGTGTGACTGTAAAGTGACTGGTTGTGGGTTCGATTCCTACTCGAGGAGTGGAAATATTTATTATTTCCATTTCACCGTTCTGGCGTCGAGGCAAAGCGGGGCATTAAGTTCCGCCACTTGACACGCAACGCCTCCGAATTCGGCGGTGCGTGGGGAACGGAGTGTCTGAACACTAATTTCCTTCTGCCTACCCTGCTGTGTGCGGGATACAGCGTGAAGTTAAAAAAAAACATAACATAATATCACATATAATTAACTTTTTCTCGGGGCTTAGTTACGGAATCACGAAACATATATTTACAGTAAAATATGCAGTAAATATGTATACTACAAATAATACTTACCCTGCCAAGTGCCAAATGTCCATTATTCTTAAGTATAATATCATTTAACTTCTTCAGAACACCATGTATGTAACTTTCGTTCAATTCCTTCCTTAACGCAGCTTTCGCGTTGTCGTCTTTCACGTAGAACACGAAGTTAGCAGCTGTGTATATAAAAATATTATTATTAAAAAAACTAATTATTTAAACAAGGTGAGTGGTAAGAGAGGCAGGGGGAGACCTCGGTTGACCTTCGAAAATACAGTATCGACGATACTGGAGGAAGGTCACGTAAGGCACATGAGGACCCCCCGGAGGGCGTGTATGCAAAGGTTGATGACAGTGGACGAGGCGAAAGAAATATGCAGGGACCGTAGCGTTTGGCGCTCCGTTCTCTCTGACTACCCCGCAAGAGATACAGCGTGAAGTAAAACAAAAAACAATTAAATGCATAGTTCAAGGTGATTTAAATAAATATTGTTTATATTGCTCGTTATAATTGTTACGTCGCTAAATAGTATTATTGTTAACGTGTTAATACAAATTTTCATTGCAAAAACGAAGTTACACTGACGTTAAGTTCGAAATTTTCGTCTTGTAATAAAATTCTTTATATCCAATTTTAAAATTAATCATATTAATTCTAGTCTAACGTACAATGGGGCATTGTCTCACTTTTCCCAACTCCTTTCGTTCGGTAGAATGATCATAATTCAATCATTTTCTTTTTCTGCTCTTGGTGACTGACAGAGCAGAAGTGAAGAAAAATCTTATGTTTCACCACTCTTTTTTTTCAGTTTCACGCTGTATCCCGCACAAAGCAGGGTAGGCAGAGGGAACCCGGTGTTAGGACACTCCGTTCCCCACTTGCCGCCGAATTCGGAGGCATTGCATGTTAAGTGGTGGAACTTAACTCCGCGCTTTGCCTTGACACCAGAGCGAAGAAAATGGAAATATTAAAAACTTCCACTCCTCGAGTGGGAATTGACCCCACAACCAGTCGTTTACAGTCACACGCCTGTGCCACTGCACCACAGCTGGCCCCAACACGCAATATTGAAAATTAGGGCAGAAAGTAGAGAACGGCGTGTCTTGACACTAGATTCTTATTGCCCATTTCGATATGTAAAAAAGCGAAACTGTTTATCCACTTCTTGCTAATAATACATTTTAATATTACTTTCTAATATCTCAATTACCTTGACGTATGTCATTGACAAAGTACACGTTTTGATCAATCTCGAGGTCCTCCTGCGAGTTCTTCCCGACGAGTCCGAACTCACGGCCGAGGTAGCGCGTTATAGCCAGACTTTGCGCGTATTTCTGACCACTTATCTCCAAAACCGGCATTTGGCCCAATGGGGTAGCTGTAAAAGATTTTTTAGTATTTAATATTCATATTTTTATTTTTGTTAGTTTATTTGGGAATATTTTAACTAGCAGAAAATGTGTAATCAAAAAGTGGAAAAAAGATATTTAAAAAAGCCATAAAAATTTTAACGCAGCAGGATTCGCATCATTATCGTGCTAAAATTTGACTATACTTACAAAGCCACTCTTTTATATAAATATCAAAATAAATATACTTATCAAAAACATGGATACTAACATGGTTTAAACGCTTGCCATTGCTCTGAAGGTATTCTGACATCTTCGAATTCGCGACCGGCGTACGCAAACAGCATACGAGCTCCTTCACCGAGAGCCCGCACAGGAAAATAGTACAACTTCAGATCTGCCATTTTATTTTCTGTATCTGTAATAATAAACGTACAATTGTAAAAAAATCTCTAAGAATCTGAAAGCATGAGGCAAATTTGTAGGGTCCGTAATAATGGAAAGGATATTTATAAAAAAATGAACAGCAGGATACGAACCTGTGTCTCTTGAAACTATATATTGCAAATTATTATATGCTTACTAAAAATGACTTTCTTAATTTCTTAATCAATACTTATAGCATTTTGAAGTGTGTGAATAACACTGATGTTAAAAGTATTCAATAAGACTTTTGATTTAAAAATGTTAATTGTTTGATTGATTATTCTGAATTTATAACAACTTTTATCGCGTTGTAAACTTAAAAAAAATATGTTTAAAAAAATTTAGAAAACGTTCAAAAATTTCACTTTTTATTAGCAAAAGCACATAGCACATAGTTTCCGCATAGCACGGTTGTCAAAGAGAAGCTGTTATCAAGAGATTCGCCTATCTGTTTTCCGGTCGAAAAATCAATAAAATATTTAATATAAAATTATATTTTATATATATTATATTTTTATATATAAAATTTTATAAAACTAATTTACAAACAAAATTACACTAATAAATTTCAAACAACGTGACGTACTCATTTTTGTACAAAAACAATCAGTTATATTACGAGAACAAAAAATAAATAACATTTTACCTACTAGATAGCCACAAACGAACTGTAATATGTAAACATTAGACGGAATATTTATATGAGATAGAATCCGCTTTGCGACTTGGTGAGGCGTTATCAGACTTATCTTTACCAGTACAGTCATCAGGAACTTGATTTTGAAAAAAATATATGTTAGGTAAATATTGTTTTTTATTACCTTTTGTATATAGAAAAACATTTATAATATAAGAGCCAGAGATTCTTTGCGAGATGTTTTTAAAGACATAGGTATACTTACAGTCGCCTCACAGTATATATACTATAATATTTTATTTATCCGACAACATGTTCTGTGCTTTGCTAAAAACAGTGACATACATACTATAGGAATAATAGGAAGAAATAAAAATAAACTTGTAACACCACGTTATCGTCTCCAAAAGGTAAATAAATCTTTTATGGGTCGGAGTATACGCATATATAATAAAATTCCACAGCTTGTTTTAGATTTACCACTAGAAAAATTCAAAATCTTTGTAAAAAATACTTTAATAAGTAAAGCTTATTACTCTGTAGAAGAGTATTTAAAGGATAAAAATGCGTGGGATTAATCTGAATAAGTCCAATGCCGGTTAGCTACCATTGTATCAAATAATAAAATTGTAATTTATATATTTGAAAAGAGCAACTGTTGAGTTTCTGGCCGGCTCTTCTCAGCAGAACTGCCTTCCGAGTCGGTGGTAGCTTTATGTACATTTGACGTTTCAAAAGTGCTTTCAAAAGTCTATTTGAATAAAGATATTTTGAATTTGAATTTGAATTTGAATCACACTTACACTCTCTTCATCTCTTATCACAATTTTGAGACAATACTGTACAATGTCAAATTAGACCTATTGTATAAAATAATTTTTAGTAGAAATCAATTGCTATTAAGTAGAAATTAGAAAAGTCAGGTAAAAATACCTGACCTTTTCCAATGAGGTAGAAACACTAGTTATCAAGAAATATAAAAATTTTAGTATTATCATACAAGAAGCTACCACCGGTTCGTAATGCAGGTTTGTTACAAGAAACGATGTGTAAGTCAACAGCTGCTCTCTTAAAATATATTTTTAAATGAATATTTTTTACGAACGTGGTTAAAAAATTGAAAAAATATTACCATCTAACATAACAACATTATATATTTGTTTAAAAGAAGATGATAGAATATAGGTCAAAGACAAAAAGGATCTAAAATCAACATACTAAATTCTTCTAGATGCAGTACACACTCAGATTGCCATGGGAGGTCCATTGCCATGGGAATAATGACTAAATGTAAGGAATAGTGTATTATGGTCTACGTAGTCAAAAACTCAGTATTAATATGAGTTATTAACACGTGTCCTGCACCTTTTGTAAATCAGCTTTCATTCGAAGTATATATTCACTTGCTTTGTATTAAATATTATAACCTGTAAAATTAGAGGCTCTTTGTTTGATAATGATTTTCTGAAAAAAATCCTAATGTTCCTGTTAAAATCAATATTTTCTTCATCTTTACACAATGATATTATTTTATAATTATAAAAAATATTTATATTTTCATACATAGTTAAGAAGGGTGCAATATGCGATATACTAGAGTATATACAGCAAAAGCATCCCAATATTGTTTACTTTTTTGCGGAGCATTAACAAGGGCATAAGGCAATAAGTACTTATAAAAAAATAATAAAAATCAATTTTTAATAACAATGCTGAAAAATATTACTCATCTAATAAAACATGATAAGATAGTAATACTTTAATGTAATCCGTGTCTGTATCCGGTTCGAATCCGCAATAGATAATTCGACTCAGTTAACGATTATCTTTGTTAGATTAATTTTTACCTGTGGGGGGACGGATTAAGAATGCAATCCCCTCCCGCCGTTGGGTAGCATCCCGTAAAAGGCGGGCAACCCAGTAGCTTGGTGGTAGGAGATTCGTTCTCCGACTGGCTCGCGACCACTATCGTGTCAAAGACAAACCGCCAAACATCTGATGATGTGTTCCGGTTCGATGGCATGTAAGCCAGCTCTCCCTATTTCCACCATTCCCATCCTTCCTCGTTCCGTCTGTCCTACATCCTCGAGGCTGGCAACGCATCCTTAACTCTAATGTTGTGGATGCCTATGGACGAAGGTAACCACTTAACACCAGGTTGGCCTTCTGCTCGTTCCTTTCTTCGCCTTTATTCTATAAAAAAAATAAGATCTATTCTACCTCTTGTCTACCTGTGACGGATACTTTAACGGACACATACTACTGTAAAGTGTTCGAATATTAAAAATATACTCGATTAATCGTGTTAAAAATAGTTTCGTTTCAAAATAGATTTACCTTGCGTTAATAGAACAGTCAACACATTATTATATAAGAATAAGTCTAGTGTGTAAAAAGGAGGTAGAATGAAAGAATTATTTATGCAAGTATATCGGTTAGTATTTGAAGTATTCAAAGGTAATTTTATAATACGAACATAGATGGCGTTGTTGCAAATTAAATTACGAATCAAATGAATAAATTTTGTAGTGTCTGTATGTAATATTAGTATAAAATGGGGAACATATTATAAAGATGGGAACGGGGTGTCTTTACACTAGGTTCCTTCTGCGTACCCTGCTGTGTGCGGGATACAGCGTGAAGCTTTTCTTACTTTTCAGTTTTTTTTCTTTATATACATATATACATATATCTTCACGCTTTTGCTTCCATAGAAAAATCAAGGAAAACCTAGTAATTAAAGGTTATTTTTTTACCCCTCGTGATAGCAATGGATTATGTTTAAACTATATAAGTTAACCTGGTTGGTTAAAATAATAACAAAGTAGTACTAATCGAAAAACAATGAGTCGAAGATGCGAGGCGGGATCCGAACCCGCGCCTCTTGAAAACCGTCTAAGCGCTCTGACCGCTGAGCCGTGCGTTCAACTCTAAAAATCTCTACTCCATACTTATGACCAGACTGGTTTTGATGTTTTCCTTTGAGCGCGACCTTGGATCCTGTTGCTTTTAATTGTCGCACCTTTTCTAAAAATGTTTATCAAATTCGCGTGTAAAAATAGCAAAATAGTCGTATCAGAACAAATAGATCCGTGTTTAAACTAATATGAAGTGCAAATTTGTATATTACTTACAGTATCAATATTTTCGTGACACGATATCAGCATAACGTATATAATATTAAGGTAGTCCTTTTATGATTAATTACATATAGCTTTCATTATAAAAAAATTAGGGCCAGTCGTGGCGCAGTGGCATGAACGTATGACTGTAAACGGTTGGTTGTGGGTTTGATCCCCACTCGAGGAGTGGAAATATGTAATATTTCCATTTCCTTCGCTCTAGTGTCCGAGGCAAAGCTCAGGAAACCATCTTTAGGTTCTCTCCCCTGAGGCTCATTTCTATCACCAAGTAGGGGGTGGAGGACGAAGTGTCTTGACACTACCCCGTTAATCGAGTAAAAAAGGGAAGGTAAAAAAAAATATCAATACAAGAAATGACAATCTAATCTAACAGGATGTTACTTACCGTTGATTAAATAAATGATAAGATAGATTTACGGTACAGGTATGTGAAAACTACCGCATGGCAATAACAAAGTAGTTTCATATAGAGACACGTATTTTTTATTATTTCTAGAAATATGTTGGAAGCATTTTGTTAAAGCAGGAGGATAGTGGGGCAGGAGGAATTGTCAAATAATTATGACAAATAACTTCATCTACTCAAAATTACTTAATCTATTTCGGTACATACTTTACTCAACACCAGTAATTAAGCGTAGCTTGCAACCATACGTTGTTTTCGTAATAATTATTTAGTAAGATTCCACATCAGATATGAAACATTTACAAACCGAATGTACCTGTGTATAAACGCCTTCTGACTTTTAAGATTATGCTACTCATCGCATATTATATGCTTTGCCACTTAAAAAACTGGAAGTGCCGACTTTGTCGAGCTTTACTTAAATTTATCCTATTAGTGTATCTATACTAATAAATAAAATTGGAGTGCTTGTAATATTAAAATAACAACTTTTTAGTGTACGCATAAAGTGTAAATAAATAAATAAATAAATAAATAAATATATACACGATAGAAATACCAAAATAATGTTTTTTTTTTTTAATTTTGTCTGTCTCTTTGTCTGTATGTTTGCTTTGGTTAATCTTTGGAAAGGCTGGACCGATTTGAAAGAATTTTCACTGATGCTAGTTGATGTAACAAGGCGTAACTAAGGCTACTTTTATTTTAAAACTGTTTCCCGCGGCTCCGTCCACGTTCAATAAAACAAAAAAATGTCATTCTAAGACAAAAGTAGCCTAAGTTATGGCTCATTACCTCAAAATCAAAATCGGTCAAGCCGTTCCAACGATTAACCGGAAAAACGGGCAAAGACAAATTTGGTATATGCACCGTGTACACATACAGACGCGTTTAGTAATAAGCAGTTATTTAAACATTTGTAATATTGCATTGTTTTTTAAAGAGATGTTTCAATATATAATATATTAAATATTATTCAATATATAAAATTATGTAATTTCCTATTAAGCTAAGTGTAATATTGTGACCATTAACAAAGCGCAAAGGTAAATATTAAAAGTAGCGAGGATGGACTCAGAAAAATTGAGCTTCCCTCAATTCCCCCAATCTTCTGCTTTTATTCTCAATAGAAAGACATATAATTTTACAATAGCGTATTAAATTGAACACACAACTGACAGAACTGTCTCAAAGCTGAGCTCAAAAGGAACTTGAGTTACTTACGAACACAACAATGAAAGGTCCTAACCACAAGACGTATCGTGAGCCAAGGCATGAATTGGTTACTATATTTTCAAACATTTCAGGAGGAGACCAGTTACATACTTATTCATCATTACACTGGGTAGGCACTACTCATGTATCATGTAGAATGAAATTATTGTTATTTCCTATGGACGCGGACGAAGCCGCAGGTAACATCTAGTTATATATAAAAAAAGAAATATTCGTGTGTAGATTTGTTATTGTTGTTGTTATAAATATAACAAACCTCAACACAAATATACTTTTTGAACTATATAAATAAAACTCATTGTACCGTAAACATTCATTGTACCGTATTAGATATAAACATATAAAAAACAAAATTAAAAATTTTGAAAAAACCCACGACTGTTTAATTGTAATTGAAAAAGGATAAAATAACTAGAAATCCCCCGCCTAAAAGAATATAAGTAACGAGATGATGGGGACGACTTCGTCGGGGGCTGTCATTACTTTAAGTTTGCACAAACCTTCTCATAGGTTTTCTTGCTGTTAAAACAGGTTTGGCAAAAAAATTAAATATTAAAATGAATTTACAGTTTTGATAGCTGGTATTTTAAAGACTTTAAAACGAAATCTATACTGTTAGGTAGGTACTATATTTAAAATAGACGTTGCTACTGGCAGCCCCCGACGAAGTCGTCCCCATCATCTCGTTACATATATTCTTTTAGGCGGGGGATTTATAGTTATTTTATCCTTTTTCAATTACAATTAAACCGTCGTGGGTTTTTTCAAAATTTTTAATTTTGCTTTTTATATATTAAATATACTTACATATTCAAGGAACTTAGTGTACAATGTTGTTCGCAAAAAGTGGAAAAAGGGTTAAAATCACTACACTTTTCTTGTATTTTTTTAAGTGTCACCTAGTATTTTGAAATGAAATTATTCTTAACCGAATTAACTGCGTATATTTTCTCACAGTTAGACAAGTAGTCACAATTAGACCTATCTACCTGTCAATTTCGAATACCAAAAATATATGTGATTAATTCGATTAAAAATATTATTTTTTTTAAATAATTTAATATTTCACAATAATTTTATTCTGTTATCTAGTAGTTATTAAAAAATTATCACTGATTTCTCTCTCAACAACACACATCAACAACAAGTGTTCATACATCGCAAACAGAAGGCAAACAGTGTCTAATCATGATAACAATCAGTACGTACATACGCACATTCATTATCCGGTAATCATTTGGCGGAACAGAAATATGGGGGCTTTAATTATTCGTGATTTAATACAACCCATCGCCATTACGTTTCCAATTCCAATTTTCCTACAATCGTTACGTTTTGATGTACAATTTGTTTTAATGTGTCTTGTTTTGACATCTGGCGGTGATGGGTCGCAGGTTCGAGTCCGATTAAAGAGTAAGTAAAGGTTATTTTGGTGTGGTGGGACAGCGTTTGACTGTAAATGTGATTGGTTACGGGTTTGATTTTTAATAAGGATTAACTTTCATTTCTCTGCTCTGGTAAGACATAACGCGGCGTTGATATCCGCTTGTTAACTCACAATGTCTCGAATTTGAGTGCGAAATAGACAGTGGAGTGTCTTGACATTTGGTTCTCTTTTTTTTTTTAATTTTTTTTTTTCGGAATATAGGAGGCAAACGAGCTGAAGGCCCACCTGGTGTTAAGTGGTTACCTTCGCCCATAGACATCCATAACATTCAAGTTATGGACGCGTTGCCGGCCTTGGGAATGTAGGACAGAAGGAGGTAGCAAGGATGGGAATGGTGGGAATAGGGAGAGCTGGCTTACATGCCATCGAACCGGAACACATCATAAGATATTTGGCGGTTCGTCTTTGACACGATAGTGGTCGCGAGCCAGTCGGAGAACGAACCTCCTACCACCAAACTACTGGGTTACCCGCCTTTTACGGGACGCTACCCAGCGGCGGGGGGGAATTGTATTCTTAACCCGTCCCCCCACGGGATAAAACCCTGCTACATACGTATATGGAAAACACTAATATATTATAAAATTTGAATTCTCAACAAAGCCAAAGGACAGCGTTAAGTTCCACCACACGCAATGCCCTTAAATTTCGGTGGAAAGTGGAGAACGGAGTGTCTTAACACTAGCTTCCCTCTGCCTACCCTGCTGGGTGCAGCATACAGCGTGAAGGTATGAAAAAAACTGTCAACCATTGTGTTTAATTATGTTAATGCTTACCTATATCATAACTATGCTAAGTAACTTCAAACTCGTTTTTTATCGACACGCTTTTGTGCGTTTCGTATTAATTACTGGAATGGTGAAATAATTAAATTATTTTACCAAATAATGGAATGGAGAAATAACTATATTACTCTGAAGGGGAATCGAACCCTCAACCAGTCACAATTACAATAAATGTATGCTCCACTGCCCTACGGTGGCCTATTTTTTAAGTATTTCAATATGTCTTCAGCAAATATTCTAAAACCTCATTCATCTTATGAGAATTTTAAGCATTTTTCGTGTTTTAATAAAGGAAGGAAGTAAAGTGCATACATTGGAGATACAAGATAGATGGCACCACGTCGCGATGCCAACGACTTAATAACTTGAAAGACATTGTTAACAGTATGTGTTTTTCATTTCCTTGTTCCTTTCTTGAGTTTCTTTTTATTAAAATACTATGAATTGGGCGAAAATTGCTTGTGAATATATTTGTTAATTCTTTTTTAAAGGGCATAGTGACAGATTACTGTGTCGTGAGTGAGGTAACTTTGAAACAGTAATTAAAGAAAGAAATACATTTAAATAAGATAGTCAGAAAGAACTTAGTGTCAAATCACTTTGTTCTCCATGTACTAAATGTATGTGAGATATAACGTGGATAATCAAAGAGAGTATAATATTAAGATATTTCGTTTTTCATTTCAAATATATAGTGTGTTATCTGGCGGAACTTAACACTATGCTTTGTCTTATCCAAGTGCAAAAATGAAATTAGTTTTATGTAAATTATTCCTCTAAGTGTAATTATATTCTGTTTTCCACTTTACTCCTGTAATCGAGACAGTATGCTAAGTAGTGGGACTCAAAGCTTTGTTCTCGGATATAAGTGCGAAGGAACGAAAATAAATTAAATAACTTAACCATTCCCCTTATTGAGAATCAAACTGACAACCATCGCTTTTACAGTATAATAAAATATAATTTTAATGGTATCACTAAGTCAGTTTCAATAGAAACATGACAGTAATGTAAGTTAATGTAATACCAAAACACAATCTATATCAATTTCTCCACACTCCTCGTGATTCGACTTTTTTCGCCCACATTCTTGGCAGAAATGCAAACACATCAATCTTTATTTGGCATAAAGTAAATACGTTTGGATTTTTTATGTATATATATATATTTTTTTATAGGAGCTTTAAGCTTTTTTTTCGTATAACAGTGAAATTAAAGAGAATATAGTGGCAAGACACTCCTTTTCTCATTTTAGGCCTGAAATTGAGAACTTGCATGTTAAGTTGTGGAACTTAACGCCGCGTTTGTCTTCTTAATAATAATAAAAACTCTTTATTACACAAAAATCACAGAAAGGTTTGACAATTATACTAAAAATAAATGGGTGCAAAGGTGGTCTTATCACTGGAGGTAATATCTTATTGACAACCTTTTATTGACATTGTATTTATAAACAGAGATGTTGGTTGGCGGAAAACAGTGCAAGCGGCAATTTGAAATAAAAGCAATAATAAACTTATATGGTGGCCAGTTGTGGCCCAGTGGCACAAGCGTGTGACTATAGACAACTGGTTGTGGGTTCGATTCCTACTCGAGGAGTGGAAATATTTAATATTTCCAGTTTCTTCGCTCTGGTGCAGAGGTAAAGCGCGGCGTTAAGTTCCGCCACTTAACACGCAGTACCTCCGATTTCGGCGGAAAGTGGGGAACGGAGTGTCTTAACACTAGGTTCCCTCTGCCTACCCTGCTGTGTGCGGGATACAGCGTGAAGCTAAAAAAAAAAACTACCATAGTCTATACATATATACATTCTTACGATAGGTAATAAAAAAATTGAATTATAATCATTCCAACCTAAAGGAAACAGAATCTACAAACAATCACGTGTTCAGTCAGACACTGTCCTGCTATGTAACGATGGCTTTTCTAGCATTTTTTTTATTTCTATTGCATAATTTTTGTATTTTGAAGTAAAGGTTAAGTCACTCTATTCTCCGCTCTCCGCCTACTTACGCTTCAAATTCTAACGTTAACTGAACGACTTTTTATAAACATTCTTTTAATCTTTCCAAAGCAAGAAAGAAAGCATGTATATTTATATGATGTATTTATTTCTTTAACTAAAACAATAAAACAAAATACAGTAAAACAAATAGCGTATTTATACAAATAAAAACAAAAAAAAATGTTTGAACAACCCTCAAAAAAGCTTCTTTAGAGCTTAATTTGACTCTTCTAAAATTACAGAGCTCGGACCTTTCAGTGTTTTATGTCAAAGGTAAGGTACCTTTCATCAGCGGACCGACTTCCACTAAAATGGAAGTCTCTTATACAATCCATTAACCCTTTTAAATTAATTCTGAAATTAATTTACGGTAGGAGGTGTTTGAATGTGAACGGGGTTGGGTGTGGGTTCGATTCTCAATAGGAATAATTTTTTTTCTGGTCACCTTTTTTTATATATACCAGGTTGGTTAGAGAAAATCTGTGGTTAAAGACATTTATTTCTCAAAAGAAATTACATTTCACTTAATGAGAAAACAAAACAAAATATTACGTACTAATTTAGTTGTGAGCGTTTCAGACATATACATTATTTATTTTTTTATTTTTTTTACATTTTACATAATCTTTCACAATATGACTTACATATTATACCTGACATAGTTTTTTTTAAATAATAATAATAATAGGTATATAAAACAAAATGTATTTTAATAACTAAGAAAATAATAATGTGTTAAAGTGGGTAATACAAAATATTGTTCTATATTGGTTTTAACGTAATGATTTTTAATACGACATACCCACATTCAACTTTGTTGTGAAGGCAGGGCCGGACTCAAGACATTAATAAATAAAATTATTTGTTACATATTTTTTTAATTTGTTTTTAACATTTATAAAGTTTTTAAGTTCTTTTATTTCTTGTGGTAGTTTATTATAATATTGTGCTCCTTCAAATAGTATGGTTTTTTGGCCATAGTTGGTGCGTGTTTTGGGTAAATATAGATTATTTGCGTTTCGAAGTTGTCTTTTCCCCTTTTGTGTATATGTTAAGCAAGTTAGCTCCGACTGTAGAGTACCGTTTAAAATTTTACGAATAAGAATGCATGTATTGTAATAAAGTTGTTGTATGTTCATTATGTTTGTTTCTTTGTATATTTTATTCGTAGGTGTTAGACGTTTGTAGTGAAAAAGGAGTTTTACAATTTTATTTTGCGTAATTTGCAGGTCTTTTAAAGCCGCTTTCGAGGCAGCGCCCCATATTTCTATTAGGTAGTTTAAGTGAGGTTGAACTAGCGAGTAGTATATCATATAGCAAACACGACGGGGAAGACAGCGTATTATACCACGTAAGGATCCAAGGAGGGATGATAATTTGCATCTAATTTTATCAATATGTGAAGTCCATGTTAGACCACTATCTAAAACCAATCCTAGATATTTTTCACTAGTAGTTTCATTAATTTTGATATTGTTTATAGTAAGCGGATTATAATGTTGTATTTTTTTATTTTTAGACTTAAATATTATATAGTGAGTTTTGGCTATATTGATGGTTAGTAGATTACATTGAAACCATTTGTGCAATATATTAAGATCTTCTTGCGCACGATTTATTGTATCCTGTAAAGAGGGCCCAAAATAAAAAATACATGTGTCGTCAGCATACAAGGTAAGTTCACCGTGTAGAGAAAGTTGGCCGATACTGTTTATATATATTAAGAAGAGTAGAGGACCAAGTATTGACCCTTGAGGTACACCAAAATTTATTGGGTGAGCAGAACTATGATATTCACCAATCTTTACTATTTGCTGACGATTTGCTAAATACGATTCTAATAATTTGTGAGCGATGCCAGTGATACCAATTTGTTTTAATTTATCCAACAAGATACAGTGGCTTACAGTATCAAAGGCCTTTTTAAGATCTATAAAAATACCCAAACCTATATGTTTAGAATCTATATTTATTTTAATTTTTGTAACTACATCAATTGTGGCACACAAGGTGTTTGATTTGGACTTAAACCCATATTGTCGTTTTAAAAAATAATCTATTCGTGATAAATAAGTGTCCAGACGGTGATGTATGATTTTTTCGAAAATTTTTGAACATATTGGCAAGACTGAGATAGGCCTGTAGTTTCCTGCGTCAGTTTTTGTGCCGGCTTTATATATCGGAGTAACTTTCGCAATTTTTAGATCATCTGGGAAAATTCCTTCGTCTAGACACTTATTTATGCAACTTGTCAATTCTTTTATAATATATACTTTTAAGCATTTTAATACTTTGGTGCTAATGCCATCTATCCCCGTGCTAACGTTAGAGTTCAAATTATCAATAATTTTGGAAACTTCCTTTTCGCTACAATGACTGAATCTAGTTAAGTTATCATTGTGTTTGTGGTTGTGTACAGTAAAAACAGTATTATTATGATACTTATCTGGAATTTTGCTGGCTAACTCAGCACCAACTGTGGCAAAGAATTTATTGAAGTGTTCACATATTTCAGTACCATCCGTTATTATACCCGAACTAGTCATTAATTTAGGAGGAACACATTTTAATTTGATTTTATTATTAGATAGTGTATGAATCAGGTTCCACATTTTCTTAGAATTGTTTTTACATTTATCAAAAGAGTCTATGTAATATTTGCTTTTAGCTTTATTTATGTTTGTAGCTGTGTCATTCTTCTTTTTTGTATAATTTGTTTCTAAAGTAATATTTTTTGAGTCCATTTTAAATTTTCGCCATGCTTTATTTCTGTTGTCAATATCAATAATAATACTTTTATTTATCCAATCTGATTGTGGGGCGTTTTGTATTTTAAACTTTGTTACTTTATGTTTGTTTTTCACTTCTGTAATGGCTTCATGGAGATGGCTGTATAAATGACTGTCTGAATCAAAAGAATAGTCTTCAGCAGTTTCGCGCAGGGCGACGTAGTTAATAGCTTCATATTGAATGCGCTTAGGTGGTTCGGGTTTGAATTTTTTCATTCCTAGAAATATTTGCATATGATCTGAAATTGCGGAGTCAGCTAATGCTAGGTTATAAGTTCTGTCTTTCAGGTTAGTGAAGATGTGATCTATGATAGTATGGGTTGAAGCAGTCGACCGCGTAGCATATTTGTCATCTATACAATTTAATATACTGAAACCATTTTCTGTAAGCATATTTTTGTATTTTGTTGTGTTTTTATCGTTAAGTAATAGATTAAGATTAAAATCTCCAAAGACTATAGCCCGCTTTTTTTTCATTTAGTTGTATTTCAAGATCTTCTATAAATTGGTTAGTGTTTGTATCTCCAGGTTTATAAATGATACCCACATAGAGATTGAGTTTGCTAATTTGAATCCATAAGTAATTGTTACCATTAACGTATAGTTCGTCTGCAATACTATGGTCTAGGTCATCATGTACGTAAATTGACACTCCTCCACCTCTACCGGTTGTTCTGTAGTTATAATAATGTGTGTAATTAGGTATTTGCAGATTAGCAGCGTCTTCTTCCGATTTTATCCAGGTTTCGGTCAATAATATGAGTTGTAATTTGAAATTAACAGACTTGATAATACACTTGAGCTCATCCAGTTTACCAGGCTTTACAATGCTTCTTATGTTAGAGTAGAAGAAATTCAATGAGAATTGATTGTTCTGTAATTGACTGTATGTCTCGATTATTTGATAGGATATATTGGTATTACAATCAGTTGTGGTCTTTTGAGCGTCATTGGGTAGACTATTTAAGTTCTGTCGTTATTTGGGATTGATATTATTTTGGGACATCCACGTATGTATTTTATTACCAAGTTTTCTTCGCCATTTTGCTGTCTCTTTAAGATCTCCTCCTTTAGTTGTTTAAAGTAGATTTGTTGTGCCGGGGTTTGGTCGGGGTATATTTTTATGTTTTTGTCGGTAATGTTGCTTTTTTTACTAATTAATTGCTTGGGTACCTCTTTAGAGTCGAAACATACTTTTATAGGGCGATTAATTTTGCTTGTTGTTGTTAGCGACGATTCCTTTTTCAACAACACAATGTCGCTCTCAATTTTATTTAATCTACTGTCCGAAGAGGTATTAAATTTCTTAAGCTCTGTTAATTCTTTTACTATTTTATTATGTTCTGTAGTAAGAAATTCAATCTTCAACTGAATATCATTTAGTTGGTTTTTTATTTGGCAAATATCTTCCCGCATTGTCATCATATATTCTTTTTGGGTGTTTGTAAAATCGGTGAGTAGTTTAGTTATTTCATTACGAAACTTAATTAATTCCTTTTTGCAATCGCAGTCCGTCTCTGGTTGTTTACGTTTACGCAATGTTACTTGTCGCTCGGCCAGTTCGTTTAACTTCGACAGATCGGGATGTGATCCACCGCTGCTACCAGCACTAGGTGAAGTACTCATTTTATGCAATTATTTACTGTGTTTAGTAATACTTCTGTGACACTAAGGTCTTTTTTCACACGAAGATTATTGCTAAGTGTGCGATAAGGTAAATAGATAATCGCAACTGTCTCGCTTACCCGAAGGATTGGAGGGGCGACGCTTGTGTTGACACTGTTGACAGATGCCGTAAGTCACATTGAAGTGTAAGTTGATATATAACTTTTATTACGTAAGTATTTGGGTTTGTTTTCCTGTGGCTTAATTTTTATTTAATTTAAAAAATAGTTGCTACTCTCGAACGCTGCACAACAGAATATTTAGAGAAAATCTAGTGTTAAGACACTCCGGTCTTTAATTTCTGCCTGAAATCGAGATATTTCGTGTTGAGTTACGTCTCTTAAGACGTAATGTTTATGTAATATTTAACAATGAAAATAATTTAAATGTAATTTTTCTTAGTGAAAATCGAACCCACGACCAATCGCCTTTACCGTCAGACGCTGTCTCATTGTGCCATAGTAACCTCTATAGAATTTTTGTAGTCAAAAATATTTAAGTATATAATTATAAAACCAAAACAAGTGTTCATTTCTACCAGCAAACTCACTACATCTTTAAATATATATTTTTTTAAGTAGCGGAACTTAACGCCGCACTGTACCTCGACACCAGAGCGAAGAAAATGGAAATATAATTTCCACTTCTCGAGTGGGAATCGAACCCACAATCAGTCGTTTACAGTCACACGCGTGCCACTGGGCCACGACTGGTCACACACAAATAATTTAATCCTTAAAATATGTAAAATGGAGAACAAAGTGTCTTAACCCTCTATTATCATTGTCTATATACACTAAAACAATAATATTTATAAAAAAAAATAACCAGAAAATCGTAATAGAAAACGTAGAAACGTTACAAAAGTTACAAAGTGTGAGCATGTCGATTCAAATTTGTCAATTCTGTCGCGAAAGCTAATGTATTCTTAAAGTTTTGTGGAACTCATCGGGCGGTCTCAAAGGAGGCGGTGCGTAATGGAAATCAGTTTAGATTTGCCAGTATTGGGAGAGTTCGGGTTTCTTGTTACAAATCGATTACTTTATTTACAAATGTATGTATAAATAGAGGCCAGTCGTGGAAATGGGTACAATATATGATTGTAAACGCGACTGTAGTTGTAAGTTCGATTCCCACTTGAGGAATGGAAGTTTTTAATATCTCCATTTTCTCCGCTTTGGTGTTGAGTTACACCACTTAAAACGCAATTGTTCCGGCATTCGGCGAAAAATGGGGAACGGAGTGTCTTAATACTAGGTTCGTTACGGCTACCTGCCTGCCGACTCATTTGAGTAACCTCTTAACGTAACAAGAAATATTAATTTTTGCATATACTGCTAGAAATTTCAGGACATTCTCTTTTAATACTTCCTTATGCTGCAAAAGAAACCTACATTCCAAAATTTAGGTTTGTATGCCTGTGTGCGTCACCCAGTGAGTAAGGCACAGTTTTATATACAGTGACATAAATACTCTTCTGAATAGGATTCAAACCCATTTCCTCCATATAAACATTCCAACTAACCTAAGATGATCTTTATATATTTTTATTTGAATTATTCATTGCTTCCATTATACAAAAAATGTTTTGTTCTTTTTTATATACATAGTATGTGTAATATTGTACCGAATACAAATCAAAATAGGTCACGCTCGTCAAATTGACCGCCATAGATTTTATTATAGTGACTGTATTTGTAAACTGTATTTGGACATGTTCGTAATAATCGGTTAAAAACAGTGTTTGATTTATTATAGTTATAAGTATTTTGCTACACGGTACATGTTTATTCTCACATAGCAGTTACAGAAAATTTAGTGTCTCAAATTTTCTACTCGAAATCGAAATACTATGCTGTATAGCAGAGTGTTTCCAACACAAAAATTGTTAAATTTTAATTTTATTTATGATATATTTGAAATTATTTCACATTAGTTCTCTTTTAAATTAAATTAAATTAAATAGCTTCACGCTGTATCCCGCACACAGCAGGGTAGGCAGAGGGAACCTAGTGTTAAGACACTCCGGTCCCCACTTTCCGCCGAATTCGGAGGCTTGCGTGTTAAGTGGCGGAACTTAACGCCACGCTTTACCTCGACACCAGAGCGAAGAAAATGGAAATATAATTTCCACTCCTCGAGTGGGAATCGAACCCACAACCAGTCGTTTACAGTCACACTCTTGTGCCACTGGGTCACGACTGGCCATTAGTTCTCTTTTACTTTTATAAATATATTGCAATTTAGAATGCTAGTCCTTGAATTCTCTCTGTCTAACCTCAATTAATCTGTTAGTCACCATGTTTAAAGCTTTGAGCTGTAATTTGAACGGGGCATAAAAAATGATATAATCATTATCACAAAGGGTCAGTCGTGGCGCAGTGGCACAAGCGTGTGACTGTAAACGACTTCGGTTTTGGATTGTGGGTTCGATTCCCACTCGAGGAGTGGAAATATTTAATATTTCCATTTTCTTCGCTCAGGTATCGAGGTGAAGCGCGGCGTTAAGTTACGCTACTTAACACGCAAAGCCTCCGAATTCGGCGGAAAGTGGGTAACGGAGTGTCTTAACACTAGGTTCCCTCTGCCTACCCTGCTGTGTGCGGGATACAACGTGAAAAAAAAAAAAAATATCACAAACGAAGGAACCCACAACCAATCACGTTTACGAGTACAGTCACTTCCCATCCCACTGTGCTCCCATGACCTGGATACACGAATATATTTTAAAACAACCTAAAAACCAAATCTTCAAACATTCGATTAATTAAATAAAACAAAAAAATAACGAAATATTTACAACCACTCGCCGACAACTAAATAGAAGAGACAAAACAAAATATAAAAATACGTTTTTAATGATTGGTATCAAACATTGTGCCTTTCGCAATACCGTAACAATATTCCTATATGTGTATGGCAAATGACAATGGCATGGCTGAAGCACCATCAAAGTTTATTCAAACAAAAGCCTTGTTTGTACTCTTAATATGGAATATGTTCGTTATCAATTGTTATCAGTGAAATAATAATATTTTTCTCGTATATCTAAGTTTTTCTGTTTATTTTTTTATACTAGCGGTCCGCTCGCGGTTTCGCCGCGTGAACTACATATATATTTTGTTATATTGCAACCCTTGGGGGTGGAATTTTGTAAAATAAAGTAGCGTATGTTTAACTTTGGATAATTAACTATAACTATGCCAAAATTCATCACAATCGGTCAAGCGGTTTAGATTTTTCATATAAACTTCTATACCTTTTAGAGGTTAATTTTTGAAAAATTAAGTAGCCTATGTTTTGACTTTGGATTTTTTACTACTTTCATTCTAAATTTCATCCAAATTGGACTAGTAGATTAGCTGTGAAAGCGTAACAGACAAACAGACAGACTTTCGCCTTTATAATATAAGTATGGATAAAAATATGTATGTATGTATGTATGTATGTGACCTAGATTTCTAGCTACGTGTTGTGGAGACTCTTAAATGCGAATAGAAAGTAAAATTTTCTAACATTCTATTGACTTAGTAAATATAATATGTTTGGATTGGGTGAAGTGTACCGTATTTTTTTTAATATAGACAGAGTTATTGCGGTTTTATAAAGACGTTTTTAATACTTTTAAACATTTTTAAAGTGTTATTCCACACTTAGGAAAATTGAAAAAGACATTTAGTAAACCAATTTTTAAAAAATCTGAACGCAGTGGGATTCGAACCCGTTTTTAAAGTGTTATTCATATACAGTATAGGGGATTACTACTTCCCTAACTACTTCGGAGGTTTCTTGAGTATAGTGATACACTTGTTGATGCTTCAGGTGGAATGATTTATTTAAAAATTACATTGGTATATATACAAAAATTACAATTATAGATAACCAATAAACAATATTTACAAAATTAGTCTCCAATAAAAACTTTCACATTATAACCAATGAAATTGGATTATAATGTGAGTTATAATTTAATTGCTGATTTACCAATCAGAAGGGCTACATTAAAAATAAAAATCTTTAGTAAAATTATGTACAAATCAAAACATTGGCTTTTCTACCAATAGCAAGTGAGTATTTAAGAACAATGATTATTTCCTAAGAATTATACAAGAGGTGAGGGGCGCACCGTCCCCGCGGGGGGTGCCATATAAATATGCGCCTGCCTGCGCCCATACAAAACTCGGCGTATGTGCTCCTGCGCTCTAGTAACCGCGCGCCTTCGGCTCGCGACGGTCATATGCTTCATGTTATTATGTATGGACGCTGCGTGTGGTAGGTAATGTAGGTCCCACATCACTCCCCCTCAAGAAAATCGTACGGATGGTTTGATTTTTCTTCCAGACCTCGTCGTGTAGCTTGGAGAGTTGTGCTGGCATCTGCTGCTGACCGGTGGGTCCTCAGACGATGGCGACTCGTTGTATGTGTATGCTGGCTTGAGTCGGTCCAATGTGACAACTGTCGTGCGTGTTGGCAGTTGTATCTGGAAGTACTTATCGTAGCGTTTCAAAACTTCGTAAGGCCCATCGTACGGTGGAGTTAGTGGAGCTCGAACTGTATCGTTGCGCACGAATACATGCGTGCACGTCGCTAGATCTTTATATACAAATGGTTTGTTCAGCGACGTGTGCGTGCGCGGCGTCGGCTGTAGCTTCGCCATGGTCTCGACGAGGCGGCGTACATACTCGGCGTCGTCAATCTTCGACTGTGTAGGTACGAAGAAATCCGAAGGTATGCGCAGAGTAGTACCGTAGGTCATAATTGCTGGACTAAAGTTGCTGTCGCTGCGTAACGCCGTGCGTAAACCGAGTAGCACGGTGGGTAACTCATCCGTCCATTGTATCGTAGCTTCGCGCGCCATCAGTGCAGCCTTCAGGGTTCGGTGCCATCGCTCAATTTGACCATTCGATTGCGGGTGGTATGCAGTAGTTCGAATTCTTGTAATTCCGAATCTTTTCATAAGAGATTTGAATAGCTCGGATTCGAACTGACGCCCTTGATCCGTTGATATCCGTAGCGGGCAACCGAAACGTGCGATCCATTGTTCATATAAGGCTTTAGCGACGTTTTCAGCTGTTATATCTTGTATCGGTACTGCTTCGGGCCACTTCGTACAGCGATCGATCATAGTCACTAGATATCGACAATCATTCGACGGTCTTAGCGGTCCGACTATGTCGATGTGTATGTGTTCGAAGCGCTGTGACGGCGGGAACTCGCCTAAGGGCGTGACGACGTGTCGATGTATTTTCGCTCGTTGACAATTAATACACGCCTTTGTCCATGTACCGATGTCGGTGTTCATGTTCGGCCAAAAGTATTTCGAACTTATTTGTTTTCTTGAAGTCCGCACGCTCGGGTGGCATAGATCGTGTTGCGCTTTGAATGCTGCGTAGCGATAAATGCTTGGTAGGTACGGTCGCGGCGTCGCGGTAGACAGCTCGCACGTGATTGGCTGCTGTATCCCAGGCATCGCGACGTCGGCGAATTTCAAGTTAGGTTGTCTTCGCAATGATTTTAATTCTTCGTCGTTATGTTGATCGATGGCTAATTGATTGAAGTCGATGATCGTCGGGCATTGAATGTCTTCTATGCGTGAGAGAGCGTCGGCGACTGTGTTTTCTTCTCCTTGTATGTATTTGATGTTTGAGCAAAATTGACTAATGAAGTGTAGTTGTCGTTCTCTTCTCGGAGTGTCGGTACTATTTGCTTGGCGATGTAATGCGTAGGCAAGCGGCTTGTGATCGGTGTACACAGTCACTTCGCATCCCTCGATGAGTCGTCGGAAGTGTTTTACAGCTGTATAGATCGCTAGTAATTCGCGATCGTATACACTGTAGCGGCGTTGTGTAGCACTCATTGCTTTTGAGAAGTATGCGAGCGGTTTCCATTCGTTGTTTACTTTCTGTTGTAGTATGGCGCCGAGACTGTGATCTGAAGCGTCGGT
Source organism: Dryas iulia moderata (assembly GCA_019049465.1). NCBI lineage: Eukaryota > Metazoa > Arthropoda > Insecta > Lepidoptera > Nymphalidae > Dryas > Dryas iulia. The sequence continues at coordinate 12,843,304 of CM032431.1, read as the reverse complement.
CATGATGCTGAGTTGTGTACCGGGTAGCGGATGAGTTAAAATTGTAGCTTTTAAAATGCTTTGACGGCAATTTTCAAAGGCTACGTCGGCTTCCGGTGTCCACTCGATCGGAGTTTTGTCGTTTTTCTTACGGTTGTGCAAATATTTGTTGAGTTCGTGTTGAAGTTCGGCTTGATGTGGTAGGCAGTCTCGATAGAAATTTAACATGCCTAGGAAGCGACGTAACTCGACGACAGTTTTTGGTTTCGGATAATTTGAAATGGCTTCAATGCGATCTTCAGTAGGTTTTATTCCGTCCGCCGAGACTTCGTAACCGAGAAAATTAATCTTGTTTTTCTCGAATTCGCATTTTTCGATTTTTAGTGTGACGCCAAAGTTTTCTAATCTTTGTAATACTTGATGTAATAATTCAATGTGTTTTTCTTCGTTTTCGGAATATAATAAGATGTCATCGACGAAACAGAAGCAGTTTTCGACGCCTCGAAGTACTTCGTGCATAAATCGCTGGAATGTCTGACTCGCGTTACGTAGTCCAAAGGTCATGCAGTTGAATTCAAACAGACCGAATGGAGTTATAATCGCGGTTTTCTGCGCGTCTTCCTCGGCGATTGGTATCCAGTAGTAGGCCATTTTTAAGTCGATCTTCGAGAATATTGTCTTGTTATGAAGTTGATATGTGAAGTCTTGTATGCGAGGTATCGGATAGCGGTCGGGTAGTGTGACCGCGTTTAATCGTCTGTAGTCACCGCAAACTCGTAAGCCGCCGTCCTTCTTCTTCACAACGTGTAGCGGGCTCGCCCAGGGGCTGTTTGACGGTTTGCAGATGCCCATTTCCAGCATGTTCTCGAATTCAGCCTTTGCAGCTTTGTACTTGTCCGGTGGAAGCGGACGCGGACGGGCGTAGAGTGGCGGGCCAGTTGTCTCGATATGGTGGACTACGTTATGTTTTGAAGGTTGTCTGAGTGACATGGGTCGTAGTACATCTGGATATTGCTTTAGTACGTGGTAATAGGCTTGGTTTGTGCCGATTACGTGTACCGTTTCTGTTTCATTTTCAGCGCCTGTTGAAATTTCAATAGCATCGACGGAAAGTTCGGTGACTTTATCTATTAGTTTCTTCTTGTGTAAGTCTACTAGTAGTTTGAAGTGTCGTAAAAAGTCAGCTCCCAAGATCGATGTTTTGACGTCGGCAATGATGAATGTCCATAGAAAGTTTCGCCGTAAACCAAAATCCAATCTTAACGTTTTTTTCGCCATACGTCTTGATAGGTGTGTTGTTTGCGGCAAATAATCTGCAGGCGTTTTCGATTTTTATGTTGCTTTTATAGTTTGATGCTGATAATACGGATATATCGGCGCCGGTATCCACGAGGAAACGTTCTCGAGTGTTGCGATCGTAGATACATAGGCGGTTACTTGCAATAGGGACATCGAGGTCCGCCGTAGTCGATGTCGGAGCTAGTTTAAAGCTTTGTTTCTACGGCAACACGGCGACTCGCAACGCTTCGCTTTATCGCCGAATCGGTAATGATATTTACATTCCCACGTGGCATCGCCGGGCTTCACAGATGATTTGTTTCTAGGTGTATTTGAACTTGATCGTGGTCTTGACTGAGAGCGATAGCGACGGTATTGACGATGTGTGGAGCGGCCGCGTATTTCATTTATTTCTAGCGACAATTTTTCTAACTGCTTCGATAATATTGCTATTTGTGTTGATACGGCGTCCGTTGTTGTTGTTGCGGTCGATACCGCGGCGATCGTCGTGGGCTCGGAGTATTCCGCCATCTTGTCGGCCATGGCGGCGAGTGTGTCGAGCGATGACTCAGTATTTACTGATAGAACCACGCGTATCTGAGTAGGTAAATGATTAAGCCACTCGATACGGAGTCCTTCGTTCGTAATCATACCGGCGCTTAGTTCTCGCATCTGGCGAAGCAATTGAGAGGGTTTCTGGTCTCCCAGCTGTAGACCGCTGACGAGCTTCTGGAAATTCTTTACGTCGGATTTTTCATATACGGCGAGTAGGCGGTTCTTCAATGTGACGTATTTATCAGTAGCCGGCGTGTCGTATAGGATGTCAGTGACGTGTTGCAGGTCCGTGGCTTGCAGGACGTAACGAAACTTCTGGTCATCGGACGTCCTCAAGGGGTCTACGACGGCTTCAAATTGTATGAACCAGGCTCGTGGAAGGTCCCTCCAGAATGGTAGTATCCGTGACTGTACGGAGATGCTGCCAGGTCTACATCGGCCTGAGGTTTGGGATCTTGAGCAGCAGTATCTTGATCCATTTTCTCAGCGTCGGTAGGTCACCACTGTAGGGGATTACTACTTCCCTAACTACTTCGGAGGTTTCTTGAGTATAGTGATACACTTGTTGATGCTTCAGGTGGAATGATTTATTTAAAAATTACATTGGTATATATACAAAAATTACAATTATAAATAACCAATAAACAATATTTACAAAATTAGTCTCCAATAAAAACTTTCACATTATAATCCAATTTCATTGGTTATAATGTGAGTTATAATTTAATTACTGATTTACCAATCAGAAGGGCTACATTAAAAATAAAAATCTTTAGTAAAATTATGTACAAATCAAAACATTGGCTTTTCTACCAATAGCAAGTGAGTATTTAAGAACAATGATTATTTCCTAAGAATTATACAAGAGGTGAGGGGCGCACCGTCCCCGCGGGGGGTGCCATATAAATATGCGCCTGCCTGCGCCCATACAAAACTCGGCGTATGTGCTCCTGCGCTCTAGTAACCGCGCGCCTTCGGCTCGCGACGGTCATATGCTTCATGTTATTATGTATGGACGCTGCGTGTGGTAGGTAATGTAGGTCCCACAACAGTATACATAGGGTTAGGAAAATATTCTTAGAAAACGTATAGAAATTTCGGATTCGAACCCGCGCCTTTTAGAATCCGTCCAATTAGTAGTGCATTCTTTGTTCAGCTAAGTTGACTGATGTCGAAAAAAAGGCTTTTTCTTCTAAATACTAGTTTGAATGAATAGGGCTACGAAGAAAGTGTTTTGCAAAATGGAACATGGTAAGGAACGTTACCAAACTAGAAGATTTACTATATACAATTATACATATATCAATCTCATATAGATTGGCCTTATGGCATTTGAATACATATATCTAATGGATTTATGTATATTAAAATCTCTCGTTACTTATTAAGACTTGACAAATAATAATTATCATATTCAGCTACACTATGTAGAGGTTTTAAGTTTCAGATTTCCAATTTCTATTATTTTTGTTAAAAAAGCTCAATTTTGATAACCAGACTGCTTTAATAAATATATTTTGAAGTAAACCATTTCCCTAAGTGTGAATTTTTGTATTTCCTAACTGCCCCATGACAGAATTTAAAAAAAAAACCTTCATTATTTTCTCCTAACCTGTACAGTGAAATGGACAACGTATTATTTCTACTTAACGTTTACCTAACTACCCTCTTATGTGAGAAAAGGGTCTAAAGGCTAACTCATAGTAATAAAAAAAAACATAGTTTCCATAATTGCAATATGAAAATATCCATTAAAGCGTGATCCTTCAAACGACGTAACGAGTCTAAAAACTGAATCCTGTAATAAGTTAATGCGAACAAAATTTGAGTGGAAGGCAAAAATGTAGATAAAATTGCGTTCCCATTTTTAAAAGTAATTAACAGAACTTTGAGGCAATTATGAGAGAGCGAAGCTCTAATTAATAAGCTGAAAGACCCTATGAGTATCAGTTGTTGGTTCCTTTTTTTTTTATTTTATATGTATTTTTCCTCCTCCTTTTTTTTTAATTGGCTGTTCTGTTCGTACTTTTACGTTTAGTTGTTAGGTTCTGGGTAAAATTTTGGAAGGAAAGGTGGTAGGTTCACAATCTGGGTGATGTATTTCTTGAATTAACAGCGTTTGATTATTACCGCGAAGGCTGCAAGTTCGATTTTCACTTGAGACAATAATTATATTGACATATTTTTGCAATGTTGTTCTTCGCCACTGGATGGAGATGTTGTATAAATTTCCACCTTTAGCTCTTTGGAGTTGATTTAATCTCAAAGTAATACATATTTATAATATCTTTGCTGTTTATCATCATCTTCACATTCTATTCTTAAGAGGATGCTAAAGATTCTTCAAAATTATATTTAATATAAGTTGATCCAAAATGTACATTGAATAAAAACCGTAAATAAATGTAATTTTTTTATAAGAGAAAATATTTTTAATAAGGAATATGTCATTTCAGTCTTTTTTATTTACCTTTAAATTCTTTGAAAACTGATTGAGCACTGTTAATAAAATTTAAGTAAAAACCTATATATTTTTAAATTTTACCTTACATTTTTACTTCATATATTTTATATTTACGCTTTTACATTAAATCTGATTAAGTATTTCATGATATCGTTAAGTTCAATTTATATACTTAGTTATCTTACTTGCTTTACGCGGTAACTAACACTACTTAGTGACTGGTTGATTGGTTGATTGACTGGTTAATTAGGTTGACAGAGTACGTTGTTGAGTTCCGCCACGTAATGTGAATATAAAAAAAATGTTAACTGCGTTGATGCTAACAACAGAAGTAAGTTGTAATAACGCGTATAAAAATTTCGACACAGTTGGTAGTAGAACGTATGGCTTAGTGGTCAGAGCGCCTGAACGGTATTCAGGAGGCGCGGGTTCGAATCCCGTAGCGTTAAAATTTTTAAACGTTTCTAAATATCTTTTTCAATTTTCCTAAGTGTGGAATAACATTTTAAAAATGTTTAAAAGTAAAAAAGAACATGAATATATAGCTCCTTACCACATACCACCTATTCTTTGTGATTTTTCTGCAATATACAAGAGACTGTGAAATATATGATTTTTTTTGTTGATTATATATAAATATATATCTAAAACACATTCATCACTAACAAAATTAATTGACATTTATAGTATATAACCAAAAAAAAATTAACCTCAAAAAGTTCTAAAACCGCGAAAAAATAAACTATTATTATTCCAATAAAAGCCCCGATCTGTCTCAATAAAAACGCCAATCATCACAATGAGTTTACAAAAAGCGTTTGAATAAAGGCAATCAATATAGATAGATTTACGGATATTGCCCAAAAAGCGGGCAGAAAGGGTTCTATGTTTTATCCAGTTTACGAGGTCCCTGTGCGATGAACGAAAGTTTTTTTTTGCGTATTCACGAAATCGAACTACTTACCTACCTATACTTACATATTTATGTATAGTTTAGTTTACCATTGTCTGACTTTACTTTTCTTGAAAAGGTTAGGTATCAGGAATTCAGGAATTTAAATTTCTGGAAGACTATTTGTTCAGACTTTAAGGAGCTAAAATGTTTGGTATATTTATATTGTTTTAATTTGGTATATTTTGCGTGGTTCACTTCCCTACAGGTTTTTGTATTTTAAATTACTTTTAAAAACTTTCAAGGTTGATTATATTGTCTTAGAACAATATAATCAACCTTGAAACATCATCATCTCTGGTACAACTGTGATACTTTAATTTTTTTTTAACTTCACGCTGTATCCCGCACACAGCAGAGTAAGTAGAGGGAACCTAGTGTTAAGACACTCCGTTCCCCACTTACCGCCAAATTCGGAGGCATTGCGTGGTGAGCCTCGACACCAGAGCGAAGAAAACGGAAATGTTAAATATTTCCACTCCTCGAGTGGGAATCGAACCCATAACCAGTCGTTTACAGTCACACGCTTGTGCCACTGCGCCACGACTGGCCCTTTAATAATATATGATGGTCAATAATATCTAATATTTATAAAGAAAGAAGAAACAAGAAAAATGTAACGTAAATTTACAAAGTATATAATGAGCCAGCAAGCTATTTCCTATATAGCAGTAGAAAGAAAAATCTCGAATAGAATTCAATACCGTGGCTCACTAGGCAATAATTCGGTCCGATTCAAAGGAACCCCTGCTAATTGAGCTACTCTGACCGCCTTCGGTAATTAGGCCGCGTCTTGCGGTAAAATTCTACAGAACACAACCCCTACAGAGAATAAGAACAATTTGTATAAGAATAATTTATATTAGCAAGAATAATTTTGGATTTTGGGTCGAAAACGTTAAGAGAAATTATGGTAGTTAAATAAAATGGATCGACACCATGTTGCGGTGTTACGGATGTAATTATATCGATGATTATAGGACAGAGGGTGTTCGGGGGAATATTTATAATAAGTTAGACCCAATATATAGAACGCGATAGCTATCTATGGTTTCGAAATCGTGAAAATATTATATTAAGGGGCCAGTCGTTGCGCAGTGGCACAAGTGTGTGACTGTAAACGACTGGTTGTGGGTTCAATTCCCATTCGAGGAGTGGAAATATTTAATATTTCCATTTTCTTCGCCCTGGTGTCGAGGCAAAGCGCGGCGTTAAGTTCCGTGACTTAACACGCAACGCTTCCGAATTTGGCGGAAAGTCGGGAACGGAGTGTCTTAACACTAGGTTCCCTCTGCCTACCCTGCTGTGTGCGGGATACAGCGTGAAGCTAAAAAAAAATATATATTAAACATTTACACATTTATTCAATTTTGTTAGTGGGATTAAGCACTTAGTTTCTAGTAAACCACATGAAGTTGATAAAATTCAATACCAAACAGATGAGGGGTTTGTTTTTGAAAAAACAAAATCGAAATATGCTTTATTACTTTAATTTTAAACTTATAAAAACTTATACTTTTATATTCGTTTGCATGTAGTCTTTCATCTCCTTTACACTCTTCCACAGGGGGGAAGTTAACTTAGCTTACATTTTCTATCTTTAAACTACCTTCTTGCTAAATTTTATATTTATAGACTGAATGAATAAGTTATATATATATATAGCTCTGATCTCACAAAAACGATTCTCTCAAATACGTTTTATTTTACCATATTGAGAAAAGGACGTGGGCAGTAACAATCCTATGGAATTGCTACCGTAGTGAGCTATATAGCCCAGTTATACTTCCAGCCATACTTTTATTATGTATAGCTTATTTAACAAGCTGTTTAGACCTTCAGATAATTCAGTTAACACACAGATTCAAATCAAGCTGCTTTAAATATTTTCAATTTAACAATTGTTGACTCATCCATGCTCTTTATTATAGAGATATAATCGTAAAACAAGAACTAACGTCATTTATTGGTGAAACATTAATTTTATTCATTACAATGATTGTGAATGTGCGGAGTATAACGGGCACCAATTTATGAGTTTACCAATTAATTTTCAATGTTTAAATGAATGTGATTTAACGCAACTTGTGTATTACGACAAATATTTGCATTAATTGTACGAGTGTACTGCATGTAGTATATGTGTTTATGTATGTATAAAAATGACAGTACCAAAATGTGCCTTTGAATTTAATTTATTTTTATTTAAATTCATTTCGTATGGATATCACTCCATATTTTGGGTCCATCATTTTACATATAAAATAGAGTGGGAATCAAAGTCACTACCATCACAAACATACGTAATCAAATATTCTGAACTTATAGCTATTTAATTCTGAACTTAAAGCAGTCATATACAACTTAACTACCTCTTAAGAAAATTAACCGTAATGTACATAATAAATCGCCATAAATCTTATATGAAATGTAACATTTACTATACAATCTTTTGTTCTTTTGATGACTTGATTTACATTAAAATTAAAGTTATACGTACTTAATATTAATTATAAACGTTTTTAATTGTTTCAGATTGTCTTCACCTCCAACTGTACCGAGACCCAAAAGACCGTTACAAGAAAGGGCAAACTAAAGCATCACTATCTCTTCAACACTTTCTAGGCTTCGAATCTGGATTTACTTTGGACAAGGAATCGAATACTATTGCAATAATATGCCAAGACGTAACAGTAGTACTTGCGTTTGAGACGAGAGAAAGGCTGATAGCATGGCAAGTGAAAGTTGGTGGGCAACTAGGCTCTTCTAAGGAGTTTCTGGTGATGATTGGGGGTGGAGGATCAAAAAAGCTACCAGCTGGTCCTGCACGACTTCATATCCAAGGAAGAAGGTTTGCTCTTACCAGTGGAGTGCCTCCTAGAGTCCTTGGATTATGGGAACTGGCACATCTGAGGTAAGAATCTATATAGAATAAAAAGTTTGAAGTTATAAGTGTAGGGACACGTATCATTGAGTTTTCTCGTTACTTAACGAAATACAAAAGATAGAACAAAATAAACATAACACTTTACGAGTACAAACAACAATAGTTGTTTTGCACCGCAAAACTAAACCGTTAGGTTATTCCGAATGAAACTTAAGTTGTAGTAGTAAATAAATAAAGTCGGCCATAAAACTCTTGGCACGCAGTCACAGAACATACATAGTCAATAAAACTCGATCATTTCACGGTCGGATCATAAACGTTCATATGGTTTATGCAGTCTGGCCGCAGAGTTAATGGGACCAACTTCCGTCGCAGCAGCCATTTTATGCGACATGCCGCCATTTTGTCGACTCGTCCTGTTCTCTGTGACTTGGCACTGTTGATGTGACTTCAAACTTAGTTTATAACAATATGTCATAAATTTATTTGGATATTACTATAAATAAACGAGTTATTTTAGCATATACTAAAACTTGACACTTGTAAGTTTTCCTAGTAAAGTTACTAAATAGGTGAAAACTGTTCAATGACATAATTTATCTCTGGGTTCTCTGTAGAGAAGAAAAATATGACAGATTTTTCCACATAAATTATTTAACACATAAATATAAAAGCCCAATATAAAGTACAAAAAGCTCCACTTACTCATTTTATCAGGATGTCGGTTCCTATGACTTGCCAACTTCCGAAGCTGATGCAAATATTTTTAAAATTACGACGTCACGGTTTGTTAGGCGCGTGAAAAATGATCGGGTAATGTGGGTTACCGATATCACAATTTTGTGAATAAAACGCTTTTTACTTACTTCAAGATGTGTTTTATGACTACGCGAATATATGTTTTTAAAAGTTATGTTATATTTCATATATATTATTTCAATACTTTACCACAGAAATAATAATATTACAAAACGAAAATAGGCATATGGGGCTATTCGCGGCGCAGTGCCACGGACGTGTGGCTGTATACGACTTGTTGTGGGTTCGATGTCCACTCGACGAGTGAAAATATTTAATATTTCCATTTTATCCACTCTGGTGTCGATGCAAAGTGCGCCGTTAAGTTTCGCCATTTCACACGCATTGCTCCAAATTCGGTGGAAAGTAGGGAACGGAGTGTTTAACATTAGCATCCCTCTGCCTGTCCTGCTGTATGCGGGATGCAGTGTGAAGCTAAAAAAAAAGATAAAAGAGTGTCTTTACACTAGATCCTCTCTGCCTACTCTGCTTCACGGCAAAGGAAAATGTCTCAAATAAATAACTATAATATAATTGAACAATAAAACAGAAATATAATGCTTTTACATATCTATTAGAACTAGGAGACAATGTATGAGTTATCAACCGCAACTTTGCATCTGCTTTATGCAACCGCATTTCTACCCTCGTGTCGTAATAAAGTTTTACTAGTTAGTTCTATTTTAAATGTTATTTTGGTCTTTCTGCTCCGTAAGGGCATATTAATGTATATGTTTCGTTGAGATGATTATGGGTTCACATATTATAGGAAGAGGAAACATTTATAAGGGTAGTTTTAAAAAAATACACACTTATTCTCACGCACGCACGTAAACACGCAAGCAAGCAAGCAGGCACGCACGGACGGCCGGTCTCAATAACCTACCAACAGTTAAGCTCGGTTACCTATCCGAGTTTATCGGTAACTTCCAATCTATCTGTTACTGCCGTCTCAATACAATTAAAGATAGATAGGTTCTTTATCTTTGGTTAACGTCTCCCTCTGAAGCATTTTTTTTGTATTATAATAAAATGGCTTCTGAACTAATGTTGACGAATAAATAATTAAATTTATTTTAGCCATAAGACATAACATGATCCTTTTTAAAGTTCTAATAATAATTATGCATAAAAATAGTCTTGTTATTTTATGTTATATTAAAATAACGCAACTTATGTTAAGTAATCTAAAAACTAAAACAACAAAACGCAATTTGACATTTGACAGCTGGTGACGTTAACGACCCGCGGTTTATTTTGTTTCATATCTTTTGAAGTCAAGTCTTAAATATAACTAGCGACGGCATTGTTATTATATTCATATAAAAATGGATGATCTGTAAAACGTAGGTATTACTTTTAAAAATTGATATATTGCTTATAATCATGTATCAGAACCAATTGAGGTTTTTGAGCTAAGACCTGAAACCCTATTACTAGTAGATCTTACTTATAAAATATAAAATAAAATTTCCCCAAAGAAATTTAGTTATAACCTGGAAATAAAGGCTACAGCATACAGAATTTTATCACAACACTCTTAAATTGTGTGGGTGATACAATGTATTATTACAATTATATTATTTACAGTGAACAAACAGGAAGCTCTCTGAGAAAGTGCAGAGACAAGGACCAGGAGCTAGCTTGTTATTTAAAAAAAAGTTAGAAAAAATTGAAATCGAAAAACAAAAAGGATTGTTACAAAATGAAAAGCTAGCATTAGAAAAGACAAGGGTTCAGTTAGAAATTGAAAAATTAAATCTTGGAAGTTAACAAATTACAGTTAGAAATGAATTTTGATAATTGATTTGTGTGTAATTTGTGTATAAATAAGATGATTATTGTCATTATTTTTAATATTATAATTTTATTTTATATTAATTTTTATTTGTTACTCAGATAACCCAATTTATTTAAAAAAATAAAGACATAAGAAAGGAAATAAACATTTTTTTTTGAAAACAATTTTTACAAGTTCTTTATTATATTTATCCAACAACATTAGACAAGTTGTTGTTGTTGTTGAATTATCTAGAAATAAGATAAAAGTAATAATTAATAATCATTTTGACATAAAATATTTATTATATGGATACATATACACCAATTAAAATAATTATTAAACAGATGACTCCTAACACCATGATGTTGGTAAACAACTGCATCAAGATGTGGAATATCAAGTTGCTCTGGTGGTATATCTACCTCTGGTTCTGTCTCTCTCATTATTATTATTAAACGACAAATGTTATGTAATACAGAGGTGGCGATAATAACAGCTTGTATTGTTTGTATTGAAAGGCAAATTTTTACAGAAAGCACTGGGAATTGCCTTTTCCATACACCAAAGCATTTAAAAAGTAATATTTGTATAATCTCTTTATATTTTATATAATAAAGTCAATATTATTATGGATATACATATATAAAAAAAAAAAAATTCAAACTCACTTTTAAGGAGGGAGTTATTAAGTATGGTAGAATCATGAGCAGACCCTGGCCACCAAGCACCTACATTCACAAATAACAAATTGCATTATCTATTTCTATATTCTTTTCCTATATTTGAATCTAAATAGAAATCATTAACTTAATTGCTATGATAAAATTGCTTTTATTGCATTGCAACATGATAACAGTAAAAGTTTCTAGCCTCTACTACTAAGTGCCTACTAACCAGGTGACTGTATGGGTATGTGGGCTGTAGCCTGTTGCACCAAGAATTTTCGGAAATCTTGCTATAGTGTGAAAGCCATGCTAGGTGTTATCTATAATTGTAAAGATATTTTCGATATAACCCTGCAATGGCACAAGGTACATCAGAAGCAATTCTGCTTGTTGTAGCCTTTGAAACTCTATTGAAGTCTGCAACAGATACAAGTATTATCCCTAACGCATAGCCGTAGACTAGTAACAGCTGATGCAATGGCGATACGCCGAAATTCCTGATAGATATCTTTTGCATTATTTTATGAATGTTAATAAATACATAGAAATGTGTACATTCTGAACTAGTTATTAAATGCTTATTTTAAAATGATAAAATCTGGCTTTGACTCACCGGAACGATGTTACTCGCAAGGATGGTAATATTTTTATTAATAACTCATTAACACTTGTTTTATTCAATCGAAATTAAACATTTATAGTCGATACGGCTATACTTGATACGTTCTTTCGATTTTTTATTTGCAACAGAATCGAATACACCAGACTCATACATTTAATTATCACTTTCATCACTGAACAAATGAAATTAAAAGTTGTCGGAGTTAACTGTAAAATAATCGCCCGAATTTGACGGATAACAAATTTTTATAACAGACAGTAAGTAAAACAAACTAAAGTTAGCTGTCAAAATGTTATTGAAACAGTCTAATTTTATTTTCTATAGCTTTGTCTATCTCTAGTAAGCGGTAAGTCCTCCCAAAGATAGATTGATTCTGAAAGTTGAAATTTTGATCTATCTTTGTTTATTACGCGCGTATAGCTGTTATAGATAGATAGGTTATGGAGACCGGCCGTTAGTCATTCTGTCTCTGTCTTTTTTAATTTGTTGTTAAAAAAATATTTATTTATATCCATGTTCATATATAATATGTTCATTTATATGTATGTATATATAGTATACACATATGTATTCGTATATACATACATTTATTAATTTAATTTTGATCTACTTGTGTTTCAATATATTTTTGGCAAAGTGATGTTAAAATTAAACATTATGAGGTTAACTTCATTAAGAATGAATCCCAAATATGAATGGTAATTAAATGTTTCAATAGTTTTAATGTATTTCTCTTTAAAAAAATATTTATAATTTCAATCCACCGCGAGTTGACTGCTCATGACCGAATACGAATTTGTAGTTAAATTACCACATATATGCGTTTGTAGTTAAATTAAAAAACTGTATAAGCTTTAAAAAATATTTGAGTTAATATTAGTCACTTATCTATGTTTTGATATAAATTAAAAAAATTTTTTATATAAAAACATAGATAAGTGAATAAATGATCCATAAATAATGATTAAACGAAAAAAATACCTTAGGGATAACAGCGTAATTTTTTTTTTTTAAAAAAAAAAAAAAAAGGTTCTCACAAAGATGAAAGATTTTTTTTAATTTAAAATACGTAAATTTATAATAAACTATACTATACTAGTACACGAGTTATTACTTATATATTATATCTAAACGTAGTTTCCACTTGATAGTAGAAAGATCACTAGCAAAGTGACTTATCACTAATAAAACACACAACAACACGCACTATTACACATTAATTCTTTACTGTATTTCATAGTCACACACAAATAAAACATAACATATGAAAAAATAATTTTGTTCAATATTTCATGTATTCAAGAAAACCAAAAAACTTAATACATATGTGTTTTTATCTTAAAGGCGTTACGGCGTAGTCGAAGGAAGATTTTGCTTCGAGGGAGGCTCGCACTGCGGAAAGGGTGAAGGACTACATATGCTCATAACCGATCAAGCTCAGGATATAACAGATGCCTTCGATCAAGCAGCCCAAGGGAATATCCAGCCCAGAACACCGAGAAGCACTGGTAAATATTACTTATTAAAAACCATTGGTGTAGAAGAATTATTTACTCTTCAAATATTATGAATATTTATAATTTTCCGATCCCAGCTCATAATATCCACGTGAATATCGAGAGGGTTTTTCGCTCCAAATACTAACCAGGCCTCTAAATCTGAAATCGGTAGACTTCATTTTGAAAATATTAAAACTTTAATTATAAATTATTTTTATTATATTTAGCTTCACGTTGTATCCCTTGCGGGGTAGTCTAATTATTATATTTAAAAAATAGCTTCACGCTATATCCCGCACACAGCAGGGTAGGCAGAGGGAACCTAGTGTTAAGACACTCCGTTCCCCACTTTCCGCCGAATTCGGAGGCTTGCGTGTTAAGTGGCGGAACTTAACGCCGCGCTTTACCTCGACACCAGAGCGAAGAAAATGGAAATATAATTTCCACTCCTCGAGTAGGAATCGAACCCACAACCAGTCGTTTACAGTCACACTCTTGTGCCACTGGGCCACGACTGGCCACCCACTGGGCCACGACTGGCCGACTGGCATTATATTTAAGTTTTTATTATATTAAAACTTTTTACTTGTTGAATCAAATACAAATAAAAGTATAAAGACAAAATGATTTTGTTTTAGGAGCTGAGCGCAGGTTCAAGTCTCGACCAAATACACGCTTGTCAGATTTTAATTCAGGTGATCAATCCTTGCCTGACACTGCAAGCGCATTATATGAAGAAAACTATTTTGGTGAAGACTGTGGAGAAGTTTCGCCCTTTTGGCCCTCAGCAGAGAGACGACAGTTTGATGTGAACGATTACAGATCATCAACTGAAATGGGAGTAAAACCTCCTTGGAGTGGGGCCGACCACGTTACGTTGGAGCGTTGTAATAATTGTTTAACCAAGCTTGGTGGGATGTCTAGATCTTCTACAGTTGCCCTTACTACTGGTACGAATTTTAATCCCGCATGGACAATGGAGGCAGTTCCAGAAAGTTCTTCAGACAATTCTTCTAATAGCACTGAATACCTCACACCAAATTTAGCAAGAAAAAACGAAGGTTGTCACTGTAAAGATACGCCTCCATCAAGACCTCCAAAACCAGCCCATCTAGACCAAAAGAAACCCCCAGCACCTTTACCCGCACAGGGATGTAATTGTAATGCAAATGAAAATCTATGCCCAAATAGTAATACTAAAGTTGGCCCTTATGAAAATTATGACGTTCCTAAAACATCTTATAATGAGGTAAGTATTGTGTGTCCTATATATTTTTCTTGTAGCTTGACGCTGTTTCTCGTATACTATAAAAGTCAGAGAGAACCTAGTCTTAAGACACTCCGTTCTCTACTTACGATCTAAAACCGAGATATTGTATGTTGAGTGAGGCAACTCAAAACGGCATTTTATCTGCTTACCAGAGCGAACAATGAAAAAAATATATGTAAAAAATATATAAATGCGACCGAGCCCACTCCCATCGCTCACTATCATATTGCACCACGTTGGCTTCAAGTGTATTTTATAATTATGTGTAATCAGTTATTAAAATGTTGTACTAATTTATAATTTCTTTCTTATTTTAGTTAGACAATACAGAGTATTATGATACACCAAAGAGAATTAAAGCAGCTTTAGCTGATGACTTGTTTCAAGTTACAAATTCTTCTACACCAGAATCCTTGGTATTGAAGAAAAAATGTGGTTGTATACTAAAATTCGGATCAAAAAAGAAACCAGTGATCGTGGAATGTAATGAAAGCTTGCAACCGGTTGATTGTCCATGTCAAAAAGTTACAAACTGGGCAAATAACTTGATAAGTCTACCCTACTGTAAAAGAAACACAAGCAGCGATAAAATTAGTACAGAAGTTGTTGATATGAAACCCGATGACATGGCAATTTATGCGACAGTGGACGTTTCTAGGAAGACAAATAGACAAAGCACTATTACGGAACAAGACAAAAGTCAAACTGATCCTAGTGACACAATGTTTACTAATTACCAGAACGTAGAACCTAAAGAAGAAAAAGAATTTGAGGGGCCGTACGCAAATTACGAGAACCTTGAATTCGCTCTGTCATTGGAATACTATGAAAATGCAAAAGATTTACTGAAAAAAGCAGGTGTAACCCAAGGTGAATTGGATGCTCTCAGTGCCAACTTAAATTTAGCATCAAATTCCTTGCCTCTCCCATTGAAACCGAGATCTTGCTTAAAATGTGTTAATTGTAAATCATCAACTCTCCATGATATAAAGACTAAAACAGATGAATATTTGCTAATGGAACCTACTAAAGATGCTAAAAATAGCTTAGTTAATAAAACAGGGCCAAATCCAGGTTATACTCCGATGTCTCCTAATCCTAATTGGTCACAAAGCTTAAGACATCCTCTGACTAAAGTTTATCGACCAGAAATCGAAAAGTCGTTTAGTATTCCAACATTAAATGGGAGCGGTAGCTGTATTCAAAACTTTGAAACACCTAATAAAGAAGCAATTCAAAAGAGATCGAGTTCTGTAGACTCTGCTCGGCTTCTTGAAGACTTAAAGGAGTTTGACAGTAGTATAGGAAGCCATGCTACGTCTTCGTCGATGGAAACATTAAGAAATCTGGCATTAGAAAATAGATTGACATCACCGTGCGATAATGACAGAGATTGCTATGATTGTTGTAAATCTTCAGGCTCTGAAAATAAAACATCAGAGGAGAGTTCCTCAAAAGATTTACCACATTTACGCAATAAGCATATGGATAACGCGGCCATAAAAAGATCATCTAGTGTTCCTTGCAAGGGAGGTAATCGTGATTCATCGAGCTCAAACGACTCTGGGGTATCGAGTTGTTCACTAAAACACAGCGGCGGTGAGTTTCAAGAATTTGAGATGCCACTAACTTCGGGTCAGTCGAGATACCAATATATGGTACATAAAAGATTACGAGGAAACTTGTCAGGATCGATACATTCTTCTCTGCCGAGGAAATCTAAGTCTTCAGATTTGTTAAGAGATCAGCCGATGCAAATTCATAAAACAAATCCTCATGCAAAATCATCGTCTGCTGAAGCGGAAGTTCCAGTCTTACCTCCAAAACAATTTAAAGGTAACTAAAAATCTTTCTATTATCTTAAAAATCTGTAACTGAGAATTTATCCATTATAATTATATTATTTGTTAATATAAATTTGAAAATATAATTGTAAATTTGTAAATTTTTGACTTCGCTATCAATTTAGTGAACTAGTGAACATGATATTTGGTGAAATAAGTTTTTTCTGTTCCTAAACTGATTAATGTAACTGAGCAACAATTATTTGGTTTTCCCAGGCGTACTGGACACACACAGCACGTCGAGTGGAACTTCAGACATGTCGGATTATATTGAAACATTATCTTTGACGTCTTCACATTCATCGTCAGATGCACCGAGTGGACCGAGGTACTTAATTTATTTTTAGCAGTTTTTTTTTTAAATATGACAAATATTTAAAATCCGCATTTCCGCATTATTTCGATTTGAATGTATAAAACTTTTAGATAACTAGAATTATTCGAATTTTTTAGATAGTGATCAGTTCAATTCCCATTTAGGGGAATGATTACATTTAAATTTTCTATCGTGCGCTTCTTCGCTTTGGTACCAACCAACCAAAGCGATAGCGTGATATTGAGTGAGACTCAACAAATAATGTCTCGACAGAAAGTGGAGTACAGAGTGCCTTGTCACTAGGTCCTTCCCAACCTCTCCACTATGCGGAGAAAAGCGAAAAGTTGAAGCTGCAACTGCATAACAAATACTTACTTATATAAATTTCCAGGATCTGCCGTCAACCAACAAGCACGTTGCGACCGCGCTCAGGCAAAGAGTATCACAACTTGGACCCGATCATCACATCCATTTACAAGAACGGGAAAGACCTGGCTAATTATTCTAACCTGCCATAATTATATGTAACATAGTATAAAATTTAAATTAATATTAAAAGATGAAAAATATATACTTATTCAGTATATCTATTGTATGTCTATAATGTCAGTCTCGCAAGTATAGAGATGTGGTGTGAGATGGATATATAACTGTGTGACATTATTTATGAGTGATAGTTTATTTTTTGTTTTTTTTTATAAAAAAATATGATTTAAACGTGTTTTTTTTAATATCTATTATATAGAGTGAGCAAAAGCAAAGAATTCTCTGTTAATGTTATTCAAGGTTTTTGTTTCTTTAAATACTTAATACAGAAAATCAGAAGAAAGATTTTTCTTTTATTTAATACGTGACCCTTTTATAGAAAACAACCGATGAAGTGTCTCCTTGTTAAGTTTTAAGTATGAAATAATGTATATTTAAAAAGTAAAGAGACAATATGAAAACCCTGAAGACTATGTTGCTTTTGCTTGCTCTATTAAGTATTTTACATATAAGTAAAGGTTGTATTTAGACCTGTTATTTTTTAGTAACTTAATGATGAATTTGTCAAGAAACATAACAGAACAAACCACAATGACACTTATTTTGTGACACATAAGACTGAATTTGCAATTACACAGATTTTCCGTTCATTATTACGTTCTAGTCATTTCATTTTGAGTTTTGTATAAAAAATGAAACACAAAATGTATAAATTTGTATAAAAGTTCAATAAACACAACGACGCATTTAGACGGTAGAGAAAGCGTTTTATACATTATTTATTATTATTACATTATACGCCTTGTATATGTAACCCTTTGAGAATTGTGAACTAAACAGTTTTTATGAAATATCGTCGTTGCGCATACAATACCGCGGGAGAACAGCTTGCAAATACCGCGTAATGTAACTCCAAAAAAGTGCAAAGTTTAAATTTCATAGTGACTAATTCTAAACAAATATTCACTTACGTTATTCAAATTATATAATAGATATAAATAAAAAAAAAAGTATGAGGGATATTTCAATAACTTCCGTTCGCCTCGCCCGATAACATTTTTGATAACTGTCTCGTCATGAATCACTTCAAAAATAAAAACGCTGAACACAAGTAGTGCTTAGCAGAAACGTGTGTGAGTGTCACCAAATTATTAAGGATTTCTTTTATCCTGTAAAATTTGAAACAAAAAGAGATACACGATATTTACAAACTGTTCTTCCGCAGTATTACACGCGCAACGGCGATATATTATACGTATGTATAAAGTCTAAGCTGAAAATGTCCTTTAAATAACTTCTTTCCACAACATTTCTAATGAGGTATTTTCGTTCTACATCTTTTATATGTTACAATCTTGTTATTACATTTTGATGATTATATTTTAGTTTTCATTTCTCTGCTCTGGCATCTAAAGAAATAAATACATTATCTCGATTTCCGGTGCAATATTTAGAGCAGAGTGTCTTGACACTAAAGTTTCTTTGACTATTTAACTATACGGAAAATGCGTGAAGCAGCTAAAAACACATCTATTTTATAACATTTAATAATAAATAATGTTTGATAAAATTAGAGTTAACTATTTGATTTCAAAGTAACTAGTGATCTAACCTGGACGTAAAAAATGCTTATTTTTTAGTCGAATTTCACTAAAAATAAAACAAAAGGTAGAGTACTTTTCTCTGCGGAGGGAGTGATATTTAACTCTCTTTACAGTATTTTATTTAAGTATTTTCAGCTTAGACTGCCATACAATATTTGTATATGAAATAAATTTAAAATGTAAAAATTATATAATAGCTACCCCTTGTTTGTTTTAATTTGTAATATTATATGTAGCGTGGGACTAAGGATATTACTGATATTTCATTTTTAAAATGTATTGTATTTCTAATAAAGAAACATTATAGTGACTAAAAACAATAGAAAACAATTGAATTTGAATGTTTCGAAGCTATTTTATCATGAAATTAAAATGTTTATCTAAGCGCAGTAGGACATCGTTTAACTGTGATCATAATAAATGTGAGTTCGATTCTCATTCTGAGAAATGAGTATAAGTATATGTATAATTTAAATTTTCAATTTCCCACTCTGGTAAGTTCCAAAAGAGAGAGAGAGAGAGAGAGAGAGAGAGACAAGTTCTTTCTCAACTTTTCGCCCAAAATCAAAGCATTAAGTGATGAGTGGTAGCACTCAACGCCATCCTTTTTCTCACACCAAAGCAAAAAAATATTTAAATACAGCCAGAGTGATTCTCGCTAGTAAGAATCGAAGCCACAACCAATCACGTTTACCACCTGACGCTGTACCACTGCGACACGATGACTTCCTAACCGTAATATATCAATATATTAAAAAAATCCACAATATATTTACTAATAATATGTCGTCTTCATAATAAGACTAAGAAAAATAATATAAATATTAAATGGTTTCTTTTAAATTTTTAAAGTCCATTCTTATATTTATTTTATAATTATTTATATTCGGTTCTCACGCTTCATGTAATATATAAAACTGTAGAATGCCTTTTTAGTGAGCTAAAGTTACTGTTACAATATAATATTATTATTTTTTATTATTTTTTCTGTTTTCTCCTTCTCTCTTATTTTTTCTCGTTCACTAAAAAGGCAGATTTTATAAGCAAAACGAGAAATAATGTTACCTACATATCTATAGTAAGTTCGCTAGTATGTACCCACCCGTATCCTAACGTTACCTTTGTATACCTGCATATAAATAAACATTAATAAAATATAGTTATTTGTAAACAGTTGTATGTTTTATTTACCTATCTCTTAACAAAAATAATCTAAATTTTGAATTAATTTGAAAAAATGACTAATTTTTGGCCTAGAATAGAATAGATTTTATTGCACACAACATAAATTAAAATATACAAGAAAGTTTTTTACAAATTTAAAACGTATGCAAAGGCGGTCTTATTGCTTCAAGCAATCTCTTAAAGACAAACCTAGGTTAGGACTTTGTAGGAGTGGAATGGGAAATTTAGAGGGATTATAAAGAACACTATAACGTCGAGCACAGCACATCTGAACCACTAAAATATCATCTATGACATTATTGCCGTCCTCGACTACTGCTACCCGAAGGTATGAAACCTAATGCAGAAAGATAGTATTGTTAAGACACTCCGTTCTCCATTAAGTAGACTTTCAAGTTAACATATTCTTTGCATATTATAAAGAAAAATGCATATTTGGCAAGTAGTGGCCCAGTGGCACAAGCGTGTGACTGTAAACGACTGGTTGTGGGTTCGATTCTCATGCGAGGAGCAGAAATATTTAATATTTCCATTTTCTTCCCTGCTGTGTGCGGGATACTGCGTGAAGTTAAAAAAAATATACACATGTATTACTGATAAGTAAAAATGTATTGATAAAGTTTTGATAACAAAACAGAGAGTGGTGTCACTCGTTTTTTTGCTATCTAAATATAAAAAAGAAAGAAAGAATATTAAATCTTAACTAATTAAAATATTTCTCCGAAATTTTTGAACAAACCATTAAAATTTAAAGCACAAGGTTATATAGACTACATACACGTAGATCGTTTAGGCGAGCCAGTGGGGTACCTAACGTAGGGTTACAAACGCTATCAGACTTACAGGGAGGCTGCGAGAACCAGATTTATCTCGTCTGCGGCTTTCTACTAAGGGAGTATTGGAAACATTATGTGTTAGGTGGAATTTAAAGGTATTTTTTATTACTGTTATTGTTAGGAAGTGAATGAAGCTGTAAATTTATTTTAAGTATAGTTTTCTTAATACATGTTTTAAATTAATAAAAATTTTTATAAACTTTTGGAATCTGCAAATACATATACCGTTTGATGATTTTTTATCAAAATACTACACAAGCCTTATTGAATTGATAGAAAAATACTGTTAAATATTTTTAGTACGTAGTGGATTTCCAACCGGCGCCTTCCGGAAAACCATAAAGCGGTCAGAGCGATAGGACGGTTCCACGAGGACCGGGTTCGAAAGCCAATGCGTTCAAACTTTCATACATTTATTAAAAATGTTTTTTTGTATTCCAAGAATACTATGCTCGTTGTGGCGGAGTGGCACGAACGTGTCGTGACTGTAAACGATTGGTTGTGGGTTCGATCCCACTCGAGGAGTGGAAATATTAATATTTCCATTTTCCTTTGCTCTGGTGTCGAGGTAAAGCGCGGCGTTAAGTTCCGCCACTTAACACGCAATACCTCCGAATTCGGCGGTGCGTGGGAAACGGAGTGTCTTAACATTAGGTTCCCTCTGCCCACCCTGCTGTGAGCGGGATACAGCGTGAAGCTAAAAAAAAATAAAAAAATAAATAAATAATAATATCTTTCGCAGCATTTTTTATAATTACATCAAAGAGGAAAGCTCAATTCTACATATTCTCATAGCAAAAAAAGACCTGGAAAACGCCACAGCACCAACACTTTTATAGTCTATAGTGTACATAATAAATATTCCCTCTAATAAAATTTGAATACACTACAACCCCATATAATCAGAATCATTTCAACTCCACCAACAATGCCACACTATTTAACTACTTTAAGGTATTATACAAAAGAATTAACCAGTTATTATGAAAACTAAAAGTTTAAATTCAAAAATCAGAACAACCTCCCAGCATTTCCCACAAAGGAAAGTTTTGAACTAGAACAATAATCGTTTCGTTTTTATTTGGTTGAAGCGCGGAATAATTATAATATTAATACAATGTAAATGAGAGCGCTGTTAGTGTTAAGTATTGTGGAGGTTTTTAAAACTAAAGAGTTTTTACTTTATCTAGTTTTTCTATATCTAGCTAACTTAGAGGCAGTCGTAGTATCTGAATATATATACGATTATTGTGGGTTTGATGCCTACTGCAGAACGTTTCTATTATTTTTATAGCTCTACTTCAGTAAAAAGACAAAGCGCGGCGTTGAGTTACGCCGTTCAGTCAAGTCTCGAATTAGGACAGAATATGGAGGACGGAATGAATACTAAATTATCTACTATCCTGCATTGAAATGCAGGAAAATTGGGAAGTTGAGAAAAAAATCCAGCTATTTTGATGCATTACACGTGATATTTGTGAGTTCGATATCCATTTGTGGCAATTTTGTTTAAATTTTTCTTTATTTTCCTGCTCTGGTTGATTAAAACATGGTATTGAAAACTTTCACTCAGTATTCATTGTTATATTGACATCAAATTCTCTCTTTCACTTATATTAAAAGTTAGTCGTCATAAAGTCTTTTACACTTATGGCTTATGACGTATTTTACTTATATTAGTGCTTTAAATCATGAATTCGGATATTAATTGAAATTTCAAATACACTCCGAAATCCAGGTGAAAAGAGACTCTTCTATATTTTCAATTACAACGGCACTCAACAATACATTTATTTAACAAGTTTAAAAACTACAAATTTTACATGTAATTTAAAATGGAAATCGAACCCACAACTATACCATGGTCAGACATATTACAATTACATCACGACAGTCTAATTCATTGCATAATTATCAACCACCCTTACCTTCATTATTATGCATCAGCTAAGGCTTGTTGTCTTAATACATGGAACACAAACACTAGGTTCAAGGGAAGGCTAAATCTAGATCAGTGAGATAACCTGCGATTGAAAATAAATATTGTTAGTAGTAATTAGACTGTGATTATTTAATCTGGCATAGTAGCACAATGATCCGGAGTCTGTCTGTAACCGTGATGGTTGTGGTTTCGATTCCTACTCGAGAAATATAAATATTTAATATTTCTATTGTCGAGGCAAAGCGCGGCGTTAAGTTCCGCCACTTAACACGCAAGACGTCAAGAGTTTGTTAAAAATTGGGCAACGGATGTACTTAACACTAGTTACCCTTTGCCTGCTGTGTGCGGCATACAGCGTGCATGCGTTTTAGCATGCATGCATCCTAAAAAGTATATATTTAATTTAAAGGCGAATGCAGACTGAAAGTTTTGGTTCGATCAAAATTAGAGAGAATATTTTCTTTGTATTCAAATTTTCATGTTTCATTTGTAAATTCCACCACAAAGCACAAAAACGGGTGGATAGTAGAAAATGAAGTGTCTTGACACCAAGAAGTGCTTTTTTATCAAAGACTTACGTACTTTAGAAAACTCTGTATATTTAGTCGAGTACAAATTATACTCCTATAAGATTAACCACTTATAGTAAATAAATAGTATATGACCACAATTAACCGAACTGTTCCAAAGAATCTGAACTAAGTGCAATAATTGGCGTAATATCAACTGCCGTTATCCGAAGTATTTCTATTAAAGCTTAATCGACTAAGTTACTGGAGTTTGGATCAGTTAGGATCTTAATAATTTATATAGATCAATTTAGATTATGCTGTCATTCTAGAAGGATGTAGGCGCAAGTAACATATTTTTTGTTACAAGTAACATATTAAAAGAATGATATATTGGACACGAGAAGTCGTCAACCACCTGAATAGTTTTATACTACATCCATATTCATATTATAAATGGGAATGTCTGTGTGTTTGTCTGTCATGCTTTCACGGTCAATCTACCGGTCCGATTTGGATAAAATTTAATATGAAAGTAGTAACAATAACTGGGTCTAACATAGGTTACTTATTTTTTCAAAAATCAGCCTCTCTGAAATAGTGGATGAAAGTTTGTATTTGACCGATTGTAATGAAATTTGGCATAAATATTTTAAAATTTTTAAAAAAGGTTAAATGTAGGATACTTTATTTTTTAAAAATCCATCCACTAGGGTTGTAATACACCGCAACAGCTATGTATGTAGTTACGTGGCAAAGCCGCGAGCGGGCCGCTAGTATTCTATAATCCTTCACTCAATAAAAATAATAATCATTATTATTATTTTTATTGAGTGAAGGACGCAAACGAGCAGTAGGACCATGATGGTAAGTGGTTACCTTCGCCCATGGACCTTAGAGATGAAGAAGAGAAGGAGGGAGGAAGAATAGGGTGGTGAGAATAGGAAGAGCTGGCTTACATTCCATCGAACCGGAAGACACCAATCGACGGTTCGACTTTGACTTGATAATGGTCGCGAGCCAGTCGGAGAACGAATCTCCTACCACCAAGCTACACCTACCTACTTACAGGACGCTACCCAGCAGCGGCGGGGAGTTGTATTCTTAACCCGTCCCTCACGGGTAAAAATCAATGAAATCAATATGTTATTCTGGTATATAACTGACTCGTATATTACTGTTAGATTTATTTAACACTACTTTAATCAAACCAGTCAAAATGACGGTACAATTTCAATTTAAAATTCTTACTGCAAGTAAAATATATTTTCTCTGTAACAATATTTTGAGTTTAGTAACTATAACTAAATTACTTATTTTATGAACTTATTAATTAATATAGTAATATTAGTAAAATAGCTTCACGCTATATCCCGCACACAGCAGGGTAGGCAGAGGGAACCTAGTGTTAAGACACTCCGTTCCCCACTTTCCGCCAAATTCGGAGGCTTGCGTGTTAAGTGGCGGAACTTAACGCCGCGCTTTACCTCGACACCAGAGCGAAGAAAATATTAGTAAATAAATATATTTCTTGCAATTATAAATAGATACATATATGGTATTTAATTGGCTCGTAAGTCTAGTGTTAAATACGTTTGGAAGTTTTTGTGGGAAAGAGAAACAATTCCTTGCTCATGTACTTACATTTTGAAGTATTGATGGGTATAGACTATGGAACACGCACTAGTTAGAATCTTAAAAAAAAATGACCCCATTGTAGTACAGTGAGATAGCTTCTAGCTATTAACATCAATGGTAGTGGTTTCGATGACCATCAGGGAAAATATTTAAAATATTCTAATTTGAAAAAGACATTTAATGCTAACAACAAAAATAAGTTGTAATAAAGCGTATAAGAATTTCGACGCAGCGGCTAGTAGAACGCATGGCTCAGTGGTGAGAGCGCCTGGACGGTATTCAGGAGGCGCGGGTTCGAATCCCATTGCGTTCAAATTTTTATACGTTTTCTTTAAATGTCTTTTCCAATTTTCCTAAGTGTGGAATAACACTTTAAAAATGTTATAAAATATTCTTATTTGTCCTCTGTGGTATCTCTATTTAAAGTAGCAAGTGTAGAACGGAGTGCCTTGTCAATAATAAAAAAATAAAAATATACATATGTTTGTCTGATATGCCGAAAAACACGTGAAGTATTTCATAAAACGCAAAATATAACAAAAATATGGTAGAGCTGTATAAGATTAGAAAACTACATTTAGAAAACGTATAAAAATTTGAACGCGGCGGGATTCGAACCCACGCATCCTGAAAATTGTGCAGGCACTATGACCACTACTACCAGCTGCGTTGAAATTCTTATACGCCTTATTACAACTTATTTTTGTGGTTAGCATCTCTGTAGAGATATTTTTACAAATTTCTGCTACCCAAAAATTATTTCACAAGCAATCGTTTGGCAAGAGTGTCAATTAAGTGTGAGAATAACACTTTAAAAATGTTAAAAGTGTATAACATTATTATAAGTTATATTTATATTAAATGAAAAGGTTATATATCTATTAGGAATCGGTCGACAAGACGTTACAGTCCGTGGAAGTGAATCAATTAGTAGTCGATACAAACTTGCTAACTTTATGATCGTTAGTAGATTTTGATACATTAATAATGTCGAGTTCTGGATAGTTTCATTTGATATTGAATCTTATGTTATAAGTTATGTAGTTATAGATTAATTGAATTATTCTCTATTGGCACGCTAAGACGCTTATTAAAGATTAACTGACATTAAATGTAAGTATGCATACCGGCTTAGTGTAGGTAAAACGTATAAGAAATAAGAAAAAAATCAGCGTAGCAAATCTATACTTACCGATTAAGTACCAGTAAAACTTTTAATTAATAAAAATAAAGCAGCTTCACTCTTTTTCCTGCATAGAAAGTCAAATCATCAAATGTCCTAATTCCCTTGACAAATTTATGCATTGACGTTTATCTTTAAATGGTATTAAATTAGTTGTACTCGTAATAGTTGTAAACTAAGTTTACTACTTTTATAACAATGCTAATCTTTATAAGCAAATTTATTTAAAATAAATTTACAAATTTCTATGTTAAATCTGCACTTCTGATCATCACTATGTCAGTGACCACCACAGTCATTTCACTTGATTGACATGAATCGTCCTTCTCCACACGGGTACTCACTTTTAGCTGACTAAAAATGATTTCATATTAATTCTTCTACTACCCTCATTATATAACGTAATACAATGTCCGATATCTTGTACATTCTCGACTGTCCTACGGTATCCGTGAGTCTCTCTGATTAGAGAGAACCTAAGAGACATAGCATTGTTTTTGACGATTATGATTCCACTTTCAGGTAATTAAAAGAAAATAGATATATTTGTAGAGTGTGTATCTTTCGGAATAAAAATATTATAACTGGATTAATCGCCGTATATTTTTTGTATTCGAAAATATATTTTTTGAAATCCCGACGTTTTGAACACTTAGTTCCACACTCTGAAGTACATTAAAATAATACGAAGGAAAATATTATGTTCAAGTTGAATAAAAATGACAAGGACATGGATATAAAGAATTTAGCGTAGTTGAATCCGTACTTATATTATAAATGCGAAAGTCTGTCTGTTTGTCTGTCACGCTTTCACGGCTAATCTACCAGTCCGATTTGGATGAAATTTCGAATGAAAGTAAAAAAAAAGTAAGGTCAAACATAGGTTAAAAAAAAAATATATGAAAAATATAAACCGCTTAATGTAATGAATTTTGGTATAAACATATTTGATTATCCAAGGTTAAAAATAGGCTACTTTATTATTCTAAAAGTCCACCCACGATAGTTGCAATATAACGAAACAGCCGCGAGTGGGCCGCTAGGCATGTATAAATGAAAGGAATGTATAATGTCTTTACAAAACTTTTATCAATCTAACAATTAGTATTAATTGTAGCTTAAATAGCTATTAAAGTATTTCCAAGAATATTCAAGCTAGCTTGTAATAGCTCTAATTCAATTGGCTGTGTAAGGGTCTATCGGGCCGTGATCCGTTTTATTACCGTCGTAAGTATTTAGTTTAATGGCTTGGATAGCTTGTTAGTTTGGCCTGAATAGATTCTCTGGTAAGAAAGTGGAGAGATGGAGAGAAAGAGTGTAGAATATAATTATGCTTGGGTATAAGGCATAATGCTATTGAGCATATTAAAAAATGTTACGTGTGTGTGCGTTTGCGTGCGTGTAGATGTGTGCGTGTGAGATTAAAGAGAGAGAGAGAAAGAGAGGGAAAAAGGTAGGTATATAATGACAAGACGTGTAATGTATGAGAATTTCGAGAAAATATAGTACGTACTTATATTATAAAGATGTTATTTCTTCAAGAGGCAGGTAAGAGAACCTAAATCGTAACACTCCGTTCGAATTTTGTAGGCATTGGAGTGGCGAAACTTAACGCCGTGCTTTGCCACGACATTATATGTGAGTATCAAAATATTTCTATTCCTGGCGTGGGAATCGAACCCACAACCAGTCGCGTTTACACTCACACTTTATGTCACCAAACCACGACTGGGTCCACTTACTTATTTAATAATTATTATTCAAATTCAAAATTAGACTTGCAATAATAAAAGGGTGTGAATGCACGAATATATAAACGCCTATATAAACCTTTATCCATTCAAAGGCGAAAAGTCAACATTTTCGATTAAAAATCGTAGGATTTCATTCCCTAAGCAACAAGTAGATAAGGCACCTTGTTTTATGCAATCAGCAATTCAAAATGGACCCTTGTACGTAGCTACGACAGTCTGAGTCGCTATACTGTGTGACATGTACATTGCTGGTTTAAAATCTATGCACTACCAGTGTATGAATTATGATAGTTTTCAAATATTTATTGAAATAATTGAATTATGCTCGTATGACAAGGGCCAAGGATGATACGGCCAGTCGTGGCGCAGAGGCAGAAAGTGTGACTGTAAAGCGACTGGTTGCGGATCCGGTTCCACTCGAAGAGTGGAAATATTTAATATTACCATTTTCTTCGTTCTAATGTCGAGGCAAAGCGCGGCGTTAAATTCCGCCACTTAACACGCAATGCCTCCGAATTCGGCGGTGCGGGGGAACGGAGTGTCTTAACACTAGGTTCCCTCTACCTACCCTGTTGTGTGCTAAAAAACAAAATAATAATAATAAAGTGGAAATGTGCGCTATTCCACAAACCCTTTTGCTTCGACATTAGGCAGTAGCATTGTTAAGATTATAAAGTAATATTACGTCTTTTATCGCATAGCAGGGTAGTCAGAGAGAACCTAGTGTCAAGACACTCCCTTCTCCATGCTACAGTATAAATTATATTATACAAATATAACATTTCTTTCTTTCCCAAAAGATTCATACTTTAAAAAATATTTAGAACAAAAGCAGCAATGTAACTCTACACCGTGTCCCTGATATCCGAGCCCGCCCCAGGGCATGGTCACCCTCGCTGTAGCATTAAAATTCATTTTTACCAAACGTCTCGTTATTCCGCTATTCCTCTGGGCGGTCCAGTTTTTTGATGGAGGTTGAAGGGACCAGATATGTTATTTAGATAATCTGTTACAATATTTAAATTACATTTTTGTATGCATTATATCCTATTGTTGTTAGAGTCAGTGGAGATTATTTTCGGTGTATGAGAAGGTAGAAAGGAGAAAGAAGGAAGGAAG
The DNA here is from genome assembly GCA_019049465.1 of Dryas iulia moderata. NCBI lineage: Eukaryota > Metazoa > Arthropoda > Insecta > Lepidoptera > Nymphalidae > Dryas > Dryas iulia. Next base: position 12,814,136 of record CM032431.1, on the reverse strand, counting down.
GGTTGGTTACTGAATATTAACATGAATTTCGATGACTTTCAGTTTTCCTAAGACATTAAATATGTTGGGGACAACCCCAACAAATATTTTTAGGAACTATATAGACAGAAGTGCTTTTATAAAAAAATATTGTTCTAGCTTCACTTCACCGTTGCGAATATATACAAGGTTACGTCAAACACATATTATATGCGTGTAACATTAATTGTATTAATTTCATGGATTTTTAATGAAATATTCTTACTGCGCCGACAATATAAGTATCCAGGTACATATATAAGTGATCCAAACATTTCCTTCGCGTATTTACAATATTTTGAAAATAAGTTTCTAATGTCGAGTTTAGTTTTTTTTTTTTTTTTATGGAATGAAGGAGGCAAACGAGCTGAAGGCCCACCTGGTGTTAAGTTACCTTCGCCCATAGACATCCACAACATTAAAGTTATGGATGCGTTGCCAGCCTTGGGAATGTAGGACAGAAGGAGGGAGGAAGGATGGGAATGGTGGGAATAGGGAGAGCTGGCTTACATGCCATCGAACCGGAACACATCATGAGATATTTGGCGGTTCGTCTTTGACATGATAGTGGTAGCGAGCCAGTCGGAGAACGAATCTCCCTCCGTCCCCCCCACGGGAGTTACTATTGGAATTCAACTCCACGTTTTGTCTTGGTACTAGGTTCTGCTTGGTTTCCATTTTATGCGAAAAAAATCGTGACGCTATTTTTTTCATCATATTTTCGTTATTATATAAAATAAACAGCAGGTAAATCTAAATAACATATTATGTCTTTCGTATTTGTCATTTCAAAACCTTGTATATAGAAAGGATTTCAATAACAGTTAGTACACTTCTGTATAATTTATATTAACCAATCACTATAATATAGCTTCTTCCAATTGTTTTAGTTATTATTACTTAGGTTCGATTCCCACTCGAGGTGTGGAAATTATATTTCCATTTTCTTCGCTCTGGTGTCGAGGTAAAGCGCTGCGTTAAGTTCCGCCACTTAACACGCAAGCCTCCACATTCGGCAGAAAGTGGGGAGCGGAGTGTCTTAACACTAGGTTCCCTCTGCCTACCCTGCTGTGTGCGGGATACAGCGTGAAGATAAAAAAAAAGGAAATAAAAAGCAAAATTAAAAATTTTGAAAAAAACCCACGACGGTTTAATTGTAATTGAAAAAGGATAAAATAACTATAAATCCCCCGCCTAAAAGAATATATGTAACGAGATGATGGGGACGACTTCGTCGGGGGCTGCCAGTTGCAACCTCTATTTTAAATATAGTAGCTAACAGTATAGATTTCGTTTTAAAGTCTTTAAAATACCAGTTATCAAAACTGTAAATTCATATTAATATTTAATTTTTTTTGCCAAACCTGTTTTAACAGCAAGAAAACCTATGAGAAGGTTTGTGCAAACTTAAAGTAATGACAGCCCCCGACGAAGTCGTCCCCATCATCTCGTTACATATATTCTTTTAGGCGGGGGATTTATAGTTATTTTATCCTTTTTCAATTACAATTAAACCGTCGTGGGTTTTTTCAAAATTTTTAATTTTGCTTTTTTTATGAAACTTAAGTTTAACCAAATCAGTGAAAATCACAAAACCCACTAGTAGTTTTGATTTGGAACAAATTAATTTATACTGGAGCGCCCCGTGGTAGTTTGTGATATGGCATATAAAAACACGCAACAATTAAACCTGAACCTATCACAGAAAACCGCATCTAAATAGGTTTCACATAAAAATACAAGCAAATGCTTACTACAGCGCCCCCTGGTGAGGTGTCACCACGACACATATACGAGAACACGCGCTAATTGAGCCTGATCCTATCGTTGAAAACTGCATCAAATTCAGACTCGTAGTTTTAACTTTGCACCATCAAATGTTTAATGAAGCGCCCCCTGGTGAGTTCTTAACGTAAAAAAAAACTAAAAACATACACCAAGTAAAGGTAAATCTAATACTGAAAACTCTGTCCAATCGGACTAGTAGTTGTGGTTTTACATTAAATATTACAAACAAATGTTTACTGCAGCGCCCCCTGGTGAGTTAACGTGATAAAGCATATCCAAGAACATGCACTAATTAAACTTGAGCTTATCACTGAAACTGCATCCAAATCGAATTCGTCATTTTAGCTTTGCACAAACAATATTTTACTGCAGCGCCCCTTGGTGACTTGTCACCGTAATATAAATTTAAAAACATGCTCTAAGTAAAGCGGAATCTAATACTGAAAACTCTTTCCAATCGTACTAGTCGTTTTTGTTATACACAAAAAATGGAAGCAGCTACTTACTGCAGCGCCCCCTAGAGAGTTGACACATACTTGAAAATATGCACTAAGTAAACATACATGACACATATATGAAAATATGCACTAAGTAAACTTGAATCTATCATTGAAAACTGCATTCAAATCGGACTCGTAGTTTTAGTTTTGCACAAATAAATGTACTTACTGCAGCGCCCCCTGGTGAGTGATCACCGTAACACATATATGAAAAGATGCACCAATTAAACCTGAACCTATCGTTGAAAGTTTCATCTAAATCGGACTAGTAGTTTTTACTCTACATAAACAAATGTTTACTGCAGCGCCCCCTGGTGAATTTTCACCGTAACGTAAAAACAAAAATTTTAAAATATGTACGAAGTAAAGCTTAATCTAGTTCTGAAAACTCTAGCCAATCGGATAAGTAATTTCGGTTTTAGACAAATAAATATAAGAAAAATTTTGGTTTTACACAAAAAAATTCAAACAAATGCTTATTACAGCGCCCCCTGATGAGTGGTCACCATAACACATATATGGAAAGACGCACCAATTAAGCCTGAACCTATCCTTGAAAGTTTCATCTAAATTGGACTAGTAATTTTTGCTCTGCATAAACAAATGTTTAGTGCAGCGCCCCCTGGTGAGTTTTCCCCGTAACAAAAAAAGAAAAATCTTAAAATATGCACCAAGCAAAGATAAATCTTTTTATGAAAACTCTTTTTAATCGGAGCAGTAGTTTCGGTTTTAGACAAATAAATACAAAAAAAGTACAAACAAATGCTTACTGCAGCGCCCCCTGGTGGTTTGACACGATAAAACATATCCAAGAACATCCACCAATTAAACCTGAATCTACCACTGAAAATCTATTGAAATCAGACTATTATTTTTTGAGATAATTGAAAACATTCGTTTTCACGTAAAATGCTTACTGCAGCGCCCCCTGGTGAGTTAAGGCAATAAGACATACATAAGAACATACGCCAATTGAACCTTAACCTATCATAGAAAACCGTATCAAAATCGGACGTATAGTTTTGGAAATAATTGACATAGTAATTTGCACAAACACACAAACAAACAAACAAACAAACAAACAAACAAACAACCTCTCACCCCAAACACATATACAGTCGCCGTTCCGTCGCGGGTAAAAAAAAGTTAGGTAAAAAGATGAATTCGGAAAGTGGAAGCGTGTGCCAATCAATTTTGATAGCTTTTAAGCCTACACTTGGGTCGCAAATCTCAGGCGCTGATCCGAACGTCACTTTCTGCTTTACGATGAGCTTAATTTATTTTCTTTCTTTTGTTATAAATTACAATAACATTCACATTTAAGAGAAAATCACAAACTGACCGCTTCACAAAAAAAAACTTTTTAATACATTTCTTCTCTAAACGACGCTTAGAAATTAATATTTACAAAACAATTCCTAACACCTAATAAGGTACGAATAAACCGGCAACTCCGAACGAAGTCCGTTTTAATAAAAGACAATTAAAAGTTTTTAATTTCGCCCGAGCGTTCTGAATTCATTATTGCTTGAGAAAAATGTAAGTAAGTAAGTAAGTAAGTAAGTATATATATTGGACATCGTCTGAGTATCGTTATTAAGTGACCTATATTATATTATTTGAAGCAAAAAATGCAAATAGTCATTATTGGTTTTCTTCTTGGGAGGAATTGTTTTATTTAAATTAATAAAAGTTTGTTCGTGCTATACTTTTTATAATTTATTTTTAGAAATATATAAGGATTTAAGATTTATCGAGACGGTTTCTTTAAAAGTTGTTTAAAAAATATTTTTAATTTATTTTGTTGTATTAATCAATAACAGTAGCATTAATAGTTAGAGAGATAATGCGATGGTAATAGGTTTGATTCCCACTCGGAGGAATGGTTATATTTAAGTCTTCATTTCTTCGCTCTGGTACCAAAGGTCAAGCGCGGCGTTTAGTTCCGCCACTCAACACGCAATGTCTCGATTTTGGGTGGGTAATGGAGAACGGAGTGTCTTACTACATACACTAGGTCCTCTCAGACTACATCGTTATGCAGAAAAAAAACGTCACTTTACGGTTAATATCATTTCACTGTTTTAAAGCTAGAAAACATTCAAAGAGATGTAAGCAATCAAATTACTGAGACCCATAACAAAAATAAGTTGTAATAAGCGTATACAAACTTCGACGCAGCCGGTAATAGAACACAAAGCTAAGCGGTCAAAATGATTAGACAGAGACCTAGAGGCGTGGATTCGAATCCCGCTGCGTTCAATTTTTTATACGTTTCCTTAATATCATTTCCACACTAAAGGTTGTCCATGGGCAGAAAACCAACCAAAGAGTAATCTATCTTTATATTCTTTATTATTACACTGAAAATGGTAAAAAGTTTTATTTTTTTTTTATTTTTTATTGTAGCTTCACGCTGTATCCCGCACACAGCAGGGTAGGCAGAGGGAACCTAGTAGTAAGATACTCCGTTTCCCACTTTCCGCCGAATTCGGAGGCATTGCGTGTTTAGAGGCGGATCTTAACGCCGCGCTTTTACCTCAACATCAGAGCGAAGAAAAATGGAAATATTACATATTTCCACACCTCGAGTGGGAATCTAACCCACAATCAGTCGTTTACAGTCACACGCTTATGCCACTGGGCCACGACTGGCAACAAACATGAATATCTGTCATTATATTTGGATTAGGTATACCAAAATTATGAAAAACAATACAATACTCAAAAAAAAATAACAGGTATAACATTAGAAATGTATCAAAAACTGCAACACTAGCATCTATGAGTTCAAAGCAAAAGCAAGTGCTCAAAGCAAATAAGTTACAGCCAGTGCTAAGTTCATGAAGTTGTGAGAGCAAAGTTACAACTTTATATGCGAGTGCGAGACCATCTGTCAAAGAGAGACCGACGATTATTTGCGAAACTTTTCTTCATGTACACTTAGGGACGAAAGCAGAAGAGATTTTTAAGCTAAGTTTAGTTTTTAACTAGTATTATCATTATTTCTTTCTAGCTTCACGCTGTATCCCGTACACTGTAGGGTAGGCAGAGCGAATCTAGTGTTAAGACATTCCGTTCCCCACTGAATTCGCCGAATTCGGAGGCATGTGTTAATTGGCGGAACTTAATACCGTGCTTTGCCTTGACACCAGAGCGAAGGAAATGGAAATATTAAGTATTTCCACTCCTCAAATGGGAATCGAACCCACAACCAGTCGTTTTACAGTCACACTTTGTGCCATTGCGCCATGACTGGCCACTCATGGCCCCGCCAATCATTATTATTGATGACATATTTTTAAGTTTTTATCGTTTTGCGAATAGTAGAGTAAACATAGAGGACCTAATATCAAGGCACTTTATTTCGCACCTTCCCTGTGCGTGTTAAGAAATGGAACTCACTGTGTTTGTAATGATCAGAGAAAACTGTTAAAAACGTGTTGAAATCGAAACAACAACATTTCTGAATTTGAACAACATTTCTGAATATTTTCATCTCTTACGAAAATGATACATTTTCTTTTTCATTTGAATATTTTTTTTTCAGTTTCACGCTATATCTCGCACACCGCAGGGTACGCAGAGGGAACCTAATGTTAAGACACTCCGCTTCCCACATTCTGCCAAATACTGCAGGCACTGCGTGTTAAGTGGTGAAACTTTATGCCACGCTTTGCCTACGATACCAGAACGACGACAACTGTAATACAGCATACGGTAGAGCGTGAAGCTAAAAAAAAAAGAAAACAGAAACTACATATTATTACAATTTCAATACAACATTTTACATCACTGTACCACAAAACGATCGAGTGCAAAGTGTAGGGCGCGCTCTGAGGGCGGGCGGAGGGCGTTATAAATCAGACGCCGGCGATAATGCACTTTGGGTCTACACTTTGACTAATTACGAAGCAATTTTGTGATTGAAAATTTTTATATTGTTCTTTCTTAAGGAAAAATGGTTATTTTTTTTGTTTATTTACTTATAGTAAAAGTGTAAGACGCGTAGACGTGAAATGTCGACGCGTCAAATACTCGTTGCGCTGGTAACTACTGGCTACTCTAAGTGTAAATTTATTTTTGTTCTCGTACATCGAAAGACAGGCAGAATAGAGAAATAAAAATAATTTGGGGCCAGTCGTGGCGAAGTGGAACAAAGTGTGACTGTAAACCGACTGGTCATGTGTTTGATTCCCAGTCGAGGAGTGGAAATATTTAATATTTCCATTTTCTTCGCTCTGGTGTCGAGGCAAAGCGCGGCGTTAAGTTCCGCCACTTAACACGCACGCACGGCCTGCTGTGTGCGGGATACAGCGTGAAGCTAAAAGAAATAATTAACAAAAATTGAATATTTTCATTTCCCTTTTCTGATTCCCCTAAGTAGTGATTGAACCCACAGCCATCACGTTTACTATCAGATGCTTTGGACTGCACCGGAACTGCCTTAAAAATATTATTTTTATGTTAATCCTTTATGATAAAGAAATATTGGCTTTCTATACTTCTGCTTCTTATAAACTATTGTGGCATAGTACCCGAATGCGAACTACTGCGATTGGTCGTGGGTTTGATTCCCACTCCAAAGAAAAATTATATTTTAACTATTTTTATTTCTCTGCTTTGGTGACGAAACAAAAGCCTTATGTCCCACCATTCAAAATAAACTGTTTAGAATTCGGTCAGAAAGTGGAGAACAAAGAGACTTACCACTATGTTCTCCCTGAATATTCTTTTGTGCGGGGAAAGTATAAATTTGTTTTATTATGAACTTTACAAATAACACTCCTATTAGATTTTTTTACTAAAAATAAGAATTTTCGTTCTTTTAGCTTAAATATAAAGCACAATCTTGATCTGTTTGAGAGTCAGGAGCAGGTTACCGGAATGTCTGTCGACGTGTAACGAACGTAACTCTCGATTTAATACATTATATTCAAAGCGATCAGAACGTGGTGTTCAATAGTTTAAATATTACATGGATTTTTTTGTTGACTATGTGTTTCTGTTGTTTATAGGTACGTTTTATTTTAGCTTCACGCTGTATCCTGCACACAGTGGGTAAGCAGAGGGAACCTAGTGTTAAGACACTCCGTTCCCCGTTATGTATCTAATATTAGTACATTACACATTCAACAATCTTAAATAATATAGAAAAGATGAAATAAAATTTATAAATATTCATAAAAAGTAAAACATTCATAACATACAATCATAATCTAAACCTTTATGAGTAGAAATGTGAAACTGTTTATTTCTTCTGTTTCAACCCATATACAGCCTAAGGGTACAAACAAATCACAATCTCTTAAAAAATATTCTTTTTTTTTAGCTTCACACTGTACCCCACAGCAGGGTAGGCAGAGGGAACCTAGTGTTACGACACTCCATTCCCCACTTTCTGCCGAATTCGGAGGTTTGCCTGTTAAGTGGCGGAACTTAACGCCGCGCTTTACCTTGACACCAGAGCGAAGAAAATGGAAATATAATTTCCACTCCTCGAGTGGTAATCGAACCCACAACCATCTCCCGTGGGGGGACGGGTTAAGAATACAATTCCCCCCCGCCGCTGGGTAGCGTCCCGTAAAAGGCGGGTAACCCAGTAGCTTGGTGGTAGGAGATTCGTTCTCCGACAGCCCACCATTCCCATCCTTCCGGCCTCCTTTTGTCCTACATTCCCAAGGCTGGCAACGCATCCATAACTTGACTGTTGTGGATGTCTATGGGCGAAGGTAACCACTTAACACCAGGTGGGCCTTTAGCTCGTTTGCCTCCTTAACTCCATAAAAAAAAACCAGTCGTTTACAGTCACACGCTTGGGCCTCGACACTTAAAATATATATAAACAAAAATTAGAAAAAAAAAGCATTTTGCTAAGTATAACTAAATTGTAGTGCATTGTACATATGCATATGAAACTAAACGGTGCTTCAGAATGAAACAGTACGACTGTTTATGTTAATCTTCATGCTTCTGGCATTGTTTGGGCTAAGCGGAAAAAATAGTTATAACGACTTTCTCTCTAAACATGGCGTTTGTTGTCGCAGCGCTTAATTTTATTAGACATGAGAAGACAAACTAATTTACAAATATTTTTGCATTTTTAATGTGTTATTCACATACTTAGAATATTAAAAAGGTTTTTTGAAACGCGTCAAATTTCAACGTATGGCTTAGCAGATAAAACACTTGGACGACTTACAGGAGGCAAGGGTTCAAGTTCCGCTACCTTTTTACGGTGTCTGAAAGTGTTATTTAAAAAGTGGTATATTTATTTGGTTAAACTGTTATTCTCTAGGTTGAAAGTTTTTTTACCCGCGACGGAACGGCGACTGTATATGTGTTTGGGGTGAGAGGTTGTTTGTTTGTTTGTTTGTTTGTTTGTGTGTTTGTGCAAATTACAATGTCAATTATTTCCAAAACTATAAGTCCGATTTTGATACGGTTTTCTATGATAGGTTAAGGTTCAATTGGCGTATGTTCTTAGATATGTCTTATTGCCTTAACTCACCAGGGGGCGCTGCAGTAAGCATTTTACGTGAAAACGAATGTTTTCAATTATCTCAAAAAATAATAGTCTGATTTCGATACGATTTTCAGTGATAGATTCAAATTTAATTGGTGAATGTTCTTAGATATGTTTTATCGTGTCAAACCACCAGGGGGCGCTGCAGTAAGCATTTGTTTGTACTTTTTTTGTATTTATTTGTCTAAAACCGAAACTACTGCTCCGATTGAAAAGAGTTTTCATAAAAAGATTTATCTTTGCTTGATGCATATTTTAAAATTTTTCTTTTTTTGTTACGGGGAAATCTCACCAGGGGGCGCAGCAGTAAACATTTGTTTATGCAAATCAAAAACTACTGGTCCAATTTAGATGAAACTTTCAAGGATAGGTTCAGGCTTAATTGGTGCGTCTTTTCATATACGTGTTATGGTGACCACTCATCAGGGGGCGCTGCAGTAAGCATTTGTTTGTACTTTTTTGTGTAAAACCAAAATTTTTCTTGTATTTGTTTGTCTAAAACCGAAATTACTAATTCGATTAGATAGAGTTTTCAGAACTAGATTTAGCTTTGCTTTGTGCATATTTTAAGATTTTTGTTTTTTGGTTACGGTGAAAATTCACCAGGGGGCGCTGCAGTAAACATTTGTTTATGCAGAGCAAAAACTACTAGTCCGATTTAGATGAAACTTCCAACGATAGGTTCAGGTTTAATTGGTGTTTCTTTTCATATATGCGTTACGGTGACTACTCACCAGGGGGCGCTGCAGTAAGTACACTTGTTTGTGCGAAACTAAAACTACGAGTCCGATTTGAATGCAGTTTTCAAAGATAGATTCAAGCTTACTTAGTACATATTTTCATATATGTGTCATGTATGTTTACTTAGTGCATATTTTCATGTATGTGTTAACTCTCTAGGGGGCGCTGCAGTAAGTAGCTGCTTCTATTTTTTTGTGTAAAACCAAAACGACTAGTACGATTGAAAAGAGTTTTCAGTATTAGATTCCGCTTTGCTTATAGCATGTTTTTAAATTTATATTACAGTGACAAGTCACCAGGGGGCGCTGCAGTAAAATATTGTTTGTGCAAAGATAAAATGACGAATTTGATTTGGATGCAGTGTCAATGATAAGTTCAAGTTTAATTACTGCATGTTCTTGGATATGTTTTATCGTGTTAACTCACCAGAGGGCGCTGCAGTAAACATTTGTTTGTAATATTTAATGCAAAGCTACAACTACTAGTCCGATTGCGCAGAGTTTTTAGTATTAGAGTTACCTTTACTTGGTGTAAGTTTTTAGGTATTTTTTACGTTATGAACACGCCAGGGGGTGCTGCATTAAACATTTAATTATGCAAAGCTAAAACTACAAGTCCAATTTGGATAATTAGTGCGTGTTCTCGTATATGTGTCATGGTGACACCTCACCAGGGGGCGCTGCAGTAAGCATTTGCTTTTATTTTTTGTGTGAAACCTATTTAGATGCAGTTTTCTGTCATAGGTTCTGGTTTAATTGCTGCGTGTTTTTATATGCCATATCACGAACTACCACGGGGCGCTCCAGTATAAATTAGTTTGTTCAAAATCAAAACTACTAGTGGGTTTTGTGATTTTCACTGATTTGGTTAGACTTAAGTTTCGTGGAAATGTTACGGTGACAATCTGCCAGGCGCTGCAATAAGCATTTGATAACCAGAAAGCATTGGGTTTATAATTTCTTTTGGATTTGCATGAAGATTAATATAAAGTATTTCGATATTATGTAATAATATATAACGTGTATCTATTCACTTTAAAAAGTTTAAAATAAAAAGCAAAATTAAAAATTTTGAAAAAACCCACGACGGTTTAATTGTAATTGAAAAAGGATAAAATAACTGTAAATCCCCCGCCTAAAAGAATATATGTAACGAGATGATGGGGACGACTTCGTCGGGGGCTGCCAGTTGCAATCCCTATTTTAAATATAGTAGCTAACAGTATAGATTTCGTTTTAAAGTTTTTAAAATACCAGTTATCAAAACTGTAAATTCATATTAATATTTTAATTAATGTTTTAACAGCAAGAAAACCTATGAGAAGATTTGTGCAAACTTAAAGTAATGACAGCCCCCGACGGAGTCGTCCCCATCATCTCGTTACATACATTCTTTTAGGCGGGGGATTTACAGTTATTTTATCCTTTTTCAATTACAATTAAACCGTCGTGGGTTTTTTCAAAATTTTTTAATTTTGCTTTTTATTTAGACTGTGTTATGGTTATTTTATAACAAAATATTTTTCAACCTCATGCTTGATTCCAAGTAGCAAGATAAGGAAAGAGTTATATAGATTATCTAGTGTGAAGACACTCCGTTCTCCGCTTACCACCCGTATCAGAAGGCATTACGTGTTGAGTGGCGGGACTCCACGCCGCGCTTTGTCTACCTGAGAGCTAAAATCAAAACCATTTATGATTATATTAATCCCAAAATCAAACTCTGAACCAATCGTACTTATTGTAGATCCATTGCGTTACGATGACCTCAAACATACATAAAAATTGAATACTTGCAATTACCTCGCAGCTCTGCTTGCTTAAATTGTAGTTTCAACTAATTTAATATAATAGTTATTTTATAACAACATTAAAATTATTATAGTGTTTTTATTTTAGCACTGATTTAGATAAGCAATAAATGCTAAATGTTAACCTCCTTTTAAATTGGTTAAGCCAAAACGCAGAACGTTGTGCAGTCAAACGCAAGTTAGACGTAGAAAGAAGTTTAAAAATTATTGGTCATCAAAGTCATTTTGGGTTAAATTCCTTTGATAAGTGGCCCCAATAATATTTTTTCTTATGTGTCTTCCACATACAGACAGCTATCAGTTATATTTTTATTATACCTATAGATATAAACAAATATATAGCAACACAGTTATAGTTAGGAGTGTAACAGCAATACATTTCAATAAACCATCTCGTTAGCACAACGCGTAAATTAAATTCACAGTGATTTAGTGGAGCGTCTTAGATTATGTTGTTTGTATTTGATACATAAATAAAATAGGGGTGTGTTAGAGGGATGAAAATACAATATACCTATATCCTCACAGATAAACGAAAATTTAGTAACATATGAATGTTATAGTTTGATTTATATTTTTTTATTACTTAGGCCAGTTCTAGCTTAGGGGTACAAAGTGAGATTGTAAACGTGAGTGGTTGCAGGTTCGGTTCCCACTCGAGGTATTGGAATATAAATATTCCATTTTTTATATTATATTCATATTAAAATATTTCCTTTTATTTGCTCTGGTATCGAAGCAAAGCGTGATTTCCGCTATGTAACACGCAATGCCTCTAGAATTCGAAATATGGGAAACAGAATGTTTTGACAGTAGGTTCCCTCTGCCTTCCCTGCTGTTGGCCAAATACAGTCTGACGATTTATTCATTTTAAAGATTTAAAAGTTTTGCCTAAGCTTAAAAGCTATAGACCAAAAAGGTTCTATTCAAATATGTCCACAGATGTCGTACCACAGATGTGCGCATACAATTTGATTTTAATAAATGTCAGGTTAAAACCGTCTAAACTTAACACGTTAAGTTTATAAATATAGTAAAGTATTTTGACTTTCATTATATTATAACAGAAAGAACTTAACTGAAATAAAAAAGTCTTATTTTTGATAAACTTGGGGCCTTAAAAACTTAACACATTTATATTAAAATACTTCTGTTTTTCCTTTTAGACAAAATTCGAATAAAGACATCGTTGAATACTCAATTATAGCCAAAAAACCACTCTATTTTTTTTTTAATTTCACGTTGTATCCCGCACACAGCAGGGTAGGCTGAGCGAACCTAGTGTTACGACACTCCGTTCCCCTGCGTGTTAAGTGGCGGAACTTAACGCCGCGCTTTACCCCTGATAACAGAGCGAAAGAAAAAATAAATATTAAATATTTTCACTCCTCGAGTGGGAATCGAACCCACAACCAGTCGTTTACAGTCACACGATCGTGCCACTGCGCCACGACTGGCCACGACCACTCTATATATTCACAAAAATACTGAACAGAGTGACTTGTCACTAACTCCCTTCCCCTAATTAATGGCACTCATAATAAATCCCCCCTCCCATCAATCCCCACATGTTTATTTCATTATTAATTTATAATTTAAATAATAATTCATAATTTCATCTCAACATGACTTCATTTCGCGAACGTTATTTATGAATTTAATTAAATATAAGAGCATCTGTATTCATTTTAATATGAAGATTTGAAAACTGGGACAATCCGTGCGTTCCAGTTTTTTTTTTATTTTACTATTTTCTTATTCCTGCATGTTTTTAAGAGTGTATTATAATAATAATATTATAAGTGTATGAGATATAACGAGACCTTCGTGGTCCAGTCGTTACGTCTGACTGTAAATGGGACTGGTTCTGGGTTTGATTTCCAGTTGGGGATTATATTTAAATTATTTTCCTTTCTCAGCTCTGGTATCTAAGATAAAATACAGCATTGAGTTCCACCACTCAACACGCAAGGGCACACTAGGTTCCCTTTGAATACTCTGCTATGTCAGAAAAAGCGTGAAGCTACTTCTCATCTTACAGAATAAAAATAAGAATAAAATAGTTATCGAATAAGAAATACGAATATAAATTTTCTATATAAGATAACTGCTAACTTTTAAATGTCTATCCAAAAAATAAATTAAAACCTACACTGGTCCATTTGACATGGTGTGCGGGATACTGTATCCCGGCAAGGCTAAAAAAATAAAATAAAATAAAAATACGCAATATAAAATTGAATAGATAAAAGAGATATTTCACGCACAATACTAAACACGTCTACCCTAAATTGAACCTGCACCCCTCATACATAATCACTTATCCCATTAAACCAATGCGGATCTTCCTTCTGCCGCTTATCTGCCCCCAACCAGGAAATTGCTAGTTACTTGTACAAAGACGTAACTTTTTTGTTGAAGACAAAGTTAAAGTTTTTATCTTGTAAGGAATTAGTGAAGGAAATAAAATAAAATATATTGGTGTAAAAGTATGTGTTTAGGGGGCTTTGGGATTTATTTGGTTAGTTTAGTTTATATCTATGTATGTTTGTATGTATGCAACCATACTTATGTTATAAATGAGAAAGTCTGTCCGTCTGTCTATCATGCTTTCACGGCTAATCTACCTGTATGATTTAGATGAAATTTAGTTTGAAAGTTGCAAATACGTCAGGGTCAAACATATGCTACTATACAGAAACGTACAAACGCCTGATTGTCGATGAGGCCCTGATGAACCACTTTGGAGCGATAGTGACGGCTGCTAGAATCACCGAAGCAGAAGAAATTCTATTAATTGGAGATGTAAATCAACTTCCCTATATTGACCGAGAGAATCTTTTCGATATGCTCTACCGTGCTCCCTATCAAGTGGCCAATATCACCCAGAATCTAATATGCACCCATAGAAGCCCCATGGATGTTGCTTATGTCCTTCGAGAAATATATACTCATTGGTATATATTCATCTAAGAGGACAGTACACTCCCTTCGGATAGAAAATGTCAAGGTGACACCGATACCACGAGACCTAAAGGATACCCTCTACCTCACATTCACTCAAGAGGAGAAGGAATCCTTGATCACTCAGGGATACGGCTTGGAAATGGGTGCAAAAGTACTAACAATTCACGAGGCCCAGGGACTGACCACCAGCACAGTTGTGGTAGTGAATACAAAACCAAAGAAAATAAAGCTGCACGACAGTGTCTCACACGCAGTCGTTGCGATAACGCGCCATACCAGCAACTGTTTCTACTACTGCGGTGGTGAGGACGACGCTATAAAGAGACTAATACGGAATGCAACGAGAGCAACGACCAAAGGTATTGTGGAGTACAATTTGAAGATGGCCATAAAAGATAGGAACGAAGCGGTCATATCCACTACTGTAGCGTTAATGCCATCCACACCCCATCCTTAAATAAATAAAAAAAAATATATGCATGTATGTAGTAGTAAGAAATATATGTAATAGATGTAAAAAATAAAATAAGTTATACAATTATAATATATTAAGTTAGGTAACAATTAATGTTCATATCATAAATATAAAATGAACAATGAACAGGCAACTTAAATTTGTAACTGGACTCTCTTAGAGTATTAAGTCTTAGTTTTAAGTACTAAAATCGTAAAAAAAAAAAATTTTAAATCATAAAACAAGAATAATGTTAAAAAAAGGTACAGACCTTATGTACGTAGAGCGATAAATAGAATAATAATAATAAAAAAAAAAAAACATATGCTACTTATTTTTTGAAAATAAACCTCTAAATGGTGTAAAGCGTATAAGGGGACTAAATTTATATGAAATACCTAAACGTCTTGACCGATTTAAATGTATTTTAGCATATATATAGTTGATAAGCCTATAATAATTTATTTTTCAAAAATCAACCCCCAAAGGTTGCAATACAACGAAATAGTTTTGTAATTCACGTGGCAAAGTCACGAGCGATTCCCTAGTACATGTATATATCGTCGACAGAAAACGTATTTGCTGTAAGTAGAAAACTACAATTTGAAATAAAGCCGAAAAACGTTTTTAAATTTGAAAAAAAAATCATAGCTCTGTTAATATAAGCAGTATAGACATGATTTTTGGTACGTGAACAAACTTTAACATTACTAATATACTGAAAATATCTACATGTGCCGAAAATAAGTGGAAGTAGACTTTTCATTACTTACAGCAATTCGTTTTCCATTTATGGAATATAAAAATGTCGTAAGTAAGAACTGAATTTGTATGGCGAGAGAGGATTCTGATTCTTTTGAAAGGAATTTAAAACTGTAAACGATAAATAACACTAAATAAGTATTATCTTAAAGACTTATATATGTTTTTGAAATGAAGTTGACATAAATAAGCTCTAAGTAGTGGGTAGGTAATAAGGCCAGACTGCGTAAGTCATAATGGATTCTTAACGTCATCACAATTGCTGTAAGTTAAAAAAAATAGCAAAACATCGGATTTTTGGGTAGTTACAACAAATTGGATGAATATTTTTTCAAAATTGAGAACGCGTAAGTAATTTTTTTTTAATCTCAGCAAAGAACTACCTAGATCATTCGACGCAGTTTTTTTTTCTGATTCAAATGATATATAAAACCAAATTTCGATATTTTCTACTTACAGCAAATACGTTTTCCGTCGACGATATGTATATGAGTATATGAGTATAAGAGTGTGTATGTGTGTACGTGTGTTTATAAATATTTTTGAGTGTTTATATGATTTTACATAAAAATAATATTTTAAGTCGAAGATTTCGAAAATATTCTTGATACTCTATTTACTCTCCGTCGATCTCGTCGTTTGCCATAACATAACTGTAATAATAACTGATAATATAAAACTTTATTAGTTATTGACAAACAGTACTCCTTTTTGCTTTACTTTTTCTACATAGCAGGATAGGCAGGTCGAAATAATATTTATTATGTGAAGTTTTGAGACTATCATGGGTCATATTGACAGTTTATTATTAACAAATAATATATACACATATTATATTTGATATATCAAATTTCATCTGTGTTACCGTAAACATGTATAATGGCAGTGGTTGTTGGTTCGATGCCTATTCAAGAATTGATTATATTAAAATTTTTTTGTAAAACAAAACATGGCGTTGTGTCCGCCACGCAACATGCAATATCTCGAATGCGAGGAAAAGTGAAAAACGGAGCACCTGCCTACCCTAATATTCAGAAAAAAAACGTAAAGCTGAATTTATCCTAATCAGAATCGAATTCGTAGCTATTCTTTACAGTCATATATTTTCCAACTGAGCCACAATGGACATATACCGTACTAAAGCACTATGTTGTTTAATAAAGTAAGGTCTGTCAGAGTCAACGAGCAAAGTCCAACTGCATTGCGACTCGATGCCGATAGTTTGTGTTTACACAAACATTTGAAGAGGTACAGAAAGGAGGTAAGAACAGTTCTGAACTTAAATTAAAATAGTTCAATTTTATACTTTATCGAGGGAAAATATGCTTTGTATTTGCAATATAAATTTGTTAAATAGGTAACGTTTGCAGTTGCTGAGGAGCAAGGAGTTGTATTATGAATTTGAATTTAAGTTATTTTTAATTGGCATACTTGAGGTTAAATATATTTAAAGTATTTTTATTATTTTTAAAGTGTTATAAATATACTTAGGAAATTGATTTTTTTTATAAAAAGTAATGAATTGTTAATATTTAATTGTTAACGTATTCACAACTCCTACAGTGATAAAACATTCTATGAACGATTTTTCTCCCCCAAAACCCATTTCGTACTAAATTTCAAAAAAGTCATTGCAACTGTTTCCGAGATTTAGATTATATAAATATATAAAAGAATTGTTCGTTTAAATGTATAAATTTAAAATTATCGGATGAATTTAATTACCTCTTAACATATAAATTTTTTATTTATCTGCGCTGGTTACAGACTGCGCGCGGAGCTCACCTCCGTCCTTCATCCAACACAAAATATGTAGTACTAAAGTGGAAATTGGAAAACAGTGTGTCTTAACATTAGGTTTTTTCTGACCAGTCTACTATCAGACATAACTGTATTAAAAATATACTTTAAAAATAACTGTTCCATATTAAGTACTTCAGGTATTAATTACAAAAAAGGTAATAGCAAGTAGAAGAAGCTTTACAGAATATTCTTATAATAAGTCTATGATAGTGTGAGGGACTTCTCACATCTCTCAACGCTAAATTGAAGTGATAAATACTAAAAGTTACGTTACATTTTTTTATAGTTTAACAGTATCCCAATACAGCAGGGTAGGCAGAGGGAACCTAGTGTTAAGACACTCTGTTTCCCATTTTCCGCCGAATTCTGGAAGCATTGCGTATTAGGTGGTGGAACTTTACGTCTCGCTCTGCCTCAACACCAGAGCGAGGAAAATTGCAATATTAAATATTTAATAAACTCCTCGAGTGGGAATCAAACCAGCGACCAGTCACGTTTACAGTCATACTTTGTACTCATAAGCCACGACCTACCTTATTTACTATTTATATTATGTTAATTTGGAAAACTTAAACTTTTAATTTTTTAAGAACCCTTAAAAGTATAACTCATATCTGCAATTACTAAATATTTAATAACCAAGACCGGTACGAAAAGATCTTAAATTATTTAGGTTAAAAGAACCATATTAAAAGGATGTGATATTAACCAACTAGGTTGTGGATTCGAGTCCCACTTATTGAAGTGATCATAGTGTATTTTCACTTCTCTGCTGCTGTGAATTTGAGGGAAAGTGGAACGAAGTGTTTTTGAAAAGTTCTAACTATTTTCAGTTTCTTTCTATGCTATATATACATACTAAAAGATTTACCTGAATACTTCTAGTCGATTTTTCACTAACAAATGTGGTTATTCCCCGTTCAGCTGTTAACAGCCAATAGATATTCCGCACCCCGCGGCGCTACCTGCTAAGTACACACCTTTTGAGCTAAGAATTCCTAATTCACATATTTCCTTACAATAAAATCGATAATAGTTAATTATAGTTAAGGCGAGGCCATCGTGGTGTAGAGAGATGCCGTCTGATTGTAAACGCAATTGGTTTTGGGTTCGATTCCCATTCGCAAAAATGGATATGCTTAAATTACTTTGAGTACTGGTAAAATAAAACGTAGCATTGAGTTTCCCTGCCCTACACACAATGTCTTGATGTTCATTGAGAACGGAGTGTCTTAATCTAGGTCTATTCTGCATATCTGGACTAACCCGCTGGCCTGCTGACCGGAAAAAATCTATATTAAAGGAAAGATAAAATCGCTGTTATGAAGCTATTGAGAAAGATATGACTATCTGTTATAGTTGTAAATTAAAATGGTATTCAAATTGGTGAAAATATTTTATTTCTTGTGCTATAAAGTAATAATGGCGCTTAACTCTGCCAATCGATTCTGATAAGGAAAAGCGAAGTGACGCATCACTACCTACCTAATCGACGAGATGAGAAAGATGTGTGAAGATAAAACAGGGTGTAACAATGTTAAAGGGAACCGATAACTTTAAAGATTAGGGGAGGAAAAATTCGTTGTGTGCATTTACCTGGTTGTGATTTCGCATAAGAAATAATGAAAAAAGGGCGGAAAGTGCAGAATAGTTTGTAAATGGATTTCTTAGGATGATTTTTATTACTATTATGTACTAAAATGTATTTCAGTATATTAAAAGGTATCCCATTATATTAATACGCGATGAAAATAATTTATTACTTTTTTTTTTTTTAGCTTCACGCTATATCCCGCACACAGCAGGGTAGGCAGAGGGAACCCAGTGTTAAGACACTCCGTTGCTCACTTTCCGCCGAATTCGGAGGCTTGCGTGTTAGGTGGTGGAACTTAACGCCGCGCTTTACCTCGACACCAGAGCGAAGAAAATGGAAATATAATTTCCACTCCTCGAGTGGGAATCGAACCCACAACCAGTCGTTTACGTGGCCCAGTGGCACACGCTTGTGCCACTGGGCCACGACTGGACACAATTTATTACTTTCTGAAATATTTGTTGTTTGAAAATACGTTAGAAAACATGCGAACAGATAGGCTTGAAAATTGGCACGGCTAACGTTTATATGCAGAAGAAGTGCATAATGCCAACATGTTTTTTTTTTTTATGGTGTAAAGGAGGCAAACGAGCTGAAGGTCCACCTGGTGTTAAGTGGTTACCTTCGCCCATAGACATCCACAACATTAAAGTTATGGATGCGTTGCCAGCCTTGGGAATGTAGGATAGAAGGAGGGAGGAAGGATGGGAATGGTGGGAATAGGGAGAGCTGGCTTACATGCCATCGAACCGGAACACATCATAAGATATTTGGCGGTTCGTCTTTGACGTGATAGTGGTCGCGAGCCAGTCGGAGAACGAATCTCCTACCACCAAACTACTGGGTTACCCGCCTTTTACGGGACGCTACCCAGCGGCGGGGGGGAATTGTATTCTTAACCCGTAAAAGTGTATTAGAAATGCATTTAATTAAAAAATAAATATTATACTTATTTGAAATTCACGTGTGTATAAATGTACGTTGCTAGGGCAACGCATGGTTGACGACTCAAGTCAGGACTACTAATTTATTAAAATTAATTAGTAGTAAATTTGACAGCCTGCTTGTAATATTAAGATTTTTTTCGAGTTTTTTACTAAATATATATATTTATATGCATAACAGTTTTTTTATCTATCTGTATACTCTGGCTAACCCCTGAAACGGCATTACGAATTTTGATGAGACTTTCACAAACAGAAATCTGATGTAATAAGCAATAACTTAACTACGTTAATTTTAAAAATTATTATATATTTTTCCCACAACATCAAAGTCACGAGAAAATCTAGTCAAATGAAATCTAGCTTCTCCAACTAGTTAGCAAAAATCATAACAGAACAAATAATATTTAAGACATTTTCGTTGTTATTACATTATTTCAACAAAAGAACAAAGACATTAAGTAATTTAATTTCTAAAGCAAATTTTCAGTAATAGAGACCGACTGTTGTTTACAAAGGTTGGCCGCCGCGGGCGAAACGTGGCGTTCTATTTTTTATTACGCCGTCCTTACATTTGTTTTTAATACATTTTCTGATTTAATATTCTTTTACGATGAGAATTTAGATATGTTCTAAGAATCTCTATTGTATTCTAAAATAATAGTTATTTTTAGATTTATTTTAGGTTTTTCGATGTTTAATTGGAAGGGTTGCTTGTGGGAGTCAGTCGGTGTGCTTACTAGATGCTTTGTTTTTGCTAAATCATAATATATCTAAACCAATTAAAGTGAACAAAGTCAAATAATTTTATTTAATATAAGAAATTATTTTTTAAACTTTAGCTTCATTTTTAAACCTCAAATAATATATCATGGGACACAGGTTCACTAATGTTAATGCGTTAGACGTGAAAAGAGTTAAAAACCTCAGCGGTACTTTATTTCAAATTAATAATTCATAGACGCTGGTTTATGTTTAGCTTCACGCTGTAACCCTTACGGGATATTCAGAGAGAACGGAGCGCCAAACGCTACGGTCCCTGCATACTTCTTTCGCCTCGTCCACTGTCATCAACCTCTTTATACACGCCCTCCGGGGCGTTCTCATGGTTTTTACATGACCTTCCTCCAGTATCGTCGACACTGTGTTTTCGAAGGTCAACCGAGATGTCCCCCTACTTCTCTTACCGCTCTCCTCTGCTTCATATATTTTTCTTACCATTCTTCCATCACTCATCCTCTCGAGGTGCCCAAATTACTTCCTTCATTCCTACTATGATGTTCTCGCTAGCACCTGCCAGTCTCTGTGTATCTCTTCATTGCGGGTTCGATCAGCTAAGCTGAGACCGCACATAACTTGAAAAGATCTCCTCTCCGCAGCATTCATCTTCCTTTCTTTCTTTTTCTCCAATACACACGTTTAGCTGCCGTGGCCAGTAGTTTAGTGGCCAGTCGTGGCCCAGTGGCACAAGCGTGTGACTGTAAACGACTGGTTGTGGGTTCGATTCCTACTCGAGGAGTGGAAATATTTAATATTTCCATTTTCTTCGCTCTGGTGCCGAGGTAAAGTGCGGCGTTAAGTTCCGCTACTTAACACACAATGCCTCCGAATTCGGCGGAAAGTGGGGAACGGAGCGTCTTAACACTAGGTTCCCTCTGCCTACCATGCTGTGTGCGGGATACAGCGTGACGCTAGAAAAAAAGGTGCCGTATAGCAGCGTCGGTACCAGCACTGCATTGTGCACAGGTAAACGTCCGCACGTTTAGTTGTGCTGTGCTGTGCTGTGTTGCTCGCGTTTTGCCGTCGCATCAACGCAGAGATGGCACCGTTAACCCTGTTACCGGAGAACAGAGCTACAAATATATATGTTTAACACAATAATCTTAAACAAATGATAAAATAACTCGAGGGCTATTACTTGCTGGATAACGGAAATAGTATTCAAACCCACAATTACTGCGTTTCCTCAGAAATATGCCATACCAATGCAATTCCATTAAACAAAGGGAAATAGATCGCGCCAAGTAAGTAATTTCGCGAGCTAAGATTAAAAAATAAAAGATTAACAAAAGAAAACCAAAGCGACGTAAAGCTAAAAGCTCATTGCCGTCGAGATAATAATTAAAATCAAACCTAGCTCGGAAAGAGGCTGGATTATTTGGCATTCAAATTATTAACTAATATTTTTTCTTGGTTTTTAATATAAGTTTCTTCTCTAAAGTTTTCTAATATTAATATAAGTTTCTTTTCGTAATTAACGAAGCACGAAGTAAGACTGTAAATGTGACGGGCTATGAGTTCGATTCCAGCTTGAGAAGTGGAAATATTTATTATTTCCGTTTACTTCGCTCTGGTGTCGAGCACGGTGCACGGTGCAAAGCACGGTGTTAAGTTTCGCCACTTAACATGTAAAGGTTACCAATTTTGGCAGCAAATGCGAAATAAAGTGTCTTAACACTAGGTTCCCTCTGCCTGCTGTGTGCGTAAAGCTAAAAAAAAGCTATAATTTGAAAGTATATGTGCAGCTATTGCGTAAATTGAGATTGATCGTGGCGTAATGAAACAGTCATGTCTGTCTATAAGCGGTGTGGTTATAGGTTTCATTTTGTTCGCCACTTTCTGCCTGAATCCAAAACTTTCTTTGCATGTTGAGTAGCGTAGCGACCTTACTGCCGCGATTTGTGTTGATACGAAAACAAAGGAATGAGGATAATTTAAATATAATCTTTCTCTCGAGTAGTAATCGAACCTGCAACCATCGTCGATTGTTCATTTGTTTATTATTATGAGTAGTTCTTAAAAATCATAAAAAATGCTTATATAATACTTTTATTTTTAGCTTCCGCATACATCAGGGCGGGCAGAGGGAACCTAATGTTAAGAACACTCTGTTTCCCACTTTCCGCCGGATTTGGAGGCATGCATGGCGGAGCTCAACGCCGCTCTTTACCTCAACACAGAAACTCAAAGCGAAAGAAATGGAAATATTAAATATTTTCACTCCTCGAGTGGGAATCAAACCCACAACCAGTCGTTTACAGCCAAACGTTCGTGCAACTGCGCCACGACTAGCCTCATATAATGGATACTAGAAAAAATTAAATTTCCAATCAGCAATACTCTATTTTATTATGAAGCCAACCCCCTGGAGTTCGACGCAGCGAAACTCTGTACCATCGCAATCAAACGGTCCCACGAGTCATATCGATTCACTTAGCTCGTTCAGTAAATGGGAGTGAAATATTAATGAATTTCACTCATTATTATTAATATAGCCTAAATATTTTAATAATATAATGTTGTATGTTGTATGTTAATGTCCTTAGCGGTACAGTGGCACACTGTGTGACCGTACACGCGATTGGTTGTCAATTCGATTTCTACGCGGAATGATTACAATTAAATTACTGAATATAATTTAATTATTTTCTGTAATTTAATACTATTATATAATATTGAATTACTAAAATTATATATGATACCCACATAAGTAAGACAGAGCGCGGCGTTAAATTTCACTGTTCCACGAGCAATGTCTCATATTCGGACAGGTGGTGGAGAATGGAGGATTTTGACACTAAGTTGATTCTGATTATGTATAGCTGCAAAATAGGTAGTATTGTGGTACAATTGAATTTGACCTTATAATGTGATAGTTGACTTATCTGTTTAATATTAAGAACTAGCGACCCGCTCGCGGCTTCGCTGCGTGATCTGCACCTTTTAAACCCAATGTGAGCCTCTTTGAGATTCTCTAAACTTTCTGTCCCATCTGTCCCATAATAAAATATAACCAACAGCATTCTTGTATAGTATTGCTCTCTAACTGGGAAAGAATTTTCATAATTAGTTCAGTGTTTCCTAACTAATGTTCGCCCTTACAAAAAAGTTACTGATTTTACTATTATATAACTATACATTAAAATTTAATAAATTATTTTCTTATGACTCATTTACATTAACTTTAGTAAATTTAAAAATTTACTAAAATTTTAAAATTTACTAAAATTTAAAAATTTACTAAAATTTAAAAATTTACTAAAATTTAAAAATTTACTAAAATTTAAAAATTACTAAAATTTAAAAATTTAGTAAATTTTAAAATTTTATTAAATTTAAAAATTTACTAAAATTTAAAAATTTACTAAAATTTAAAAATTTACTAAAATTTAAAAATTTACTAAAATTTAAAAATTTACTAAAATTTAAAAATTTACTACCTTAACTTCCGCTCGTATAATTAACTTTCTTTAAGATACTTAAACATTTTTAAAGTGTTATTCCACACTTAGGAAAAATGAAAAAGACATTTAAAGAAAACGTACAAAAATTTGACGTATAAAAATTTGATTTGCTAACAACAAAAATAAGTTATAATAAAAGCGTATAAGAATTTCGACGCAGTGTATAGTAGAACGCATGGCTCAGTGGTGAGGGCGCCTGGACGGTATCAGGAGGCGCGGGTTCGAATCCCGCTGCGTTCAAATATTTATACGTTTTCTTTAAATGTCTTTCTTTAAGATTTCACTCTAGTTTTAAATCTTCAGTACAAAAATAGACGATAATAAATTTCAATGTTTTTGAAAACCAGTTCAATACTAATCACATAATGTCTCCAAAGAGATGCTCGAACAGTCACTTAGAAAAATTGCGCCTCAGACGCTGATAAAAACTCTTGGCACCACCTACAGAATGAAACGAAATAAATGTAAAGGTTTCTAAACATTTTAAACGTTATTTCTATGACCACTCTTTCCCGTTTAAATAACCATGATAATAGATAAGATTTTGTTTGCTTCACGCTGTATCCCGCACACAGCAGGGTAGGCAGAGGGAACTTAGTGTTAAGACACTCCGTTCCCCACTCTCGTTCATTAAGCGGCGGAACTTAACACCGCGCTTTTTCTTTGAATGAATTAAAAAATACTATATATTTACATATTTCTAATATATAAGATAGATATAGTAAAGTCTTCTAAGTTTAAATTAATACTTTACCCTGTTTTGTTATTGGGGGTTATTAAATGCACTAAAATTGTCTATTCTCTTCTTTTTTCATGTAGATAAAGTTAATTTAGTCCCATATCATTCTTTTACTTACAGTTACACATTACTTACAGTCATTGTTAAAAAAATAACTAAGGTCACGTATTCAGTCTTCAGTGGATATGCTACGATTAGAACAATCTATAGGTATAACAATATCAAGATTGTTATAAAGGTTAGGTAAAGATTGTCAAAACACAATCAATCTCCAATTTTTTGTATCTATCAGTAATCTGCAATTGTGTATAAAGTGACAGAGTTCAACATTCTGCTATATTTTCAATGAATATATTAGTAGCCCCGAGTAGAAATAGAACCCACAGTCAATCGCATTTACAGTCTATATACTCTCACTGCGCCACAATGGTCTTTTTCTTTAATAGTAACATTATTCAACTTAAGAAAAGCATAAAGACTGACGGCAATTTACGTTATTAAGATGCAATTGCAATAACGATCTTCATAATATTCTACTAACGGGTGGCGCTTAGGAAAGAAGAAGCAAATCGGGGCGTTAAATTCCGTCACTTAACACGCAATGTTTCCAGATTAGGCGGAAAGTGGGGAACCTAGTGTCTTAACACTAGGTTCCCTCTGCCTACCCTGCTATGTGCGGGATACAGCGTGAAGCTAAAAAAACATTTCAAAACAAACAGTCTCTCAATTCTTTTGGCAGATGTGATGCTATTTGCAATGTACAATGGTTCCTCGCCCCAAGGTGTTTGGTTTGCGTTGCGCGGGTCCGACCGGGGCTTCCCCTAACATTAATTCTGAAGGCGTTTGCGTATTCATATTTCATTACTTTAGTAGTTGCAGTTTAGTTGGGAATTTACTTGTGAAATATGAAAGACTGTTAAAATATGAACATTATGATGATGTGATAGTCATTTTTACTGCTGTAGGAAGTCAAATATTTAAATCATAAAAGCCAGTGTAAACGCGATTGGTTTTGGGTTCCATTACCACTCGAAAGAATTACTACATTTTAATTATTTTCATTTCTTCTCTCTGGTACCCAATACAAATAGCGGCCCTGAGCTCTGACACCCCAACATGTAATCTTGATGTAGGCTGCAAATTGAGAACGGAGTGTCTGACACTAGATCTTTCTTACCCTGTTATGTGATGAGACCTCTTAGAAAGTTTTACTTATGTCAAACTAGCTTACTTATATCATGGATTTAGAGATCAGGGTAATATGAGAAGGTGGTTTATATAGAGTTAAAAAACAAATATTCAGGCTTTAGATCACACATTTAACAAACACAAGGCTCTTTTGCTTTATCGCGACATTATGAAATATATATCAATCTATCATCTTCCTAAAAGCCAGGCAATATACTTTAAAATCTTTCTATATAAAAAAAATATTTTTACTACGAATATCTCACAGTCAATACCGGCTCAGACGATTTTACATAACAACCAGGAATCGAAGCCAAATTGAGCAGTTATCATAATAGCTGGCGTTGCTAATCTCACATTTGGCGATGGTAAGGTGAGGAGTCTGAGGCTTATACGTTATGTAGTTTATAGTTTATATATAGTGCTATTATACGTATGGTTCCAATATACAACACAAATTTAACTAAAAATACCAAATAAATAATAAAGTAATATAATGTATTCAACATAATTTGTTCACTTCAAAATTCTGGCTATTTTTAAAAAATAAACCTGTCGTTAATGACGAAAATAAGTTGTACCTAATAACCATGTAAGAATATCCACATAGTCGGATGTAGAACGTATGGCTTAGTAGTTAGTGTTTCCAAGCGGCGCGGGTTTAAATCACGCTGAATTCAACATGACTATACGTTTTTTTTTAAATGTTTTTCAATTACTAAATAGTGTGAGTGACACCTTAAAATATATTATTACAGAAATACGAAGGTATTGCTATGTACATTTTATAAATTTTAAATTTACGAATCTGTTATTTAATATTTATGAACATACAAAACAAACCTATTTAAACATTACATTTAACCTAAAAATACATATATTCAATGTTCCTACCAAGTCCATTATTATACATCGCTATCATTTTCTTTCAAAAATCATATTTACATATTTTATGTAAACGAGGTGACGAGACGAGCAGGTCGTTCACCTCCTGTAAGATTGACCCTTGCTCACCATGAAATGTATAAATTTATTGCTTTTAAAATGGAATTTGTTAAAATGTTCTAAGTTATGCTGACAGAAAATTGTTTACATAAGAAATTAAAAAGTAAATGTCCTCATGAATCTAAAGCATGTGATTTAAATTACTTTCAATTATATTTTTTTCTTTTTTTTAACTTCACACTGTATCCCGTACATAGCAGGATAGGCAGAGGGAACCTAGTGTTAAGACACTCCGTTCCCCAATTTTCGCCGAATTCGCAGGCATTGCGTGTTAAGTGGCGGAACTTAACGCCGCTTTTGCCTTGACACCAGAGCGAAGAAAATGGAAATATTAAATATTTCCACTCCTCGAGTGGGAATCGAACCCACAAACAGTTGTTTTCAGTCACACGCTTGTGCCACTGCGCCACGACTGGTCCCGCCGAATGAATTATAATAATTAATGAATTTCCAGCATCTGACTGTAAATACGATGGTTGTATGTTCGATTACTACTCGAGAAAATGATTATTTAAATTTTCATATCTTTACTGTGATATCTAAGATAAAGCGCTGAGTTCCACCACTCAACACGAAAATTTCTCGATTTCGAAATTAGAGGACAGCGTGTCTTGACACTAGGTTCTCCCTAAACACCTTGCAAAGCTTGTAGCTATATAAAATATATTTTAACAAATTTCAAAAATATTTCAACAAAAATGAAACTGTCGTAAAGTTTTCTACACACAAAAGATCTAACAACGAAAGTATTCCAGCTCAGACTTAGAAAGACCTAATTTAAAACTTACAACTTAGGAAGTACCGTACAATGTGGAAATCTGAAGACACAATCTGCAGGACTTCTTGTTGCCTCGTGTTATGTAAATCCCGGTTCCCCCACGTCCCTCGGGCTCCGTAGTTTAAGGGACGCGTGACAAAGGGAATCCTTCGATTTCTATAAATCAATCAATGTTTCAAAAAGTTATATGTATATTTGTGTCATGTTTATTATTTATGTGATATTTCTTATACATATTTCATATTGATCTTTGTGATATATGTAGATACTGGCGGCCCGCTCGCTTCGCCGCGTTATCTACGCAACGTAACTAGGGGATGGATTTAAAAAAATAAAGTAGCATATGTTTAACCTTGAATTATCAACTATATCTATTCCAAAAATCATTACAATCGGTGAAGCGGTTTAGATTTTTCATATAAATTTTCATTTAATTGGTTGATTTATAAAAAAATAAGTAACCTATGTTTGACCCTGGGCTATTTACTAATTTCATTCTAAATTTTATCCAAATCCGACCAGTAGATTAGCCGTGAAAGCATGACAGACAAACAGACAGACTTTAGCATTTATAATATATGTAAGTATGAGGAAATTGAGGTGTAGTGGAAATGTGTTTGGCTGTAAGTGTGATGGTTGTGCGTTCGATTTCCACTTGATTGAATGATTATTTTAAAATTATGATTGTCTGTTTCGGTAGGATAAAATGGTGCGTTAAAATCCATCACACAACATACAATGTCTTGAATTCTTAAGTGTCTTTCTCAAGGTTCTTTCTGCACCGTGTATGATGAAGTTGGAAAAAGATAAACTCAAAACATATTTTTACTTCATTTTACAAAATTGCTATCTAAATATATTTAAAGGTAGACTGTCTCATTGATTTAATATTTTATTGAAATAAAATCCTTGAAATTATTGAGATATCTGATATTACTGAAACAAAATAGTAAAACAGCTGTTGAAAATGTTTCAAATCTTATCTTTGGCTAGACAGAAAACGTAATATCATATCATTTAACGAGGTCATAAAAGTGATCACGTTGTATCCACTATTATTGTAGTATTGATTTCCAATTATCTTTTTATTTTTGAAATAATATTTCATTATAATATATCTATTTTACCTCATTCTGGTGCAGTGTCAGCATTTGATTATAAAACCAGTGGTTTTGATACCCAAGAAGAGAAGTTAAAATTCACTTCTTTGCTTGGGTAAGGCAAGGCAAGGCAGGCAAAGATGGCATTGAATTCAGTCTTTCAACACATTTTTTTTATAGCTTCACGCTGTATCCCGCACACAGCAGGGTAGGCAGAGGGAACCTAGTGTTAAGACACTCCGTTCCCCACTTTCCGCCGAATTCGGAGGCTTGCGTCTTAAGTGGCGGAACTTAACGCCGCACTTTACCTCGACAACAGAGTAAAGAAAATAGGAATAAAATTTCCACTCCTCGAGTGGGAATCGAACCAACAACCAGTCGTTTACAGTCACACGCTTGTGCCACTCGCCACGACTGGCCACAACACATAATATATCGAATTCAGATGAAAAGCGGAATACGGAGTGTCTTACATTATTTTTATTATTAGGCCTATCTTAACATTATCTCTGCCTACTGTCTTCTTCAAAAACGTACCTACATATCTTATGCCTAAAATTTATTCAATCTACTATTTATTATAGTAAAAAACTTGATTCTTAAGTTCCATACACTGTTTTCAAAAAACAAAACCAGTTCTAATTTTATATTACAATTCTGGTATAAAATATAAGAAATTACAATTCACCCACACAAAACAGCCTAAAATAACAAATTATATTAATTTATCAATACATTTTTCATTCAGAATACTAAAAATAAGTAACAATAATAACAACAGCAATGTCTTATTGTACCCATAATGTTCCAATCGAGACGTCATTAGGCCGAGACACCTGAGTCTCACCGCAGTTGCAAATTAAAATTTTACCCCCGAGACGACTTCGAGGGGATCAGGCGAAGGGTTTTTATGTTGATTTGTATTCTATTCTATATCTATAGTTGTATTGTTGATTTTAAAATTGTGCAAGTGTTTTAATGTATTTTAAATACATCTACTTTCTACTTCAATTTCATAGTGTTTATAAATTTGTATTAACTCTCATATACTCATATACATATATATATATATATATATATATATATATATATATATATATATATATATATATATATATATATATATATATATATATATATATATATATATATATATCTATATATATATATATCATTCTATATCTATATATATATATATATATATATATATATATACATATATGTAAGATGTAAAAAAGGATAAAAATGATATTATAATATATCCCACTTCTGATGTAGAATATCTAAAGGAATGATGATATAACTCACTTATGATATAAGTAACACATAACGAATACGTATGTAGATTGATAAACGTCAGGAATGGTTCTTGGGCGTAGGCAACGGGCCAGGAGCGTATTATAACATTACACACTACACGATATTAATTACGACACGTAATAGAGACTACGGGGCACCGAACCCCTCACGAATACAGGGAGAGGAACTCTAAAGCAGTGCCTGGGGCTTGTGACCCAAGTGCAGGCTTAAGGGTACCCTTTATAATGCATAAACACTCACCTCCACTGCCCGAGTTCCTCTCACCACCGAACTTACACTTAATCACGTTATATTAGAAACACACAGGGACAGGGCGTCCCGCCTAGTAACTAACACTACCGCGGCTCAACGTCAACTATGCAACAGCCAGTCCAACGACTGCTTTATACCTTTTCTTACTAACAAGTTTGTCACTACGCATTAGTCATATCGGCCAGCTGACACCTGACAAGTTGAGTCATAGACGGGATTATAGAATAACAGAGAGGCGCTACGCCTTGCGCCGACACGGCCATGCTGACGTACGCTCGTCCTCGAGCGTCTTCCGAGCATCAAGGTACAAGATATAGGATCCCGTTCGATCATCCTGACACTCATAAATCTATAACTTGTGTTTTTAGATTATAACATTAAGTTAGAATTATTCGTATGACCGGCAAATCCTTACACAATTATTAATTACACTTATCTATCACACACAGATCGCAATTATTAAGCACCTCTTATCGGTTTTAGAACCGGAGACTGAACGTGTTACACCACTCTAGCTGTGACATTGGACCGGATTCCCTTCAATGACTCTTCTAGACCGGAGACCCCTTTAGCCGAGTCATTGGACCGGATTCCCTACAATGACTTTTTCCTACATTTTTTTTTTTTTTTTTTTTTTTTTTTTTTTGTTTTTGTCTTTCATTACGTTATTTACTCGCTTTAACCGACTTTACTCTTATCATAATTACCCGCCGACACGGTCAGCCACTAACCACTACATAATTTGAAGTAATCTCGAGCTAAGATCCCAACCTAACAAATGTCGCATTAAGCATTAACTCTGCAAAAGAACTATTGTACGCAACATGGGTAAAATAAAGAACTCGAGAGTACATCAAATCTTGTTGAACTTCTAACTTTAACAAATTATAAAACTGTTAATTACTAAATAGTGGCAGTAAATTCATAAAAATGAAGGTATCAATGATTCTTACGTTTAAACCTTTTACGATACGTGTACTATTTTTTTTTTCTTTACTTAATTCTTTTACGCCTTTTATTACACTTACGGCACTTATATCATTGCACATCTATTTCTTTCAACAATTATCACTGCATTACATTTATTTCAACACTACCCGTTTTTACTTTTAAAATTCTATAAAACCAAAGCACACACATCTTTCTACTTTCTTACACTTATTAGCATCTACTTTTTCAACATACGCTTTTATACCGCTACGAAACTACCTATTTAAACAACTATCGCCGCGTTAGACTTATTAATAATACCCTTTTCACTAATACCCTTCTTTTACAATCTTATAAAACAAAAGAACATCAATCTTTTTACTATACTCGTACAACTAATACTAAGGTATCAACCTTACGGGGAAAAGTGACCGATTTCTACACTCCATGTTGCCGCTTAAATAATCAATTTCTACTGGTAAACCGTTAAGTTTCTTTATCTACCTTCTATAGCACAAATTCTTTCAAACTAACGTGAATAGTTAACAAAGAATAGAACGAGCTCACCCGATGATGATTATACTTCCCGCAGTATTTCCATCGGTCGAGTGCAAAACGTGATGTGGACTATCACTTCAGCTTCAATAAACCTTCTACTGATTACAATACTTAACACTCCGCGATATTTTAAACTTTACACGATATATTACACAACTTTTAGGCCCTTCGATCCCACTTCTGATGTAAGATGTAAAAAAGGATAAAAATGATATTATAATATATCCCACTTCTGATGTAGAATATCTAAAGGAATGATGATATAACTCACTTATGATATAAGTAACACATAACTAATACGTATGTAGATTGATAAACGTCAGGAATGGTTCTTGGGCGTAGGCAACGGGCCAGGAGCGTATTATAACATTACACACTACACGATATTAATTACGACACGTAATAGAGACTACGGGGCACCGAACCCCTCACGAATACAGGGAGAGGAACTCTAAAGCAGTGCCTGGGGCTTGTGACCCAAGTGCAGGCTTAAGGGTACCCTTTATAATGCATAAACACTCACCTCCACTGCCCGAGTTCCTCTCACCACCGAACTTACACTTAATCACGTTATATTAGAAACACACAGGGACAGGGCGTCCCGCCTAGTAACTAACACTACCGCGGCTCAACGTCAACTATGCAACCAGCCAGTCCAACGACTGCTTTATACCTTTTCTTACTAACACGTTTGTCACTACGCATTAGTCATATCGGCCAGCTGACACCTGACAAGTTGAGTCATAGACGGGATTATAGAATAACAGAGAGGCGCTACGCCTTGCGCCGACATATATATATATATAGAGATATATATATTATAGAGCGAGATAGCTATATATAGATAGTATATATCTATAGATATATATATATATATATAATATATATATATATATATATATATATATATATATATAATCTATATATATATATATATATATATATATATATATATATATATTTATATATATATATACATATATATATGTCGGCGCAAGGCGTAGCGCCTCTCTGTTATTCTATAATCCTGTCTATGACTCAACTTGTCAGGTGTCAGCTGGCCGATATGACTAATGCGTAGTGACAAACTTGTTAGTAAGAAAAGATATAAAGCAGTCGTTGGACTGGCTGTCGGATAGTTGACGTTGAGCCGCGGTAGTGCTAGTTACTAGGCGGGACGCCCTGTCCCTGTGTGCTTATAATATAACGTGATTAAGTGTAAGTTCGGTGGTGAGAGGAACTCGGGCAGTGGAGGTGAGTGTTTATGCATTATAAAGGGATCCCTTAAGCCTGCACTTGGGTCACAAGCCCCAGGCACTGCTTTAGAGTTCCTCTCCCTATAGTCGCGAGGGGTTCGGTGCCCCGTAGTCTTTATTACGTATAGTGTGTAATGTTATGATACGCTCCTGGAACGTTGCCTACGCCCAAGAACCATTCCTGACGTTTATCAATCTACATATACGTATTCGTTATGTGTTACTTATATCATAAGTGAGCTATATCATCATATCTTTAGATATTCTACATCAGAAGTGAGATATATTATTATTATCATTTTTATCTTTCACATCTTACATCAGAAGTGGGATCGAAGGGCCTAAAAGTTGTGTAATATATCGTGTAAAGTTTAAAATATCGCGGAGTGTTAAGTGTTGTAATCAGTAGAAGGTTTAAAGAAGCTGAAGTGATGGTCCACATCACGTTTGGCACTCGACCGCTGCCAATACTGCGGGAAGTATAATCATCATCGGGTGAGCTCGTTCTATTTTCTATTAATTGTTCACGTCACTTTTGAATTTGTGCTATAGAAGGTAGATAAAGAAACTTTATGAGACACGGTTTAGTAATAGAAATACATAATTTAAGTGGTGGCACGGTATACAAATGAGATACTTTGCCTCATAAGATCATTAGTCATGTAGAAAAACGTATTATAGGATTGTAATAAAAAGGGTAACATTGAAATAAGTCTAACGCGGCGATAGTTGTTCAAATAGGTAGTTGCGTAGCGGTATAAAGGCGTATATTGAAAAAGTAGATGCTATTAAGTCTAAGATAGTATGATTGTAAGAAAGTAGGAAGTTTTGTGCTTTGGTTTTATAAAATTGTAAAAGTAAAAAAAAGGGTAGTGTTGAAATAAATGTAATGCAGTGATAATTGTTGAAATAAATAGATGTGTAATGATATAAGTGCCGTGTATAAATGCCGTAAGTGTAAGAAAAAGTGTCATAATAGCAAGAAAGTAGAAAAATAAGTTCTGTTAGTTTTAGCCCGTTGAAAGGATAGGTAAAAAAAAAGAAATGTTGAAATAAATGGTTTGATGTAATAGGTACTGTCAATTTTGATGATAAAATCGTAGAGAGAAAAAAAAAGTATGAAAGTAGTAAACGTATTATAAAATGTTTAAACGTAAGAATCATTGATACCTTCATTTTTATGAATCTACCTCCACTGTTTAGTAATTAACAGTTTTACGATTTGTTAAGGTTAGAAGTTTAACAAGATTTGGTGTACTCTCGAGTTCTTTATTTTACCCACGTTGCGTGCAATAGTTCTTTTACAGAGTAAATGCTTAATGCAACATTTGCTATAGTAAGGTTGGGATCTTAGCTCGAGATTACTTCAAATTATGTAGTGGGTAGAGGCTGACCGTGTCGGCGGGTATTTATGATAAGTGTAAAGTCGGTTAAAGCAAGTAAAAGAACGTAATAAAAGACAAAAACAAAAAAAAAGAAAAAAAAATGTAGGAAAAAGTCATTGTAGGGAATCCGGTCCAATGACTCGGCTAAAGGGGTCTCCGGTCTAGAAGAGTCATTGAAGGGAATCCGGTCCAATGACACAGCTAAAGCGGTCTAGCACGTTCAGTCTCCGGTTCTAAAACTGATAAGAGGTGCTTAGTAATTGCGATCTGTGTGTGATAGATAAGTGTAATTAATAATTGTGTAAGGATTTGCCGGTCATACGAATAATTCTAACTTAATGTTATAATCTAAAAACACAAGTTATAGATTTATGAGTGTCAGGATAATCGAACGGGATCCTATATCTTGTACCTTGATGCTCGGAAGACGCTCGAGGACGAGCGTACGTCAGCATGGCCGTGTCGGCGCAAGGCGTAGCGCCTCTCTGTTATACTATAATCCTGTCTATGACTCAACTTGTCAGGTGTCAGCTGGCCGATATGACTAATGCGTAGTGACAAACTTGTTAGTAAGAAAAGGTATAAAGCAGTCGTTGGACTGGCTGTTGCATAGTTGACGTTGAGCCGCGGTAGTGCTAGTTACTAGGCGGGACGCCCTGTCCCTGTGTGCTTATAATATAACGTGATTAAGTGTAAGTTCGGTGGTGAGAGGAACTCGGGCAGTGGAGGTGAGTGTTTATCGATTATAAAGGGTACCCTTAAGCCTGCACTTGGGTCACAAGCCCCAGGCACTGCTTTAGAGTTCCTCTCCCTATAGTCGCGAGGGGTTCGGTGCCCCGTAGTCTCTATTACGTATAGTGTGTAATGTTATAATACGCTCCTGGCCCGTTGCCTACGCCCAAGAACCATTCCTGACGTTTATCAATCTACATACGTATTCGTTATGTGTTACTTATATCATAAGTGAGTTATATCATCATATCTTTAGATATTCTACATCAGAAGTGAGATATATTATATTATATCATTTTTATCTTTCACATCTTACATATACATTTTTATATTTGAATAGTTTTAAAAAAATATATATATATATATATATATATATATATATCTGTTTTATATATGTTGTATGTATGTATGTATTTGTTTTTGTTTACATGTATTTTGTTATTTTATTTTTTTCTTCTTTGTTGTATAATTATGCATACTAAAGCGCGCGTCTTTACATATACATTTCCATATCCAAGATAGTTTTTTTTTATTTTCTGCGATTTTTAGGCAAAAAAATAACACCTAGTGTCTCAACACTCCCTTTTCCCATTTTCCACTATTTTTTTTAAATTTACAAATTGCTTATTGTATTGTGCACAAAGGACCATTAAAATTCTAATTAAAAAAATGTATATATCTCGATTTTTTTCTTATTGTAGGTGTCAAAAATATAATAAAATTTTAAAACATGTTGTGTATTCTTTTATGTCTTTTCTCAGAATTAAAATAAGGAAAGCCACGTACCACAACTAGTCTACAAAGTAAACAAAACAGATCGTTTAAAAGATTCCTTAAAGTGAAGTAAAGTAAAGTAAAGTAAAGTAAAGCTTATAAATCGATTTACTTGATTTATTTTTGAAAGGGGCTTCAAAATGTTCCCTTCTTAGTAAAGTAGGTGTATCCCGGTCCGCCCGAACTATTACTTTAGCTACTCAATAAAGTTCTCGATAGGCCCTCATCTTACGACTAAATCCTACTTAAGTCGGCCTTTTTGTTTTATCTAATAACAAAATTGTAGTGTCGTAGACTTGAGCGTGGAGATAGCAGGTTATGTGTAGCTTCACGCTTTTTCACGCAAAGCGGGGTAGTCAGTGAGAACCTAGTGTTAAGACACTCCGTCCATTATCCGCCCAAAATGGAGACATTGTTTAGTGTCGGAACTCAATGCCTCGCTTTGTCCTAGATATGAAGAAAAGAATTTAAATATAATCATTTTTCAAGTGGAAATTGAACTCATAACCATCGCTTTAGGATCAGACGCTGTTCCTCTACGCCACGACGGCCTCAACGAGATAGTAAGTTCAAGTTTAATTTGATGCTTTTTTATAGCTTCACCCATTATTTACTGATGATGCCTATAGCGAGGTAGGTAAAGAGAACCTAGTATTAAAAAATTATAGTCAAGGCTCTGCCAATTTGAGATGTTATGTGTCATGTGGCGTAACTTAACGCCGTTGTTTTTTATTCCAAATTAGCTATAGAATATCTAGGAAAATAAACAATTACAATACGCTTTCTTTATATATCATAACAATTTATCCAGTCGTGGCCCAGTGGCACAAGCGTGTGACTGTAAACGACTGGTTGTGGGTTCAATTCCCACTCGAGGAGTGGAAATTATATTTCCATTTTCTTCGCTCTGGTGTCGAGGTAAAGCGCGGCGTTAAGTTCCGCCACTTAACACGCAAGCCTCCGAATTCGGCGGAAAGTGGGGAACGGAGTGTCTTAACACTAGGTTCCCTCTGCCTACCCTGCTGTGTGCGGGATACAGCATGAAGCTAAAAAAAAAAAAACTATCTATAAAGCGAAAGTGGAATGTTTGAATGTCTCCTGTAGTCCATTTATTAATTATACACTGTTCTTTGTCCATTTCCTTAGAGAAGTAAACATAAAATTTCATCCACAAACACAGGTAAAAGAAAATTTCCTTTGATTTGTTGCTTTTCACAGTTGTCGTTAAAGTCATTTTGTAATTAAATGTATTACATTAATTAATTATTAGAAGTAAGCTTTCAAAACTTATTTATATGAAAATGTTAGGCTGAAAATTTTCCAACTGTAATAATAAGTTGATTAATTAATTTATTAGCATACATTATATTTAATACAAATCATTAGTACAAATAAATGAAGTTGGGGTATCTGTTTGTTTAATAATATTAGAATAACCGCTTTTTACTTAATTTATATATACGGTACATATACTAAATAGCAATGCAAAATAATAAAATAATAATAAAAAATAACAATAATTTTTACAGTTATTGTCTGTCTAATTTCTGGAAGGGCTGAACAGATTTTGACGGGGTTTTTAGCAGCAATTGATGTGACTTAGGCCACTTTTATTTTATTTTTTGATAAATTTCACGCCGAAGAAGTTGGGCGTACAGCTAGTTTTAAATACATATATCTAAAAAGCAGATAAAGCCATTGTAGTGAAGTATAATAGCTTACTAGTATAGTGGGTGGGTTCGATCTTCATTCAATGGAATTAGTGATAATGACAAATATTAAAAAATTAATGATAATGATAAATAATAAAGTAATTCTTTATCATTAATTATGATAAAAATAAAATTAAATGAACAAGCTAAAAAGGCAGGCCGGAGTGTTTAGACACTAGGCTCTCTATGTATCTTCAAAAAACTTTTGTAGAAGAAATTTGTAAATCTAATAATGGAGAGATAAATCAACTCGGAAAAAAAAACAACTCCCAAATATATGTGGGATATATTTGCCTTAAATGGAATTGAACCCACAGCCTCTGGATTAACAGTCAGATTTACTAACCCCATATTGATATCTACGTGACTTTACTATTAATAAACTAAATAATACAATAATCTTGTTCCCCCAAACCAGCGGGGTCTTTCTACCTTTAACATATTCGAAGAAATTCACTTGAGAATTCCCATTTGGAAGACAGTGGAGCAAACTTATGCTTTGAATAAAACTTACTTTCCGTCTTTTCGTAAATACCAATATTATAGACGACTTCGTGGTGTAAATGTAAGTAGTAGGGTAAGGGTTTGATTCCGGCTGAGGGGAAATGTTAATATATTTATTTATTTTAGCTTCACGCTGTATCCCGCACACAGCAGGGTAGGCAGAGGGAACCTAGTGTTAAGACACTCCGTTGCCCACTTTCCGCCGAATTCGGAGGCATTGCGTGTTAAGTAGCGGAACTTAACGCCGCGCTTTGCCTCGACACCAGAGTGAAAAAAATAGAAATATTAAATATTACCACTCCTCGAATGGGAATCGAACCCACAACCAGTCGCTTACATTCACACGCTTGTGCCACTGGGCCACGACTGGCCACAAATGTTAATATATTAAACAAATGTTAATATATTCTTAAATATTTTTAAAACGTTTATTCCACTCTTAGGAAAATTGAAAAATATATTTAGAAAACGTATACAAATTTTGAATGCAGCGAGGTTCGAACACGCGCCTCCTGAAAACCACTGAAAAGTAATGAAAATTCTAATATGTTTTATTCGCTCTAATATGAATCGAACCTACCATCGTCACCTTTCAGTTAGACGCTGTCTCACTGCGCCATGACGGCCTCACGACTTTATGGGTTACGGGTATTACTGATGCTTTAATAGTGTAAATGCGCGGCCTGATCTAACTGGTAATAGTGGGTTCGATGTAGGTAAACGTTGATATATCTTAAATTGAAGACGTCATGGCACATAGAAACTCGGACTTTAATATAAATGCGAAGTGTAAAGCATGAAGCTGTAATAAAAAGACTAAACCTTACCTCATATAGGCCATTACCATAATATATTATAAAAATATTTTGAAATTTGGATACAGGAATGACGCGTCACTAAACGCTCCCCACCTTTACCATACGCTGAGCAAAGCGTGTGAAGATAAAGGAAAACGCGAAACGCGATGAACAAGAATAATTTTGGGCAGTCGATATTGCTGGGGGCTTTAAGACAGTTTGATTAGTTAGAAAGTTAGCCCCTCCTGGAATGTTCCCGAGGGCGAGGGGGTGGTGGGAGAGGGCAGGCTATGGGGCATGTGCTGTGATTTTTTTTATATATCACTTTGATGCTATTAGATCTGGTTGATTGGTTGAAATAATTTGATTTGTGTTTCTTTGTCCGTTCATGGTTTTATTGATTTTGGTGTGTATATTTTTTTTTAATTTTATGCTTATAGTATCCTTGTAATGTTATTAAATAATTGTTGCATTATAAGTCTTACGTTTGTAGTAGGATGATAGTAAGTACCTGAACAATTGATAACGATAATGGCGTAGTTGAGATAAGAAATTTATCATCGTTCTAATTATACGTTATGCTGCTTTTCTTAAATTTGCTTTTTTAGAAAAATATCTAATTTTTAGAAAATATAAGTCTAACGACTATAGACTAGCTAACTTAATCAGGCTGAAAAATACCTGTCTACAATACGTAAAAGTATTGAAAGCAAAAGTTATCTTTCAATTCGCCGTAAAAGTTAGGTAAGATGTTGATTTTGAGATGAAAGCGTCGTTTACGAAGTGATTTTTGGAAAATCCTACCTTTAAAGTTATGGAAACCGAGTGAGGGGGAAGTTTGTAACTGGAAGTGAAACTTTTCATTCATCTAATTATTGATTTAAATCCTTGCACAAAGTGCTTATCCAAATCAACTTTTACACCAATTTTAAAGGATATTCTTGGGAATTAATTCTTTTTAGAAAAGTTGTTAAATAATAACAAAGAGTTTAAAAATAAGAAAGAAAATATTGGACATGTTGAATAAATCTCTAAAGTAAAGGCGCACTGTGATATCTAATTGTAACCACGGTGGTATTGGGTTCGACTCCCACTCGATTGAATGTATTTTTTTTTTTTGTTTTATATGGTTTTATTTCACTCACTACAGATTTTTGATCCGTAGTATTTGCTATTTGGAGCTGTCTTTATTTATAAATTGACAAGTTACAACTAACTGGCTATATAATAAAATGCCAATAAGTTCCTTAAAGACTACAGTAAGTCATCATATACATTTAAGTTGCTAACTTAATTAATTTATTCGAATTTCAAGTATACTAGTAATTGTAATTAATTATTCTTATATTTAAATCATTGCCATTTCTTCATTCTGTTACCTAAAATACCTAAGAATTAAGTTCTGCTACTTAACACACAATGTCTCGATTACAGACTGAGCTCTCTCTCTCTCTCTCTTTGTCTATCTTGCTATGTAGAAAAAAGTGTCAAGCTTCATAAAAACTATTTTATTAAAGAAATTACAAATTAAGATATACTATCTATAATCGAAATAAGTCAAATCTTACCAATAGTAATTTTCCACTCCACGGCCCGAGCCCGAGACAGTGCTGTGAGTAATTTGCATGGCGACCCTCGTCAGCCGTACAAATGCATGTAATCGCGCTATTACGTTACAAATACAATTACCAGGACAAAGGCGGCGTTTAACTTGGAGTCAAGTGTGATGAATGTATGCTTCTTTGTTGGCTTTGTTTTGTTGGAAGTGGGATGTAGGGAATTTCATGGTATTTTTTATTTTTTTGAGGAAAAAAGCAAAGCATCTTTGTGCTTACCTTCTTTAAAGAGAAAGAACTTAGTGTTAAGACTATCCGTAATCCGATTTTCGCCCAAAATATAGACATTGAATGTTCAGTGGCATAACTCAATGTCGCGCTTTGTCGAGACATTCCCACGAGTTGTAATCAAATCCACCAATTAGTCAGACGCAGTCCACCATAGCCTGTATTTTTTTAGGTTATTATTTATTATATTTTATGGGACAAGGGAGAGGTCTAGTTGTTAGTAATTTCGTTCTCTACTTTCCGCGTATTCTAGACCTAGTTTATTCTTGTACTGTTATCGTAATCAGTTGTGTATATGATTCTCACTTAGGAAAATGATTACATTTAATATATTTTCATTTTCTAGCTTTAGTATCTAAGACAAAGTGTGGCGATGAGTTCCACCACCCAAATTCAATGCTTCTAGCTTGTCTTAACGTTAGATTCTCTCTTAGGTAAAAGGCTTTGCGGCAAAGGGTGCAAATTTTAAAAAATATATTTTTCCCGCAATCCATTTAGGTTGGCTCAAGTATTCAATATAAGAATAATCTTATTAAATTAAATTCGAAAGTTTCACCATAACATTGGTTCCGTAATTGATTAAGGATTGTTAGATTTTATTTTTAATTTTTACTGCACAAAAACAGAATACTAAAAATATCCTAGTGTTGAAACACTCCGTTTTGCACTCTTCACCGAAAATCATATTAGAGATATTGCGTGACGTGAAGTGGCGGAACTTGACGCTGACATGTTTTGTCTAATTTACCAGAGCGGAGAAATGAAAATTAATTTTACCACCAAGTGGAATTCGAACCCACATCCAATCGTGCTTACAGTCAGATATTTTCTCACCGTACCACGACAGTCTCACATTAACAGATGTATAGATAGAAAAATACAATCTACATACAGTTACAGCTATTAAAAGCGCGTCAAAACCTATCATGACCTGATAAATTTCAAATATTTAAATTTCCACAATAACTTCACACCCACTAAACTAACCAAAAGACAAGCAAAACAGTGACTTATTATTATTTCTCTCCACCTATCTCTGACTAAAAAATCAAAAAATCATCACATTTTTTTAAAAAAACTGACCGCGCTCTATCTTTCGTATATAAACACAGCGTGACCACACTACTGCGTTGCCTGCTGTACAAACATGATTGGTATTCCACAAAGCGGAAATTTGCATCGGATTGCAGGACTATAGCTATATGCTATGGTGGCGGAGGTTGAACGGACAGCGGAACGCTTTATAAGTCTTTTCATTATGTCATTATGAAAATTTTAGGTAAAGACCGATGGTTCGTGATAGTGAGACTGTAAACGAAAGTGGTTGTGGGTTTGATTCCCAGTTAGAGACGTGATTATATTCAAAATTGTTTTTAAAGGCATAAAAGGCTATCGTGGCGCAGTCGGACAGCAGCTGTCTGTAAACAGGGTTGGTTGTAGTGTCGATTGTCGGGAAATATGTATTTAAAATATTTTCATTTACTCGTATATGCTCTTGTACTTAATATAAAGCGAGGCGTTGAGTTCCGCTACTCACGCTAAGTCACGATTTCAAGGAGAAGGTGGAGGACGGAATGTCTTAATACTAGATTCTCCCCGACTACCCTGCTTTGGAGGAAAAAGCGTAACTATTACGATTTAAGAAAGTATTTTCCATTACATTACTTTGCATGGTAAATTTCAGTTCAATCAGCCGAGTGGCTTGAACTATATGTTGCAAGACCAGTTTTGATTTCTTAAGCACAGTATATTTAGAGACATTACAACAACGAATGACGTGTATCATAATAATAATGTTTTCTTCTTCTTCCACGTAATTTCTACATCTGCAGGAAAATACAGGTCAGTGGTATATTCATTAAGTTCTTCACCTTGATAAGAAGAATTAGAGTGAGGGGGTTATTAGGTATGCTAGCGAAGGTTCGCGCAGCTAAAGTATTATAAACTAGCGAGCGCTCGCGGCTTCACCGCGTCATCTACGACTTTTATTGCTTATTCGACCCCCTTCAGAATTCTCTGAATTTTATATTCAATCATAAAATATTCATTAAATATTTATAATTATATAATAAAATATAGCCTATAGCACTCCTGGATAGGTATATTTAAGCTTTCCAATTGTGAAAAAAATTTCATTATTGGTTCAGTACTTACAAAGATTAACCATTACAAACATAGTTACAAACTTTACCTATTTATTCTATTAGTAAGTATAGATGTGTAAGTATGTTTGTCTGTCCGTCTGTTACGTTTTCACGGCTAAACTACTGGCCCGATTTCGATGAAATTTAGAATGAAAATAGTTGAAGATTCCGGGTCAAAAATAAGCTTAGTTTTTTTCAAAAATCAGCCCCTAAAGAATCGAAGAACAAAGTTTGTATGAAGTTGAAGTTGAAATATGAAATAATATTATAGATGCCAAAGTATGTAAGGAAAGATAGATAGTATGTTACTCTTACACGATAAAACTACTAAGCAGACTTTAAATGGCTTCTTAATATAGTCCATAATTATAAATACTTTATTACACATAAAAGCTTACAGCAATACATGAAACA
The DNA here is from genome assembly GCA_019049465.1 of Dryas iulia moderata. Lineage (NCBI taxonomy): Eukaryota > Metazoa > Arthropoda > Insecta > Lepidoptera > Nymphalidae > Dryas > Dryas iulia. The sequence goes on along the minus strand of CM032431.1, from coordinate 12,770,553 downwards.
ATAATAATTGTAACATTGTGAACGACATTGGTATGTGCAATGGCGGCCTTATTACTACAAGTGATATCTTACAGGCAAACATAGTTTTTACAAGTTCAGGTGTGGCGCAGAAGCACAAAGTGTGACTGTAAAGGGACTGATTGTGGGTTCGATTCCCACTCGAGAAGTGGAAATATTTAGTATTTCCATTGTCTTCGCTCTGGTCGAGGTCGAGATCGAGGCAAAGCGCGGCGTTAAGTTCGGCCATTTAACACGCAATGCCTCCAGGATTCGGCAGAAACTGGGGAAAGGATTGTCTTACTACGTTCCCTCATCCTACCCTTCTGTGTGCGGGATACAGCGTGAAGCTTATACAGAAAAATAACACATAGGCTATGATTTCTAAATACAACATACAATGTCTTGTGGCATCGCATCCACCTCCATACCATCCACACGTAAATTTTGAAACAAATCGGTTGAGAATAAATATTAAAACAAAACAATGTTGCAATATATGTTCGAAATATAACAATAAAAATCGAATAAGATTAGTCTGATAAAATAATTTTTGCGATTATTATACATTTTGATGTAAAGCTATCTTAAACCGGATTAATCGCGTATATTTTTGGTATTCGAAAATACATTTTTAGAAAATCCGACTTTTTGGACACTTTACAGCAGTCCAGATAGTCCAGTAACAAGGGTCCTGTTACCTTGTGATTAAAAATAGTTTTATTTCAAAATAAAAATCTACTATATATAAAATGAATGAATGAATAAACACTCTTTATTATACACTACATAAGACACAAAAATAGAATAATAACAATATGTTAAGTACTTTTAAAATTTAAAGTGTTATTTAAAAGACATTTACAACACGTACAAAAATTTGAACGCACCGAGATTCGAACCCGCGCCTCGCACGGTTTCCAAGAGGCGCTACTAATAATTAAAATGAAAAAAATATATTTCAATTCCACCTTAAATCCAAACTTAGCATACTTAAAAATTCCGTTTTAAGCGAAATTCTTGTAAAGAAAAGAAACAAGTGCAGTGTTCAGTGTTCAGTGTTTTCCTACAGTCCGTACAAAACATTCTTGTACGTACGCTGTTGACTCAACGAAGTACTTTGACTCGCGTAAAGAAGACTAACATTAATATAACATTGAGTTTTCGCTGTGTAAAGTGTAGGAATAGTTGTTTTTTCACAGCAACAAAAAATATATATATGTATATAATGCATAAAAATGGTGCATTTTTTAAATATTTATGTTAAATTCAAATATATTCCTACTTCACATATATTTTCCTCCCTATAATTTATTTTCGTTTCTCTGCTCTGGTACCTTAACAAGGAACCATCTCTTTGCTCTGCATGGCGGGAAGAGCTGAGCGAAATACATATTTAATGTTGAAAAAATTTGAAAAGCAGTCAAAAGCAAAACACTTAACACTACCATAACACTTAACGTTCATCAGCCTAAGTCTATAGGCACTTTTTGACCGTTTAGTTACCATTTATTTAAAAACTACAATTACAATTGTTACCAAAAACCTTCACAGCACACAAGACACTGTGCTCGATATCCCTCACTGTGCCAAATTTCAGAGGTCTACTACAAATATCCCAGCAAGAGTTAAACCACAACGAAACACACTTTTGACCAGTAACAGCTTCGCTTCGCTCAGCTCAACAAAGGGAGGCTTTGAGTGACAAATGGAGAACAAAGTGATCTGTCAAGGTTCTCTCTGACTAACTTTCTATACAGGAAAAAAAGTAAAATATTATTGACTAAAGCAAGATATTCCTAATACCATATCTATATACTAAAGTAAGATAATCACGCTGCGATAATTTCATTTCATCATCAGAAAAAAAAATTGAAATAATCTTTTGGCACTACTTATTAATTATTCTAACATTTTTAAAGTGTTATTCACACACTTGTGATATTAAATCTTGCTACGCTGTTTTGACCTACTTCTTGCTCTATGATGATACATTTTCATCAGTACAATTCTTAACTTTCTTGCCTACTAGGACTAGCAATTTATAAAAATTCAAATATATTTATTTATTTCATTTTAAAATAACTTGTTAGTTAAAGATAATTTTATTTAACAATCTTTAAACATACATAACATATCATAATGAAATACCTAAGTAAAGAAAGAAAGATTATGTTTAAATTATTTTTGTATTTCCGTTTTCATAAGGACAGCGTTGAGTTTCGCCACTAAACATACAATGTGTTCTCAAAATTGAATAAAAACTGAAAAACGGAGTGATTTAACACTATTCTCTATACTAATAACTACAGTTTCATAAAAACATTCCTAAGCTCCCACAAGCATTTAATCGTCGTCCTCATTATCTCTCAGATTAGCTACAAAGAAATTTTTACAGTCCCATTTCGAGCCACTTTATAAATCTTTCGGGCGGATTTTAATTAAGAAAAACGAGTCTTTTTAAATTAGTTTCCGTATTATCGCAATTATTTTATCTGCATAATTTATGTATATCCTTTTGCATGTATATTTCACATTTTATATGAAAATAAAAGTTAATTATCACAATATTTTATTATTTTCTCTAAATTTCAATTCATTTAACCAACCAATAATTATTTAACCTATGATTATCAAGTATAATTATACCAAAATACACTACAATGGGTCAAGCAGTTTAGTTTTTTCATATAACCTTTCATCCTCTATTCCAAATCTTAGGTTTTTGTAAAAATAAGTAGCCTATATTTAACCCTGAGTTTTTTACTATTTTTATTTTAAATTTAATCCAAATCGGACCGGTAGATTAGCCGTGAAAGCGTGACAGACAAACAGACAGACTTTCGCATTTATAATATAAGTATAGATGCATCTATATGCTATCTCTATTAATTATTTTTGCTAGTAATTGTAAATGAAAACTAAAATTGGTTTGGCATCGCGAAGAGATTCTTGAAATATCTTACAAGTTTCTGGTTTCCCAGTTTGATCTGAACAATCTAATATATACATTTAGATTATAATCCAATTAGAATTGGAAATTGAACCTACAATCAACTTTATGTAGCTATCATTACCAATTAAAATATTATACCATATATTTTTTAATTTTTATAATTTTAACGCCATTCTTATTACGCAATGGGTTTTTGCTCCCATTCAAGCCCAGCAGAATGATGATTTTTAAATTAATTTTATCTCCCCAATAACTACCTACTTCAAAGGTACTAATTACTAACTAATACAAAGCGCGGCGTTAAGTTCCGCAACTAAACATGCAAAGTCTCGTATTAAGGCGAAAAATGTATGCCGGAATATCTTGACACTGTACTCTCTCTTTTTACCCTGCTATAGGTACAACCACTGAGTTTAAAATGTTTAAATAAAAGATTGTTTAAAATATTTAAAGTTAATGTAATGCTTTAATCAGACATTGCATAATTCCACCTACTTCCGTTCCGTATTTACATCTAAAGCCCGTATAATTGAAAGAAAATTTAAATAGAAAGGTTCTGAAGGATCAAGAAATTTCTTTAAGAAAACGGTAATAAAAGTAGGAAAAATATTGTAAATAATTATACTTGAGATGAATTGAAATATCTATTCGTAAGTTATTGTTAAGATAACTGGTTTGTTTAATATTACTAGTATTTACTTAGTTTCAAGCTGTATCCCGCACTCAGCAAGGTAGACAGAGGGAAAGTAGTGTTAATACACTCCGTTTCCCACTTCCCGCCGAATTCTAGAGGCATTAAGTGATAAGTGACGTAACTCAATGCAATGCTTTTGCCTTGACACGAAAGCGAAAAAACTGAAGTATTAAATATTTCAATACCTTGAGTGAAAATCAAACCCACAACCAGCCTCGTTTTCAGTCATAATTTGTGCTTCTGCACCATCTTTACTGGATTACTAGTATTAAAGATATATTGTATATAGCTATGGAATAGAATGTTACTCATTGATAAATCACATTTATATTATAGTATTTAAAATTTAAAAAATGAAGGTTTAAAATGTTAAAGTAAATCTAGAATATAAAGGAGACAATATGATGTTCAGATTCTTTTTTTTTTTTTTTTTAGCTTCACGCTGTATCCCTTGCGGGGTAGTCAGAGAGATGAGAGATTATAGTTATATAAAGAAATATAATATATATTTTTTATATATAACTATAGACTTTCTACATTCTTCAAGTAAGATTAAAAATGTATATTCCAAAGTAAAAAATCGCTAGAACAATGATGCATCGCCATACAAATTCAAATGCAAAACAGTAGCGGCGGAATATTTTATAAAAGTAATATTTCATTTAATTCCTTCCAAACGGCTATTTGTCATTGCGTGTGACACGGTTCAGGAATTGTAGACTGGTTTTTTATATTATAATATATATTTTTTAGTATTATATCTTTTTTAATATAGCAGGATAGAGAAAAAACCTAATGTAAGTAAGACACTCCATTTTGCCCAAAATTAAAACATGAAGTTGATGTATTAAGTGGCGGGTGGAACTCAAGGCTGCCCTTTGTCTTACTCGTAGGTACCAGGGCGGAGAAAATAATCAAATTTGAATAATTCCACCTAGTAGGAATTGAACCCATAACTGATCAATAGGCTACGGTATTCATAAGAATATTTTCAGTGGCATACCTCTTCTATATATAATGGGAAAGAGAGAGAACATAGTGATAAGACACTCCGTTTTCCTTCCGCCGTTTCTACTATTTCGATTAAATTTACTAAACATTTTTAAATAAAGTTAAACTAAGCACATGAAAATAAAATATTGTTTAATTTATGATAGTATTTTAAATTGTAGTTTTTATAACTGTACATTTTTTATATTGTATTGTATTGAATTTAAATCGAAAACCTATTAAACGTGTAAAACATTTTTTTTTTAAGAAAAACTAACTTCCCCTTTTTACTTTAGACAGTAATTAACTTATAGAATAGAACTTACACTCTTGTTCTTTTAGAACGAAGAATTCTATGATTAGCGAACGAATCTTGTACCACTGTATATAGTTACATTAAGAATTTATGTATTGTAGAAGTTGCGAGTTTGGCGCGACGCCATTTTTACCGGAATACCTCTTTTTTCCTCATAATATTGCGCTTAGTTCCTTACTCGGTGACAAATCTATTTAAATTTATTAAAAACTACCCCCTGCTTGTGACTCTCTTTGTGAATAATTTAGAATTAAGAACAAAGTGAGGAAACTAAAAATTATTATCATATTTTTTTATACGTACATTTAATTTGTTATACATACTAATACCAAATTTATTTATTATAAATACTGCATACATACATACTGCTTAGAAATATATAGGAAACCATAAAAAAAACTAACCTGCACCCATTGTAAACCGCCAGTGAAGGTTGTGTTTGATAATTTATTGATATACTCGTAGGTAGGCAGACACTCTCCGCCCAAAGTCAAGACATTACATATATTTTGAGGGGCATAACTCAACATAGCGTTTTGTCTTGCCGCAACAGAAGAATAAAAATAATTTAATTGTAATCGTTCCCCCCGAGTGAAAATCAAACCCACAAACAACGTTTCTACAATCAACGTTTAAATGTCCACTGTCCTACGATGCCAAGATAGTTCTAAATAAACACAATAAATTCAAATACAAAATCAAAGTGGCCAGTGGTGGCCCAGTGGCACAAGCGTGTGACTGTAAACGACTGGTTGTGGGTTCGATTCCCACCCGAGGAGTGGAAATATTTATTATTTACATTTTCTTCGGTCTGGTATCGAGGCAAAGCGCGGCGTTAAGTTCCGCCACTTAACACGCAAGGCCTCCGAATTCGGTGGAAAGTGGGGAACGGAGTGTCTTAACACTAGGTTCCCTTTGCATATCCTGCTGTGTGTGGGATACAGCGTGAAGCTATAAAAAAAAATCTTAACCTTATCGAGCCAAGTTCAATCAAAAATCAATTGAATTCATTCCAAAAAATGCAAAAACTATATGTTAATTCCCATTCACTATATATTCATTTAACTATTTTATTTACAATACATTCGAAGCAGAATATTTATTGTTATTACGTTTGTTTCTCCGCTGTAATATATCAATTTATGAGCAATTTCGCGCATTCATATATTACGAGTACGTTTCAATGTACGTATTGAAAATGTTTAAATTATTACTAAATTTTGTTGGTAATTTGTATACGATTGTTTCAGTTCGCTTTGGATTTAACAGAATGATGGAAGTTTGTGACTGTTATTTTCTCTTTTCTATACTTTGCTCTCAGTTTTACGCTTTTCTCCGCATGGCAGAGTGTCAAAGCACTCCGTTTTCTATTATTTTCATGTTTGCTTCACGCTGTATGCAGCACACAGCAAGGCATGCAGAGGTAACCTAGTGTTAAGACACTCCGTTTTTCACTTTCCGCCGATTTTTTGAGGCATTGCACTTAATAAAGTGGCGGAATTTAATGCCACGCTTTACCTCGACACCAGAGTTTCCACTCCTCGAGTTGTCGAACTCCACTCGAATCGAACCTACAATCAGACATTTTACAGTCACACTTTGTGCCTCTGCGCCACGACTGGCACTTATATTTTGATAATAAGCAAATGAGAAGCGACTTGCCCAGGGGCACGGTAGTGCTCAAGCCAAGTCAGATTACTTAACTAATAAACAAATATTATAACAATGTTAACTTGTCTTATAATTAATTCAAATTTATAAAAATGCAGTCTTAAATCAATAATAATATTATACATTTTTATTATGTCTATATTATTATTATCGTCTACATTATTAATATATATTTTTTATAACTACAATTTGAATCCGCAACGATCACCATCAATCAGCCAACTCCTTCACAAAAGACAAATAATTATTCAAATTGAAATTTCATAATGAAGCGGCAACGAGAACGTATCCCCCTAAATGATGGATAGACTTAAAATGAAACGTAAACAAAAATACAAGTCGGTATAATTTCACACAAATCTAATAACGCATCGTATCCTTCTGACGAGCTACGTAGGTGGTTATGCGATATCCTCAGCCCTTACTACTGGTTCTCCTTTATATTTTGTATTTTTTATTAAAGAAAATTTTTATTTTATTATGTTAAAAGATAATTTAAGGCTACATATGGTTACATTTAATGATTCAGAGCTTATTTCTCACTTTATAATATAATTCGTTTAAAATATGTTTGCTTCTCTGCTGTAGTTATAAATATTAGTGTGAATTATTATTGTTAAACACTCTCTGGTTTCTCTGTAATCTATTTCACTGAGTAAATTATATAATAATACTCTCAAATAAGTAGAGGTCATGTCTGTATTTCATATAATAATAATATTCCCATTTTCATACTTTTAGCCAAAGTGAACATAGTATACACTTCGCTTTCCAGTATTTCGCTCGTAGTTTCCTCTAGTTGCGTGTTGAGTGACAGAATTCAACGCAGTGATTTCTTTGTCTTTGGTACAAAAATGGAAAACGAAATTTGCTTATAATATATTCTCTATGACTTTCTTGCTATGCTAGAAAAATATGAAGCTGTTTCTATTAATAGTCAAAATCACGACTACCACCAGATTTCGCAATAAAATAATGTTTCTTATTTCACTTGTACTCACAGTTGTAATCGTAGTAGTCGCCTCATAAAACCTCTCAACCCGTAGTATATGTGACACAGCATCTTATACACCTTTCAAAATCTACATTACAGTGAGATGACAGATGCCATTGCCGTAGTCCCTAAGTCAATGTATTAAGGACTATTTTAGATGAACACGTGCAATGTTCAAAATTGTATTTGTATAGACGACCCAGTTTAAAACGAAGTGACCCGAAAACATGCGAAGTCGAGGATGTCCTCGAATAAAACATAAATTTACAGTGAATAAGATTAGTAACAGAGTGAAATTAAATTAAATGAACGCATTTGTGGAGCAGTTGAATGGTTTTGGTGGTTCCTGGTTCGATAAAATGAAAGATTAGATTTCTCTAATTATTGTCTTATGAGAGGTCTAAGTCTGCGCATAGAGACAATTATTTTTTGTAGGTTAAAAAACCTTTGTAAAACACAGTTATTATATAAATTACTAATACTATATATAACATTTTTACAATAATACTTTTTTACTAAGTATATTAATATTACATACAAATTATTAATTAGCTTTTACATATCGAAAAAGGAAATATTTTACATATCGACAAGACAATAACATTTACAAATATTTATTAACCTCTTGGGCTCGAGACCATTTGCACGCGCACTAATGAGACATTGCTGAGACATAAATAATATTTTTTGGTACGCAGAACTATTACATTTTTAAAATAAGGCGTGGCATTATTTATCCCCACTTAGTATTCTCATCGTCTGTTATCTTTAAAAGCTCAATACTTAATCTCAATGAGCACAACGATAACAAACAAACATATATAAAGGAAACTGTAAACTATCGTTCATATTAAATGAAAGAATGTATATAAGAAGACGTTATTTCAAAGAAAAATTGCATCATCCTCCATTAAAAACGTATGGATTTTCAATAACATTTGAGATTGAGAAAATTCAAGCGTCGGCGTCGTATCCTTTCAAATAAATTACAGGAAACTAACACTGGAACTGCAGATTTAAAACGTGATTCAATTTTATTCCAATTCATAAAGAATATTACAAAGTTTCCAACTAATAGAAAAGTTAAGAATCGCTAATATTATTGATCTCGTACTTTGATGGGGCAAGTTGGGATATAAAAACTTGGCTCATTCACTGCCGTGCGACCAGCAATGAATTATGAGTTAATGGGCGAATGTAATTCTTATTATAGAGTTTTGATTGTTATTTTATTTTAATAGCTTTTTCAATGATTTCTTAAATTTTGTTTAGACTTATAATAAGAGTGCAAGGCTGCATAAGGAATATGTGATTTCTTTATGTTACCATTATCAAATTATATTACTGATTATTGCTTGGCTAATATATATTGAAAAACATAACTGTTTAGTTTTTTGCGTCAGCAATATATAAACCGAGTATATTTAGATAGACTTAAGCCGCGTCATTAATTTTCAATTCATACAATAATAATTCCATAGAACAATATTTTTAGTTAATTGTATATTTGTGCTTTTCATGCATAATATTAAAGGCAGAATGAACACTCCGTTCTCCACATTCCCTTTGAATTCGAGACTGTGTATTAAGTAGCAGAATATAAGACCACACTTTTTGTTTTTAATAACACTACTTACCGACTACAGCTTAATTCAGAAGGTAGAGATGAATCACTATCAAATCAACGATTTTTTTTTTGTATTCTTAATTCAGAGTAATTCACGATTTATATAAAATAAAGCACCAATTACACATTTATAGTTCAAAAATGAACAGAACGATTAATTAAGTTTTTGTTCAGTTGTAATTACCAATATTTAAATGGGAACAAAACCCTCATCAAAGTTGATTTACAAGTTAAATTTAAGCTAATTTTTATTCGATAATTGCGAAATACAACTATCATTACATATATTGTGTTTTCTTCTCTCATGTCTGATGTTTTTAAATGATATAGACAAAAAGGAATCTGCATCCCTTGCAGCATAGTGGAATACTGTCTGAATGTATATACGATTGGTTCTAGGTTCGATCTCTCTCATGGCAATGATTCCGCCACTTTACTCACAACATGTCGAAATTGGGCGGAGTGTCTTAACACTAGGTTTTCTCTGCTTACTTTTCTAAATTGGGTAAATCGTGAAGCTGCTTTTATGCTTAGGGTTAAACATCGTTCATCTATTAACCTTATATATTATACGGAAATAACTTTTTAATATACAATTATAATTTTAAAATGATACGGCCTACCCTCACTCCCAAACAAACTACAACAGTATCAAAAATTAAACAAAACAATCCCTAAACATACATACTTCTCATTCAGAATTGAATATTTCATATTTATTTATCATTACACTACATATTTTTCATAAGTTGGTTAAAACAGCTACACGTTTTTTCTAGTGTCAAGACACTCCGCTCTCCACTTTCCGCCTCAGAATGGATACATTGAAAGTCGAGTGGCGAAACTTAACGCTGTGTTTTGTCCTTATTACTAAAGCGAAGAAATGAACATTTTTAAATAATCATTCCCTCGAGCAGGAATCGAATCCACAACCGTTTACAGTAGACGCTGTCTTACTGCGTCTCTTTGCGAAAATTGAAACGTATCAACTTAATATATTTTTTCAGCATATTTTACAAAATTTTAAGCTCCCCAAAGCTTGAGTTATCTGGTTCATTCCGCCGCGTTGGTTTCAGCTAAATCTTTGAATGTCTCAGTGCGATGGAACTTTTTAGGACATTTAAGAGAACATTTTCAATGTTACATCTGCAGCGCTGTTGGGTTGAGATTTGCGGAAAAAATTCTACTAAAAATATGTTATACGTTTTCGTCATTTGGATTCGTTGTTAAATTAAAAATGAAGTTTTTTAAAGAATTTTGAACAGAATATTTAGTATGAGTAATGTTATTGTGATGCAGATATTATATTTTATAAGATTTAATGGTTATTCTTTATAACGTTATTTGAAAAATAGTGGAAAATGAGATAATAAGTTTATTTTTTATGTGGGATAGAAACTATATATGTAGATTATTGATCATCGTGTTGCAATGTGACTGCGTCTGACACGATGGGTTGTGGGTTCAATTCCCATTTTTTAGAATAATTATTATGCGGTTGAGTATGAAGTTACTTTATTCAACACAAGCGATTCACTCACGACTTCACCCTTATGAATTACACAAGTATAGTTAAATCTTTGCATATTTCGAGCCTCATGTTCTTGCTTAAGTAAAGGATTTCGAAATAAACAGACACACTTTGGCATTTATAAAATTGAAAAAAAATCTTTACGAGTCTGTAGCTAACTCAGAATTTGAACCTACACCCTGTAGTATAAAGTAAACAATTCAAAAATATTTCCCTCAATCTAAAATTTCCGAGTAAATTGGAAAGCCAAACGACTTCTACCTTGCAATCACGTGACCTACTTGTATCCGTGACTAGTCCATGCATAACTTAAGTCCAGATATACGACTCGAGGCGAACACTGGCCGCACTTTATATCGGCTATTGTCCACTTAACTAAGAAATTTGCTATATGCACATGCATATAGATTATTTGGCAAGAGAGAATGCTATTTATTAAATACTTTTAAACATTTTTAAAGTGTTATTCCAGACTTAGGAAAAGCCAAATGAACGAACGAACAAGCCAAATGTTTGTTCGTAGAATAATCTTTGGGTAGCAGAAATTTGTAAAAATCTCTCTACAGAGATGCTAACAACATAAATAAGTTGTAATAAAGCGTATAAGAATTTCGACGCAGCGGATAGTAGAACGCATGGCTCAGTGGTGAGAGCGCTCTAATGTGGTTAATTACTGGGTTTGAAAAGAAACGTCTTTCTAGCTTCAAGTCATATTTAATACCAATGGAAGATTTTAACATAATACAAAGAAAGCTTAGGCCAATGGGTGGTCCACCATATTTGGATGGATACATGAGATGTTTTTATAAAGGTGACTTTACACTAGACTTATTCTATAATATAGCTTACACACTAACACACTATATTTATTACACTTCACCTCCGGGGGTGAAAGAAAAAAAAAATGGGCTTACACATTTTTTTTTTGTATACTACTTAACAAAAAGTTTTGTCCTATTCTTATGTACTATGTCTATTTTATTATCTTTAATTATTTTAACATTTGATCCCATATCTTCTAATACAGTAAACGGTCCATTAAACAGTTCATCTAATTTTCCATTTGTTTCTGATTTTAATAAAATTAAATCATCTTTATTGTAAACCACAGGATTCATATACTTATGATATTTAGTTTTTCTATTATATTTGTTTCTATGTAACAAATAATTTCGGGCATCTTTATAAGCAACTTGCAACCTATATTTAAGTTCACTACAATAACTTTCTGGATTATACATAGGTTCTACTGTATTACATAATCTATTAGGGATATTACATTGTCTACCAAATACAAGTTCAACGGTTGGTATTTTGTTTCAGTATGGACAGTAGTATTAAAACTAAAACACCAGGATGGTAACCAATAAGACCAAGATTGCTTGTTTTTGTCGCAATAAATTCGTAAAAATGCGCCTAAATTTTTATGAGCATTCTCCAACGAACCTATTGACTGATGATGGTATGCTGTTGATGTAATATTATCTATGTTTAATAATTTACATACCTGTTTCATGGTAGCAGAAGTAAACTCAGTTCCTCGGTCAGTTGCTATTATTTTAGGGATGCCGAATCTTAAAATAAAATTATCAACTAACGCCCTAGCGACACTAACGGAATCCTTATTCTTAAGTGGATAAGCATCTATAAACTTGCTTAACTCACACTGAATGGTTAATATATACACATTTTCCTCATAATCTTTAGGAAGAGGGCCTACTATATCCATATATATTTTTTCGAATGCATATGACGCAGTTGTTGTTATCGTCATAGGCTCTTTTATGTATTTACAATGTTTAGATTTTTGGCATTTAGAACATTTTCTAATGAAATCTCTAACATCAGTTTCGAGATTTGGCCAGTAAAATCGTCTCTTGATAGTATTGATCATTCTACGTACACCAGCATGGCCACTTGTGGGTAGTAGATGAAAATCATTTAATATGAATGATTTTTCTTCATCATTCTCAATCCTAGTTACATTCTTTAATATATGAATGCATGGTCCGGACCAATTTGTAGTCGACTTTATCTCATCACTTAAATCTTTTATAAAATTTTCATTACTTTTATTACACATATCCCTTCGATACTAAGCTGTTTACAAAAATCACTCAACATGGTCACAAATTCGGCTCGCGAGAATTGCGCCTTAAAGCTGAGGTTAATGTATAACATTTGTCTACTCGGACAATAAGAAAAACATTTATACTCTTTACTAAGTCTATTTCCCTTCCGTAATTTATCTAAATCAGAACCTTCTATTAACTTCATTTCAACCGAATCACACGGCTTTCTTAATAACTCCACAACTCGAGGGTGATCAGTCCTTTCGTCTCCAGAGTTAATAAGAAAGGGTGTATCCTTTTCTATATTGCTCTTTCTATCTTCTTGCATTTCTTTCTTTTGCTTTCTAGTTAATACTGCCATAACTTGCTCATTCATGCTTTTTAAATCATTAGATGTAATATTAATTCTTGACAAAGCATCAGCTCCTACGTTTTCTTTACCTTTTATATACTCAATTTTGAAATCATATTCCTCTAAAGTCAATCTAAACTTCATTAAACGACTGGATGGATCTCTCATACCGAATAAATACAATAAGGGTTTATGGTCAGTCTTAATAGTGAAATGTCTACCATATAAATACGGTCTGAAGTATTTTACACTCCAAACTATAGCTAAAAGTTCTTTTTCTATTGTTGGATACTTCGATTCTATAGGTTTTAAATCTTTATTAGTTAACACTGCGCCAATAGCTATTCCTGATGCATCTGTTTGGAGAATAAATTCATTTTGTGGTGAAAAATCAGGGTATTGTAAAATAGGGGGAGAGATCATAGCTGCTTTAAGAGTATTAAATGAATTCTGACATTCGTTAGTCCAAATAAATGTTGCATTTTTTCGAGTAAGCTTATTGAGAGGAATTGTTATATTAGCAAATGAGGGAATAAATTTTCTGTAATAATTACAAAATGCTACGAAACGTCGAACTTCATCAGCGTTCTTTGGGATGGGATAATTTTGCAAAACCGAATTTTTTTCTGGATCGGGCAATATTCCTTCTGAAGAAATTACATGACCGAGATATAAAATTTCTTTTTTAAGAAATTGGCATTTTGTTGGATTTAATTTTAAATTTACTTTTCTAAGCCTCTCAAATACATCAAGTAAATTTCTGTTATGGATATCTAAATTTCTACCAAAAACAATTAAATCATCTAAATATATAAAGCATTTTTCAAACGTAAGTCCAGACATAGCTACTGACATAACTCTACTAAATGCACTTGGTGAAATTTTGAGACCCATAGGGAGTCGTTTCATTTGATATTGTCCTAAATTAGTACAAAATGCTGTGTATTTACGATCTTCTTGCTTAAGGGGAACTTGATAATATCCAGAATTTAAATCTAAATGGGAATAATATATAGAACCTGAAAGTGAATCTAAAATTTCAGTAATATTTGGAAGTGGGAACCTATCATCTTGAATATTTTCATTTAATTTTCTGTAGTCTACAACCAAACGCCACTTTTTTTCTCCTGCTTTGTCACCTTTTTTAGGAACTAATAATATTGGACTAGACCAATCACTTTTAGATTCTTCTATTATATCGTCTTTAAGCATATTTTCAATTTGTTTTTGAACTTCAGCTTTCAAAGATTGGGGCATTCTATAGGGTTTTATATAGACTGGGCAAGTATTGGGCTTTAGTGTAATTTTCTGTTCATAAATGTCTGTCGTTGTTAGTCGGTCACCTGGCAAATGAAAAATATCTGCATATTTCCTACAAATACTACTAATAGATTTATTTTCTTCGGGATTTAAATGATTTAAATTTAAGATAGAAGACAGAGTATCTGCTCTTTTGACATTTGATTCGTTTTTATTGAAACTACAAATATTATAATTATCCAAGGCATGAATCTCAGGCATAAATCTAGGTAAACGTATATTATTTTCACTAGTATTTAAAATTTTGATTGGTACCTTACCATCCTTTACTTTCACAATTGTACTTCCTAAAAACAATTCTTTACCTAACTCTTTCGCGCAAACCACTACATCACCTTTCAAACCTGATTCTACAGCTACATAGTGAATCGACTCACTTCGCGCAGGGATTAATAAATAATCCGAAGTATAATCTGGTGTCTCATAAATTGGCATTAGGCATTGTTTTCCATTTGAGTTAAGACTCAAAGTATTAGAATTCAACAATATATCGCAACCAAAATTAGATAAAAAATCTAATCCAATAATGCCATCTACTTTAAAAGATAAATTCCTAAAAATATGAAATTTATGATGAAATGATTCATCATGTTTAGTTTTCAATGTTAAATATACGTGACCATGAGATTTCACGCAACCTCCTATTCCATTGACTTCAATATTACTTCTATAAATTGTAGTATTTTTCGGTAATATTTCGCTTTTTATAATTGACAAAGAAGCACCAGTATCTAATAAAAAATAATATTTATGTTTATTTAATTCAAAAATTACTATTTTATGTTTATTATTTAATGTAAAAATATAATCTTTAAATCCGAAAAAACTGATTAGTCTCCTGTTCTTGTTTGTCTTTATTGATACTTTCACTATCAGGGCTATTCACATTCATCGAAAACGCATTACGTTTGTTACCGCGATTAAGACCCCTAGAAAATTTACCTCGATTTGAATATTGAAAACGCTGTACATTTCTAGTATACTTACCGCGTGGAAAATATTTATGATTATAATTATCGCGTTGTTGGCTGGGTCCTCTCTGGATGTAATATCTATTATTAGAATAATTATTATTTTTGTACCTACCTCGAAATCCTCTTTTACCCCGAACTGAGGCATTTCTTAGGTGCATGACGTCAGCATTTGTTGAGGTAGAGGGCAAAGAAATCTCTTCGTCCTTCGCCGCTTGGATCGCATCTTTAAGAGAGTTGTAGTTCCTAGCTGCTATTATGGTACTGAGTTTATTATTTTTTAGACCATCCGAAACCTGTTTAATTGCTAACTTTTCGTTCAATGGTTTTAAAATACTATAATATGAAGAGTCTCCGCCTGCTTGAGATATTGTCAAATCTGTGAAAAGCTTTTCTATTTCAGTTCCATATTCATCTACCGATCTCCAACCCTGAGTAGTCTGTTGAAGACATGCCTGAATAGCCGTAAATGATTTTTTCGTTAAAAGATGAACTTTCATATCACTGACGATATCTTTAACAGAAGTATAATTTATCGACATGCGCAATTTAGCATTTTCAGATAATCTACTCTTTAAAATAAATTTAATTAATAACGGGATATCCGAATCTTTAAGCATATCCGCATACATTTCGATACCATCAATTAATCTTTTTGTGGTCTCTTCCACACCGTCCATGACTGGTAACAAACTACAAGCCGTTTTTAAATCGAAATCCATTTTTGTGGAATTATTTTCTGGCTTAATACACAATTTTTTAATTTCTAAATATAGTATATTAATATTTTCATATATCTCAATAGCTTTATTCACTACATCCGACTTTTCACTACACTTAATATTTTCCAGAATTAAATTGCTACTTAACACAAGTTTTTCGCACTCGTTTAATTTATTTCCTATAATATTCCCAGTAAACCTTTTTTTACCTGTCTTTATTAAGTATTTTTTTATTTCAATTAAAGAATTATATATCGTACATAACTGATCTGTCATACTAAATTCTAATAATTATAAAAGAAAGCATTTATTCTAAAAATAACACAACTAATTAGTTTATAGTAATTATACACCTAAGAATGTCGCCACGTAACATGATCCGTGCGGAATGTTACATCTTTCCTTTTTGGGCGGCGAGTATCATATTCGCGAGTGTCTGAGCACTGCTTTAATGAAATTAATTGATATAATAACTAGGGATTATATTATTATACTACATTAACATATTAAAATAATAATTAAGATTCTAAAAATTGTTCATTTTGTCTGGTATACCACTTCGATGACACGCGTAGCATCTTTAATTATGCAATGAAACTTACGCACTTTTTTTATTCTTCACCTTCATTGGTAGATTTTTGACTGCGCCCGCGCCTGTACAGACTCGCAGCTCGTTGTAGCGCAACCGAATTTACTTCTTCTCGGATCCATCTTTTCGCAATAATTATATCTTCAATATATCCTGGCAGGGTCGCCATCTAATGTGGTTAATTACTGGGTTTGAAAAGAAACGTCTTTCTAGCTTCAAGTCATATTTAATACCAATGGAAGATTTTAACATAATACAAAGAAAGCTTAGGCCAATGGGTGGTCCACCATATTTGGATGGATACATGAGATGTTTTTATAAAGGTGACTTTACACTAGACTTATTCTATAATATAGCTTACACACTAACACACTATATTTATTACACTTCAGCGCCTGGACGGTGTTCAGGAGGCGCGGGTTCGAATCTCGCTGCGGTCAAATTTTTATACGTTTTCTTTAAATGTCTTTTTCAATTTTTCTAAGTGTGGAATAACACTTAAAAATATTTAAAACTTTATTTTAGCTTAGCTAGATGCATTTGTCTCAGCTACGATAAGAATTATATTATAAAGATTGACAGAACTCCTTTAGCTTAAGCCATCATTTAAAATATTAAATATTCTCGAGCTGTAATTACAAGTTAATATAAAAGGTGTGCAATTTATTTTAGTCATTAATTTAGTATATATAAAATACATATAAAAAAGAGCTTAGGTCCGCTTATCGAGGGGCATAAATTATAATGAAAGCATGGCTTTGCGGTCAATACACTTGGATTTTTTATATATTTAATTATTTTTTATATCCTGAGTAAGTAATTTATGCACATTAAAATATATTAAAAGGAATCTGTCAAAAAGCCACATGTGATTCGCGAGCCGTAGGTTGGCCGTAGGTTGGCCGTAGGTACCCATTATATTTTTTTAGTTTAACCCTGCATACAGCAGTAAAAACCTAACGTATTAATACACTCCGTTCCCCATTTACCGCCGAAATTTGGACGCATACGTTAAATAGCGAAACCTAACGCCACACTGACTTGCTACCAAAGCGAAGTGTGAATCGAACCTACGATATATGTATAGGGAGATAATCCTGCAGAAACCATTAAAAATATTTTTATGATTTGATGTAAAACAAGACACAAAAATAAGTCCCCTAAGTTATAAAATCTGAGAGTAGAGAGTTACACGTACTTCAACTTATCTACAACTAAGCCAATTAGTCTCCACTTAACTAATTCATCATACTTTATTTCAAATCCTACTTGACTATCCCACCCTATTCAAAACATTCAAAATAATAAATTCATTAAATTACTCATAAGACTATCACATAACGCATGACTGACACTAAATAGTCGACTAGTCAAGATAAGTAGTTGTTACATTTACATACAACGCATGACTGACACTAAATAGTCGACTAGTTATAATAAGTAGTTAACTAAAGTCGTAAGTACATTATTAAGGGTACCATCGGTAATTAAATTAAAATAAAATAAAAAATATGTATATCTTGTGTATTCTGAAACGCGGAACAGTTCGGAATCAAGGCGTTTTAATTAAAACAGTTCGCTCTAGTTCATTCATAAAAAGTCACCATCCGGTGCTTTTGAAAAGGATAAGATATATTTTTTTATTTTTACTCACAACCGTAGCGGTGACGGTCGTCGCGATATATTGAGTGTGGTATAATGTACTTTTAAATGGTAGAATTTAGTATGAATATTTGTGAAGTATTTTTTTCTGTATGTTTGTATATATGGCTTCACCCTCTTTCTGCAAAATAGGGTAGGAACATAAAACCTAATGTTCAGACACTCCGTTCTCCACTTTGTATGTTGCGAGGTGGAATACGTCAACACATTCTTTCTGTTTACCAGAGTGAAGAAATTAAATTAATCATAATTTGTGTAAATTTAGGTTTATAAAACAATATTAGTTTTCCTATTTACGAATAATCGATATGCGTCTCGAATTGGGGTGGAAAGTGGAGAACGAAAGGTCTTCACATTAGGTTTCTTTCGACTTTCGACAAAAAAATACCAGTGGGGGCCAGGTGTGGCGCAGTGGAACAAAGTTTGACCGTAAAGCGACTGGTTGTGGGTTTGATTCCTATCTGAGAAGTGGAAATAGTTATTACCGAATACAGTGAAAAGTGGGCAAGGGAGTGTCGGAAAAAAAAGAGATATCACCTACTTGCAACGTTTACTTCGCAAATATTCAGATCAAATTATTTACATACTTTCGCGGAACATCCTATATTTTATTTTAAGTGCAAATTCTTTCCTAATATATAAAATATGTTTAAACAAATCGGTGTTATGTTCCGCATTTGACATGTTAAAATTTAGATCAAAAGCAAAAACAGAAAATGATTGAATGTTAAGTAATTAAAAATATATATAATAGATATTCAATTTATTAATTCAAAATATAATTAATGGAGTGCGGTGATCACTTTGAGACTAATTTGTAGGTTGAACGCTTTGTACCATATTTGTGGTAGAAAGTTCTAGCTATACTCGTAGATATCAATTATCTGTTAGACCGTGTATTTGAAGTCAGTGTTTTCAATAAGGATCGTTAAGTGTTTTGTTGCTGGCTAAAAAGAACAAAAAAAATTATGTACAAGATTGTTTTTTTTAAAAAGACAGTTTTTTTAGAAATCGTATAAAAAAATGAACGCATCGGGATTCGAACCTGCGCTTTTTGGAAACGGTCCAAGTGCTCTGATTGCTGAACTATACGTTCAACTACCGGCTAAGTTGAAATTCTTATACACTTATTACAACTTATTTTTCTTTAACACGTTTTCTAATAAATGTATTTTTCAATTTTCTAGGTGTGCGAAAAACAGCTTAAAATAAAAGTATGTGACTATATATAGGCTACAATGATTTCATGGCATGACGAGACTATTTAATTAGTTCATTATTACTTTTTTCTGTCTGTAGAGTGATTTTTACGATTTTCTGTTAACCGAATATTATCGATTGTATAATCGTTCACAAGAGGAAATGTTATTAATTAAATATGTTATTATACATTAAAAAATGTTATACACACTTAGGAAATTAAAAAAACACTAAAAGTGAAGTAAAGTTTAATTGTAAACGTAAAGTGATTTTAAGAAAAATACTTTTTAAAAAGAATAACAACAAATTTTCATAGTAAATTGTATCAAAATAAAAGAGTAATAAAGAACGTAAGACGATGTCTGCGACCATCACATCATTACGCCCAGATTAGAGTGTCGCATTAAATTTTATAAAAGCAATCCGCCAAGAAATGTTTTATAAAAACGTTCTTAAAAAGAATTCTCTTTAGCTTATATTGAAATTGTAAGGCACTTTGTACAAGAGCAAAGATTTACTAAAAACTAGAAACTACCTTCGTTGGATTTATGCCTAATATTAAAAATCGACCCTGATACAAAAACTGTAACTTTTAATTGATCTAGTAATCAATTTATTATGTAAAAACTACTTTTTGCCAGTCGTGGGCCAGTGGCACAAGCGTGTGACTGTAAAGGACTGGTTGTGGGTTCGATTCCCACTTGAGGAGTGGAAATATTTAATATTTGTATTTTCTTCGCTCTGGTGTCGAGGTAAAGCGCGGCGTTAAGTTCCGCCACTTAACACGCAATGCCATCGAATTCGGCGGAAAGTGGGAAACGGAGTATCTTAATACTAGGTTCCCTCTGCCTACCCTACAGCGTGAAGCTAAAAAAAAGAAATCTACTTTTTGAATAAAGTACAGATTGAATATGCATTCCTTCGTTTGGTTACTGATATTGGGTGTTAGTGACCCTTTTCAATAAAAAACTCATTAGAATAAATATTTTTTGATACTTTAAAGTGGTATTTTTTTACATCTTACAATATTACTGGTCTATTATGGTTCTATACCAGGTGTTCCTGTTCAAAATCAATTATACCCTATTTCCTGCCCACATTTAACAGTTATATAATAAAAATATATTTAATTCAAATCCGTCCAGTAGTTTGGACCTTGAAAGACGTGCACGTACCAATGTTTTTAAAGTTTTATTATAGTAGATTAGACCACCGTGGCGTATGGGAACACTATCTCACAGTTTGACTGGTATTGGCTTTATCCTCACTTGGCAAAATGATTATATTTATTATATAAGAAACCATAAATTTAATTATATTAATTTTTGCCTACTTTTTCCATTCACTGTCGCTCATAATGTTCTTTCAGTTTAATTTATATCGTATACATTTTTATTACGTATGTATACGTTAAATAAAAAATACTTTTATAAATCATTAAACATTGATACGATTTTCGTGGAAGTTCAATACAAAAATATTTTTATATGTTGACTTTTAAAAGTTGTTCGAAATAAAATATGAATTTTGAACAGTATTTTTTTAAATCACTTAAAAGTTTTAATTGAAACTACTTTGAGCCAAAGCTGTATAGTTAGTAATATTTATTATAAACCTGTATTTACAAGTTCGCACATTTATCCGCATAGCAAGTTGATTAGAGAGAAACTAGAGTCAAGACACTCCGTTCCCAACTTTCGCCCCATAATCGGGATATGAATTTTAAGTGGCGGACCTCAACGCCATAGTCTCTCTAGTCATATAAAACATAGCATAGCAATGAAAATAATTGATGTATAGTACCCGGCAATAAATAATGCACATCGATGCTTAGACTGAAACAGTCGGTCAGTTTCGGTTTCGTAGAGCGCTGTCTTTGTCACTCAGTTGGAATGTGACGTTTCTCATTGTTATTATTTTAAGCGACCGAGACAACGCTCTACGAAGTCGAAGCTAACCGACTGTTTCATTCTAAGCATCGATGTGCATTATTTATTGCCGGGTACTATACCTACCTTGAGAACTGAACCCACGACCTTTACAGTCAGCCGTTATCCCACTGCCTCACGATAGCCTCTTTACATGACAAAAATCAGGTGATATTTAAAAATCTAATGCTACATTCAGCGTCCGCTACCGAGTTCCGTACATACTTACATATTTGAAACGGTCCCGAATAAAATATTCATGACAATAACATCAAAAATTCCCTTTGTAGTGTTGAGTTGCGAGGAGCAGAGGATTCTAAAAACACGATTTGGGAGAGGTCCGCTTTTAAAACGGGTTAATAGGACGAAAGCTCTAAAATTTGTGTATGGAAGTACAAAGTGTCATGATTTTTTCTTTATTTCTGTTTTATTTATATAAGTTTGTGTAACTAAAGTGTAGAGGTATAGATTTACTTAATTTTATGTAGCAATGACATTTAAAATTAGATGTTTCTAAAAACATTTGGATTACAAACAGAAGAGTATACAAAGTATAGAGTATATAAGTATAGAAAATGTAGTAAGGGGCCAGTCGTGGCGCAGTGGCACAAGCGTGTGACTGTAAACGACTGTAAACGACTGGTTGTAGGTTCTATTCCCACTCGAGGAGTATTCAATTTTTCAGGAGGAAATATTCAATTTTTCCATTTTCTTCGCTCTAGTGTTGAGGCAAAGCGCGGCGTTAAGTTCCGCCACTTGTCTTAACACTAGGTTCCCTCTGCCTAGCCTGTTGTGTGCGTGATACAGCGTGAAGCTATAAAAAAAAAAGTATACAAAGTGAACCTAGTACATTGACACTCCGTTCTCCCATCTTTTGTCCAAAATCGAAATATTGCGTATTGAATGGTGGAACTCAATGCTGCACTTCTTCTTACTAAATAAAAGAAATTTAGATAATTTTCATATAACCATTCCCCGAGTGGTTATTGTACCCACAACCGTTGCGTTTAAAGTAAGATACTGTCCCACTGCGCTACGACCCTCTTTAGAAACAAAATGTAAATATTAATTAGATGAATAAAATATCATTCATTTTCATCTCTAATTCGATTAGTTACTGAAAACATAAATCCTAAATATTATGTTTGCTCAATAAAAAACAGTAGATTTAAGAATCCATTAGTGTTACTCTTAATTATAATGTTCTTTTTATTAGGTACCTATATGCATTCCTCACTTTTTGCATTAGAGATTAAAAAAACACAGTTACCAGCCACTTAACTTTCTACTTTGATGCATTATACTACCTTTTATATATATATAAATTTATAAACGTGTAATTGACGATTAGATCCATAGCGCTTAATAAGACGTACTCATTTATTACAGCTTCACACTTTATCTCCCGCGTTGTTCTCTACTTCCTGCCTTAATCGAAAGAATTGAGCTTTCAGTGGTGGAATTCAACGCCGCATTTTGTCTAATACCTGCCATACACGTTATAGCTTACCGTAGAGGTCTATTTGAGCAGGTAAGCCTGCGTAAGTGGACCGGAATGTATGTGAGAATAAATCTGTGCAGTTTTTGACGCTGCACAGGCGACCGGCGTAGAATCGAAAATCAATTAATTTAAGTTACACCATACGGTATACCGTAGGCCATAGCGTGTATGGCGGGCATTAGTTACCAAGGCGGAACAACGAAAATAATTTAATAATAATGGTTCTTTCAAATAAATATTGAATTTACAACCAATCGTACTTGCCTTTGAAAACCATTGTCCTGCGATAACCTTGAACCAGTCATTAAAAGCAGAAGTAGTTTTATACGTAAAATCTTTTGTCCGCGACAGGAGTTATTGTACAAATCGTTCATCATACTCTCCACTTACACGTCTGTACCAGAATAGATTTTTTGCACCATGACAGATGGACCCTTAGATCTCTTCACAAAGTATTCTGTGGTTACTGTAATATTTATATACGGATACATACAAATTGTATTGTATTGCGTTCAAAATTGCTATGTTAAGTTGAAAACTTCTATGTAGTATCATTAATTTTCTCCAATTTAACGGCTTTAACGCCTAGTTTAAAGTGAACTAGGATCTCTCACACTCCGTTCGCTACTTATCGAGACGTTGCGTGTTGACTGGCGGAACTCAATGCCACGCTTTATCTTAGGTACCGAGACGGTGAAATGATAATAATTTAAATATAATAAAATTCCTACGAGTGAGAATCGAATACACGACCAATCGTGTTGAAAATCAGTCCCGGTCCCACTCCACCACGAAGCCTCTGATAAATTTTATTTATTGTATAACAATTAACATGTAAAGACCATTTGTACAAAGAGCTGAATGTTAAAAATATTCAGAAAATTTTCTATTTGGTGGTGCCATTTTCATAAAATTCTAATATTTAATTTGTCATCTTAATTTCCATGGATACTTAAGAAATATAGGTTTTTATTATTTCACCATGAGGAAGCTTAGGCGGTATATGTAACATTATACAATGGCTGTTCAACGCAGGCCCGGCGTCCTCAATCAACGCACAAAAACTGTAAGTTAGAGAGTGTCGCCGACGGCCCGTTTCATAAATCTCGGGGCTCCGTAGGTAACCGCTATAAATTCGGCGAATACCTACCGCCTTTAAGAGTTTATGGTGCAAATTCATAAAAAATAGCGTTTTGTTTCTTTTTTCTTAAGGATTTCGCTATTATTGAATATGACTCAATAATAAAATTAGCAAAGTGGCACAGAAGAGCAAAGTTGTGGTTTTGAGACCGATTCCGGGATTTAATTATATTTAAATTATTTTCATTTCCCTCCTCTAATATAACAAAGAGTAGACTCATTTTCTTTCCTATTAAATATAAAAGCGTAAAACGGAAAAAAATATTATATTTCACAATTTTTATAAAACGTATTTAGGTTCTGCATATGCTCAGTAGTCAATCGAGTCCTATTTACGGATCTACGGATTTTCAATCAGCTTACACACACCAAAAGCATTAACAAAATACAACATGTTATAAACAATATATGTACGTGTTAAGAACTTTGACAGACACTTATATTTTTTTATTATTTACTTAATTTTCTCCACTTTAGATTAACACATTTTGCTTTCATTAGAACAAGAAATTTGCACCCACAACTAAAATATCCAATCAGGCGTATCTCAATATCACTATAATTACACCTTCTATAATAAAAAACATCGTAGCCTAAAATTTATATCAATATACATTTTATCGCTATAAGCCTATAACTTAAAAATCACTTAGCTAAGAGAAGTCCGGAATAAAGATAACGGCGGAAAGATTCCTCGGAGGCTGTTTAGCAGACATGTGTTCTTGATGGGCTCCTCGATGGCTATAAACTCATTGGAAATATGCAGGATCCGATGCCTTCATCGCTTATGTTGCTGTTACGTTACCCTTCGACGGTATACTGTCGTAAATTTTTATTAATGAAATATACAATTTTATATGTATGTATAATATATAGCTCATTCTCAGAAAATGGAATATCTCCTATCTGAAAAAAATGCATTTTGAGCTTAATTTCTGCAGAATCTTATAATATTTTTTTAGACTCTTTATGATGCAACTTTCGTTAAATCTAAATATGTGAAAATCTTGAGTTAGGTGAGTTGCATTCTAAGGGTATGACAATATGTGAGACCTTGAGAGACGTTGGTTCTCTCGAAACATTGGAAGTTTTAGCTTTACTCGAGGTATTTCAGACTTAATTAAATCAAACGCGGTGTTAAGTTCCGCCACTATGCCACATATTATTATATTATAATAGGAAAGTTGAAACTAAAAAGTCATATACACTTATTACTCTCTTAGTATTCAAAAACTTACTAATATCGATTTGATACTATTTAATGATGCTTAAAATGCTGTTGAGAATATCACAATATTAGATAGGTAAACGTTTTAGTTATAGTTACATCTCGACTGGTACATAGAATCTTTATAATATAACAGAAAATGGAATAATGTAAAAGGAATCCCATAAAAAATAATGTCTCGCTATAAAAATATTTTTTTCAGCTGTTGTCTAGTTTAAACAGAAAAGCTTTTCAGATATTTTGAAATACATAACATAATTTAAAATGATGATTTCAAATATATGTCATAGTCTAACACTAATTACTAAATTAGATATTTTAATAAAGTATGTATATTTATAAATAACAAGATTGTATACAACGTTGGTTTCCTATTAAATAAAATAAAATAAAAACAAAAAAAAATATCTACAGCTTAATATGACTTGAAAAAGACATTTAAATTTCTTTAAATGTCTTTCAATTTTCCTAGGTGTGGAATAACACTTTAAAAATGTTTAAAAGTATTTAATATGATTTGTCAATTTATAGTAGACCGTTATACCCTATTATTATCTCACTTATCTAGCATGGTTTTAGTAGGACAAAGAAAGGACGACTCTGTTCTGTCTTGATTTTTATATACATATGTTGTCACTCAATCAATATAGCTTTTAATATAACAGTATAGTATGAATTTCTATTAGTAAAAAATATTTAGCATTTTTTGTTCCAAAGATAATTAATTACTCTCAATACCATTTTGATATTTCTCCTTATTTCCAATTATTTATTTACATATTCTTTAATATTAAGTTAACAATCGTAGCGCCCCTTTATAAATTACATTACAACACAACACAATACAATATAACAAAATCTCAGCCAAGCTTAAACAAACGCAACGAATTTCCGAAAACAAAATCTTATTGATACATTTTATCCAATAACGTTTACCGAGAAAATGAAATCGACGCCGTTTCTAACCTACCCACATACTTGTGTCAATCGGCTACATCGACTTGTTACGGGCAACCTAAAAATTAACTTTTTGAAGAAAAATATACTTTAAGACGTTAGTACAAGGTTTAAATCAAAAAACAGGTTCTTCATAGGGTTAGGCGTGATGCACACCTGCGCCCGGCCATTCGTCAACAAATAAATCGAGTCCCTAAACCAAGGGATATAAATTGCGATGAAGATCTGCGAAAAAAGTGGCTAATTTTTTTGTATGTTTTCAGCGTGAAATATAAGGGTAGGTGTACTTTAAAATTGTACGGTTGAATTGTATGTACTTTAAAATTGTATGATTGTAAAAGAAATTTCAGTTCGAATATTTTACTTTTAACTCTGGATGTACAGTATTAAATTATTTAAAATATTGTTTTAAAATAGCCTATTTAATAACTGTTGGAAACGTTTTTTTTTCCTGCTAATTTTTTCAAAGTTGATAAAAAACATTTGCTTGTGTTTGTCATCTTAGTCACAACAGAAAATGTATTAAAAAATGTACAATATTCTGTCCATACTCCTGCCTTTCGATTTACGAGTATATGGCGTTTCACGTGGACTGAAATGGTACGTAAATTTATACAACGTAATTATTTATTATTTATACTTTACTTTTAATGACTTTAGTTTTACCAGTAGAAAGTATAATTATATATATCAATCATACTATCGAGTACATATACAAAGTATAAAAGTGTATACAAATAAAAAAAATAAAATGCGAAGTCTATAATAATGTATTAGGATAATAATACTCAATTGAAAACGTTTTATGTACTTTCAGGAATCAGTTCAGTTCTTTAGTTTTGGTGTTTCACAAGCTGAGCACTTATTACTTCACTTACTTAATGTCACGTTGCATATAAAATATATAAAGGAGGTTGTTCGATAAAAAAGTGATAAAGTTACACTATTTTAATTGTACTAAGAATCAGAGTTGACAGTTTCAATTATGAGAATACCCACTTTACAACTATCATTCCAGTTGAAGATTTGTCAACGGATTTTCGTTGTATCTTTTAAAAAACATTTTTAAAACGTGATGTTCCAAAAAAAGATCAATGTCATCGACTTACAAGATTATTAAGCTGGAGAGGCAGCGGATTAATCATATTTATCGTAGAAGCGATAGCCGTTGAGGTAAACGGGTTCTGACCGAATTCAGACCGAAAGCAAACGTAGTTGCTAAACGTTGTAGGACGCCGTTCAGGAAGAGTTACAATATAAGCAAAGTTAAAAAACATTTTTACAAAACGTATACAAATACCTTTTTCAGTTTCCTAAGTGCGTGAATAATACTTTGAAATGTTAAAAGTATTATTTTAATATACATAATTCTCTCTTGTCAAATGATTTTTCGTAGAATAGAAGAGGGTAGTGGAAATTTGTGAAAATCTCTCTACAGAGATGCTAGCTATAAAAATAAGCGCATGTTCGAGTCCAGCTGTGTTCAAATTTTTATACGCTTTCTAAGTGTTTTCCCGAAGTGTGTGAATAGCACTCTAAAGTGTTAAAAAGACGAAAAGTGGTTGGCAATGATTAGGAGCTAAGAGCTGGAGATCAAACGCATTGAAGACTGTCCAGTATTTCAACTTAAAGTACACAACTCCCTTTCTAGCAAAATTGGATAAAAATATAATATCTTTATATCGAAGTACAAAGATAATATCAATACAATAAATCATATACAAAGTAATCTAACATCGGAATAATTACTGGTGTTTATAAATGTTGTCATTTTGTGGTAAGTACCTACTTTTTAATGGACTTAATGCATACATGTATTTTAATTACATAGTAAAAGTCGGTCATGACGGTGAGACTTCTAAAATAGTACGTTTTTTGTGTATAATTTTATTTTTTAAGCTTCATGCAGCAGGGTAAATAGGGAGAACCTAGTGTTAAGACACCACGTTCCCCACTTTCTGCTGAATCTGGGGTTAAGTGGCGGAATTTAACGCCGCGCTTTGCCTCAACACCAGAGCGAAGAAAATGGAAATAATAAATATTTCTACTCCTCGAGTAGGAATCCAACCCACAACCATTCGCGTTTACAGTCACAATTATATGCGCCTGCGCCACGACTGGCCCCAATTGCAAGATGGCAGTCATATATAAAATTTTGAAGTTATAAGTCTATGGGAATAAAAAAATGAATTTAATATAGAATTTAATTAATTACAGATATATTGCTTATTTTTCTTAAAAATGCAAGTTAGAATAATGTCATCCAGTAATGAAGATTGCGTAGTGTCAGGCGCGATATACGTAACGCTTTGGTTGTCTCGCTTATTTGGAATGGCGCCGTTTCGCTTCGTCTCGCTTCAGAACGGATACAGAGCTTCCCTATCCCGGTTTTACGCTTTGTGTGGTTACATTTTTGTTACACTGTTTAGTAAGTTATTATTTTATTCATGTTTTTGATACCATGAAACCTCTAAGCCTGGTCTTGGTCTTTAAATTGTGACTTTTGCAGAAAAAATATAAGATTTACCACCGTTAATATTTATATTCTGAACTTTTATTCCTACTATTAAACTAGTTGAAATCTTAGATTTTAGTACTAAAAGGGAATATAGATTTTGATTAGATTAGGTTATAATAAACACATTTCATATCAAAGAAATATCATTTTAATATAAACTGTATTATAAAAAAATATGAAAAATTTGACTTTGTCTTATTTAAAATAAGAACTTTACAAGAATAAAATGGTTTTTTTCTATAATATAAGAAACGATTACTTTAAATATGAATTTAAATTAAATATTGAAACCGTACTTCAGCGCTAAACTTCAAACCAATTTGTCTACTTTGGACTGTTCTACATATGATTATGCATTTGATATTTCTTAGAACGAGGCAAATATTAATGTTAACAAAACATTTTTGGAAAACATCTGAACATTGACACGTAGCAGAACTCGAACCCGCACTTCTTGAGAACCGTTTTAATGAACGAATGGTTTAGTAACGTTTGTACGTATTCTAAATGCTTGTTACCCTTATTGTGTTTGATAAAACTACAAGAATATATTTTTTTTAGTATCACGCTGTATTCCGCACTCGGGGTAGGTATTGGGAACCTAGTGTTAAGACACTCTGTTTCCCACTTCTTCTTTTTTTGGAGGCATTACGTTTTGAGTAGCGGAACTCAACGTAGTGATTTGTCTCGTCGCAAGAGCGAAGAAATTAAAATATTAAATATGTATTTCAATTCCTCGAGTGGGAATCGAACCCACAACCAGTCGTGTTTACAGTCACACTTTGCCCTTGCACTGGCCTCCTAACCAGAAAATCTTTTTCATATCCTATTATTAACTATATTATTGAATCTTGCAGATACCATAGCGGGTGCAGCCCTATTGGGGGACGTCATGCAAAATATATTCAATTTCACTTGGAATTATGCGTTTTTTTGTTTTGCTACTATCGTGATATTCATATTGTCTTCACACGGATCGTATTGCGCGATTCGTCGAATGAAGAACTTTATGGAACATCTTAAATGCTTGGAAGAGGTATGCTACACAAGAAACTTTCTATATAGGTAGGCTTACCATACGTCCCGGTTTGACCGGGATACTCCCGGCTGGAGTTCCCTGTCCCGGTTTGAGATCCCTGTCCCGGCGTCCCGGTCTTTTTCTTTTTAATAAAAAATATATTCACATTTATTAATATATTATCAATTCATAATGACTTTGATTGCATTTCAAATATGAAAAACACAAATTAAGCGAAAAGCAAAATGAAAATAAGCCTCTTTCTCTTCTGCGTCCCGTTTTGGCTCTTCGTAATTATGGTAAGCCTATATATAGGTATATATATATATATATATATATATATATATATATATATATATATATATATATATATATATATATATATATATATATATATATATATATATATATATATATATATATATATATATATATATATATATATATATATTTACGGTTTTATTGCACAGTATGGAGAGAAGATAGTGCCAAGACATTCAGTTTTCTATTTTTGCCTGAATTCGAGATATTGAGTATTAAGCTCAACACCATGCTTTGTCTTCAGTACGAGGGCGGAGAAATAAAAATAATATATAATCAATTCGCTGAGAGGGATTCGAACCCACAACCATCACGGTAACAATCATACACTTATTATTACACTGGTCAAGTATTTTATATACTTTGTTGTTTTTTTTAATTATATATGAGTTTAGAAATCAAATTACCTTTACAATATATACCAGATATCATAAATCTAATAGCGTGATATATTAACTAAAAATGTTACCACAAACTGAGCCGAAGCTTTTAAGAGTGTAAAGGAGTTCTAAGTGACAACTTTCTCTATCTTCTTTGCAGAAATAAAAAATCTCAATTAAATGGTCTTTCTTTTCAGATCAAAACAAACGTAGAAGTGAAAACCAAAGACAAGAAAATACAAAATATAGCAAGGAGTGCACTAATAATTATTCATCTGTGTATTACAATACAATTCTTTTTTGGTGAACTTATAATGAATATTCAAAACAAAGAAGATGGTATGTTTATTGTATATTATATTGTACATTCTTTTTTTAGCTTCACGGTGCATCCCGCACACATCAGGGTAGGCATAGGGAACCTAGTGTTAAAATACTCCGTTCCCCACTTTCCGCCAAATTCGGAGGCATTGCGTGTTAAGAGGCAGAACTTAACGCCGCGCTTTACCTCGACACCAGAGCGAAGAAAATGTAACAATTAAATATTTTAATTTCTTTTGGTCTGGTAAAACAATACAAAGCAAAATTCAGGCCGAACGTGGATAACGGAATGTTTTGACGCTAAGTTTTCTTTACTACCATGATAGTCAGCGTGAAGCTGAATAACAAAGATTTGGAAACAAGAATAATATTACTGGCATTACATTTTTTTCTGATCTCAATGAAAAGTTCCAGCCCTAGCTTGTAGGAACAAGGTATGACTGTAAACGCGATTGGTTTTGGGTTCGATTCCCTCTCGAGGAGTGGAAATATGTGATATTTCTATTTTATTCGCTCTGGTATCGAGGCAAAGCGCGGCGTTCAGTTCCCACACTTGACAGGTAATGCCTCCAGCATTAGGTTCTCTCTGCCTGCCTTGCTCTGTGTGGAATACAGCGTGAAGCTAAAAGAAAAACTGATTTTCATTTTAGATCCAATACGTTGGGGCTACTTTGTGCTCTACATACATCTTATGATGATATTTTTGCTACAAATACATATAGTTTTAATTTTCCTTGAAGTACAATCTTCTTTAGATGTAATAAAAAATGTAATGGATGAAATCCTCTCCTTGGATGTACTTGGTAAGTGGCTTAAATCTTTTTTGACTATAAATTTAAAAACGGTGTTTAGTTTCGCCAGGTTACAAAGAACCTAGTGTCTTCACACTAGGTTCTCTCTAACTGATCCTGCTCCGCGGAAAAAAGCGTAAAGCTGAAAAAAACCGTTAGTCGTTACGTAAAATACGTACCTACATAATATATTTAGACAAATTTTATTTGAGGTAGTCATGACGCAGTAAGATTGCGTCTAATTGTAAAGTGATGTTTGTGAATTCGATTCTTACTCAGGGAATGATTATATTTGAATTTTGATTTCTTCGCTCTGATACCGAAGATAAAACGCAGCGTTGAATTCCGCACGTAACGCTCTCTGACAAACCCGCTACGTTGGAAAAAGCGTGAAGCTTCTTTTTTTATTTAGCGTGTTAAACTCTAGTTTGCAACTTCTTTTTTCTAGAAGATCCCTTATCTTCCACTGTTTCCAACAACATCCGTCACTTGTCGCGCGCTTACGTCAATGCGTGCGACGTGGTCTCTAAGCTAGACCATGAAGAGGGGATGACAGTTTTCCTTTTAGTGTTTTATTTGATCATACGAGTCCTTAATATCGGATGCTACCTCGGTTCCAGGGGCAGTCCCCTTCCCTCGCAATGTAAGTCATATTTTATTCGAATATCTACTTTTAGCTTCACGCTTTAGTCCGTACAAAGTAGGGTAGGTAGAGGAAACCTAGTGTTTAGACACTCCGTTCCCCATTTTTCGCTGGATTCTGGAAGCATTGCTTGTTAAAATGCCACATAACGCCTATATTTGCATCGGCATCAGAGCGAAGAAATGGCAATATTAAATATTTCCAGTCAAAAATCTGCTAATGAATTTTTGAATTTAGAGTCATATTTATTTTTTGGGAAGTCGAAAAACATTTTTTAGAAAACGTACGCATTAAGGAACGAACCCGCGCCCCGGATCTGCTACGCGTGGCTTATCGGTAACACATTTTGCAAAAAAATGTTTCTATAGATACTTAAATAATATTGAAAAAGACATTTAAAGAAAACGTATAAAAATTTGAACGCAGCGGGATTCGAACCCGCGCCTCCTGAATACCGTTCAGGCGCTCTCACCACTGAGCCATGCGTTCTACTAGCCGCTGCATCGAAATTCTTATACGCCTTATTACAACTTATTATTGCTAACAACATAAATAAGTTGTAATAAGGCGTATAAGAATTTCGACGCAGCGGCTAGTAGAACGCATGGCTCAGTGGTGAGAGCGCCTGAACGGTATTCAGGAGGCGCGGGTTCGAATCCCGCTGCGTTCAAATTTTTATACGTTTTCTTTAAATGTCTTTTTCAATTTTCCTAAGTGTGGAATAACACTTTAAAAATGTTTAAAAGTATTAAATAATATTATTAAATAATAACTTAAGCGTTACTTAAGTTTTAAATATTTTTTTAATTTTGCAATCGCACTTTCAATTTCTACTCTGTCATAAAATTCTATATTTTTTTATTAATCAAATATTATACTACAATGGTTAAGAATCATTTATATGTTCATATATTTCTGTGTTGTGTGTGTGCTCATGGTTTATAAATTAAAATTTATTTTAATGTAAATTTTCAGATAGATTTGTATTCCTAATATCTTGGTGCATCATGAACAGCCTAGATTTCTTAACATTCATAGAAGCGTTCAACTATGCTACGAACGAGGTATTCATTAATTTGAAATTTATAATTATTATACAAATTCCCAAGTAAACAATATATTTTATGGGTTCCAAGTTATTCAGAAGGGCAAAGAGTTGACGAATGCGTCAGTAGTAGTAGTTAACATTAAGTTACCAAAATTAAAGCTCCATGGCAACATTTTATTCGCAGTTTTCCTTATAGAATAAGCATTACGATAACAATAAAGTAGTAAATATATTTACGAATCTTTATTTCAATCTTCAATTTAATTCATCCAAATTTATAATATTTGTAGATTTTAAAACTGAAGTTTACTGTACGTAATTTCCTTTTTCTTTGAATATAAATTAAAAAAACATAATTCAAATGTGTATTCTTCCACAGGTGACTAATATAAAAGTGAGGCTCAGTAAACTGATGTACAAGGCCACGGACGTCGGACATCGCGTCCCTACAGAGCTGGACTTGATGTTTAAACAACTAGATTTAAATAAGATGACGTTCTGTCCGCTGTCATTATTTACTTTGGAGCGTACATTGACGATCAGGGTTTGTGAATATGTTTTAATTTAATAGAAATTAATGATAGAGTAAGTGGGAAACGGAGTGTGACACTGTGTAGTCCCTGCATACATAAAAAGGGAAAAATCGTTTCACGCTCTTCCCCGCACAGTAGGATTGTCAAAGAGAACCTAGTGTCAAAACACTTCGTCCTTCGATTTCCACCTGACATCGATATGTTGCGTCTTGAGTGATTTAAATAAAATTCTGGGAATGGGAATCGAACACATTACCATGGATTTTAACAGTCAGCCGCTATCCAACTAGTCACGATGGTGTCATTTTTTATTTATCAAACAGCTGAAAAGCAGCTATATTTTGGCCCTCCGTTCTGTGGCGGAGAGTATCGTGCCAATCATACCAAGTATAAATCGTAAAGATAAGAAGCATAATACCATCCGAACTTT
This sequence comes from Dryas iulia moderata, assembly GCA_019049465.1. Taxonomy (NCBI): domain Eukaryota; kingdom Metazoa; phylum Arthropoda; class Insecta; order Lepidoptera; family Nymphalidae; genus Dryas; species Dryas iulia. Next base: position 12,736,132 of record CM032431.1, on the reverse strand, counting down.
CTAATAGCATTTAGTCAAAATATTCTATTTAATATTAATAATAATTTAATTTATTTCGTTGCAGATTTTGAGTGGAATTTTCACATATTTTCTATTTGTAATACAAATACAGTAGAGAAATGACATTTGAATTGTATTTTAAATAAAACAAAAGGAAATAAAATTGCTGTATCTATTTTTAAATTCATTCATTCACTCATTTAATCGTTAAACATTTTTATTTTTGTGAATACATTAGTATATTGTATTGTTTACTCTGTAGTGTAACTGATGAATGTATTAATATTTATATTATATATAGTCAAATCAAAGTCAAAGTCAAATAATTTTATTCAAACTAAGAAGTTACATGCTTCATTTTTTGAACGTCAAACAATTTACCACCGGTTTTTTCAATTTTCCTAAGTGTGGAATAACACTTTAAAAATGTTTAAAAAAAAAAAAACAATTTACCACCGGTTCACTAAAGTTAAAGCTGCAGACTATGTGAATGTATTATATATGAATGTATTATATTTCATTTTAATTATTCAACTAAGCGAAAAGCGTTTTGCCATTTGATCCAGTCTATTTCACTGTCAGCAATAAATCTATAAATTACAATTAATTAAAAAAAAGAAGGCCCGCTGAGGTTTTTGCGCCGAGTCTTCTTACCTAGGTCCGAGGCGTTTACTGTAGTGTACCTGTGTCCGATGGTAAATTATTTGATGTTCCAAAAATGAAGCATGTAACTTATTATTTTGAATAAAATTATTTGACTTTAAATAAAATTAATCCCCTGAGTCGATAGAACCCACAACTATCGTGATTACAGTCTTATACTGGTCTACTGCGCTATTATGGCCTTTTTCTTTCATTTTAAAATGTACAGTTCTTATAACGTCAAAGAAGGAATAAGCTTTGATATTAATAGCAAGAAAGAAGGTTTTATTCGTTGGTAGCTTTAGTTCTAGCTTCTAATTACTAAAGCTGTAAGAAAATGATTTTTATCTTTTTACTTATTTTCATATGTCCTTAGTATTCTTTTTTTGACCCAGAAATACAGTTTTCTTCTTAATAATTATTGTGAAGCCAGTCGTGGCGCAGGAGCACAAAGTGTGACGATAAAACACGACTGGTTTTGGGTTCGATTCCCACTCGAGGGGTGGAAATTTTTAATTGTCTATTTTCATCGCTCTAATCTTGAGGTAAAGCGCGGCATTAAGTTCCGCCACTTAGCAAGCAATGTCCCCACAATTCCGAGGAAAGTCTTACGCTTGGTGCCCTAGCCTGCTATTCGCGGGATACAGCGTCAAAATGACAAAATTCACGAGTTTTAAACACGGGAAAAGGTGTTAAAGCTTTTTCATTTTTTAGCAGTATTTAATTTATGTATGACTTTCTTCGAAATTAATTAACATAACTATTTTCAAAACATCTGATTTTGAAATTACAACCTTTTAAAAATGCATCGGAACGAAATGGTCCAAGTTACAAAATTTTATTAGCAACTAGGGCGCGACCTCGATGTGGGAAAGAGTTTTGTAATAAATAATATTTATTTATCGGTTTGTTCGTTTGTTTATAAAAAAATATGACTTTTTATGAATTTCTGTGATATGTTTATTTTATTACAAAACTTTTGTTTCTAAACATTTACATATATAATTATAATCAACGATTATACGATAAAAACCATCGTAGTGCAGCGTCAGAACATCTGACGGTATACGAATGGTTATGGGTTCAATTTCCACTAGGACAAATTTTATTGTATTGTGGTTTGTAGATAAGCTAATTTGATTTGTTCGTTTGGGTAACAAAACAAGAGTAACTTCCGTCAAAAGCTTTATTTAATCACATTTTTTTGTCTCACCTACAAATACTTAGAAATAAGCTAGCTAGTGTCTAACCTGTGAGACTGCATAGCCCAAAAAGTTACGCCAGCAGGCGCCAGTAAAAAATGCTTGATGACAGTAAGCACATTATTTCAATTTTTTTTTTGACCAATAAAAGAAATTATTTTACAGCTTTTATCAAAGGAAATAATAAATGAAAGCTCTTATTTTAATGAAGTAAAATATTTTATTTAAATTAAATAATAAAACTATAAACTCAAAAACTAATAAACTTTATCCTGAACATTTGGCTTATCTTAAGAAAATAACCACAAATAGCTAAAAGTTTTTTATTCTTTAATGATATTCTGAATGTACGTATACATTTTACTCGTATTTGAGACTTACACACATATATGTAAGTCAATGTATGTGTATATATATATACATACATGAGATTTAAGATATCAGATCGTTGACAGTGGACAGTGTGCGATAGAGTCTGACTATAAACGTGATGGTCGTCGTCGATCATCCTTTTTTCCTTAATATCATACGATTTTAACTCTCAAATTACACTAACATGTATTGCTACTCATAATTGATTTTTTTCTTTTTTTTAGCTTCACGCTGTATCCCGCACACAGCAGTGTAGACAGAGGGAACCTGTTAACCTGTTACACTTCGTTCCCCACTTTCCGCCTAATTTGGAAGCATTGCGTGTTAAGTGGCGGAACTTAACGCCGCGCTTTGCCTCGGATACCAAAGCAAAAGAAATGAAAATAATAAATATTTCCACTCCTCGAGTGGAAATTGAACCCAGAACCAGTCGTTTACAGTCACACGTCCGTGCCACTGCGCCACGCCTGGCCCCAAATGATGTTTAAAATATATTTAAAAGTCCAGGCAGACGAAATAGCGAGCAAACCTCAACTTATTTACATATTATAAGTTAACCTGAATATTTAAAACGTTACGCTAGAATAATCGACGTCGGTTAAACGAACTGTGCTATGTATAAAAATAATAATTTAATATTTAATTTGCATTTTTAAAAGTGAATTACTATTAGAAATCTAATATAATTTCTGTACTGAAAATGGATTTTGAAGTGTTATTTTATTTAATGGGTACTTTTAAATTTATTATGCATATACTTTTTAGTAAAAAAAAATGTTTTTTTTTTCTGCTCGGAGGAAGGATTGTAATATAATAATTTTAATTTATTTCACTCTAGACAGAACAAGACAAAGCGTAGCGTTGAATTACGATATTCAACTCGCAATGTTTTCATTTCGAGTGGAAATTGGAGAATGGAATATCTTAACACCAGATTTTAACTAGTTGTTAACTATCCTGCTTTGCGGGAAAAGCGTAAGGGTCATATTCCATTCTCTCTATTTTAAATTATGGATGTCAATCGTGGCGTAGGGGCACACTTCGCTCTGGTGTCGAGGCAAAACACGGTGTTAAATATCGCCACTTAAAATTGTCAAGCTAAGAAAAAGTCAATGCTTAAATAACACATATAATTGTTCTACAAGAAAATTTAAGCAATTCGTTAATTTAACTCAGTAATTATCAAGTACTTTAACAAACTAAAAACCAGAGGCCAGACGTGGCTCAGTGCTACAATCATGTGACTATAAACAACTGGTTATGGGTTCGATTTCCGCTCGAGGAGTGGAAATATTTAATATTTCTATTTTCTTCGAAATTCTCTGGTATCGAGACAAAACGCGGCGTTACGCCACTTAGCACGCTATGCCTCAAAAAATCGACAGAAAATGGGGAACGAAGAGTCATAACACCAGATTCCCTCTGCCTACCCTGCTGTGTGCGGGATACATAGTTTAGCAAACTAAAAACACTTAAAAGTATTTCATACATTATCAGTCTTACAAGGACACCGACTCGTGTGTATTTCTTGTTAAAGAGATTATATTAAACTACTAGATTTTTTAAAATACATATAAAATCTAATTAAGCTTTAGATAAGCTGTTAAGCACATTCAATATTTAGGAAATAGTGAACTGTTTAATAGTAAAGCGATATGAAGAACTTGAATGTTGGTGATGGCGGTATAAGTTATGAGCGAAATGAGATTTTATTTCATATCGTCATAATTCTACAATTATGACAAGTTATAAGTACTAGTTGTTATAACTATTTATCAATTAAAATGTAAATAAACCTCGATTAGCATTTATGCTTTCGGGAATTATAAATCTTGAATAAAACAAAATTCTATTTTTATGTTATCACGTTTTTTTTAGCTTCACGCTGTATCCCGCACACAGCAGGGTAGGCACAGGAAACCTAACCTAGGGTATTAAGATACTCCGTTCCCCACTCAGTATGTTATCACTGAAAACTCAAAATCCTTCCCTGATTTAACATAAGAACATGGATTTTGTTAATAGGATCTCTTTGCAAAATGTACAAAAAAAAACAAAATAATAATAATAAATAACATAGGTTACTACTTTATTATATTTCAAACTATTTTATAAAATTCTAAAACGAAGAACCCCACATTTCGCGTTCCTGTCAGAATTTCGACAAATCCTTCCTTAACTTCACTATACCCCCAGAAACGTACCAAATTTCACCTCTCTAAACGCAATTTCTTTTAACTTGTACCATAACGCGATAACTATCGTTTCGCTTTGTAGCGGCTTCGCTGGATATTGGTAATAGTGATTAATTATTTTATCAATTATTACTGATATTGGCGGTCCCGGCCGGCCGACGGATGCTACGCACAGTTAGAATATAACCAAATTAAATTGTTTTGCATTTGACGTTTAGGTAATGTATGCAATAAATAGACTTCGGGTTGTTAGTTTTGAATAGGTATTAGTAGGTAAAGATTAGAGAAATTTGATTTTGTATGTAAGTTCCATTCATATTTTGAAAAAAAGAACACTATTTTTTTCAGTTTACGCTTTTTTTAGAGTTAAGAAATATTAATAATTATTTTTTTATCATTCTCTCGATTTCATTAAAAGTCGTAACTTCGAATGGCGTTGAACGTTGGCGTTAACTTTGAAAATTTCTACTGCAAAATTTTCGAAATACCAAGTTTTCCAAAATGTATTATCTAATACCAAAAACTGCGCCAGTCATGGTGCAGGTGTACGATTTGTGATTCTAAACACGATACGTTGTCTGAGGTATGGAAATATTTATTATTTCTATTTTCTTCGCTGTAGTGTCAAGGCAAAGCGCGGCGTAAATAAATTTCGGTGGTAAATGGGGAACAGAGTTTCTTAACACTACGTTCCCTCTGCCTACCCTGCTGTGTACCAGATACAGCGTGACGATAATACCAAAAGTATACGCAATTAATTCGTCTAAAATAGTTAAATTATAAACATTTTAATTTGTCATAACTATATTTGATATATACCTCTGGCTGTATTTCAGCATACAGACGTACTTATGTATTCAACCTTTAGTGACGAAGGCGTAGCATTTGCAAAGTGAAAATGAATTTTAATGCGCTACGTATTCAGTGCTAATGGCCCCTTAAGTGGACAGACAGACAAGTTTCACTTACAGCTAAGATCTGGGAATAACGCGGGCTCGACTATTTGTATAACTATTTTAATAGTTATATATAATTTGTTGTTATTATATTACTATAGGTATTATGAGGTAGTTGTGGCGTAGTTGAATATCGTTTGATCCTAAACGCGATGGTTGTAGGTTCGATTCCTACAAGGAGGAATGATCGTATTTAAAATAATAACACTAAGTGCATAATGAGTGCGATAAGTATAGAAGACAAAGCGCGGCGTTAAACTCCGCCATTTAATGCACAATATCTCAATTTCTGGCGGAAAGTGAAGAATGGAACTCCATTGGAGTAAAGGCAGAGAGAATCTTGTATCAAGATACTCCTTAACACATGGTTTTCTCTACTACCCGGTAGAAGCCGTCATGCTGCTTTTAACTACGTTATAAAGAATTCGTAGTATTTCATAGTTATTTTGAAATTTTGCACCCTGCATATGGTTGTTACATTTAAATCCGAAATTAAGAATACATTATATAAATTATTCTGTCCTCTACTTCCTATACTTTTTTAGTATATTGCATAGCTTAAGATTCACTTATAGGAATGTTTATTTTAAAATCATTTTCTTTTTCCTACTCTGGTAAGACATAACGCGGCATTGAGTTTCGTCACTCGATTCTTGAATCCAGGTGGAAAAAAGAGAACGGAATACTTTGACGCTAGGTTCTTTCTACGTGACTTCTTCTTAAATACTAAAATTTAATTTACACATTAATTACAAACACTAACTCTATGATAATTCCCAAATTAACAATACATAATATTATTACAATACTGTGATTGGTAGCAAAGCTAATGCGCCATTAGCGGGAACAAAGGCGACCTGGCGGGTAATGAGATGCTAAATACTAAAACGCGATCTGTGCGTTCGGTTTGAGTTACACTTAAATGGTATGGAGAGCAGTGAAAAGATCTCTTGTGATACAGTGAGTGTCTGTTGATATAATTGGTATATTGATATAATGGTAATTGGTTCGATTTACCTGAAGAGTTTTTTTCGCCTTTGTTTTCACCCGTGGAGGGACGGGTTATGAATACAGTTTCCTTCCTCTGCTTGATAGCATCCCGTAAAAGGTGGGTAGCCCAGTCGTTTGGTGGTAGGAGATTCCTTCTCCGACTGGCTCGCGACTACTACCATGTCAGAGACGAACCGCCAAACATCTGATGATGTGTTCTGGTTTGATAGTATGTAATGCCAGCTCTTCCTATTCCCGCCATCGCTATTATTCCCGCCTCCTCCCCTCCTTCACCCTTAAGGCCGGCAACGCATCCACAACTCCTAACGTTGTGGATGTCCATGGGCGAAGGTAACCACTTACCATCAGGTGACCCGTTTGCCTCCTTTTATTCAATAAAAAAACAGTGATTAATTTTTATAGTAATTTTAATTACTCTAATCTAAGATAGAAAAAATGGAACGTTTGGTACAGCAACTCATTATTGAAATTGAACTAAAGAATATTAAAAAGCGAAATAATTAATATATCACTACATTTTCTTTGATAAATTATTAAAAAAAATAAAATGTGTCCCAAAATATATGTCTTATCAATATAATTAATACGCGTAAGAAAGAATGTGGACTATCAAAAAGTCGAATGTCACAGCGTCATCGTGGTGCAGTGTAACAACATCTGACTAGAAACACGATTGGTTGTAGATTCGATTTTCACTGAAGGTACATATTTAAATTACTTTTATTTCTACGCTTTGTGACCTTAAACAATGTTTGGTGCTTAGTCCGGAACTTAATAATAATTCGGTAATAAAAAGTCTCGATTTTGGGCTAAAATTATCTCTGAAACCCCTGCTATGTTTATATAGAGAAATGCAGGCAACTAATATTTTTTTATGATAATTGAAACATAGGTATTTCTCTAAATTAATGGCAAAGTAGACTACGTAGAACAAATACCTGATCCAGCTTTTCATTTTGCAGAAATTAATAAACACTCATATTTCCTAACTTTAGAGAAGCTAGTAAATATATAATATTATAATTAACTATGTATGTTCATACTCAAGTCCTACATCTAAATGAAAGCCTCAGCAGGATGACCTCCATGTATTTATTTAATAATTAGAACTATAAACTGCAGTACAATGCAGGCAAATATCACGTTAGAACAAACTATTACTGTAATTGCGGGCTTGGTCTGCTATGAAAATAATTGCCTCAATCGGAACTGAACCTAGATACCTCGCTTTAAGGTAGTATTTTGTATGGCATTTGTATATGATATTGCTTACTCCACGGTAAACTTTAATCCGTAGGAAATAAATAATAAATGTGAAGAGTTGTTGTGCCGTTGAAGATATTTTGAAGCGGAATAGAGATTATGATGTTTTTGTTATATGTTTATGTGATTTTTTTAGTATATGTTAAGGTTGTTCAGATTTTGAAATGATATAAAAAATATGTATAGATTTTTGTAGTATTAAAAAATGTGACGTTTGTAAGTTGAGTTTTAAGGGTATATACCGCTCCTTCAGTATACAATAGTACCTTCAAATAGTACCACAAGAAAAATTACACTTTTATACAGAATCTTTTTTCTCTCTTTTTTAATTTAATTAAAAATATACATTTCATATATCGCTAGAAGCGTATTTTTATCCAATGATAAATACAAACATTTACCAATGTAAATGTTTGTATTTTTGGAATAAAAATATTTTTATGATATTGGAGAAGTACTTTCGATTTGAAGGAATTTTTTATACAATTATACTAACACACCTGCATTCGCTTGTAAAATGTTGAAAAGAGACTTGGTATAGAAATTATTGACCCATAATTCTGTTATGGACTATTTATACATAATTGGCATATATTATTTATAGTAAACAATATATGCTAAATAAATAAATATGAATGCTACCTTTGCGTGCTGTTTTCTACCTACCATTGCTTAACGTATCTTTCTTAATAATTCTCTAGTCAGTCATCCTCTCGACGTGACTAAACCACCTAAGTAAGTTTCTCTTTATTTTTACAATAAAATCCTCACTGAGGTCTATCTTTTTGGATGCATCTACGTTGTGGATTTGATCCAAGCTAAGCTAACTCCCCACATCTTATGAAGGCATCACATCTCTACAATATTCATTTTTCTTTCATTCTTCTTTTGAAATATCCACGTATCACTGCCCTATAATAACAACGTCAGTATCAGCCTCGCATCCTGCACAGCCATCCAAAATATTCTTAGAAATTTACAGACTGATACAAAAGAAACTAATAAAATCGATTTAAAATTACAGTGTTTTGTCACTTTGTTCTATTGACAAAAAAAGTCAATGTTGTAGAATTTAGAAAAATAAACAAACAATAATTAAAAGATTATAGTATAGCTATAACAAACAGCCAAACTCGAGCAACCGTAACGAACTAATGAAACTTCCTGCGGAGTTGTGGAATATTTAACGAAGGCTATTAATTAGGGCGGATCAAAGATAACCGCGTAATTAATATTTAGGCGAGATAGAGAGGCGCCTCACTAGCGCCTACAAAACGTTATGACTACTTATTCTATAATTATACATGTGTATATGTTAAACGAAGTGATGAGTGATTGGGAGAAATGTTAATATTATTTTTGTTTCGTCGCTCTGGTGACAAGATGAAGTGCGGCGTTGATATCCGCCACTGAACATAGTGTCTTATTTTCCGATTGTGCGTGGAGAACCGAGTGTTTTACTACCAGGTCCACTGAAACAATTCTAATAAGCGAAAAAAAAACATTAAGCTGCATAATACTAGACCAAGTGAAGTATATAATGCAAGGGGATTTCTTATTATTTGAAGATTGTCGTGTAGATGAATGTTAAGATATGTAGAAAAAAATTAATAATGAATCATTCAACAACAAAATATTATAATTCTACATACTTTTTTTAATATCCAAAAAAACACTAATTAGTGTAACAATACACAAAACTTGCCTCAACCGGAAATAAAACCTGAAACTTACACGCCAAATAACTATAGCAGAACAAAATGACAGAAAAAACAGCAAAAATTCACACGATAAAGTAAACGATAACATCATATTCACAAAGACTTTATTCTGCTATATTTTTGTATTATAAGAAGAACGGTGTGTCGCTACATCGCCATTCGTCGTAAATCAGAGGCACGGCCATTAGTGTTTTTTGTCCCGTTTATGGCTCGTATGAAGAAATTGCTGTCTTCCCCTTTTACATGTCATTTTCATGTAAATAATATGTTACTTTCATATATCTGTCATAAACAACGGCTATAGGTAACGTAACGTAATGCTGTTGTAGTATGTTTGGAGTGAAGATGTATGGAGGCAGTTGAATTGTGGATATGATTCTGATGATGATCAAATTCTAGTATTTATTTCTAAAGTTTACTTCAATTATAAAATGCAGCGTTTAATTCCGCAAGAATTTTTTTAAGTTCAGCTCAGTCTTTTTTCCATTATTACAATGCGAGAAAATATAGTGGCGAGGCGAGGAGTATGTAAAGACGACCAGAACTACCCTCGTTCCTTTTCTACCCGTCAACTTCTAATTTTAAAGCGTTGCTTATATCACTCTATCTGATTAAAAATTTTATTATATAACTAAATAGATTGACTTTTGATAGATCTATTAAATATATGTAGACTAAATTAATAGCATTGAGTTCTGCCACTCAACATGAAATGCCTCAAATTCGAAAGCAAAGTGGAGAACGGAGTGTCCTAACACCAAGATCTCTTTGACTATCCTGCTACGATAAAGCGCGACGCTGAAAAAAATAAAAACTAACTCCCAACGCAATTTGAACCTGTGTCCTTTATACAATTACACAACCGCCATTCCACTACTAAGTAATTACACAAATTCATACAAAAGTACAAGTAAATTAAATTATTTTTCTGGCAAAAACGTTAAATGAGCAATTATGCGCGTCTTCCGAAACTCTTGATAGATTTTGATTAATGTGCCTTAATGGAAATCTTCGTTATCAGAACTTTGCCTATTATAGTACATTTAGTCGACGCCTACAATTATGTTACACTAGTTATTAGTTACTGACTTTACTTACTTATTTGTTTAGTTTTTTTTATTATTATTATTTGTAAGTGTTGGGGCCAGTCGTGGCGCAGTGGCGCAAATGACTAGTTGTGGGTTCCATTCTAACTCGAGGAGTGGAAATATTTAATATTTCCATTTTTTTCGCTTTAGTGTCGAGGCAAAGCGCGGCGTTAATTTCCGCCACTTAGCACGCAATGCCTCCGAATTTGGCGGAAAGTGGGGAACAGAGTGTCCCTACCATGCTGTGTGCGGGATACTGAAGCTTAAAGAGAATTGGTGTTATACCGTGGGCAGTAGGTACAAATATATGAAGTATAAATTGAAATAAAAAAGCTTATTTTTTTTAGCTTTAGTATTTTCATTCATGAATTGTCTTCGTCATGGCGTAGTGTACAGCCTAGACTATACTAGATGGTTGTAGGTTCGTCGTCGTTATTCGGGGGAAAAATCTTTATTTATTATCGTTTCTCTGCTCTTGTGAAGAAAGAATATCGCAGAGTTGAGTTTTGCCATTCAATATGTAATGTTTGAAGGAAAACGGAGTCTCTTGACTCTAGATTGTTTTTTCTATATTTAATAGGATAGAGAGTGAAATATTATATTGTTCTTTAAATTTTGACTTAGGATATCTTTTACAAGTTCTATATTTTTAAGTAAAAATTGCACTTTCATTAATAATAAAAAAAAACTTACTCCCACTTTACTCAATTTACGACTCAGATATTTAGATGATGATTATCAGAAAAAAATGAAGTAAAATATTTTTCAGCTAAAATAAAAAAAAAAGTAAATAAACTTTTTAATTTTCAATCCACCAAAACATTTGAGTAACTTTCAATCTTACAGTACTACAGTTTGAATCCAAAAAAATTGTTTAGGTTTATTTAGAGTTTATTTTAGAAAATTGAATAAGGTTTATTTAGAAAATTGAACTTGTATCCTTCGATACATATTACTAACGGTCCGCTTGAGACTCGCCGCGTGAACTAAAGCTATTTCGTTACATTGCAATCCTTGAGACATTGATGTTTGAAAACAAAGAAGGCTTTGTTTGTCCTTGGTTCTTCAACAATTTTCATACCGCATTGCATCCAAATCGGGCCAGTAGATTAGCTGTGAAAGCATAAGAGACAGACAAACACACAGACAAACAGACAGGCAGACACATAGACAGACAGACAGATATATTTTCGCATTTATAATATTAATATGGATTACCACGGCACTATAAGGAATAAGATTATAAAAACACAATAGAGTAAGTTATAATATTTTCGTCCCAGTCCAAGCATGTAAGTTTTCACATAATGAATAAGGAATCCGTACAGCTCCATTACCCGCTAATGCCAGTTCCGCTGATTTATTAATCTCGCACAATAGAAGAGACATGTTCTTGTATATGACTATATTTTCAGAGAAAATATGTTTTTAGTTGTTATATAAATATTATATTTACTTTCTTTCTATTGGTACATTTGTCTTGTAGATTGTCGTTGAGAAGACTATCGTGGCACAGTGTGGCATGTGATACTCTTAGTTATGGGTTCGGTTTTAATTAGGGGGAATAATTCTCTCTATAAACCTGCAGGAAGATAGATAGAGAGAACCTAATATGAAAGTTAGATAAATAAGAAAGTTATATATAATAGAAATGTAACTATTTGTTGTCTGCACATAAAAGATATGTATAAAAGATATTATTGAGCGCATTTATCAATGTAATCTATGTAATCATGATCTAAAGTAATGATTTTATTTTTTTTCTGTTTGTATACGCTAATCCTATAAATAGCTTAGCTGATTTAAATGCAGTTTTATTTATTGTATTTTGGTAAACTTCCTTTAACATTTTATACATAAATATCAATTGGCTCATAAACTAAAAGGTTAGGTACATACGATTTAAATTATAAATTTAAACTATTTTTGTGATTAAAATGAGAATGCGGGCTACCGAAAGAATTAAATATGTAGTCATATAGTTTACGCAAGCAAAGTCACGAGCGGGTCAGTAGTGTTTAATATAATCAAAAGAACCTATCACTATCATATATTGCTTTTCTTCTTCTTCTATATCGTTTTTGCTTAAATAGAAATCGAACCCACACCTCGTGCAGTTGCATTCAATTTTTCAAACAAAAATTTCACCAGACCGAGACATACCCAATCCCAGGTGCGTAGAACCTTAACAAGACCGGCGTATCCTCGCGTTATTTATCACCCCTCCACTGAACAGTGTAGTAATTAAGCCGTTCCGTTCCACGACGATTTACATTTTAAATAGACAATGTTGTATTGTACCACGTGTTAACGTGAGGGGCCTGTTTTTTGATAACTTAGCTGTGGAGGTATGGAGATAAATTTCTTATATTAATTCGACTTGGAGTACGTAAATTCTTGGTACTGAATGTACTAGAGCTACTTTATATACTTTCTATCTTTCTTCATATCGTTTTCCCGCGTAGCAAGAAATTAAAAAAAAATCTTGGAAAGATACTCTGTTCTCGAAACATGGCATATTGAGTGGCGGAACTCAACGCCGCGACAACTTGTAAAACGTTTAATCTTGTTTTATTCGTTCTTGTGCAATTTTAAAAATCCTTCCTTAATGCTTCCTGCACTTCCTAAATTTCCATGTAAAACGTTATTGTGAAACATATAAATAATGCCGTTTTCTCCTAGCAATTTTGAGCAATCCTTTCTTAGTGCTGAGGCCGTCATGACACAATAGGACAATGTAGATGCAAGAGTTGCGGGTTCGTTTCCCAATCGGAGTAATGATTATAAATTATTTTAATTTCTCGGCTGTGTTACCTTAGACAAAGAGCCGTATTAAGTTCCGCCACTTGAAATAGGGTGAAATTATTTTTTTTATCTAATCTATACTCTTTAAGTTTTACTATCAAAACAAAAATGTTTTTTTAAGTCGTGGCATAAAGAGAAGTTGCTTAAAACTAAAATGAAATATTTAAGCTATTCTCCGACTTCAGTGCAACCTATTAAATTTCGAAAATATTACTCATTTGTTATTACAGATTATAAGATATAATAGATAGAAAAGTAATTGATATATCTTCTACGTTCTATAAATTTTTAGCAAAAATAAAAAAAACATTTTAAGAAAACATTTACAAATTTGAACGCAGCTAGATTCGAACCTTCTACCTCTTCTAATCCTTAGCTGTCCAGTCGTCCAAGCTCTGTGACCACCGAGCCATACGAATTATACATTCGATTCCGAATTTCTTGTACGCGTAACTTATTTTTATTGTTCCAATTTTTATGTTTTCTTAAAATAACTTTTATTTCCTAAGAATATTACTTTGTCTTTTATTATATTTAATGATGTACATTGACAGAAATTGAACCTCTAACAACCTTCATTTAGTTTTCGTTAGTCCACCATTTTAAACATGCCAGCTGCATTTTATCTTCTACGAAGTATGATCAGTCTTGGCGTTCCACCGAGAGCAGGAATGCCTAGGAATGCATAACTCATAGTTTAAATATTTTTAAAAAATGTTTTTATTTTGAAATTGTAATGTAATTTTACTTTAAATACGTGGAAGAATATTTGCTAACCGCTTCTTGTAAAAATATGACGAACAGGTGACGAACAGATGGATTATAATAAATTTGGCAATGTCAATGTACGTATATATAAAAGTATCAGCATTAGCAGTATTATTAAAAATTTTTTTTTGTTCTTTGAAGAAAATTTCATATACTTTTTTTTTTTTACCTTCACGCTGTATCCCGCACACAGCAGGGTAGGCAAAGGGAACCTAGTGTTAAGACACTCCGTTCCCCACTTTCCGCCGAATTCTGGAGGCATTGCGTGTTAAGTGGCGGAACTTAACGCCGCGCTTTGCCTCGACACCAGGCGAAGAAAATGGAAATATTAAATATTTCCACTCCTCGAGTGGGAATTGAACCCACAACCAGTCGCTTTAGAGTCGCACCTTGTGCCTCTGCGCCACGACTGGCCCGCTTGAATTTCATACAAGAAACTGAATAAAGAATCACTTGATGCATAGTGTAATCGCTTCCACCTGTGTATAATACATAATATAATAATCTTTATTAAAGTATTTAAGGCTCAATTTGTTAGTATTACAGACTTAAAAACTATATTAGTAACATTAAAAACATACAGTTAAAACATTAAATTAATACGATGATATCTGTGCCATTACCGTGGACACAGCACAGCAACGACTCACGAGCAGTCTAGCCGACTGGCAATCATTTCCAGTATGCTGTTGGTACTGCCACGCAGTCTGCGTACAAGAGACCCGCACCTTTTACGCATTGTGGCATAGAAACATGTACAAACAAAGGTTATAGGTTATAGGTTTGATTCCCGCTGAGGGCAGTGTTATATTTAAATTATTCTCATTTCTCCGCTCTGATGACAAGACAAATCACGGTGTTAAACTCCGCTGCTCAGAAAAATAAGATCAAAATATTTCATATTATATTGTTCACATGTCGCGTGCTAGACAAAATGAACCTCTTACGTTACTCTATTAAACAATTTATGTCTTAAAGAGCTTGCGTGTCTGTAACCCAATGTTTACGTTAAAATATCGAGAAAATGCCTTTATTATATAAATATTTTGCAAAATAAAGATATTATGAATAAGTGTTAATATATTTGGTAAAAAACACGTCTTTTATGTCTCGTAAAAAATAATTTTACATCTTTATTCATGATATATTTTACTGTTGGTATTATGTAATACATTAAGAAATTTAGGTTGTGGGGTATTAAATTTCACTCCAAGTAACGATTATATTTCAATTATTCTTATTTGTCCACTCTGGTAAAACAGAACATGGCGTTAAGTAGTTTTAACATACTATTTTCTCTCTGCCTCTCTCTTCTCTCTCTGGAAAGCAGGATACTGCTTTCCGTGATAAGGCGTGAAGCTAAAAGCAAAGAAAATGTTCTATTATATTTAAATACTTGACATAGCGTCAAGTGCCACTAATCAATAATCAATATCCATAAAATACAAGAGAAATTGTTAAACAAAGTATCTTAGCAGAAGTTTTTTTTGCAGCTTCACACCATTTTGAACATAGCAGGTTATTCAGAGAGAACCTAATGTCCAAACCCTCAGCCCTCCACTCTCCGCCCAAAATCGAAACGTTGCGGGTTCATAGGCGGAACCCAACACCGCGTTTTGTCTCAGGTTCCAGAGCGAAGAAATGAATATTAAAACTACTTTATATACTGGAAAAGTAAAGGAAAGTGGAAAACTAAAATAAACTAAATGGCGTAGCTTCAATAAATATAGGCTGTGACGTCTAAAGCCTAAGGCGTTTTCGTTTATTACTTCCATCTCGACCGAGGCGTAGCCGCGCTCCGTATCATGCCAATTATGTAGTTGA
Organism: Dryas iulia moderata; assembly: GCA_019049465.1. NCBI lineage: Eukaryota > Metazoa > Arthropoda > Insecta > Lepidoptera > Nymphalidae > Dryas > Dryas iulia. Next base: position 12,720,285 of record CM032431.1, on the reverse strand, counting down.
TACACTTTGTTGTAAGTATCGCCTTCGATGGGAAATACTGGGGGAGATTTAAAGAATAACGCTTTTATAGCCTGTGGTTAGGATTTATGAGTTTATTTCTGTAATAGAAAAAGCTATTTTTAACGTTTTTTAAATAGGAAATTTGCACACTTAAAAATTTCAGAATTTAAATCCACGCCTTTTGGAGCCTGGCATCTCTGGCGCTTAAGATATCAGTTTTGAAAGCATTCAAAAGTTACAGTTTTTGTAGGTCTGCTATATTTTTTTTTTAAGAATTTTAATATAAAGGTGTCAAATAGCCTATTATTTGGTTAAAACTTGCAACAAAGATGTTTTCAAAATATTTCAATATGTTTTTAAAGTTTTATTTTATTAGCAAGAGTTATCGAATACCTTCGCATGTTCTTAACAGTAAAAAGAAAAGAAAACGTAGAAATGGGTCACTATATATTTATTTATAAATTAAAGTAACCTTTGCTTGATTATAAAATAAATTTTAACAGTATTGAGCTTAGTTGCAATTAGACTACAACAAAATTAGGCAAACGTTAATTACATATGTACAATAATCAAACAAAAATTAATAACTTCCGAGCAGAGATCAAATATATAATGTAACTCATTACCTTTTCCCGCATAGTAGGGTAGCCAGAAAGAATTTAGTACCAAGAAAAACCATTCTCCATTTTTCACGCGAAATCGAGACATTGTGTAAAGAGTGGTGTGGTGGGATGTCTACCCCATGCTTTTTTTACCAAAGCGGAGAAATGAAAATAGTATAGGTATAATAGTTCTCCCAATTGGAAATCGAACGTTGTCTCATTGTACTACAATGGTTTTTAGTATTTAGCTTCACGCTGCATCCCGCACACAGCAGGGTAAGCAGAGAGTTAAGCTGTTTCCTATTTACCTGCCTAATTCTATAGGTATTGCGTGTTAAGTGCTGAAATTTAACACCATGCTTTGCCTCATGACCATAGCAAAGAAAATTTTGATTCCTCAAGTAGGAATCAAACCCACAACCGATCGCGTTTACATTCACACTACTACATATATGCCTCTGTGCCATGTCCAGCCTCATAAACTGGCTGATTTTTAAATAAACTCATAAATATAAACGGAAATGAGCAAGCTGTGTAAAGTCACAAAGTGAGTCTGCTTCCCACAGGCTATAATGTAAATGTCCGCCGCCGCGGGCGCTCAGCTTGATTGCCTCCATCTTTTGGCCAGTGCCTCGAATTATTTGAATTACTACACAATTTACACGCCGTTATCTTACTTCATTGAATTATGTAGAAATTTTAAGTTTTAATAAGATTTTTTTAGATGTCTTAGGCTTTATGAGAGTAACCTCTTAAATAGAATAAGAGGTATAAGAAACCAGGGTTTTGTCATTTTGTTCTAGATATAATCGTCTATGGGTAAAAACTGTTCATTAATCAGATTGTTTGAGTTGACTATACAAATATTCTTTTGAAAGTATAAATTTTAATCCTTTTTATTCTCCTAATAACTCTTTTTACCCGCGACGGAACGGCGACTGTATATGTGTTTGGGGTGAGAGGTTGTTTGTTTGTTTGTTTGTTTGTTTGTTTGTTTGTTGTTTGTTTGTTTGTTTGTTTGTTTGTTTGTTTGTTTGTTTGTTTGTTTGTTTGTTTGTTTGTTTGTTTGTTTGTTTGTTTGTTTGTTTGTTTGTTTGTTTGTTTGTTTGTTTGTGTGTTTGTGCAAATTACTATGTCAATTATTTCCAAAACTATAAGTCCGATTTTGATACGGTTTTCTATGATAGGTTAAGGTTCAATTGGCGTATATTCTTATGTATGTCTTATTGCCTTAACTCACCAGGGGGCGCTGCAGTAAGCATTTTACGTGAAAACGAATGTTTTCAATTATCTCAAAAAATAATAGTCTGATTTCAATAGATTTTCAGTGGTAGATTCAGGTTTAATTGGTGGATGTTCTTGGATATGTTTTATCGTGCCAAACCACCAGGGGGCGCTGCAGTAGGCATTTGTTTGTACTTTTTTTGTATTTATTTGTCTAAAACCGAAACTACTGCTCCGATTAAAAAGAGTTTTCATAAAAAGATTTATCTTTGCTTTGTGCATATTTTAAGATTTTTCTTTTTTTGTTACGGGGAAAACTCACCAGGGGGCGCTGCACTAAACATTTGTTTATGCAGAGTAAAAACTACTAGTCCAATTTAGATGAAACTTTCAAGGATGGGTTCAGGCTTAATTGGTGCGTCTTTCCATATATGTGTTATGGTGACCACTCATCAGGGGGCGCTGTAATAAGCATTTGTTTGAGTTTTTTTGTGTAAAACCAAAATTTTTCTTATATTTATTTGTCTAAAACCGAAATTACTTATCCGATTGGCAAGAGTTTTCAGAACTAGATTAAGCTTTACTTCGTACATATTTTAAAATTTTTGTTTTTACGTTACGGTGAAAATTCACCAGGGGGCGCTGCAGTAATCATTTGTTTATGTAGAGTAAAAACTACTAGTCTGATTTAGATGAAACTTTCAACGATAGGTTCAGGTTTAATTGGTGCATCTTTTCATATATGTGTTACGGTGATGACTCACCAGGGGGCGCTGCAGTAAGTACATTTGTTTGTGCAAAACTAAAACTACGAGTCCGATTTGAATGCAGTTTTCAATGATAGATTCAAGTTTACTTAGTGCATATTTTCATATATGTGTCATGTATGTTTACTTAGTGCATATTTTCAAGTATGTGTCAACTCTCTAGGGGGCGCTGCAGTAAGTAGCTGCTTCCATTTTTTGTGTATAACAAAAACGACTAGTACGATTGGAAAGAGTTTTCAGTATTAGATTCCGCTTTGTTTAGTACATATTTTTAAATTTATATTACGGTGACAAGTCACCAGGGGGCGCTGCAGTAAAATATTGTTTGTGCAAAGCTAAAATGACGAATTCGATTTGGATGCAGTTTCAGTGATAAGCTCAAGTTTAATTAGTGCATGTTCTTGGATATGCTTTATCGTGTTAACTCACCAGGGGGCGCTGCAGTAAACATTTGTTTGCAATATTTAATGTAAAACCACAACTACTAGTCCGATTGGACAGAGTTTTCAGTATTAGATTTACCTTTACTTGGTGTATGTTTTTAGTTTTTTTTTACGTTAAGAACTCACCAGGGGGCGCTTCATTAAACATTTGATGGTGCAAAGTTAAAACTACGAGTCTGAATTTGATGCAGTTTTCAACGATAGGATCAGGCTCAATTAGCGCGTGTTCTCGTATATGTGTCGTGGTGACACCTCAGCAGGGGGCGCTGTAGTAAGCATTTGCTTGTATTTTTGTGTGAAACCTATTTAGATGCGGTTTTCTGTGATAGGCTCAGGTTTAATTGTTGCGTGTTTTTATATGCCATATCACAAACTACCACGGGGCGCTCCAGTATAAATTAATTTGTTCCAAATCAAAACTACTAGTGGGTTTTGTGATTTTCACTGATTTGGTTAAACTTAAGTATCCTAAAAATGTTGCGGTGACAATCTGCCAGGCGCTGCAATAGGCATTTGATAACCAGAAAGCATTGGGCTTATAATTTTTTTTGGATTTGCATGAAGATTAGTATAAAGTATTTCGAAATTATGTAATAATATATAATGTGTATCTATACACTTTAAAAAGTTTAAAATAAAAAACAAAATTAAAAATTTTGAAAATACCCACGACGGTTTAATTGTAATTGAAAAAGGATAAAATAACTAGAAATCCCCCGCCTAAAAGAATATATGTAACGAGATGATGGGGACAACTTCGTCGGGGGCTGCCAGTTGCAACCTCTATTTTAAATATAGTAGCTAACAGTATAGATTTCGTTCTTAAAGTTTTTAAAAGGAATACCAGTTATCAAAACTGTAAATTCATATTAATATTTTAATTTTTTCCTAAACCTGTTTTAACAGCATGAAAACCTAGGAGAAGTTAGCAAACTTAAAGTAATGGCAGCTCCGACGAAGTCGTCCCCATCATCTCGTTACATATATTCTTTTAGGCGGGGGATTTCTAGTTATTTTATCCTTTTTCAATTACAATTAAACCGTCGTGGGTATTTTCAAAATTTTTAATTTTGTTTTTTATCAATATAATGCCATAGCAGTATAGTCAAAGGGACCTTTGTGGAATCATATGCTTTTGGTAAAGTGTAAATTCTCCTATCTCCTAAGACAACACGCGGTGCTTAGTTCCGCCAGTTTCAGTTAAGATTTCTCTAAAATGTGTGGATAGTGTTATAACATTTTGACATTCTACAGTTACAGAGACACTGTCATAGACATTAACATATCGCTAGGTTTTTTTGGCCTTATAACTGTATCTATTTTTTACCAATCATTGTATTTCGTATGATCTGTGTACAACATGACATTTCCAAGGTGACTTGTGCTTTACTGGCACGACCAAAGTACCACAATTAAAAAACTATATATCCTATCCCACAAAACAAGGATAATACTTACATATATAACAAAAGGCATAGCATTTAAACCACGCTTATACCTTTACGTTTAAACTCCCAGTCGGTTTCAACACAAATGAATATGTTAGGGACAAAGCACGAGACGCAACCGCAGAATTGTGACAATTCACCGCGAAAGCACTTAGAATTAAAATATATTGCGTACAAGTAATTTGTTTAATGTTCAACTACGAGCATGCCGTCGTTTAGAGCAAATGGTCTTAACCCTTACGCATAAAGCCTTATACTTATCTATATTTATATAATTAAAACTAAAATGTTCTGAAAGGAAATTCTTTAGCATTTTCATCTCTTTAAAGCTGTTATGGAGTTAGAATGGTTTGAATGTTTGCGTTTTTAAGTGTAATATAGGTGTTTTAGAGGTTAAACGCCGGTGTGACGTAGTGGGACAGCTTCTGGCCGTAAAAGCTATGGTTGTGGGTCTGGCTCTTACTCAGATGAACCGTTATATGTAAATAATTTTCATTTCTCTTCGTACCCAAATTAGACCCCCCCCCGGACGAAAAGTAAAGAACGGAGTGACTCGATACAACTTTCACTTTGGCTGCCCTGATATGCAAGAAAAAGTGCAAATCCATAGGTGTAATAATTTCTGATTAGATTAAATCTAGTGTTGTCTCCTGGACAACAGCATCCTAAAAACTATAGAATAAAGTGATTTATTATAAAGTATTATAAGTAAAGGAGATGTTTTAAAGGATGAAAATTGAGCATTTCTTGAGCAATTTGAAAAACATACTTAAATAAAATAGTATATGACGAGATTATGTCTATCAAATCAAAATGAATCAAAGACCAAAACGTGGAAAATAAGCCACTTTTGGCACGATTATTTAAGATTTAAATTCTGTTATTTAAATATAAAATTCTTATTAATTTTAAATTGAAAAAATGAATTTGATATCTTCTTAATTTACAAGTATTTTTTAGAAGTATAACATATCTTTTATATTTCAAAAGAAATTAATTTAAAACTTATCGATCGACACTCCGTTCTCTAAGTATAAAACAACCAAAAAATTCTTCTAATTGTAATGATCACTTCCCATACTATTTATAATGAAGACAGTGACATCGCCCGCGGCGTCGTCGACGGCGGCTAACGCTTTGTAAGGCTGTAGGGACAGCCCTTTCATTTGATGAAGCTTCATAATAACATGTCTTTGGGGACGGCAAATTAGTTCCTTTGTTTGTGCTCTTCTTGTTTTAATGACTCGTGTTACATTTGAAGTGGGGAGGGAGCTTGCTTTAAAAGAATGCGTTTATAGAAATATTGTTTGTATTTTTGGATGATATTGGAAAATAGTTGAGGTTCTATAAAGTGGTGGTTGCTGTTGATAGTGATATAGAAAGATGTTTGTGAGACAATCAAGTATCACAGTGCTCCTTACGTGCCACATATTTTTTTTATCTTCACGCTATATTGCACACAGCAAGGTAAACAGAGGTAAAGAGAGGCTAAAGTTAAGACACTTCGTTCCTTATTCTTTGCTGAATCCTGGAGCCATTATGTGTTCTCTCCTGGAGCCATTATGTGTTCTCTCCTTGCCTCGACACCAAAGGAAAGAAAATGGAAATATTACATATTTCCAGTCCTCAACTAGGAATCGAACCCATAACCAGTCGCTTTACATTCACACTTTGTGCCTCTGCGCCACACGATCTACGATATATTATAAAATAATATCATATATCTACGAGAATTATTGTATGTTACACAACCATTATTATATAACTTTTTTAATACTTTGTCTTTTTATTGTAGTAGCGCAGAGGTTGAATACAAAACAACTTTTTTTTGTTTTCAAAATAATTTACAATTTATAATGGAAACAGATATACCTATGGAGTTTACAGATGTATGTATACGAGACTCGTACAATTAATTTTATAGAGAATGTTACAGTATTCATTAAAATATATAAATGCGAAAGTCTGTGTTTTTGTCTGTCACGCTTTCACGGGTAATCTACAGGTCCGATTTGGATGAAATTTAAAATGAAAATAGTAAAAGTGATTAGGTCTAACATAGGCTACTTATTTTTTCAAAAATCAACCTCTAAAGGGTTGAAATAGGGGATGAAAGTTTATATGAAAAATCTAAACCGCTTGACCAATTGTAATGAATTTTGGCATAAATATAGTTGATAATTTAAGCTTAAACATGGGCTACTTTATTTTTTAAAAATGCGCCCCCGATTGTCGCAATATACCGAAATAGTTCACGCGGCGAAGCCGCGAGCGGGCCGCTAGTAAGCATATACATACATTAAGCAAATCTTTTTCTTTGTTCACGTTCAAAGGTACTCCATCTTAAAAGTTGATCGACTCTTATATAAAACATTTTTTTCTATCGTATAACATCGTCTTGTATATTGTCAGTAAAAAGTATAAATAGGGTGAAGTAGTGATATATCACTAACTTTTCTTACCTCACGTAAAATAATTTAAAATTGACAAAATAATTGGTTAAAGCGTGTAATCTTTTCATTTAACCTTCAGTTTAGGCTGACACGCGGTCGAATTGTCCCTTCGGCTACGAAACCCTAATAAATCTGTAACTTAATTTATTACATACATATGTATATGTATATATCATATGTTTTCATCATATAAGATCAGTGTGGCTCAGTGGAATAATGTGCAGTTTGTATAAACGACGACTGGGGGTTCGATTTCTCTTTAACATAATGATTATTAAAAATATATACACAAAAAGTGGTAGTTGTGAGCAGTCGTGGCGCAGTGGCACGAGCATGTGACTGTAAACGACTGGTTCTGGGTTCGATTCCCACTCAAGGAGTGGAATTATATTTCCATTTTTTTGCTCTGGTGTCGAGGTGAAGCGCGGCGTTAAGTTCCGCCACTTAACACGCAAGCCTCCTAATTCGGCGGAAAGTGAGTGTCTTAACACTAAGTTCCTTCTGCCTACCCTGCTGTGTGCGGGATACAGCGTGAAGTTATAAAAAAAAAATAATGATCATGCCAGTAACAATATTTCCTAATAAATAAAGTTATTTATACTTAGTCAGATTTATATTACTACTGTTTCATTATTTTATTTGGCATGTAATTGATTATTTCTAGTGTTTTTGGCTAGAAAAAGAAACAAATGATGTTTAAAGTATTTTCAATTATCACCTTTCACAAGAACAATGTATTGTGTTCTGAATTTAGATTTAACATATAAAATCTCAATTTCTGGTGCAAAGTGGTGAACAGAGTGACTAAACACTATTATCTTTGACTGTAGTCATATGGGTAAAACTAAAAAAAATATTATTATACATCAAAATATAATTTTCGACATTTTCTCGAGAAAATATTCCAATAAATCCGTTTCCACGGCAATACGACGTCACCTGTCAATATTCAGGCATCGCTCTTTTTGACAGATGGTTTCTCACAATGACAGTTGCCTTCAAGCTTGCACCAAACATTTATTGCCTTGCATTGCTTCTAATATTTAGTTATTTTAGGTAAAATTTGGCTAAATACGAGTATTTGATATATGTTTACCAAATTTATAAATGCTATTTACCACATATTTATTTACGGTATTTTTTTAATCTATATATAATATTCAAGTGCTATTTACACATTTAGGTAATCAAGAAATAAACTGTCTACAACCAAAACATGAGGATCAGGTTTAAATCTCGCGGCGTTTAAATTTTAAAATATATGCGTTTTTTTTTAAAAAGCTTCAATATCTATGTTGGCGAATGGATTGGAATTGGTAAATTTAGAAAATGAATATAAAAATAATAGCAAATGGCTGTGGGGATCGTGGCGCAGTAAAACAGTGTCTAACTTTACTAACGATTGTGGTTACGATTCTGACTCTATGAAATGGTCAAAATTTTCGTTTTTATATGTATCTATTATAGTCAAAATTTCTCCGTTCTGGTGAACACAACAAATGGCGCATGGAGTTCAGCAACTCAACATGCAATGTGAAAGAAGGTCTTGCCGCTAAATTCTCACTGATTTCGCCTTTTAAAGATAAATAAGTATTTTAAAAATTAACCAATTTGAATTCTATAAAAGCCTTCTATCTGCCTTAAATATAACTTTTTCACTACAAAAATCAAGAATAACTTTACCCCAAAAGATTTTACGCAAAATATTGAAAGTACACCAACCTCGTTTCACTCTTATATAATATAATATGCATATAAATACAAAAATACATACATATTTAAGCATATATGTATACATAATGTGACACGCAAGGCACCCTCGTCAGGGCATTGACAGGCGATGGACGCTTTAAACCCGACACTGTTAAATATACGCTTGTAATATAACCTTATGACACCTACTTAGCTAAGTTTAGGCGTGTTGGTTGTTGCTTTGAATTCCGTATAAGACAATATTTTCAAACGTTATATAATAGATAAATCAGATAAATCTCCATGTTAAAAGACAGAACTTAACGCCGCGCTGTGTTCTACGAAAACGGAGAAATGATAATTATTTAAATATCATACCACCGAGTTAGTTTTGGGCAAAATTTAATTACAATAAATAATAAAACATTAACAATTAATTCATTGTTTTAATTGTAGTGCAAATAATGAGGATTAATTATGTTTCATTTAATTGTAACGTTTATGTGATTTACCACCTGGGATTTGTATTCACAACTAATCGCGTCTCCAGTCGTACGCTGTTTCTGAGCCACCATGACCAAAAACATATAATGGCAAAAAAAAGAAAATTATGACAATATTAAAACCGCTTCCTTTTTCACACGGACTACGAGTATACTAACCAGTTCTATTTCTAATATTTTCACACTATAATGATGTCGTAATGCAGTGAAATAACATATACCTTTACGTATTCGTATATTGTCCGTTCAATTCCAGGATTACTTTTAAAATATATTCATTTTTCCAATCTAATAAACCGAAACACAGCATTAGTTACTTAAGAAGTAAAGTACTTTATCACTAGATTCTCTCTGCCTTTCTTGCTATAGGCGCGTTACGTGACATTAAAACTACAACCAATAATAACACAATCTATTCAAAATACCTGTACTAATTACAAGACTGAACAAACAAGTAATTCAGGATAATCTAACAGATTATCATGTTTAGTTTAAAATAAACAAATTACTACAACACACAAACACGTACTCGTACATACACATATTATATACATTAACATTGCTATTAGTACTGACAATTGTTTTAATTACAAACCATTTTCATTATAACAAAATTTAGAAAGGTTTTGTTAAAGAAAGCTTTAAGCTCTATTTCGTATAATATAAGATTCAAATTGAGCTTTGAATGTTAAGTTATTTTTGAAATTGTGTGAAAATATATCGTATTTGTATGACAATAAGGTTTCTTTTTGTTAGTAAGGATTATTAAAAGGTCCGTAAAGATACTTATTGTATACCTTCGTGGAGTTAAGTTGAATCATTGAACAAATAATCGAAATTATTAATTACATGTGTAATATGTATGAAACATTTCATTTACGTTTATATTTCAATTTAGTTTTGTTGGAAGGGAAACAAGTTTTCATGCAATGGATGTAGGTTTTCTCCCACTAGGAATGTATTGTAATAATCTTATTTATGTATTTGCTCCATTATTGCTGATTTAAATCAGAAGCCGTCATGGCGCAGTGGTACATAATTTGAATATAATTGGCGATTGGTTCTGGTTTCGAATCCCACTCGGTGAAATTATCGTAATTGAATTGTTTTCATTCTTCCGATTTGGTCAACGAGACAAAGCGCGTATTTAAGATCCGTAACAATCAAACGCTCGAGTTCGGTAGGACAATGGGATACGGAATGTTTTAACACTACGCTTTCTGTAATCAACTTACTATAAAAAAAATTAAACTACATGATTAGGTGCCTAACTTTCGTTTAGAAAATATCTATGTACATACTCGTACTAGTATGTATATGAATCTATTCCGTTGCTGAGTGGCTAACGAACAACATATAATATAAACTACTACTTTATATTATTTCAAAGTGGATCAGGGATTCTCTTTCGGTTCTCTGACTATACTGATTGGCATGAAAAAGCATGACACTGTACTTTAAAACAGTTTTAAAGGGTTATTCCCCACTTAGGAAAATTGAACGTACAAAAATTTGAACGCAGCGGGATTCGAACCACTGAAGCATGACACTGCTTTGGTTATCACAAAACAAGTTATGACTAGGTACATTATCTCTGTATCATAACTAATCTTATATTTAATTATAATCTTATATTCTAATAGAAACATATCTTCATATATATGTATCTACTCTATAGCAGATCAGTCTCTACATTCAGGATACACATAATCGTCCGTAACGACGTCGTCAGCCCGTTGGCACAATACTTGGCATCGCCTCAATCGGTTCTTGGCGTGGCTCAGGAAGTACTACTCGGAATTTTAAATACAAATTGTATTGATTACTACGAAATGCTTTCTGATGCTCTTTTTCAGTTTTAAAATGGTTTTGAACTTAGTCTTTTCACTTTTCATTTTTCAACTGTAAAAATTAGTTTAAGTCTCAAAACATGTTAATTTTGACAAAATATCGTTTCCATATTAAGTATTATTATTATTGTTTTTTTGGTTTCAACTATTTTAACAATTATTTAAATTAGATTGTTACTTGGTGTAGCAAAAATTATATATTTAAAATTAAAAATTTACATACATACTTCTATCATGTATGTATTTATTTGAGTATGTATTGATTGATACTCATATCATGTATGTATTTATTTTTGACAAAGAAGACCATATTTATAAGTGCATTGACGTAGACTTACCGCAGTGCTCAGTTCTGCCAGCCAGCTAAGAAATGTGACAATTTTAGGCAGAGAGTGGAGAACGGAGTGTCTTAACACTAAGTTCTTTTTGACAACTCTGCTATACAGAAAAAATTGCAAACCTGCTTTTTACATATATCTGTAATAAACTTTACCTCACAATCATTAAATTTCTCTTTAAAAAGCATTTAACAGCCTCCATAGTAAAATACCTAATTTCCCCATAAATAAGGAAACAAATCCGAATTAGGGTTGCCAATGTTGAATTTTTAAATGGTCCCCATGTACGGAATCCACGACCCGCGCTAAATACTCAAGAGTCTAATTGAATAAACGTGTTCAAACCGGGATAATCGAACGGAGCCGATCAAGTGAAATCTACCAACTAATCCACAGTTTTAAATATATACGAGTACAGGTCGGGCTCTTTCGATCTCGTGGAGTAGGCGAAAGAGAGCTCTATGGTAGAGAGAAGTTTTGAATTTTTGAATTTAAGTATTTTTGTTTGTGGTGTGTTTTTTTTATTTCTTACTTAGTGATTGTTATATTTGAAGCGATTAGTTAAATAAAACCTAGACGATTGTTATATTTGAAGCTATTAGTTAAATAAAATCAAGGCAAATCTTTTGAAAATATGTGAAATATAGAGAAAAGAGTGACGATACACTAGATGCCCTTCGTGGAATCTTTATAATTTCTACGCTACTTTTCTCCTTCCCCTTATTGATACTATGTTCTGGAAGGCCAACTGAAACTTTTCTCCCTCATACGTCTCTGACCGCTGGATTTTTTCTTTACATATTTCTTACTATTCTTTCAACATTTATCATCTCGACGTGCCTAAGCCACCTGAGTGCGCTCTTTTGTTAATTCTTACTTATAAAGATGCCGGCTATTCTGTGAATCATTTCATTGTAAATTGGAGTTATGCTATGCTAACTTCGAAAGATTTTTAAGAAGAAATCCCATCTTTATAGCATTCATCTTCGTTTCATTTTTCTTCTGGTATAACTGCGTTTCGCTTATAACGGCGGAAAGTGGAAAACGGAGTATCTTAATACTAGGTTTCCTCTGCTTACCCTGCTGTGTGCGGGATACAGCGTGAAGCTAAAAAAAAACTAAACATACTTCCCAGATATACCAGTGTATTATCAATACCAATAATTAATTTAGAAGCTCCTTTCTTAAATACCAACAAAGTTTACAATATCTAAACACGGAGACAGTTACGTTAATTAATAATTCTCATATTGTTCAAAAGCTCGTTAGCTTTGTCAAGCTTAAAAATATAAAGGACTGTTCCCTTTAAAGTTTCTTTGAAGAATTATTGATGAAACACAAACAAATTGAATGATAAATATTTTACTTGTTATGTCGAAATTTGTTTACAGGAATATTTATGGCATTGTGTATTTGCGTATTTGATACAATCAAATACCTCAAAGGCTGTGAGCTTGAGTGTCATATTTTCGAAATTTCGTATTTTTATATGAATGATTACTTATACTTACTATAAGAATAAGTAAATGCACACATCTATGTCTCTCTGTTGCTTGAGAAAAAAATGTATACCTAAATAAATTTCTTTTGACTTAGAAAAAATATTTCGTGGCGTGGCCAGTCGTATGGGTTCGATTCCCACACGAGGAGTGGAAATATTTAATATTTCCATTTTCTTCGCTCTGGTGCCGAGGTAAAGCGCGGCGTTAAGTTCCGCCACTTAACACGCAACGCCTCCGAATTCGGCGAAAAGTGGGGAACGGAGTGTCTTAACACTAGATTCTTTCTGCCTACCCTGCTGTGTGGCGGGATATAGCGTGAAGCTATTTTTTTATTTTATTTTTAAATATTTCAATTTAATTGTTTTTCTATATTAATATAACATTGAATATTACAATGTAAATTATTATATTGCACTATTTATTTATCGTGTAATTTAAGTTCTTCAGATTCCTTATCTCCTTATAACTTCCGAGTCTATATTATTTAAAAACATTACTTACACGAGGCCAGTCGTCGGGCACAAAGTGTGACTGTAAATGCGACTGGTTGTTCCCACTCGAGGAATTGAAATACTTAGTATTTCAATTTCCTCACTTCACTTTTGAGGCAAAAGCACAACTTTAAGTTCCGCCACTTAAGACGTAATGCCTCCAGATTTCGGCGAAAAGTGGGTAAGGGAGTGTCTTAATACAAAGTTCCCGATCCTACCCTACTGTGTGCGGGATACAGCGTGAAGCTAAAAAACAATACTTACATCCTCATAAATATATCTTATATACTTCGTTTCCCCAAATCACATTTGAACCCCAACCATTAAAGAGGCACATCCAAACCAAACCACGTTATCTAAAAAACCATTAAATTAAATAAACCTTAAGTTTAAAGTTAACAGCTTTAGAGCTGACACTGAAATAGAATATTATGTCTAATCTCTCAGCTATTAAGAGTATTAAGGCCGCCATAGACGACGCTCCAGTAGGGACGGCGAGGGACAGGCCGCGCTAATGACGGCTTAAGATTTAAAAGATTTCTTGAAATACCTAAAATTGTTTATTTATTCTAATTCCGGTTAATATCCTTTAGCTTTAACCAGCAATGTTTGTTATAGATTTAAATTGTTGTTGAAAAATCTTAATTAATATGTGTATTAGGTTGAAGATAGAGACCGCCGCTCAGTCATTTAATTCTCAATATTTCTTGATCTTGACCGTATATTATGTCTGACTTATCTGCTAAGCGGGAAGAAGCGTAAAGCTGATAAAGATTACTGAATGCCTTTAAATACACGTTAACTAAGCAAATTGTATGTATCTTTATGTAGACGTTTATTAAAGAATATTGTGTATAATATTAATATTAGAAGTACCTACACACATTCGCACTGGCACGTGCAAGTATCAACCAGCATCTACAGAAATCCGCAAATGCAAGTATCCGTATCCGCACGCATCTATAAACGCAAGTATCCTATGTAAGTTCGCACCTATTATAACTCACATGAATCCGCACTCACTTGCAGATGCGGATACTTGATCCGCATCTGCAAGTATCCGCATTTGCAAGAATCGCAAACATATTTCCGCATCCACATTCATTTGCACAGTCAAGTATCCACACTAACACGCAAGTATCCGCACTTACACGCACCTTCATGCATCCATATATATATATATATACGCAATTATCACTACATGCTCACATCTACAAAAGCAAATATTCGTTCCCACACGCTTTCGTACACGCAAGTGTCTGCAAGCAGCCAATAAAAAAAAGAATAAAATAATAAAGTAAGTCAAGAAAAAAATAAAAAAAATAATATTTAAGAGTGGTCTTCAAAAGAAATTTGATTATAAAAATTCACACAGCACCTGTAGAAGGTAACACTAACTGACGATATAATATCATTTGCTTAGAACAAAATAAATAAAACAAGAAAATCTATAACTGAGGTATCGCTAAGGGGTGATTGTAGTGTGGTACAAGAATAAAGATATGAATATTAAAAAACCTATACAAATTATTTATTATTATTTATAGGTTGTTTAATAATGATTGTTACATAATTAGTATTTACAGCTGCATATACAGAGAAACTGTCGAGAAAAATTAAATAGTCTGTAGTGTTCGTTTGAAAATTCATAAATGTTTGCCAAAATATATTTTAATCAATATTTCAAGTTTCTAATTCCCTTTAAAAATATGACTTCAAATTCTATCTAATACATTTATTTTATTTGTATTTCATAAATACGAATAAAATAAATGTATTATATATAGAATATCTTTTTCTTTTTTTATGAAATACTCAATCTCTACAGACACCGTATCCTTTTCGTATACTTTTTTTCCTTGATTCTTTGATTACAAATCTTAAATTACATTGACAATACTACTCAAAACTAAAATTATGTTTTTTATTACCTAAGCGAGTGTTACATTTACTATACTTATTTCTACATTTAAATGAACTCTTAATTAAAACAATATACAATTTGCAAAATTAGTTATATCATAAAATTTCTTAGTCTAGGTTTTTGTCTAGGAAGCTTGTTGGCGGGAAAAGGGCATGACCGCTATGGACGAGGATGGGGAGGTCTATATATCTTAAAATCTTTATGACTTAAAAGTCAAAAATTAGTGGTATTTTATTTATTCTTGCATTTTTTTTAATAATAAAATGTGCAACATTTTCAGTTTTTACGCATTTTAATGGAATCTAGTAAAACTTTCTTTGAATTCCATCAATAAAAAAGAATCCACATAACAAGTACTTAAACTTATAATTTTCGTGCTGAATAAATACTAATTTGACAAGGGAACTAATTAATAACCACCAAGTACACTAATTATCTTTATTATAAGTAATAAATTCTAAAACTCAGCACCCAATATCTCAAATTCAGGCAAAAAGTGGAGAACTGAGTGTCTTCACACTAAATTATCTCTGCTTACCCTGATATGTGATAAAACGCGTGAAGAAAATAAAATAGAAAAATCGCTGTCGTCTATAATTCACGTCCCATAGTTGAAAATACACGGTAGGGTGAAATAACGAGGTGCGGCCAAACAAAAAACCCCTTGTACAATATGAAAATAATACGCTCAAACAAAAAAACGCTTTGTAAATATTACGTTCGTCTAAATAATGTATATAGAAGAAAAAGGAGTCCGACCTTTCGAGGTAGAGAGAGATCTAACTAACATGAATTTTGACATTTATTTTTTATTGTTGTGTAGTTCTATGCGCTTGTTAGTGATGATTCTTTATAGGACGGTAGTCAGAGAGAACGTAGTGTTAAGACACTCCGTTTTCCACTTTTCGCCCAAATTCGGGGTATTGTGAGTTGAGTGGCGAAAGACGGAAAATGGAGAACGGAGTGTCTTGACATTGGGTTCCCTCTGACATTCCTACCACTAAAACACTTAAAATAAATTAACCCTAATAATTTACTGACTACAATCAAACCCATAGTCACTCCGTAAATTATCAAACACTTCAGTCTTACAGTTTAAAAGTTTCTGGAAAAATTAAATGCAAGAATAAACATTTTTTGCTTTTTTTTAGCTTCACTATTTCACGTTGGCGGAGACAACCCAGTCTCAATACATTTAGTTCGTCGCTCTCGCCTGATTTTGAACAATTGTGTGTTGCATGGCGGAATTCAACGCCGCCCATTGTCTTATTAGAATGTATCATTGCTCCAAATGGAAATCGAATTCACAACCAACCATATTTACAATCAAACGCAGTCCCGCTACACTATTACTTTCTTTTCTTTTTCCACACCAAATTTACTAATCTCACAAACGAAAAAACCACAAAGACATAAAATAAGAAAATAAGCAAAAAATACAAACGACATTTAACAAATCCCAATACGTTTGTAGTACAATAGTTAATAAAGTTTTAGCTCGCGGCGTCTCGCGCTGCGTACTAGCTGTTAAAGATCTGAGCGTCGTGTCGCTCGACCCGCTCGAATACTGTTTGTTGAGAACTTCCCCCTTGTCGTTATGTAAATGGGATTGTGATAGTTTTGTTCTACAGTTGTATGAAAACATAAAAATCAAAGAGAATTCAGAAATAGGTATAAATCTTTAATTTTCTAGTCAGGCACTTATCAGGGTTAGCAGAGAGAACTTAATGTTGACACTAATATTATATACTCCATTCACTAATAGAGTAGTATATATTGAAGATATTCATCTAAATTTAATTGTTGGAATTATTTCTTTATGAATAAGAAAAGACATTACATATTTTATTTATTTTTGATCCGAGAATAAGTAGTTTATTCCCTTAACATAATATTAGTACCTTTTAAAGCATTGAACAAACCAAAACTTGGCGTTGAATTCTGCCCATTAAATACAATACCTCAGATTCAAACGGAAAGTGGGGGACAAAAAATCTTGACACTAAGTTCTGCCTACCCTACTATGCGGGAAAAATCTTGAAGCCAAAAAGGTTTTTCATATCTTCACGTACCTTTGTTATAAATTTATATTGAAATTGAATTTTTTACCATACTGTGTCAAAAAACGACTGCGCCACAAAACCTTCTTATATAGTTAAGCGTTAATATTGCTGAAGGCACGCAAGTGAAAACACAATATTTATAATTTAAATATTTTTTTATTAATAACCCATTTATTTACATAACTATTGATTATGGATTGATTCGGGAAAAAGTTTAACAATACCTTTACATTTATATAAGTAACATTTGAAAGTATTACATTAGACAATTTGCGGGGTCGAGCTCCGCCAATTAACACACAATCTCTCGAATTCAGACAAACTGACAAATTGGCCTTTCCTTTTGCGGGAAAAGACGTGAAGCTAAAAAGATTTTTTTTATTTCTTCACTCACTTATATTATAAATTGATATTAAAATTGAACCAATTACCACCGCGTGTCAACAAAACGACTGCTCCACAATACCTTCTTATACTCGTATAGTTAAGCGTTAATATTACTGAAGGCACGCAACTGAAAGCACAAGTAAACACGTAATTAAATACCGGTATATTAATATTGACTGCGAACGGCAATGTTATCATAGAAATTAATTATATATGTATACTAGTGGTCCGACCCGGCAGCGCTCGTGTATAGAGTATATTTGAGTTTAATTTCAGAAATAAACAAGAACCAGCCAGTGGTGGCGCATAGGCACAAAGTGTGTCTGTAAAACGACTGGTTGTGGGTTCGATTCCCACTCGAGGAGTGGAAATATTTATTATTTCCATTTTCTTTGCTCTGGTGTCGAGGCAAAAGCGCGGTGTTATGTTCCGCCACTTAAAACGCTATGCTTCCTAATTTGGCGGAATATGGGGGACAGAGTGTCTTAATATTACGTTCTCATTGCCTACCCCCTGCTGTGTGCGGGATACAGCGTGAAGCTAAACAAGAACGAAACAGAGATAATCTATGTATAAGTATTTTTTAAGCCCCAAGTATCATGACGACAATCCGGCTTTGCTCTTATAGGTTTGTGTAAATTATTTCATGATAATACTATGAACACAAAATATTTTTTTTTTCTTTCACGATTAAATTGCTGAACTCCTTTTGATTAAACAAGATATTAGAAAAGAATGATTTTTAAATTATTATGACTATCTCTGGACGCCACCGTGGCACAGTGGCGTTGAGGTATACCATTCAACATGCAACCAAAAGTGGAGAACGGAATGTCTTGACATTAGGTTATTTCTGATTAGAATTATCAGAAAATAATATAATGCGAAAAAAACTGTTGTCTTTTCTAATTCCTTAAGTTGTAATAAAATTATATTAATTCAGCGGAAAAAGAATATATTTTCACACATACACTGTTAAGCTTTTTCTAAGTGTTCATTAGGATAAGTAAGTATTCACGAGCGATGCATGCACGCCGTGCGAGCTAAAATATGACATAGTAAGCTTTTGGTAGATTAACTTGTTTTTGTAAACCTTGTCCTTCGTTAAATTAATATTTATATGTAAGTGTACAGGAAAGAAATATTTCTGTATATTGAAAATACTTACTAAATTATATAGGAAGGTGAAAATGTAGAAGAAATAAATAAAAACACAATAATAGAAACGAAGACAGTAATATAATATGAATTTATGAATTTTGTCTGTTTGTCTGTTTAACGCACATCCTCTACTGTACAGATTAAAATGTAATATGCTATTTTTAAATAATAATAAAAAATATTTTTTGTAAATGAGTTAATTTAATTTAATAATCACAAATATATGAATAACACTTTAGTATATACGGTTAGAAACTGAAGAATGGAGTGTCTTGTCACTAGGTTTTCTCTGTCTACATTGTAACATAGGGAAAAACATGAGTTTAATTATTATATCGTTTATTATGTGGCCCTTATCAAAACAGCTGACTCATGACAATATTGTAACTAATTACATGGGGAGTGTCACGCCATTGCTTTCTTTGTCACCACTTTGTACCCTACATCGATGTATAATATCAATATTTTATTCTTATTGTCATACACCTATAGTCGATACTTTGATATAGACATCGAGCAACATGACATGAATAATTAGACACCGAAAATGTAAAATTATTAAGAATTACGAAGACATGAAAAGCAACTAAATTTTAGGAACTACTCACCAACTCGTATACATATTATAATTACATCTTATTTCTTACCGTTCCCTCTCAAATAGCCACGTAGTGCTTTCATTTCGTAAGGACAGATTCCTATACTATCTCCACTCCGGCTGGCGAAAGGAATTCTTTATCCAAATAGAAATATCAGTATCCAAAAAAAATATCTCACAAAAGGACTACATGACCGTAGTGTTTTAAAAAAACAATTACAAATAAGATATTTTATTATTTTAATATATAATATATATTCAAATATTAACATGTAAACCATCGTGGCGTAATGTGAAAGCGTCTGACTGTACGCGTTATGGGTTCGATTGCTACTCAGGGAAATGATTATATTAAATTATTTTCATCTTCCCCCTCTGATAGGACTAAGAACGGCGTTGAATGTCTCGAAATGTCTCATTCCCTACTGGATAGTGGAAAATGGAATGACATAATACTAGGTTCTCTTTTCTCTACCCCACTATTTTGAAAAAAAAAATGGAGCTGCTTTTTTTGTTTTTTTTTAAAGTAAACCAATTCCCATAGGATTGGCTAACTTACATATACGTAAACTTTAAGAGTAACTAACTAACTAGTACTTTTTATGTACTAGTTAGTACTTAAAAAGTAAGTAGTAGTATTCATTTTCGTCCAAAAATAACAGAAAGCTAATATATTTAGTAAAACCTCAGAATAATCAGAGTATCTTAGTGTAAGTAGACGGACCTGCTCCCGATACCTTCATTAACTACGGCCTGGTTTTCTTGTAATCTCTTGAAGGGATTGTCGTGTCAAGGACGGACGAGGCTGAGCCCTTCGGCGATGAAGTATTGCTCCTTCTAGATTAATGTCTATTATTTAATTAGTAACGGTTATAGTTAGGCCTGAATTAATATTTGGATTCTGATACTAATTAGGTTAGGTTGTATTATTGTAAAGATATTATCAATTTGGTAAAGAGACGCAGGAAAATAGTAAATATGATTGTTAAGGCGTAAGTTGTGGGTTTGTTTGTCTTTCAAGTTATATAATTTGGTAAGTAGTATTAATATGTGTTCAACTTAATTAAAAAATAAAAACAAGCCAAAATTATTTTTTATATACTTATTATATTACATTTGTCACAGTTGTCACGTTTTTTGTGACATTCATCATTTATTCAGTAATGTTTCCGATCAATCTTTATTATTTTTAAAAAAATTAAATAGCTTCACGCTATATCCCGCACACAGCAGGGTAGGCAGAGGGAACCTAGTGTTAAGACACTCCGTTCCCCACTTTCACTTATTATTTTTAATTTAAATTTTCACCTGAATGTAATTCAAACCTTACTTCAGGCAAAGAAACACACTGATGTTAGTGAATTTTATTGCAAATAACATAAAGAGAGCTACAACGTATGTATATATGTACGAGTCCCTGACGCGATGGTTTTGGTTTCGATTCCACAAGATGAAATATTTAAATTTAAATTATTCTATTTAAATTTTTATTTCTTTTATTATACCAACAAAAAAGCGCGGCGTTAAGTTCCGCCATCTCAATTTCGAAGCTGCTATTTTTACTATGTATGTATGTAATAATCGTAAAATTTATTAAAACCAGCTCGTATCGTCTATATGAAATAATATTTTTACTTAACTGAGCTTTTTAGGTATAAAATAAAACATTAATTAAATCCAAAGCAGAGCTTTGTGCATACATTTTAGATAGAGTTAGTACTTTGTTATAAACTACCTTGCGAGCTAACTGGCTTTTAAATTTCACTCTCTGATGGTTACAGTTTAAATGTTGTAATTACACGAAAACATGAAATTTCTCAATTCCAGTTGAGTTTTGATGAGCGCACTTTATGTACGCTCGTTGTGAGTAACAATCATTTTAAAATTATATTTTATTAATATATGTCTGTAGTAAAATAAGGGGCCAGTCGTGGCGCAGAGGCACAATGGTGTGTCTGTAAAGCGACTGGTTGTGGATTCGATTCCCACTCGAGGAGTGGAAATAATTAGTATTTAATTTTCTTCGCACTGGTATCCAAGGCAAAGCGCGACGTTAACTTTCGCCACTTAACACGCAATGCCTCCAAAATTCGGCAGAAAGCGGGGAACGGAGTATCTTAACACTAGGTCCCCTCCGCCGTCCCCTGCTGTGTGCGGGATACGATAAAAAAAGGATTATCTCTACCTACTATGCTTTGCGGTAGAAAAATCCCTTACCCGTCAGATATCCCAAACTCAGCCAAAATTAAATAATATATTAAAGTAAAAATTACCTTGAAACGTTATCAGGAGCATTAATTCATGTTTTAAACCCTTAACCTAACCGGTTATAGCGACCATTACGTGCTATCTCGATATTTCCAGCCATCAGCAACTTTGATAACTCATCTCATTACGTTTGTACCTTTGACTATACGTATATAGGTACATATAGCTATAAGCATATACGGGGGTAATTGGTTCAAATTTTTAGAAAAACTTTTTCACTTTTTTTCGTATCCCTTCTTGAGTATCAAGACTCCGCTGTTCAATTCCCGCCCGAATCGCGGGCGCGTAGCACAACACTGCGCTATGCCTTAGGTATCAAAGTGGAGTAAAAAAATAGTTTAAATTAATCATTTTTCTGAGAGGAAATTAAATCCACAATCGATGACGTTTACAGATGACATTTACAGATGCCGTCCCATTGTAGAAAGTTCTTCAAGTTCTCATTGAGAATATAATATTGTTACTTTAACATGATATTTTAAGATAACTTTTATATGATAATTTGGTGAAATTCAGAAATTAAAGCTTATTCTGTTGACGTCTATATTTCGATATTTGAATCTGCGCTTCTTTTAAACCGATAAATTTTCGGTTCAAATTCCTCTTTTTTCCTTTTTTTTATACTTATTTTAAAAATATTATATAAAACAATTTGATTTTAGATTCACGCATTTTCCGCAATTTGCGGACTTCGTATCACTTCCCAAACACTTAAAAAACATTCCTTAGTAAACAGCTAATCTTTACACCATGCTTTACTTGACCAGACACAACCATAATTTACACAACAAAGCACACTTTCCTATCATTTTTTTATAGTTTAATTAATGACTACCCCGTAATAACCAGATAATCACATTTAAAACGTTAATCTTCCCCTCATCAGCAAGTGTACCTCATCTCGTTACCTCCCTACCTTTGACTCCAGCCTCCGGTCTTACCTCGCAATCTCATATCAAAAGAGAACAAACACTTTTTCAATATCCTAAAAGCAGCTTAGTTCAATGAAAAAATGGATCATCCGAATGGTATTATCTAATTTTATTGCTTTCGCCTCTTCCGATATCCAATTACATAATTTTTCAAATATGTTTCTCGGAATCTCCTTCCTTCTATCAGGTTATGTTGAGATGTTAACGTTTTGTATGTGTTTTCTTTGTGTTTATTTGATTTGATGTAAACCGAAATGGATTGTAATATTTGATAAGCGAGTTCTAACGTTACATATACATAGTTCTATAGAATAATGCTTTTTATGTAAATTTTTTACATTTAATGTTTACATTTTCAAGGCATATTGAGACCAGAGAGAACCTAGTAAATAATAATATTTTGTACTTACCACCAAATCCAAGACATTGCAATTACATACATATTAAATAAACAGGTTCAAAAACTACTTGTGACTGTACAAATTCCTAATCTACGGAAATAAATAAAACATATGTTCACTCAAATATAAATATCACTGGATTGATTTCATAAAGATCAACATTTTCCACTTCCTTTTGTATGATGTCTGTAAATGAGCGAAAAGGGGAGAGAGTCTGTATGACCGGACTGAACGTTCACTATATTTAAACCCACAAATATTATATTTTTGTTTTTAGCTTGACGGACGCTGTATGCGGGACATCACACACCAGGGTAGACCGAAGGAACTAGTATTCTCAACAATTCCGTTCCCCATTTTCCACCGAATTCCGGAGGTATTGCGTGTAAATGGAGGAATTTAACGCCGCACTTTGCTTTAACACCAGAGTGAAGAAAATGAAAATAATAAATATTTCCGCCCTTCCAGTGTGAATCGAACCCACAACCAGTCGTGTTACACTCACACTTTGTGCCTACAGGCCACGACTAGCCTCGATTATATTATTCACTCAAAACAGACTTTGTCTAACAACATTATTTGGAACAACGACAAAAACTTGACCAAATCAAATTTCCGTTATTGGCCACGAATCATGATTTTCTAAAGAAAATGATTATGAATCGACGAAACAAAACGAAATCAAATGAAAGGCGTAACTCGCGTTTGGGATATAATTAAAATTTGTGAGCAAATGAAACAAGTCTTGTCGTAATTTGTCAGTGATTGGAGACACAAAGAAGCCGTCAAATTGTTGCGATACAGATGATTGGAATTGTATTTTGAGATTTGGAACAACAATTTCATATTGTTTTAGATAAATAGAATTCATTTACATTATATATTCAGTTGTACATAAGAAAGGTAGATAAGAAAGAAGACGCGAACTTAGTATCAAATTAATTTACGTTCTAGTTATTTATAATTGAAATAAAGCTAACAGTCATACTGTCTTAATAAATTTTAAATGTATAGAAATAAATTAAATGTTCAACGGATTTTTAATAATTACTATAAAGAATTAAATGAGTACAAAATATTAAAATGCACGCACGTTTGTGCAAATACGTTTCTCGAGAGAAATACGTCACTTTTAAAGTAGTGAAAAATCGGTGGAAATCCGGCTTTTTTGGATGTAATAAAATCTTTTTCTAATGACAATTAAAATAATTTATAAATTTTGACTGTAACTATGATTGGTTATGAGTTCGATTCCCACTTGGTAGAAAAATTATAGTTTATTTTACATGTCCAAAAGCTGGGCCGGGGGAAAAGCTAAAAATTGTAAAAAAATTAAAAAATGAAAGAACATGCCTTAAAAAACTAATTGGTAAACACTCTGTAAAATATTCAAAATCACTGAGCAAAGACTAAAAAAGCAATAAGCCTTAGTCAAATTATGATTATTTAGTAATAAATGTAACGCAGAGATATGGGATTTAATTAAAATGAAATTGATTTGCCTGTTGCGAACAACCAACGCGTAATAACTCGATTATTGAACTATACTCGTCGTTATGTACATGATTTGTTTATAGTAACTAACAATAGTAGTACATAGTAGTATCTAGTAGTATCAATGTACATGTATAAAATGAACATAATTTTTTCTTAGTGCCACGCTGTATCCCGCATACATGAGGTTAGGCAGAAGGAACCTTATATTAAGACACTCTGTTCTCAATTTTCCGTCGAAAAACAATAAAAAAGAAATCCCTTAGTCCCACCATAACATAAAAAAACGATTTTATCGTTTTCATTTATTGTTTTTTATAAATGTAGCCGAATTGTAGCCGAATAGTAGATATATAACCGAATATATGGTTAAAGGATCAGAAAGCTTCCAAGAAGGCGGTTTCCAAGAAGCGTGGGTTCGATTACCGTTGTGTTCAATTATTGATACATAAACATGTTTTTCATATCCTTAACATGTAAATAACACAAAATATACAAAAATATAAATATCCGTTTACATCTTACTATTTACGACAAAATTTCCACACGATTATTACTGTTCTTACAAGTTTTAAGATGATTTCGCGAGCTTACAAAAAGCTTTACTCTTATATGTAAAACAGTTAATGTTCCCCGGAACTTCAATAACTATGCAGTGAGTTAGCAAAGTGTAAGTCGAGTCAGTAACGTTAAGACCTTCAGTAAACAATACCCAGTATTCGTAGATTACGTTATGCGTTCACATATTTGACTTACAAACTGAGCTTTGTACGACGAATCGCGATGAGACTAGCATATATTTTGGCAAATAAATGTAACTTTTTGAAACTTTTGTTGTTAATAAATTAGCTTGCATTGCAATTTCGAATAAATTAGGTACCGTTTTTTATTTTTTATGAATTCGTAGGGATGAAAATTTTTGTGTTTGACTTTAGCATTTGATTTTCAGTTTCTCGCTTTATCCTGCATAGGAGACTCAGTCAGAGAGAATCTAGTGTCAATATACTCTGTTCTCCGCGCGTCCTCTTAAAATGTTAATACTTTATTTAATTTACACAATAGAAATTCTTTAATAATAAAAGTGTGGCTCGTTGATAAGCAGACTTCGGGGTAGCACCAACGGCATCCTAATTATGATATATAATAGAATAGATTGTACGTACGTCAATAATTGCTGCCCATTTCTACTGGGATGGTGAAGTAATATTAATACTAACATAGTTTTTAAGTCTTCAATCGTTACTAACAAAATTTTTGAGTCTCTGTTACTTGAAGTTAAATAAAAATAAAAAACTAACATTTAGGTCGACGTATAAATATTTGAACGCACCAGACTACAAAGCTGCACCTCTTCATGATCAATTGTGCAAGTGCACTGACCGCTATACCACCCGTTTTACATCCGGCTGCCTTAAAATCTATATATACATGTAGATAGCATATTTTTATATCTTTCTGAAAATGTTTTTCATATCCTATGTATCCACATTATAAAAATATGCATAATTAGGCGCAGAGGCCTTTTTTTAGGCCGTGGGGGGACGGGTTAAGAATACAATTCCCCCCCGCCGCTGGGTAGCGTCCCGTAAGAGGCGGGTAACCCAGTAGTTTGGTGGTAGGAGATTCGATCTCCGACTGGCTCGCGACCACTATCATGTCAAAGACGAACCGCCAAATATCTTATGATGTGTTCCGGTTCGATGGCATGAAAGCCAGATCTCCCTATTCCCATCATTCCCATCCTTCCTCCCTCCTTCTGTCCTACATTCCCAAGGCTGGCAACGCATCCATAACTTGAATGTTGTGGATGTCTATGGGCGAAGGTAACCATTTAACACCAGGTGGGCCTTCAGCTCGTTTGCCTCCTTTATTCCATAAAAAAAAGAGGCACAAACGTGTGACTGTAAACGACTGGTTGTGGGTTTGATTCCCACTCTGATGTCGAGGCAAAGCGCGGCGTTAAGTTCCGCCACTTAACACGCAATGATTCTGAATTCGATGGAAAGTTGAGAACGAAGTGTCTTAACACTGGGTTCCCTCTGCCTACCCTGCTGAGTGCGGGATACAGCGTGAAGCTATTAAAAACACAAATATCTGAATACAAAACAAGTATTATAACAAAGCAATGCAAAATTTTGTAGGAAAGTTCAAGACGCAATATCCTCTCGTTACATACATGCGAGATACAAAAAACCCTTTCATCCGGCAATCTGCCAACTCTATATGATTAAATGAGAGAAAGTCAAACAGCGCGGCGCGTCGTGTGACATGTGTTGACGAATTATATTAGTAGTCGGCCCTTTTGCTTTGCCGCGGTTTTACTTGCTTTTATTCATATTTTTGCTTATTAGTTAATTTTTTGGCGAAATCTTCAGTTTAGCGAAACAATTGTGTTCTATTTAGTGAAGAATATATTTTTTAGCTTCACGCAGTATCCCGCACACAGCAGGGGACAGCAGAGGGAACCTAGTGTTAAGACACTCCATTCCCCACTTTCCGCCGAATTTTGAAGGCCTTGTCTGTTAAGTGGCGGAACTTAACGCCACGCTTTATCCCGACACGACAGCGAAGAAAATAGAAATATTAAATATTTCCACTTCTCGAGTGGGAATCGAACCCACAACCAGTCATTTACAGTCACACACTTGTGCCAATGGGCCAAGAATATATGTAGAAAATGTATTAAAAAAAATAACGTAGAAGGATTCGAACCCACGCTTGTTGGAAACTGGTTAAATACTTAAAACAATTGAGCCATACGTTCTTATAGAGCTACTTTAAATTCTTACAGCGAGGAGTTTCTTTTATTATGTTTAATATGTATAATTCGCCATTTTGTATTACACCAGAACTAAATATGAATACTTATATTATAAATGCGAAAGTTTGTGTGTTTGTCTGTTACGCTTTCACGGCTAATCTACTGGTCCGCTTTCGATAAAATTTAGAATGAAAGTAGTAAAAGTGATTGGGTATAATATAGGCTACTTATTTTTTCGAATCAACCTCTCAAAAAAAATCAACCGTTAAAGGGTTGAAATAGGGAATGATAGTTTATATGAAAAATCTAAACCGCTTGACCAATTGTAATGATTTTTGGCATAAATATAGTTGATAATCTAAGCTTAAACATAGGGTACTTTATATTTTAAAAATGCGCCCCGGAGGGTTGCAATATAACGAAATAGTTAACGCGGCGAAGCCGCGAGCGGGCTGCTAGTATACCATAACACCAAGTGTCAGTTCACTTTATTACTGGAAGTTTAAATATAAAAAAAATAAACGGAGCAGAATTAGAAGTCATGCGTTCTACGTCCAGCTACTTCAAAATTCTAAATTTAATAAATACTTATTTAGGGAACTAACCTGTAACTTACTTTTGCAAGAACGTATGACTTAGCAATCAAAACGCTTCGACAGTTTCTAGAGCCGCGGGTTCGAATCTGAGATTCAAATTTTTGTACAATTTCTTAAAACATTTTACTATTACAAGATTAATTAAAATAAAACAATAAAAATTCTCTTTACATCACTACCGTCTTTGAATATAAAAACGTTGGACAAAATGGAAAACTAAAAACGCTAAGGAGCTTAAAGCCCTGTAAATCGTCGGACCGCCGAGCGGAAGCGGAAGGATTTTAATGCAATATAATTTTACAGCCAACAAAAGAAATTAAGCCAAGAATAGTGATATTTTAATTTAATATGAGGGAGGTTATTTGAGAATTCCCTACAAGTATTTTGTTAAGAGAAGTGGTGAGCTTCTTGTTTTATTTTGCTTTTTTTTTTGCATTTTATTATTGTTTTAGATAGAAAAGAGGTCGGATAGTGGAAGCGACTGTTAATATATTTTAAAGAGGGTTTTCTGCTTCTTCTTGCTTTTACCCGCATAGTCAGAGAGGACCGATGTCAAAACAGTCCATCTCCCACTTTCAGATGGAGTCGAGAAATGATGTGTTGAGTGGCGGAACTTAACGCCGCGCTTTATCTTTGGTACCAGAGCGAAGAAATGAAAATTTAAATATTTCCTCGAGTAGTAATCGAACCCACAACCACCGTGTTTACAGTCAGAAGGCATCATACTGCACTACGACGGCCTAAAAGAGAGATTAATGCATTTGTAAAATGCATTAATCTACTTACCTTACCCTACGCCTACACTTGGATCGCAAGTCTCCGCAAGTGAAGTACTCCGATCTCCTCTCTCTGCAACGCGATGGGCACGGAAAATCCATGAAATACTAAGTTTCTTTGTGACTGCTTAAAATATATTATTTAATTATCTATTTTTTTAAATACTTGTACTGAAAATATTAATCTATTGTGTAAATTACATTCATTAAGTACATGAGTCGTCGCGTCACGAAGGACGTAGACAAAAGACGTTGTGGGTTCGGTTTCCGACTTGAGAAAACGACTATATATAAATATATTATATTTTTTATTTACCCCAAACTGGTAAATATAGCACACTGTTTTGTTTTAGTTTCAGTATTCAGCACGCAATGTTTCAAAATTGGTACAGTAAAGCTGAAAACCTTTCACCAAATAAAAGAAGACTTTTATGCCATGCAGATTTCTGCCTATAAAAATCATACAACGCTAGATTGGTGTTGAAAAATCAATCGAAACGAAACAACACAAATATTTCTAAAAATTGTTATGACACTAGTCGCCGATACTACGATATTAGTGAAAAAAATATTTTTTATATGAAATATTGAAAAAAATACTTGAATACGCATCATGGTGGACCTTGTTTGTTTTTTTTACTTTACGTACTTTCTATATCAGTTTGTATACTCAACACGTAATGTTTCGAATTCTGGTGGAAAATGGAGAGTGGAGTGTCTTTACACTGACTAACCCTGCTATGCGAAAAAAGGGTGAAGCTAAGTATGCACAAAAACTCTTAAGAATGTCTGGTCAGTAACAAACAATTTCTTCTTATTTTTAGATACATTTCTTATTATATGGCAGAAAATAACGTTGAACTATATTTAATGTAAGCCAAAAAAATACAATATTTTAGTTGCCTTCTGAAGCTGCCTTTCGCACAATTTTCTTGTATGATTTTATGAAATTCGTCTTACCTTTAACTTCCCTCGATTATGAAAATTCAAAACATGATAAAAAATGAATAAAGAAGTGAAATAAATAATTGAAAAAATAGCAATAATTTTATTAATACGTGCAGGCTATCCCAGGTCATATTATTATATACTTTATATACAATTATACATATATGTAATTAATAAACGTATCCAATAAATGTATATGTATGTAATCAAACCGTCAAAAAAGCGTTTGTTGTGGCTACGAAGGAAGACCAAGGTGCGTTGTGAGTATTTGTACCTCTATTACAGGTGGTCTCAGTGCTTGTTTAGTCAATTAAGTAAGACACATACAGTTTCATATTTTTCATTTCTTCTCATTTTTTGTTTAAACGTAAGTCAAATTTTGTTTTTAATTTTTATTATTTTAGCTTCACGCTGTATGCCGCACAGCACAGGGTAGGCAGAGGGAACCTAGTGTTAAGAAACTCCGTTCCCCACTTTTCGCCTAACTCGGAGGCATTGCGTGCTAAGTTACGGAACTTAACGCCGCGCTTTACCTCTGATACCAGAGCGTAGGAAATGAAAATATTAAGGATTTCCACTCCTCAAATGGGAATCGAACCCACAGCCAGTCGTTTACTGTCACACGTTCTTGCCACTACACCACGACTGTCCCTATGGCTTATATTATTTTAATACATTTAATGAGTTAGTATTGTAAGTAGTCGGATTATCTTTATCTTGCCCGTAGTTTTGTGAATTGAGTAAAATATACACTTTTATTTTTCATATGTTCTTATTTTTCAAGATAAAAAAGTTAATTATTTTACCATTTTAATTTACACACATAGTATACAAAATACTTTTAAAACAATGTATAATAACATGACTCAGGTTGGCAAAAAGCGCGAGATCAAATCCCGCTATTTCACTCGAAATTATACATATTTTTTTCAAAACCATTTTTATTTGAGACAGATAAATGTTAGTTACTTTTTAAGCTCTTATATACACATAACCTAGTTGGAATCGAACCTATAACCATAATTAGTAAGAAAAACAACATTTTCAGTAAAATAATAAGAACAAAAGCAATACAGTGCTACTACAGTCTACAATAGATTTCAAACAGGATTGAAGTCAGCCGATGTTTCCTTACCGACTTAGCGTCAAACTGCACACTGCTGGCGGGAAGTAAAATAAATAATACTAAATTCTTTTGTAGAAGTGATGTTAACAATAAATAAGATTTAATTATAAATAGCTGTGTTGGAAAATCTTACAAAACATAATGAAAGTTATAGAATAAAAATATATAATTTTTGCCTTAAAATTGTTTATTTAAGGTATATTTTATATATCTGTCTGTAGCTATAGATGTTATTTCCAGGCTTTACGTATAAATATGAACAACAAATGCAATTATTTTAAAGACAGCCTAAAAGACCAAACAGCACCCCGTTTTTCCCGCATAGCGAGGTAGTCAGATAAAACGTAGTGTCAAGGCACTCCCGTAATTGAGACATTGCGTGTTAAGTGGCGGAATTCAACGCCTCACTTTATCTCAGATGCCAGAGCAAAGAAATTAAAATTTAAACATAATCATTCTCTGGAGTTGGAAAGCTGTCACACTGTGCTATACCAACTCGAACATATACAAATTCGTATTAATTTTATAAATACAGTATATCTATGTGGGGCCAGTTGTGGCGCAATAGCACGAACGTGTAAACTGTAAACGAGTTGTTGGGGGTTCGTTTCCACTCTAGGAGTGAAAATATTTAATATTTCCATTTTCTTCACTCTGATGTCAAGGCAAAGCGCGGCGTTAAGTTCCGCCACTTACTTAACACGCCTCCGAATTTGGTGGAAAGTGGGGAACGTAGTGTCTTAACACCGTGGAAAACTTAAAGGAGTGGCTCAAATAAGGGAGGAAAGTTGTAGTTCATGCAGGCGAAGCCATGAGCCGGTCGCTAGTATACTAAAATAAATATATAAATATCTTACAATACAATGTTAATACACATTTATAGAAAATAAGACACCCCACTTCCAAGCCGCGATGTTCGTAGCGGCTTAACGTCGATGGACCGAGAGGAAAATAAAATTATAAGGCTAGTTAGGAGTTTTACAGCTAGTTGCTTGGTTAAGATGTTCTCAAACAAGTGTTTTTGTGTCTTCTTTGTGTTCATTTTAATTGTTACTTCTATAATATGTTCAAAAAAAGCTTTACGATTTACTTGAGATAAAAACAGCTTTACGCTTTTCCCCGCATAGCCGAGTAGTCAGAGAGAATATAATGCCGAGATTTTGCGTTTTTTATTTTCCACCTTAAAAAGAAACATTGATAACGAAGCGTATTGTGGGAACCTAGTGTTAAGACACTCTGTTCTTCATTTTTTTAGCTTCACGCTGTATCTCGCACACAGCAGGGTAGGCAGAGGGAACCACCGAGTAGACACTCCGTTCCCCATTCTCTGCCGAATTCAGAGGTATTGCGTGTTAAGTGGCGGAACTTAACGCCGTAAACGTACCCAAAAAAGTAACTTTCCTTATTATATACTTGTATGAATTATATTTTAGTGAATTTCTAAAAACAAAAATAGGCAAGTAGTACAAAAAACTGGGCCATTGTAGCGCAGTGGGACAGCATCTGACTGACAGTGGAATGCGATTGATTGTGAGTTAGATTGTATTTAAGTAATTCTTATTTACTTTTCGGATTTAACAAAACACAAACAATCACTGCAATTTCAGGCAAAATGGAGAACAGAGTGTCTTAATACTTTCATTCTAAGAAGAAAACGCGTGACACTGCTTTTATGACAAATTACCTTTGCAATGAAACTTTGAAAACAAAAAACCGAACTCAAGTTAAACAACAGACTGTAACTAATAAACAATTCCATAATACGTATAAAAAATTCACAATACAGAAAACAAAAGTTGAAAACAATGAATTTTTATTGTAAAGTTATAAATTTGGTGCCGGAGCTGTAGTTCGCGAACTAACTCCGCTGTTGATAAGTTCCGACCGCGGATGTAACCTCGCTTAAATATTGGGACGAAACTTTGATTTTTGGTACCGACTGAGTTTTGTCTGCTTTTATATATTAATAGCTATATTAACATACAAGCTGTGCTTTGACTTTCTTCGCGTGGATTTTCACTAAATAATTATTTTACGATATTCCTTATTTAGTTTGCAGATTGTGCGATAATCTGATATAAAAGTAACTTACGCTATTTCTTACTACATCAGCTATCTGCTAAGTAAAAGTCCTGTCAAAATCAGTCAAGCTTTTTCAGAGATTAAGCGGAGTAAACATACAGACAGATCGACATACAAAAAATGTATAAAATGTTATTTTAGTGTATGTACCTTGCGTAAATTCACATTAATATAAATAAAATCGGCTATATTAATATTACAAATATACACTCCAATTTTATTTATTTATTGACATATAAGGTTTATTATTATTATTTATAAGGCTATCGTGGCGGGACAGCGTTTGACTATCAACATGATTGGTTGTGGGTTCGATTCTTACCCAGAGGAAAAATTATAATTTAGTATTTATTTCTCCGCCCAGGTAAACAAAGCAAAGCGCGGTATTGAGGTCTGCCACTCAACACGCAAAATGTCTCATTTTATAAAGAGAGGGACGGAGTGTCTTGACACTGGACTCTCTATGACAACCCGGTTATGCGGAAGAACTGCGATTGATGTACCTGAGCGGAAAAATAAAAACTGTAATGTATAATTACTTTGTAAAGCGAGAATCGAACCTACAACCACTGTTCCATGCAACAACCATAATAATTATAAAATTATATTAAAAATATTTTTAAATCCCCGAACGTTTAACTTTTTTTAAATTTCGTTAAACACCACACTAGACCCGAAAAACGAAACGTTCACACATTTTTTGCATCCGAATGCACAGCAATTTCGACATGAAAATTCATAGATGTCCGCTCCACAAGAATCGGCGGCCAGAACAAAGGCGGCACTTCCGCCCCTCTGAGACCGGAAATTGCACTCAAATACATTTTTCACCCCCGCTACCTTCTACCTGCTACCTGCTACCTGGTGCCTGCTAACGAGTCTTTGTTGCTACTGTGACGAGAACTGATTGTTCGATTCATCACGTCATTACTGAATGGCTCAGTTAATTGGTTGAAAATGATTACTTGACGCTGCCCTGACACGATTGGCGAGCGGTTGATTGAACTCGAATTAAAAATATATTTTAATGTTATTTTTATGGAGCTTTATTCATCATCATGTTCTACTTTTGGTAGATTTTAACAATTTAGTGTCATTGACAAACTTCATTCCACCAAGCAAGTGAAAAATATGTAGAAGAACTCAAATATAAAATCATCGTATGTAAATGATAAACGAAGATGTCTTGTAGACATGGATATAGACATAAACACATGTTGTGTGATCAACAGATAGAGAATCATATTAGTCCAAAAAAATATAAGAAATAAGTACTATAATACTCTTTCAGAAAAACATCATTAACATATGAATACATAAAAATTAAAGATCTGGAAAATCAATGAAGAAGCATAATAACAGACCAGCAATAACAAATAAAGAGTTGTGGGCGCTAGTAACAAATAGGCACCAGTATTTTTAGGGCAATATTTAG
Source organism: Dryas iulia moderata (assembly GCA_019049465.1). Lineage (NCBI taxonomy): Eukaryota > Metazoa > Arthropoda > Insecta > Lepidoptera > Nymphalidae > Dryas > Dryas iulia. The sequence continues at coordinate 12,686,020 of CM032431.1, read as the reverse complement.
GGCAAAAAGATCTTATTTTTATATATTGGTAGATAGTGAGTGTTTTCTGAACAACCCAGGTCACAAAAACTGTAAAAAAAACATAATTATGTATTATTCTGTCAATTTGGTAAGAGTATTATTTTGTTGGTTAGAAGTTCGGAGCGGAGGTTCAAAAGGTTTTTTTTTTTATATAGCTTCGCGCTGTATCCCGCACAGAGCAGGGTAGGCAGAGGGAACCTAGTGTTATGACACTCCGTTCACCATTTTCCGCCGAATTCAGAGGCATTGCGTGTTAAGCGGTGGAACTTAACGCCGCGCTCTGCCTCCACACCAGAGCGAAGAAAATGGAAATATTAAATATTTCCACTCCTTGAGTGGGAATCGAACTCACAACCAGTCGTTTTCAGTCACACGCTTGTGCCACTACGCCACGACTGGCCTCTAATAAAATAGTTAAATTAAATTTTAAAGTATTCGTCGTTCACAACTTTGAGACCGTCGTGGCTGAATGGGAAAATGTCTGAATATAACCGCGATGGTTGTTGATTCTATTACCGGAGAATAATTTTAAAATTATTTTTATTTCGCCACTCTGACATCTAAGTCAAACTTTAGACCCTACTATGCGGGAAGAACCGTGAAGCTTTATAATAAAAATAACAAAACGTTAAAAAAAAACTTTTTTTATAATACACTAATCTTTTTTATCTTTTAAATTAAAAATTTAATAACAGAAGAAAAAAGAAATAACATTATTAAAATTTAATTACAGAAGAAAACATCAAACACGTACATTACCATTTCCATATAATATGAAATGCATGTAAAATATCACATTTTTGTGAACAATCGCGTCGAATCCACTGAGTTTGAACAAAGACTCGCCTTATTAGAGCTAATTGCGCCGCGCACAACAGAATCGTAATTAAATTCCTACCACACGTCTTCTTCTCGCCCCTTTGAAACACACACGCCGGCGTTTAGCCGAGCGACTACGGACGTAACGATAATATTAATTAAGGACCCCCCGCGATGTACTTTTGATGTATTTTTGAATGATTATATGTAATTTGAGTTTGTATTTTGAAAGAAATATAATGTTTTAATTTTAAATTTTCACGCATTTAGTGTGAAGGGGTTGAATTTTCTTTGTATGTATGTGAATTCAAATCTTAATTTGTTTCATAGGGACTGAATAAATTTGGTTATTTCCCTGTACTTATGCCTTTTTTATCGTGTCAGGCAGAAGAGAGCTTAGTGACGAGTCACTCTGTTTTCCACATTTCAACTGTTTCCAGAGAGAACGCCCTATTATGTGGTGGAGCTAAACACCCGTTCTAATAAGAATAGTCCGAAAGAAGAGGGCATGTCAAGAAATTATATTTTCTTTATTTCACCTGAAATATAGACATTTCATATTGAGTAGCTTCACACTGTTTCCCGCATAAGTGGGAAGTCAGAAAAAGCGCTAAAACACTCACTTTCCGCCTGAAATAAAGACATTGCATGTTGATTACCGGAATTCAACGCAACGATTTGTGTTAAATACCAGAGATATCATGGCTTCGAGTGGGAATTGAACCCACAACCACAACTATCGAATCTACATCTTTCTAGATAGACGCTGTTCTATTGCGCCATGATGCTTCTATACAATACATCATACATGTACATAATACATGATGCTTCTATACAATACATCATACATGTACATAATTTTAAAGATATGACTAAACATTTAACATTTCGCACTTGTGTCTGCAAAAATAGTAAAGTGTGATTGTGATAGATGGGTTCGAATCCCGAATCCCGGCTCCTCTCAACTGGCCGGAGCGAGTCTCTCAAATTGATCGATGAGGGCGCGGCGCTGCTCTCTCTCTGCGTCAGGATTACGTTTTAGCTGACTCCGTTTGGAATGTGGATTTCTTTTGGTGTATTTTTTAAGTTTTTAGTTTTTTTGTAGTTAGTTTTGATAAAATTGGTGGAGGTGGTGGTGGTGGCACGGTGGTTAAAAGTATTTTTTTCTTGTGGGAAAATGCTATATAATAAAATGTGAAACTAACCGTGGGGGGACGGGTTAAGAATACATTCCCCCTCCGCCGCTGGGTAGCGTCCCGTAAAAGGCGGGTAACCCAGTAGTTTGGTGGTAGGAGATTCGTTCTCCGACTGGCTCGCGACCACTATCATGTCAAAGACGAACCGCCAAATATCCCATGATGTGTTCCGGTGCGATGGCATGTAAGCCAGCTCCCCCTATTCCCACCATTCCCATCCTTCCTCCCTCCTTCTGTCCTATATTCCCAAGGCTGGCAACGCATCCATAACTTTAATGTTGTGGATGTCTATGGGCGAAGGTAACCACTTAACACCAGGTGGGCCTTCAGCTCGTTTGCCTCCTTCATTCCATAAAAAAAAAAAAAAAAAATAAAATGTGAAACTAATAACATTTTTTCTGCCTAGGATAACCTGGGATGCCTGTTTGCCATTTTTCTACTGAAATTGAGACCTTGCTTGTTAGATAATCTCTTACCAGAGTGAGATAGCTTCAGCTTCATTTCATCTACAGACCTTCACTCTTGCACAGTAGGTCACGCATTCTTTTTCCTGGTTGTCGGAAAGAACTGAGTATAAAGACACTCCGTTCTCCATTTTCCATCTGAAATTGAGATATTACATATTGCCACTAATAAAAACAATTTAAATATAATTTTCAAACAGGAATCGAACCCACAACCAAAATATAATATATGCAAGTCAATGTGGATACTGCGATCAAAATTAATTATAACTGCGGCCGTCCGCAGCGCTAATGGTGCTACTTCTACTTCCCAGTGAATATCATTCCGAGCTTTTTTCCGGCTGACCTAAACTTTCGCCGCATTACCAACTTACTTAACCTCTTTAGTGAAATTAATTAAGTTATAATTTATTACAAATTAAGCGTTTTTAATCATTTCATTTAATCGTTGAGTGTATTTGAATGTATGGTTTGTATGTATTTTGTAGCGGTCATCGTGGCTTATTAAGGTAGACTCATTCTAAGGACTTATTATAAAATACATAAATATCTGACATGTTTTAAACAATGAATCTCCATCATTTTAAATCTGAAAATATATAATATTAAATGACTAGCAACCGCTTGAGGCTTCACCTGCGTAACTACGCAATTTTTCATTCTAACTTGTATCTCTTATTTGAAACCTTTAGGTATTTTTAAAAAGGTATTCTACATTTGACCCTGGGTCTTCAACTGTTTTTAGTTCGGATTCCACCCAAATTTTGTGGGTAGATTAGCATATTGGATAGTCATACAGTCACACAAACAGATAAACTCATACTCAGACTTTCATATTTACAACATTATTATGGATAAAAACAATTAAATTGACATCAATTTCCTAATTCCCATTGCCATCAACCGCCAATTAATTATTCCAACGCCCGCAACGTTTTGTAGAACAAAACTATCAAAAATTAAGTAGCGAATTGCGTAAAGCGATAAATAATTCCATCAGAGCCGCTGTAGGCACAGTAGACATGATTTTAAAACAATATTTTAATTTTCCCAACCCGACTTTATAACTGTGTTATTGAAACAAAAAATTGAAAATTAAACTAAAATAAGAATAATATCATCTATATATATTAAAATAAAGGTTATTTTGGCTTAATATATTTTGGTTATTTTGGCTAGTTGAGTATATTGTATATCGGTCTTTTTAAAGAGCAAACTGAATTGGCCCGATACGGCTGGGCGATAGTAAAAATAATAAATCTCCCGCACACGGAATTTTGTCGGTAATTCGGTAATAAAATTGTTGTGCGCTTGTTGTCTTTTGAAAATTAAAGTTTTTGATCGATAAACAGTTATGTTGACTTTTCATTTAAGGTTTTTTGGTTCGGCGGAACTGTATGTTCCATATTTTGTGCTTATTATATTATTTTTATTAAAAAGTTAATTACTGCTCGTATGGTTATTATTCTTCATTATTATTTTTTATTATTTTTAAAGAACTATTTACACACTTAATATATTTAAAATATGTATAAAATTTGAGCGTAGCGGGAATCGATCCCACGCCACTTGGAAACCGTCGTGTATATGTTACACACACCTGGGTAAACAGTCACCTAACATAATACTTATCAACATACTGATAAGTCATCTCTTTCTTAGATGTTAAATGATTTTTTTTCGTACATTGCCTCCTTGACGGTTCAGCAGTTAAGATTTATGTAAGTATACAGGGGGTTTAACTTCGAATCTTGCTTGTAATGCAAATTGTTGTGCTTTTAGAAAAAAAAAGTTTTACACTTTATTCCGCATGGATTAATCAGAGAGAACCATCATTCAGTGTCAAGACACTTTTTTCTTTGTTCTCGTTAAGTGATGCTAGAACTAAACGTTCAGTACTTTGCTTTGTACCAGAGTGATGAAACGAAAGTAATAAAAAAATCATTCCCTCGAGTAGAAATTGAACCCACACTACGACGGTCTTTTAGAAATACTAAAGCCTCAATAGTCATGTAATATTCATGCGAAAAATAAAATGTAAAAAGTGTTCTTATTTCACATACATTTGGCTTAACCTCCTTAAAATGGACATAAACACACCTTAACCTTAACAAAGATTTAAGCTAAACCTAAATTAGAATCTTCAATAGAACCAATTCTCTACTTTCTACTTTGTTTTGATAAATTCCAAATATATTAGACGAGGTCCCTTCAGCAGCTTAGAGGCGATCCACTTAGGCCCGACGTCAAAGACTTTTGTGTTGTTTATCGCATAGCGTCAAAGGCCCGTCGTTACGTAAGCCGATTTCAAGATAAATTTATTAAGAACCTACTTCACTAATCTCTAATTGGAAGTTGGACAATTAAAATTGTCTTTGAGAGATAATTAATTTAAAGAGATATAGTTCTAATGATGAAAAGGCTGAAAATCTCGTTAAGTTGATTTAAATAGGATTAGGATTTAATTATGAATACCTAAAATGTATTTCTAAATGAATTAGAAGGTCCTTATAAAATTATTTTAAGATAATTATAAAAATTTAAACGCAGCGAGGTTCGAACCCACGTCTTTCTGAATCTGTCCAAGCGCTCAGACCGCTATGCCATACGTTCTACAACTGGCTACGTCGAAATTCTTTTACACATATCATAACTTATCTTTTCATATATTGTGTGGAAAATACTTTCAAAATTCAAGCCCGCTTTATTTTAATTATTTAAAATTTTAAAACAATGATTATAATATATATTAACTATTTAAAATAACGTTTTCTCGAAAGGAATACCGAGCGGAGCTCAGTTACCAGATATTGTTATAATAATGAGAAAATTATTTTAATATAAATAGTTATTTTCGAAAGTAACTTGAGCAATAATGATGAAAAAATATGATATTTAATTAAAAAATTGTATTTTCTTTCAAACATGAACGACATTTTAAAACTCTTGATATAAAAAAAATAATAATTAAACCTACAAAATGTATTCTCCCGAGCTGTACGCCTAACTAGGGTAGTCAAAGAGATGTAGTGTCAAGACACTCCGTTCTCCACGTTCCACATGAAATCGAGACATTAAGTATTTAGTAGTGTAATAATTAAAAAGTGATGAACTGAATGTCTGAATGTCTATGTTATATAGGAACAAGCGTGAGGCAGCAAAAAGAAAATTCATCCTTAAATCTCAGTCTAGCCGTCCCTTTGCCCAACTTAGGCTAAGTTTTATAGACAGGAATTTGAAAAACAAAATATATTTATATTCCGCAGGGCGTTTGAATCTCAAAGGCACGATCCCAAATCGTTTTCAACTCCGTCACACATCACGTCCTCACTGTGACGCGAATGTTGATAACCTCCAATAGGGGAGTAATAAACTTTTCTATCCCTCCGCTCCGCTACGCTACGACTGGTTCGAGATTGGAAGCCCGTTGTTTGGTGATATGACGATTATGTTATAATGAAGCGAATGATTGAAAATAATTGACAGTGTTCTAGAAACATTCTTGTTTTGGGACTTGTTTGTATTTGTGTAATTGTTATTAGTAGTATTGATATTGCGTAAAATTTGCGTTATCATAGCAATGCGTTGTATAGAAAACTTTAGTTTCTAACACCTACATCTGCATATATTTTTTAAAAGGAGTCGAAAGCTTTACCTTTCATACATATGAACGAACGAACATCATACGAAGTCTTTTTTTATCATGATGAGAGAGAATATAGTATTAAAACACTTCCTTCTCCACTTATACTTTTATTAAATATTTTAAATATTATAAATAATAAGCATTTACCAAACAGAATTCGAACTCACTTTCCTAACTTATAATTAAAACAATTTCCAGTATCGTTTAACCTTAACTTTGACTAAATTTAATTGCTAAAAGAATCAACAATTAAATTCAAATAACACTACTAAGATAAACATATATCTTAGATTTATTATAGAAGTAACATGATATCTGTAGTAGTATAGTATAGTTGTATACCGACTTCCTTCGTTCCCAACAGCAATTAGACCACAGTGGATGTGTACCAGCCGGCCGGATATTACGCCTCCACTCTGCATACTGCGGCACAGAACTAATACTTTAAAATAAATATTTGTATTTTGCAATAGATTTTTTATAAAAACATATGATAAATACTTATAACAATTTAAAATGTTAAAAGGATTAAAAGTGTTGTTTACACAACTAGGGACTTGAAAAATAAATTTTTATGAATCGTAAAAAAAATGCATGCTGCGGGACTCGAAACCGCGACTAAGCAAGTTACGTTAAAATAAATGAAAAATGTCATCGTAACGCAATGCGACAGCATTTGACTGTAAAAGCTTTTGGTTGTGGACTCGATTCCTACTCGGGGGAATGATTATATTTAAATTATTCTCATTCTCATTTCTTCGTTTTGGTGCCTAAGACAAAGGTTGTGTGTGTGTCGGTGTTGAGTTTCGCCACACAACACACAATGCCTCAATTTTCACACATTTCGTCACTACGTTAGCTCTGGTCACCCTGCTATACGTAGGAGAAAAAGCGTGAAGTCATTTTTGTATGAAAATTAAACAAGTAAATATAAAAATTTTGCATACATATATCAAATACTAAATTTCTATATCGTTATATTAACATTTAAAAAGGGATTTCTGCCACTTCCATTAAGATTTTTATTCTTAGTCTCCTGCAAGTAAAAGCTCTATTCAAAAGTACTAAGGCGAAAATATTCGTGTTTAACGAGTAACTGAAAATTCTTTGAGTTTATCTTTTAGGAAATAAATAAATATATACCAATGAAGATGTAGGTTGCGGGTTCGTTTCCACTCACTTTTACACTTTTTCTAACATAGCAGAGTAGTTGGTGAATATCTATTGTCAAAACAATCCGATCTCCACTTTCCGTCCGAAATTGAGAAATTTAATGGCGGTTCTTCCGCCCCTGGGTTTATATTTGAAATAAAATTATTTTAAATAAGTATAATTATCACTTAGAGTAGGAGTCGAACCCGGAACTGTAGAATTTATTTCCAGTTTTTTATATTTTTTTTTTTTTTTTTTTTTAACAATTTAATTAACATCACTACGGACATAAGGTCTGTACCTTTTTTAAAAAAAATCTTTTTCTTTTATATATAAATTCCTTATTTGATTACAATATTAGAGCTTAAAACTAAGTTTATTAAATATACCATAAGAGAGTCCAGTTTTCTTAGTTATTAAATGTAACTTACATCTATTACAAAGTATTACTATGACTATCTTTACACATTTCTTAACATTAATTAATATTATATTTATTTTAATATATTTTATTAATATTACAATTTCTTATTTAAATAATGGGAAATGAAGGCATTATCGCTATTGTAGAGGATATGACCTCTTCGTTTCTATCTTTAATTGCCATCTTTAAATTATATTCCATAATACCTTTAGTCGTTGCCCCAGTTGCATTTCTTATCAGCCTTTTAACCGCGTCGTCCTCACCACCACAGTAGTAGGAACAGTTGCTGGTGTGGCGCGTTATCGCAACGATTGCGTGTGAGACACTATCGTGAAGCTGTATTTTCGATGATTTTGTGTTTACTACTACAACTGTGCTAGTGGTTAGACCCTGGGCCTCATGAATCGTCAGCACTTTTGAACCCATTTCTAAGCCGTATCCCTGACTCATCAAGTATTCCTTCTCCTCTTGAGTGAATGTGAGGTAGAGGGTGTCTTTTAAGTCTCGTGGAACGGGTGTTACCTTGATGTTTTCAATTCGGAGTGAGCGTACTGCCTCCTTGGATGAGTATATACCAGTATATATCGCTTGTAGGGCGTACGCAACATCCATGGGGCTTCTATGGGTGCACATTAGATCCTGAGTTATATTGGCTATTTGGTATGGAGCACGGTAGAAAATATCGAAAAGATTCTCTCGGTCAATATAGGGAAGTTGGTTTACATCACCGATCAATATTATTTCGTCTGCTTGGGTCATTCTAGCAGCCGTCACTATCGCTCCAAAGTGGTTCATTAGGGCCTCATCCACAATCAGGCGTCTGTACGTTTCTGATTGTCTCATCCCATTAACCAACATTGATGCCATAGTGCGAATCCTACTTTTAACCAAACTCCCTATACGTACCGAAAGCTTCTCCCGAAGTTCATTTGCTGCTTCTGTTGTAGTAGTGATAATTGTGTCTCTATCTGTGTCGAAGTGTTTTATGATCCAGGTTGTTTTGCCACATCCGGGGACCCCGTTGATCCACTGTATCCTGGGTATATGCCATGCTGCCGATGACGTGGGGTCTAGAATACTGTCAAAAGTTTTTGCTTTCTCAAGCATTCTATCTTCCAACATCACCTGCGTACATTTAGCTATGACTACAATATGATCGTTAGTGGGTGTATTGAATTTAAGGTTGCCCGTTCGTCTGGTTTCCTCTTCATTCAATTCCACAAAACCAACTGCAGCATTGTAAGCCGCCATGTATTTATCTTTCTTGGTACCTCTGATGGTTTGGGCTGTATAATTGTTATATATGGCAGCTTCTGCCTCTTTTAGCTTTATATCCAAGATTGAAAATCCGCCTTGAAAGGCACGCATTATTTCCTCACAAGTTCTAAGCTTCACTTGTTTGGTAGCCTTTAAAACTGCGAGAAATTCGAGGAATGCGTTTCTGTAGTGGTCTTGGAGCCCCGAGATAGGTATTAAGATAGGTGGGCTCACCTTTTCACAGTTTTTATATTTAATTTAGTTTCATTTCCGTCAAGTGGTTTAAAAAACGTACAGCGTCGGAACCCAAGAAACAAATCAAATAAACAAAAAACCTCTATAATGAGCGGAAAGTGGAGAAAAATCATAAATCACTATGCCTGGGTATACTCCACAACTAAGAAAAACTGTGAAGAAAATAAGTAAAAATAAATATTGTATAACTATAAATAAAATATAAAAAACGGACCCTACGAAAAATATAAAAATATAAAAAATAGAACGCAGCGTGGTTTGAACTCTTCTAATGACAAATCCAAATTTGTATACCTTCCAAATATGTGAAATAGTGGTGTAGTGGCACGAATGTGTGACTGTATACGACTGGTTATGGGTTCGATTCCCACTCGAGAAGTGGAAATATTTAATATTTCCTTTTAAAAAGCGCTTAAAGCGCAGCGTTAAATTCCGCCACTTAACACGCAATCCCTCCGAATTCGGCGGCAAGAGGGGAACGGAGTGCCTTGACAATAGGTTTCCTCTGTCTACCCTGCTGTGTGCGGGATACAGCGTGAAGCTAAAAAAAGTATGTAAATGAAACTTGAAAATGTAAAAAACTCGTCGGTTACATTCTTACACAGTAACTTTATACATACGTGAGATTACTCGTTTAAACGATACATTGTTCTCAAGAAAACACACTTTCATGTCAAAAGATCTGTCTCCGGACTCGTTTCTTAGTCTTTTTTTTATGGAAATGTATGTTTTTTTTGTGAAAATCTTATCTTTCAAAGAAGGACTTATGTTTTGGCTTGCTGTTTTTTTTAATTATTTAAAAAAAGCTTCGTGCTTCTTTTGCATAAGAGATAAAGCAGAGAGATCCTAGTGTCAAGGCAATCCGTTCTTCACGTTACGCTAGAAATACCTGGAAAATAAAAAAGATTTATATGTATTTTTTCTCGAGTAGAAATCAAAAATGCATCAATCGCGTTTACAGTCAGAGGCAATTATTGAACATAACATAGGTCTTACGATTTTGTTTGCCTACCTTTAAATATCATTACAATTTTAAAGAAAAATCATATTAAAAATCTTTTGAAAATTCTGTTTATATAAAAATTACACCTAAAGAAAAATAAAAATAAATTGTAGTTACCGTAATTAACTGCCACGCAACCGGATATAGAATGCATAACTTAGTGATCTTGGTAACTTAGCGATTGGATTACATCGAAGCTGGTGCAGGTTCGAATTCCGCTGCGTTTTAAATTAAAAAATAACTTCAAATATAAATAGGAAACGTATAAAACTATATGAATAACACTTAAAATATATTAAAAGATCTATCTAACTTACTCAAATTCAAGGATCGCTACAATTGGCTCCACTATAAAGCTACCGCAGTACAGATTAGTCCTTTACGACAAAGCCTTTGGATACCAAGATTTTAATGGTTACGACGCATTAGGTGCGTCTCGAGGCCTAAAAGACGGTTTAAAATGTAAAGACGAAGAGTATTTCAGAAGTGGTTAAGAAACTAAAGTGTCTTACCTTATAGAGGTGCGATTAAAAGAAATGTATCCACTTATTTGGTACTAAAACTGACAATACCACTGGGAACTTGTAAAATGCTCTTCTCTGACTTTATTTGAGTAAAATTTCTGTTTAAATGTGACTATATTTAAGTCTTCCTTGAGTAATATTTAAGATTTTTTTTTCTCGCAGACTTAGATATGGTGTGATGTTGAGTTACGCCACACAAGATGCCTTTGTCTTGAATGAAGCTGAAAGTTGAAAAATGAGCATCTTAACCCTTTGTTGTTTCTGCGTAGCACCTAACAAAATGACAAAACTCAACAACGGTTTTTGTTAAATCAGAAAGAATAAATATTTTTTTTTAATAATAATTTATTAATGAAATATTTTTTTTATGATTAAAACCTATTTCAATCTATCTGTTATTATGGATTACTGTAGTATTAGAATCATATCTTTAAACTAAACATACCCAATTTACTATTAATTTTTATTCCTAAAAACATATTACACGGAATTCTTATAAATACACACACAGATAAAATGTGTAAAAAAACTGCAAAACAACATACTTTTTTATAGTAATTAATGATTTCCTTCATTCACGATCGACACCATGAGCGTTGTGATTACAATCTATTCTACGCCAATAGAACCATAAGTAACATATTTATAAACTTCACTTAGTATAATTCTGTATACTCTATTCTAGGCTTATTTGGTCCCAAAATAATAACTTATAATGTATACAAGTAATTATGATAATTATTTTATAACAGATTGTACATGTGGGCCATTTGTGACGCAGAGGCACAGAGTATGACTGTAAAGCGACTAGTTGTGTATCGAGGCAAAACGCGGCGTTAAGTTTCGCCACTTCCCACGCAATGCCTCCGAATTCGGAGGAAAATGGGGAACGGAGTGTCTTAACACTAGGTTCCCTCTGCCTACCCTGCTGTGTGCGGGATACAGCGTGAAGCTAAAAAAAAAGATTCTACTTCATATAAAATATGGGACACTACACACAAGAAGTAAAATTCCAACACGATTTTCCCTTAAAGTTTAAACAGAAACGAGTCCAACATTACATGGCTTATAAAATAAACAAGCGATATTTAACTTGAGTCGTTCGGGATCAAACGCGAATGTAAATTGAGTGACAAGGGATGGACGTCCTGAACAAACTGGAGGATTTACGCTAAGACCAAACCATACGAGCATATATTTAACAAATATTTAACGTTATATAAATATTGTAATATAAATATTATAAATTTGTGATGGTGTGTGATATGGATGTAAGTAATAAATGTAGCTTTTATTGTAGCAGGGTGAGAGAAGCTAGTGTCTAGACACTCTGTTCTCCAGTTTTCTTCTGAAGCCGAGGCGTTGCGCGTTAATTCAACGGAAAGAAATTAATTGAGTCGTTTTGTTATTCAACAGAGTGGAGTGGTAATAATTAAATTATAATCGAGTGGAAATCGAACCTATAAACAATCGTCATTACAGTCAGATATTATCCCACTACATATTATCCCACTACATACATACATACATACTAAATATTTCCTTATTTTTTTGTAAAAACGTTCCGATCTTCTTAAACAAAATGTATGCGAAAAGTGAAGTATAGAGTGTTTATGCACCAAGTATTCTATCTAGAAAAAAGATTGATTTGTATATTAGTCTAGGCTTGCAATTTTTTTATGATTTTAAAACAAAAATTTAGCAAGAGAGCCTAGTTACAGGTAAGCCTGGTAATTTTACTCTGATTTAATCTTGAAGTTGAAGTTGATTACACTATTGAAGTTGCTTTATCCACTGAAGTCACTAAACTCGCCTAAAGCAATGAAGTCAGACAATATGATTTCACAATCATCTAATTTATATCAAATTGACCATAGTTTATATAACGTAAAATAGCAATTTAAAAACGTAAATATTATACAGCAAGTAGATATATCACGTGATCATACCCACGTCAAAAGCCGTCACTTGTTACCAAATATTGTTCATATCAAATTTAATGTATTTCAAACCTTATATTTTTACAGCTAAGGTTGAAATTCAATAGTTTTGCCTTTAAACGAGTGTAATAGTTATTTACATTGTGTTCTGTAGACAGTAGGTATCTTAAGCCAAATATTATCGATGCGTGATTGTGTTGTTCGGTTGAGGGTAATGTATTCTTTTGTTTGTGGTTATATAGGAATGTTTGTTGTATTATATTTTTTTTTCAAAAGATATTTGTGTAAAGTTATTTAAACTTATTTAACTAATTAAAGATTTTGTAAATGACAATACGCATTTCTAATGAAATACTCACTACAGTCTATTTCAAAGGTATCATTAGTTACTTACAGATTTATTTGAAAAAAAAAATCCTGCTGACTTTCATGCGACATTTATTTTAATTCAGACGCATTAAATAAAAAAGTATGTATCTTATGGTAATTTATTCGACATCCAATAATGGTGCGGCTAATTTTTTATTTTATAAAAAAATATTTAATGATCATATTGAAATCACATTGAAAAATATTGTATTACTTCAAACAACATTTCTTTCACTTCCATTTCAATGTAAACCAACCCATTCCACAAACACTAATCACACAGAACACACCAACTTAAAAAGCCTCCACTAAGAAAGAACGATAAAACACTACCTTAAGTAGTTAAGTTTTAATTCGATAAGCTACTATAGCAAGTGACGTGTAATTTGTGAGATTAGAGACCGGGATTGGGATAAGCCGGGTAGGTGGTCCCGGCCGATTGCGGTCGCGGGATTACAAGCCAGTAGTACAAAGTAACTTGGCTTGTATAATTTTGTAAGATTTGATGTAATTTGGTAATCGTAATATAGTATAAGTTCTGATGTTGCAAGCTTTATGTGGGAAGGTCAGGTTGACTTTTGGTTGAGGGTTGTTTTAAGTTATAAGCGGAAGCGGTGGCGATTTGGTATGTTGAGGTGTGAAAATGTATGTTATCTGTGCGTATCGAGCTACACGTTGTTTCATTAGTTCCCGTCTTCATATTTAACAATATCTTTTTTGTCGTATAAGATATGGTAAGAGAAATATCGCCAATATCAATATCAAAAAAGGGCGATATTTGTGAATTTGGCAGATTATCAAATTTTTATTAACAATAATAGGTTTTATGCCTGCATAGCACGGCAGTCAGAGGGTCTAGTGTCAAGGCACTTCAAGAAATTGAGACAATATGTGTTGAGTGGGGATGACTGGCGAGACAGGAAAGTTCACAGAATGGTAGTCTAATCCGCCACCAATCACATTTACAGTCAGATAGATGGCCCACCACGTAATACACAATGCAAGACATTCTATATTAAGGTATTGACACTAAATTTTCTATGACTTCCCTGCTATGTCGGAAAAAGCATCATTAAAAAATTATTAAAAAATATATATAAGTACATACATGAATCAATTAAAATCATATTCAAAAAACCAAATAAACGTACTTCTAAATATAAACACATGTAAATAATACTATATTTACATGTGTTTATATTTAGAAGTACGTTTATAAAACTTACTCACTCAATAGAAGTCACAAATAAATTAAGCAATTCTATTCAAGGGTATAGTTTATAGTATTTCTAGGAAATAACACATTGTTAACAAAACATAGGTATATAATGTACTGAAAGCCATATAATTGATACATATTTAAGTGATTCATTCATGAAGTTCTATGAAAAATATTATATGACATTATTAAAATTTTGAATAGAATAATAATACTACTTTGAATTCTTATATCAATTTACTCAAGACTTTTTAATAAATATTTTTTCAGCTTTACGCTTTTTCAAGTCTAGCGGAGTGACCTATTAGTATCAATATACTCCGTCCTCCACTTTTCGCCCGAAATCAACATATTGCGTGTTGATTGGCGGAAGTCAACGACCAAAGCGAAGAAATGTAAATTTAAATGTTCATTACCCCGAGTGGAAATCAAACCGATAACTATCGCGTTTACAATGAGACGCTGTCCCATTGCACCGCAATGGTCTTAAAATTGATATTTACGAGTTAAGTTTTTTTGCTTGGAGATCAATTTTGCAGGAATAGTGTTTGATTGTAAACGTGACTTATTATGTGTTCCTTACATTCTTGGGGGAATTATTACATGTTAATTATTTGTATATCTTTAAGGCAATGATGAGTTCCCCGATTCGATACGTAATCTCAATTCTGTTACAGAATGGCGAAGAAGTGGCACTATTTTCTCCTGCTATTTTGGGAAAAGCATATAGCTGTATATTTTTTATATATTTGCTCGTCAAATGAGGGTTATGCGTTCACTAAATACGTTTTATTTTAAATAATGTATATAAAATAATACAGGCTAACTAGGCTATAACTGATCACAGATTCACGATTACCTCGTGAGACAACCTCTGATTATAAACACGATTGGTTATTGGTTATGGAAAACAAGGCGTTGAGTTCCTCATTTAACAGGCAATGTTTTGAGCAAAATGTGAAGGACAATAGGTCCTCTTTGACGCTATGTCTCGCTGTGGAAAATAGCCTAAAGCTGCCAAAAATAAAAAGAAATAAGCACAAGCAAAACCATAAAACAAATATTAACATCCATAATATAGGTACTTAGTAAGAAAAACAAAGGAACAATCACAAAGTACACGTGTTACAACAACGCTGTTAATCTATCTCCGTCAGTGAAGTCATTAGGCGGGGATCGAAAACGCTACCTCACGACACCTCCTGACGAGAGGATTAAAGCCGTCTAGAGGTTCTTTATTACGGCTTTATTAGTAGACTAGCGATTTGTCCGCGGTTTCGCATGCGTTAAGTATCCTAATATAGGTATCAAATATCGGAGTTTTCGCTTGAATCACAAGCTTTGCTCAAATTTATAATTTTATTGAGTTATTTATTGAGTAGAATTAGATATTTGAATAGTAAACAATTTTGTTATCTATTTTTAGAACTCACTAACGAATAATACCGTCAAATTGAATACAGTCAAGACTGTTATTCCCCGATTAGTTTCTGGTAACAAAACATTCGTCAGGAAATTAAATAATTTTGTGTAACCTTTTAATAATACACCGGTGACTGTCTGTTACGTTGTATTGATCAGACTGTTAATTTATATCACAGATTCTAGATCTGATACAAGCAATCCAATTTTTACATACCCGCTCTCCGCTCGCCGCAATGTGCGCAAGACCCGATGTCACGACCGCTCTGCCCCCATATAAAGCCTCTGATGCTGATGATGAATCTGACATTTGTATAGTTATGGTGTACACTATAATCGTAATAATTTCTTTGTCTTTACACATTATACTATATGCAAAGACGGTAAGAGAATGTACAAAGTAAAATAGTAATCAAAACTTTCCTATATTATAAGCAACGCAACCTGATAGCTATAATAGATACCTGGTTTTTAATATACAGTCAAAGTCAGTCAATTGCGTCACTTATACTTATGAAATCACAATTTCACATACATTGCAGTGCTCAACGGCGCACTTTCCCCTTAAAAAGAAGAAAATAAAACCTAATACTTAAATAAAAACTAGCGAAGTCATACCCATATCTGCCACAATAGCAAGCGTGTTATTAAGAAACAGCAATATTC
The DNA here is from genome assembly GCA_019049465.1 of Dryas iulia moderata. Lineage (NCBI taxonomy): Eukaryota > Metazoa > Arthropoda > Insecta > Lepidoptera > Nymphalidae > Dryas > Dryas iulia. The sequence goes on along the minus strand of CM032431.1, from coordinate 12,669,643 downwards.
ATTAGGTCCTAACGGCCGCAGAGTAAATGGTGCCAAGTGCAATAAATGCCGATACACAATACAACACTTACGTAATATAAGTGCTCAGCTCTCGGGACGTTTTTACTGTATGTGACTGTGTTATTATGAAAATGAGTTTTCTTTCTTTTTTAGTATTGTATTTTGTGTATTTAACATACAAAAACATTTTTTGACACAATGACGCACAAAATTTAAACGTCACTGATTTTTTAGGTTCAATCCCCACCAGAGGATTGGAAATATTTAATATTTCCATTATTTCGCTCTAGTGTTGAGGTAAAGCCCGGCGTTAAGTTCCGCTACTTAAGATGGAATTTCTCCATAATACAGCGTCAAGTTCCCGCTGCCTTCCCTACTATGTGCGATATACAGCTAAAGATAAAAAAAATTGAACTCAGCGAGATTAAAACCTGCGGCTGCGCCTCGAACAAACCGGTCAAACCCCTTTAACCGCTACGCCATGGGTTCACGTTGAGTATTTTATATGTACCTATGTAATCCCATCTGTGGGAATATTTATGTTGGTAATGTTGATAATGGTATATAATGGTGCAGTGGGGCACCATCCGAGTGTAAGCGTGGGTGGTTTTGTATTTTTTTTTTATTGAATAAAGTAGGCAAAGGAGCAGAAGGACCTCCTGATGGTAAATGGTATCCTTCGCCCATAGACATCCACAACACAACTAGGGGTTGTGGATGCGTTGGTGATCTAGGGGGAGAAGGATAGAAGTAGGGAGATAGGATGGGAATGGTGGGAATAGGGAGAGATGGATGCGATGCCCACTCTGAGAAATAATTACATTTTATATTATTTTAATTTCGTCGCCTTGTTATAACAAAGCGCAGGGTTGAATGTTACCACTCAACGCACAATGTTTCGCATTTAGTTTAAAATGGAGAACGGAATGTCTTGACACTATGTTCTGTTTGTCTACCCTGTTGTGCAAGAAATCGAAATTCCTATTCTATTCCTCAAAATACTACATCTATTTATTTTTTTACAGATTACTCACATACAGGTACAAATATCTTGTAAATAAGAGAAATTAAGCCGGTTCAGCACGCTGAGGTGGAATCGGGCCGACCATGTCTCTAGACGAAATGATGATCGATGAAGCCGACACGTGTTAGAGTGAAGATCGCGCTTAGGCAAGCGTAGCGTAAGACGCACAGCACGATGGGCAGACGAGTTGAAAAATGCTGGCAAAGATGGATGCCAGCTGTCCAAGACCGGGAAGGTTGGTGGTCTGTGATGGCCTATGTTCAGCTGTGGGCGGCAACAGGCTGAAAAAAAAATTTTGCTTTAAAAATTACTAAAAATAAAAAATCTTCTTTTGAAGACTAACTTCATTTACAAATAATAAAATATATTATGACAAGTTCTAAGAAATGAAAGTAATTAGTAACTTTGAAAAAATAACTCCAAATGACTTATTTAATTACTATTCAACTTCTATGATTTATAGAAATAACTAAGTAGACTTTCTTTGTTCAAAACTGAGTTCGGAGATCAAACAAAATTGTGAGACCTTTCACGTTTGTTATGAATTCTATATAACTTTAGTATAATTAAATACAAGAGTACAACTAGAATAATTTACGAGTAAAATATCAAGATCAAAGACCATTTCATTCTAAGTTAGATCTAATGAAGAGAAATTGTTGAAATATATTACGAGGTCATCCTAACACGGTGAAGTGTCTGACTGTAAATGTGATGATTGTGGGTTCGATTCTTCCATGGCAGGAAAAACAAAGAGAGCCTAGTGTTTAAACACTCTGTTTTCTAATCATTCCAAAATAGTGGCATTGGATGTTGAGTGGTAACAGGAAGCGTCATGCTTTGTCTTGCCGCCAATGTGGAGAGAGGAAAATAAATTCTTTTTTTTTAGCTTCACGCTGTATTCCGCACACAGTAGGGTTGGCAGAGGAAACCTAGTGTTAGACACTTCGTTCACACAGCAGGGTTGGCAGAGGGAACCTAGTGCTAAGACACTCCTTTCTCCACTTTCCGCTGTTTTCGGAGGCATTGCGTGTTAAGTGGCGGAACTTAACGCCGATTTACCTCTGATACCAGAGTGAAGGAAATGCAAACATTTAATATTTTCACTCCTCGAGTGGGAATCGAACCCATAACCAGTCGTTTACAGTCACACGTTCGTGCCACTGCGCCACGACTGCCTCCAAATAAATTCAATGTTTATAATTGCCTAAGTGGGAATCGAATCCATTATCCTATATATCGCATTGTGCCACATCATGATATTTAAATTATTTTCATTTCCCGCCTTAGCAAAAAAATGTTGGATCTACTCAATACACAACATCTTGAAATCGCGCGAAGAATACAGAAAAGTCTAGACACTACATTCACTCTGCACATAAAGAAGACACGAGAAGCTAAAAATCTGCTATATATATTTTGAACAAAACCTTCTAAGCTCAGTAACTTCACTAATTTACAAACAGAATTACAACTACTTTGAAGTACCTTATGACCTTTTAAAATCGTCTCATTATATCCAATAGATCCTATCAGTTCTAAACATCCTTTATAGCAAAGCTGCTTATTCCTAGTCGGTGTCTGAATACACGATTACTGCGTCAAATCACATTACCATGGATCCAATTATTAGTTTTGCTTTCGGAAATTACATCAGTGACTTTAGTGGTTATATTGTTAATAATAGATTATCAATTTATTTATTTAAGAAAGAACAAGGTTTTTTTATCACTAAGTTTTCTTTACTGTGTGGGAAAAAGCGTGAACCTGAAGTCTAATTGTGAATGTATGCATCTCTCTTGTGTTATATGTTATTGGTAAAACAGTGGCCAGTCGTGGCCCAGTGGCACAAGCGTGTGACTGTAAACGACTGGTTGTGGGTTCGATTCCCACTCGAGGAGTGGAAATATTTAATATTTCCATATCCTTCGCTCTGGTGTCGAGGTAAAACGCGGCGTTAAGTTCCGCCACTTAACACGCAATGCCCCCGAATTCGGCGGAAAGTGGGGAAAAGAGTGTCTTAACGCTAGATTCCTCTGCCAAGTACTGACCGCTAAAATATTCTTTCTATATACGGCTACATCGAAATTCTAAGGTGTAATAATTATAAAAAAAATCGTAGGAATTTCCTGCCACATGCTACACACTGTGGAATGGGCTACCGGCGGTAGTGTTTCTAGGTCGATACGACAAGGGTTTCTTAAGAAGACGCGTTTACCTCCCCCTCATTGGCCGGCAACGTCCCTGTAGCTCCTGTAGTGTTGCACGGGGCCGTGGGTGACTGTGTTCATCTAACACCAAGTGACTCGAATCCTGGTAGCGTAGTCATTTCTATAAAAAAAAATGTTTATCGTATCAAATGTGTGAAATATATTTTACAAATATTTAGTTTTAGTAGAAATAATAAAAGCAATAGCTTTTGTTTCTCTAAACGATTTTTCGTAGAAATATTATTCAAGTAGCAGAAATTTGCACATTTAAGGGCTTAAAACTTTTACCGTAACGGGATGTAGAACGTATGGCTTTGCAGTCAGAACGGGTGGGCTGTTTCTAAAAGCGCGGGTTCGAATCTTGTTGCTATAATTTTTATGTATATGCTAAAAATGTTATTCAAATCCTATATGTGTAAATAACTATTAAAACTATTAATATACTAGGTTATCTTTTTATAACAGATAATGAGCGTGCTTTATACTTTTCCCGCATAACGGGATAGTCGCAAAATACCTAATGTTAAGTAACTCCGTCCTCTACTTGCCATCCAAAAATTAGGACATTTATCATTCTCCCGAGTAGAAATCGAACAAACAACCATCGTGTTACAGTCGGACACTATCCCACTGCGCCACTACATCTTGCGTAAGCTGCGTTAAGACATATCATTATAAACAAAAACAAAAGCACTGCTCTTTTCAATCCAATCTTTTATACTGTTTGTACTGCAAGTATCTCCATTGAACGCGTCGTTGTCATGTTGACTCTGCTCTCAGGTTGCACAAACATTTGTGCAATCAACGTAATTTGTGTAACCCGGCTATGAACAATGGCCGTCACGCTATACCACCTCCTGTGGTTTACAGGGCTTCGGAATTTGGCAGAGTTGCCATATATTTAATGATGGTACTATGAGAAGTACTTAATATTAAAATTATTTTTGGAGATAGACACCGTTGTGGTGCAGTGGTTAGTGGTTGCACATAATGATTGTTGATTCGAATACTTAACGTGGCGAATAGTTCTGACACCCGACACACGTCGAAAATCAACTTATACAAAGTATGAGCTATTCTGTGCTTACAGGCAGTCGTAGTTGTTGTTTTCTTCATCAATTTCAAATATTTATATACATACAAAAGTGTATGGAAAATAATATTAAGTCCTATTCTTACTTTATTCATAGACAAGTAGTCTAGTGGTATTTTTTAATGTATATCTAATACTAGCAACAAATGATTTTTTAAGTAGGTAAAAACATATAATACTTCGTTATTCACTATCGTGGCGCCGTGGTGCAAAGCGTCTGAGTGAAAACGGTATTGGTAGCGGGTTCATTCCTTACTCCAGGCAATGACTATATTTAAGTAGTTTTTCATTCCCTATAATTAGAACCAAAGTGGCCAACGAAGTGTGACATTAAGCTCTCTCCGACTACCTAGCTAAAGTAGGTTCTTTCTTCATAGTAATGATTGAAAAACATGAAATTGAATAATTAGGAAATTTGAAATAATTTATACTAATAAATAAAATTGGAGTGTCCGTAATATTAAAATAACCGATTTTTGCTAAATGCATATAACATATACACTAAAATATTTTTTACAATTATTATTTGTCGCTCTGTTTGTTCATTTCGGCAAATCTCAGTAACGGCTGGACTAATATAGACGCGCCGTTCACTAGCAGATCACTGATCTAATACGAAGTAACTTGGCTACCTTTAATAATATAACTTTTTTATTAAATTCCACGTGTGCAAAGTCGCAGGCATAACTAGAGTACAATACATTTACCAAGAAAATAAATGACATCAATTTTCCTGGACAGGTTGCGTTAGCGAGAATGAAAGATTCAAATTATTCTTCGTTCAACATCAAACAATAAATATTTCCCATATATCGAAGTCCTGAACTGAAATATTAAAGAGGCTCGTTGTACCATTTCTCTGCTGAAATACAAAAGTCTTAATGTCTAAGGCATAAGGTTGAAATTCGTTTAAAAGTGTCATTAATAACAGAAAGATTGGCCAACTTTGTTGACACTTGACGCGTCGAGTACATATTTTATCGGATATCGATCAAACAAATAACCTTTATGTTTGTAAAGGACTTGAAAAGGTGGTTGCTTCTTTATAACGATAGTTATTATAGATGTTGAACTTGTGATCCGCGACGGCTTTACTCGGATGTGTTTTTTATGATAAATAATATTACTAGTAATTATAACATAACATTTCTTGTTTTATTTCATTTTTTCTTATATTTTTCTTCCTGTTATCACTGTTTGTTGTTTAAGAAATGTGTTGAACAATGTTTAAAGTTTAAGAAATGTGGTGAACAATGTGTAAAGTTTGTTGAATCCACATGCACCAATACACAAACAATAAAAAAAATGAATGTTTTTTGAATTAGAATTCATTACCATTATAAGAAAAATATAAATGCCTACTTATACGTAACAACAACACCGACTACAACAACAATAACAACTTTATTATATCGTCTTATAACTTATATTCTTTAGGGTGAATTCATAAAATATATATTTTTAGCACCCTTTGAAAATGAACTCAGTGTTTAGACACTCCATTCCGCCCAAAATGCACATATTGCGTGTTGAGTGACGGAACTTAACGCTGTGTATTGTTTAGGTTCCAGAGCGAAGTAGAAGTAATTTAAGCATGATTATACAGCCAATTGAGAATCGAACCCACGACTGTCGTATCCCACTGTATCGCAGTAGGACAGTCAGACGCTGTCCCACTGCCCATTTAAACGAAGCGACGGAATGAAAATTTAAATATAATAATTATCATACAATATGTATGTAATTATAACACAGTTTAAAGTAAGTACTCACAATTACGTAAGTAATATATTATTTACCCCAAAAAACTTTCAAACATTATATACAATGAATTAGCACAATATAATTCATTACAAACTCAAAAGTACTTGTAAAAATAAAAGGAATATTTTTGTATAACACAACAAGTACTGAAGTCGAAAAATTTGGTAATTCCATCCCTTTATGCCCTGTCCCTTTGTCAATTTGTTGACTGTCTCGATGAGTGACCGCGGCGGTGGCTCAATGAGCGAGCTGGTTCGAGTGCTATTAAAAACTGTAATTATTATTTGTACGCGGTCGCGACGTCTAAATTGCCTTTGAATAAGTATGATTCGGTTAATTTGATAATTGTTGGCTTGTGGAGAATTGTTGGTAATATTGGTTTCGTTGGCATGTTTATATAAATGATATGGTTTTGGGTTCAAGTATTATTTGGATATTTACTTATTTTATTATAGAGATAGTTGAAACCATCGTGGCGCAGTGGCATCGTTGACTGCACGTTGGTTGTAGTTCGATTCTCCTTCGGCAAAATATACCTAAACTACTTTTAAAATTAAAAGCGTAGGAAACTTATAAATACATGTTTAGAATACGTATAAAAAATGATCGCAGCGGGATTCATATCCGTGCCTCTTGAAAACCGTCCTAGTGCTCTGATCGCTAAGCTATTCCATTTATCCAATCGTTTTTTGAGCATTTCCAAAAACGTATTTTTTTATATTTAATTTATATTTTCACTTCCCCACTCAGGTGAAATAAATTGAAAAATGATTTTGGGGATGATGGAGAAAGGGGTATAGTCAGGCTTTAGTCTAGTCTTTCTATTGACCCTACAAAGTCGAAAGACGGCGTGGGAGAAACAGGTGCCCTGAAGAATATGAACTTATTTACTTTAATTTTAGGAGAACTGAAACAAAACTTATTTTATTTAGTACTGAAAAAGTACCCTCTATTTAATTCTTTAAGCGTCTTATGAAACTTTCCATTACGAATTTGCGAAGTCTTTGTCTCAGCGAGTGGGAGCTTGTAACAAACTTTATGTAAAATATTAATGAAATGAAGAACTGGATGACGTCGTTGTATACGTTGAGAGGACTGAACTTATTAGTTGTAAGACAAACGTCACCCGTTTAGTGATTTATACTTTTATTATAGGCGTTTATTTTTGATTTAACACTACATTTTCTTTACTAAATCCATCCATCCATATAAATACGAAAATATCTGTTTGTTCGTGTGTTACACTTTCACAGCGAAACTACCGGTCCGATTAGAATGAAAATCTATTCTAAAAGAACAAAATGTAGTCAGAGAGAATCTAGTGTAAAATAAAAATAAAAGTTAATAATAAATGATGGTATTTGAAAAACACATCAAACGCAGATTTATTGAGGATTACCATAGAATGTAGATATAAAAAGAACCTTATAATAGATCGAATCGATCGATCGATCGGAGAGAATAGATAGAATCTATCTTTAATATTGTTAACAAAATACATAAAGATAAGATTTATTATAACAAAATAAATAATAACTTTCTATTCGCGTAAATTTCATTAAACAAAAGTAAGTTAATTAGACTTTTGAAAACACCTTTCGTACTAAGAACTTGGGCAAACAGAACTAACACAGAACATAAAAACTAACTAAATAAAAGCTTGTAGGAATGAAAGTCTAATCCTAGATCCATTAATTAGCTCTAACAAAGTCTTAGAAGGATCGCTCTTTCAAAGTTAGTTTGGCTTTCTTTTAATAAAATGGTAATTGAAATATAATAAGGTGCTCTCCATTTTATATTTTGTTTCAAAATTATATTTCAATTTTATATATCTCCTAGTTCCACTCCATTGTTCGCGTGGAGTTTAGAAAAAAGTTATAATTCTTAAATAAAAAAAATACCTAAGTTCCTTGTTATTACGTCAGATATTATCCTGATAGCTGACAAAATCGGTCCAGCGGTTCCATAGATTACCCGGTACAAATAGACAGACAAAAATTGTAAAACAATGGTATACTCGTATGTACCGTAGATGTAAGCATTAAGTACAAAATGCGGATATTTATAATAAAATATCCGCTTTTTACTTAATGCTTACAAACAGACACTTTAATTTATTTATTTATATATATGTAGATACAGAACAGAGTGTGCATATAATATTGGAACGTAGTATAATGTGAATCCACGCTTCTTGAAAAGACCCCGTGGTCAAATTTTAAAAAGCGCAGTTACTTGCTTCTACTATCATTGACAATGATTTCCATATAAGAATTATTTATAAATGATTATTTAATTATATAATCATCTTTGCACAATTTTTGTTTAATTTACCAATTCCTTCTTATGTGAAAAAATATGTATTTTTTTATTATTTTTTTTTATTTATATTGTTTTTAATTTAGTGATGAGGGCGTCAAAGATCAATAGAAATATCCTGTCGTCTTTTGTTGCTTATTTTGCCTAACAAATAGATATTAATATAAAAATACATTCTTCGCGCTTATTAAAATATTTTTATTCATCACAATTTCCGACAGATAATAATTTCTGAATGCATTAACTGTCACTTGTTGAATAGAATTTCATTTTTCTGTTCAGTACAAAATTTAAACCAGCATTTTAAAGACGTTTTGGACAACATTTTTTGTTACCAATTAAAATCTATTTATTTTATTATAAAATACAACTGTGGAGTGAATATAAAATAAATCTTCAAAATGGACAAAAAAATAATGAATTACTAATTTTATACATTAGTATTAAAATTATGCAGAATATTTATGATATGTAAGTAGAAAATGGACTTGAAGATTTCGTAAAAGAAAAGTCCACGACTATATTTAAAAGTACAGTATAAGGATAAGTGCAATATTACAATAAAACAAGTTATAATATAACCAGTTACTATAATATAAACGTGTGGTTAGTTGGTGCCTGAGGTTACCTTAGGTTACTTTACTTTGAATGCGCGAGCGAACCTATGACGTCTCATGAGGGTGGAGAGGGTTTCCGCTGGGTTTTAGTGGGTAGTACCGGATTCATCGGTGAGTCCCACAGTATCATCCGTCCGTAAGGTAGTTTGCCTGCCTTACGTACGGATGGTCTGCGTTTCCCACTGCATTTCCCAGCGACAAAAATAAAAGGTTACTTTACATATCTCCACTCTCTCATTTCTTAAAACTATCTGCAATACAAACCATCAATTACTTACTCATACATATATCTTTGCAATGTCAAAATCTCGATAACAACAATATATAAATTGTTAGCATCCTCTAAAGAATAACGGCGGTATGAGATTGTATATGCAACCAATATTTCCCACTGGCATTGATGAATGCGATCAGTTACACTTACATTTTGTTTAGACGTGAAAATTACTAGCATATGATTTATCTTCCAATATTACTGTAGAGAAATAACTGTTCCTGTTATAACTCTTTAGTTGATGTATTTCTTTAAATATTTTTTTTTTGTTTTTTTTTAGCTTTACGCTGTATCCCGCTACTTTCCGCCGAATTCGGAGGCATTGCATGTTAAGTGGCGGAACTTAACACCGCGCTTTTCCTCGACACCAGAGCGAAGAAAATGGAAATATTAAATATTTCTACTCCTCGAGTGGAAATCGAACCCACAACCAGTCGTTTGCAGTCACATGCTTGTACCACTGGGACCAAACAAACGAATTTCATTTCTCCGTTCTCGTAAGACAAGATGCGGGATGTCTCAATTGAAGAAATGAAAATAACTTAAACATAATCATTTCTTCCAATGGGAATTGAACCCTTAAACATTTGTGTTTACGGTCAGACGTTGTCTCACTGAGCCACAATGGCCTCAAAATTGATGGCTTTTTTTAAGAAAAGAGAGAAATAACTTAATTACGAGTTACTTCTAAGCTTGCAAATAAAAGTAAAAAAAAAATTGAGATTTCTTTATGAAATTGAACACAAGATCATAGTTTTTAGTGGATCCAATCTGATTTCACCGCCATGGGAAAAGGTTAAATTTAATACAAAAAATGTAAACATTTTAATCATAGAATATGGATGAATGTGACATTTTAAAAAACTTTACAGAAAAGCGCTTACGAAACTTTTTTAATACAAAACTTGTGATGTTGAATATTTACATTACGCTTAAAAGTTTTGTACGGATTTTGTAAATAGAAAAGATTTCTTTTATTTTGAAATTTTAATTCAACTGTCATTGTAGCCCGGTGGGGCAACGTCTGACTACAAACGCTATTGGCTATAGGTTCGATACCCAGTCGTTGAAAGGCTAAAATATATATGGAAAAAGGACAACGTTAGGTTTTGCTATAAAACACGTAGGGTAATAAATAAACTATTAGAATGTAGTGTCTTAAGTAACTAGACGATCCCTCCTAACCAACTCTGCGGGAGTGTAAATAATGTTGTCTATCGAATGTAAATAAGCGTAAAGTCAAATAAGGAAACGTGTTTGAATCTATGATATATTGCAATTTTGTTTCTTCGCTGTGCAAGAGAAAACGCCACCCAATATACTATATCCTGATTATGACGATTATAGAAAATGGAGAACGGAGTCACTACTAGACCCAGCAACTACCTTGGTATATAGAAATGTCAGTTATATCTCAACGATGCCAAGACAGTATTAAGCCGACGGCGAAAGCTAAACTCATGAATAATATAAAACTAACAATTTTGTCGTTTTATTTTCACTTTACTCCATTTCACTTCTCATAGCGCTGTTTTTATTTTCTAGTTGACAGAATACTTGAATATATTTTAAATGTAGTGGAAAAGATTTTTATGGAATTAAAATATCTTTTGAATGAATCTTTCATAATATGAACGTAAATCTAATTAAGTAAACAAAATGCTTTAAGTTATTTCACGCGTTTTCTACATTAGCAAAGTAATCAAAGAAAACTTAGTGTCAGAACACTCCGTTCTGCACGCCCCGCCCGAAATCACTTTGTCTTACTAGAGCTTAAAAATGAAAATAATTTATATGAAATTGAAAAAGACATTTAGAAAACTATAAAAATTTGAACGCAACGGGATTCGAACCCGCGCCTCCTGAATACCGTTCAGGCGCTCTCACCACTGAGCCATGCGTTATATGGAATTATCCTCCAAATGGAAATTGAACCCCAAACTAATCGAGATTTTTTCCAGGCGCTGTCACACTTTTTTATACATTTACATATGAACTTATGTATGTGGAGGTTGATGCCCATGGACGAGGCGAAAGAAGTACGCAGGGATTGTAGGAGCTGACAACCCCGCAAGAGATACAACGTGAAGCTAGAAAAAATATTTCTTTCCTCATTTTACATATCCTTCATTTCTTACGACATAAACATAGAGAACACATGTAATTATAAGTCTATTAATATTCACTCTTTTAGGAGTGGTCGTTTGTTCAATCCCCAATATTTTATTTAACCAATATTTCAAAAAATCCTAATTTCCAGTGCATTTCGAACCCACAATTTTCATATACCTACACAAATATATCATATTTCAAGTAACCAACGACAGCATCAAACGATATCAAAGCTTTTCAAATAAGAAAAATAAAAATTTTAAAGCAAAATGATTCAACTGAAAATATCATTTCAGTTTTCCTGTTTAAATGTTTATCGTGTTTATCGAAAAATGTTTTTTATAAGGGTACCTTGTTAATATACTTTGCAAAGGAGTGTTCAATTAGATTAGGTACGGAGCTACCAATTTTCTTAGCAAAATAATCAGTGTTGATCTTACGTAGATTACTTTGTTCGAAAATTTAAATAAGGCGTTTATTTTTGTGCTATTCTTATTTTACAACGTTTTTGGGGCTCGAGGATAATGTTCGTATAAACATTGTTTTAATTTAATTACCTGGAATGTTGTACTGAAATATGTTAAATTTTACTGTTAAATTTATGTATTTCAAGAAATATTATTTCTCTATTGTTTAATCATACAAGTCTATAGTTAAGTACATGTAATAACAGTGTAACCAATCGCAGTCTGTACTGTAGTCGCAATATATACATAGTGGAACAGAGCCCAAAACACTTATTGTTAAATTTCTTTTCTGTTTGTTTGTGCACAAAGCATGTTAACCTTTAAAACTGCTCAATCAATTTAAATGCCGTTTTGACTACTTACTATATTTAAGTAAACTTTTATTAACATGTAATGTTTATTTTATTTCAATTGGTTCATATATACAAAAAAAACAAGTTTAAATTATAAATTTAAGTCAAATTCATGATTTAATCGATAGCGCGGATGGGTAAAAATAGGAATTATAGTCGTGTAGTTTACGCAGGAGAAGCCTCAAGTGGATTGCTAGTTGTAGTCGTATATATAGAACAAAAAATGATTATAATAAAAAGCTACCGATATATCATTCATTTCTTTACTTGTTGGCTATTTAATGAAATTAAGTATACATAATATATCATACAAAAAATACCTTTCCTTGGCTGGAATTCGAATCTCCTACCATCGCCTACACAGCCACATCAATATCAGCTTTCACCTTCACAATATAACATAATATGTAATAAAATTAGCCGTACGTTTGTTCCGCAGAGACCGAAATTTCGTTCTCCCCACATAATCCTGTTAAGTAACCGAGAACAAATAATAACAGCATTGTGTAACGAACCGACGCGACGCCTCATCACCGGCGTATGAGCTTGTTTGACTTTGTCATAAAAAAATTCAATTGAGAGACACAGAATGCGGGGAATTTTCAGATTTTCAAATTTCTGGTACAGTGGTTAGTGTGAAATACTGTGACGTGCTTGGCATTTATGGAAATGAAAGAAAGGTGTAGTTTTAAAAATAAGTTTGGTAAATATTTTGATTTCTTTGATTGTGTTGAAATTCATTTGGTTACATGCGACTGGAAGTATGAAGCCACTCAAGTTAAATTTAGATCAAATAAAAATATGATTTGTTCAAAGAAACTTGGAGATAAGCACATTTCAGTCTTCAATACATACATATGCATGTTAATATTGTCAGTTCTATGAACTACTAGTTCTGCTGAAAAGCACCAGCTAAAAAGTCAACAGTAATCTTTTGAAAACTAAATTGACAATAAGTTGAATTCATTTATTATTTATGTAATCATCTTTAATTGGCTGGAAAGTGCAGGATAAAAATGTTAAATTTGAAACTCTTGAAAATTTAGAAGGTTATTATATATAACAACAACATAGAATATGCACAAAAGCCACTTGCCAACTCCAATTATAAAGCAAAAAGCCTTCCATTACAGTGAACATCTGAAAAGAGATCACAGCATCCATATCCCAAGTAACAGGTCGCAGTCACAGTCTAGTGAATTTTGGCACTTTTCGCCTTAAACATTCACTGACATAACTACTACTACTAGGTACTACTAGGTTCTACTTGGTTCTACTACTTGGCAAGTGTGGCACATTACATACATCAAGTCGTTGGCACGCCTTGTCTTGTCTTGCCTTTATTTGTGCCCACCGCCAAATGTACTGCGGTATTTTAGTTTTTAGAGTATGTTATTGTTTTCTGGTTGTTTTCTTTTAAAGATGATGGAGGTTGATGGTGTTTAGTTTTAACTGATGTAGGAATTTGGTGCAGAAATTCATTAGATATAACAATTAAAATGTTAATAAAACTTTGAAGTATTACCACAAAATTAATTATTTGTTTTATTAAATGTATAAGCACTTCTACACTTTGTTCACATAGCAGAATCTGTGGAGAATATTTTGTTTGTGTACACTCTACTTTGTCTACAATACAAAACCATTACACCTTAGACGAAATTTGTTCTGACCTGGAAAGCATTAAAAGAAAAAATTCAATAAAATCTGGAATCCCTTGAAGATAACCAAACCTACAACCGTCACGTTTACAGTCTTTTTATCTCACTACACCATAACGTACAAGAGATTCCCTTTAATTTGTCCCTAATTTTACAAGCAATAAACCACATAAGACCTAAATCTCTAAAATTCCTTACTTATCCTATCAAAATACTTCACATTTCACGTTATCTTTCCATACAAAATTAAAAACGGCAGAAAATATCAAGGATACGAGCACACACTCAACCCGTATTACCTTTATAAAATCCAAAATAGTAATAATGTTTGGGGTACGCTGTTGTCTGCAAAAGCAAAACGAAGTCTTTGAAGCCGTGCCTTTGTTGCCTCGCACTAGATCACACAGGGATGACAACTTACCAACAGAATATAAAACTATTTTCTGTTGTGTTGCCATTTATTAAAATAAACGTACAAATTACTTTATTTTGTGGTATTTTGTTTTGTGATATATTTTGATTACAATTTTGTTTTTTTTAATGGAAAAAATAGTATTTGCTTCCCACTTCTTTTACACATTATAAAATACATCTAAAAAACAATGAAAGTGGAGTGACGGAGAGAAAGATTTTGATGTAAGTTATGTAAGTCTATTAAAACAATAAAAATGATTTAAATACATCGTTATAATTTCAACTCAAGATACTTTGTAGTTATACTAAGTTTTCTCCGGCTACTTGCCTGAAAAAACTTAGTGTTAAGACACTCCGTCTATCACCTTCTCACATATTATTTTATAATAAAAATTATAAATATAAAACAAATACTATTATTAAAACTGTAATATTACTAATATTACAAGTTTAACCACGAAATTCTAAGTCCATTCAAATTGAACGTCACTTGCTCGTTTAAAGGAACATTGAGATGACTGCGACTATTTCTGAGAATTGTAATAATCGAAGTTCTAAAACGGGGAACGCAAAATGTTAGGAGAACTGGCTACTCGCCTCTAAGATTGTTATTAATGTAAGCTTAACTTACTAAATTCTGTTCAAATGCTCTGTTTTAGAATATAAATTATATTATTAGAATTCTAGTTAAATTTGGTTCTTTAATTATGGCAATGGTACCAGTGGAGCAAAACTCACTTAGTTTATGTCACGTTGTATGGAGAAAACACCGTCCTCGTAGTATATTGCACATATATAAATGGAATGTTAAAAATACCAATACACAGATCTTCAGAGGCCTTCGCCCTGTAACGAAATATATGAAAACGCGGCGCAAATGCTCACAATGTAGGATTTTGGTCGGGAAGGTGTCTTAACACTAGGAGCTCTATGAGTACTCCTCTATGCGAAGAAAAGCCTGAAGTTGTAATGTACCACTTATATGTAATTGAAAATACTTAGTTGCATGTTCTGTATTGAAAATAAAAAAAAATAACTTGGATAGAAAAATGATGTAAAGCAGAGCAATATAAAACTGTCATCTTCATTAGCGTCAGATTGACAGTCGTCGTCCTTCGTTACGCGGCGCTCAGCAAAACATTGGAGCCTTATGTTGAACGCTCACTAAAACTATAAAAGACATCTTTTTTCATGAATATATAAAGTCATTGATCATTTTCCCAGTCTCACAGCAATCACTTGGATTTTCAATTACTTCGATATTTAATTTAATATTATTGGCGACTTTGTGGCATAGTAAAGATTTGACTACACATTGATTATGAGTAGAATCAATGTGTAGTGAAATCTTTACTATGCCACAAACTCGCCAATAATATAAAATTGTAGTAGAAAAATTTGAATGCACATTTTTGAATTCGAACGTGCGCATTTTTGAAAGCATTCAAGTGTTTGCATCACTAAGCTAAGTTCATTATACAACATAGTGTTTGGTCTGTATGTGGTGTGATAAATATATTTTAGCTTTTACCCGTGGTGGGACGGGTTAAGAATACAATTCCCCTCCGCCGCTGGGTAGCGTCCCGTAAAAGGCGGGTAACCCAGTAGCTTGGTGGTAGGAGATTCGTTCTCCGACTGGCTCGCGACCACTATCATGCCAAAGACGAGCCGCCAAATGTCTGAAGATGTGTTCCGGTTCGATAGCATGTAAGCCAGCTTTCCCTATCCCCAACATTCCCATCCTTCCTCTCTCCTTCTGTCCTACATCCCTAAGGCTGGCAACGCATTTACAACTCTAATGTTGTGGATGTCTATGGGCGAAAGTACGACTTAACACCAGGTGGGCCCTCTGCACGTTGGCCTCCTTTATTCCATAAAAAAAAAGCTTTATAAAAGCTTGTCTTTCGATAAATTCTCCAAATTTTTTTTTAAATAATCTCCACAGACTTTACATGTCATTTTTATATTTTTAAAATTTAAGATATATGTTTAATTTTACACATACATACATACTTTTCCCTCAGAATGTGAAATCTAAAATCATTAAGAATGTATATGGTCAAACACTCAATAACTCATAAGCTTTTATATATGCTAAGTTCTATATTATAATATTTTTTTAATTAAATTACTCAATGTACGCTGCGCCTTACACCAGCATCTAGGGAGTTATTAGCGACAAGTATGATTAAATTCGAGTCCTTTTGAGACAAACGAGGAAAAAATGTAATTAACGCAAATGAATAGACTAAAGGGTGAGGAGTTGAGGACTTTAGCTAAGACCTGCAGGAATTATGTAGTCGAGATATAATTGGACACTTTCATTAACCGCTTAAATGTGCGCAAATTACGTTATTCTGTATGAGATTTGGCCGGTTTTTATGGTAGTTAATTGTTATGTTGGCTTTTTTTCGTTTTAAAGTCAGTGGTTTTTGTGTCTGTGTGTAAAAAGGTTTATTGCTTATATATTTTGGCCTTGTTTTGACCATGACAGGTGTAAAATAAGTTTCCAGTGTCATGTTCAGTAGAGAATAACGTGAATAAGATGAAGGAGTAAGTTTTGTAGAATAATACGAACTGATGAATTATAAACAGACGATAAGCTGGTCTGGTTCAAACCTCAAATAAAGAAACTGCTATATGTAATATCAGTTAGCCATGTTACCCACAACTTAATTCATTTTTATTATAAGTTAAATAGGGTTTCTACTCTCATATAATGCGTCTTTTTATGATTAAAAGTAGTTTGTGATAACTAAAATGTGTTTAAAAATAATAAAACCTAAAATAAATAAAAAAATATATTAGTAATGTACTTTATAAGTAAAAAAACGATAAATTGCTTATATTTTAATATTAAGCTTTAAAGTAATACAGATACACTTGTACTATTTATACGTCATCTCCTATTTACTGAGAAGTTGAGAACAAAATTGTTAGTTATTTATTTTATGTGTTTTAAAAGATATCTATTACTATCTTTATACAACTGCTTGTGGGTTGCAATAATTACGAGCCCAAATTCTAATTGAGGATATGCATACTAAATACATGTTTGTATGTCAAGGATAGATAAAGTGCAGGGAGAAGTTGTGCAACGCAACGTCTCTAAATGCGGAAAGTGCAGAACAGTGTAACGCACGACGACGCTCAGTCTTCCAACTGCCAAATACAAGATATCTTTAGACTATAATGACGATTATAATTACTAATGAAACAATGTAAAGATATGAAAGAAAATAAATTATTGCTCTTAATCCTGCTTCAATCTAAATATTTTACTAAATTATATGTCCCATATATAAGAAATTTATCTTAGCCACTAACTTATTGAAGACCCTTTACAGGTATCATTAATATTTCTTTCTTTATAGCAATAATATTTTATAAATCTCCAAAAATAAATAACCTTACCGGAAAAAGTCTCTCAACTTATAATATATTACACTCTAAGCATATTACCTATCACGAAATTACATAAAGTATCTGAAGCTATCGGGATCCAACTTAAAAAGCCCTTAGCATTTCCAATTTCTTGGCAAAAAGCCCATACCCTTAAAAGTCGAAAAGTTGAACAGTCATCGATTTTCTATTGTGGCTGAATCGAATGTAACGAGGGGTTTGTGGGGGCATAGTTTTGCGTGTAATGAGTTAACTTATGCAAAATTTGACCAAACCTTGGAATACACGAAACTGAGTTTTAATGCCAGCGGTAGAAGAATTAGGTGATAGGAAAGTGGTAAGATTGCAAACGAACTATACGTCCGGATTCCGTGAGGCAGTCGCAGTAGTCTTGTTGGGAAGCGAAGAACATTTATTTCGAGTGCCACATGATGGATGTTTCTCTCAATTTGAGGTGCAAAGTGCTGTGGCTTTATGCTGTAATTTGTATAGCTTGTGTCTTTAGACAGAATAACTATTAAAAGCTTGGTTTTAATGATGATATTTCAATTTTGTAATAATTTGTTTAATTGCTTTTATTTCTATAAAAGCAATTTTGTGTTAATATTTTGCACGTAGCTGGCATTTCCATGTCAATGTAGCTTTTTAAATACAAGTGTTCTTTTTCAAGACACAAGTTTAAATTCTGTGAAATAAAGACTTTAAATATTATTTATAATTTATGTTATTTATAGGTTATACTTTGTTATTAAAAATATACTTATTTGGCTAAACGGTTTTGCGTTGTAAATAAAAAGTGCTTATGACCAGATTAGTTAAATGTATCCTTATACATTTTAGTGATTTGGTCATAAGCTGTTGCTACAGCGTAGAGGTATATCATAAGTATATAGCAATGGGTCTGCTATTTTATACTTATAAATACTAGCTTCTGTCTACTTTATACCTTATCTATACATTTTCCTTAAACACTTTTTATACTTTTATAATTCTATAATTGTATTGCAACATTTTTTTAATGAAACTGTTATCTAATTTTATATATCATATATGTATGTATCTGATGAAAACTTATATTTTTAGAAAAACTTGTACGCGACGGGTGTCAAACCCACCCATCTCGCAGCGGCCTAGCGGTTGAGCGCTTGGACAGTTCCCAAGAGGGTTCGAATCAAAAATGCAAAAATTTTTTATGTTTTCTATTTTTCAAAACTCTTATATAACTATTATTGTTATTTGTTACCCACTTATTTATCAAACTACTATATATATGATTACAAATGTAAATAATATATTTAATAAATAGTTCTTCTTAGATAATAAAAAAAAATAATCCTAGTGTTCAAAAAGTCAACGTTAACAGATTTAATTTGTATTCTTTCATATAGAATTGAAAGAAACCGCAACAAAAACGTAGTCGACGACGAACATTCGCTTCATGGTTCTTTTTACTAACAATCGCCTCTCTAATTAAACCATTTCTTGTTTGGAAGAAACGTTCTATCTAATTTCATTTAAAGATTTTATAATTTTATGTAAAATATATTTTTTATAGCTTCACGGTGTATCTTGCACACAGCAGGGTAAGCAGAGAGAACCTAGTGTTAAGGCACTCCGTTCCCTACACACAGCCGAATCCGCAGGCATTGCGTGTTAAGTGGCGGAACTTAACGCCGCGCTTTGCCTCGATACCAGAGCGAAGGAAATAGAAATATTAAATATTTCCACTCTTCGAACGGAAATCGTACCCACAATCAATCGCTTTACAGTCACACTTTGTGCCACTGGGCCACGACTGGCCCTGGCCTGACAAGTAAAACATGTTTTTTTTTTATTTTCGTCTATATACTTGGTCCTTTCCGAGAGAAAGCAGAAAGTGCAGTATCATAAATAATATATATTTGTGAGCTTGCTTCACCCTATTCTCCGCATAATGGGGTCATCAGAGAGAATATAAAATATTATATATAAAATAGAATACTATTTTCTTCCTTCTGCCCGAAATTAAGACATCATGTAAAATGGCGGAACTCAACGTCACGCTTGCACTTCTTACCAAAAACCATTGCAATGAAAATTATTTACGTGTAATCATTCCCCCGAGTGAGAATCGAACCTACAACCAATCTTTTTTACAGGCAGACGCTATTGCACTGACCACGATGACCTTAGATGGATATATGTAAAATATTTATGTTATAATAATAGATATACATATATTTATATTATGTGATTGTCCTTTCGAACACGCTCCTATTGGATCGAGCATAAGTAACTATGATGTCAAATTGTAATAAAAAAAATTGACAAAGACATTTAGAAAACCGATAAAAATTTGAACGCAGCGGGGTTCGAATCCGCGCTCGCGTCCAAGCGCTCTGACCGCGTGCGCCATGCATTCCACCAGCTGCCAGCTGCGTCGAATATTATACGCTTATTAAAACTTATTTATGTTGTTAGCATCTTTGTTGAGAAATTTTTAGAAATGATTTGGCAAGAGAGAATGCTGTTTATGATATACTTTTAACATTTTTAAAATGTATTCACACACTTAGGTGTTTCGATTTCCAAGGAATCGAATCGGGCGGGTTCGAATTTCGCCGTGTTCTAACTTTTATAGGTTTTCTTTTATACATTTATCTAAAGGTTTTTTTTCAATTTCCTAAGTGATTTTTTTCTTTTTTTTTTTTTAGGTTCACGCTGTATCCCGCACACAGCAGGGTAGGCAGAGGGAACCTAGTGTTAAGACACTCCGTTCCCCACTTTCCGCCGCATTCGGAGGCTTGCGTGTTAAGTGGCGGAACTTAACGCCGCGCTTTACCTCGACACCAGAGCGAAGAAAATGGAAATACATTTTCCACTCCTCGAGTGGGAATCGAACCCACAACCAGTCGTTTACAGTCACACGCTTGTGCCACTGAGCCACGACTGGCCACGAAACTGGTCCTAAGTGAATAACATTTTAAAAATATTAGAAGTATAAAAAAAATGTTTCAATAACTATTTTGCATTTAAAGTTTACTTATAAAAATCACTTTTATAGATATTTTCCATTAAAAATCTAAAGTGAAGTATTAATTAGTGCGGCATCAGTTATAAATAGTTAACAAGCGCCGGAGACGGTTATACCAACATTGTTCACAGCAAGTCGCTATTTTGTTAAATTTGTTTGTTAAAGCAACGCTTTGTCCTCGCTCTGAATTATTTAACGCTAGCTCAAAAACTCTGTTAGAACTTAGCATGTAATGGAAAGTCAATGTGTGAAACAGGAAAATATTTTTCAATTTTTTTTTAAATAAAAATTATGGCACTACAAAGCAATGGCTGTGGGTTCGATTCCCATTCGGAGAATGGCTATATATACATTTTAATTTCTTCGCTCTGGTATCTAAAATGAAGCGCGGCGTTGAATTCGGCAACTCAATATGCAATGTCTCGAAAGTGGATGACGGAATGTCTTGACACTCTGGCTGAGACGGAGTGTCTTCTCTGACTACTCCGCTATGCGAGAGGGCGTGAAACTAGGGACATGTATAATATTTGGATTTTCGCTACTCCTACATATGCAGAGAAGCTTTTTGTCTTTGTTATTAAAGAGTCTTGTTAGGGCTATTTTTATCCAGTGTTAGTAAGCTTCTGTTTGATTTTTTTATTGTCAAGGTATAAAGAGAAATATAAACATTTTTCCAAGTGAAAATCAAACCCACATCTATCACTGTATTCAGACTGTGTCATAATACAGTAAAATTAACAAATGTTACTGCTATAAGTGCTGTTTTATAATTTTTTGTTATGCATTTATTTTTTTGTATCTTTTTCTCTCCAGTGGTAAAATTGTATATGTTTACATAATTAATTTAGAGTTTGTTTGTTTGTCTGTTAGTTGTTGTCTTACAGAATTAAAATTAATAGATCATAATAATTTTGTTTAAATGTACATATGTAACATGAACTAAATAGTACATTTCTTATAATTAAATAAGAAAGATTAAAAAAAACCAAAATGTTAAAATTAGAGGCTTATAGTTAATTAATAAAATTTAAAAATACGATTACATAGTATATACTTATAAATTAAGAACTACCATACCTAGGACGATCCAAGACGGCGTAAATTCAAAACTACTTTAATTTTTTTACTCAAGCTTTTATAATTTTTAACTGCTTATTGAATACTAATAAGTAAAAAGCTTTCCTTCTTTCAATACAAACCAAAATCAAATTAGAATCCCATCCACAAATTCCCACAGTTTCACACTAAGTTAACTTTCCCACTTGAACCAAAAGCGTATCAAATATGTAATATTCATTAAAACAAAGTTAACCAGACAAGCTCTTATGGTGCTAGTGGCGTCTTACACATAGTAGTGGCTAAATATTGTCGAAACTTGACAAAAGCTTTGAGTTCCCAAGTCCCGCAATGTTCTTGAACGTAATAGATACGATGTTTGTAGTATGCACTTACACTAACATTAACACTCGTATGCTGTGGTAGTTTACAGATTTGTAAAGACAAAGACCCAGTGTTAAGTCACTTCACTCTCAACTATTTTGTTTTTAATCACTATTTTTTTATGCTTTTGTCTATGCCAGAATCTCAATCTCAAAAAAATCTTTAAATATATTTATATAGCATATACAGTATACACTCAGATGCTATCATAGTACACCACCATGGCCCAAAGTAAGTAAGATAATTTACAACTGTGGAATGGCTCACCAGCGGCAGTGTTTCCAGGTCACCTTCGAAATGGTTACCTTCAAAAGGCGCGCTTACCTCAACCTGAAAGACCGGCAACGTCCCTGTAGCTCTTCTGGTGTTACATGGGGCCGTGGGCGACGGTGTTCACCTAACACCAAGTTACCCCAACGCTCGTCAGCCTTGTCCTCTTTACAAAAAAAAAAAATGAATGTCATTCCCTAAACAATTGTTTCATCCGCTTAGCTGAAATTGGTTGTGTATATAAAAGGTATGCTTCAGTGAAGCACCACGTAAATAATTACAAAAATACAAAAGTACACAAAATTTAATTATAAGTTAATAAAATCCCCATCAAATAGAAGAATTTTATAATGATCAACATCAGCAAGTACCATAATATGGGCCTTAAGTTTTTGTATCGCATAATTCGGTAATAAAGCCTGAGCAAAGATTTGGGCGACACGTAATGCTCCTAATGCGTAAGGTCGTTAAGGCACATTTTGGTAACGCCTCCGCCCACGCAGATACCGGTATTACATTCAACTTTGCAATCATCAGCAGAAAATATAATGGGAACATGAAAATCTTATTTGATATGTCTAAGAAACTTACTATATGAAAGGCTTCTGTGATAGATATTTATCAGGAAGGAAGTCTTATAAGCACATAAGTTTTTGACTACAACTTTGCCCGTGGACAAGAAAACTGCTAAATTAAAGTTTCCTACATCCATTACTAAAACTACTCTTTGTTCCCTCCAAAGACAAAGAAACCATATTTGCATAGTGAAATTGGCAAAAGTTATAGCCCAAATTATCCCAAGCTCAACACATGCATAATTCGCAATGACCATAATCGGAAGTGGACAGAAAGCTATCGTATGTAATCGGGCTTAGATAGTGAGTGCAGGAGGTCGAAGCCGAGCGCTAGATCCTCGCGGGATTAGACTGAGCGGGCCGAGCTAATTTATCGTCGCCGCAAACGCCAGTTAGCTAATAGTATCAGCTTGTTCTGAACAATGTGAAAATTACTTACTGATTGCCGATTTATTTGATCCGGAATGGGAGTTTGGATTTGGAGGCCACGTTGTTTGCACAATCTCTGTTAATGAGATTTATTGGTTTTTGAAATAGATTGTGTTAAATATTGCCTTGTAATGCTTTGTGGTGGAATAATTTGATTTTTTTGTTATTAAATTTAGAATGGAGAATAAAATCGTACGATATGGTCATAACAGATCATTATGGATATGGTTGAGTTAGTGAGCCTATTCTAGTAACGGCATGTATGGTGGTGAAACTCAAAGCTGCACTTTGTCTTACCAGAATATTTACAGTTTTCTGAGTGCGAATTAAACTCCCAATAATTGCGTGAACAACAAGTTGACTCATAAATGCTTGCATGCTTTGACTCAACAAAAAAAGGACGTTCATTTAATATTATGTAATTCAACATTTAAACAAAAATAAGAGCTTCCACAAACAAAAATTCATCGGATCATAAAATTAACAAAGTAAAATATAAGTCTGGCAATAATTTCATCAGCAAGACTGATGCGCCAGATTTGCCGGTAATGAAACAATTTGGACGCGGGTACGAAGCCGCGCCGCAAATAGCTCGTAATCTGACGGACAAATCGCTGCCACGCGCCGCCCGCCCCCGCCCTGCGCCGCCCGCCCTGCACAGACTATATGTATTTAATTATAAAAAACTATGTGGTGTTAAGATAACGTTAAGTATGATATATGTGCTTCTATGATCCCTCATTTACATTTTGATGCGTGACTTTGATATTTCTTTTGTTATGTCTTGTTTTTACTATCGTCCCCTTTTGGTTTTTTTACTTATATATAGATAAATTAAGTAATGCACAATTCTATTCTTTATTCTTATATTACTGTCTTTTATTTAAACGTTTTACAGACATTATGTGCTGCAATTAAGGATGAAGGATAAAGATAATATTCACTATCATAATTTTTAAAATATTATAATTAAACAATATATTATAAAAATATTATATTTAGTATATAAATAAATACAAGGGCCTGGAGCCTGGATTAAAATGAAGCCCACAATCATCTTTTCAGCTAGAAGCATATAACTTGCACCACGACCGTATCAAAACCTACGCTATTTGAACATTAATTGAATTCTATCAGTAACAGAAAAAAGAATTCCTTCTATAACACCAAGTACCTTACTAAATCGATCATTATATAAAGCATCTTAGTAACAAAGTGACTCGACATTACTTTCATTAGTAACAATTTCCAAAAGCAAGGAAACCAAATGGCCAACACCGCCTCTTCCTTGTCCTAGCAGACTGCGAAATCAATAATTCTAATTTAATTCACTGAACTCAATGGCCATTTATCTCTAAGTTGATCTTCAGATGGTGCTATATCTATCCACATCTACATTTGTAGAACGCTTTATCTTAATTGTTGCTGACCACGAAATATACACTTTAGGGCCTATCAGATTGATGAACCTCTGTAAAGGTCGTTTGTTTGTGAACTACGTATTGTTTGCTGCAAATTTCTTATTTTGTTTGTATTTTGTGTATTTTTTTCGGCTTTATAAGATGTTGCTCGTTAAGTGGCGGAACACAACGCCGAGCTTTGTTAAGACATAGCGGGGCCAAACCAGAGGAAGTATGTAAAGATAATTTAATTTATAATTTAATGTTATGCCTTAAATTATTTATCTAATTTGCTAAAGGTCATAGGTATAATTACATTACATTACCTGGAAATTTTAGATACAAAATATATCTTGAAGTAAACGAGCAAATAAACGAAATTATTTTATTTGAGATAATAATATATAAAATGTAAGAAGCGCTGAAATGATTTCTTTTTCTGCTTTTAACACTTTTTCCCTTCTAGTTAGGTAGACAGAAGACTGTCAAGACATTCCGTTCTTCATTTTTTGACCGAATTTAAACCGGTATTAAAGTGGTGGAACTCAACGCCGTGCTTTGTCTTGGTCACCAGAGTAGAGAATTAAAATAATTAATTTATGATTATTCCATCAAGAGGAAATCAAACCCACAAACAATAGTAATGACGATTACAATTTGTATAAAATATGGGCAGATCAGAGTAATAATGATTTAGCATTTAGGTTTTAGGTAATAGCTCTGATTAATTATTTACAAACAAAAACATTCCTTTTAGGGAAAATAACAAAAATGTTCTTTTTCTTAACAAGAAATTTTATTACACAAATTGAATATAGCTAAGTTCTCAATAATGTTTTCGAAGATAATAAAAAAAACAATACAACAACAAATCTAAAGTTAAAGCACTCGGCCCGCCGTCGCCGCCTCTTGTTTTATTTTGCATAATTTTCGTAAGCAAAGATTTTCATAATAAGCTTGTCCGGAAAATAACGGACGCGTTTTAACAACTACTTCACTCCAGTATACTTTTAAGTATCAGATTTTATTCTTTAAGCTATTCATGTGACTTCAGCTGCGTAAAATTAAAAAAAATATATATTTTTCTATAGTAAAAGTAAGATATTCCTTATTACATCAGCTATATGCCAGTGAAAGTCCCATCAAAATCGGTCCATCCGTTCCAAAGATTAGCCGAAAGAAGCAGACAATTAGGCAAAAATATTAAAAATCATTATTTTGATATATTTACCATATATACTTACATATATAGGCATTTAGTAAAACGCAGTTATTTTTATATCACAAACAGACACTCCAATTTTATTAATTTGTATACATTTATACGCTTCTTGTATTATAAAGTCGTTCTTCTATAAAGATTTTTTTGTTTGTAAATTTCATGAATATATATTAGGTTCCTTTGCTTTATTGTAAATCTTTCAGGTGTGGGATTAAGAATTGTGTGCATAAATTGGTAATTTTTTAGTCGTTTCAGTTTTGTTTTAACATTAAACATTATTTTTTTTTATTTATTTTATATGTTTTATTTTCCATGTTTTAAAGAACAAAGATAAAGAGAAGGGATTTTTTTTGAAGAAAAGTTTTTAATTTACTAATGTGCTATCCCATATTTAGAAAATGTAAAGACATTTTTATTAATTTAATTTTTCTCAAGTATTTTCATAAATTGCTAGAAATATTCTGATTCATAAATCACTGAATATATTCACACATGCCCGTGTATGGATATCGAACCCACAACCTACCACATATAAGCAAAAACCACTAAACAATAGAGCAATACTTTGAATTTAATAATTAAGCACTAGGATCACAGAAAACGTGCCACTAGGGTTAACTATTTTTGTTAACTATAGCCAATAGAGTAATGATTTAGACAACCTTTTTAAAATTTTAATTCTTTGAAAAACAATTTAAAAATTCACAAATACGTTCATGTATTATTTTTTAATTTATCACACGTGCACTAATTCCGAATATAAAGCCTGGATTATGATAATTAAACAACTCAAAAATTATGTTATATGCATGGTATATGTTATAGCTGTTATATGCATGGTAATCGAACCCAAAACTACCAAACTACAGAAAAAATACGCTAAATTATAATAATTAAGCACTAGATTCACAGAAACGTGCCAGAAGGACTTTAAATATAGCTAATAGAATAATGATTTAGATATCCTTTTTAAAATTTTAATTCAAGTAAAGAGACAGCGGAGCGCAGAGCAATGCGTTCTAAGAACTAGTATGAATAATTTATGAGACTCAAGAATCCTGCACACTAATAAAACTTATTTAAACACAGCGCCGGTGGTTTTACAAAATCAGGATAAAATTTAATTTTGTTAGAATATTTTTGTTTAAATATATGTGGGTAGTTTTTGTATTAAGCTAATCCGTTTATTATAGTTAGTAAAAAAAAAGATTTTTACACTAATATTTTTACAGTATTATTATTAAAAAATACATAATTATGTAGTATTCAGGAGAATACATCAGAACCCGCATCTCTTGTTAATAAGAGCTCTAGTCAATAAGCTATGCTTCCTCATTGGTGACGTTAAAATTAATTAAAGTTTTTGTAATTTACTATTTTTATTGGTATCTCAATCAATGTCAAAATAAGAGATTTTATGTAATTTTCCAAATAATGAATTAAATATAAAATCTCAATACGCATGTCACACTTTTCTTCACTATTTGCTTCTTCCTTCCACTATACCCATATAAATATAAATTTCCTCTCTAATGAGATTCAAACCAAACTTCATCTTAAACACAGCTTCACGCTTATTCTCAGAGTCAGAGAGAAGCTAGTGTTGAGACACTCCGTTCTCCACATTCACTAAATATTATTGAGGTAATAACATAAAACACACACATCCAAAACAACATCGCTTATTCATCAGCCGTGAACAATAAGCAAGTTTAAGTGTGACGTGTAAACTTTCCTCGTTACGCCGACTATTGGAGCGTTCGATCTCGAGACGTCCCTAATTGCTGTCACAACTACTATCTGCTTCAGATTCTTCCACGTTGATCCCCGATACTTGCTGTCTCAGCGACGTGGATGTTAGCGAAATACGATTACGATGTAGGAATGAACAATTCATTGTGGATTTGTTTGTCAATAACATTTTTAAGTGGTATTTAGTTTCTTTTAATGTAAATGTTTAGTTAGGTGTTATATATGAGTTTATTTTTGTGTTTACAGGTTTAGTAACAAAAAGTCTTTTGATGCAAAAAGGTAAATAAAAAGAATCTAGTGTCCAAATTTTTCGTGTGCTGTGATTAATTCTCAATTTTTTCTGACCTTATCATTAAAATTGTAGGTAGTTTTTACTTTTGTTGGAGTAAAATTTGGATATTTCTTCTGTACAGGTTTATTTATCGTTTTATAGCTTCAGTATTATGCTTTTTTTCTCAATATCATGACAAAGAGACCATAGTGTCAAAATGTTCCGTTTTCCTGTGAGAATAATCAAAAGTTGCAGAATTTTAATCTAAACCCATTTACAATATTTACCAAAATCTCCATTAATTTTTAATTATCAATTCCACTTTGATTGTAAGGTTTTATATGAGATGGTAATATAAAAAATCTTACCTAGTGAGATTAATCTATCAGTTGATATAATTATTTTGTCAAATGAAATCAAAACATTGTGGTGTCACTGCTTAGAAAATTTAAAATGCTACTATATGACAAATGTTTTACCCTAAAAGTGTATTTTTCAAATTTGAACTCAAAACTACTTTATCAAATAAAACACATACTAAACCACTTACCTAATAAAGATAACTACTAAATGCCCTGATTTCTTAACAAAACACTAAGCAAAAGAATTTAATTATAATTTAAACTTGGCGACTACAAGTATCGCGTTTAAGCAGATCCTACAAATCCGTACCCTAATTATTCCGCATCGCGTGCAGAATGCATTTCGAAAAATTTAAGGAAATTTAAATGTTGAACGAACATGTGTGCCGTATTCAACGCGAAAATGTCCTTTAAAGTTTCACTTTGTAACTCTACGCTGTTACCCGAATAGGGTGGTAGGCAGAGGGAATCTATTTTCAAGACACTCCGTTCTCCATTTTTTACCCCAATTCGAAGATAATGGAAATTGAACCCTCAACCAATCGTTTTTTACAGTAAGATGCTGTGACGATGCAAATATTTTGAAACACAAATATACAAATAATACATTAAAATTTTTGTTTTTTCTTTGCTAGAGAAATCCACAACGAACCAAATATTTTTTGCCTTATTCTCCTTTTCTTATTTTTAGCATCCCACTATAGCATAGCATGCAGTGAGCACACAGCAGAGTAGGCATAGAGAACGTAGTGTTAAGACACTTCGTTTCCCATTGTCCGCCGAAATCTGGAGGCATTTCGTGTTAAATGACGGTTAACTTAACGCTGCGCTTTGCATCGACACGAGAGTGAAGAAAATGGAAATATTAAATATTTCAATTCTTTGAGTGGGAATCGAACCCACAACCAGTCGTTTACAGTTACATTTTGTTCACCTGCGCTAAAACTGGGATCATGACTAATCTAATGCTCAGTAAAAACTAAATTTAAAATCTCATTACACTACACATGCTGCTAACAACATATTACTTACTACTATTTTCTCCAAAGCATTAGTGCATTTACTGCATTAGTACTTCCAAATTTCATTTCCACGTCTTTCATAATATGTACTAAATTCGCTCAAGCGTTCTCCCCCAGTTTACAACTGGGCACTGAACACCGAGCACGCACTCGTGGAAGTATGAGACCGAATAATTCCATATGAGTTTTCCCTTTTATAATCAAAAATAACAAAACATCAGTAGGCGCAAAACGCAGTGTTTGTGCAACGGTGTTAAGGTAAATATAATTTTGAATTTAAAAGGTTTTAATTTGTAAATGAATTTGAATGTGGTTGAGATTTATGTTTATGTAAATATTTATGAATTTTTGAGGGTATTAAAGTGGAAAACAGAGTGTCTTAACACTCACTACGTTCTCTGTGACTACTCTGATATGATATAAGCTACTACTACTACTACTACTACAATAGTGGGATAAGGCATGAAGAAACAGAAAAAGAATCTTTTTAGTGCAGTTGCTTGAAGTAGTTTTGGTTCAATTCCATTACTACATTGTTATTATATAAAATCAGAAATTATGTTTTGTGATCAAAATTATATGAAAATTAAAAAAGAAATGTTTTAACACGCAATTTCTCGAATTCATGTGCAAATTGGAGAACGGAGTGTGTAGAGACCAGATTCTCTCTTCTCTCTGACTACCTATGCGATAAAAAACGTGAATCTGAAAAAAATATCATTCAAATTAACAGTCACCACAAATATATAATACGAAATTTATCGTCTAATTAAATTATTCATTATCCCATACACTGCACTCTAGTCACGTTTACGTTATTGACTATAGTAAAGTAGGTATAGTATAGTATAGTACATATAAGGTAGAACAATTAGGATTTCACGTTTGAGCTAACGTATAGTTAGCGGATCGTTTACGGAACAAAGTTTGTTCTGTAGTCGGTACACAGCAACTTATACCTATGTTGTTATTAATTGCTCCATTTAGAAAATTATATTAGAATTTTGATTTGCTATGTTTATGTTAAAATTTCCTAAGCGTGAGAATAACGCTTTAAATTCGATACACTAATGGTTGTGATGCAAGGTTGCTCTTTGAACTAATGTATGTATGGTAGAATAAGCTAACATGTGTTTAGGTTTTGCTAGTAATTGAAATATTTTTTGTTTACGTTTTATGTTCTCTGCATAGCAGCTAGAAAGAACATAGTGTAAAACACTCCTCAACTGTATTATGTGTTGAGAGGCAGAAGTCAATTCTGCGCTTTGTCCTGGGTACCAGAGTGGAGAAATAGAAATAATTTAAATCTAAACGTTCCCTCGGGTAGGAATCGAACTCACAACCAATTATGACTACAATCAGACACGGTCACCCTTGGCTACGGTAGCCTAATGTTTTTTGTATATATATTTTCTACATCTTGAAATTTATAATTCTTAATTTCTCAAACATGACTTACTTAGAGAATACAATAGAAATATTGAGTGTTACACTACAAAGCTCCAATATGTATATTTGAATTATTTAATGGATATTCTTATGAAGAGTTTCTTATGACAAAATTAATATTAAATATTTAATAAATTAGGAATTAAAAAGCTGAATAAGTATACAAATAAGTAGTTTAAGAAATCAATTTTAAATATTATTCTGTTTTATGCCAAAAAGCCTAACATCATTCTGAAAGTCTTCAAATTGCTAAACCGGATTTTTAAGCTGGATTTTTAAAAAATATAGCTATCATCACGTACACATATTTAGGTTACCCTTTCAGCAACATTTTCTCAACTGTTTATATTTCCCGCAAAACATATACAAAATAAACAAAATTACATCCCCATCCCAAAATTATCTAATTTAGAAAACAAAACAAAACAAAAAATTCAGAACAAATTCGTTTATTGTTACCAATCTTGTATCAGAAAATTTTCTAGGTAGTGAAGTATCATGTTCGAGAACGAGCATTTCATTCAACAAAGCGTCCTTCTTATAATTTGGAAGATTCAATAACAAAATATATTTCCTCTAACGTCCCGACCATACGCTGGTAGAATGTAGAATGTTGTATCGCTCGTAAATTTCCTCGTTTCATTTATCCATCAGGAAGATTTCGCTTTGTCCACTCAAATACTTATTGGCCTTAATAAATCTTTTATATAGATGACTTTCTTGCTCCAATTTTGTATTGAGAGTATCAGCTGATTTAGCTTGTGTAGTTTTTTTGTAGTTAAATAACCTTGTTGTGCCATAAGGAGGTGTCTTCATGAGTTTGGTGGGTAGGAGTGGGTTTGAATCCTAGTATCTAGAAATATGTATGCTTAATAATGTTTTTGTCAGAAATTTTTCAATTTTACCATTATCTTATTAACATCAATGTTATACCGATATAATCTTGAATTCAATGAGATCATATCAGATGACATGAAGCATTCATATAATGCCTTACTACTCTTTATATACAGTGTAATGTGAAAGTCCCGTTAAAATAAAAAAACATGCATTAAAATGCAACCTGGGCGTCTGTTGGAAAGTTCAGAAGGAATATAGATGAAGTATGTTTTCAAATTTTATTTTTGCTTTGCCCATCACCACTGAACTCAGATCTCCTGCGTCCTGGGTCGAACGCAGTCATATCCGACAATCCACTTCCTTTACATTAATTACTTTATTTCACTATTCGTTATTTCACTTAAAATAATAGTAGAAAATCTGTGATTTTTAAGAAAATATTTTTAAATTTACATTTGAACAAGTTGATCAAATATGAAAGAAAACATAAATTTAAAATTTGCCTGACATCACAATCGCAAGCACCAAGTACTCGTACAGGTACCTAAGTCGTTGTCAGACGTTGTGTTCCCAACTGCGATGGAACTTGAGTGGTTCTCAATCGAAATATAGCGAAGTAACAAAGCGACTCACGTACGTTTAAAGGAATCGGTCTACTTTAACATTTTTACATTCACTTTGATCGCCAAAGTTTGTTTGTAAATGGTATTTATTTCTTTGCCGCGAGTTTTTGGTTGCAGGGTGAAGTGAAATTTTACATTTTGGGTTGTTTTTTGTCTTGTCTGGTTCTTGTTGCTACAAGATATTTTGTGTAGCAGGTAGTTTTGAGTTTCAACGAATACGTTACTTGGAACCTTGCGGTACATATGTATATCGAAATAACATTATTGGTGTTAAGGATTTTAATATATTTTTAATTAAACTATTTTAAGAAGATGTATTGTGTATAATTTGATGTATGTATACGTCAGTTAGCAAGTAATATTATTTTAAACTATTTTTTAGTGCATTACATATGCAGATCCGGTAACAATACCGTATTTTTATTTCTGAGTGTTTACTCCTTGATATTAAAAGATTTATTATAAAAAAAAAATTTTTAGAAAATGTATAATTTTTAACTTTTTCTAAAACTGGACAACAATAATATTTATAAAAAGCATATAGGAAATGAAACCGGCCATAGAACACATGGCTTAACGTTCAGATTGCTTAGCCTGTCTTCAAGAGGCACGGGTTTGAATCCTGTTGCGTTATAAAATTTGAAAGCAATGTTTTCAAAAAAAATCTTTATATTTTTATAGTATATTTCATTCAAACAATGATACAAATAACTATTCACTTGAACAATAAAAGAGCTGCAGCATCTCTATTAGTTTCTACGATCTTATCAGAAGTAACTTGTAATGTATAGCATTAGAGAAGTCAGTGTTGTCGGCGAGTGTCTGCGAGCGTCGGCGCGGAACAGACGAAGGCGACTCGCAATAAAACTTACACTGTTATTGATGTTCTCACATTGTCACGACGAAGAAAGAAAGTACGTGTAAGTGTCGACCAAGTTACGTGTAAATGGAGGTTGACTATAATGTTGTATTATATTTTGTATATTAGCGACCCGCTCGCGGCTTCGCCACGTGAACCGCCACTTTCGTCCTCTATTGCCTCTTTGGGATTGTTTTTTTTATAAAAGGGGGTAGTCTATATTTGACTTTGCGTCACTAATTATGTTCTTGAGAAAATCATCGATACATCTAGTACAATGTCTATACTATTTGATAACATATAGCGATAACTGTTATAGTAAGAAAACGTACGAAATCTGCTATCATAGTATATCTATATGATCGTTTAACGAAACGTTAGGCTGTCATTGATTTCGTCAAACGACATCATGATCTGGCCAAACGATAATTAGTCATTTCATGAACTGCGACCGTTTCATGATATAGTCAACGATTTCATAAAGTTGTCAATTTTACGATATGACCACGACATATATACCATCTGGTATATATGTACGAAATCTGTAGATTACCCGTGAAAACATAAAAGATATAAATATAGATTTTTGCATTTTTATAATAATAATATTAAAGAGTACGGATATATCTAATACAATGTCAACTATATAATAACAGATGGCGCTACCCGTTCCAGAAAACGTAGTTACATCTGCTGTCATATAGATTATATAAAGTTTTATATAATCTATATGACAGCAGATGTGTATAGATCTTTAATAAATGTTACGCTTATTTTATTTTATAATTATTTTAATTAGTGATATTGAAACAAATTTAGCTTCACTCGTGAACTATCGACATAATTTGAATGTTTTTTTTTTTTAATTTTATTTTTCTGCGGGAGTTGTGTTGAATACCAGGATGAAAACTATCCCATATGTTGCTCTAACCTCTTAGCTAACTCCATACAAAAATTCATTAATTTCTACCCGGTAGATATCAGTATACAAATAATTTACTTATATCGGTTTTTTATTTTTTCCAAAAAAAACTACATGGAAAACCGGGATAAAAACTATCCTATATGTACCTTTGGACTATAAGCTATCACCATACCAAAATTCATCCATTTCTATCCAGTAGTTTTTGCGTGATTGACGAACAAATTAACAGACAGACAGACAGACAGACAGACAGACAAAAATTCTACTGAGTGGATTTTTGGCCTCTGTTATCGATATATGAAATCTCTTTCTATTTCTGAAATTTTTCATGTACAGAATTGACTTTTCTACTCTTTTATTATATATAGAGAAGAGATTAATGGCTGCCTACAACTTTGTTTGTGTGGACGCTCAATCGAGGTATTCAGAAAAGACCTAGTGTCAAGGTATTCGATCCTAAGCCAAAAACTACAAACCTTAGATTGATCTAGCAATCATTTTAAAAAAAAAAAAATAGCTTCACGCTATATCCCGCACACAGCAGGGTAGGCAGAGGGAATCTAGTGTTAAGACACTCCGTTCCCCACTTTCCGCCGAATTCGGAGGCTTGCGTGTTAAGTGGCGGAACTTAACGCCGCGCTTTACCTCATTTTTTGTGGAAAGTAAAAGTTGAATATGCGATTCTTCTATTAGTTATTAGCAATAACTTTTTGTTTTCTTTTATTTACTCAAAAAACAATTGATTTACCTAAAAAAATAATTGCTATATCAATCTAAAAACTGTTTTTTTGGAATAGGGTCAATAATTGGGCAATTTTGATATTGGGCGTTAATGACTCATAAAATAATTCAAATTATTATGTTGAATAACTTTTGCTAAGATAACATTTTCTAGATTTTATAGTTTTGTCAGATAATTATATTTCTTTCCATTAAGTGTTCCAAATCTCAACTTTGATAATTATTAATTTAAAATCAATGCTCATCACGCTGGCAAACTATTGTTAAAACACAATTTCCATATACCATGGACGCTAGTCCAGCTATTCAGTTTTTTACCCGCGACGGAACGGCGACTGTATATGTGTTTGGGGTGAGAGGTTGTTTGTTTGTTTGTTTGTTTGTTTGTTTGTTTGTTTGTTTGTTTGTTTGTTTGTGTGTTTGTGCAAATTACTATGTCAATTATTTCCAAAACTATAAGTCCGATTTTGATACGGTTTTCTATGATAGGTTTAGGTTCGATCGGCGTATGTTCTTAGATATGTCTTATTGCCTTAACTCACCAGGGGGCGCTGCAATAAGCATTTTACGTGAAAACGAATGTTTTCAATTATCTCAAAAAATAGGAGTCTGATTTCGATAGATTTTCAGTGATAGATTTAGGTTTAATTGGTGAATGTTCTTGGATATGTTTTATTGTGTCAAGCCACCAGGGGGCGCTGCAGTAAGCATTTGTTTGTACTTTTTTTGTATTTATTTGTCTAAAACCGAAACTACTGCTCCGATTAAAAAGAGTTTTCATAAAAAGATTTATCTTTGCTTGGTGCATATTTTAAGATTTTTCTTTTTTTGTTACGGGGAAAACTCACCAGGGGGCGCTGCACTAAACATTTGTTTATGCAGAGCAAAAACTACTTGTCCAATTTAGATGAAACTTTCAAGGATGGGTTCAGGCTTAATTGGTGCATCTTTTCATATATGTGTTATGGTGACCACTCATCAGGGGGCGTTGTAGTAAGCATTTGTTTGTATTTTTTTGTGTAAAACTAAAATTTTTCTTGTATTTATTTGTCTAAAACCGAAATTACTTATCCGATTGGCTAGAGTTTTCAGAACTAGATTAAGCTTTGCTTCGTGCATATTTTAAGATTTTTGTTTTTTCGTTACGGTGAAAATTCACCAGGGGGCGCTGCAGTAAACATTTGTTTATGTAGAGTAAAAACTACTAGTCCGATTTAGATGAAATTTTCAACGTTAGGTTCAGGTTTAATTAGTGCATCTTTTCATATATGTGTTACGGTGATCACTCGCCAGGGGGCGCTGCAGTAAGTACATTTGTTTGTGCAAAACTAAAACTACGAGTCCGATTTGAATGCAGTTTTCAATGATAGATTCAAGTTTACTTAGTGCATATTTTCTTATATGTGTCATGTATGTTTACTTAGTGCATATTTGTGAAGTATGTGTCAAGTATGTGTCAACTCTCTAGGGGGCGCTGCAGTAAGTAGCTGCTTTAATTTTTTGTGTATAACAAAAACGACTAGTACGATTGGAAAGAGTTTTCAGTATTAGATTCCGCTTTGCTTAGTACATGTTTTTAAATTTATATTACGGTGATAAGTCACCAGGGGGCGCTGCAGTAAAATATTGTTTGTGCAAAGCTAAAATGACGAATTCGATTTGGATGCAGTTTCAGTGATAAGCTCAAGTTTAATTAGTGCATGTTCTTTGATATGCTTTATCGTGTTAACTCACCAGGGGGCGCTGCAGTAAACATTTGTTTGTAATATTTAATGTAAAACCACAACTACTAGTCCGATTGGACAGAGTTTTCAGTATTAGATTTACCTTTACTTGGTGTGTGTTTTTAGTTTTTTTTTTACGTTAAGAACTCACCAGGGGGCGCTTCATTAAACATTTGATGGTGCAAAGTTAAAACTACGAGTCTGAATTTGATGCAGTTTTCAACGATAGGATCAGGCTCAATTAGCGCGTGTTCTCGTATATGTGTCGTGGTGACACCTCACCAGGGGGCGCTGTAGTAAGCATTTGCTAGTATTTTTGTGTGAAACCTATTTAGATGCGGTTTTCTGTGATAGGTTCAGGTTTAATTGTTGAGTGTTTTTATATGCCATATCACAAACTACCACGAGGCGCTCCAGTATAAATTAGTTTGTTCAAAATCAAAACTACTAGTGGGTTTTGTGATTTTCACTGATTTGGTTAGACTTAAGTTTCCTAAAAATGTTACGGTGACAATCTGCCAGGCGCTGCAATAGGCATTTGATAATCAGAAAGCATTGGGCTTATAATTTCTTATGGATTTGCATGAAGATTAATATAAAGTATTTCGAAATTATGTAATAATATATAATGTGTATCTATTCACTTTAAAAAGTTTAAAATAAAAAACAAAATTAAAAATTTTGAAAAAACCCACGACGGTTTAATTGTAATTGAAAAAGGATAAAATAAGTAGAAATCCCCCGCCTAAAAGAATATATGTAACGAGATGATGGGGACAACTTCGTCGGGGGCTGCCAGTTGCAACCTCTATTTTAAATATAGTAGCTAACAGTATATATTTGGTTCTTAAAGTTTTTAAAAGGAATACCAGTTATCAAAACTGTAAATTCATATTAATATTTTAATTTTTTCCCAAACCTGTTTTAACAGTATGAAAACCTAGGAGAAGTTAGCAAACTTAAAGTAATGGCAGCTCCGACGAAGTCGTCCCCATCATCTCGTTACATATATTCTTTTAGGCGGGGGATTTCTACTTATTTTATCCTTTTTCAATTACAATTAAACCGTCGTGGGTTTTTTCAAAATTTTTAATTTTGTTTTTTATCATAAGATATTCTAGTCATTGAAATCAATTACGCGTAATAACGTAGGTACTGCTTAAACTTATAAGTTATATATTAAAAAAGGTTTTATTTAAATCCGTCCCTTAGTTTTGAATATGTACGCGTAAACATTCACTTTTTACTCTTTTATAGTATAGTATTAAAGTAAGTGTGTCAGAAATATTTTTGTTAGAAGCCAATTTAGAAAGTGGGACAGAGTTTGAGTTTGTAAATGCTTTTGGTTGTGGATTCGATTCCTAGTTGGAAGAAATTTTAAATTTTATTAATTTCTCTTCTCTAACAGGACAAAACGTGGTGTGGAGTTCCGCCATTCAACTCGCATTGTTGTGGGCAGAAGGTGGGGAATAAAATGTCGTGGTAACTAATACCACGTTTCCCCATTATATTTTTTTATTTAATGAATTTTATATAACTTGCTTTTTTTATCTTCACATATTTTTCACAGATAAAGAGAACAAGGTAAAAAAAACAGCTTCATGCTTTTTACCATAAGACAAAGTGCGATCTTTAGTTTCGTTGATCATCACGCAAAGTGTCGATTTTGAGCAACAAGTATATAGCGGAGGGTTTTATCATAGTATACCGAAATCGCCACGAAAAAGTGAATAAAAGTACTTTTACACTAAATCAGACACTAATAATCGCCCATATGATATTTTTTAAACAGAAAAAAAAACAGTTACATGCTTTTCCCGTATGGCGGGGTATTAGGAACAGACCTAGTGACAACACACTCCGCCATCTGCTTTTAGATCCGAAATCGTGACTTTGCATATTGAGTGGTGGATGTCAACATCGCGCCTTGTCTTAAGTACCAAGGCGAAATGAAAATTTAAATATAATCATTTCCCGGATTGATATCAAACCCACAACCATCGCTTTACAGTCAGACGCTGTCCCACTGAGTCACGACGGCCGCTTATAAAAATTTAGAAAACTAAAGAGATTGACTGGAATATATGAAATTTTTATATGACAAATTCCACGTAATAAGATTTGAATTTACGCCCGTTGAACACATCCAAGAAATCGGCGACTATCCTTAGTTATATATTCAACATTTCCACTGACCACCCGACCAAATATAAATCGAGTACTTAGACTATTACAGTACGACAGTCTCCACTGTCTTGACACACGGCAGTGCACCAAGCCAAGTTCAAAGAAGAAAAATATTATATAGGAGTAGGAAATAAGGTTGTTTTTCAAAGTAATTTAACATCTAAGTAAATAATTAATTATGTGCTGCCAAATCTTTTATATTCGTAACATAGAGTTTACCACTCAACACTCAATGTTTCACATATGGGCGGAAAGCGGAGAACAGAGTGTTTCGACACAAAATGTTCTTTCTTTACCTACCCTGCTATCCGGAAAAAATCGTCCGGCGATCCGGCTAAATATTGATTTGCTACACGAATTTTCTACACGAAATCAATATTCAACCCTACATATTATACAATATTATAAAAATGTATACTAGTAGCCTTAATTTTCATAAATAGTAGTAGCAGAATTATTGAAATCATTAATGTAGAAAAAGTAACTGTAGCCAAACTTTAACCTTTCAATTAGACAAATGACGAAGTTTTTTTTTGTTTGTGTTTTGTTTTTTTATTAGAATTCATTTATTTACATTATTAAAAACTGTTTCATCAATTGTTGTTGAAAACCATTCTTATTCTTAGTAATAAACTTGGCTCCTTTTTTTACTTTCACGTTTATGATGGGGCTCCTCATGCTCCACCATTCTATATCAGTGGCCTGCATTTTGCGATAAGCAAATAAAATTTTTCATAGTCGACATCAACCCATTATTATTCGTTTGAAATATTCATACTAGTCTCCGAGGGCAAACCTCTTTACAGCTGCCCAATAAATAATAAATTACCTTTAATACCTGCAGTATAATTTAAACTTTATTTTAAAAGACATAGAGCATAGAATTGTTGAATTATGTTTATATTATAACACAAACCAAATGCATAACGCCGTTTAGGGTCAATTGTTAAGTACCAAACAGTACAGACGGTAGTTTTAGATTGGAATCCTACTCGAAGGTATATTGATAAAGAATGTATATTTCATAGAAAAGCATATAAATTAATTAGTGTTATTTTGTGTAGCTTTGATATTTAGACCGTGCAAAATGAAGTAGTTTGTGCCGGAAGGCAGACCCTGGCTAGGCCGAGATAAATGCAAATGCTAAGCAGAAGAAGAAGGAGATTTTGTGTAGCTTTGAAAGGTTTAAATTATCAGAAAGCGGAGAGTGGATTGTTTTATCTCTATGTTCCCTATATTCCCTATATAGCTGGAAGTTTGCAATAAATACGTAAAATTAATAAATTGTTACATTGATTTCCTACGTTTAAATACCAAAGTTTCTTAGGCGGATATCGAAATTGAAAATATTATAAAGGGACAGCACGTGACTCTTGCGCGATTGAGTCGAGCTTTTCATCGCCTGTACATTATTCCCCTCTTGAAGGAATATCGCACCATATGACGAGGTTTATGAAGAAATATAATGAATCAATCGAAAAGTTAGATAAAGCTTGGGGCGTATGTTAATATTTCTTATATACCTTTAACTTATTGATTTTATTGTAAAAATACTGCTCTTTGGTAGCGTGGGCTCGCAATACCTAGGGTACCTTTTCTGACTACCTAAGAAGTAAAAGATTTTTTGTTCAGTTTTACGCTTCTTCCATATAAGAGGATAGTCAGAAAGAATCTAGTGACAATTGTATCATTCCATTCTACTATTTTTCGAATTCGAATTTGAATTCCCTAATTCGAGACAACATATTGAGTAACTCCAACGCCACGCTTCATCTTGTTGAACGGAGATGAAAAATGAAAATAATAAAACCATGGCCATTCTAATGACTGGGAATCAAACCCACAACCAAACATAATTATAATCAGGGACTCCTACTAAAAACCGACTTGCAGAC
Organism: Dryas iulia moderata; assembly: GCA_019049465.1. Classification (NCBI taxonomy): domain Eukaryota; kingdom Metazoa; phylum Arthropoda; class Insecta; order Lepidoptera; family Nymphalidae; genus Dryas; species Dryas iulia. The sequence goes on along the minus strand of CM032431.1, from coordinate 12,628,934 downwards.
ACCAAATATATTAACTTTTATTTCCATTAATAAGTATATTTCATTATTTCACCATCTGATTACTTTACGTTATAAATACCAACCTGCTATACTACACAGTAGCCAGCATACCGCCTCCCTCGCGATACTCCATTCATTTTCCGGTGCATCTCGCGTCGGTGAACTCCTGTTTTTAGTTCGACTGCACCTCTAATAATTCTATCATATCCCTTTGGCTGACTGGTTTAATTGATTCTGCGTTGCCTTTTTGCAGTAACAGACTTGTATGTTTTTTTAGGAATCATTTCAGATGCGCTGTTGAATGAATTTTGGTTGAATGGACAAGAATTTCATGTGGCGGTGGCGAGTGGCAGAATTGTGTTTATAGTGACTTACTTTCTTCATAAATATTCCTTATATTATGAGTATATTAAATATGTTCGACGTTTTAATATTTTTTAGTAAAATATTTATGGCCACCGTAGCACAGTGGGATAGCGCAGCGATAATTGCAGTAGTTGTAGTGAGTTTGATTCCCACTCGCGTCAATATATTATTTTTAGTTATTTCTCTAGTAACAAAGCGCAGTACTGAGTACCACCCTTCCGTTGAACCACAATGTCTCAATTTATTTTGGAAAGAGGATTACGGAATGTCTTGGTGTTCTCTAACTACTCTGCTATGTGAAAAAAAGCCTGAAGCTGCTTTATTAAAAAACATATAGAAACATGTAAAAAGAGCTCGTTTTACAACAAACATGCGAATATTTATATAATGTTACTTAAAGCGAAGATTTTGTGTAAACATTAACTATTCGCATCTTACGCCATGTCTTTGAGTCGAGGAGGCTTGACCGAGGGCCCTCGCGGTAAATTCCTTTCTAACTTTAATTTTGCTATGGAAATTTAAATTCTATTTACAATATGTTAAGAATTAAATTTATTTGAGAATTGTTTGCGATGTCACGTGTCAAAGTGCTTTGCTAATCCGGTCGGTGGAGCCGTTTAGTTGAATTTCCTGAAGCATTTCATGTAATACTAACAGTGTTAAGTAACAGCGTATTGTAGTTTATTAAAAAAATTTAGTAAAATGTCGTATAATTCGCGGAGAGAGCAGAGAAAGGAGTGTTTTGACACTATATCCTTTTTGAGTTCACTATTATATGTTGGAGATAAGGAGAAGAGAAAAAAATGCAAATTCTATCAAAAAGACCAGAGACAAAATGATGTTCCATGTACTAATAACAGTTATATTGCTGCTATCGTGGTACATTGAGTCACCGGCGGACTGTAAGCGCAATCATTGTGGTTCTGATTCTTACTTAGGAAATGATAATATTTGAATTACCTTAATTTCCCCGCCGTGGAAACGCAAAACGAGGTGTTATGATTTGCCACTCAATTGCCACTCGAATGCTTCGGCGAGTAGAGAGCACGAAATATTTTGATAATAGACACTCTGCCTACTTTGCTATACGGAGAAAAGTTTGCAGGTGAATGCATTGCATTGAAAGTCTTTACAATTTTATTGTAATGTAGTAATATCAGATACTCTTCAATGTCATGAATTCTTCAATGAAATTAAATCATTGGCATTAAATGCAGAGTTTTCAGTGAAATTGTTAAAAAAATGAGATTGAAATTTAAATTGAAAACCACAGTGACTACTGTGGTGCAGTGACAGCGTCTAACTGTAAATGCGATGGTTTTGGGTTTAATTCCTCAAATGAAGGTTTGATTATATTTAACTTTTATCGTTTTTCCGTTAAACGTGGAGTTAAGTTTCACCGGTCAAAAAGTGTGACAGATTCGGTCGCAAAATGGAGAAAAGAGTGTCTCGACACTAGGTTATGGCTGTCTACCATGCTACATGGGAAGAAGCGTTCAGCTTTTATTCTCTCAAGAGGTAAAAGTAAATAAAAAATAGTGATCTTTTCTATAAGCAAAGTGGACAGCATGCATTTGAAAGTGAATAAGAAAGCAATAAAACCAAGCAGATATCTTGCTTCGTGTGAGTGAACAGGCCAGCGTGACTTGTTCTATGGTCTTTGTATGTAAGACAGCAATACTACGCAAGTATTGCTATTCTTATTTTATTTTGCAGACCTTTCTATAATAGTTAATTTCAGTATCGGTGTGTATTTTTATAATCCGACGCCATTAAGGTATAGTGGCACAATATATCAGTAGAATCACTATGACAAGACAAAACACATCGTTTTGTTCCGCCACACCACACATATACCTTCTAAATTGGTAGTAAAACTACAAAAAAAAATTAAACACTAAAATTTCTCCAGCTCCAGAAAGACATACATAAAATAAATCTAGAAAGTTACATAAATCAAAAATAAACAATAATAAAAATATTTCCTTCGCCCCTAAATGAAACATTTCACCGTTCACTCGCGACGACTCAATCAGAAGGTATTAACGCCCCGCATGTATGTACAAGTGTTTGCGTTTGTGTACTCTTGTCATTCATTTGAGATTATCGCGCTTGTGCTAACAGAGAGCGGCGTCGACCAACAGCGGGGGCGATTTATTGTGATAATATTAATTATGATCTATGTAATGTCGAGGAAAAAGGCGGCGTTAAGTTCCGCCACTTAACACGCAATGCCTCCGGAATCGGTGGAAAGTGGAGAACGGAGTGTATTAATACTAAATTCCCTCTGCCTACACTGCTGTGTGCAGGATACAGCATGAAGCTAAAATAAAGATCTATGTATGATTCGCTTTGCTCTGGCATCAAAGACACAAATGCAGTGATGAGTTCCGTCACTCAACAAATAATATCTTCATTTGGAGCGGAAAATAAAGGACGGAAAGTTTTGACACTAGGTAGTTAAAAAAAGATGACGAACTATAGACCACTTAATCGAAAATTATGTAGGGAGAAGAGATTTCTGTGGAGGGAAGAGTATGATTTGGCGTAGCAGAATATTAGAAATTAGAAATAATTCAATATTATCGATATGTTCACAACACTATGCATTAGGTATATGGTAGTTTATCAAAACAGTCATTTTTTTCCCATATATTTTGTTTTACCGTAACGGAGGAAATGAAAATGTTTTTTAAACTCTCCAAGTGAGGATTGAACCCACAATCAATCGCATTTACTGATCCACTGCGCTATATTAGTCTCTACGGCTTACTAAAGTGTCTAAATTAACTAAATACTATATAATTTCACGTCCCAGCTATTTCTAATATGATTTCTCTAAAAACACGTAATTCGTTTAGGAGTGAATAGATTTACGAGGTGCGACGTGTTTGAATAGGATAGTTAGTTAATCCTCTTTTACTACAAAAGGTCTACAACGTTGTTACAACTACATATATATTTTAACTACATGTTATGTATATAAAACTATATTTTTATTTTTTTTACTTTCTTCTTTTGTTTTGCATAGCAGGGTAGTTACAAAGAACCTAGTGACTTGACACTCCGTTCTTTATTTTTCACCTAAGAACGAGATATTGCGCCTGACGTGGGAACTCAACGCTTTTTCTTACCGGGCGGAATGACAATAATTTAAATATAACGATCACATATCAACAAGTGGGAATCGAACCTATAACCAATCGTGTTTACTGGAAGATACTGTCTCATTGCACCATGACAGTCTCTAGTAATAACTTATTGCAGTAAAAAATACACAAAAAAGTTAAGAAAAGAGTGACTTACCGCCAAACTAGACTTCTCTTCGCTTTCTCTCAGAGTTTGTAAAAGATTCAGAAATACAAAAACAATATATAACATATATATACATAGATGAATCTGTAATGTTGATGATTTCCTTTTTTTATATCTGCGCGAGTTTTGTGAATCGCTCGTATATTTTTATTGCGCTTGGCAAAAAGGCCGATTGTAAATACATTGCAGTGCCGCTGTACTCCGCCTGCGTACCGACTCCACTGCTTTATAGTATTTTAAAGTGTTATTCACATACTTAGGATTATAAACCTACTGACATTCTGAACAAAAACATGGACAAAGCAGGATTTGATGCTTTTGAAAACACTTTAATCGATAGTAACAAAAGCTCTGAATATTTGTTTCTTTTTCAGCTTCACGCTGTATCCTGCACACAACATGGTAGGCAGAGGGAACATATATACAGCCTTTCATTTTTTCCCATATGGCAGGGTAGTCAAAGACACTATAAGACGCTCCGTTCTCAGTGTCAGTGATATCCTAGTGTTAAGAAATTTAAATTTCCATTTTCTTCTATTGTCCTAGATACAAATGCGAAGACGTACAATTAATTTCTATATAAATATTCCCCCAAGTGTAAAGCGAACCCTCATCAAATAGATTTATAATCATACGCTGCCCCACTGCACTACGATAGTAAATAATACTTACACACGTTTTCTAATTTCTTTTGAGATTAAATTGACGACACACAATGTGACGGTACTACTTTAGAATCTAAAAACTCTTAACCTTGGCCGTTATTTTAGAGCAAAGTAAACCTGGACAGATCACTCAGTTTTTTTCTACCAAAGATTCCAAGCCACAAGCCAAGCTCTAGGATTTGTCACTTTGGACTCCCTGACGATATTCAATTACCTGACGAGCATCGGCTTTACATACCTGCAATATTGATTAAATTGAGAAATAGTGACAATTCATCCATCGTCGCTCAGAATTTCACCATATTTTGTTCAAAATACATTCGTTATCGTCTATTTGGAGAGCGCGAGGCGGGAGCGCGGGACACATCTGGAATATGAAATTTCAGTTTTATCGCCCCGCATTGTTTGGATCCCACTTTCTGTTTCAATTTAAATCACCTCGCCTTTTAAAGAACGGATTGGAAATCTTTTACACGTATGTTGCTATGCGGTATGTACGTATATTGCCTTATTTTCTTATATTTTGGTTGTAGAAAATAAGAATGTTTATGCTTATAATATTTAACAAAGCAGCTTCACGCTTTTTTTCGAATAGAAGGGTGGTTAGAGGAAACCTAGTGTTAAGACACTCCTTTTTCCACTTTAATTTTATAATATGCAACTTTTATAATATTTTACATTTCATACACGCTCGTCATAATTTTGGATTATGTCTCTATTACGAACGAAAAAATGTGTTTAAAAAAAAGTTGTTTGATTATTTGAAGCAACATCTTTTTTCATACAAGAAATACATAACCATCCAATAAACTTCTAGATGGGCAAAAGCTGATTTTTTTGAAAAAGACATTTAAAGAAAACTTACAAAAATTTGAACGCAGCGGGATTCGAACCCGCGCCTCCTGAATACCGTCCAGGCGCTCTCACCACTGAGCCATGCATTCTAACTATCCGTTGCGTCGAAATTCTTATACGGTTTATTACTACTTATTTTTGTTGTTAGCATCTCTGTAGAGAACGGTTTTCGACGCAACGGATAGTAGAACGCATGGCTCAGTGGTGAGAGCGACTGGACGGTATTCAGGAGACGCGGGTTCGAATCCCGCTGCGTTCAAATTTTTATACGTTTTCTTTAAATGTCTTTTTCAATTTTCCTAAGTGTGGAATAACACTTTAAAAATGTTTAAAACTGATTTTTTTTTTTTAATAAAGACACTCTGTCCATGGGCTCACAGGTGCCCATGGCATTTGTAAGTATAAATTTGTATGTAGTGTGACAATTTAAAAAGCACAGAGACTTATATTTAACCTTATTATCTAATGGTGATGTCCATCACTGACCAAGTGTAAGATTTTTTTTTTGGTTTGAGTTTTATGTAGTAAATATATGTACATATATATAATTTTAATTAAACAGACACCCAATTCACGCTTTGTTTCCTCTTTGGTGTCGTAGTTTAGCGAGCACAGCCTTGGTGACAAAGACGCCAGGCTCGTAAATAGCTATATTGAAATTGTGCTCCATGATTTGTTTTGGTGAGACCGTCATCACAAAGTTGAAAAATTAATGTTAACAATAATCGACCTACCCTAAAGATGAAAAAATAAACGCCTCAAGATAAAATAATAACCAATAAACGATAGGACTAAAACTTGATAGTAAAACAAATCTCAATCTTACGAGCAACCCCAATTGCGTGATCTAATAATTATTTTTAAAGCCTATCTAAAAAGCCCAAATGTGCCGAAGAAACGTTTCATCATAATCTGTCAAATAATTTGGCAGGGGAAGAATTTAGAGACGCTAGTGGGTATATAAAATTAATTTTTAATGTACTTTTTTAGATATGTTGTTTTTTTTTATATTAATTTTATTTATTAGATTATTGTTTAGTTGCAATGCAATTGTTATAGATTCATAAAATATCAGTTTTAATAGCAGTTTTTCAGTTATTAAGAGATCGTTCTTTCGTATTTTCTGCATAATCACAGCATAAAGAATATAGCGGTAATTCATTCAGTAGTTTCAAGCTGTTTCTTTTAGGAAGGATAATCAGAGAAAACTTAACGTCATATCACGTCGATAGTCCGTTCTCCATTTTTCACTTGAATTCGAGGCCTTATGCCACATTTTGTTTCGTTCACCAGTGTGGAGAAATAAATAGAATTAAATTATATTAGATTATGTTATCACCCATAACCCATCACAATTACATTTAAACGAATAAAATATGTTAGAAATAGTAAAAATATTTAGTGAACATTATCTATATCTATCTATCTACACTAGAATAAAATAGTAAAAGCAGAATACATGTACGCGTAGATATTTAAAACTACTGGGCTGATTTCAATGAAACCTTTGTAAAACTTTTAAACTTAGGTAGGACTTGGACTATAATTGTCTTTTTATATTCACTCTAAACACCAGATATAGAACCAAAATACACTACCTATATAAGTATTTTTTTTGTTAGCTGTATCCCGCACACATTCTGGTAGGCAGAGGGAACCTAGTGTTAAGACACTTCGTTCCCCACGCACCGCCGAATTCTGAACGCATTGCGTGTTAAGTGGCGGAACTCAACGCCGCGCTTTGCCTCGACACCAGAACATATAAAATGGAAATATAAAATATTTCCACTCCTCGAGTGGGAATCGACCCTACAACCAGTTGCTTTACAGTCACACTTTGTGCCTCTGCGCCACGACTGTAAGTAAATTGCGTCTTAACAAAATCGTGTAAAATTTGTTCGTTGTTTGTTCGTGAGGAGTATTTTAGTGGGAAAGACCATTAAGTCCATATAAATGAAGTTGCTAACAGCTACCAGTTCGTTAAATAAATACATAATCGCACATACTAACACAGTGTGAAACGAAATATTCACCGGCCGCTCCGCCGGTAGTGTACTCGTATTTGCCGCTATCGCCGAGTGCACAGATAAATAATTGAGTCTCGGCCGCTTGCACACTGAATACTAAGGGGTTTTTGGTCACTTTTTTTTGTGCATTTTCTATATTTTTGTTTCATATTTTTTTTAATTTGATGCTTGCTGTTAAATTTTTTTTAATACAATTTTTATCCATTTCATGTGTATACGTTGTCTAACATTTAAAAACATTAAAAACTGTATTAATATAATGCTGTATACTCATATTTATGTTATTTCTTCGATCTAGTAGGACAAAGTTCAGTTAAGTTCTACTACCCACCATGAGATATCTTGATATCAGGATGGAAGTGAAGAACGGAGTGTCTTGACACTAGGTTCTCTCTAACTACCCTACTAAGCGGGACAAAAGTAAAAAGCTTCTTTCTTTATATTATACGTACAAATTAGACGATATGTAACTTTTGATCCGATGAGTTTTGTTGCATTACCTGTAAATTAAATAAATCTTTAGTAGACCTGTAGGTAACGGCTTATACACGTCTATTAGATATCAAACTAGGCAGACCCTGTACTTTGAAATTCAGATAACTGAACAATATACATGCTGATGTTAATAAATATATAAATGCATATAAAAGGCACGTAAATAAAAAAGTTAGATTATCCATATATTTAGGTTCTTTACGGCCCTTCAGCAGTCTGAAAATTAGACAAAAACTAAAAGCAGAGTTACTTGTCACTAGCTTTTCTGCCTACTACTACTACTACTATATTAAATATGGGGAATGCATGAAACCTAAAACACAAAATAATTTGTCTACCCTCCAGTCCCTAGGTTCAGCACTCTGAGAGCGTTGAGAGGTCGGAGCGGGTTATTAATGACCGCGAACATGTTTTTATTGCGTCTTAATTCCACTTGCAGATTTATAGTCTCCCCCGGATTGTTCCCGCAGATTTATCTTTTGTTACTTTTGTGCAATGTTTACTTTAAGTTTGTTTGGGAAAAGTACCTTTTCTAGGAATATCTTCATATTGGAGCTAAAAATATAGTTTATTATGCTGTATTATTATATTCGTTAAATTGAAAATTGAATATTTTATTTTGTCTCTCATAATTCCAGTACTTAATTAATTATATTACACACTTATAATATAAGTTAGCATCAATCTGTAGATACTATTATGGAAAGAAATTTTTCTTATACAAACTTAAGTCGTAATTGTAGGATCAGTTCCCTCTCGTGACAGTTATTATATTTTGATATTTATTATATTTGAATTATTTCAATCGTGGTGCCACACGTAATATCTTTTATTCAGGAATAAAAAGGGAAGGAACGTCATGAAATGTCTTGGTTTTCTCAGAGCATGAAGTATATGTTTACAGTTTCGTAAGTATCGATTTCAACCAAAAATGTATGAGGACATCTCATGGATTTCCTATTAAGTTGAATCTTTTTTATGCTATGTGGATCTACAAGTCTCCTAAGTCATCTTAAGTGTATTTAATTTTATTAATACACTACGTGATGTTGAATCTGACCGAGATGTTGGTCCAGCAGAAATCTGGTACAACGAGCCTCTATGATGTATCTGTTTTAATATATGCATACCATTATAAGCCTAACTACTGTGGAAGTAATGTTAAAATAGCTTGAAGTAAATTGGATATAACGGTGTATTGTATTTATGTAATGAGCAATTATGTAGGCGAACTGGAATGCGACATTCCTTGAATATATACTTAATTACCACACTAAATGTATTTACTATATACTATATTAATAGTCGTCTTAGCGCAGTGGAATTACATCTGAATGTAAACGATTGATGTGGATTTGGTTCCCAAGCAACGGAATCATTATATTTTAAATATTTTCAATCCTCCGCCCTGTTATTTAAAACAAACTGCAATGTTGAGTTCCACCATTCAATAAACATTGTATGGATTTTGGGCAGAAAGTGATGGGAATTCGAATCCGCTCGCCTCTTTGAAGCTGTCTAAGCCCTCTGCCATGCAATTTATTATCGCGTATACATCAACTAACACCATGAACATATAGCTTAGCGATCAGAGTCTTATAAAGACTTTTTATTTACTTTTCTATATTACAAAACTTATAAAAAAAAACGTTTTTAATTGACTTTACTCTGTAACTAACGCCCTTCGCTTATGTCTTGTACATAAATGCATAAATCATTATTAATTCTTACTAAAATTTCCCTTTTCCTTAACTTAAGCACAAACTTAACATACTAAAGTCTCAATTATATTCATCGTACATATTTCCAAAAGTACATTTCTATTCATAAAATTGATTACAAATACAATTACACTCAGGTGTTTGTTGGAATGGCAGATCTCATAAAACTGCGTCCACTCAATTTATCCACGAGTGTTTAATCTCGCAAGAACATCTGAGTCTGACCTTATTATTCTCAAACACAAAGACTTTCAATACTTCTATTCTATAGATTTCCAGATAATAATCAAAGAAATCGGGTATTTTTTCAAGAGAATAAAGTTATTACTTTGGCAGATGCTTGTAGCATAAAATGAGTGGGTCTATGTAGGACACGGTTGACCTTTTCTTGTAAGGATACCCAGTTTTATTTGTGATATCGTCTTAATATAGGTTTTTTGTTAATATTTTAGTTTTTGATTCATTGTTTCTCTTTTGTTTTTATATTAGAATAATTTAATTGTAGACAGAAAGGATGAAAAGTGTATGATAAGTATATTTTATTTAACATTTATAACGTAAAGAAATCTCAAATTTATAAAATATTTTTAGTAAAATATAAAAATTTGAGAGCAGCGGTATTCGAACACCCGCCTTTAGGAAACCTTTCAAGCACTCTGATTGCAAATCATGCATTTTATGTACTCCAGGCTATGAAACGTAATTCTTGTCAAATCAAGAGGCGGAGGTTCGAACTCCGCTGTGTTCTTTACATCCTTAGTGTTGAATCCAAGATTTATTAGGCAGAAAAAATTATTGACTTTTTATTAAATTTAAAAAATATATAATCATTTAATAAATAAAGAAGTCAGAAACGTTTATATCGTGAAGAGAGAAGTGATTATTGGCATCCGGTTATACTGATCAAGTTAAGTAATAAGCCTTTATCTATAAACAAAGGGTTTTTAATAACTTTTTAATTAACATTAAGGACCATCACGTTAATACTCTTTCATTCATAATTTTTGTATATAATGGTGAGACGAGGAATCGATTCTACAGCGTTCAATGATTAATCTGCAAACATTTTACTTGCTTATATTTCCCACAATTCTTTCAATTAAAAAAGCAGCTTTACAAATATATAGTGAGGCATGGTAGCCAGAGAGAACTTAGTGTCAAGACACTCCGTTCACCATTTTTCGCCCGAAATTACATGTTTAATGGCAATGGCAAGCCGCCCTTTAACGACATAAGTTAACTAAAGCGAAAAATTAAAAATAATTTACATACAACTACTCGACTGAAAATCGAACCCACAACCTTTGCATTTACAATCCCCGTCCCACTGCAACTCATCAGCCTCAATAGTTTCATAATTTGCGTAGCATCCAGAATCCATATATTAAAGACAGAGCAAACAGGAAGAGTGGAAGGAAAAAACACATCCCCAGTCGACTCCATTTGCATATGAAAGCGATCGCGACGCCTAATGCAGGCCAATGAGCGCTGAACGCCTGACGTAGGCCCGCTATGAAAAACAGATACGTTTAATATCATGCTAAATCCTCGATTTACATTTTCAGAGCTAGGAGCGGAGCAAATAAAAATGTCACAATAGAGTTTTAGCATTTTTTTGTGGAGCTAAGTGATAAAAATAATTTTATATGTTTCGTTTTCATGTTTGTTTGGTTAGGTAGAAAGTCGAGATACTGCAATTTTTTTCAAGGCTTGTAATATAACTTCACGCTTTTTCCCGCTGAATAGGATAGATAGAGAAAATTTAGCGTTAACACTTCATTTTTTACCTTTACTATCTACTTTATATTTCGACTCCGTTTCTGTTTCCCACACATCGGAAATATTGTGAGTTGAGTAGCAAAACTCAATCTGTGCTCAATATTTTTGTCAATCAAAGTAGATAAATGGAAACAATTTAAATATATATTCATTCCTCCTCAGTGGGAACCTACAACCACCTCAAAGACCGCAACATAGACCAGGATTTCTATATTTTGTCACTGATATAATTTATGAAAAGCTTTCAACAAAACTTACATAAGAATAACAATTTGTATATTAATATAATTTTATTTTTTTTATGTGCGTTTCACGCATCACCTAACATAAAACAGAGAAAGAAAAGAAAACTTAGTGTTTATGTTTTCCACTTTTTCCCATTGCTAGTTATAAAACTACGTAAAGCAAATTGATTGAATCAATCGCCTCACGGACCTCTCAAAGTTCTTTGATGTTACATTTTTTACGTTTTACAAGTTTAGATCGTCCGTGGAAGTCTTTCTTTGTAATTCGCTTCGCTTCAGAGTTTCCTGAGAAATCCTTTCAAATCCACGAACGGTAAATGTCAGATTCAGTAACGAGTAGGTGTTATCTACGTAACTCGTTATGTAATAGAAGCTATGTAGAAATAAAAAAGCTACTTGTTTTATTATATTGAGAACTATTAAATTATTAATTTCAATTAATTCCTAATACAGCTCCACGCTTTTTCCCATAGTGGGTTAGTAAGAAAGGACCTAGTGTTAAGACATTCCGTCGTCCAGTTTCGGCCTGAAATAGTGGCATTACGTGTTGAATGGTGGAAACTCAACGCCGCGCTTTATCTTAGGTACTAGAGTGAAGAAATATAAAAATGTAAAGCATGTTTTCCCCGAATATAATAATGATTCCCCCGAGTGGGATCGAGCCCATAACCATTGCCTATACAGTCAGAACCTGTCACACTACGCTACTACCTATAGGTTATATTGAATTGATTCTAATTAATACAAACATATTAAGAAAATGATATCATTTCAAATTCAAAAATTGCACTATTTTAGGTAATATCGACGTCTTAATAAATGTATCTAATTACTAAATAATAAAAATGTAATAAATAAAATACGAACTATAAAATCGTATTGAGTTATAAACTAAAAAATATATATCACTTCTTTATCAAAGCAATACGTCTTCAAACAGAAACGATTTACTGTCAAAATTTCTCTAGTTTTCACCAGCAATGATGATTAAAAAGCAAACATCACTTAACAGTCGCGGAACTCAACACCGCGCTTTGACTGAAGACTATTTAAACTTTCCCTCCTCTTTCTTATCCCCCTCCCTTATCTTATCTTTCTTATCCCCTGTCTTAGGCCCTTAGATGGGATTGAATCCACTACCATCGCACTTATAATTAAACCTCATATTAAATTAAATAAAAACAACAAACTGGTAACCTATTTAAGTAAACTCTAGCATAATTTCATAAGACCACTCTTTATCCCTGTCGTAGTACGAGTATAAGGTCACGTGGAGGACAAGACAAAGGCTTTCACCCTGCACTTAGCACACTGCCCTTGCACTGAGGGATGCATTTAAATGTGACTTTGTACACGCCCTACTTCACAATTGGAACAACTTTTTAGTACAAAACTGTCTGAAACGCTGAAAAATTATGTAAAATATTCGTGTTAATTATTTTCCGTTTTCAGAAAAGTTTATTTCAAATGTTTTAAATTTAGTTTTGGAATATAAATTTGGATTTTCATTTTGTGTTTTATAAATTTTAAATGTTATAATGTTGTATGTGTTCTTTTTATACACAGGTTGTGTCATATGATAGAACTAAAAACTGAAACACGTTGAGCAAAACATGCTGTTTAATTGTAAATACAGTAATAAATTATGACGTTGAATATTTGTTTTGTAATCTTTAAAATTAAAACATATTTTATAATGAAATAGAGATCATTGTGGTAAAGAGGAACACCGTTTAATTGGTGTCGCATTTGGTTTTGGGTTCGATTCCCACTCAGAGAATGATTATATTTAGAAAATTGCTTTCATTTCTCCGTTAAGTTTTGCCATACAGCACGCCATGTCTCGAATTTAGGCGAAAAATAGAATAGAATTGTCTTGATTCTAAGCCTTCTCACTAATCTGCTCTGCGAGAAAAATTTAAAGTTATTTAATAACGAAATATATAGTAAAAACCTATTGACAAAAAACATAAAAAAACATTAGGAACTGTTATTTAACTTGTTTTTATACTTTAAATTTATTTTTTACATAATATTATATTCTATTTTTTAACATTTCCCCCAATTTCGGAATAATGAGTTGGTAATATCATGTAAAATGTATACAATAGCCGTATATGAATTTTGACGTCGACAAACGTGAACGCGTGGTATGCGGTCACGTTGCTTAGTCGGTTTGGAGGTTCGAAGTCTGTCCAAATTTTGTACGTTGCTAAAGTTGTTTTTTTTTTCCTTTAAAGTATATTTTGTAGTATACGTATATTTAAAATCAGTATAATTTAAAACAGCGACTTTTCGTATAATATTAACTACAAAAAAACCATGAATAAACTACACTAAAAGAAAACAATCAATTCAAGACAAAATATTGGGAGTAAAGAAAAACTGAACATAAACGTTAAAAGTATTCCAATTTCACGTGAATTATGTTTTGTAGTTTCTGCGAGTGCGAGCGCTGTAAGCGGTGTACATTTATTACAATTATTTTTCACTTTTCTGTAAGCAGTTTTCTGTTATAAAAATATTTCAAAGAGGCCTTCGTGGTATAGTGGGAGTATCTGATTTCAACCGTGATGGTTGTAGGTCAATTTCCACTTAAGTAATGACATTATGACAATTATTTTATTATTTTAGCTATGTATACGCCATTATCAGGCCAGTCGTGGCCCAGTGGCACAAGAGTGTGACTGTAAACGACTGGTTGTGGGTTCGATTCCCACTCGAGGAGTGGAAATTATATTTCCATTTTCTTCGCTCTGGTGTCGAGGTAAAGCGCGGCGTTAAGTTCCGCCACTTAACACGCAAGCCTCCGAATTCGGCGGAAAGTGGGGAACGGAGTCTTAACACTAGGTTCCCTCTGCCTACCCTGCTGTGTGCGGGATATAGCGTGAAGCTATTTAATTTAATTTAATAAGCCATTATTGTAATGTTTAATTTACAAGTAAATTTCTCAGTTTTAAGTGGCAGAATGTGCAGTCAGACACTACAGTTACACTATAGTTACAGTTACAGTTTTGACACTAGGTTCTCTCTGACTATCCTGGTACTAAGCGTAAAAAAACCAGAAACGAAAATTGACAGACAGAGAGAGAGAGAAAATAATATCCAATATCCATCAGTGTAATTAAATTTCACCCGTCAATACGTTTCTTTTACACAAAATATATGAACATGATAGTTTTGACACTAGATTACCCGTGGTTATTTTGCTATTTGCAAAAGCGTAAAACTAGAATTAATATTCACATAACTTATGGTTCCTGTACGTATACGTACATACACCCACAATATCGTTCCTATTTATAACTTTCAATACTGCCACTTAGCATTCACGAGTACAACCACACTACGTACCAACAACCTAGTTCACAGGCCACTCGACTCTATAGAGCTCCACGTTATGTTTCTTAGGGGATAGATCTCCCATGATTTCTTTATACACAATTGCTCGGGAAAAGATTTTTTACTTATTACCTTGGCATGGTTTATTATTGATATTAATTGTGATTTATAGTTTATTTTTGAGTAAATTTTGGGAAATTAAGTAAAAATAAAATAGTTAATATGATCTTTTGTTTTCGCGATTATTACACATTTTGAAATGAAACTATTTTTAACCGGATTAATCGCGTATATTATTGGTATTCGAAAATACATTTTTAGAAACCCGACGTTTCGAACACTTTGCAGTAGTCCGTGGTCACAGGTAGAGGGGTTTCTAAAAATGTATTTTCGAATACCAATAATATACAGGATTAATCCGGTTAAAAATAGTTTCATTTCAAAATAAAATAGTTAATAAATTGCATTTCGTTTATCTTTAAACATTTTAATTATAAGAAAAAAGCAGAGATATATCGCGTGCCTATGTCTTCATTTCTTTTCCCCTTTTCATTTATATGTAGCGTATATTAAAAATTGTTTGATATTAGGTACAGTCTTATCACAACAATTTTTTTCACACAAAAAGAACTCCACATAGATACAACAACTGCATATATTTTAGCAATTTTAAATTTTTGACAATATTTTCAATATGAAAACCAAAAAACTTGCAGCCATTTCCGTCCCCGTGTAAAAGCGTGTATCTCGGAATAGCCTTCACTTAAAAATATAAACGTTTCCGCCTGAAACGGTCATTAAAATCGTAGATGTAGCATCATCGCTATATTCCTTCTCGTAAAAAACGAGAGCTACATCGTTTTTGGTTCCATACATGCGCTTTTCGCATACAAAAATCAAGTTTTTGCTTGCAATTTACTGGCATATTGTACGTAGTCGGAGCGCATTTATTTTCAATACCTGTATCACAGCATCAGAGCAATAGTTTTCAGAAAATGCTGGTAAAATAAAAGTTGGCTTCGATTCGCATCGATAATGAAGCTCTTGGCCACAGCGCGGCTCGTTAGGCGTCGATGCAACGATACGCGCGCTACATGCGAACAGACCTGTAGGCTGGTTGCTGTTATGTTATTTAAAAATTAACATTTTACCTCTGAAGTTGTAATGTATTTGAGAATGCGTGATGGTTGTGGATTCGATTCTCATGTTTTTAATATTTTATTTGCTTAGTTCGACAAAGTGTTTAGGTTCCACCACTCAACAAGCAATATGACTATGGTATGGTATTCACTGACTGGCCCACGAAATACGAAAACACAGTTTTGTTTTCTGTTTCACAATTTCTTTCACGTATCAAGGAGTTTAGAGAGTTGTTAGGGCTAAGACACTCCGTTAGCAAGTTTCTGTCTTCGTGATATTGCCAAATTTCCAATGTCATCAAATCAGGATAATAAAGAAAATCATATCACAATCAGGTACATTTACATCCTAAAGGCCGTTAAACCGAGGCCTAAGGCCTACCAGTTCCAACATGGGTTCTAAATGTAAAAATATAATATATATAAGTTATAATAGAAAAGAAAGTCAAACAGCTTCCTGAACCTCTTTAAAGTCAGACTGAGCTCACGAAACTAGACAGGACATGTCAACGGCGAATTTCCCCTTGAAGACGCGCGAGAGTAATTCCCGTCTTCATAAGTTGAATTGCAGTTTCCCTCAAATATTATGTATGTACAGACAGATAGTATTTTACTGTTTATATATAAAGAGAAGAAAATATATATTATAAGGCTATTATACTGAAATAGGAAAATTTAATTTTGTTATTGTTTAGTTACAACTATTTTATTTTCATTGTTAAAGTATTACGGATAATAGACATAAGGCTTACATATTATTTATGTAACATTTCTTTATTAATAAACATTACATTATTGCAAAAAAAACGTTTCAAATAAATCAGTAAATTGATAGGTTATCTTTATTATCGCTACAAAAAATACGAATCCATAATAAAGCAGGCTTCCAAAATATGACGAATTTACACGACAACTAAATGATCATTTTCCGGTCTTTCCTTGACGAATAAAGCCCCTGTTCCCGTGCTTTTACAGGAATATCAGATATTTTTAGTTTCCAGACCATGTCAACTTGTATTATGTTGAAATATAACTTACTTAGATGTTCTCTTTGTACATAGAAAAAGAACAAAGAATTAAAACAAAGTCTCTCTTATAGTGTCGATTTTCTTAATAAAACAAATATGTAATATCATTTTTACATCCTATACGAAAAGTTCATACATACATTATATTTGACATGTGAATGGAAAATATTAATATTCGTTGTGTTTAAACCTAGCTTTCAAATTTACCAACCCATGTAGGTACATGACAAAATAAGTAATATAATATTAAAATACTATCGTATATAAAATATTTTCATAATTACTGGGTAATTAGTACAAAGCGCAGTGTTATGTTCCGCCACACGAGACTTAATATCTGTAAAGTAGACAAATAGTGAGATACAATGGTCAAGGTTTTGATCCTCACTCGGTGAAATGATTTTATTTAAATTTCCATTTCTTAGCTCTGGTCCAACACTCAACATGCAAAAACGATTTCGGGTGGAAAATGGAGACGGAAGTGTCTTGACACTATGTCCTCTAAGACTCATTACGCGGGAAACAGCATAAGTCTACAGAATAAATCATAGAACTAGAGATAGAAAGTAAAAAAGGAGCTAATATTAAACATTAAATTATTTATTCCTTAATAATTTTCTTCAAATAAAGCATGGTTCTAGTCCACTTTACTGTAAATCTAGACACTTTAGCGCGTCAACAGCGTGTCGTCGCGAGTTACGTGTAAACCGGCAAGAAGTTAAACACTTTGAACTATCGTTAAGGTTTCATAGTGACGTTGGCAAGTCGCGGCGTGGTGTCTTAAACGGGTACTTTCTTTTACAAGTTAACTTGTTTGGACATTGTTACTGTTAGTTTATATTAAAGGTGAGGTAATAAAATAGTAAATATATATACCAAGCAGACAATTTATTTTCTATTATATTGTAATGTTGTTATTATGAAATGTGGGTTCGAATTTCACTTAAGGAAAATATTGTGTAGGGACGTATGTACGTCACATTTTATTATAAATTATATTGTGAGCTTGTAACTTCAGTCAGTCGTCTTTAGACGCTCGAACTAATAACGCGATAATAGCCCGCGATATAAAATATGTATTTTTATAATTAGTCGTCAACGAAATAAATTCCTGAAGTACGTTGTTCGTTTTACTACTAAGATTTCCGACTCAATAAATGTGGATACGAAATATATTATATAACATATATATAAATATACACAAAAATTGTATTTATAATACCTGACTCACCTGTAAATATCTGTATACATGTATTGATTTGCCTATTTTTTAAATAAAATGATTTTTAAAGGTCACCTAAATGATCTGATCTAAATGATATAAATTCTTCATTTTTTACAAAAAATATGGCAAAAGTATAATATTAAAAACTATAAAATATTTCTTAGATAATCATTCAACATTAGGCATAGAATTGTATTTCTTATGTATTTATTTTTGTATATGTGCAATAAAGAACTTTATCTATCTATCTAATAAATTAATATTTTTGGTTCAGGCATTAAAAAAGAAAGAAAGAGTACATGACACAAAGGGTCGTTTTGCAAGGAATTATTGACAAAATGCTAACTGCATGTTAGTCATTTTTGAAGCATTGAAAGAAAATTTTGCGCTTTTTCCCGTATAGTAAATATAGTGTCAAAACACTCCTTGATATACAAACATTTTCCACTTTCCGTGACCAAGAGATATCAGATTTTGAGAAGTGCGCGAAGTATTCAACGCTGCGCTTTATCTTTCCACTAAAGCAAAAGGGTGATATTTATTAAAATAGTATTTTTTATATTAAAGATGGCAGATAAGAAAATTCAGTAGATCAGAATTGCTGCAAGTGTCATCGCAATACGAGGCGTGCGTTTGTTCCTAAGTGCAGGGAAAGCCGCGTCGCAACGCAGCACGTCTCCGCCATACATTATGACAGCTTATTCCTTCACTTTTTACTTCAGACTTAGAGTTCAGTTTCTATCTGGTCACTTCATCTAGAGTGATTCATATAATACATACAATCCTCAACTTACAGCAAAGATAAAGTTAACTAATAATTATTTAATGTTTCTAACTAACTCGCACTAACCCCCATTTGCTCGTTTAAACTTACACTGTTCAAATTAATGATTTACATATTATAAAATAAGCAAATCCCATTAATTATTCCGCTTGATGTCTTTACACGTGAACTAATCTCAAGACTGATCCGAAGTTACATCCAATGTACCTGCGACAACACCGTTACTCTTCACTTCATAGTTTTCCAAAGACCAAAGTCTTCATAGCATTATGGTACCTAAAATATTTACTCTAAGACCGATTTTCGTTTGCTTTACCTCATATTTAAGTATCCCAATATTCTTGGCGGTATACAAAAGGAATTATTTAACATCGTCTAGGCATTACCCTCGCGTCGCTATTATTTCCTAATCAACGGAATAATAAATAACATGTTGGCACATTCGAAATCAATTAGCACTGATGAGATCGTTGTTTGATCTCGATGTTTGCTGGTAGGTAATTAGGGGGCAGGTCAAGTGACGTTAATCGAAGCTGCTGACTATGGGAGGGGGATCACGCGAGTCTTTATATGACGGAGTGGTAGGTAGGTCTGTAATTGAAAATACATAAATAATTATCACTGACACCTTTAGGGTTGGTGTGTTTTTGTACTGCGGGGAATTGTTGATGTTATAGTAGGAAACATTTTACTTTTACACAATTTTTTGCGTTAAGGCGATACATAAAATAAAGCAATATTACATAATTTGTTCCTGAGATATTATAAAATCAAAAAGAAATTAGAAAGTAAGTTTCTATGATATTGAAAAACGTAGCAAGGTAAAATAAAACAATCAATTATAAAAAAACGATAAAACGAAGAGTTAATTATTTTCCTAAACCAGTATTCCTTTGCTTATTTTTTTCAAAAGAGATATGAATATTATATATCCACAAGAAGAGTCATTACAGCAAAATATTCCTTCTATGAATAATGTTATTGTCAGAAATACTGAATTGGTAAAAATTCTAACTAACTTTACCTTTACCTTTGTTCTTTTCTTACTATAATAAATTTTACTACAATAGACTTCATAAAACAAAAATTGTTCTTATTTTTGTAAACTTCTCTATCCAAAGGCAAACAAACATACGCGAAGGTCAAAATAATTGTATTAGAATTTCCTTAAATCTATTTCCATGTCCAAAAAGTTTTTGCAAGTCCCGTCTATTCTGGTAGCTGGTAGCTGGTAGCTAATGTATGCGACGCTTGTTATCCAGTTTGTAAGTAAGTTTAAATCTAAATAGCTCGCCCAATGATTCACTGTTCGCGAAGTTAAGTCCTGAATTCTGAATGAGCAGCCGAGTATAGTCTGTCTTAGAACAACTGATTGCAACTTATATGTGAACATTTGATTTGATTTGAAATACAATGAAATGTTTTGTTAAAAATATGTTAGGTTTGTTTGTTTGTATGGCTTGATTATTATTTAGTATTATTAAAATAATTTTACACTTTTTCCGTGGTAGCAGGTTAGGCAGAAAAAGCCTAGAGTCAGAGAAGTTGCGTGTTGAGTGGCAGAACTACACCTAGCGTTTTATTTTATATACTAGAAAGCAGAAACCATACTTCACCGGGATGATCTCAAATATATATCAATAGTAATATCAGACATCTAAAATCGTTTTATAAATTATAAACGAAGTGTTGTTGGGTTGTTTGAACAACTTTACTAATTACTCGTAGTTATGATATACATACATTATCCATTACTTTTGTACATATACTAACACGTGTGGAATGCAAGAAAAAAAGTGTGAGCCGTACTTAACTTCCTGGACGCATACGCATGAGGACTCCTAGTGACATATTCAAGGTTTGAAAACTTGACATTCCAGGAATTTCATTACTCAATTCTACTATGAATACTATGTTTTTGTATGACATGTCTACGTTTTATAATAAAATTAATTTAATAATAAAGTTTTAGGTTTGATTTCAAATCTGAGAAATAATAATATTTCAATTATTTTAAATTTTCCGCTCTCATACTGAAGGCAAAGCGTAAGCGTGGATTTCCGGCATTCAACACCCAATGTATCGAACTTGGTCGGTAAATGGAAAAAGGAAGGCGTGAGGCTGTTAATAAAGGAACACTTATTTAAAATTAAAAATAAATGCCTCTAAAAAAAGTTACATTATGTGCCATTTCTATAAGACCCTTTATTCCCCAAGTAAGTGGAGTCCCGAAATAAACTAAATGTTAGCGGACAGATCGTGATTGTACGTAAAGTGTGTTTGCTAGTCCTCGCTATATATAGTATCCACTGTCTTGGATGCTAAGACACTAAATAGTATACACATATGTATATATAAGTATAAGATTAGAGGCCGTCGCGGCGTAATGTGTTTGACGCGCAAAGGTCATTCTGGGTTCGATTTCTACTCACAAGGAATGATTAATATTTAAATTATTTTCGCTTTGGACCTTACGTTACCATAACTAAGGTTGCACAGCTTTGAGTTTGTCACCTAATAAGCATATTTCTTGATTACAGGCAGAGAGTAGAGAGTAAAGTGTCTTGACACTAGCTTTTCTCTGACTAACCTTGCTATGCGGGAAAACGTCAAGCTACTGATCTGATGTTTGGTTACGTTTTTGATAAAAGCAGAAAATCATTGTTTTTAATTGTTAATTAATTGACGAAACCGTAAACTAGAAATGCTACGAATACTCGCAGTAGATGCAAACTCCTGTAAAACGTGATATTCCACCAAATATTGTATTACTGCTGGTCTATGGTAAGCCGACTTCAGTTATCTACTAACAATCAGTGTCGATTTTAACTAAGAGTGTTATTTACTAGTTTTAAAGAATTTCTGAAATCTTTTGTAAAAAAAAAACTTAAAACGTAAATTAAAGTTGAATAAAAACAGACAATTAAGTTATAGGAAAACTGGAAACGCTTTATTTACAGAAAAAAAACATTCATAAAATTTAAATGCTGCAGGATTCGAATCGGTACCATTCTGTGTTTTAGATATGAAGCCAAAAAAATACTTAAAGGTAGATTTTCTCTTTCAAGTTACAACACGTATGTTCGGAGATGTTAGACCGGAAGTGACTTGTCCACATTACCGCGTTCTCAGCAATTTTCCCAAACCAAAAGCGAACGTGAATTCTAACTGAATGTAATATAATAGAATGAGTCTTTTCAATACATTTCTAATGAAAAGAGCGTAATTGATGACTTGTTTCATATTATTTTTATATATTCGGGCATATTGCGTAGGCAGAGTAGCTTAGTGTTAAAGCTATTTTTTGGGAAAAAATCAAACAAACTTTTATATGTATATAGTACCACAAGCCAAACACCGATTGTATATGTTTATTTTTTCGTTTTCATTGAATGTTTGTTGAAAAGCGCTATATCACTTAATATTTTGTATAGAATCACATGTTTCAAAAAACGATTTATTATTGGCTTACGTAATAGTGAAATTGTAGACATTAGCAAAATATCTAGTAAAAGTATAGTCTTTTACTAGATATTTTGGTAATGTAAAGTTAGAAAAGAAGCTTTTTCTGAAGTCAGATTTGAAAGAAAAAGAAAAAAATACGGAAACGGATCTCAGCACCATTTCCGGTTAGTCTTTTTGTTAAAAAAACAAATTTTCTCCAACTTGATCGGATCACATGAGTGATACATAACTGATTACTCCTACTTTTGCTGCTAAATAAGAAAGACACATTGAGATATACAAAGTCAAAGCCAAATAACTTCATTCAAAATATTAAGTAATTCATAAAAATAAATACCTCAGACCAGAGAAGAAAGCGAAGCGTAGGAGATTCAACGACACTTGAAAAAGATTTTTTTTCAATTTTCTTAAGTGTGGAATAACACTTTAAAAATGGTTAAAATTCAACGACACTTTTTTTTATTAATTAATAATGAAGTATGTAATTAGAATCTTTTTTAGAAGAAGTCGTGGCTTGAATATAATTTATTTAAATATTTTTTATCATTTATTTATAATAAAATAACAAATAAAAGAATATACATACATATGAATATCCGAATTTATAGGTACAAAAAGTGTAAATATGGTTCTGTTTGCGTTGTCTAATTTGTACGAGTGTTTTATCTTTGATTCCCACAGGCGCGGGAGTGTAGCTTGCTGAAGCGGACTGGGGACTTGTTAACAAGTATTTTGTATTTCAATATATATACTTTAAATAAAGTGCGGCGTTGAGTTCCGCCACTAAACACGCAATGTCCCGATTTCGGGTGAGTGAGGCATCGAGTGTGTGTTGACAGAATGTTCTCTTCGACTACCCTGCTAGGCAGAGAAAAGCGTAAAAATAGCGCTTTGTCTTATCACCAGAGCGGAGAAATGAAAATAGTTTAAATATTAATCATTTCTCCAACCGAAAATCGAACCTACAGCTGCTGTCTATACATTCAGACGCCGTTATACTGCACCATGACGATTCACCTTATATCTTAATTTATGTATATAATATGCGTAAAACTTTGGGCCAAATTAATGACAATGGGAAGTAAATAAGTCATGTAGACCACTCTGACAAAGTTGCATAATGACCGGTGCACAGTAAATGAATATGATTTATATAAGTGCTTTTTATGCAGTATCACGTTTTTTTTCGCATAGCAGAGTGGATAGAGAGACTGCTTAGTGTTAAGACAGTCCGTTTATATCCGTTTACTCGTAGTCTAACCCAATGCTACTCTTAGTCTTAGGTACTAGACCGGAGATATGAAAATAATTATAGTCATACCTCGGACTGAGAATCGAATTCACAACTAATGAAATACAGTCAATTACTACCAAACTACTTTATGATGGCTTCCATTATTAATATAAGTGGAAACCAATAAAGCAATTAAAAAACTTAACAGCAGTTACTTAAGTAAACGTGTTCGTTAAAGTTAGTTTAAATTGCAACACACCTGTTCGTCCTCACCCTCACTCTGCGATCTGCAGTCGGCAGTCGGCAGTCGCCTTTGACTCGCCAAAACTGTCTTACAGACTATTGATTTAACAAGCTTCAATGGAACTTTGAACATTGAAAGTAGGAATACTTTCGAAAATTATTAAGTTTTTTTATTAATTATAGCATAATAGTGTAAATATATTAATTAATATTTTAATAGTTTCAAAATATTATTTACACAGTTCAGATATGGAAAACATTTTTAAGAAACGTATAGACGTTGAAAAGAGGATAAGAGTACAGTTAATATACGTTATTACTGTAAAAACTCTAACATTACAATTTCGAACGCACCATCCAAATAGTCTAACCTCTAAGTCAAGTGTTTAAATTTTTATATTATAAAACGTACGTTACGTTTCTAAAAATGTGTAGTATTTTTATTAGATTTATTTTCCCCACATAGAAATGCAGGCGGAGTGACTATAATGTTAAAATATTCCGCACATTACTCATCAATCACTACACTCACACTGTCTTATCAGAGTGGAGTGAAGATATAGACATATTCAAAAAAAGAATTTTAACAACAAATATTCTCAATTAAATATTAGCATAATTACAGATGCATCTCTCTTTTCTTCTATTTCTACAATGTAAATTTTTGAAAGTGAATATCAAGTGAATTTATTTAACATTTTATATATAATTATTGAAATCATAATTGCGCAGTGTAACTGTAAACACAATTACTTGTGAGTTCTGTCCTCACTTAGCGATCCTCATTAAGAAGCTAAGCACTCATTACCTTAGTTTCAGGCTTCAAATAGAGAATACAGTGTTTTGTGACTTAGTTCTCTTTAATTACCCTACTATGTGAGAAAAAGCGTAACGTTGTATAATATAAATACTGTAATATGTAATATCAATAACATCAAGATATGGTTAACCATTGTGACATTTCAGCAATACAATTGATACGTAGGTCAAAGTAAAAAGCGATAGCACATTAAATATGTAACGATAACGGCCGTTACCGACCACTGATTGAGTAGCAAGCGATAATCACTTAAAGTCGTTACGCCGTTACGTCGCTACGCTGCTACGCCGCTACGCCGTTACGTCGCTACGCCGTTACGACTCGCGTGAAATGAAATTAACTGTAATTAAATCGGCATTGTTTTATTCGTTAATGAGTGTTTCGTCCGTTTAATGTTTTTATCGAAGGTGATATTCGTATATAAATGTTTGAGAGGTGTGAATTGTCGTTGATATGTTTGTTATATGTTTTATTGCATTATACGTTTACGTTGAGGTTACAATAGCGCATTGTGACAATGTGGTTCCATCACACGCAGGTAAATTATTGTACTTAAATTATTTTCATTTCTCCTAATGAGACAAAATGCAGCGTTGAGTTCCGCCACTCAACTGCCTCACGTATGCCACGAATTCGTCTGGAAAGTGGAGAGCGGAGGGTAGGAGGCTTGACATACGCTACATTCTCCTCAGACTCAGACTACTCTATGAAACGGAAAAAGCCTCAAAGCTGTAAATAAGTATGGTTTTTAGTTTCTTATATATATATGTACATGACGACCAATTTTTTTGTTTTCTCCACAATATGTAATTATAAAAGAACTCTGTTTCACAAAACATAGAGCTGAGCAAGCAGAGACTTATCACAATTTTCTAGCTGCCTTCGTCAAGATACGGTAAACTCACAAAGAACAAGGAAATATATACTGCTTATACCCCACAGCTTGTTAAAACATCCCGGTGTCTTCAATATTATCGGCAATATAAGGTCGATAGCGCAAAGGAAGGCTTACCTCAAGGCGTAATAACAGCGTGTCTCGAGTTTTATATTACCTTCGTACAAAGTGTAATTACTTTTAATAATATTAACGAAACTGCTAAAATATAAGGGGAAATTTTCTTTTCCTTGTTTTTAAGAGTTAGGGACGAGTTAAAATAAGATTTTAGGACAGTAAATTATTAAATGTAAAAGTTAATTATTTGGTATTCACAAAATGAAACATGTATCCTTTTTTGTATAAAACTATTTAACTTTAATTTTGATTATCGTCAGATAGATTTGTTATCAGCAAATTGAAACAGTGCCTTATTATAAATATGATGTTTGTAGGACAGTTCCCATTCGGGAATCATATTTATAGTTAACTAGCAGCCCGTCCGCGGCTTCGCCGAGTGATCTACGAAGCTGTTTCGGTATATCGCAACACTCGGTGGTGGATTTTTGAAAAATAAAGTAGCCTATGTTTAACCTTGGATTATCAACAATATATATGCCAAAATTCGTTACAATCAGTTAAGCGGTGTAGATTTTTCATATCGACTTTTCATATCATCATCATTCACAGACATTCGCATTTATAATATAAGTATGGATTATAAACATTTTCCCATTCCGGTAAAAGAAAGCGCGACGTTAAGTTAGCCACAAAGAATCCAAAGCCTACAAGTTAGTCAAAACGTAGAGAACGTAATATAACATAATAATACACTAAATTCTCTCTGCCAAATTTAAAACTTAAACATAACAAAAATATATCTTAAAATTAGTTCAATTTAACATTATATTACTGTACACTAAACCCTTAATATATTATTAAGCAGAGTTGTATGAGTAGTTGGTCCGCTCATATAATATTGACGCGTTTCTGCGATCTCAAGCTATTCGCTATTAGATCTCGGAGGTATTGGAATGACTAATGCGATTGATAATCAAGTATGCAATCTCGCCGCGACGCCACGCGACGCCGCGCGGGCCGACCTACTGATGTATTGTATCATTTAATTATAATTATTATTATATAAGCGATTGATATAGAGATCAATAGTTATTCTGATTTGATAAAATGCAGCGTTTAGTTGCGTCAGTTATTAGGCTTTTTTAAATGAATGAAAATGGAGAATAGTGTCTTATCATAAAGTTGTTTTTGGGTACCTCGTGTTACGCAGGATACAAATTTTATTCCTATAATCTATCAATGTGGCCACGACTGGCCACATTGATAGATTATAGGAATGTGCCCAGTGGCACAAATGTGTGACTGTAAAACGACTGGTTGTGGGTTCGATTCCCGCTCGAGGATTGGAAATATTTAATATTTCCATTTTCTTCGCTCTGGTGTAGAGGTAAAGTGCGGCGTTAAGTTCCGCCACTTAACACGCAAAGCCTCCGAATTCGGCGGAAAGTGGGGAACGGAGTGTCTTAACACTAGGTTCCCTCTGCCTACCCTGTTGTGTGCGGGATACAGCGTGAAGTTAAAAAAAATCTATCAATCTTTGATTACTTAATAGTTTTTAATAAATACAAAAACATTTTTTTTAAACTAAGATTTTAGATTTCAGACACACAACAACACATAATGTTTTTAAATTTGCGGGGACGCTGGAAGTAGGATCTTAAGAAATGCATACAGTGTTAAATACCGTTATTGATAATATACGCAACATCTTGGGTTTAAGCGAAAAGTGGAGAATTCTTGACACTAGTCGATAGGGCGTAAACATGCTTTTTTTATTTAACTATCAACATTTCCAATTACACATTCAAAGTTACCTTAAATTAATATTATATTATTCATTTACATTTATATAAAACATTTCAGTAGCAGCGCCCCTCGGGGGAGCGTCCCGTACAAATTTGGTTAGGACTCGATTAAAAATGTTCCGAAGTACCCATCGGAGGTAAGTAACTAATCGTATACAGATTAATTAACATTTTACTTTGTGGATATAAGGGAACTAAGCGACCGCATTGACGTGTCTATATAAAATTTCTTTACATCATTTATTTATTTAGACGCGTAAGTGATAATTAATATTATACAGGAAAGAGAAGAACACATCTTAGAACTAAATTCATTATCTTTTAAGGTGGATACGGCATTTTACAAACAAGCAGGCAGCAAGTACTTTCAAGCACATAGTATGCCATATTTTGTTAAGTCAAATTAAATTCGAAAAATGATTCACGAAAAGTGGTTCACGTTTTAAAATAAATATAAAATATACAATGGCATTCACCTATTATATATTTTCTAATACATGGAAAAAAGGGGCGCTAAGAATATTCTCTAATAATTCTACTACTAATATAACCTCAACTTACGCCTATAGATTAGGTTGTATTGATACAATAAGAAACCTATATGTTTGTTGTACATACATATAGACGTTTCCTTTAGTGAAATATGAACCGTTGTTTTAATGATGCATCACTTGAGCCTCAGCTTGTCAGAATCCTTCCAAGCGCTCCAGCGCCGGTTTGAATCTTACTTTATTAATTTTTTAAAGTGTCTAAACAAAGTTTTTTTTAAATTGTTTGTATAATATACTAGCTGTGCCCGCGACTTCGTTCGCACGGAATTTACGGAAGCAGTTATAACTGTAAAATTGAAGGAGCCTTTACAGTTTTAAAGTTACTTGATATTTTGAATAAATCAAAAATCTTTTTATAAATTGTAACTTATGTTTTATTCTGCTGATGTATAATCTATATTATTGTAAAGTTTCATTAAAATCGATTCAGTAGTTTTTACGTGCAAGAGTACAAAATATACTACATATTGGTAATTTGTCTTTTAAAATGATCTTTGAAATTATAACTTGGTTTATGGGATTATTACTAAAAATAGCTCCTAGTACTAAAAAAAACTGCTATTTGAAATGATTCTCTCTTCTCCTAATGTGTAACTGGAATGACTTTTGGCGTAAATATAGTTGATAATACAATGTAGGCTAATTTATTTTTAAAAAATCTGCTCCATAGGGTTGCAATGAAATGAAACAGCCATGGTAGTTAGTTTACGCGGTAAAGCCGCGAGTGGGCCGCTACTTATTATATATTTTGTATCAAACGAAGGGCTTATCTATCTCTCTTCCTTCTTTCTCCATTCCTATAATATGCGGGTAATACGTAAAGACTTACAAATAATTTTGACTTTTGTTCACATAACATATTAGTATAATTATAAAACATACTCGCATGAGATGCATACCAAGTTTGAAGAGCAAATGAAACTCGCATCTAGCGGAGGCACTTTAACTGAGCACTCGTGTAATTAAGGAAATGCTAATGAATAACCGCGTTGTTTTCTTGTTTGACATTACAGAATGAGAAATGACGGTTTATATATGTATGTATATGTATATATTGAGACCGTTGTAGCACCGTGGGAGAGTGTTTGATCGTAAACGCGATGGTTGTAAGTTCGATTTTCACTCGAGGAATGATTATATATTATTTTCATTCTTCCATTTTGTGGCCAGTCGTGGCCCAGTGGCACAAGCGTGTGACTGTAAACGACTGGTTGTGGGTTCGTTTCCCACTCGAGGAGTGGAAATATGTAATATTTCCATTTTCTTCGCTCTGGTGTCGAGGTAAAGCGCGGCGTTAAGTCCCGCCACTTAACACGCATTGCCTCCGAATTCAGCGGAAAGTGGGGAACGGAGTGTTTTAACACTAGGTTGCCTCTGCCTACCCTGCTGTGTGCGGGATATAGCGTGAAGCTATTTATTTATTATTTATTTATTCATTCTTCCGCTCTGATTCTTAAGCCGATAAAAAGCGTGATAAAAGGTTGAATTCTTCTACTTAACAGGTAATATCTCAATTTTGGAAATAAGTCGAGAACGAAGTATATTGTTTAGTTTGAGTTTATCAAAGTTTAATTAAGAGAAAGAATTTTTGAATTATAACCTGAAATTAGATTATAACAGATCACTCTTCTATATGGGAGAAAGCGTAAAAATGTTTTTTTTTTATATATACCATATTTTACTGTTGACGCCCACTACTTCACTTACATGGATTTACTGCAAACGTAAAATACAGTATCTCATTCCCGAAGGAATTTTGAAAAGTTCTCTTGTAGTACTCTCCTACCCTCCCTGAGGAACCTACATACTAAGTTTTAGCTATCTGCTTGCAATAGTTTCGTCTATGCATCTGTCAGTTAGTACAAATACCGCGATTCTTGACTAATTATATAGAATTAATTATCCCGACGCAGTGTGGCTGCAAACTCTATAGTTGTCAACTGAATTCCCAGTCGAGAAAATGATTATATTTTAATTATTTGTATAGTACACTAAACAACTCTTTAAGACTGCAGGGCGGCGCCCTACCATATTTCCTATTATTATTTTATATACCCATTAGCACAACTATGTATTTACATTTATTTAGGTATTATTACGAATGTGAATTGTAAGAACAGGAGATGAGATTGAAAACGAATTGTTCGTACTGCTTTACAGTTTGGAGCTTATATGGACCTAAAACGTACAGTTGTATAAGTTTTTCAGTGCATATTCAGAGCATATTTCTCGGCTCTAATACTTAAGCAAAAGGACAGCGTTAAGTTTCTCATTTCTGTTAGTCAAAGACATATGCATGTTAGTTTTCCATTCGCCATAATGCAAACAGTTACATAAACATTGTCTGATAATTCCGAATTAAGTTGTTTCCTAATTGAATTCTTTATATTTTTATACGAAAATATATAAGCATTTCAAAGTTAAATAATAATAAGACACAAACGTAAACAATTACCGTTGTAGCGCTGTCGTCTCGTATCGCCGTCGTCGTTGTATGACAAGCGCGAATTAAGGAGACCTCACATTAACCGGCGGCGTAATTAAAACGAGACGTAGCTCCTTTATCAACATTTCAACGTTTTATTAAGAGAAAGAATGATATTGTAGACTACGATGATATGAAATACTTTAATAAGTGTTTGAGTGACCTGATAGTTACGGGCTCGATGTTCAGTTGAGGGAGTACTTATAAAAAAAACTATTTTTCCCTACACAGAAGACTAGTCATAGAAAGCCATATGTCAAGATGCTTTATTCTCAACTACTCATTAGTGTATCAATGTCAGATAGCAAGTACCTACGTAGCAAAGTATGGAAAGAAAACCTAATGTCATAAGTTCAAAATACTTTGACAATTTCCAACCGAATTGTCAATATTGTGTATTGAACATTGGAACTGGACGCCGCGCTTTATCTTACAAAAGCAGATAAGTTCAAATAATTTGAATATAATCATTCCTCTGAGTGGAGACATATATTTTGAGCACATACTTTTGGCTCGTAGCATTTACGTAGCTCGTATCTTTATCAGTTTTTATTTTTATGTTTACCTGAATAATAACATAAATTATCTAATCTATCTGTTTAAGTGATACCTTAGACAGGTTTGTCTGTTGCTTATTGTTCTATAGTTATATTTAAAAAAATACTCTAAGGAAGGTCTGTTAAAATAAAACTGTAAGTGGACTCCGCAACTCAGCAAGTAATGTCTTAAATGAGTAGAAAACTCTTAAAGAAGAATTTAGCAATAATACACATGCGCGGCGTTGAGTTCCGCCACTTGGCACGAAATGTCTAAAATAAATACGGAAAGTGGATAACGGAACATTATGTCACTAAGTTCACTCTGTCTAATTGTATGGAAACTGTGTGGGAAAAAACGTGAAACTGAAAAAATAATAAGGTAAATGGAGGTTTTTCTAATATGTCAAGTTTTAAGATTAAAAAGTAGTACAATGTAAGCCCGAGGCAGTAATATGAAATACATTTTTAAAACAAATTAAAACTATTCGCAAGAAAAGTTTCAAAGTTTTTAAACTAATCCAACTACTTCTTGAAGAATTAGTTTATTTCATCTTGCCTAAAACGTAGTGAAATTAAATTTAATAAAATAGTACGTTATACATAAGAATGTAGCCGTCGTGGCGCAATGGACCAGCGTGTGACTCTAAACGCGATGGTTGTAAGTTCTATACAAAGGAATTGATTACATTGAAATTGTTTTCATTTCTCTATTCTGGTACCTAAAACAAAACACAGTATTGATTTCAAGGCTAACTACTCAACACGCAATGTTTTCATTACAGAGAGATAATGGAGAACGTAGTGCTTTGACACCCACCTCTTTGTTTGCCCTGTTGTGCGAAAAAAAGCATGCAACCTCATATCTTTCACCAATTACGCTATGATGACATGAATATAGTATTATCTTTATTTCATTACATACAAAATACAAATACTATTATATATACGAAATTATGAGCATTTCTTTAAGCGGAATTCGAACCTAAGACCATCCCAGTATACCAAAACTATCCAAAATATACTGATCTATCAAAATCATAAAACTAACCAAAAAAACTTAGCAATTCTTGATGAAAGTAATAAAGCATATGAAATGTAAATGTTAAAACGAGTCGGCACTTTGTGTGATCTTTCTGAATGCGGCGCTGCAATTACAGAGTTTTATGCGTCCTCAGTGCAAGAGAGCGCGGTCTGCAGAAATATATACTTTATAATATGTATGTATATGTATAATAAGTCTTGGAAAGTCCTTTTGAGTAACCACTAAAAGATATGACGTGACTGTTTAGTATATTAGAAGATATTTAGTATTTTTGTATGTTATTTGAGTTAATGATAAGTCTTTTTTGTAAATATTTGCTGGCAAAAGTTGTATATCTTTTCCATTTTCTGAATTTATATAAAAAATTGAAACGTATCGTATCGTGTATCGTGCATTAAAAAAGCGCTTGATTATAAACACGATTACCACGGGCTCGATTACCATTCAAGGGAATAATATATTTGAAACATATTAATTTACTAGCCCTGATAGGAAAACCGCGGAATTGGGTTCCCTCCCGGCTGACCCTGCGGGCACTTTGTTCTTTGCTTTCAACCTACATAGAATTCTTGTTTGGGTTGATAAGTGATACACCAATAAAATGAATGAAATTATATAGAACAAGGTCAACGGAAGCATATATTTTAAATATTATCCTTTAATTTCAGTTTTGCATGCATGCATTGTATTTCAATACATAACTATTACATTCAAGCTCGTGTAATTGTCAAATAATTATAATATAAAAAGATTTAAATATAATTACTTAATATATTTTATTTGTCTCACTTTCAAAGAGGGAGTAAATACCTACTCATAGATATAGAAATCCCTTTGTACATAGCGTTTGTGTCCGGAGATTCCATTTTCTAGTATAATGGATAACAAATTTGCAAAGGATGCATTTGCTATGCAAATACTGGAGACGAATATCTGAGCGTATAGTGTTAACTAACTTGGATATAATGCGGCCTGAGACTTGGGAGTGATTGTGCTGCAATTGTACATAGCTTCACGTTTTTTCCGCATAGTAGGGTATTCAGAGAGAATCTAGTGTCAAGACACTCCATTCTCTATTTTACGCGTGACATGACGTGACGTGCGTGGGATTGTGTGTTGAGTAGCGGAACTTAATGTCGCGATTTGTCTTCTTACCAGAGCGAAGCAAGAATAATAATTTAAATTATTCAGAATGTTCGCACTCCGAACCCACAACCGATCCCGTTTGGAGTCACACGCTGTGCTACTGCGCAACGATGATATCTATATAGGAAAATTCCTTAAAAATATGCCTTTTACTTCTTTTACCCAACACGCCATATCTCCAAGTAGGGAACAGTGGAGAGAGTTAAGTTCATGTCATTTTGCCAAATTCTAAATACTGTTTTTTGTCAACTTCACGCTTTTCGTGCAGATAGGGATAGTCAAAGAGAACCTCCGTCCTCCATTTTTAAATAAAGAATCGATACATTACATATCAAGTGGAAGACTCAACGCCGCGCTTTGTCTATGGTACCAGAATCAAGAAATTAAAATTTTAATAACCATTCCCTCGAGTGAGAATTGAACCCACAACCATCTTATTCTAGTGATACGCTAATCCACTGCGCTACAACGTTCCCAAGATACTATTTAATTAATATAAAGCTAACATAGCATATTTCATTAGACATCTCGTTTAATCGCCGTTTAATTTGAACGCTAAAATGCACAGCGTCTCGTCGCGTCGCGTCGCGCCTACGGCAGGTGTTTGTAAGTGTATCTATTAATATCTGAAGGCAGGATGACGGAAACTGACTGATGTTTAATATCTCTCGTTATTTATTTACCTTAACGTTCAAAATAAACATTAATAACTAAAGAGTAATAATAAGTAATAATTGAGCCATCGAGGTAAAGTTGGAAGTTTTAAATTTAAACGCGACAGTTTAAGGTTTCTTTTTCGTTTGGGGTTGCCAGGTTGATGATACATCTGTATTAATAAAACATATGTAGTATTTTTTTTGAGGCTATCGTAGTGCAGTGGACCAACGTATAACTGTGGGATGGTCATGGGTACGATTCCCACTCGAGGGAATGGTTTGGGAACATTTAAGTAATTTCCTTGTGCCTAAGAGTTGGCATTCAACACGAAACGTCTCAATTTTGAAAGAAAAATTGAAAGCTGAGCGTCTTGGCGCTAAGTTCTGGTTACTACTATCATACTGGAAGTCACAACAAATATATTTTCAGCTGCAAACGCTGGAAGAGTCTGTTGCTGAAAATATATTTTTTGTGAGTTTAGTAGGATTCAAACCTACCTCTGGGGTAATGCAGCCGCTATTAATACAATCTTTGTCTTGCAGAAGCGGGCTATTCGCGCAATCTATAACCTAGGTCCTAAAGATTCCTTAAGGCAAAAGTTTAAAGAAATTAATATATTAACAGTTGTGTCACAATATATTTATGAAAATATAATATATGTCAAAAAAAATATTAACGATTTTGCCAAGATCGGTGATGCACATAACATAAATACCAGAAATAAACATAAACTTACTGCGCCTGTAACCCGATTGCATCGAATCCGTAATTCTTTCATGGGACAATGTATACGCTTTTACAATAGGATCCCAGAAAACGTCCAAGAATGTTCCATATCACAATTCAAAAAAATTGTGAAGAGACGTTTGTGTGTTAAGGGTTACTACCTAATTAATGAATTTTTGAACGATAACACGCCTTGGGAATGAAATGCTCGCTCCAGGCTATTCCAATGGTATCATTGTCAATATATAATTATCTGTAAATGCTTGACTTAAATATATATATATATATATATATATATATATATATATATATATATATATATATATATATATATATATATATATATATATATATAAAAATCGTCCCGCTGAGTTTCTTGCGCCGGTTCTTCTCAGGTCTGAGGCATTAACCTCAGTGAACCGGTGGGAAATTGTTTGACGTTCAAAAAATGAAGCATGTAACTTCTTACTTTGAATAAAATTATTTGACTTTGACTTTGACTTTACCATCGTTATATTTAGCCACCTTGACAGCATGGTGATTTATAAACAAAATTTGAATTAACATACAATAATATGGCATACATTTTCTTAAACAATATTTATTAATAATAAGTTAAGTGCATGTCTCAACACAGCTTCGAGCTTAAGAGCAAGCTTTGAGCTTAACACGTCTAGTGATTTGACTGATTGATCCATCCATGTACAACAACGCTCATATATACCTAAATATAAATAATTTTATCTTAAATAATTAATTTTATAAACGCCGTCGTGGGGCAATTAGGTGTTATTGATATAATGGTAGTCAGTTCGACTCCCACTCATTAAAATTATTTTATTTTATTTTATTCACTCTCTGATTATGCCACGCTGACCTTAAATGCTATATAAAAAATACTAAAAATATATAAATATAATAATATAAAACAAATTTCTCACAAAGTTGTAAGTTTCAATTTCCTACATTTCCATAGACTAGGTCAGAGAACTGGGTATTCTAACATACCTATTGGAGATTTTTTTATATGCGATATTGACACTGTATAGATTTTTGAGATCTGTCTTCTTTTCTGATCTTTACTTTAGGCTAATGTCTGAGTAGATCATTTGTATTCTTACGCGGTCGGTTTCAGTATTTTTAGTTAGATCATATGATTCATACATTTTTTTCTAGCTTTTTGCTTTTTTTCCATATAAGAAGTAGTCCTCCGAAGTTGAGCTCCGTCACTGAACATTCCAGATTTAGACGGAAAATGGAAAAAGGAAACGTTTGACACTAGGTTTTCTCTGCCTATCCTAAAAAAAATAACCTGCAATACTCACGAAGTAAACACTTTGCTTACAATAAACAGTTAAACAATAACAAATAATGCACATTAAACATTCAAAAGGTTATAAGCGTAATAGCTCCACAGTACTGCGTATCGCTAGCTGTGAGACTGAGGCTTGGGGCCAGTGAATACATATTTAATGGTTGCCATCAACGCCGACCTCCGCCTATTATATTAGAGGATCACATTCCATGGGTTAGCTAAATATAGCTACGGTGTAACCTGTACATGTGATGATGTGACGAAAATATGTGTAGAATGTAATAAATGTAACTTAGAAAAGAGAACTTAGTCACTTCTTTATTTTTTTATAATTTGTATAAAGTTAATTAAATATTAATTAATAATTTAGGTAAATTTGGAATAATATTATTTACCAATTTTGATTATTATCGAAGATATAAACAGAAAACATATGGGCTGACTAAATGTAACTTGTGTATGTAATGTTTTTGGAAAATGGTTATAGTAGTAAGTAAATTAACGTAATTTGGAACAGAGAGCTTAATCACACCGTAATTCTTGCTGACCAAACTTATTATTTACACATGTCTATTACTTTTGAATTTATCTAAATAAAAAATAAATTCTATGTATTTTTATGATATTATTTTTATGAATAAACAGTTTCCTATTTTTATGCTTTCACAGTATTTCAATTATGAGAGATAATTAAAGACAGTCAGTCAACATTGGAAAAGTGACTGAACTATCCGAAGAAAAAAGTTAAACCTTTATCTCCTCTTATCTACTGTGCTTCTCTATTTAGGATCTCATGAACGAATCAAATACTCAATAACATGAGGAACATTTACAAACATAAATAATTGTGTTCCTCATCATTTATATGGTTTGGTAACTTAAAGTGTGTCCTTACATCCCGCTTTTCAACACATAAGATCGGAGTGTCTTAACACTTCATTCTCTCTGCCCGCCTTACATTTATACTAAAACAAAAGTAAATAAATAAATAATTGCATTTACAATTCATATAAAGTAAAAAATATGATATTATCTCGTGTACGGTACCCTAATTGACCCCTCCTTTCATCCCGCTTAGTTACAGTGAAACATTTTTTATTTCCTGTTCGCGTTTAAATGCCGTTTTCAGGACGATTTTCCGACAAAATGCGGATTAATTTGTAACTATTCAAAATTATGAATAGAATTTACTCCCACTGAAAATCTACACCTCTATAACGTCGCTGCGAAAGGAAAACCTTGTAAAAGATTAGAACTGGTTATTCTTGTTTATTATTTTGTTGAGTTGTTACTTAGTTCTTAATGTCTTATTATTTTCGCTTATTTTTATACTGTTATTTATATATATTTTTTGTGAGGCTCTCGCTTCACTTCCTATAGTAGGATAAGTAAACAGGATTACTTAGAGCGTCTCGATAGTCAAAGTTCAACACTGTGCTTTGGCTTGATTAACCAAGAAATCGAAAATAATATGATAATTACCTTGAGAAGGGATCAAATTCACCACCATCGCTGTTACAATGAGATGTCTTCCTCTCTAGATGTTTTCCTATATATGTATGTATTTATATATTTACACATTTTAGTACCGGACAATAAAAAGAATTTGGTATAGTTATTGAATACCTATCAAGAAAAACGCAACTCAACAATGTACTTAACACCTGCATTGCAGTATTAAAGACGCTTACTGAAAATAAAGAAAAGAGTGTCCTGACACTAGCGTCTACCTACCCAGTCATATTTAGAAGAGGACGAGGAAATATAATAAAACATAATTATTATATGCATTTATAAAGTTTTCCCTCCGTACTGTCGATATGTACTCCCAGCAGGCGTTGTTTAACAGAAGCTGCTATTATATTTATACCACGAAATTGATTATTTAAGCCAGCTCGTAATTTCGGCGAAGCGTTCCCATTGAAGGGATGTGAATGACTGTAAATAAACTTTTCAAATCCAAACAAACACTATATTATTTAGAGAGGAAATTGAAATCGCGAATTCTATGCCCTGTGTTTAATAGTTGCGAATTATATATGTACGTTATGTATTTCATAAGAAGGAATAATGTTTTGTGGGGATTAGTATTTATTTTGTTTTGATTACAAAATTTATCAAAGTTTAAAGTGAAAATGATTAAAACGGATTAATTGAGTATATTTTTGTGTGCCTTTGATTGATCGATTATGCGATTAATCCGGTTGAAATAATTTTATTGCAAAATGTGTAAAAGTCACGAATACAAAGGATCTTATTTTTTATCAAACGTTGTCAAATAGGAAAAAGTAAGGAAAGTTTTTTTTATTCATTTTTTAGCTTCATACGGTATCCCGCACACAGCAAGGTAGGTAGAGGGAACCTAGTGTTATGCTACGCCGCTTGTTGGAGGTATTGCGTGTTCAGTGGTGGATTTTAACGCCTCGAGTGGGAATCGAACCCACAACCAGCCGTTTACAGTTACACGTTTGTGCCACTGTGCCACGACTGCCAATAATATAAACGTAAAGTTAAGTCCCTTTATTTTTCTTTTTTGGCCTCGAAAGTATTAAAATCTGAATGGAGAAAAATAAAAGTCCTACGTTGGGTGCTAGGTCTTACATATGTAGGAAATAATCTGAAATGTTGCTAACTGCCTTCTACTATGAATAGGAATCGAACCCACATCCCTCAGAAAAAATCTTTACTAAATGCGCCATGATGGCTTCAAATTCAATTCAATTTGAAGATTTCAGCATAAACGATTATTCGTGAATTTCTGTTGTGAAGTGTCAATTATATTTCTTGAAGCGATAAGATGTTTGCATACATTTTTTTATGTTCTTTTTTATGAGTTTATTTTTTATTTCACTCATTTCTTTTTCAATCTTCTGATGTCAAGTGGCGCAGCAAACGTATTTCAGTGGAAACTGGTTGTGAGTTCGATTTCCGCCCATGGAAGTAATTATATAAAAAATAATTGTTTCTTTCTTCTGTTGAGCAAAGCGAAGGCGTTGTTTGTATGTATATTTTTTTTCAACTTTATACCTTTTTCCCGTAGTAAGGTAGTTAAAGCGAATGTCAAAACCCTTCGTTCTCCACTTTCTACTCAAAATTGAGACGTTGCATGTTGAGTACCGGATCTTAATGTCTTTGTCTTGTTCACCAAAGCGGAGAAATAAAAAATATTTAAATATAATCATGCCCTCATTTACACTTACAGTCGGACGCTGTCCCACACGACGACCTGTGACTTGTGCCTCCTCTAAATATAATTACGTAATAGACTGAAAATAAAGAATAATTTGACTCATTCCTACTTTGGCGGAAACTAAAAAAGAAATAGAAAATCCCTCAAGATAGGTAACCAAATACAAAACATATACACAACAGCTGATTTCCATATTCATAGCTACTTTCGTTAAACACAGAACACAAAACACTTAATTTTAAAGCTATACACGAGCATTTAAATATCGTCAGTACACATTAAATCTGTAATTACGTCGTTTGGAGCAAACAAATGAGCCATACATAGTACGAGACGTCAGACGTCAAAGGAACTCTTATAATTATTATGAACAGCGTTTACTTTCCCCTGAACTTGGACAAGCTGGCTGGTCTTTATGTTGTAGCGAGACTAAGTACGTGAGTGTTATAGTTAAATATTGAAGCACCGTTGTTCTAAGACTTGTCCAGTCAAAGTTAGTCAAAGTTCAAAATTGCAAGTTTAGGTAGGGCCTTTGCTTTATAAATGTATTATGAGCTTGATTTTTTTTCCTACAAAACAGGGTAATTAGAGAGAATTTAGTGCCAAGATACTATGTTTGTCAGATTCCTGACCTGAAGTCGTGACATTGAGTGTTGAGTGGCGAAAGTTAACGCCGCGCTTTGTATTTATATCAATCAGAGCGGAGCACAAGTGGTTATTGAACCTATAACCAATCGGATTTAGAAACACGCACGGTCCCATTACGCCATGATAGTCTTACAGATGTATGGACTAATTTGATATGTAAATTGCTGACATTTTTTATAGTTAAATATAATTTAGAATACTCCGCTCAAAATGATTTATTTTAGACCTTTTGGTTTATTAATATATTCTAACTAGAAAAGTTTGGTTTAAGCTTTTACGAATCCTTATTTTAGATATGAGATGTAGGCAAATCTAGACTTTACAGTACTTCAACACTTGACTACAACATACTCCTACATGTATGTATTTATTGCGAGGTGACTGCTTGAAGTAATGCTTGGTGTGTGGTCACTTTTAGTGTAAATCAATTGCTCTCTGTTGGAGATTTGTTTATAGTATTGAATTTATATCGATAGCCTGAGGGCCAGCTGCTGAACTATAGACATTAATGTATATTTATTTTACTATGCACTTGTCCTCACATGTCCTTACGCTGTATACAGCGTAAGGACATAAAACCGAACCGCTTATAAGCGGACATAAAAATTCTTTAAAAAGATGATTTTTTTAAATTTATAAAAGTTGTTTTAATTACGACATTTTTTTACAATAAAATTAAACAGGAAGTTGAAAAATACATTTAGAAAACGTATAAAAATAGATAGGATAGTAGAACGCATGGTTCAGTGGTGAGAGCCCCTGAACGGTATTCAGGGGGCGCGGGTTCGAATCCTGCTGCGTTCAAATTTTTATACGTTTTCTAAATGTCTTTTTCAATTTCCCTAAGTGTGGAATAACACTTTAAAAATGTTAGAAGTAAACAGGAAGATACTATATGAGGCCTTCGTAGCACAATGAGACAGCCGCTTAATATAAAATGAAGGACGCAACTTCTTATTCTGAATAAAATTATTTCATTTTGACTTTATAAAAATGATAGATGTGAATTTTGTTCTCATTTGGTGAAATAATTACACTCAGGTTATTTTCATTTCTTAGCTGTGATACCTAAAATAAAGTTAAAGTTAGGAGCTATCGGAAAACAGAGTACTAAATTCTTTCCTACTATAACCTTTCTAAATTAAAAAATATTCAGATCTTAATACAAATTAAACCGCAACAGTTACTTAAAACCTGACTCACAATTACTCTAAAGTCGTCCGGCCAATTATTTTCCACCCGTTAATTTGGCCGCTAACAAATAGTGAGACTTCAGAAAATAACTTAATGAAACGTTTATTACGGAGCCACGGCTCCAAACAATGGCGTAACGGCGCTCGAATTAAATAGAAATGTCTTAACGACCGTTATTGTTGTTGGTATTCCGTTACACGATTACACTATTGTTTTTTATTAATAAACAGCTGCTTTAAAATTGTATTGTGCTTGTTTCTTTTGGTTGAAATGAATTAAATGAAATGTTAACAACATTTCATTTACAGCTTGATTTATACTGTTCGGTGCTTGTTGTGATTGGTTGTTTTGGATTCATATATTGTCAACAATTTTTTTAATTTTATTATTTTTTTGCGTACTGTAGTGCAGGCACAGAGCGCCTTCATAGGACATTCTGTTTTCCGGTTTGCATGTTCGCGGAACGCCTCTCTTTTTAGACAGAGAAAGAAAAAGAAATGTTTTATTTTTGTTATTTTTTTTAGCTTCACGCTGTATCCCGCACACCGCAGGCTAGACAGAGGGAACCTAGTGTTTAGACACTCCGTTCCCCACTTTCCGCCGAATTTGGAGGCTTACGTGTTAAGTGGCGGAACTTAACGCCAAACGCCTCCAATGATTTTATTAGAATTGTAACTTTATTTAGCGTGATTAAATAACATGAAATGCAGTTTTTTGGATCTTGAGGTAAGAGAAACATAACTGAGGTAGGAGAATAAAAGAGTATAAGGGTTAACGAAACTACTCATTCCTAGCTAACTACAAGCTGAGTCGCCAAGTTTCAAAGTTTAGCCTAAAGTATAAATCGTACAGCAAACAACTAGCATTCTCTATTAAATATTATAAGTTAATATTAAGTGGAGAGTAAAATATCTTGACCTTGAATTCTTTCATACTTGCTGGAAAAAACGTGAGACTGGTTCATATTTTTAAAATTTTATGATACAAATATAACCAGAAAAAGGTATTTGAAATATCTTATTTTACGCTAATTTCTATGTGCCCATAGATTAGTTATACACTACTGTAAAAGCCACTCCATTTAACAATTAAGTGTGTTAATGCTATTGATCGCAGACGCTTGCTTGTCATCTTCATAACGCACATTATCTGTATTATCCATTTGCCAGTCCTTGCCTTGTCATGTGTGATCCTTTACATGTTCATGATGTACTATATATTAATTAATACGTGGCCAAAAAACTTGATTATGGTTCTTGGAAAAAATATTCGGACGAGTATGAAATTTTGCAAACTTTAAATTTTATATAAGATTTTTTGTATAATATTATAATAGAAATAGATTATGTTATTTAATATGCTGGTGACAATTTATATAAAGGAACTAGGTGATAAAAGGAAAAGTATACAAATAATGTGTATGTAATATTAGAGTATTCATAAAAAAACTTGATAATTAAACAGACATATTTAATAAGCTCTTCACAATATAATATACATCTTTACAATACAGTATATTATATTGACCATATTATAAAGACCAGCTAAATCCTTGGTCTAATAAGACAAAGCGCCGCGTTAAACTCTGCTATTCAACACGCCTTGCTTAAAAATTGTATGGAAAGTCGAGAACAAAATCATACATAATATTTACTATTCATTTTGCGTGGAAATAAACAGACTCTTTTTAACGCGTAATGCTGGGGATCTGTAAAGACACGATAAAATTAAAAAGTGTAAACGTATAAAGTCACGTCCCATTCAAAATTCTTTACATTAAAACTTGTCATCACTAACTTCTTTTTACAATCTGCAGATGTAGGTACCCTACTGTAAACAAATTGCTACGGCTTTATATACGTAAATACGTATATATAATGTACCTAAGTTCAGAAAGTTTGTTCATAAAATATAAAAAAATATAAATAAAAATGTTACTAAAACTAACATTTCTCATCTAAAATCCAAACATTTCATACACTTTTCAAGAATACGTCACATGAAGTATTTTTTTCAAAAAAAAATCATATACCAAATTACATAGCACTAAAATATGTTAAGTAAATCATACTGACACCAGGCAGTAGTTACTGACACGGCTTACATTCACAATTTCATAAAACCAACTTGCCAGACGACACGTAAGCCAAAAAGACTTTTTGTACACAGATGCAATTCCAATCGCATAATGCAGAACGCAGTTCCTTTAGAACTGTAAGTACATATTCAACGTTTTCACTCGACGGAGTCGTTTTAGTAAAGATTTAAAATGATTTATCTGTATG
The DNA here is from genome assembly GCA_019049465.1 of Dryas iulia moderata. Taxonomy (NCBI): domain Eukaryota; kingdom Metazoa; phylum Arthropoda; class Insecta; order Lepidoptera; family Nymphalidae; genus Dryas; species Dryas iulia. The sequence continues at coordinate 12,585,648 of CM032431.1, read as the reverse complement.
AGATTAAATTTGAACCCGCGGTAGTGGTTTGTGGGAAGATTGACTTTATAAGCGGGGGTTAAGGTGTATTATGCGGGGCACGGCGGGGCGCAGTGGGTTTACAAAAGTATTCGTGAAGCGACAATAGTAGGCAGCGAGTACATTTCAATAATCTGTGACTCGCTTGAGCTAGGAGGTAGGGTTGTCGCAATTTCCATATGATATTCCCTCATTAAAATGCTCCTTTTTGATGGAGAACGGAAAGTTTTACCTCTAGGCTAGAGTACTAAATATTTATCATAAAAAACAAAAGAAATAATAACAATCACAAATTCTCGTCCACTTCGTTCTCACCTCTCTGCTTAAAATGTCACGCGTGTGCCCTAATCTTACGATAGTACAAAAATTTATAGCATTATTTTAGTCTATATTTAAAAATAATTTATTATACTTCGTATTATCAATGACACTAAATTTTGTATACTTAAAAGAATTATCGCGGAGCATCACCACTGATATCTATTAAAAGTAATAACTGTTTGACAAAGATCTTTGTATATATAAATCATATTAATATACAAATCATATCAAAATAACACCATAAAACTTTTAGAATTATTTATATTATAAAATATTATAGAAAAAATTACATAACAATTATAACACTCCACGGTGGCACCCCTACTAGATATTTAGATGGCACCGCGACCGCGTCTACCCTCTTTCTATACATTGCGACATTTTAATTTCACTCGCGTTACGTTATTCATCGACAGACCCCCCGCAGACCGAATGTGTTATATTTCTTGATATTTCTTCGCAAATCGCAAATCAGTTACTTTGATAGCTTTCGATGATTATTTCTATATATCTAATGGGTATAAGTACGTTATGGGATGTATGGGACGGGGATAAGGGAGCGACCCTCTTTCGTAGATAAAGAACAAATCGTTAATACGTTAGTTAATGTGATAACGATCTCACATAAACGTTGTTAGTGATATCGACTTTTAGTTAGTTTTTGGGGTTCTGATGTAGGAAACTGCTGTTCTTCCATATTTTAATAATATTTCGTTGCGTTTCCATTAGGGGATTCGGGCATTATAATACGAACCTGGCGATTATAGGATGGTGAGTCCACTCCTCTTGAGATTATTTCCTCTCTCACGGCTTGTGGTACATCCTGTTATACAGCAGTTGTCAGGATAATCACCACTACCTGATGCTGGGCATTGTTGTTGCTCATTGAGCTTTACCTGGTGAGAACATGTGGACTGACAAATTGACAAATTAGTATTTTCTTGTCAGAATGATGGGCCGTTGATGGAGGAAGAGAGGTGACAAGAAGAGATACCCAGCAGTGAATTATTTAGGGTTAACAAACATAAAGAAGAATAACGCTTTGTGGACGAGGAATCCTTTTTAGATTTTAGTGTCTATAAAAAATAGTTATAAGTAAGTTTTAGAAAGTAGATATGAAACGATTTCAATTGTTAATAAACATGTACTAATTAGAATTTCAATAATATAATTTCAAAATATGTTGTCAATGTCAGTTCAATACAACCCATTAAATAAAAAGCAAAAACGTAATCGCCAAAAATATTGTAACCAATTTAAAATTCCATATCGACAGAAAGTGATTACGTACAAATGAAATAAATAAGCGAATGTGAAATATCGGACAATTATCGTGAACAGTTTACAGTACGCAATGCCGTAGTTGTGTGAACTTGTATAGGGCCACTGTAATCGAACGAATTGCGTATACATTACTTGCTTTGTATGAAAATCTTTTTTTTCCTAATTAAATCTATGGATAGCTTATTTTCGTACCTAAGTTACACTGTAGGGGAAGACCAAGGTTAACCTTCTAGAGTTCGGCGTCGATGATATTGGACGAAGGCCAGGTTAAAAAACATGAGGACCCTTCGCAGGGTGGTATGAAACGAAGACAGTGGACGAGGCGAAAGAAGATGCAAGAATTATATATATGCATAGGTACCCCATTCTCTTAGCCTATGTGCCAATTAAAAATAGTTAAGGCATTCATTTTGTTCATTTCTTTAGGGAACTGTCTTTTGAATGATGGGATGCAACGCTGCTTCTTGTCTATCTAGACAGAAGAGCTGATATTTTACACCTTTATATACATCGCATGTATACTCAAGACTTCTCAGTTGCACAATGATGGCTTCATAGGATATCAATTGTGTAATTGATCCTTATATTCACATAGTGACGAGGATGCGACAAACCTGATTAACGTTGTGTAATATACTGTTGTGTGATGTTAATGGTTAAGTAGAAAAATTAGAGAACAGTTCTCTGTCCCTTTAACTTCAGCAGCTTGAATTATATATTGAACTTCGACATTCAAATTGCAATGTCTCTATTTCAGGGTAAGAGTGGAGAGCGGAGTGACTGAACACTAGGTCTCTCTGAATACCCTGCAGAGTGTAAAAAATCGTGGCTGAGCTGAAAACAAATTCTTATAATTCTTTTTGAATAAAGTAGTTGTACCAAACTAGGTAACCCATTGTCATTTTTATAAACTTGACTTGCATCCAAAAGTGCCAATAAATATTTTCTTTACTTTCTAATTTCTTTTAAATCTTTCCTATAAACTTTTTATTGCAAAAAGCAAATTTATCTGTTTCTAAATAGACTCGGACACTTATCGCTAATTACTCCGCTTGAACTTTGAGCGCCATTTTAAATAAGCAAGAGACAAGCCTTTGTCGGAACTTCAGTTATTGAAAACTTCTTTGTATCTGATGTTTTAGAGTTTAAATATTGTATTTATGCCGGTGTTAGTAAAATTACAATTTACATTGATTACAATTACCTAATTGTCTTGTTTTTATTATGGTCAAAAATGTTTTAAAGTCTATTATATATAATTTCAGGAAACATTATATAATTTGAGGAAATACTATTTTGATATAGCTTAATAACTTTTAATTTATCTTCAGGCAATCAACTGATTGCAGGTAGACGGAAAAAATATTGTGTTAAGTTTTTCTGTTCTCCACTTTCCGCCCAACTTTAAGTTTAGTGTGGCAGAATTTAGTCCTGTATTTTGTCTTATTTGGTAGATAAGTTAATTTTATATACGAGTATAAACAAACCCAAGTAGCGGAACTGTACCTGTGTATCGGTTATGTTATCGTGTACTATCATATTATGCGCTGTAAATTAAATCGAAACGAAAGGTATCATCTTTAAACGGATAAAAAAGAAAATTAAATATAAATAAAATATAAAAAAAAAAAAAAAAACATAAAAATAAGTAATTCATATAAATAGTGCCCAAATAACATTACAATAATACACTTAACACCAAAAATCACGAACACAACAATTGTTTTCACAACGCATTATTCCCCAGTCCTTAACTTATCCAGAAACACAAAAATAAGGAAGTCTGCGGAAAATTTATTTCGCACAACTCGGAAGCTGAATTAAAAACTCCGTAAGTGTGCCCGTTAAAAGATAAAAGACGAATTCTTGCAAACGCTTATCGTGGAGGGGGGGGGAGAGGGGAGAGAGGGAGGCTTGCCGGAAGTTTGTGCTACAGATCAAAGGCTTTTGTTGTGGATTAACAAGTCGGCGTATAAATAATTTGGGCCGCGAACGGCCGGCGCTGCGTCAGCGCCCCGTCGCCGCCTGCTCCACATGTACTCGAAGACTTGGCACGAAACCCCCAAAAGTTATATTAATTTAAATACAATGTCACGTCGTATGTTGAATGTTAAAATGTATGTTTTTCTTGTATGTGTTGTATTTAGTTATAGTAGTTTTTTTTATATGATTTTTAAAATTAGTGTAGTATCAACGTCAATGTATTGGAGTTAGTGTGCCTTTAAACGTGATAAATGCAGGTTTTATTGTCAGTTGTTATTGTAAAGTTAATAAAAAACCATCTTCACGCTTTTTCACGTATAGTAGGGTAATCAGAGAGAACCTAGTGTCAATACACTCCTTTTACTTCCCTTTATTTTCAAGCCGATGTTTGTGACATTGTGTGTTGAGTGCCGAAACTCAACGCTGCGCTTCTTTATACCGTAACGGAGAAATGAATGTAATTTAAATATAATCATTCCCTCGAATGAGAACCGAACCCACAACAATCGTAATCAGTCAGAAGCAGTCTCACTGTACCACGATGGTTTCATAGTATAAGTAATTTAAAGTATTATCTTTTTTCAATTCGTTTAAGCAATTAATCCTTCGTTGATTAAACACGGTTGAAGAACGATGTGTAATGTATCTCAAAATCGCCTCTGCCTACATTCATATAGAGAATAAAAAAATAACTTTTTAATATTTAGTATACATTGAGATGAGGTCGTTATGGTGAAAAGTAAAACTAACTTACTCGCGCGATATAATGGGTTTAATTCCAGCTTTTGCAATGGAGGCAGCCTTGAATTTCATCACTCAAAACGCTATATGTACAATTTTAGTGGAAAGTAGAAAACATAGTGTCTTAACACTAGGTTTTCTTTACTATTAAAGGTAAAAGACCAAGTTATCCTCATATCAAGCTACATCATTATATCTAAAACATCTTAAATGTTGTATACACATCCTTTACTTCCATCCCTCATATAAAGGCAATCTCAAACCGCCGTTTGAAGAGAACAAACTAATAACACGTAATAACAGTTGCTATGGTACGTCAGCACACACCGGGCAGGTTTGTTAGCGGAGATTACTTGAAGACAATTTTCGCAAAGCTTCGAGCGCCGCGCCTCGCTGTCATGCGGATTACTGGAATACGGCATATGGCTTGAAATGCACTGATTTATGGAATGTTTTCTGTTTTCGAGTACAAATATTAGGATGCTTTAGGTAGTCGGGTACAGTACATATAGTATTGGAATAGTTAATGGTTAATTACAAAAAGATATGTAATATTTTGGGTTATATCTTATTTGACCGGAGAAAACAAAAAAAAAGGTGAATCAGCTTTTTATGTTTAACTTCCTGATTATGGAATCCAAACTTGAAAACAGTCAATATTTTTCAAATAGACCGAAAAACTTAAAACTTTTTTAAAAAAATAAGGTAGTCAGAGCGAAGGAGTTTCAAGGCATTCCATTTTTCACATTTCTCCCGAAATCGAGATATTTCATGTTGAATAATAGGACTCAACAGGAAATGACAATAATTTGAATATAAACATTTTCTCTGCATGGGAATCGAACCCATAATCAATTGTGTTGACTGACAGACGCTGTCTCAGTGCTTTACGATATAATGTAAGTTATACAGAGTATATACAGGTAAAGTTATCCTGAATAGAATAAACGAACTGACAAATTTCTACTTGTAACACGAAAATCAGGAAGCTTTTTTAATTTTAAAACAATCGACAAAACAACTTTTTCTTTTTTTCAACTAATTCATTTCAATTAAGCAGCAACTCATATATATGTTCGTTATAAAAAAAACCTTCACGTATTAAAAAATAATGTATTTTTTTTATAAATTAAGATGTATCACAGGAAAAATGATTCATCGGTACATACTCACACTCGCGCCGGTATTGCGGGAGACGATGCGTTGTTGCGATCAATCTAATTCCCTCATTTGAATGTCAAACGTCGCTAGAAAGTTATTTTTATGATCAATTTTAAGAATTTCCATGTTTTATGGTGTGTTTTAAGGCCAACATGGCGCAGTGAGACAGGTTTCAATACATGTGATAACGGTGAGTTCAGTTTGCAGTCGGAGAAATGATTACATTGCTATAATTTCTGGTTCGTTCCGTTCTGGTGACAAGACAAATGCTTTGAGTTCCGCCACTAAAACTGCAACGAGGGAGAAATAGTGAAGTAAAAAAATAAATTTAGAGAAGGTACATATTATAAAATAAAAGATTATAAATGATGAACACTATAGTTAGGGAATAATTAAGTAATAACAGTAATTAAAAGTTCAAGTCCCGAGCCGGTCAAAGTTGAGCTGTGCCTCAATATTACTGTGCATTATCTCTATACAAATAAAAAATAGAGTAGAGAGAAGAGAAAAAACTCCTTTGTGTTCTGTGTATTTACTGTTCCCGTAGTGTCTGAAACTTGGAACACAAGTGTAGGCTTAAATAAAGGCCCATTAAATCCATTAATCCGCTGTCTAAGATCTTTGAAAAGATAATACTACTAATTCCTAACTATCTTCAGGTTATCTCTATAAAATAATAAAAAATATATAATTAGAAGTCATTTTGTACATTACTAAAAATATTGTATAGTAATTAAAATGAGTGACAATTGAGGTACATATTTAGATTGCTTTATCATCGCTATAAGCTCATAAAAGTTATCTTTACGCTTTAGTTTAGTTGCTTTTCTACTTAGAAAAGCATAGTAATGCTTTACTGTGCTGTCTTCATAACGTAGAGAGATATAGATAATCTTATGAACATCCTTTAAAGCTTCGCGGATTCTGCGGTATAACAACAACCCTGCTATGTATATGTATATATCAAGACAATCCGTTATCCACATCTCACCCAAATCGAGATATTGCGTGTTGAGTGGTGAAACTCACCGCCACACCTTGTGGTAGGTACCAGAGCGAAGCCGCGCGTAAAAGATAGTATTCATATACGTAACAACGTATGACAAAACTTCCAGTAGTCAATATTGTGAAATGAAATAGCATAGTTTCAATTAACTCGGCGGTCGAAATCCGCAACAAATAAAAACATAGCCGATGTTTTAGTATAAACTAAAATTGATTTATTGTCTCTGTGAGTTCATAACGGCGACTCCATAGCGTCCGCCGATACCCTGCGGTCTGCTGTGTTCTGGTAAAAATGTATTTAATCGTTCTATTAATTATTGTATTGATATCAAATGAATAACATTTATTTATATTATGTTTTAACAAGCGTTTAATATGAGCATTTAATTTTGTATTTTTTTGACTGAACGCCTACCTTTACAATACTGATGCTATAATAGCAACTGGAAATACTAAACTGATATTGTGGTGACTAAACATTGCCTACGGCAAAGAGAACGGGGAATTGCAAGACCAGACTCTCTCCACCTTATTTCATTTATGAAAAGAATGCGGAAAGAAAAAATAAAGAGAAATACAATTGTTTTAGAAAGAGAAAAAATTTAAATACTTCCTGGCAAAGAAATTGTAATGTGATAACGTCTTTACGTTATTAGGAAATATCTTTATTTTTCCTTTCTTTTACGAGATAAGCAGAAAGAACTTATGGAGTTTCGAGTTTTGTCTAAAGTAAAAGGTAAAAATATATTTACCTAGAAACATTCCCTTGAGTTTATATCGACCATACAACTAACTGCACCGTAATAGTGTACTAATTCCACAAATATTGAGGGCACCTATTTATGGTAACATCTTAACTTACGTGTCCCCAAGAATAACTCAAACAGTGGACAATATAGAGACATTGTCCTCTCCATCACCTTAATCTTTTCCCATCAGATAGATCATTGTAATGTTCCATGAATTAAACATGCCACTTGCGATCATCCGCGGCCGGTGATTTAGTTAACTGCTGTTTGACAAACTCGCGCATTGTATGGGCCGTCTGAACTTACTCAATTATCCTCCTCAAATATTGGGCAGGGACTAATCTATTCATTGGACGGCATTTATTTGTTGTCTAAGCCCCGCTTTTTGTTGGCATTTACATTTTGATTCTGAGCCGTGGTTTGACCTTTTTGCGTTTCCAAGTTTTTATTGCTATCCGTGATCTGTGCTTAATTGTGAACGTTTGATGTTTGTTCGGGGTGTGAAAGGTTTGTAATAAAATATTGATACATTGATGGTGTAGTGGTATAGTAGACACGTATTTGGCTGAATATAGTGATTCTATTATCGAATTGAAGGAATATCTGAATTGTTCTTTTAGTAGAAATAGCCTAGTGTATTCCGCTTTTTACTTCTTACCCGCATTCAAGATATTGCATGTTAAGTGGTGAAACTTAACGTCGCTCTTTGCCTTACTCACTAGATTATAGAAATGAAAATAATTTAAATAAATCAACCTGAAATTCCAAAGAACCTTAATTTTGTAACCTATTTGCGTAAGGTGAATTTGTTATTCAATACATAAATCTGCGTGACAAATTGAACACCTTAATTTTATGTCACTGTGTTCAACCCAATCCTGTGTTGTTTTGTAATCAAGAATAAACTTCAACTCTTGAAATATTCTAAAACTTTAATTACAGAAAAAAACTAATTTGCAAAATATTTTTAATGTACAATTTCAGGATATTTTCCCTCGTAGTTTCAGTAGTGAGTACTCTCTAGACACAACCTGTTTAATTTTAATTCTACATCGCTAAGAGGAGTCATGAAGAAAAGTGCACTTAAAACATTTCCCGCGGGTATCGCCTCGCTTTGCTGCGTGAATTTCCTTGAAACCTTAGCGATGTTGAGAACAAATACAATAAATTTACTTTTAAAAATTAATTATGCTAATTAAAGTATAGTTATAAAAAACTTAAATAATATTTAATAACCAAATAAAATATTATTTTATACAAGTGGCCCGCTCGCGGCTTCGCCCCGTGAATTGCATAGCTGCTGGGTTATATTGCAACCCTCGAGGATAGATTTTTAAAAACTAATATAGTATATGTTTAACCTTGTGTTATAAACTATATTTATGGCAAAATTTATTTCAATCGGTCAAACAGTTTAGGTTTTTCATATAAACTTTCATGTCCTATTTCGACCTTTTAAAGGCTAATTTAATAAATAGGTCCAGAATCCAGTAACTTTTACTACTTTCATTCTAAATTTAATCCAAATCGGACCGGTAGATTAGCCGTGAAAGCGTGACAGACAAACAGACGTACTTTCGCATTTATGATATAAGTATGGATAAGAGATCCTCATACCTTTTACAATCACTCGTATCGGCGTTGAATTCCGCAAGTCAACACGCAATATCTCGATTTCTCTCAATTTCGAGCAGAAATTGGATAACACAGTGTCTTGACACTAGGTTTTCTCTGACTACTTCCTATGTAGGAAAAAGTGCTTATACTGTACCTTGGGCATCACCCGACACTGCCCTTTCGGATTCACCCAAAATCCTTTCCCACTTGCCACTCAGTATAGAATATCGTTTATTTGAATAAATAAACACTTAATGTAACTATTGTTTATATACGTATAAGCAATTTCCGTTCAAAATCAAATTTGTCGACAGATTATGTAACACGAATCCGATGAGCTCGACTTTGATAGAGGTGTTGATAACGTCGCTTTACTCTTCACGACTATACGATAAGGACAAAGAAAATATTTGCGATTAGGCATTTCAAATAAAACTAGATTTGACAGATATTTTATATATATAGATGCTGGAAAGGATTGTAAATTAAAAATATATAATTTTAGACAAAATTTCATATTACACTTAGCTTAACGCTGTATCCCACACACAGCAGGGCAGGCAGAGGGAAATAAAAAAATCCACTTCTCGAGTGGGAATCGAACCCACAACCAGTCGCTTTATAGTCGCACTTTGTGCCTCTGCGTCTCGACTGGCCATATTATATATTGAAAAAAAAAATATATATATTTAATAATACATTTAAAATTTATTCTATCTAGTAACGACATTTTTGGAGAACTAAAACATTTTAAGTTTGAACATTGTTTGTTTACATTGGGCTTTGCATGATGTATAGACATTTTGGGCTTACAACAAATATGATTTCCAGCGTAGACATATTCGAAAAATTTCTCAAAATTTTTGTATTCATTAATAATTTTTTTGTAATGACTATAAAAAAAAGTTATAATTTGTGATAAACGGGATTTGAACCGGCACTTTCTCTTTCCAATATTTAATATAACACATACATACACATACTTCCGAAAGCTAAATACAACAGCGAATAAATAATAGAAATTCTACTTATGTATTTAAGCCTCTTCATCTTGCAAAAATATACCTAAATAATGGCAATGTATACTTTAAATATTATAAACACTATGTATATTTCAAAAATTGTGATGTACTATAATAATATGTGTATAGTGAAAATGTGAAACAGTTTTAATAAATCATTATCCAAAATATTATTGAATATTTTTAGGGTTCTAAAACCGAGGGGTGCGAAAAGACCCCAATCTTAACCCTCAAATTAATATATATTGAGAAAACCCAACCCCACTTTCTTGTCTATCTGTCTGTCACAGGGCAGTAGCTATTGCAATAAAATGTAACGTTTAGTAAACCGTACAAGAATAAGCAAGTATTGGTCAATATGTTATTGATCTCAATGATCGTGTTGTTGGTCAAAATAAAAATCACGCAATAATTTATTATTAAAGAAGACGATATTGTTTTTCAAGTTCGATAAGATGTGATTTTTAGTTTCGCTACCAAAATTGTTTTCTTTTAATTACTGCTTCACGATTATACCCACATAATAACAAAAAGAGACAAAAATAGCCGAGTGTCAAGACACTATGTATTCTCTACTTTCCGATCGAAATGAACATATTGCGTGTAATAGATAGGTATCCAATATCCAATCTTAAAAAATAAGAACCAAATTTATATTTTATTTTGCCCATTCACAAAATACACTAAAACTAAAGATATAAAAAGAAGAACATGCTTCAAAAGCGTCCTTCAGCGCTCATTTTTTTTTAAATTTATGCAGTATATGAAATAGCATAAAAAAATAAGCGTTCCTCATAGGAAACCATTTCCGTAATATTTTAAATGGAGCATTATTAGAGTCTTTCCCGTAAGTTGTAAAGATTGATGCCAGCGTCAACTAATTATCTCCGTAATTAGTTCGCGCCGGAGAGACTGCGCGGCCGCGCCGTGATGGTGTAGCACTTGTTACTCTGTTCTATTCTACTTACAACAATGTACTATAGTATTAATAAAATAGTTTGATAATTATATATCAAAATAATATTAAATGAGGCCTTCGTGACGCAATGGACAGAATCTGATTGCAAACACGATGATTGTGGGTTCGATTACCACTCGGAGGATGATTATATTGAATTTTTCAAGTCTTCACTGTAGTAACAAAAATAAAGGGCGGCGTTGAGTTCCGCCACTCAATATGCAATGACTCGATTTTGTGGCGGAAAGTGAAGGAAAGGAGTTTAGTGTCGTGTGTGAGTAAATTTCCACTCCTAATCCCTCCCAATTGTTATCATTTTTCGTTCTGATAACTCAGACAAACCGTGGCGTTGACTTCGGCTACCGCCTACACTACACCTTGTAGTACATCAGTTTCGCACGGAGGGTGGAGAAGAGAGTGTCTTGTCAATAGGTTCTCCCGGACCACCCTGCCCAACTGCAACGGATAAAAGTGAAGCTTTTTCTGAAAAGTAATGGTAATTTTTAAAGTACTGCAATGTAAAACTGAATATTTACTAAATATAAAGGAATTTAGAAATAACGCAATAATTTGCGAGTAAATTGAATCCGTATTGAGTTCAAACGTTTCGAGTAACTAAGTTAAATGCGTAAACTAAAATGCTAATATATTTTATTCGTATTTTCAATATTTTTTTTTTTCTCTTATATAGATTATGTATGGAGTAGTCGAACAAGCAATTGCATTTCATCAAAATTGACTAGTGAAGCTTTTCTATTTTATATAGGTATCGGTTATATTATACAAATATTCATATTATCTAAATATTTTCATATATTTACAGTTAAATATTTTATATTTTTCCATAACATAGTTGTCACAGAGAACCTACAGCCAGTAGACAGTCCGTTCTCTATTTTATGCCTGATATGGGAAGGTGTATCAAGAGGCGGCATTGTAGGTCCGAAAGCGGTAAAATGATATTACTCATGACTCCGAGAGGGAATCGAACCCGATTGTGAGTTTGATTCCCACTCGGATCGCGAATATGTACAGTCAAACTGTGTCACACTGCGACAGCATGATCTTAAATTTATGATAATGTTTATATTATACTCGTTGTATGTTCATTTAATTATTTTGATGTAATTTGATAATGTAAATGAAATATAGACTTTCTGCAATACTTCAGCATATAAACTTAAAGTAAATCAAATTGAATATATCTCGGTCCACAATTTTTTTGTAAAAGTAGTCAAAAATATATCCTTTACGCGGTAATATGACTGATGATTTTGCTAAATAAAATATTTTCCATAGTTTTACCAAAAATAAAAAAAAATATCACAACAAGCAACAAATAAATATCACTATTATTATCCACGTAGCTTCACACTTTTCCCACATGGTAGGCTAGTCAGAGAAAACATAGTGCCCAAACACTATCCTCCACTAGTTAACCATGTACTTTTGCAAATTATATCGGGACCAAGTCAGCCAAACAAAGTCAGGTCTCGTCACTAGCGAGCTATACCCCGAGGATGACGGCGCTGAGAGCAGACGCCAACTAATTACAAAGATAATTAGAACAGCCGTGACGCCCGACTATAACTATACTATCTGCGTTAGCGTGATTCAATAAACTTTTATATCGGGGGTCATTTATATACATAAATTTTATATTAGGGGCCAGTCGTGGCGCTGAGGCACAAAATGTGACTGTAAAAGCGACTGGTTGTGGGTTCGATTCCCACTTGAGAAGTGGAAATATTTATTTTTTTCATTTTCTTCACTCGAGGTCGGGGCAAAGTATGGCTTTAAGTTCCGTCACTTAACACGCAATGCCTCCAGAATTCGGCAAAAAGTACAATACGGAGTGTCTTCACACTAGGTACGCTCTGCCTACTCTACTGTGTGCGGAATACATCGTGAACCAAAAAAAAGGTAGGGAGAATTAATATACATCAATTAGATATATATGTATTTATATATCTAGTGTATATGTGAAGTTATATTACATTATACATCATTCGGGGAGTTCTGAGTTTATTTTGTTGTTGACTTAATCAAATTTGTGTTTTTTTTTAATTTCCTGTTTTGGTTTTGCTAAGGGAAAAAAGTATGTAGGATAAACAAAAAACGATCATTGAAACAAAAAAACAAAGAGGAAAGCGGAGTGTCTTGACACTGCGTTCTCTCTGACTACCGTAGTATACGAGAGAAAACATGAAGCTCGTTTTTTCATAGTTACAAACAAATTTACATAAAAAATGTTTACAAATTAACCTTATTAACCATACCTCGAATACTTGCGAAGTACAAACTTTTGCTTTTGAATAAAATATATAATGACGAAAGAATTACTTTACTTTATTATATTTAATTAGGAGTCTGTCTGGAGTTCTATAAGTCAAAATATAACATTTATACATAAGCGACTATTACTGGGGATTTCTAGGCAATTCATTATAAGGTCTAAATACACTGAGTTAGGTGAAAAATCAAAAATTATTATCTTTCTTTCTCAGTTGTTTGCAAGAGAAGATATATATACATTCAATTCAATTTTAGTCTTATTCGTTACTTGTATTTTAGTCTTATTCGTTACTTGCTTTCAAAGTTGTCATACATATCTACGTAACTTAGAATCGAACCCACGACTTCTCAGCCGTTAAAATTATCCAATACAAAACTAACAGGATAGAATGTCTATTCATTTCATTAATTGCATGTAACAATTTTAATATTTAAGATGTCATTGTAGCAAAGTGGGACATCGCCCGACTGTATTCACATTGATTGTGAGTTAGATTCCCAAATAATAGAATGGTCATAATTTAATTATTTCCATAACTCCGCTCTGATACCCAAGGCAAGGCACGGCATTGTGTTTCACCACTCAAAGTGAAGGTGGATGGAAAATGGAAACTGGAGTGTCTTGACACTAAATTCTCTATGACTAATCTTCTAGGGAAAAGCGAAAAGCTATAATAATATTAACAAAACAATTAAAATATAAAATAATATTATTTTAGCTACACAACTATAGCATCGGCCTCATAGTTAGCTTCACGAATTAACTTCATTTGCCATAAATGTAGACATGGGTCTAAAACGTCAGGATTTAGATGTTTAGAGGCGCGTCTCGTCCACCGGAGGCTACCCGCTTCAAATCCGTCAAAACTGTTAAATAATCAATTACAAAGTTTAATTTGCCTTCTTCCTTCCGGTTCCGCCAAAACTACACAAAAGCTTTGTTGAATTCGCGTTATGATATATGCGGAGTCATTTACATTTCAAACGGAATGTACACATAAATATTTTAGACAATTATGTTTGTACTAGACTTTTGCTGTGATTTTGTCTAGATTTTTTTTATCTAAGAGAAAAAATAATTTTCTTTTTAAATTATGAACTATTTCAACTGTCAAGCGTTATATTGAAAGTAAAGAACGGAGTGTAGTGACACTTGATTTTCTCTGCTTACCTTACTATAGATATGTTACCACTATTACACTCTCACTCATCATTAGTAGTATAGTAGATCAAAATAACACATACTTTTTACGTTTAACACTCTACTTGAAAGACAATGAACGAAAAGCCAAAAAGGAAGTGTTTTGTTAGAAATTTCTTAGGCTACCCGCAATTTACGTGATATTCTTTTCTTGCTTTAAATCTTCACCATTCCATAAGCTTAGAACCGAACAAAAATTTGTCAAATAAAATATTATATTTTTTTTGTCAAATAAATTAGCATTCAGTTCTAAGACCTTTGTGCAGCTTCACACTTTTTTCTGCATAGCAGGGTATCTAGCGAGAACCTAGTGTCAAGACACACCGTTCTCCACTTTTCACCCTAAATAGAGATTATTGAGTAACGTAACATAACGCCGCACGTTTTTTAGGTACAACCACGAAAATGAAAGTATTTCATGCAATCATTGTCACAAGTAGAAATCGAAATCACAACCAATCGCATTAAAAGTCAGACGCAATATGCCACGGTAGTTCAAGACTTAACTAACATATAAAATTCTATTTAACAAACAAAGTAGAAAGCAGCTATATATAAACACACAGTGTAATTGCGGCGGTCGGTTGCAAATCGTCTCAATTACGGGGAGGAATGTTAGAATGTTTCTTCCTATATTTGTAGAGCAAAGCCTGGCCTGGAGTCAAAGCGCTCTCACATCACTAGACACGAGTTATCACTCTGAAGGCATTTTGATGCCAAAAATACAGTGTGGAAATGAATGGGTCAAAGGGTTTTAATGATTTTGATGTTGAAGCCATTGTGGTACAGTGAGACAGTGTCTGACAGTTAACGTGACTGGTTTTGGGTTCAATTCCTTCTTAGGGAATTATTGCATTTAAATTATTATCATTTTATACGCCCTTGTGCGGCGTTGAGTTCAGTCACTCCACGCTCAATGTCTTTATTTCATGCGGAAATGGAGGTATTCCCCATTGTGAGGCTGTAAGTAAGCCATTGTAGCACTCGGAGAAATGATTATATTTAAATTATTACGGTTTTCTCCGCTTTAACAAAACTCTGATTTGGGTGGAGAGTGAAAAATAGAGTGTCTTAACACTAGATGCTCCCTACTAACTAAGAGTAGAGGCAATACGGAAAAATCGTAAAACTCCTATACTATTAATAATATAAATATTGATTATCAAGGTAAAGCGCGGCGTTAAGTTCCGGCACTTAACACGCAAGCCTCCGAATTCGGCGGAAAGTGGGGAACGGAGTGTCTTAACACTAGGTTCCCTCTGCCTACCCTGCTGTGTGCGGGATATAGCGTGAAGCTATTGATTATCAACAAAAAACACAAAATACATGAAAAACAAAATAGTTTGAGCAAAGCAGTGTTTCCATTCAGTCATGTCTATAACATCAACAGATAAGGTTTTGTTTTCTTTGCACAACGAAGCTCATTCTAACTCAAACAAAGGAAAGGGCATTGGAAGATAAACATAGTTGTAGGATTTAAGGTACGCCGCGCTTTGAGCGAATCAAACTGATCTCGCCGGTCTTATCAATGCTAACAACCGTATTGAACTATATACACATACTAGTTCAGCCCGCGACTTTGTGTGTGTGTGGAATTTAATAAAAAGTTTATTTTAAAAATAACTGTAGCCTATAAGTTACTCGTCATTACATTAGCTATTTTCCAATTAAATTATTAAATAAGTGCAGTAAAAGGTACAAACAATAATAAAAGTATTCAATATCGATTACATACCATATCATATGAAATAATAAGTATATAATAATAATTATCTTTGATTCTATATAATTTACGACTAACGTATGTGGCGATATAATGCTCGAGTAAAAGAGACGTGGCGGCGTACAAAAATATCTACTACCGCCACAACATTTAGGTGTTACCACCAAAAGTCCTATCAAAATTGGTCCAGCCGTTCCCGGATTGACTGGGATAAGCATACAGACAGACAGGCAGAACTTGCAAAAAATTTAGTTTTTTTTGTATATGTACCATGTACATGATGTACTTAGTAAAAATAAATATTCATATGCATTGTTTGTAAACGACTGGTTGTGGATTCGATTCCCACTAGAGGAGTGGAAATATTTATTATTTCCATTTTCTTCGCTCTCGTGTCGAATCAAAACGCGGCGTTAAGTTCCACCACTTAACACGCAATGCCTTCAGATTTCAGTGGAAATTGAGGAACGAAATGTCTTAACATTAAATTCTCTCTGTCTACGCTGCTGTGTGTGGGATACAGCGCGAAGATAAATGAAATAACCAATATATAGTGTAAAAAACACTCACATCTATACAAATCATTGCATTGACCCCAATTTAGAATGGAATCAAAAGCAAACAAATAAACAATCCTCCTTTAGTATAAATCCTTAGTCCATCTTCACACAATCTAATTGAAGTGCGCTGACGGCGAGGGGGAAGTCCGGCGCAAAAAACAAAGGAGCGTTTGATACGGCGCTTATCTGCGGGCGCCCGGACGCCCACAGATGATACACAACAGATGTATTGAAACACTAGACATTCTTATACACTTGCTTATTATATAGTTTAATGTTAATATGTCTTAACTTTTGAGGCCAGTCGTGGCTTGTGGGCACAAAGTGTTTGTTCATAGTCACTTTTACAGTCAAGAGCCGAGCCGAGTTGTGGGTTCGATTCTCACTCGAATAAAATATTTCCATTTTCTTCGCTCTAGTATCGAGGCAAAGCGCGGCGTTAAGCCACTTCGCCACTTAACACGCAATGGCTCCAGAATTCAGCGGAAAGTGAGTAACGGAATGTTTTAACATTAGGTTCCCTCTGCCTGCCGTGTGTGCGGAGCTAAAAAATTTTTTGTAACAAATTTCCTAAGCAATTTTTTTAGCATTAGTGTTATTCACACACTTAGTAAATTAAAAAAGATACAATTAAAGAAAACGTATAAAAATTTGAACGCAGCGGGATTCGAACCCGCGCCTCCTGAATACCGTTCAGGCGCTGGTGAGAGCTCCCGCTGCGTTCAAATTTTTATACGTTTTCTTTAAATGTCTTTTTCAATTTTCCTAAGTGTGGAATAACATTTTACAAATGTTTAAAAGTGAAAAAAGATATTTTCAGAATTCGCATACAAATGTGAACGCAGCGGGATTCGAACACGCGTTTCTTGGAAACCGACGAAGCGCTCTGCGAAATAAAATACCAACTTTCCTAAAAACATGTTTAGAAAATATACATTACGTACGTATATAAACGTTGGACGGTTTTCGAGAGGCGTGGGTTCAAATTCTCTAAAAATATGTTTGTATTCTAGTAAATACGGTAATAACATTTTAAAACAAAACAATTTTACAGGAATTATTATTTAAAAGCTCGAAACTCAACAATTCGTCTTATAGTCACCTTTCTTTCAGTGAAGATAGCACCTACAGTTAGACATTGTCCTATAACGATGCGCTACGATTGACTCAATATCTCGATTTTTAGACAGAAAATGAAGGACGGAGTGTTTTGACACTACTCTCTAACCACCCTGCTACATGCTAAAGCTAAAAAATAAATATTTGTCAGCTGCTAATGTGACATCAGCTAATGTCACCATGTAATTAGTGTAAATGTAACGCCACGACGGGGCGACCGCGGCCCGCACGCGCCCCACGCCGGGACTCGGGAATATCATTACCTCCAATCACACTAGTATGCCTTTGAATGTTGTGTAACTGAAATTTATTTTACTTTATTGTATTATTTATTTTGAAATTTTGTATTGAAATTGTAAATACTGTAATATATCAATAATGAAGACAACTAGCCTCTTTTTGTTAGAAAAATTTTCAGTAATTTTTAATATTAAAGTCTTATATATCTTAAAATAAGTATTTTTTATTATTCAAATTAAGTAATTAAGGAAGTAACACAATTTAATTATTTTCATTTCTCCACTCTGGTACATAAAGTTAGAAGATTTTTCATATTACACAATCTTGCATAAATAAAAAAGGTATAAAATCCTTCAAAGACGAATTTCATGGCTTCTATATAAAGACTGGCGATTTGCATCGCAACGCGCGCCTCGTTATAATCACACGTTACTTATGTTTCGCTACTCTGACGTCCCCAAACGTCGCTTTGAGACGATCCTACTCAACTATCTGTCGTTTATTTATGTACAGACGTCTTATTTATATGTTTATTATTTATATGTTTACTAGTCATTTTTTTAGGGAAATAGTCAAAAATTACTTTTTATGTTAATTATTGTATTCATTACTTAGGTTAAATAGTATTGTATAAAAATTGACGGTATGTTGTTTTTTTTCTTTTTTTTAGCTTCACGCTGTATCCCTTACACAGGGTAGACAGAGGGAGCCTAGTGTTATGACACTCTGTTCCCCACTTTCCGCCGAATATGGAGGCTTTGCATTTTTTGGTTTTCGCTGACTACCCTACGTGAAAAAGCATAAAGCATTATAGAGGAGCCAGTCGTGGCGCAGTGGGACAAGCGTGTGACTGTAAATGACTGGTTGTGGATTCGGTTCCCACTCGAGGAGTGGTAATATTTTATATTCCCATTTTCTTCGCTCTGGTGTCGATGCAAAGCGCGGCGTTAAGTTTCGCGACATTTCACGCAGTGCCTTCAGAATTTGGAGGGAAATTCGGAACGGAGTATCTTAATTCTAGAATCCCTCTGCCTACCTTGCTGTGTGCGGGATAAACCGAGCCGCAAAAAATAATACAAATAATAATGACACCATCTTTACTGCGCCTTAATAGCGTCAACAATAGCATTAAGATAAGAGATTCTTCACATAAAAGGAAGTGGAATCTCAATTTGAACACAAACATTTGTTATAATTAAAATTGCATTGATATTGATTTACGACGGCACGGGCTCCTGCTTGCCGATGATTGTCGTCTCGTGGAAATGCAATAAAACCCATATATCTGCATAAACTTTGTAATCCGTGAATAAATGTGAATGAATCAAATTGGATGAAATATTAAATTGACGTATTTATAAAATAAATAAAATAAGAAGAGCTGTAACGAAAACGTATTATAAAATTAGTAAATTCATACCACTTTTTCTCTCTTGCGTCGCACATGTCACATATAGAGAGTAGGGTAGGCAGAGAAAACTCCACTTCTACTCTTTTCTCCACTTTCCAATCAATTTCAAAACTTTTTGTATTGAGTGGCGAAGTGACTCAACATTGTCTTACTACAACATATCAGTTATAACGGTTCTAGAAAATATAGGTATAAATAACTACGTATAACTTGAACTCACACCGTTTGAAAACTGTCCAAGCGTTCTTACATGCATTAGACGACATGCGTTGAGCACAAGGCTTAGCGGTCACAGTTTATGAACAACACTTTCAAATAGAACAGATATTTCTACGAGTCGGAATCGAACACACTACCATCACGGGTATAATCATTCTGTTCCATTGAGTCACGGTGAACTCTGGCGAGTAAAGATATACGAGTAGGC
The DNA here is from genome assembly GCA_019049465.1 of Dryas iulia moderata. NCBI lineage: Eukaryota > Metazoa > Arthropoda > Insecta > Lepidoptera > Nymphalidae > Dryas > Dryas iulia. Next base: position 12,565,813 of record CM032431.1, on the reverse strand, counting down.
GAGCTTTCTCTTATCGTCTTACGAAAGTTTCTGTGAAATTGGTCAAAGGCACGTTAGGGTTGATTAATTATTGGCATGTAAATAGCCAGTGGTTAATTATTTAATATGGCTAATGCTTTCCGATACAGGAGAGAAGGATACAAGGGTTGGGAAGTTTAGCGTGTTATCTGTATTCGATAAACCGAAATATATTATTGAATTAATTAATTGATAAATATCATTTTTAGCAGAATAATCAGAGAGAACTTAATGTCAAGACACTCCATTCTCCATTTTTCTACTAAAGTAAAGCAAATTAAATTTATTTTTCGCTTAAATTAGTACGATTATATTGCATGCTTAGGTACCGGGACTCAACGCCGCGTCTTGTTTATATTCTACTTTTCCACACACAATTTCGTTTCTGTAACCTCATGTATTCCTATTTCCATAAGAATTTCTGAAAATCGGTAGATTTGACTGTGCATTGTTTGTTAGTCAGTCAGTAACGGAAGAGTTTTATGTACCTATATAGATTATTGTGACAATTTTTGAAATCCCCGATCCGTATCGCAATATTGCGAATCATTCCATCGTTATATCCTCTTACATTTTTATAGTTCCATCAACTCCCGCCCTCGGCTATAATGCTATAAAAACAGCGACAACGCATCAACACAATCTTTGTTTACGTTTCAGTGTTAAAAACCTTTGGCAACACGTATGCAATGAATGTTTTATTTATTCCTTTTGTATATTTGTATAATATTATTTTATTTCTTATACTGGCAAAGTTATGTAAATTTACAAGTTTAAATAATATTAAAATTATTTGTTGATTTATTTAATGTTGTTACATAAAAGATTTTATAAGTTAATAAAAATTTAAGAAAAGGTTTACGATTCCGATGGAGTTCTCTAAAATTATTTCAAGTTATTGAACGTTTAGCCTTTAAAATTTCAAAAGCAAAGTTTTATATATAAAGGAATTAAATAACATTTTAAATCTATAACAATAAAATGTGGCCTTTATAGGTCGTAGAAAAAGTTAACTGCCGGTTCGGAAAGCAATTTTGTTCAGAAAAGTTTCATAGTGTTCATGCTAGTATCAGGAAATTCCTCAATTCTCTTTCAAAATACAATTTTTACAACTACTTAATCCCTGAAGAAGGTGTTCAATATATAAAGAGATCTGAAAACCGAATAGTAAGTAAAAATACACTTTTTAACATTAAAAGAAGTCCATGAAATTCAACACTCATCCTCTTCAGGATATCTCTCTATGCAACTTTTATAGCTTTGCCTAATATTGTAATCATGTGGGAACGGGACAGATATATAAATTGGTAAGTAGTTAGAGTGAGATGTTAAATCATTGTGCTTCACAGTGAGCTCTCGCTATATATTCGGCGTAACCCTCGCCGGAAGCGGAAGTCGTTACCGACTGACCCCCGCCGCGGTCGCCTCCAAATGTCACGTCGTAATAAAAATATACGAATACGAATACATAGCGCTGGTGCTGCGCTCCTGCGGAAATATTTTAAATAAAAAAAATTATAGCTTATTTATTTTGAATATTCTTTTAATAGTGCCTCTACAAGAGAGGAAATTAAAAGAGTTCTATGAACTATCGCCGATTTTTATCTCAGTAGAATTCACCTTTGTATGTATTTATTTGAAACATTTTTTTTCATATTTTGTACAATAAGAACTGACGCACTATTGACAAGTGTACAGGCAAATATAGCAACTGAGCTAAAACTTCTTTGGTAGTTTCACACTTTATTCCTAGCGTTGCACTACCACGACCTTTCTAAGCGAACGAAGCCCATCTTACTCTTCATATACGTCCTCCTCACTTTTGGTTTTGCTTTTGCTTTTTACATGATCCAGTTTCATCGATACTATATTCTCGAAGCTTAACAGAGATCTCACCCTGCTTCTCCATGAAGCGGTTCCTTCGAGCGGTAAGCCACTTTACCTCATATATCTCTCTTACCATTCTCCCATCACTCATGCTTTCGACGTACATATGTACATAACATGAGCATTTTTTTCTTATTTTTATATATATTAATTTTAGCTTGATTAATTATAAAAAAGAAGTTTTAACATTCAAGACTTATTCTTCACTAAAACATAGATCAAAACAACATCTCTTATAAGATATAAAGCGAAATCACACCTTTTAATTCACTCGTACGCCTTTCAACGAAGTAGAGAGAAGACCGATAACGGCGTGTCCGTGAGGACGGCGGACGCTAAAGAGATCTGCAGATTACCATCGCCCTGACACCTCCGCAGCTGACTTACTTATATTTAATGCTATATTTTGTTATGCTTATAGCAATTTGCTAAATGAATTTGATCGCCGAAAGATTCATTTGAAGAGTGCTCGTACTTTGGCACATTGCCTTATTTTAAACAACCATCAGGTTGTAGGTTTGATTCCCATTTAGTGGAAAGATTATATAATATTTTCATTTCTCCGCTCTGGTACCCAAAAAGTTTGAGTTTAATCATGCTAGACGGAATATCTCAATTTCGGACGGAAAATAGAGAAATGAGTGGCTCGATATTAGGTTATTTCTAACTGAAGCGGGGGTATATTTTTTCAGATTTATGTTTGCCTCGCTTGGCCGAGTAGTCAACGAAAATCTAATATCAACATATCTTTTCTCTACTTTCTACCTTATAAGGATCGTGGCCAATATACAAAGTCGCACTTCGTCTTACCAGAGCGGAGAATTGAAAATAATAAAAATTCAATTAACCGATCAAATGGTAATCGAACCCACAACCAGGCGTTTACAATTGCCCCACTGTGCAACGATGGTCTCATATAATATAAAATAGTATTAAATAATGATATAAATAAATGACTTGTTCCGTCTATTACTGGCAGGTTCTTTGAAGGCGCCGTTAGAAAGTCACGACGGATCAAAGCGGAGCAAATACTATTAATTAGATCTCCTCGTTTACTTTCCTCAATACTTCGCCGCGATTTACTTTACCTCGATTGTATAAAAAGATACCGACTGAATTTATTTTTGTTAAGCGTATTTTACTTTATTGAGACCATTGAGGTGAAGTGGGAAAGCGTCTCACTGTAAACATGATTGGTTTTGGATTCGATTCCCACTCTGGAATATAATTACATTTAATTTATTCTCATTTCTCTGTCCTGATACCTAAGACAAAACGTGGCTTTACGTTCTACCACTTAAGATTATGTCTTGAATTTTTGAGGAAAGTGAAGAAGAATGTCCTTAAAAAACGTAAGGCTGCTTTTTTAACTTTATTTTCCTTAATAAAAACCTTGCTTTCATTATTATTCATAATATAATTTCTTCAATCTGTCACGTCTAAGACAAAACGCGTCGTTGAGTTCCGCCATTAAACACGCAATGTCGCGATTAAGGGAACATGAAGGACGGAATGTCTTGACACTAAGGTCTATATGACTATACTGCTATCTGGGAAAAAGCTTGAAGAAAAAAAAGAAGAGAAAATTCCCACTAACATATACCTCGTTTACCAATACTTTACCGGGATTTACCTCGTTTGTATGAAAAGATGCCGTCCGAATATATTTTTGTTAAGCGTATTTCATTTTATTTCATTAACAGAAATATGTTCGTATTCATTATTTTTCATAACATTATGTTCTTAATACAGAATGTTCTTCGTAAATTGTATCTCTTGTAATGATATCATATTTGTAGGTAATTAAATCACTTTCTGCTTTTTCATATTTTATTTTGTTCTTTATATGTAACGTTTTATTTATTTTTCGATGTTTGTTTTTTTCTTTACAAGTCTTTGAATTTATACTCTAGTATATTTATCGAATAACAGTGTCCGTTTATTGGCAGCATCTGTGTATTGAATAAAAAGTTAACCAAAAGTAAGAGAAAAGCAGTTAGACTGCTAACATATAATAGGTTGCTATTAATTTAACTTAGGCACAAAATCATTTAAAATTTGGTCGTTTTTTATATTTATTTTTTCAAAATACGAAGAAGATTATTAGAGCTACACTAGATTTTTCAAAAATGTATAATACGTATGTATGTATAATAACGTAAGCTATAACGCAGCAGGTTAGCGGACATCAACGCCGTTCTATGTATTGTTCACTAGAGCGGAGAAATAAAAATAACTAAATTATGATCACTCCCCCGCGCAGGGATCGAACCCATAACCAATCACGATTACAGATAATTGCAGTTCCACTGTACCACGATGGTTTCAACAACACCAATATATTACATTAAGTTTGTAAGCATGTTGTCGAAGTTTGAATGCAATTACTATCGAATAACAGGTTAAGTCGATAACGTCTAACGTTAAGGTCTAAGCGATAGCAGCGCGCTGAGGCCTTTCAGGTAAAGGATTAAAGATAAGCTTTTGTAAGCTCCTTTAACTGGGTTTTCTTTAAAATTATAAATTCTTGGTTATGCTTACGATAAAATGGCTTTACGCTTTTTCCCGCAGGGTAGTCAGCGAGAACTTAGTAAAGACACTTCGGTCTCTACGTTCCGCCTACAACCGACACGTAGCCTGTTTAACGACGGAACTCAACGCCGATAGTAACCGCAATTGTGCAGGTTCGATTTCCAGTCGATTATTTGACAAGAAATGACAATATTATTGCTATCATTTATTCGGTCGCCTGATCAAAACATTGCATTGAGTTTCACCACTCTGGGATTCAGATGGAAAAAGGAGACTCTCTCTTACCATCCAGCTACGTGACGCAACGTAATACAGTGTCACTCTTTTTCCCGCAATGAAGTAAGAGAAAATCTACTGACAATATACTCCGTTCTCCATTAATACAAGCATATATTCCGTCAATTAAGAATTAAAGCCAATTAATATTACCCTAATTTCCTCCCTACAAAATTGTGTTACTTTCTAAAAATACCGTCTTAAGTTAGTGGCATTTTCCCAAAAAAGCCAATAATCTCTAACAGAAAATATAGTTTATTATATACACAATCCACTATAAGTATACAGGATATCGCTGAACTCATTCCGCAAGCATCTAACGCACGACTCACCTAAATATTCCCAAAAGCACACTATGCATAAAAATTGTTTGGTTTCGGTTTAGCTTTGAATATATTTCAATTTTCAGTTTTATCGACAAGTTTTATGAAATATCGAGCTTTTGATGCAAATAAATTATATACAATATTTCAATTTTACGCTTGAAATTGTGAAAAGTTGTCTTAAATTAAATTTGTAAATAATAGTTTGTGGATTTTAAGATTCTTTTTTATTAGTGAATGTGTTTTATGAGTAGATCCTTTTCAGTTAGATAGTTTAGTGTTTAACTGTTTGTTTTGTGGGATTTTTTCAGATCTTCACGTTCAGACAGAACTTCACACTGTATCCCATTCGCACACATTCGAGTAGTCAGCAGAGGTAACCTAGTGTTAAGACACTCCGTTCCCCACGTTCCGCCGAATACGGAGGCATTGCGAACTTAACGTTGCGCTTTGCCTCGTTTACGGTCATACGCTCGTGCCACTGCGCCACGACTGGCCCCCTATATAGATATATTAATTTATCAGTTTTACATTTACGCTGCGTTGAGATCCGATTCACAACGCGCAATGTCTCGATTTTGGGTGGAAAGAGAAGAACAGAGTGTCTTGACCCTCTGCTCTCTCTAATTAACCTACCATCTGTCAATAAGTTCGATGGTTATTAGCTTTCAATTTGCAGTTATAAATTGAAAGCTTACTTGAAACCAGTTGGTAATGGGCGTACAAAACGCTTTAATGTCATAATGGCATCGTGGCGGCATCGTGGCGGGTGGAGAAGCGTCGGACTGTAAACAAGATGACTATGGGTTCGATCACTACAGTTATTTATATGTAAAATTTTCTATCCTCACTTTAGTACCGAAGATTAAGCGCGGCGTTAAGTTCCGCCAACCCAAACGAACTATCTTTATTTCAGGCACCAAGTAGAGGACGGAAGGTCTTGACACTAGGCCCTAGATTCTGCCACGATATACGGGAAAAAGGAAAAATAAAATACCATTTAAACTATTTTGGCTAAACTTACAAGGAAAATATACTAAAAGTGACTGAACGAGAGGTAAAAGAAAGGGTATGCGAGTATATAGAGTGTGAAGGGTTGGTAGTTATCTCGTCAGCCCGCGCCCTACGAGACCTGCATAACGTACTACTTGGCGATATTAAACGAATTTCATATATGTGTATACTTTAGCTTCAACCTTTTCATGTGTAAAAGCGTAAACAGAAAAAAAGTAGTGTCATAATATATTGTTTTCCGCTTTTCGTTCAAATTAGCAACATTACGTGCAAAGTTCTGAAACTCAACGCCGCGTTGTCCTTTAGGAAAGCAGGACAATGTAAAACAAATAAATAATCAATTTTAATAATATCATTATTGTGTTCTTCTTTTTATAAGAAAAAAGGTTCAGTGTTTCAGAGAGAACTTCGAAAAGATAATTTTGCAGTCTGCACGTATACTACGGGTACGCAAACCATACGCCTAGAGGAACGTGCATGATGGTCACTTCTACTGTGTGCGATACTGTAAAAGGAGATAGTTGACCGATACAAATAAAATATTCAATATACATTCATATATGGCGTATCAACAGTGAGATAACAAACAAAGAGCCATCTTTCGTATATTTAAGGATTATTAGTCATCTGTGAGCTTAAGATCATTCGTAATCTGACCAACTGCAACTTCTTTTGTCGCCTTTTAGTTACAATAGCAGGTTAGTATAGATACTCAGTGTCTAGACACTCTGCTCTACTTTCAACGGAACTCAATGCTGCGGTTGATCTTACTATCAGAGCGAAGGACTGACAATAATCTAGATAAAATCATTCTTCCGTTAGGGGTTTGAACCTACAACCAATTAGTCTAACAATCAGCCGCTGTCCCACTGCGTCACGACGGCATCTATAAGCTTCTCATTATCTTAATTAATCATGTCGAAATATGCATCTTGTTTATTAATACTTTTATGAGTGACACTAATCCGTACTTTGTCTTCTTCTTCCCTAATCTCTTGTACAACATTGTATATAAATTGTTACGTTCCAAAATTTCACATATAATTTGAACTGGATTTGAAGCGGTACCTCTTGAGTACCGTCCACAGATTACATAGATTTTTCAACAAGTTACACTTCTGAATTTCGTAATTAATATTAATATGAAGTGTTATATTTAATATTTATTAATTTGAATCAGGGCGCAATGGAACAACGTCAGACAGTAAACGCGGTTGGTTATGGACCCAATTGTCACTCTGAGGATTGATTATTATATTTTCAACTAATTTTCTTTTCTTCGCTCTGGTCTAAGTCTTAGAGAAAGAAAGGCGTTGACTTGTTTCGCCACTCAATACGTCACTAAAGTGGAGAACAGACTGTTTTGACACTAGGTTCTCTTTATCTACCCTATGTAAATGTGTTTTTTTTTAGCTTCACGCTGTATCCCGCTCACAGCAGGGTAGGCAGAGGGAACCTGGTGTGAAAACACTCCGTTGCCCACTTTCCACCGAATTCGAATGCATTGCGTGTTAAGTGGCGGAACTTAACGCCGCGCTTTGCCTCGAGACCAGAGCGAAGAAAATGGAAATATTAAATATTTCCACCCCTCGAGTGGGAATCGAACCCACAACCAGTCGTTTACAGTCACACGCTTGTGCCACTGCACCACGACTGGCCACAACTGATGAAACACTATTTTAATTGGACTAATCGTGTATGTGTTTAGTATCCTAAAACATATTTCAGAGGACCCGTTATTTCAAATACCAAAAACATACTCAATTAACAATACATTGAAAAATGTACGAAAATCTCGAAAACGAAAGATCTTATTACTAATAATATTATCAAAACTCTTTAGACTACTGTCCCACATAAGAATGCTTATATCGTTAGCTTATTTGTTATCCACGAGCGTAGTACGTGCGTATTTTGTCTCAATTACTCGTACTTTCATTAATATGACGGAGGTGGTCGGGCTGCGCTCGCATCGGAATACAAATCTGTATGAGATGTAAATGTGGAGCGTTAACGACGCTGCTTGCAAGATATTCTTCTCTTAGGTTAATTAAATTTTTGTTGTATTTAAGTGAATGATTATTATTGAACATTTGATTTACATGATAAAGCACTTTTTGACTACTGTAGTTTTATAGGACTTTAAATATTTTGACGAGCCAAGGTTAAACATCTTAATAGTATTTAAAAAAGTAGCAAGGGAGTATCTGTAATATGAATTAAAGCTTGGCGGACTGCATAAAATTATTAAGTATAACCCATACGGCAGCCCAAGGCCTGTGAGTTGTCAACCTCTCTGATAAAGTGATAAATATATGGTAAATGTATTTAGTCAATACACGTTTATAAATTAATTACCTCTAAACGTATCAATAAATCAAAATAAGAAAATATGGGCGAGTGACTCATCACTTTCATGTTGTTCTGCTCCCAAATTACTGAGTCTTTTATAGCAAGTAGTAACAGTGACTGGCGCAGGACGAGAGCGCCTTAATGAATGCGCTTGGAGGGCCTCTAATGAATATTTAGATTTATCGACAGCGACTGAGGCCTGAGGGTGCGGAATATATTACCTATTTTTATTTACCTTTCTAACAATCTGACTGTTAGTGAAAGTATAATATACTAATGTACCATGTTTCATGTGTATGTGTATGTATTTTCATTATATTTTCCATTATAACACATATGATAAGTTACATTTTATTTTATGTTTTACCTTGAGGCAATTGTTGTTAGAAAAAGAAATTAATTAAAAAAACTAGCTTCACGTTCTTTTCCGATTAGGAGAGTTAACCTAGTGTCAAGATATTCCGTTCCGTCACTCAAAGGAACAAAACTATCTCAGAAGACCACGCTTAATATTATTTTTAAGCCACGCTTAATTTGATTTTATCTCTATTTTGTGTTATAAAAATTGTTATGAAATCTGGACCTGCTTGGAAAGTTTCAAGCAATTCAACGAAAAAATGTTGAAAGATTATTTTACACTGATGGATAAATAGGTTAAATGTAGCTTATATAAACACTCTTTTAAGTATTTTTTTTTATACTTTTCAGTGTGTTTTATTTAAGCCACTCTGACGAGTGTGTTATTTATTATGGATATATTATTTTTTATTTATAATTAGTATTATAAATAGAAAATAATATATCTAAGAATTAGTACCAGTGACCTTCTGTATTGTTTTAGTGATTTAATTAACGTTTGGATGGTAAGTTAAATCACATCCATATTTTTATATTGAGTTTCAATTCATCAACTGATACTATTAATTAACAACCCACCACGTAAGTACATTTATCATAACCTTTCAATTCTTCTCCCAAATTTTTCAAAAAGAGATAAAAACAAAAATTCCCGTGCAGTTTAATATTAAAATATGAAAACAACGCACCCGAGCGGGTTCAGGCAAAAGCTGGCGTCGAGCAAAACTAGTTAGCGATCAGTGTTCGAGCTCTCGCAGCCAAAGGCCGCTTTGTGCGACATATTGCTTCCGGCGACGGCGGACACTACACTCATATTAAAAATTACCCCCCACGAACCAAAATACTAGTTTTAATGAGTTCCGCTTCTGTGTAAACAAGTTACTGCTCGTCCGGATGGTGTTTGATTTTAAAGAAACGGTTAAAGTAATTACTGGTGTGGTAAAATGTGACATTAGAATAGAATTGTATAGTTTATATTATAATACTATTTTATTTTGTTTCTCAGCTTTACGGAATGCTGAATACTTACTAGCAATATACTCCAGCTCTACACTGTTTGCTGGAAAACGAAACGTTACATTTTGGGTATCATTTTTGAATACCAAATCATATTTCAATACTCAACATTTAAAAATAACAGCAGGGACTCTTTAACACTTGGCATATGCACTTTTTTATTGAGAGCTTCAAAATCAGCTACATGGTAACTAATATAATCATAATCCTGTTTTCTTTCTATCATAACCAAGTTAAAATTCATAACGAACAACATGAAAATGAATGAATATTAGAAGAAATATTTATATTAAAAATTATATACAGATAAAAAATAGTATTGAAGTATTCGCCCCGTCCCGCCCGCCGCCGCATGCGACAGCGAGTCAACAGCTACTTAACAAAGAGTCGTATGTACGACAACAAACGTAAATAAAACACTTGCAAATTGTATAAAATGCAGCTTCAAAAGTAAAATTGCAACGAACGCTCGCGACGAGAGCTCGGTTTGTTCTTATATGTATGTATGTATGTATATCTGTTCAAGTTACAGAGAAAAATATAAAATGTATTGAGAAGTACTTCCGATTTTTGCTTTCTGCGTATTTAAAGATCAATTTAGACAGACAGTTGACTCAAATTTGTATTATATTAAAGTGATATATTGTTCAACATCACGTTTTATTTCAAAAATCAGGGTAGTCAAACAGTCATAACACTCCGTTTTCTACTTTCCGCCCAAAATTGAGTTGGTTGACGATAATCGATACCACGCCTTGTCTTGAGTAACAGAACACAGAAATGAATTTAAATAAACGGTAATTTCGCCGAGTGGATATTGAAACCACAATGCGCGTTTACAGACAGACGTCACACAGCACCACGACGCCCACTACTATTTTACAGCATTGAGCTACGAATACCATATTCTTTGCTTACTTAAATCGTGTTTGTTGTGATGGTGATCCAAATAAACAAACTCTTCTTCAAGGGACTTCCCTCACGTTTCAAATGTTTATTTTGGTATAATTTAAGTATGGTAATGGTATTAAAAATGTCAATGTAACTTTAATTTAAAAATATAATAGTAATTAGTGTTTTTGAAAATAAGTACATTTAGATAACAAAAAAGAAGTTACGAAATCGTCCTTAACATGAATTTAGCAAAGATAAATCTTTTTAATTATTTTTAAAGTTTTAAAGTGGTATTCACACACTTTGGGAATGAAATAAAACTTACAAATCTTATAACAATTTAAACACAGAAGAATTCGAAGCTGCTCCTCTTGGAAACCGTCCGTGCGCTCTGACCGCTAAGCCACGTGGTCTATATCCAAGCACTTCACAACTTCTATATGATTTGTTATGACGACTTATTTTTTGTCATTAGCATAAGTTGTAATAATTGTAAGCATTTCAAATACAATGGAATATATTATTTTTTTTTATTTTACAAATTTATTTCGTAACTAATTGCCCGCTCGCGGCTTCACCTGCGTGAACAAATTTAACACAATTTAACAATTGTGTAAATTTGTGTTGTCACTATAGGCACGCGCCGCCGCCCCGATATCACATTAGAAACCTCTAAAATTATCAGTATTTCTCTACTATATTATGCATGTATTGTACTATAAACTTTCCTTTTGAACCATTCTTTGTATTAAAAGAAACCGCATCAAAATCCGTTGCGTAGTTTTGAAGATGTCAGCATACAGACAGACGCGGGAAGCCACTTTGCTTTATACTAAAGATTCATTTAAATATCACATAAATATCTAATAACAAAGTAATAAATCGCGTTTTTATATGCAATAGTGAATAGACGTAATTTGTTTACTAACAAAGTGTAACCCGTTAATATTTTATAGCGTGTTTATTAGAACGGATGTACTCGCAGCTCGTCGCGACCCATTAGTTCCGGTTGTCGAATGAAGCCGACAAAGTGTTGATATAGATATATCTACTGTTGCCAGTTTTAATTTTATTACTTTTAAAGTAATTGTTTTTTTTTTAATATTTGCTAGTTACTTTGATATTTAGCCTTCGATATAGCCGGATGTTGAACGGAGTGATCTGGTTGGTGGTTATATGGTTTCCCAAGAGCCGCGGGTTCGAAATGTTTTGTCAACTTTTCGTTCAGGAACAGAAGGCAAACGTTAAGGTCGCACGGTGGGACGCGGTCGACTCCCTACAAGTTTAACGTGCCTTATTGCCACAGTTGCGACGCAAATTTTATAGTCCAAAACACCCAAATTGATGAAGGCCGGAGCTTATAAAGTTATATAGCCAAAATGCATCGTCAACAATCACGACCATGCTGTCAAGAGAACGACTAAAGGAGAGGTCTAAGAGAGAGAGATAGATAAGTCACTTTTTTCTCCTCATTATAAATACCGGAGAAAAAATAATAATATTATAAACTTGGTTGAAGTAGAACTTGGAACGTATCTACAACAATTGTATATATAGTTAGGCACTGTCCCACTGCACTACGTTAGCCTCATTTGATAATATTAAATACTATTTCTGTTTTTAACTAGACTTGGAAAATTTTCAAGAAGAAAATTTAATATGTGACTATGATCTGCTAAGTTTGCCAGCTTTAACAGAAATCTTGTATGTAAATAGCGTTCTTACCAGCAGCGCTCCCGGACATGAATTTTAATACAACGGTCAAATAATAGTAATTTATTTGTTTTTGTTAGTTAATATATTGTTACAATATTTTTTGCATCTTCACCTTTTTTACATGACTAGAGACAAAAAAAACATACTACTTAATATGGTTCCATCTGGAAATTAAACTCACAACTACTGTGCTTTCATCACAGTTTACTCACTACTATCAATTTTTTTTTAGCTTCACGCTTTATTCCGCAAATAGCAGGGTAGGTAGAGGCAACTTAGCCTGGAGGCATTGCGTTTCATGTGGCGGAGCTTAACGCCGCACTTTGCTTCGACACCAGAACGAAAATAATGGAGATATTAAATTAGAAGTAAACTTTGCGTTTTACATGTGACTTCACTATCTAAAAATCTATGACAACTAACCAATTTGCGTTTTAAAACTGTTTTAAATTTAAAAAAGAATATTTTATAATATTATCCTTTTGCATATAATAGTATTTCACTGTAGTGTAAAGAGACTGTAGACATAAAGACTCAGTGTTCAGTTAAGATCACATTAAGCTTTGTTACGACGATGGTGCTCCAGTGAGGGACCTCTCTGTCAGCCATCACGCGTTGTGGCGGCTTGCGAGGAACTATATTAAACGATAATTACTATTATGTTTCATGTTTCTTTGTACTAAATAATATATTTTATAAAATATTCGAGTTGTGGTGTAAGGATACGTTTAATTTTATGGTTATAGGTTCTCATTCGAGTCGAGAAGTGAATATCTGTAGGATATTTGTTCACAGTTTTATGAATTACTGCAGTACTCCTCTGTTATTCACACATTTAGGAAATTGAAAAAGACATTTTTTTAAATGTATAAAAATTTTGAACGTTCTTTCCTAATTGTATGAACAACATTTTTAAATGCTTAAAATATTAGATTTTAATAAACAGCATTATCTCTTGTCAAAGATTGGTCGTAGAATAATCCTTGGGTATCACAAATTTGTAAAAATCTCTCTACAGAGATGCTGACAACAAAAATAAGTTGTAATAAAAAGCGTGTAAGAATTCCGACGCATCTGGTAGTAGAACGCGTAGCTAAGCGGTCAGAGCGCTTGGACAGTTAAAATTTTTAAGACTTTTCTAAAAAATGTCTCCATGTTATTCTCTGATTGGGAATCGAACTTAGAACCATTGCACTTATAAATAATCGAATTTGCTTCACGATAATATTATATTACACTATTATATTACGCTTATTTACACTTAGAATTTTCTGCAAAACTTCAGAGATCCTTCAGAATATTATAAAAAATCGGGTAAACAAACCCAAACAAAATTGCAAACAAAAATAGCTAAAAGCAAGAATCTAGTAGCAAAATAAATGCATCGAGTAGTGCAGAGGCCGGTGATGCCTGCAATTGAAATTCAATAATGAGGAGAGCACTTCGCCCGCACAATGCGCGGCGCGGCGGCATCAGGTGCTCATCACATACCACTACCGAATACTGCACCTGCTGTTGAAATTTAAACTAAAAACTTTGTGGTGGCTTCGGTATAATGATTTGTATAATAAATTATTGGTATTATATGCTCAATAAATAAGTCTTATTTGACTAAAATATCTTCTTTCCATTTTGACTGGAGATAATCAGTAATCTTTTCTAGTAGCAAAGTAATTTTTGAATAAAAAATGGTATATTTTTCTTTTTCATGATTTGGGAGACAAAGTGCTGCGTTGCCGTTCTGGACTGGGTTCACAAAGTTACTTTTGCTTCCTGTTTCTAGAAAGGCAATAATAAATCCCATCGATGAATAGTAAAGTTATTTGTAATTGGATTCAGTTTATATACCTTTCAATATCGAAAAGATGATTGAAACAATTCTACGTGAGGATCACTAATTTGAAAACCCGCATAATTAGTGTATGTGTTACGAAATACGAGAGTTGTTGGTTAAAAGTTGTTCAGCCTTTTTTTTTAGATGTGGATCGCCTTAAGGAGCACCTGCCCGATTGATGACTTCATATAAAGGACGATATAGGCCACCTGACTACCCGACTGCCACTGATTTCTAGAACTAATCCAGATTTTCCTGACGGTGGCGTGAGCCTGCTGTGCAGTTGTGAGTTAACCTAATACTTTGGATTTCCCAAGTTATTAGAGAACTAGATAATGAGCAATAAATATAGAATTTTATCAGCAGAATGTGGGAATAAGTCGACAGGCCATCACGATATAGCAATAATAGGTAATTGATTTGATACGATTAGAAATGGAGATAATGTCATAAAACATTACGTGGATGATACAAATCAATCAAATGTAGAAGGTATTTCGTATATGAAGGACAACAAACGTAATTTAGGTATACTGATTACGGTAGATTAGAAACTGTCGCTAACGCTAGTAATATAACATTTCCTTATTCTTAATCTAACAACGTAATAGTTGTTTTTGTTTATCTAAAAATTAATATTAGGCTGTGGTGTCGTAGTGTGATAGCATGTGACTATAACTGCTATAGTTGTGGGTTCGACTTCCACTCAGGGGAATTATTATATATATTGATATTATTTTCATTTTCCCGCAATAACAATAAACAAGCCGGCCTTAAAGTACAACCGTTTAACAATCAATTGAATTCTAATGAAAGTTTTAAAAGGAAAACATTTATTTCTAATTTGTTTGGATTTAGCAAAAAATTTTTTTGCATTGGTAATTATAAAAAAATCACTTGCATCAAACCGTAAAATTAAAAATAATATTTGTAGTTCAAATTTCACTCAAGTTCAAATAAATAAACAAAAATAAAAAAATGTAAATAAAAAAACAAGTACCAAAGACATATAAAAGAAACAACACATTTTACATAATCCTATTAACATAATTATAATACTTATGCTAAAAGAATATCTCCAAAGCGCTACATTCAACATTTGTAAGATAAAACGAAGAAAAATTAAAAATAGGATACCATTATGACGCAGTCAGAGGCAGACTGTAATTGGATTAGTTATGGGTTCGATTTTACTCAGTGTAATGATCATTAGTTAATTATTTTCATTTCTCTAATATGGTAAACAAGACAAGGCGCGGCGTTGAGTTCCGCAACTCAAGTTCGGTCGGAAAGTGGTTGATTGTGCTATGGTGCTCTAATTACCTTGATACGCGGAAAAAAGTGAGGGTACAAAATAAAAATATTTAATAACGAAGAAAGAATGTCAAAACATAAACCAAATTAAAAACGTGACTTGAATGTATATCTGATGAAATTAATTATAAAACGGACTTGTGCCATTTGATAAGTTAATGATAATAGGTTTTAGTGATTGCGGCTCACCGTGACAGCCGTGTGACGTGATTCATGTTGTCATTTTGCATACAAATTTTGATCTTTTATTTAAAAAAGACCCCTTTTGAGCTTCACACCGCATCCCGCACGCAGTAAGGTAGGCAGAGGAAACCTAATGTTTTAACGGAGTGTCTTAACACTCAACACGCGTAATTTATTTTTAATTTACCTATATTAAAAGGAATCTATACACATACACATATAATAAAAATGTAAGTGATAGCTTGATGTATTGGGAAGATATACAATATAACAAAAAATATTATTGGTATTTGTCAATGTCAATGTCAATGGAAATGGCCTAACCGATTTAAATGCTGTGTTGACTGTAGTATTTTTGTAACTTCCCTTTAACATATGTTTATTTTATTTCAATCGGTACGTAAACAATAAATAAAAAGAAATAATGTGATAATTGAATAATTAGGACTTAAGGACTATAAGTTACCTTTAAAATAAATCTAAAAGAAGTTCACAATTTTAACGCCTCTCACTCCAACATAAACAAAGCTCTATTATGTATCAATACAAGCAGCAATTTGCTAATGCTTTTCAGTCTCCTTTAGATATAAATCGGTAAGTGTATTCAAGTACAATGTTTCTATAACGCGGATTGCCGGCGCGACGCCCGTATCGGCGCAATGAGCCGGAGACGCCAGAGTACACAACCCTCATCCCGCCGCACTGTTTGCGTCTGCTTTACTGTCATTAAAATTTAACAATAATTACTAATTATTATTAAAAATGTTCATTAATTAATTATCATAATGGTATTTGTTAAAAATATTTGGCTGATGTTTAAATACTTGGTTAAGCATTTGGTAAAATTATAATTTCTTTTTGTGAGACAAACTTCAGCGTAGCACATTTTCTATTAAGAAGGCAAAATCTAACTAATTAAAAACAAATATATAATTTAACTATCTTACGTCATTTTAGAATATTTGTTAATAGAACGTAACTGATTATAAGATTCTATCAAATTATCAACCTCAAATTTTAATGATTTGAACCTTTTCTAAATTTCAACTTGTTAGTCTAAGATGTTAAAATAATTCAAATTATACATTTCATTTCTGAAACAAATGCAATATCCTTCATTTTTTTCGTAGAAAATTTATCAAAAACTATCTTATATCGTTGTTTATATAGTAACGCTTATATAGCATTGTTAATATCAGTGTAAGTACCTCCAAAATCTTAATTCCGGACTAATTGAACTTTGAAAAATTAGTTTTGTTGATATGCGGATTGAGCTCATATAATTTTAGGTAAGTAATTAGATAAATTACTTACCTATAAATACATGCATATCTCAGTAGTTTTCCTCACAAATTACGATAAAGTACTGATTATTTCCACATGTTCTTTCGTCATCAGATATTATATTATTTGGGTCCGTGAGCAAAATCTTATCTAAATTTTACTTAATTGACTTTGATGGATTTGTTATATAGAATTGTGATTAAAGTCACAATAGTAAATATGCGGAATTGTTTTGTTCAGTGCAGCGACAAGACGCCTCCGCCGTCTCTGACGATTCATCGTTAATTAACATGTTTTCCTTTTAAGAAACTCATCATTTTAGAGAGCGATTTTTCTTTGTCGACTGCGAAGACGATAAGCAGCAAATTTTTCGTCGTCATTATTTGGAGCTTTTGTTCCGCGTCTCGATGTCTACATTCATCTTCCTCTAATGACTGATTAAGGAGATAAGAAAAACAACAAATGTACTTATTCTGTTTTTATTCAGAAATTCGAGTTATTAACATTAGTTTAGTTATAAATTCATTCTAGCGTAAAGTCTAAACAACCTGCTTGCAAGTCCAGTCTCAACCTCGCGCTCAACAGCTTACTCTAAATATTATCATTTATATATTACAAGGGATCACCTTCAGTTGCACTGCTTATTGCTATAGTGAGTTGACGATGCCGAAGCACACTGGCCGCCGATCGGCGACCGTCGAGCGTTCCGAAGAACGTCAGACTAAATATTCTTAAATAAACTCCAAATATCAAAATATCATCATCGTAACAAATAAAAAACGAGAAAGTCGTTGTACGTAGAGAATAAATTCATTTACAATAATATTTATGTCTCTAAATAGTTCTATATACATCATTCGCCATTTAAATATAGATAATAATAATAATAATTAGTAAAAATGACTAGAAGTAAGATTATAACTTTGGCTGATCTTAGGCTAATGTTTCCGAGCGCTGCGTTCTGTTATCATCTATTTTATTTAACCTGTTATGTAATTCGTATAGTTTTTTCCATAATATATTTTTTTAATTTCAAATTTTAACCAGGTAACATACATTTTTTCAACTGTTCAAACAAAAAGGCCATCACAAAATTGTTTTACTTTGTTTCAGTGGGTAAATTTTATCCTATAATAAAGCTAGTGTATATTATTTATCACTAACACTTGCCCGTATATTTATCACTAACGATCAACGGTTTCATTTTTGCTGTGAACATGTTTTTTCGTTAGACAGAGCTATCCCTACTTTGATTTGTTAACGGATAGTTATAAATATCATTAAATTTATAAATCGATACCAAAACCTTAAAAAGACATGCATATTTTATTGTTCTAAGCTCATATTGCGAATACAATGATAGAAACAACTTCTTACTGACAATTTCTGATCTATGTGAATATACTTAATGTAACAAGTCTCACATACTTCTTTTAAAAAGTAAAATCATACAGTTTTGAAGATAATTCAAATAAAATTGATGGAGTGGTTTTAAATGATGTAACCGTAACAGATGCTACGTTTTTTAGAAATATATAATATGAAAATCTAATATTACATAAGGACAGAAATGATCACGAAAATTGGCACTCTTGGAGACAGACCTTGGACGGATCATACTTAAGACAAAAAGATGATAGGCCTTCATAAACAAGCAGAGTAACATACATAAAGAGGTACATGTGACTTGGGATATCATTGATTATTCTCAGCAGCTACTGGGACTAGTGTTACATAAGGCGATATGACTAGTGAAGTTAAATTAACTAATTATAAAAAAGAGTACAAAATTCTCGCACTTAATATTCTAATTTTCAGAGTACACTCGTAGTCATTTAATATAACAGTTAAGTAATGACAAATTTAAGTGAATCAAAATTAAGTTTTATAGTTAAACAAGACAAAAATGAAAACGTAAGTTTATATAATTGAATTATACCTTATTACCATTTTTGACTTATCAAATTTCTACTAGGGTAAATTTGAATATAAATGTGGTTGAGTAGATCGTAGTCCGGCAGCAAGTCGTGGCGCCAGCGGTTGATATTCTTTCCCTGAACGAGGTCGAAGAGTACTAGTTGTTTGTCTCATTACCCTGACAAAAACATTTCGTTTAGTCCTTATATTTGTTAGAAAACAAAAAAATAATGTATCTTAATATTTTAATAAAAGCACCTATATTATAGCACTTGAAAATATTACCTCATTGTAATAGGAGTATCCGATGAAGAATGCGAGGAACAGATGGATAAAGTTTCAATGTAATCTGACATGTCGGAGGTGCCACTGGATGTGCTATGCGTATCCATCACACCTATATTATAATAAAAATAATATTAGCCATATGTTGAAGAAAAATAAATCTCGAAAAATTAGGATTAAATTTTAGATTACTAATTTAAAAATACCTCGTAATGGTTTAACTATGAGCACCGGAACCTCCGCCTCGGCAGAGCAACATTTATGTGTAGTAGGCGGGGAGTTTCTGGTCCCTCCTGAAGATCGAGATCTACGTGGAGGAGTGCCACGAGGAGAATCCGTGGCTCGTCTTGCAGTTCTATAGCGACGTCGAGTTGCTGCAGTTGTGGCTGGTAGTTCGAAATCAGCCGCTCCGGGTGCCGCTTCTCCACGCAAAGACCAACTAGAAACACCTGAATCATTTGAACTTGATGAGTCCCTGTTACCACCAGCCGTCACTGTTATACCTTTAGCTTTGGATGCTTCAGAGCTGTCGGCATCAGAATGCTTGCTTGTTGCACAATCACATGGAGTATTTGCTTCCCTAGCACCAATATCTCGCAGAGTTTCTATAGAAGATGCGGATCCACGACTACCTACACTGCCATCAAACTCTTTCACGTCATCAAGGAATCTTGATGAATCCGCAGAACTTGATCTTTTACGAAATTCTGCTCGTGGATGCCCTGGAGCCCGTAGTTCTACCTGATCACCTGTGGATGTTGTGTTTGGTCGACATTCTTCTGGACCAGACAAAGTCGGGTTACTTGCAGATTTTTCATCTAATAATCTACTAATGGGATTTTTAGCAGGATACTTTAACGTATGGAATCCGAAACTGCCTATAGGTGACATGGGAGTATATCCAGAAGGCAAGAGTTTATCTGATTCAAATTTATTGCTTTCTAAGGAGTTCGGTTCCATCATTAAGTATTCATCATTAGAATTTTTTCTGTCGTTTGACAATTCTTCTTTAAAATGTCCACACTTAGTACACATACTTTTACCGCTAATTGACGTTAATCCCATAATTGGTTTTAAATTAACACTAAGTGCATCAAGTTCTGACTGCGTCACTCCTGCTTTGCGTAGTAAATCTTTTGCATTTTCATAATGTTCTAAAGATAAAGCAAAATTAAGATTTTCGTAATTTGCGTGTGGACCTTCATCAATCTCAAATGATCTCGAATCAAGACTTCGTGTCATCAGATCACTAGAAGTGGAAAAAATATCTGTTGATGTTTTTCTTTTTGTTTTACGAGATAGGTCTACTGTTGCATACAAAGCATTTCGGTCACTATTATTAACTGTAATATTTTCCTTATTCGATGGTACAGGTTCTTTTTCATCTATATTTCTTTTACAGTATGGTAGCTTTATCCAATTATTAGCCCAGTCTGTCACCCTCTGACATGGGCAATTCGGAGGTTGAAAAGTTTCATCTGTGTCAATTACTACTGGTTGCTTTGCTTTCTTTCCTAATTTCAGAAGACACCCACAAGGTTTCTTTAAAATTAATGTATTTGAGGTAGAGCTCTTTGTTATCTTGAATAGTTCGTTGTTAAGACATTCCTTAAGTCTCTTTGGAGTGTCGTAGTATTCTCCTTCCACCTATTAACAATAAAATAAGATTAAAACATGCAAGGAACAGAAATAAAATACAAACTAAATTAAATTCCAACATTATACCTCTGCCGACGGTATTTTTGGCACGTCATAATTTTCATATGGACCTATACTTGAATTATTTTCTCCTATAGCTGATAACTGCGTGTGGCTGAACGATCGCATAGGTAAAGGCATTGGAGGTTTTCTTGTTAGATTTAATTCTAATCTTATTGGTTTTGGTGGACGCTCGGGAGGTCGATCAGATGAACATCGACAGTATTCCTCAATTTTTAGTCCACTAGTGTTAGCATCGTTATTCGAAATAGTCTCAGTTGTTCCAACTTCACTTTCATTTAACGCCTCCATTGTCCACGCAGGACTAAAATGTTTAGCTCCTGGTGTCAATGCGGCAGTCGAAGATCTTGACAAAGCACCTAATTTTGATATACAGCTCATACATCTTTCTAACATAACATTTCCGTTTCCGTTCCAGGGTGTCATATCGGCACCGTCAACCGTCTCATTGACAGACGCCGTGTCACCTAGCCCCATATCTTGAAATTGTGTTCTTTCTGCAGAGGGCCAGTAAGGTGATATGGCCCCCATTTCATCATTACAAGGATCTTCATAAAGCCTCATATCTGTTGGCGGCAATGATCTGTCTATTGTATTTAGTTCCAATCTTCTTATATCTGATTTTTTCAACGATTTTTGAGAATGAGGACTTTGTGCACCTGTTTTAGTGGAAATATATATTATCAAACTTATTCTAAAACCAGAAATAATAATTTTAAAACTTAATAATTGTATCCTACCGTCTTTTCTGAATCCCGAAGGCCTTCTTCTAGGAGACAGTTGTCCTCTAGAGGCAAGATCGAAATCTCTTGCAATTTCATTTGCTTGATCTGTCACTAGCACGTGTAAACCCTCGCCTTTGCCACAATGTGAACCGCCCTCGAAACAAAATCGGCCATCCACTACGCCGTAGCGTCTAAATTAAAAAAAAAAAACAAATATATTTTAGATAAAATGGTAATAAAGGTATCGTTTTGTTTGTATAATATAAAAAAAACGTGCATTGAAAATGGTTATGAAAAGATATAAATAACATCTAAATAAGAAATTATTAAGTGAGATTAAAGTTTACAGTCTATGCAAAATATTTGCATAGATGATCAAATAAATCAAAACACATTAAAGCGGTGTAAATAATTACACTTTACTGACCAAATAATTTCAGTAACAACTATCTATTTGACTATTAGCTCATATATTAGCTTGACCTAAATGTATGCTATGTAATGAAACCCTTAAATTTTATTTTTACTCACTTTGAACAGTCAAATTAATTTAGTAACTTGAATCATCAAAGGATCGGTAACAATAGACGATTTAATAAGGAAATAAAAATTGCGTAAAAGACTAAAAACCATGGTTTTATTACTAATCAAACTAAAGAATGAAAAAAAATTACGTTTGAAAGTATGCCTAATTAATTATGATTACTATAATTCATAATAAATTTCATTGCGAAATGCAAAATATAATATTTTGTAGGTCACACGTTTTTATAACACTAACATTAATTCTCGACAGTTGTTTTATTGTTATTCATTTCAAAGAATTACTTTAATTTTTTAGTCCTAATATGTTATTTTAGTGCTGTCCGCACATTAGGAATCATTCAGAACCAGAAGGATTTTAACAGCCGTAAGTTCAAATCATAGATTCCAATTTATATAAAGCATTTTCCTGGCAACTAAGAATACCTTAGATGTGCAATTTCCCAAACGCCAAGCAGACGCGGCGGAACACCAGACGTGAGGGCAAAGCGTCGATGATGGAGATGCAAGCGCGCCGGTCCGGCGGCAAGGCGCTTGTTGCCCGCCGTCGAGCCGGTCGCAGAACCTACCAGCACCAGATACTGCCGGGCTTCACCCAACTGAGCACCGACTTTCACCTACAGTGTATAATAAAAGGTTATTTTTTTTCGAGGTCTTTGATTGTACTATAAAAAAATAAGCAATCAAAATATTTACCTGCCACTGTATAAGTCTCTCTCGGGTTTCAAAAGCAAGAACAGCTGTAAAGTCTCGGCAGAGCAAAGCGAGAGTGTGGGAGTGCTTGTCGAGAGTGAACCCCGCCTCGCAGCCGAGGTACTGCTGCAGCGAGAGTGAGGCCTTGCTGGCCGACCCTCCCCAGCGTGCCTTGGAGTCGCGATACACTTGCAAGTGGACACAATCTAAACAAAATATTAGGTTATTAGAATTTATGCCAGCCGTGCCCTCAACTTTGTCGGCATGAACTTTAAAAAAACGTTACATTTCTATAATAATAGTAGCCTACTACTAAACTACTACTACTTAATAATGATTTCGAATTCGGCGGAAAGTGGGGAACAGAGTGTCATAACACTAGGTTCCCTCTGCCTCTCCTGCTGCGTGCGGAATACAGCGGGACGATAAAAAATAGTAGCCTAAGTTATTCGATGTTTGCCAGTGAAAGTCGACCAGGACAGCTGCCTGGAATTAGACAAACTCAAAGACAGACAAACAGACGGAAATTGTGAAATATACTATTTTAATATATGCATAGCATGTTTACTACATGATGTGTGTATGTATACTGTGTATACATGCACACAGGCATGTAGTAAAAAGCCGTTGTTTTAAGATACAAACAGACATTTCGATTAATTTTATTGTATAAATAACTTCCTGCCGTCGTCGGTTTAAGCGGTGAAGAGTGGTTTGATGGAGTTAAACCAGGTAAAGAAGAAGGTAAAAAGGGGTGGATTGCGTTTCGAGGTCGGGTACATACGAATATGCCAAAGACCAAATATCGGACAGGTACGTGGCAAGACGCCTTCTGGATATACTCTACTCGTATTTGTAAAAGTAATACAAACATTTTCTTCGCTCTGGTGTCGAGGCAAAGCGCGGCATTAAATTCCGCCACGTAACACGCAATGCTTCCAGAATTCGGCGGAAAGTGGGGAACGAGGTGTTTTAACACTAGGTTCCCTCTGCCTACCACGCTGTATGCATCTACAATGATGTATCTATAACTCAACTCTCTATTTTCCCCCTAATTAGGCTATTGCCGAATGGTAGATTTGAACGCTACATATACAACGCACACATAAAAAAACCGAGATTACGTACATTAACATAGAATATTTTTCTTACCTTAGTCATATTCGAATTAGTAAAATAAAGAAAGCAGGTTCATGCTTTTTCCCGTATATATGAGAGACAGAGAACTGAGTGTTAAGAAACTCCGTTTTCCACTTCAGAGCTTAGACCGAAACAAGTATTTAAATTCTGAACTATAGTGTGCAACTGTAAATTTAAAATGACAAGATCTACAATGAATTACAACAGTTAATATAATTTAAATATAGCTTTTATCAGTTAATTAAGTTGCCTACTTAAATGTACATAAAATACTAGATTCTTTAAGAAATTTCTAGGAACTAGTTACGTAGTCATATTAGTCGAGGCCTAATTTCAAACATAATATAAAATAAAAAATAAACAAAATGTTAAATAGCAAACATAAGTCCATAGTGAATATATTAAAAAATATATTTATAAGAACCTATAAAAAATAATGTTAAGAAGAACAAATCATACAATCATAACTAACTATAGGCATTATACTCGTAATAGCACATATCCATACATCCCATACAAACATACCTATATACTCCTAACCCGACAACATAACCCGCGGGTTTCGTTTGAAAACCATTAGATCGATCCCCCAACAGTAAAGTCATCGATCCCCACAAAAAGTAGGCCTAAGAAGGGGATCCGTGCATTCTTCGAATTTTATGAAGTCGAAAATAAGCGTTACGAAATCTTTTGTGACCGGCAAGAATACGCGCTAGTAATAAACGAGTTACTTACGAGTCCCTCACTCGTATGCCTGATTTATTCTTGTAAAAAGATCCATATAATGTTGTATGAGTATGACTCGCATTACGTCTGCTCGCCGCGTAAAAGTTTACGGTTCATATATTTTTTTACGTTTACGCTTATTCTCGCGTATAGCCAAGTGAGTATGCAGAGTTTTTAACATTTTAAAGTGTTATTCACACACTTAGGAAATTGAAAAACGTTTTAGGAAAATGCATACGAACCCGTGATTCTTGGAAATCCTGCAAACACAGATATACTTCCAACAAAAATATGTTGTAATAAGTGTATAATGAATTTCGTCACAACTGCTTGTAGAACGCATATGGCTTAGCTGTCAGAAACCATTGAAACGCTTAGAAGAGGCGCAGGATCGAATTGCGCTGCGTACAAATTTATACGTTTTCCCAAAATGTTTTTCCGAAACTAACCTCTAAGTAATTTAAGCGATTATTTGTTGAGTAGGGGGACCAAACGCTATGTTTAGTGAAAAGTTTAAAGATATTTTATTAAAAATATAATCATTTCCTTAACTATTTCCTGTGCTGAGTTCTATTCAATCGATTTGAAACTTTCCGATAAGGATGAAAATGTGAAGCTGTTAAAAAAAGCTTATTAGCCTAGTCGAGTATTGTTATTATAAAAAATAATATTCCTCAGCAAGTATTATTGTACATTGTTCAGGGTTTACATTCCTTGTAGCGTCCACCGCGGTTTATTAAATTACGTTATAAAAGGACAAAGCGGCTTTTACATCTCAGTTTCTCCACAATTTGTCGTACTTATTATTTCCCTAATTCAGACAATTCGAGTGTCTTATCTCGAGGCTCCCTCGAACTCGGGGCGGAGCACAAAGCGGTCGCTGGTGCGCGAGTGATCTACTGCGGGATGCTTTTATTTTCCCTTCAAAACTCGACTATTATGGTAGATACCTATTATATTATAATAGTTTTGATTAATAATAATAGAATTAAAATCCAAATTATTTATTTATTCAATGAGTAAGGAATATATTGCAATTAATACGAAATGTAAATAAAATCGTTAAATATGACGAGGCTTCTTTTGTCAATTTTACCAAATAATACAGCAATGTAAACACAAGTAATTTACCAGATTAATATATAAAAGCAGTTCATTAAATATAACGACATGTGTTTAAACAGAATAGTATGAAATAATATTCCAAATGCGACGTCATGTGGGGTCGAGGTGAAATGATTATAACGAACACAATTTCACGGTTTATTAAGGCCCGCTGTATTTAACTTTAGCCAGGAGTCAGTTTCGCTCGCCATTGTGCAGAATTGCACGTATTTGGCGGCAGAATGTCGACAATTCGACACGTTTTATTTGTCCTCGTTTGTGTCATCTGCGTCGGTCGTCTCGGGACTTTCTGCTTGATTTAGCTTATCGTATCGTGGTATGCTGCAATTGTTTTTATTATTGGTCAAATCGTTGATGTATAGTCAAAAGTTACCAATTCCCTAATATATTTTAATTTTAAGTATTTAGTAAAATTTTGAGATAATTATACATTCTCGGTTCTGAAGTCCCTTGACTAAGACATTATATATTTCTCTATACAGTGACTTTGTGTGATCTAAGAAGTATCCGGTTGTGGCACAACCATCCTTGATTTAAGGTTAAGATTATAAATGTATTAAAGCTCTCGGTCTAGCTCTCGGCTGAGATTGATGCGCAGACTCTCACAATCTCAACTCGTAAAAGCTATTAAGTCAACGAAGCACACTAAGTTAGGTCATAAAATATTTACCCGTCACTTCAGTAAAGTATACATTTCCATATCTTTTGGATACATTCCACTCTTCAGTTCAGCTTACATAAATATTTATGTATTTTGATTTGCAAATCAGCATAAAAAATTTTGAACAACACTATAAAAGAGAATTAGATACGGAACATAAAAACTGTTTGGGAAGATAAAGTAGGAGATTGTCTCCCACTGTGAATAAAAGAACAGGAGATAACGACGTGCCCTCTGCGAGCTCGTCCCGCGAGCCACGTGGCACGTCCCGCTCACGGCGACGTCTCCACTTGCCCCGCTTATGTCTAATGCCTAACAAGCTCCTGCCATTGTTGTCAACAACTTGTGAGAAGTACCTACAAAGGAATACTTTGTGACATTTCAGTATTACTATCAAAGCGATTCTTCTAAAAGACTAGTCTTTACTTTTGTTTCTGCAACTTCAGTTTGTCAGTTTTAACTTGTTGTAATGAGAACCAAGTTGAGGCTCGGCGTACAAAGAAGATTCAACAAGTGATTTTCTTGCTATTTTAGTAGTTACATTTGCTATAAACTATGACAATATTAATTTTACCAAATTTGTGGCCAACGTGTAATCGTTTGATATCATGACGTGTTTACATCGCGATAATTATAATTTCAAAAATAACCAATAGTACAACCGCCGAAGCCGGAAGTAATTCGGCACCAACGCACTCGTATAATTTCAAATTTAAATTAGCGGTAAATGGTATTAAATTTTATGCAGCGGCCGTGTCGTCCAATTAATACGTTTAAATAATGTGGAGTTAAATTAAAACGCGATCGTTAGACGGCTCGTGGGGCTGCAATTTGCGTCCCAACGAGCGGTGTAATTAATGAGCGCCGAACGCAAGTCTCCGCCGACCTCTATGTACAGTACGTACACCAGTACGCAGCGCTACTGAGTACAGAGTGCAGAGTGCAGAGTGCCTATCAAAACTTACACGCGCGTCGGCGATGCAAATGCAAATACTACTTGCTACTACGCCCACGCCCGTATCACATGCATCTTACTTCTGACTCCAATTTGTATTTACAGCTCCAGCTCGAGTTTACAGTAATATTACTTTCATAAATGTACCTACAAGAAATATTATCACAGACAAATAACAAATCATCTTAGTATTAAATAATGTAACTGGCTTGTATTAACAGAGGGTTGCATCTCAGAGCAGCCAATTTGAATAACAAAGTAATATTACAAAAACAATTTAATGATAATCTCTCATCATTGAATTGATGACCTCTAAGCGCTCATCAATATTTATAAAGGCAATCAGGATTGATTCGCGGCGTGCAGTGGCGGCGCTACCTGCCCCCGCCCAAGCCCGCGCGTGCTCCGCGTGCCGATGACCCTGTTCCCGTCGTTCCGTCCGCCCTTTGTTCGCTCATCACCCTCCGCCCTTGTCTCTCTCGGGGGAGCCACGTGCCGCGACTTATCGCCGCTAACAATGGAGTGGACCCCTTGTGTGACCTAAACGCAGGCGACCTTGACTCGCTAATATGAAATTATACGCTATAGTAAAGCAGAATGCATATATGCACCAAGTGTTATATTTCCCTATAGACTTTAAAAATAACACTGAAAAACTTAAAAAAAAGCTTCTTCCTTTTTCCCGTATATTAGAGCATAGGGTATGATAGCAGAGCATAAGTGGAGAACCTGATGTCAAGACACTCCATTCTCTACTTTCTGCCCGAAATTCAAATATTGTGTTTTCAAAAACGGAACTCAACTCCGCACTTTGTATAAGATATTAGAGCGGAAAAGTTAAAATAATAAATTATTATTTCCACGGATGGAAATCCAACGCACAACCAGCACGTTTACAGTCAGACGCCGTCACACTACGCCTCAACAGCATGACTCTCTGAAAAGCTTAAAAGAGCCCTTCTTATTTTTTAAATAATTGTCAAAGAAAAACTTGATGGATACAATACACGTTGGCAATTTCAGATACTCTTCACTTACTTGACGCCGTCTACTTGATGCTTGAAAGCTTCAAAAACAATATAAGATGCATTGAGAAGACTCAATTATTGTAAGAGTGTGGCGTGAAGCCGGAGCGTGAAGCGTAAGGCGTGAGGTGTTTCACGTTCACTCAACCCTCTCACTCCCCTCCTCTTTCATTTCGTCTCGTGTCAAACTTTATTTGACTGCACTCCACGAGAGGTGCAAATGAAAAGAAATTATTCATAAAATTTTGTACGGGCGTATCTGACTCCTTTGTCTGTATATGAACTAGTGTCATCGAGAATATTTTAGATTTTCACTTACACAATGGTGGTAATTATTACAAGAATACGATGAAAAATTTTGATTATTTATTATTTATTAAACATATAAACGATTAATCTTCATGGGAGTTGGCAATAATATATGAATAGAATAATTTTAACAAAAAAAATGGAAATTAAAAAGTTTACATAACTGACATTATCAAGTTTTAAATTCACCGTCACTTTTCCAGCAAAAGATAAAGCATGTCTGATTAGACGTGCTTTGTAACGATTCTCAAAAACCTAAATCTACCGAATATTTAAATTTTTTATAATTAAAAACTTTTTTTAAAACTAGTCATTATTTGAAAATATAAGTAAAGTTGTATTTTTGCGGCAAAAGTAAAAGGAACAAGTGACATCTGCGCTCGCAGCGGGAGGCGGAATGACGCTGTCGGTTGCAATTCCAAGACGATATCAAACGGATCCCGCTGCAGCGAGCGACTCGATTGAACATTAAATTTATCATTCAAATTCATATTATCATTTGAATATTTCCATTCACGCGGGAAAAAGGCTTGTGAGAATGAAAAGCCTTTCATTCCAAACATTTCTATTACGCCATTAACCTAAATGGATGTTCGCGTTTCATTAACACCGCAGTCGGAGCGTGTGCTTACCGTGTAAGTAGCTGACTGACTCATTAGTAACTCGTGTTACTTCACCTCGTAAGATACTAAATTTGTGTCCAGCGACGGATTAATTTAACATAAAATATCAATTGTAATTTAATAAATAATCTCCATTTTGCTGGTTTTACAAACAAATTTCAGCGAAAACTACTCTTTTGACTTACTGAATTGTCGTGTCAATAAATCAGACAGTTAAAAGTATCTGTTTTTCTTCTTCTAAATACACAACAGGCAGGCAACACTCAGTACTTCGATACTAAGTTATTAAAAGATAATTTATTTTATTCAAAGTAAGAAGTTATATGCTTCATTTTTTAAATACTAAATAATTTACCACCGGACAGAGGTTCACTAAAATTAATGCATTAGACCTGAGAAGGACCGATGCCAGAAACTTAGCGGGACATCTTATATCAAATCAATAATTTACAGATTTATGAGTGACAATATAAAATTCACCTAAAAGACAACATAATCACCAAATAAAACACCAAAAACGTTTGAAAACATCCTTGCATCATAACCTGGTTTCAGTAAACAAGGACATCTTGTTCAAAACGGGTTCAGTGTAACATATGAATTTAGAAAAACTGTGCCACGTATTTCCTCAGTCGTCAGACGTCAGTCGTCTGCCGCAAAGCACAACGACCACTGCGGCGCTACACAGTACTGTGAGCTAGGGAACACTCTGGCCGTAGAGGCGCTTCATTACCGCGCCGATTGCCGTCATTAGCCGCGGGAACGAGCGCGTCGTCACCTTTGTAGCTACCTCCGCTAAACGAGACCGACGTCTGCATTCATTAAACAATATTATGAATTCAAATACAAATTAATTTTAAGTTTTTGTTGTAAAAAAACCTATACTATAAAAAAACTGTGTAAACAGGATGTTTGTACACGCTCATCTTCGGAATTGCTGGGTGTATTTGAATAAGACTTTTTTGTTGTATCGCTTTTGAGCCGGGGCTAAACAAACGATATTACTGATTTTAAAAATTTAAATACTTGATAAAGGATCATAATAATCCAGATAAATTAAAAAATGGGGCCTTCACATCATCGGTCTGCATGACGAAAAATGCCCTTCATTTTCCGTTGACATTAATTCTAAACTCCAAGCAAACCTACTTGTGGGCAGCGACTATAGCTAATGTACGCTAATATTTTTCGTCAACTAATATCAAAAATATCCACTATATGTTGCTGGGAGATAAAAGTAAATCTACTATATACTGTAAGTGAAAGTTTAGAAATTATTGTTTTGACGTTTTATTAGACGATAGTTACGGGTTCAATTGCCATTCGGGAGGATGACATAAATTTTCATTTCTTCGTTCCTAAAACAAAACGAGGTGTTGAGTTCCGCCACTCAACACACAATGTCTCAATTTGTGTCTCAAAGAAAAGAACGGAGTGTCTTGACACTAGGTTCTTACTGACTACCCCACAACGCGGGAAAAACCGTGAAGCCGCCCAGCTTAGCGGGAAAAGGCGTGAAATTAAAAACTTCTCAACCACAGAATCCCGGCCGCTGTGTGAGTGAGTGTAGATGTACAGTAACCGCGTCGTTGCAGAGCAGTTTCTGTGTGCCGTTTTCATTAGTTAATTAATCGTGTCAACCGCGCGCTCATTATTGATTTATCAAATCGAATTTTCCTATTACCAACTATCAATAGAATGAAATACGATATAAAATATACACTTAATTTATTTATACATTAATTAATTATATTTTTAGTTGTTCCTATATGCAGTGCTCATTTTCAGAATTAAATTTTATAATCTCATAATGAAGTATTATAATTAAATGTATAGCGATTATTACAAAATAATATTTAAAGCAGCTTTACGCTTTTTCTAGCATAAATGGATAGTCAAAATGAACCTAGTGTCGAGACACTCTCTTCTCCACTTTTCAACTGAATAGGAGACTTAACATACTTTATATTATTTCTGCCACTCAACACGATGTGTCTCGATTTCGCGCAGAAAGTGGTGAAGAAAGTGGTATCTTACTAGTGTGTGCAGTGTGTAGTGGTTTTAACTAGATTAGAAGCCAAAAAATGAAATTAAAATAAAACCAAAACCGTTATGACATGATCAAATAATAATTCAAACATATAATGTATTTGTTA
The DNA here is from genome assembly GCA_019049465.1 of Dryas iulia moderata. Lineage (NCBI taxonomy): Eukaryota > Metazoa > Arthropoda > Insecta > Lepidoptera > Nymphalidae > Dryas > Dryas iulia. Next base: position 12,534,210 of record CM032431.1, on the reverse strand, counting down.
AACACCACACGCCCCGCCCCGACCGGCTCTCCCGACCGGCTCACGGCTGCGTCTTGCATTGCTAATGCCTCGTTATTACACATACATAATTACTATTTAGTTCATACATGCCAAATGATCGTTTGCCACTTTAGCTCGATTGTTATAGGTTTAAATGTTATATGACGGGATTTATTTTGTAATAATCAAAATATGTATTACGTTCCTTACTGACTGTTAACGACATTGGTTGTGTGTTCGATTCTCCGGCTCTGAAATATGATAGTAGTTATTTTATTTAATAATTTCATTAGCTTCGCTCTGGTACCGAGGCTTACTGCGGCGTTAAGTTCCGTCACTTAACACGCAATATCTCCAAAATTCGGCGGAAAGTGGGGAACGGAGTGTCTTAACAGTAGGTTCCCTCTGCCTACACTGCTGTGCGCGGGATACAGTGTGAAGCTAAAGTAAAATTAAACTAAACTATTAAAATATTACAAAATTTTAAGTTCATAAAAAAGCTTCTCTCTATATAACAAGTTACAATGTAATAAGCGTATAAGAAATATGACGTAGCTGGATAAAGTACACATGGTTTAGCGACCAGAACTCTTGAACAGTCGCCCAGGAGGCACAGATACGTTCAAATTTTTATATGTTGACTAAATTACTTTTCATACCCTAACTGTTATTCCTGGCATTTAAAAACGATAAAACAAATTAGTTATTTATAATGTTTAGTACAAGACACTAAAAGATCTAGGTTTAGTTCCTGTAAGAATAAATAAAGTATATGACTCACAAAACTTTCATAATAAAAGAGAAAGATTTGTACATAAAATGTGATATGCAATCATATATGAAACGTGATATACAAATATAGAAATAATATCTTGTTGTTATCAAATTATGTAGATTACAAGCAAATTTTTGAAATATTGTCTAATTATTATTACTAGCATAACTTATCTTTATATTATTTCAACTTATCTGATTTTATTGAAACTATGGAATAAAATAATGAACATAAATATTATTAGAATAATCAAAGACAGTATTCATGACAGATTGCGAGTTCATATAATTTAATAATATGACAAATAATCTCCCGTAACAATAAAATAAAATAAATAAAAAGCCTTTTATTTCTTGCAAATTATGTAAACTAAGAATATAATATTAAGTGAAGCAGTATATTTTTTAAGTGTTGGTAATTTGAGTTTGTGTTAGTATTTCTAGTATTTTTTGTAAGAACCTCTCTACAGGTGAAGCGTCTAACAAAGAATAATTAAAAAATATATTAAGAAGTGTGATTTTGGTCTGCCAAAAATGTTTTAAAATTTGTATAGGTTGCTATAAAAAGTTGCTCACACCTGCTTTATACATTTGTTTACAGGATTATCAACTACTAGTTATAAATTCAAGCGTCGCTTATCTTGTTGTCTTAATGATAAGTATATGTATGTGTACAGTAAACAGACTAGACTTATAAATTTAGTAGGTAAATATAATATTAATAAATTTTGGATTTGATCCCTGAGTCGGAGCATGTAATTTCAAAATTTTAAGTATAGATAAATATAGAATATTTTGTTCATAATTATAAAATGTCCTAATTAGTATTGTATCTGAAATAGTTTATCCAGCGCACGCTCGCGGCTTTGCCGCGTGAACGGCACCTATTACTATTTCCTATTTGCGCCCCCTTAAGATTCTCTGAACTTTCTGTTCAATCATAATAAAAAATATAGCCTATAGTATTCTTGAATAGTGTAGCTTACTGATTGTAAAAGAATTTTCATGATCGGTTCAATATTTCCAAAGATTAGCCGTTCGAAACGTAGTTACAAACTTTACGTCTTTTTTTTTATTAGTATCGATTATTTTACTTTTCACTTTAGCTTTTTGATGTGTATTACTCGTATAAGTGATAATACAAGAGTTATAACATGTAATATAAGTTGTTAAAATTAAAATAATGCACTTCTAAGTCTAAATTATTGTGTATACACATGTAAATCAGTCGTTGGTTTAAGAAAATGTGTCTTTATGCAAAAAATACATAACAACACCATAATAGTGTGTGTATTTAATTTATGAAATTAATAAAAATCTGCAAGTAGATCTGCTGTAGTAGAAACTACATATGCACATATTTTCGTTCCATTACATACATACATATGCACATATTTTCGTAAAAAACCGTCAAAACAAAGATACCTTCGCGTATACAATATATAATGAGTCTTATATAAATAATATACTATATCAAGTATAATTGCATTGTTGACAAGAAAAGTTAGACGCTTACGAGCAAAGGCAAATATTACAATGAAACAGAGTATTTATCTCACCTGCGACTGGCGACAACTTCCGCATGACGCACCATCGTGACTTCCACTGCGGACAAACACATGCTTGTGAATATGATTTACATGATTTTTTTATTTCTTGTACATTGTGATTTTAGATTATGTTTGTTTAAATTTGTCTAAGATAAGTAAAATGACTATTTCTGTATAAAATATTAAATATTTTTATTTTTATGCATTTCTATTATCTTGAAATGAGCAAAATAAGACTATTGTTTTTTTCTGTACTTTGTAAGCTTGTATAAAATTTGTTGCCTAGTGTCCAACATTTCAATTTCTCAACCAGTCTAAAAGAACATTTAAAATGCATTTTAAAAAAGAAGTAGCTTTACGCTTTTTACCGTAGTAGCAGCAAGGTAGTCAAAGGAAACCTAGTGTCAAGACACTACTTTAAATTGAAATAAAACTGTTATAAATCCATTTTTAGTGCTCTCCTAAGACTCCTCAAGAAGCTTATAACAAATATCAGCTTTTCACGGTCAATAGCACCAACGATCAGTGAGTTCCGCAATTACCAACAAAAAAGTTCCATATTATTGTTTTAGAGTATTTTAAACTTTCTCATACCTTCTTGCCATCCCGAAATTTAACAGTGCCCTCTATGATAGTGTTGTCGTCAGCCATTGTGAGGTACGAGGGGCTCTCAGCGCGACGAGCAGTCTACGAGACGTGCAACAGCCGGCGTCGGTGCGCTCGCGTGTCGCCCATCTCTGATCAGAACTGAAGTGATGTTGACTATACTAGTAATATAGAATATACTGTGACCTTAGAAAATCATGAGATTAAGGGCATCCATCTGAAACAAAAGATAGTCGCTTTGTTAAAGAACCATATAGCATAGCAAAATAGGCAACTTAGTATAATAAGATAGCGTAGGAAGAGAAATACGCGAGGCAACTAAGAAATCATTGGCGGTAGTTTGATATAATAATGTATCACCTGACAGACGTATGCCACATCAGTCTACCCGCGGGTGACTATGGATTATTGTAAAAGTATTCGAAACGTCTAGTAGTACGTCAGGTTTTCTAAAAATTTAAATGTATTTTCGAATATCAATAATATACGCGATTAATCCGATTAAAAATAGTTTTATTTTAAACTTAGTATAGTTTACAGAATTTAGGTTAATGCGCTAAAGCTCAAAGTTAGTCTGAAAGAAAACCGCCAATTATTTCTAATCTGTATAATATCGTAAAAACTGATGAAAATAAAACAAGAAATGTAAAATCACCTGAAGAGAATTATTAGATATGTTGGCTCGTAAAATCACATTTTTTGGAATCAGTTTTGCATTCACAACTCAATTTTAGTCACTATGAGACTTAGCTACAAATCCTTTATCATTTGTGTATAAGCCAAAGTATCATTTTAGAATTGCACAACAATTCTGTGCCTAGTGCTTGAGAGTCAATAACATTACCTCCGGCAGCACCCATTCGAGCAAGTGTTTTAGGTCAATGGTAAGGCTGTGTCAATAGCGCCTGCAGCTTGCATCGTCAACAGAATGTGTTCTACACGACTGACTGTTGATATTGTTGATTACGTTTCTTTTAAGCTTTATGTAGTGTACTTTGACAATATATTGGCGTAATTAGAAAGTATTTGATTGTACATGAGACGGTTGCAGGTTCGATGTCCATGATAATAATATTTATACCTATTTATTATTTATTCCCTCAGTCTGATAATATATGTACAGCAGTGGTTTCTCCAGAAGCTTTGCAGGTCAAAAATATACTATGACGAATTTAAAAATACTATTTATACTATAACTTTCGAGGCGCTGTCCGATAGCTGTAAGCTGTCCGATAGCTGGATGGTTGTGGATTCGATTCCCATTTAAGGAAATTATTTCCTCTGGAACTTATTATCAATATGTAATATATTAATATGTAATATCTCTGTGTTGACACCACGTTCTTTCTGATTACCCTGGTATGCAGGCAAAAATGTGAAGCTGCCAAAATCTATGAAAATATTGAGCATCCTAAATAATATATTAATTGATAGACATTCACTAGCTAACATGTCAAATGTAACTGACGTCCAAAAATCGATACGCAACATAACATTGTGTTCGCGTGTTTAACAGACAACAGATAGATGATGATAATCTCGTGTTCCTAGCAATTAATGTACCTGAGCGCTGTATTTTATACAAAGCTGTACTAAGCGGCATAATTTGCTTTATAAATTTAGATATCCGGTGAACGGTTTATTAGTGACGTACGACATGTAATATATTTGTACACACGTATGTAATTAATATACATACGTTTCTCACTGGTTTAGTCTGAAATAAATCTGGTTCTTTTTCACAAAAATTAAAATCCAAGTAAACAATGTTTCTTTTTGCATAATACGGTTTAAAGAAAACTTATCGCATAACTATTTAAGACACTGAGATAAACTTAAAATTGTGTGTTCATTTAAATATATGTATAATAACTAAGCTTTGATGGCGTCACTATTGAATGTTGTTTAGCAAAAGCGTTTCTGGTTCTCACGTGTGGTGTAATAATTACGTAATTAGGTATATTTCTTATTCTATATTTGCCTTAAATTTATATGCATATATCCTAACAATTTTCGTCATTAACCTTTATAAAAAAAATAACAAATTAATACACGAAGTCGCGGGCAAACGCCAGTTGTACAGCAAAATATTACGCAACCTATCAACAGATCCAGCAAACATTGAAGTCCTGAGCGAGCTTGTTATCGTGCGAATAATCACAATACAGCAACAACACAATACAAACAAAAAGATCGCAGCAAATACGTTCAAGTGTTACTTGAAAACTTGCGACAGTGGATTTAAGTTCTGATCCAATTAAAATTCATATGGAAACGTATGAAACAAGTCAATTAAGGATGCCGGATGGAACGGGGACGCACAAGGCACAAGCGGAGGGCGGAGACTAGAGAGCGGAAGCAGAGGCGGAAGCGGGGGCGGGTGTATTCAGCAAACAAAGACGGCTTACGTCGACGGAACAATTCGTTTTGTTTCCCTTTTGTCGAGAGCATTGTAAATACGAGAGTGCGTCATTAACTGGAGTGACGTCGCGATCTGACGCCGCGAGGTGTCCCGTCACACGTGCTTAGCCCGTACAGCAGGTGACTTGTGTTCGGTACGACGTGACTCTATGGGAATAATAAATATATTTCATAGACGTCATCGTGGCGCAGTGGGACAGCGTTTGAATGTTATCGAGATTGGTTGTAGATTCTACTTCCCCTCGGAGGAATTATATTAATTCAATAATTTTATTTCTCTGATCTGGTAAACAAGACAATGGACAGCGTTTAGTTTTGCCGCGTTATTCGAGAAAAAATATAAAGCTAAAGTAAAAAATACTACCTGCGATGTTGTCTTTTTCAATTTTTACTTAGTGAGGTAAAAATATAATATAAATATAATAATTACATATATTGTAAATATGAGGTTAGTATTATTTACATGAATTTTATTTTTTTGACTAAACGAGAGTTTACTAGTTTATTCGCCGAGTCTCTGACACTGGCTTTTCTCAGGTCTGAGGTATTAATTTTAGAAAACTTGTGTCCGGTGGTAAATTACTTGACATTCAAAAAATGAACCTGACATTCAAAAAATTTATGTCATATTATGAATAAAAATATTTTATTTTGATTTTGAATCAATGTAATATTCTTCGATAATATTCTTCAAAAATGTATACACATTATTCACTTTCAGACGGTGTTAACATCGAAATTGTATTTCAGAACGTTTTTAAAAACTTTACTAAAATTACCGCTTTTGCAAGGTAGTCGGGCAGCATTTTACTGTAAATCATTGACTGTAAGTTCGATTCCCGCACGAATAAATTGTTATATTCAAATTATTTTTACTCCTTCTTGTAGTCACACTATTCACACACATTCATTATTTTTCGTGGAAATTGGAAAACGGTGTGACTACTTTGCTCTGCGGAAAATGCGTGAATCTGCTTATTTCTCATATAAATTCAAAATAACATAATCCGCAAGTGATCATAATTCAACTGTTTGTAATTAAATTTGAATACAATTGGCCTGTATGCTTGTACTGAGAAAACACATTTTTATAAACATAATATAAATAGAAATAAACACATTAAACAACGAAATTAACTACAAATAGAAGTTACGAGTCCGCTCTGTTCCCGAACACAAACACTTTACTGCGGTTTCTCTAATTTTATTACTGGACTCTCAAGTTGTGGAGATTTTGCGGTCAAGAAGAAACAATTACTTTAGAGATACTTTTTTTAAGTTTGTGTAGATGCTAGTTAAAAAAGCAGCTTCACTCATTTTCCTGTCTAGGAAGGTAGACAGAGAGTACCTATTGCTAAGATACTTCGTTCTTCACGTACCGCCCGCAATCGAGACTTCGATTGTTGAGTGACGTGAGGACTTCAACGACGTAGATACATATATCTATTTTTTTATATACTTTTTCATATGAGAAACTTTTTAGCCTATCTATTTTTTTTTATTTTTTTCGCAGACCCAAATTACACTTTTTAATAATACCTATAAAAAAGTGGTGGAAGAATATTTGTATTATTAACAAACGCTTAAGGGGCCGAATAAAACTAAAAGGCGGGCCGCTGGTTGTGTGCCCCTGGTGTAGACAGACCTAGCTTTAAGATTGCTAGACGATACACGCTCGCTGTCTAATGGAACCTTAACACCGTATCGAATGTCAAATAAGCGTCCGTCTGTACACGCAACGTATACGAGATCGTTTACTATCAGGGTGCAAAATGTTTTTTAGTTTCACGCTTTATCTTGCTAAGCAGGGTAGACACAGAGTACCCAGTGGTAAGACAGTGTGTTCTATGCTCCCCCTCTCCGAATTCTAAACCAGTTTGTCCATAACTATTTCTCGTACCAAAACAGGGAAAAGAAATTGATATTAATTGATTTATTCCCCGGTTGAGGATCATACTCACAACCATCGTGCTGATTTCACCGATCTAGTGGGGTATTAAATAGTTGGTACTATCTAATCTTTAGGGTTAAATAGTACCAACTATTTAGTCTGACTTTAGTCTGCATAGAATTTCTTTAAAATAGTCTAAAAGTTACATTCATTCTGTATATACTGATATACGTATATATCGAATATATTGGATAGTAACCATAGGTCATTTTATTATGGCCGGGTCGAGGTAAATTTGCACTTGAACCCATGGCCTTGGAATAAATGGAACAATGTTATTGTTGTGATATCTGCAAGTTATCTATATAAATAAACAATATATACATCAAATAAATAAAATTGCTAAGTCAGTCTGTAATATTAAAATAATAGCTTTCTACCAAACACATACGTATATATACACGGTACATATGTAGGTATACCAAAGAAACAATTTTTACAATGTATTTATCTGCTTGTTTGTAATGGCTAATCATTGGATTCGCTGCATCGATTTCGATGGATCTTTCACTAGCAGATAGTTGATATAATAGGGAGTAACTTAGGTACCTCTTATTTTAGAATTATAACATTTTTGTTAATTCCTCGTGGACGAAACCACGGGCACAGATAGTCTATTATATAAGCACTGCTCTGAACAACGCTCGTAGAGTCGAGTACGTTTGATTACACACTTGTACTACGAATGACACTCGCGACGTTAAAGTATTTATTTTCCACATATGATGCTTTAAATATTTTATTTTACACTTGCTTTTGTTAGCAGGGTAGGCAGAGGGAACCTAGTGTTAAGACTCTCCGTTCCCCACTTTCCGCCGAATTCGGAGGCTTGCGTGTTGAGTGGCGGAACTTAACGCCGCGCTTTACCTCGACACCAGAGCGAAAAAAATGGGAATATAATTTCCACTCCTCGAGTGGGAATCGAACCCACAACTAGTCCTTTACAGTCACACGCTTGTGCCACTGGGCCACGGCTGGCCACGACATCTTACCGACATTTACTTTTATTGAAAAAATCATAAAATATGTTTGTTTTATGTAAAAAATCACAATGAAAGATAAACATAATCTATTGTTATAAAACATTTTATACCACTAAATTTACCACTTAGCTTCACGCTTTATCCCGCTTAGCAGAATAATCAGAGAGAACGTAGGGCTAAGATACGAAGAAGTGGTTGGCTGGAGAGATGATTCTCTACTATACGGCAGATATCAAGACATCGCGTATTGAGTGATGGAACTGAGTGCTAAACTTGGAAATTTTAAATATAATTAAATTTAATCATTCACGCAAATGGAAATCGAACCCACACCTAATAGGGCCGCTTTATTAATCAAAATAATCGAATAAAAATGTATCAATCTGCTGCTTTTAAGGATATTTCGTATTGTTGTGTTATATAACATTTTATGCAATAAAATCAAACCCATAACCACCGTATATACTACCGGTAATTTCTCAACTGAGCCACAATAGTCATCCCTTTGTGATAATTGAGAAGGCGATCGGAATATGGAAAGCACGGCTTTGCAACTACATCCGAAAGTAAACCGCTTAGCTCTGACGAGCAGTTAGCTGTTAGACGCTATACGTTTTACTTTTCGTATCGGCAAGTTAAGTCTATTCTGACTTGACAAAGTCATTCTTTACTGGACGCAAAGAGTGACTCTATGACCCGCTTTCTTGTTGTTAATAGGTATTGCTATCACTAGTTAATAAAAATCCCGTTAATAAATTTTGTTTTATTAATGTTTAAATAAGATAGAAATTCATTAAAATGTAGGTACTCTTGTAAATAAGCTGTCTAAACACCTAAGGTGTATTCTTAAATAATAAATGTACATATAGGTACACACATATATATTGACTGTTATGTAAATTTCTTATATAGACGTATTTTTATTCATATACTTTTCACCCATAGCCAGAGAAAACTTTGCGCTAAGACAATACGTTTTTGCAACTTTTGCCCCAATCCTAGACATTACGTGTTGAGTGGTGGAACTCGACACTGTATTGTTTTTTATTAACAGGGAAAATGAAAATAGTTTGAAATATAACCAATTTCCCTAAGCGGGAATCGAACTCGCAACCATCCTGTGTACAGTGGGACGTTGCCCGACTACGCCATGATGACGATACTTACATACATAATCAAAATATTAGTAGGTATTAAGTAATAAAATTATTCAGTTGTGTCCATTAAAATGAATTCCTTGAAGGGATACGTCTTAATAAATTCCATGCGACAGCTATATCAAACTAAAATCCTAAATCCGTACTACTTAATGTCAATTTTTCTGAAGCGAAATTCGAAGATAAATAAATGCTAAATTCCAGTACAAACGACATTTCAATTCCAGTATATATTTACAACTTATTTAAAATACTTAATAAATAAATATGAAATAAAAATATTATTATTAAATTATTTAATCTTATCAGGTGACGTTATTTAGTGTAATGATGATCGAAGTTATCGCAAAGTAGTGGGACAACACAGTGTGACCGTAATCACCATGGTTTTGGGGTCGATTCTCATTTGATGGAATTATAATGAATTATAACTTCTTCGCTTCAGCTTCGTCTTCAGGGGCCAGTCGTGGCGCAGAGGCACAAAGTGTGACCGTAAAGTGACTGGTTGTGGATTAGATTCCCACTCGAGGGGTGGAAATAATAAATATTTCCATTTTCTCCGCTCTGGTGTCGAGGTAATGCGCAGCGTTAAGTTCCGAAACTTACACACAATGCCTCCGAATTCAGCGGAAAGATTTGAATGCTAAAACGCTTTAAATTCAGTTATCAATTCCCCTAAAGGAATATAATAAAGTTGAGTGACTTGTCAAAAGAATATCTACAACTACTTCTTAAATAAAAATAAATAAAAAAGTAATGATTCGATACATTTACCAACAAAGTTTAATATTTAAAAATGAATATTAAAAATGAAAGCTGAAAATAATAAAACCGTTTCCGCGCAAACGAGCGAAGACAGCGCTCCGCTAAAAAGGTTTCTTTAGCAAATAAATGTTATTTGTTTTGACGGTTGTGTTTCTTGAAGAGGACTTTTAAATATTCATTGTGTTAACTTTTTTACTTCTTGTATAACTAGAACTAGTGGGTCAGCTTGGTTTTGTTTTTATTATTAAAATTTACTTTCACTAACTCCGTCCAATCAAAATGTTAAAAGTTAAAATTTGGGAAGTCAAAATTAAAACATTTTAAAGTGCTTACATGTAAATAGATTTTTACAATTATAATATCGTTTTAAAGGTACGTGAAACTGAAACAAAACCACTTTTACGATAATTATATTTAGATAAGTTCCGCCTAAGATATAATTATATTTAGCTATATTTAGATATTACCAAAAAGATTTGGTTAGTTCCGATTTATTGGAAACCAATTTGTATGTTAGCACTTTAAAATGTTGGTAATTTTGACTTGCCAAATTTTTAATTTTAACATTTTGATTGGCGGTAGGAGATTCGTTCTCCGACTGGCTCGCGACCACCATCGTGACAAAGACGAACCGCTAAACATCTGATGATGTGTTTCGGTTCGATGATATGTAAGCCAGCATTCCCTATCCCCATCCTTCCTCCCTTCTTCTGTCCTACGTCACCAAGGCTGGCAACGCAACCATAACTCTAATGCTGTGGATGTCTATGGGCGAAGGTAACCACTTAACACCAGGTGAGCCTTCTGCTCGTTTGCCTCCTTTATCCCATAAAAAGAAAATACAGTAAAATTTTTCGACTTAAATTTTAAAATGTGAGGCGATAAGTTTTCAGTGATTCGAGTCCCAGGGGAATAATTAAATATAAATTGCTTATATTATTGTGTCACCAGTGGAAAAACAAAGCGCAACGTTGAGTTCCACCACACACAATTATTCCGATTTGGGCGAAGTCCAGAGAACGGAGTATCTTAACACTAGGTTTTCTCTGTCTATCATACTATGAGAGGAAAAGCCTGAAGTTTCTTAAATTTAAAAACGGCAAAAATATATAACGAATAACCAAACTATAGAAAAGGGCATACAAAATTTTTTAAATTTAATAGCTTTCGCTTTTTACTAATGACCGTGAATACAAAAAATGTGAGTGTAGATAATTGGCCCTATCTCCTCTCCATACAGCGTGCATTGCGGACTGCGGAGGGCGACGAGGGCGAGTTGACGCGCGGCGGTGAGGGATCCCCCGGACTTTGCATTTGAAAAATGAAGTACACATCACAATGCTTTATAATATATACGTTTTGGAAAATTTTGTTTTTTCCTGTAAGCCTTTATGGAAAATCATTTTACATAAAAAAAGATATTTTTAGGTAACGTCAGTCTTCAATATACCTTAAACTTGCGTTTACTTACAAAATAAATAAATGAAAATAGTTAATATAAAAATAGCTTATTTCAGATTTACATTCATGGAAAGTGATTAGTGTGTTAGTAGCAATATTTAGTTAGTTATATTACTAACTAGCGGCCCGCTCGCGGCTTCACCGCGTTAACTACATAGCTGTTTCATTATATTGCAACCCTCGGGGGAGGATTTTTAAAAAATAAAGTAGCCTATAAATTTGGATTGTGAACTATATTTATACCAAAATTCATTACAATCAGTCAAGCGGTTTAGAGTTTTCATATAAACTTTCATCCCCTATGTCAACTCTTTAGAGGTTGATTTTTGAAAAACTAAGTAACCTATGTTAGACCTAGCCATTTTTACTACTTTCATTCTAAATTTCATCCAAATCGGACAGGTAAATTAGCCGTGAAAGCATGACAGACAAACACACAGACTTTCGCATTTATAATATAAGTATGGATATTATTGTATCATAAGTCAATAGTTTCCATCCAGTATTTTTAGATAAAATTGGTAATGCCAACTTAACAGCGTCTGTTGTAAACTAACTATAGTATTCCTAACTGAAGGAGCATCTGTTGTGGATTGGACGTAAACTCAGGAAAATTATTATATTCAAAATATTTTCGGACAGTTTAGAGAACAAACAACGAGAAGAAGGGATTATTTTGTAGTAATGATGGCGTTAGACTCACCACTTAGAGATATTAGAATTATTTCATATAAAATGGAGTACCCTGTTATTATTAATTTGATCAGATAGAGAAAATGGCTGTATTTAAAAGGCAAGCATTTCAGCCATTTTGACTGTCTCTCATCAATTATTTAGATTTTTTTATTAGGAAAAATGTACATCAATTAAAGATTACATGAGAAATGGGAAATCTGAAAGAAATTTTGTCTACTTAATTTAATCAAGGATGATTTTCATGTAATAAAGTAGTATAAGACAGAAAATATAAGACGCTTAAGTTTTTGCTACCACTGATTTTTGCGGACTCTCTCGTGATTTGATAATCACCACATTGAGCTCGCTATCTTACAGCTCGCTGCCTTACAATATTACGTGACAACGTATCCAAATGAGAAAATTATAATAGGTCAATAAATAAATATATTATTTACAAAGAAAAGAAAGTCTAAGTATGTTCATAATGTATAAAACAGTTTTAGTACTGAAGAGCGAGCCTCCCGCAGTAAACAACTCGTTCACACGAACGCTTTCTCGTAAAACGCTTACAGACTTAAGTTATACGTTAATTACTTAAAAGAACGTAAATTATAAAGAGCTTAAGAGGTGTTGCTTACAATATGTTAAAATTAATATGAATTTGGATAAAAATCATTTTTTTTAATTATGACCGTAAAATGACTGAAAACCTTAAAATCTATGTGTTTTTTTGAAATTAAATTATACACTTTATGCACATAAATTTGTATACGTTTAACAAAAAATGAAAGGCTTTTTTACTTACTTAAGGATACCAAAAGTTTTTAATATTTAAATGATAATAAAATAAAAGACAATCGCGGCGCTGAATTCCGCCGCTCTACAAATGTCGTAATTTCTGGCGGAGAGTTGGGAACGGTAAGGCTTGATACTAAGACTACCTACTACTGAGACTAAGTAACGCTAAAAACAAAGAGAAAAAAAAACAGTGAAGTTATCGTGCGATCAAATTAAGATAATTTAAATATAATCATTACCCCCAATGGGTATCGAACCCGTAATCAATCCCTTAACAGTCACACGCCGCTTCACTTTTTACTTTTTTGGACATAATATGTGTAAAATAGCTGAACGCCAGCATACTGCTTCTATTTATTTATTCAAACAGATTAAAAGAAAAGCATGTGATCTGTAAATGTATATAATATTTGCCCTGCACTGGATTTGAATCCACAAGGATCTTTCTTAAATGACACGCGTCTTACCAGCGCGTGGTTTGGTACGCCTTTGTACATGGATAATGCTATTTTAAGTGTTCACTTGAATTTCCTGAAATCACTTAATTTTGTAACGACTTTATTAAATAAGTTATAACATGAAGTGTTTTTAAAAAGAAGGTATGGTTACAATAGGATATAGTGCTGATATACATACATATGTACAATATATTTTTCTGCTCTAATTAACCTAATTAATAAGTTTGATTCCGCCAAGGAACAAGTAAAGTATCAAAATACGCAGAACACTTTTCATTCTCAATATGTATTATTTTCAATACGCGTAATCAAAAATACCAAAACATTGTGTGTAGTTTTTTATTCGATCTAATAATAAAAAATAAACTTAACATGAACCTGAAATTTAACACTATTTTCTTACTTGAACTTTCACATTTTAGCTCGCATAGCGAGGTTAGTCAAAGAAAACGTAGTATTGAGACTCATAGTTCTCCACTTTCGCCCAAAATCTATACACTACGTGTTAAGTGGCGGAACTCTACGTTGCTTTTTGTCTTGGGAATCAGGACCACAGCAGAAAAATTAAAATAATTTAAATCTGCGCTACGATCAACGAGCGAAGTTTTTCTTATCCAATAATTTTAATTTTATTTTTTCTTACTTACATATACATAATAATCAGGTAAACACATCTCCGTGCTAAATGACTATAACATACGTTACATACAAGGTATATTCTGCCTATAATTATATCGAGAGCTCACTCCGGTCTCAATCACAGTAACAATACCTTTAATTGTAGCTTACAACGGAATGGCCCTTACACGTGACATCAGCTTGTGGCTCAATATTTACTCAATCGTGAGAGAAATTGTCACTTAAAATGTTTTAAAACCGTATATTGGTGTTAAATATTATTCTAAAGTTCTAGATACATTTTGAAGTCTTTTTAAATAAGATTAGTAGAGTATATTTTAATAATTGTGTACAATATTTTGTTACATTAATTTTTTATAGTTTTAATTTTTTATTAAAAATTTTCTTTTTCAACCGGATTCATTGTGTATATTTTTTATATTCAAAAATACAGTTTAGAAATAACGACGTTCCCAAATTCCAAGAACTTTTTAGACCAACATTATTTCTTGAATAATTTATCGCAATGTGTGCTTAAAATCATATTATACACATACACCTAAAATGAATAACAACAAACTCGCAGCTAAAACAAAATTTTATTTACTTTCTTAACAATTCGTTATCTCGAAAACTTTGAACAATGCGATAACAAAAATATGCATATCTCAAGATATAATCCTCACCGTCTCAGATAATGGTAATCTCCAACAAAACTCAGATCGGGCGTTCACTGAACATTCAGAGCACTTCACTAAATATCACCAAAACTATAATTTACGTCACACGAGAATAGAACTTCGAACTGTCGTTACAAATATCGGAAAAGTTTGTTGAATGAGCTTTGGTAGTACGGAGTTGCGTGACGACGCAAGGGCGGGCGGTACACTGCCGGAGTGCAGGTCGCTCAGGCGAGGGGCGAGGGGAGGCGAGGGAGCAGAGGAGCAAGGACTGCGAGGGGTGTGGAAGACGGGGGTAGGAGGGTTGTATCCCAGAGAACACTCTTCTGGGAAATTTTGACGAATGACATTCCGTAATGTGGGCTGCTGCATTCCGCTAATTGCGCTTTTAATGAACGCGACGCACCGACGCGAGGCGACGCGCAACACGGGGCGACGCGACGGAGGCGACCTGCTCCCTGAAGGATTCACGTTTCTTTGACTGTAGTGCTGCATTAGGATAAATTAAAACTTACCTGTATTTTGTAGTAGAGTATAATATTTAATATTTGCATTGAGCTAATATTAATTGTTAATATAAAGGTAGAGTTAATATTAGAAGCAGAAGTTTTGATATTTACAATACGGATCTTATAATTCGATGTCGTTAATTTGGCATATTAGCCAATTAAATGTTCAGAGAAGTAAGGTAAAGAAATGATTTCATCAAGTTTAATATTTATCTACTGGTTATACTTATATTAAAAAAAGAGATTGAATTTTTACAATATTTTTAATTACAATTTTAAAACAAGACCGTCGCGGCGCAGTGTGGCAGCAGATGTGATGTTTGTAGGTTGGACTCCCTTTCAGGAGAAAGATTATAATTAAATTATTTTCAAGTAATCCGCTTTCATACCTAAGATAAAGCGCGGCGTTGAGTTCTCACACACTACACACTCTCTACTCTCTAAATCGAGTACTTTTAAAAGCTTAATTTGACGTATACCGATACTAAATAAATTTGCGACTTCAAATTTATCGAGATAAGGCAACTAAGTTAAATATTTACTTGTAAATTTGTAAGTGCTTTTTTATTTTATTTCCTTAAAAAATAACGTTATAGTTATTTTTCCTAAATAAATATCGTTATGTACGTATACGCTATCTGCATTGCAGGCCGTAATTTATATATAAAGTTTAAATAAAATCATACAAACAAAAAGAAAACAAATAGGAAATGTGCGCATGTACTTACATACGTACATACATATATACCTATATATACACCTCTCGCCGACATCGCCCGCATCGTATATAAAGTAGCTATAATTAGTGGCATAATCAGTATGAAATGACTTTATTGTTCTGGCAAATAAGCAATTAAAATTAATAATTCGGTCATTCAATCTGAACGAATTAATCGCATCGGAGAAATCCCACAAAAAAGCAGGTCCACCCTTTTTCCTCTATGAGAGGGTAGTCAGAAAAAATCTAGTGTTAAGATACTCCGTTAGCCACTTTCCACGCAAATATCAGACATTCGTCAATTGGTGGATCTCAACACCGTGATAAGTCTTAAAATTTACAAGATTTTGATCTGGCTTTAGCTCGCTTTAGAAGATTAATAGGACTGCTCGATTTCTACAAAATGAAGAATGGACCCACTGATATGAGAGAGGTAGTTATATCTGCAACGGCAAGTGTTCCGATGCCCGCGATTTATTGCGTCGCGTGTAATTGAAACATCATGCACCCCCGTGCCGGTCTCCGTGCAGTGCAGTCGTCGCCGCGTCCCTCGCGCTTCACTGTACTTTGGAAATTGACATTCTAATCCGCATCTGATTTAGTAACAGAGGAGCTGTTGTATTAACAACTGTTGCATATATTTCTTAAGAATTTAGATACATAGATAAATTAATATTAACACAAAATTATTATAGTGTGCCGGGCAAGTTTATCACTATCAGTCATCCCTTACAGGTAATACATGCAGAGGATATTGCGTAACTTAATGCGAAGTGCACAAAAAGGTGCAATAATATAGAAAAATAATGTAAAAAAATAACATTATATGTATATTATGAAAATGGATGTTAATAAATAACAAATGGATGTAGTAAATATTGTAATTTATAGATATTTTTAATTTTTGGTCAATATTTGTAAACCTTGACAATTAACGCTTAAATAGGCAGCTTTGCAAATTAATACTAAATACAACCAATTATACCAAAATTTTAATAAGTATAATATTATTTTTATTTTACTTTATGCAACTAACGGACGCATGAGATAAAAATAATGAAACAAAACAAAAATTCAAACATCTACAGTTCCATCTTAAAACTTTCCCACACTTGGATTCGAACTAACAACCGCTACGTTTAATAGGTACCTCTATATAGCATTAGTCGTATACGTTTCAACTGCTGTAAGGGCGTTAGTAATAATTAAAAAAGTTTCTGTGAAGTTACAACAACTGTCGAACAATTGTTAAATGGTCTGTTAAATATAAAGTAAAATAAAGGGATTACGCACTCCGTGTTACCCTGAACTTGAATACAAACCCACCCCGATATAAAGCGATACTAATTCAACGATGTCACTTTACATGGGGTTGTAAAAATCAATATATTATCAAGAACTTTGTCGAACAGGGTGTCGTGGCACAGTAGGACAGCGTCTCACTATAAACGCAGTATGTGAATTCGATCGTCACTCAGAGAAACTATTATATTTAGATTTTTAAACATTTTTACAGACATACAAGACCTTTACAGAGATACTAACAACAAAAATAAGTTATAATTAAGCGTATAATAATTTCGACGCAGCTGGTAGTAGAACGCATGGCTCAGTGGTGAGAGGGCCTGGACGGTATTCAGGAGGCGCGGGTTCGAATCCCGCTGCGTTCAAATTTTTAGACGTTTTCTAAATGTCTTTTTCATATTTAGATTTGTTTACATTTCTCCTATCGTGTAGGACAAAGAACGATAGGTTTCCGCTATTCAACGCGTGATGTCTCTAATTCAGACGTAAAGCTTGTGAACTATAATGCCAGCTATTTGATTCATCACTAAATATCTTCTTTACAATATTATTTGTATATGGGTTATACATTTTCTATATATATATTTTACTAACACGCTACAGACATCTGATCCGGAACTTTTTTAATATTGTTCCTTTTTCATAAATGGCAACGTTTTTCTAACGAATTAGTACTTAGAACAAGATTCATAAGTTTCATAGAGGCTGAAGTGTCTTTTGTGTAAATAAGCCCTTTTTAGTACATTATTGCTTATTGCTTATTTAAATGTACTTATACATTAAAATGTTCTTTCCCCTTAAATGCATCATCTTCAGGGAACATTGCGAACTCACCTAGATGCAATATTTTATCATTTTGTTTGTGTCGCCAAATAGGACATACCTATGGAAATATTTTTATAAAACAAAAATTAATCAAAAAAACAATCTGGAGATATTATATAGATTATTTTATTTATACACCTGATCGATGTTTACAGTAAGATAATGTCTACCTGCGCCGCGTCATTCCTCACATTTGTTCGAAAATGATTGAATTCATGTTGAGGGATAACGTTGACGTAAAACTAATAATTAATTAAACAAGTAGTAATTAATAATTAAGTTGTTAACACATTGAAGTAAAACTAATAAAAAAATACAACAAAAAAGTTCTCATTTTGGAATCAAAACTTACACTTCTTTCACGCACACAAATAGCCACTCCAGATATCGTTGGTATCTTCGCTTTCTAAAATTCTTTTTAGCTTCACGCTTTGTCCCTTGCGGGGTAGTCAGGGAGAACGGAGCGCCAAACGCTACGGTCCTTGCATACTTCTTTCGCCTCGTCCGCTATCATCAACCTCTTCATACACGTACTACTCACTCCGGAGGGTGCTCATGCTGTTTACAAGACCTTCCTCCAGTATCATCGATACTGTGTTCTCGAAAGTATCTTTTTCGATTACAATAATTACTTCACACAGCCTTGATCTTTAAGTACAATACGTCGATAAGATAACCTGAACGTCTCTAGCGATATGATTGTAATGTTATCAAATATCATGTCGCGAAATTTTATATCAACTACGTAGTATACATAATGTAGGTGTATTGTATTCTATATGATATCTAGATATAAATATTAAATCTTGAAATGATATCCTTATTTAGTTTGGAAATTTCTTCGATTTCCATCAATCAATACTTTAATTTGATTTAATAATATGTAAAGGTCATCGGGACGCAGGGGGACAGCAGTGACTGTAAAGGGGATTAACTATGAGTCTGACCCCCACTTAGTGGATTGATTAAATATAAAATATTTTCAATTTCCGCTCTTGCAAGATCAAATGCGCCACTGAATTTCATCACTTAACACACAAGTCTCGGTTTTGGAAGGAAATCGAGGAACCGAGTCGACAGTGGGTTTTCTTTGCCTGGAGAAAAAAGTGAAGCTAAAATTTTGAAATGATACATCGTAAATAGGCAAATGGTGAATAAATAGATACATATTATTTTTTGACAATTATAAATATTTATCGATTATTACTCCTAATAAGGAGCTGCTGCAGATCCATAACTTATATTACTAATGTAAATGATATCTTCCACTAATCTAATCACTATGTGTGAAGTATTTTTTTATTATTAGAATCATACGGTGTTAAGTATCTGTTATATGTGTTATATATTAACAAGTTAAACAAAAAATTATATTTTTTTAGCAGGTACACTCTTTGTCTTACATGGCACGTAATCAGAGAGGGTCAAAACACTCTGTTCTCCATTTTCCACCCGAAATCGAGACTTTGCATGTTGAGCTGCGGCACCTAACGCCGCGTTTTGACTTATATTAGTACCATAGCAGAAGAAAGAAAATAATTGAAAGTCCTCTGGGAATCGAACCCATAACCAATTTAGGTTAGGTTAGTAGTTAGGTAGTTCTGTTCATATTATCATGTAAATACGAATTATTTGTAATGATAAATTATCTTTTAAAGCAAAGATTTAGAAACACTAAAAAAACAGAATGTTAAAAACTAACTTACATAACTAGACCATAAATTAAAAAAATAAATATATATAAACATTATTCAATAACATTTCTGCACTACTCTTAAGAATGATACACATTTAAACATTTTTTAAGTGTTTACAAACTCATGTCATGAACAACATTTTTAGAAAATTTATAGAGGAATTCAAACCCGCGCCTGTTGGCAACCTTCCGAGCGCTCTACCCGCTGAACTGTTAGACGCTTGAACATGTATTACCGGTGAGAGCGCTTGGACGTTTTCGAAGAGGCGCGGGTTCGTATCCCTCTGCGTTCAAAATTTTATATGTTGTTTATAAAAAAGTTAATTATACACAGTTTAAGTAGTTTAACTAACTAAACAAAAGTAACAAATGAATATAATAAGCAGTAACACAGCGACAAGTACTAGCCAGTAGACACTAACGTCGCGCTTTATACTTCGCAACGAGGAAAGCGGAACTGCGCGCCTCGCCTCAGGCCTTCGCAACTACTAAATTACACTTTTTATCAAATTATTTTACTCATTTTATTACAAAATTGTTTTCTACAGTGCTTTAATTGGGATACTTTATAGTTTTTTGGTTTTAATACATGTATAGCAAGTATTTGTTTTAACTTTGGGACATTTTATGTTGTGTGGAACTGAACCTTGTGTTTTATCATATCGAGTGTATGTCAAACATAGGGTAATTGCCCGTGTCCTCTCTCTTTCTATAGTTTATGGCAAATTGTGAAAGATGCCATTAAATTTAGTATATTCTATTATGTTTCCAAATACTTAAACTACATAAGAACTAAATTTATTTTTATTTAAATAAATAAACTTATATTTATTTGTCAGTTGCTGTTACAGCTATTTTGTTTTTTTTCTGGTGCACATAATATATCCGTCGGCTGTCACGTCGCGACGTAATGGAGTCGGTATCGATAGTTTCCATCGCACCACTCACCAGTCACTACGGACTACAGCGGCGGATAACATCGCGAGTGTCACGGACAGGCGTCACGACCTCACTACGTACCGCTATATAGTTGTAAAGCAATGATACAGTCGAGTGCGGAACATTAATCTGCGTCAGCGGGACAATGCCTGTCAATAAGCGCTACTCGCTACTCCTACGCCGGCGCCCCCTTTGTCCCCCTCCCTCCCCTCGCGCGATCCCTGACGGTTCTTTTAACGGCCACCGCCTTGATTGATGGTAGCTCACCAACTTGAGTGGACACCTAAAGTTCTGTACTTAGTCAATTGTAGAATTATATTTTTGGGATTAGAGAAGGTTTCCTATTGTTACAGTTATTGGATTTAGAACTGCGAGCCTGATATTTGGTGTCCAAAGAAAGAAAAGTCATTATATATCATATAGAATTTTATTTTATACCATCTTGCCTTTTTCTTAAACCTTGCATTTTTTTAAACAATTTCGAGTACAATTTTCCATAGACTTAGGATTTGTCGGAGCAAGCGTGAACTCCGGGCCCGAAGCATCCGGCGTAGGCCATCAAGTGCGGCAGCTGGTTTTGTTCATAGACTCCTGTAAACATCTCACTCTGTGGTCCCGACGCGAACACCGCCACATCGTCGCCGCCGTGCGTCTCTGACTCCAGCGGCACCTCCGAGTGCGACCGCCATCTTGTAGTGCCTGCAAAAATTATTTACTTATAGCTAATGTAGCCCAATAGAGGAAACATACACTTTTTGGATTTACTTTTGCTATAGACAAGATAAACAGTCTTTTTAATTTTTTATGTTATGAAGAATTTTGGTAAAATTAATAAAAAAGCCAGAAGTTTAAAATAAAACTTACGATAATCTGGATCACGGGTAACATCAACTCGGCCGTTTTCTTGATGAGGTCGGTGTCCTGGGCCATTAGTGTAAGACAACGTCATATATGGAACACCGTCGTCTCCTATATCGTCAGAGGGACCAAGAATATCCCCACCGCGGTGAGTGTATCCACTGAAAGTCATGACGTGTGCGTGATCTGCGGTCACAACAATTAGCGTATCGTCTTGTGATACTAAGCTCGCAGCGCGCGCGACTGCTTTACTCAATTCTATAGTTTCATCAAGCGCTAACTCAACTTGGTTGTCATGGTGAGCGTGGTCGATGCGACCACCTTCCACGAATAGGAAAAATCCTTTATTATTCCTACTTAACGAACGTATTGCGATTTCAGTCAGCTCGGCGAGGGTCGGCTCTGTAACAGCATTCGACTCCAAATGATATTGCATGTGATTGCCTTCGAACAGGCCTAGTAAGTATTCAGGCAAGTCTTCGCCTACATTGAGAAGTTGATCTCGATTCCAAACATACTGGTAGCTGACATTACGTTTAATTTTGTCCATTTGCCATTCTTCAATAAGATTTCTCCCGTCTAATCTTTTCCCAGCAGTTCCTTCTTCATCGACTTTATCTTTTGGTAAAAATTCTCTTCTTCCCCCTCCCAAAATTACCTATCAAAAATCATAACATATTTATTTTTCTTATTTTAGTTTTTTTATTGTTTTACCAAGTTTATTAATATGAATAACAGCGTTGATACTATTCACTTTTTATAGGGCCTTACAGTATATCTGTGATCAACAATAAATTAATTTTAAACCTAGGTATATTAAAGTTAATATAACTTGTACTTATCTCTGACTGTTAGCGTCTGACTGTGAGCATGATTAGTTATAGGTTAACTCTCACTCTGTGGAAAGATCATAATTTAATTATTTTCGTTTCTCCGCTCCATAACCTAACCTAATACAAAGCGCGACATTGAGTTCTACTACGCAACACGCAACGTCTCATGACGCAATGGTGTCGTATGGAGAACGGAGTGTCTTGAACTTAAGGTAAGTCTCTAAACACCCTGATTTTCGGGAGTTTTATACTACTTATACCTTAAAATGATTTCCAGGATAGCTGTGCACGAGTTGGTGCGCGATGTCGGGGCACATCGCGGCGTCGTGGCCGTCCGCGAGCACGTCGGCGTCGCTCTCCCAGTCGCGGTCGGCGACGCGCGCGTGTGCGCCCGACGGCGACGCGTGCGTGATGCGCGTCGTAGTTACTATACCTGTATGCGAGCGGAAACATTCACATGTATCGAATATAGGAAAATAACAAATTATTTATTGCTTTTGCCATAGCGTTGTGTTTGCTAGTCAACGCGCAGTCCCAATCTCGGACGGAAAGAGAAGAACGGTGTGCTTTGAAGCTAGATTTTTTTCTGACTATCTTCCTACGCGATCAAGAATGAGATCCAATAATAAAAAAAAAAAAGTAGTAAAAAAAGTGAATTTTAACTGTTCTCAATCATTTCAAACAGAATGAACGTACGTGTTGGGAAATATAATCATTATTGTATGTATGTTCATTACAACTATATTATTTTAAAACTAGCGACCCGCTCGCGGCTTCGCCACGTGAACTACCACTTTCATCCTCTATTGCCTCTTTGGGATTGGTTTTTTTTTTGTAAAATTAGGGTAGTCTATACTTGACTTCACTAATTATGTTCATGAAAATCTAGTAAGAATACGTACGAAATCTGCTATCATATGATAGTAGATTTCGTACATATATACCATCTGGTATATAGTATTATAAACCGGTCATAATATCTTAAATAAACTTTACGCTTTTTATTTTGCAATTGTGTTACTTATTGATATTAAAAAATAGCTTTACTTGCAAATAATCAATGCAATTTGACTTTGCCAGTTTATTACTTTTCTGCGGGAACTGTTTTGAATACCAGGGTAATTTTTAAAAAAAGAGAGATAGCCTATGTTTGACCTTGCCTCATTAAGTATTTTCCTGAGAAAATTTATTCATTTCAGTCAAGGAGTTTAGATCTTTCATTCTCACTATATACTAAACATACATAAGTTTCTTTCATTTCAACCTCCTAGGGTTTGATTTTTTATAAAGTAGCCTATATGACCCTGCATCTTCAACAATCTTCTTTACGAATTTCATCTAAATCGGGCCAGTAGATTACCCGTCAAAACATAACAAATAGAAGAGATGCAGATTTTTGCATTTTTATAATAATAATTTTAATGAGTGCGGATATGTCTAATACAATGTCAACTATATAATAACAAATGGCGCTACCCGTTGCAGAAAACGTAGTGACATCTGTTGTCATATAGATTATATAAATATATAGATTATATAAAGTTTTATAGACCGGTCAAATGTATATTTAATAAATGTTATGCTTATTTTATTTTATAATTATTTTAATTAGTGATATTGAAACAAATTTAGCGTGAACTATCGACATAATTTGAAAGTTTTTTTTTTTAATTTTATTTTTCTGCGGGAGTTATGTTGAATACCGGGATGAAAACTATACCATATGTTGCTCTAACCTCTTAGCTAACTCCATACAAAAAATCATTAATTTCTACCTGGTAGATATCAGTATACAAATAATTTACTTATATCGGTTTTTTATTTTTTCCAAAAAAACTACATGGAAATCCGGGATAAAAACTATCCTATATGTACCTTTGGACTATAAGCTATCACCATACTAAAATTCATTCATTTCTATCCAGTAGTTTTTGCGTGATTGACGAACAAATTAACAGACAGACAGACAGACAGACAGACAGACAGACAGACAGACAAAAATTCTACTGAGTGGATTTTTGGCCTCTGTTATCGATATATTAACACACCCAATTAAATTTTTTCTGAAATTTTTCATGTACAGAATTGACTTTTCTACTCTTTTATTATATATAGAGAAGAGATATATTTTTATAGGAAACTATATATTACGTAAATATAATTAAGCACGAGAAACATACCAGCGTCACGTCCGTCAGCCAGAGCCCAAGCCGCTATAGAGTTCAAGTGCGTCGAGGTGTTGGCGGAGGCGGCGCAGTCCCAGCGCGTCACCCGCGCCGACACGCCGATGGTGCCGATGTTGGCCTTCACGCCGCACAGGTACGCCGTCGACGTACACGCCGAGTCCGCTATTTGAGAGTCCACGCAGTACGTCTACAAATAATACGGTATTAACTGAAAAACTGAAAGAGCATAATGGAAATAATAAAAGCGAAACGTTCTAACGCAGAAGAAAAACTGAAAAAGTGAAAACCTATATCCTAATATAGACTAAAACTAAAAAAACTTTCGTTAAGTTCCGAAAGTTTTTTTAGTTTTTTTTACTATAAGTAGTACAGCTTATAGACTATTATGGATCTTTTAAGTGTCACTCTTCAAAAATCAATTATAGCCGAAGGCTGTAGAGGCTTAATAGCTATACATTAAAAAAATAATTCTAATCCGTTCTGAAGTACCAAAAGAAAGTACCAAAATTTTGCGCGTACAAATAATTTGTTTTTACTATTAGAGATATTACCAGGGACCCGCTCGCGGCTTCGCCGCGTGATCTGAAGCTTTTATCTTCTATTCGGGCCCCTTTAGGATTATCTGAACTTTCTGTTAAATCATAATAAAATATAGCTTATGGCATTCCTGAAGACTAGCTTTCTAATGGCGAAAGAATTTTCATGATCAGTACAGTATTTCCAAAGATTACCCCTTACAAGACAAGTTACAAACTTTACCTCTTTATTATATTAATATAGATAGAACTTTCTTACATCACGAAGTTGAAATCGTAAATAATATTCTCTTGCATAACATAAGTTACATAAAATGCTCAGGTCAAAGTAGGGCTCATATTTTGACCTTATACACATATACTTTGTGTAATTCTGTGCTTTTTCACTGGTTAAGATAATATTTTACTAGTTTTTCATTATGACAAACCGAACTTCAAGACTGTGCGACATTATAATTTTATCTTAACTTTAATTTAAATCGCTATTATATTTATATACCTTTCTGATTAACACATTCATACTAACTATATGTTACACTTTTACAAGTATTTGTAACTTTAAATGACGCAGGGTTCGTATTAAAATCGGACTCGGACTTAAATTGAGTATTACGTATAAAATTTAAATACTGAATATATCATATACTAGCGACACCCTCGCGGCTTCGTCTGCGTCAAATGAAATTTCATCTATTTTAACAATTTTGATGATAAACATTTAAATTATTGTATTTTTCACTCGTAGACCGATTGAAATAAAATAAACATTAAATGTTCCGGGAAGATTACTAAATTACAACAGTCCCAGCCGCACTTAAATTGGCTAAGCCTTAATAGAGATTGTATTTCACAGACAAACAGGTAAACAGACAATAAAAAAAACATTAAAAATCATTATTTTAGTGTCCTATCATTATATTCTATTCCAATATAAATGCCCCCAACAACAATTTTCCTCGTATATCTTCCATGTCTTCTTCTTCTTCTTTTTCAACCCTTATTCACCCACTGCTGGGTATAGGTCTCCTCATTGGACTTCCAATCAATGCGGTTGTCGACTCTCCTCATCCACTGACGGCCCATCGTTTTGATAAGATCGTCGGTCCATCTTGTTGTTGGTCGTCCCACATATCTTTTAGCCTGCCTAGGTCTCCAGTCTCATCAGCTCTTCGGCATACATGTCCCGCCCATCACCACTTGCGCTGTGCTATGGTTTGTGCAATATCAGTTATCTTCGTTCTCTTCCTGATTTCCACATTTGGTATGCGGTCTATTATGGAGATACCCAACATAGCACGTTCCATTTTCCTTTGCGCGACTTGTAGTTTAGCAATGTGTTGTTGAGTCAAGGACCACGTTTCCGCACCATAAGACATGACTGCCAGTACGCATTGATCAAACGCACGACGTTTTAGTGTCAAGGGTATTTTACTCTTAAATCCATGTAGATTTAGATACAATTCTTACGATAGATTAGAATTATAACGACCAGTGAAAGATATATTTCAGGTTAGCATAAGTAAACAAATATTTTTATCAATAATTCCTCTTTCGTGTCACAACGTAAAGTTACTATTTAACTAAATACCACTGACCTTAGAAAGTCCCACAGAAGGAAAAGCTTCGAAGGACAATTGTGATTCCTCCCCAGTATTGGCGTTTCTCTGCCCGAGGAGGGTCCTCGCGGCGGCCAGCGTCGGCACGGACATGCCGTCGCCGAGAAACATTATTACATTTTTAGCGCTTCCTGAAGCTTTACCATACTGCGGGCGAGCTTTTATCGCCTTCTGCGCCTCCTCATACCAGTACGCGGATGTTGTTTCTACCGAATCTTGTAGGGACTGTTTCATCTGCTTATGCAAATTACGGAAACTTTTGTGATATTCATCTTTCTCTAAAACACAATTACACGACAAATTATTTAAGAGACTACTAACATGTTAATAAAACTTGTTAGTAATATGGCCACTAAGTTATTAAATAAATCAAATGGTCTGTATACATCAATTTAAAACAAGTAATCAGTAAAAAGTTATTAACAAAAAAGTACAATTTTATTAACAAAAACAAGTAATAAACAAACAAATATTGTATTATCTATTTTCATTACTCTCTTTACAGAAATATAGAAAAGGTAACCAAAACTAACCAAATGATTTATGTGGATATGTTACTAGGATTATCAAAGTCAAGATCCAATAACAACTATTTGCCAACATCTTGCAGGTTTATAATTGGCGTGTCCAGTGGTGTAGAGCGCAATACTGCACGCGTTTGTTGCACTTGCGACACTGAACCTCCTTAAAAAGAACCTCTTCCGTGAATCCATCAATTGCTGATATGTCATCTCAAACGGTTAACAGCGATAAGATATTTATCAAGCATTTAACACTAAAGTGGCCTAACAAAAAAAGTTACTTTTTACAAAAAGATTACCTTTATTAAAATAAATTTTTCAAAGAAATTGAATACATTATCTTTTCTTACCTTATTAAACTTTAGACAAATGGTTTGGTCTCAACACATACATTTCCCAACCAGCAAAAGAAATTCACCTCTTAAGTTCTGATTATTCAGGTGGACTTTCTAATCTCTAACATTATTTCTTAAACAAACATTAAAGCAGAGATGTGTTAGATCTAATATATTTATACAAATACCTAACAAAATAAGCGATAATCCAAATCATCGATGTACGGACAAAATTTAACCTTAATGCCTAGTAGCCTAGCGTGAATTAATATAGAGAACCTTCTTTTCATTCCTTATCAAAGCCTATCCAACAAATCTATATTGCTGTTAACTCGTTGATACTAATGGGTTAGTATTAAAAGGTTATATTATATTTTACAAAAGTAATATTATGGTTAAAAGTAATATTCTTTTTACATTTATGTACGTTTACGTGTTGTTATTATTATTGGATAAATAAATAAATTGTTAAAATCGCTTAGCAAAATATATCCTCTTTATAATATTTTCTATATAGTTAGCATAGCATAGCTAACCATATTCTTTAGTTAAAAAAATTTTAAAATTTTTTTTACATTTCATTAAAGAAAATTTATATTTAAAATATAGATGGCGTTATTTTAAACTTCCTGACTATTTTTTTAAAATCTAGTCTAATAATCTATTCATGTCTAATGTGAAGGTTGCGATGTTTAATGTTTTCAGTAAAGTAAGTATATATACCTTGTTTTAACAAGGCTGAAAGACTTAAATGTATTTTAATTAAAGGGGAGCAACGTTTTAGACTTTCATTCTTATAAAAATCAAAAGGGGAGGATTTAAATAGCCTAACATCGTATTTCAGTTACATTAACAAAACTGGGTGCTATAATTATGACATTTTACTGCATATTATTGTACCAACAGTGAAAAAAGTAGTTGGTGTAAACTCAACATTTCAGCTTTACATTATCTGGGTCGTATGATCTAAGTCGTCGTCGTAACCCATATAAATATGCATTTCGGTGTCAATATACAGATATTATATAATTAATATTATTTAAACATTTTTGAAGGTTTAGGAAATGGTTAATGTATAATCATTCCCCCGAGTGAGGATCGAACTCACACCGTCGTG
This sequence comes from Dryas iulia moderata, assembly GCA_019049465.1. Taxonomy (NCBI): domain Eukaryota; kingdom Metazoa; phylum Arthropoda; class Insecta; order Lepidoptera; family Nymphalidae; genus Dryas; species Dryas iulia. The sequence continues at coordinate 12,505,316 of CM032431.1, read as the reverse complement.
TTTTCAGTCAGACGCTATCACACTGCCCTATAATTGGCTCAAATGAAATGGTGAGAAGTAGTAGAGCGTTAGCGTCACTACTATAGCGTTTTAGTAAAATACTGCATAAATCGTGATTATGACAAATTTATATTACTTATAATTCACTGGTACCTATTATAACAAAATACTTATTATTAACGAAAATGAGTGTTATCAGAAACAACATAATATATGAAATAATAATAATTGGTAAGTAACCTTACGCAAATTATACACATTAAGACGACGAATTAATCCATATCTGAAATTAGATAAACTGATAAAAATTATAGCTAATACATATATATGTAAATTTGGTTCGCAAAAAACATTTAGAGCGTAACTTCTACTATGTGCTGGAAGTGGTCTTTGTTAGCAATAGCGGTGTTGTTGGTAGGCGTGGTCTCATGCTACGATGAGTACCATAATGTATATCGCAAACCATCACGGCCACCCGTCCTTCCCGGAGAGGATACTAAGGAGTACTGGCTGAAAGACGCACAAGATGCTATAGAAAAAAGGATTAGGAGACATGCAAGTCGAAATACTGCAGAAAAAGCACGTAACGTCGTCATGTTCCTCGGTGACGGCATGTCCGTGCCTACACTAGCGGCTGCCCGTACCTTATTGGGACAAAGAAATGGTCGGCCCGGAGAAGAACAAGAGTTGTCTTTCGAATCTTTTCCAACTGCAGGACTTGTGAAGGTATAGTGTGATTTTAATTTTATTTTTAAATAAGATAATATGTTTTTGGTGTCTAGAAGACCAAAAACAAAATTGTCTTATTCGACAACCTTTTCAGACGAGTATATACGAGTAGCGATATGCAACAGAATATCGCTGGTGTAACATTACACAAAACATTTGCAGCCATTTTAATTTATTGCTTCGTGAGTTAGGATTAAGCATAAGTAGTATCTTTTATTTTTTTACTTTTACTAGATGCTTTAAAAATATATCAACTCCAATATGAAAGTAATAGTAGGTATGCATACAACGAAGTTAGCGCAAAAATGAAAGATGGAGAGCGAATATATTTATTAGTGTCCGACCGAAACTGGGTTTTCAGCCGAAACCGAAACCGAAAACGAACCTTCGGCACTGGCTTCAGTTTCGGCCGAAACCGAAACCGAAACCGAAACTGCTGATGACGTCATAAAATTAGTGTGACATGTAAAAAACTAGTACATTTTTTACGTTTTATTGTGATTATATGGAATTTATTATAGTATTTTTTTACATTTTCAATTATATTGAATACTATACATTTTCATAGTTTCACGCTCCGCTTTTAAGGGCTCTGCTTTTATCCGCATAGCAGGGTAGTTAGAGAGAAACTAGGGTAAAGACATTCCGTTCACCACTTTCCGCCCGAAATGAAGACGTTGCACAAATATCTTCTTGTAATGTTCAAACCCGCCATTGGCCTTTTCAATTTCCCCGGTTTTGGTAGTGGTAGGTTAAGTTTTAATTAATATTTTTTTATTGTTTTCACAAGATACTTTATCATTGTGTAGATATACGATATCCATGATTGCAGCCCAGCTCACTAAATTTTTAGGGGTTTTTAATACCTAGTGGTATATAAGATCAATTGCCACCTATGATAATCGAGCGATCCCACGACAGCAAGGCATAGCTTTGTCCTCTACCTTCATGTCCACAAACTGCCTTTTCCAAGAGCAACTTTTAGTATATACGTATAATTTTAGCTACTTGTTTGCGTCTATTCAAATAGCTCGCAACAATTACGTCAAAAATGAACCACCAAATATGTCATAATATGGTTCGATGACATGTTAGCCAACTCTCTCTGCCCATCCTTGTTTCTTCTTAACCGTCAAGGCCGGCAACACATCCACAATTCCTCTAATATCGTAGATTTGTAGATGTCCATGAGCGAACAAAACCTTAGCTCTTACGATCAGATAGATGGTCCTTCTGTTCGTTTGGCGCCTTTTTAGAAATAATAAAAGGTAGTAAGTACTACAGGTCTACGCCAGTTCTCTTTGCCCAGGCACCTGGGGTGGATTTACATAGAGGCTTTTTGAGCTGTAGTGCAGGGACCTGTGAGTTTTGAAGACCCTCAGTCCCCATTAAGGATTTGGTAAATTTATTAGGTATTTGATTTATTGGTATTTTATTGCCACAATATGTTTATATTGTGGCAACTGTGTCTTTCTTGCAGGTAAATTTATGTGCTAGTTTGTGATAAGATTTATTGATATTAGACTATATTCTGTATATTTTATAGAAGTCCTGTGTAACAATTGTATAGTTATTTAAATAATAGTCAGCCCCTGAAAGGAGCCACACTTACGAGAACAAACACAGTGTCGTTCACACAATGTCACACATATTATTCTTAACATACATTTATAATTCATTAAAATCGTTTACTATATCTTGAGATTAAGTACACAAGCTATAAAAACACTCAAATGTAGCTAAACGACGTGTGAAAATTTATGAGTACAGAGTTTCGGCATTGCCGAAGGTTCGGCAGCTTTTTTGCCGAAACCGAAACTACGACCGAAACTACATTTTTTTGCCGAAACTTGCCGAAACCGAAACCGAAACCGAACCTTCGGTCGGACACTAATATTTATAGATCTTTGTATTTAACTGTCATTATATCTGTCATATCTACAAATTTTACTTCTGCTAAAGTCTCAAATTCTTTGACGACAATGTCAACAACAATGTAAATATGAAAGAGGACGTGCATTCTCATATTAGTTTTTGGTGATGATAAAATTTTAATTCGAAGGCGCTCATTTGTTGAGGTTTATTGTATATTTATTAATGACGCCGTTTTTATATATCCAGACTTATTGTATGGATGCGCAAATTGCTGACTCAGCGTGCACTGCCACTGCTTACTTATCCGGAGTGAAAAATAATGAGGGGGCCATCGGAGTCACCGGCGCAGTGCCGTTTGGGGATTGTGAAGCTTCAGTTCCTGCGGCGAGACATGTTGAGTCGATCGCTGCGTGGGCTTTGGCTGATGGACGAGATGCTGGTTAGTGTAGTTCTTCATACTTTAAGTTTTTTTTTGTTCAGCTTCACGCTGTATCCCACACACAGCAGGGTTGGCAAAGAGAACTTAGTATCTTAATACTTAGTATCTGAATATAGGTAACGGAGTGTCTTAACACTCCGTTACCTATATTCAGCCGAATTGATGAAATGGGAATATGACATATTTCTACTCCTCGAGTGGCAATCTAACCCACAACCAGTCAGTGTATCCACAAGCCACGACTGGCCTCAAGAAATATTTGCTTTTGTTCTAAACTTTGAAATTTTTACTGATATGTAACTTATAATTTAGGAGTCGTAACGACTACTCGTATAACTCACGCCTCTCCTGCCGGAGTGTACGCAAATGTAGCTAGTCGCTACTGGGAGAACGACGCCGCCGTGCGAGCAGACTCCGCGGACCCTAGCAGATGCCCCGATATCGCGCATCAGTTGGTGCACTCACATCCTGGGAATAAATTTAAGGTAAAATAAACTAAACACAGAAAAACTTTAAATACTTTTATAGAACACAATTTCATATTAAAGATTTTTAATTAAGATAGTGTTTAAATTAAGACAAAAGATATTTGTTTAATAACTATAGGTAAAAAAATATTTACAATAAGTTGGAGATATAATAATAACATGCTTTAAACAGAAAAATGTTATCTGTCAGATAGTAAGTAATAATATTTTATTGTGGCGAGAGGATAAATGCTTAACTTGTCCGTTTGAAGCACCATAACTATTACTACTTACCAGTATTAGGGCCAGTCGCGATGCAGAGGCACAACAGCGTGACTGTAAAACGACTGGTTTTGGATTTGATTCTCACTCGAGAAGTGGAAATTTTAGATATATCCATTTTCTTTTATATTCTAAGCCGAGCGACAACAATAAACATGTACTGTAAAACTATCAATAGGTACTCACGACACAGGAATACCTAGTGTGGGTACCACCGGACATTTCATTGTATAATGTTGTTTTTTGTTAATAAATATTTTTTCTTTTTTTTTTCTTTTCTTTTCTTTGCTCCGATGTTAATTAAGGCAAGACGCGGTGTTAAGTTCCACTATCTAACACACGATGCCTCCGAATTCGGCGGAAAGTGGGGAACGGAGTGTCTTGCAAGGTTCACTCTGCCTGCCCTGCTGTGAGCGGGATACAGCTTGAAGCTAGCAAAAACTACTATTTACTACTTACAGAACTAATTTTTATAATTGTATTGGCAGGTAATTTTAGGTGGAGGTAGACGAGAATTTTTACCGGCAAATAACGTAGACGAAGAGGGACAAATGGGATTGCGAGGTGATGGTAAAAATTTAATAGAAGACTGGAGAGCTCAAAAGGCGTCACAGAACGCAAGTCATCAATACGTTTGGAATCGCGATCAGTTGCTTGCAGTGAATAACAATTTACCAGAGTATTTGTTGGGGTTGTTCGAAGGAAGCCATTTAAAGTACCACATGGAGACAGTCAACATTACTACTGAGCCGACTCTTGAGGAATTGACAGAAACAGCAATCAAAATGCTGAGTCGTAATGAAAAGGGATTCTTTTTGTTTGTCGAAGGCGGCCGTATAGACCACGCACATCACGATAATTTGGTTGAGCTTGCCCTTGACGAAACAATAGAGCTGAGTAAAGCCGTAGCGCGCGCTACTGAACTGCTTTCCGAGGACGATTCTTTAATAGTGGTCACAGCTGATCACGCTCACGTAATGGCAATTAACGGATACACACAAAGAGGCCGCAGTATACTCGGACCAGCTGATAGTCCCGATCCAAACGGCGTCCCCTACATGACGCTATCTTACACCAACGGACCTGGCTTCAGAAGTCATGTCAACGGCAGACGCACGGACCCAACACAAGAAAGCGATTACGGTAAGCCATTTTTTGTACAAGCTACAATCGCACGATGAAACATTTACACCTACTGCTGTACCTGTTTTATTGCACCATTTTTTTTTCGGAAACCTACACTATTTTAAGCTGGTTATATTGAACATTTGAAGTATTTAAACTTCACCTACGAGAAACGGAATTTCCTACGAGGAGAAATAATTTTAAATTACTATAATGTTCCTATCATTCAGGTGACCGTCTCACATGGATGTCGCACGTGGACGTGAACATGACGTGGGAGACGCACGGCGGCGACGACGTGGCGGTGTTCGCGCTGGGACCGAACCACGAGATGTTCTCAGGCCTGTACGAGCAGAGCCACCTCCCTTACCGCATGGCCTACGCCGCTTGCTTCGGGCCCGGACACATCGCCTGCAACGCTGGAGTCGTACATCACTCTATACTCTTCTTGGCTGTTTCTTTAATAGCGATGATCTTTAATTTCTTTTAACATAAGCTAAACAGTGCATTATTTATTTTGTATATATTAGTTACTAAGTTATTTACCAATAAATACAATTTCTCTGTTGCTATGACTGCAATGTATAATAAGAGGTTTTATTTACTGCTACAAAACACTTTTTGTATTAAGTTTATATTTAAACAATATTAATATTAGCAAGAGCAGAAGGTAGTACGGGATGACAAAGAAAATAAGTGTTTAGAGTAATAATTCTGTTGTAAGCAAGCTGCATTGCTCTCATCAATCAAACCATACTTGCCTTACGTAAAAATTGCACTGACACTTATTATTTTATATATCCACACTTATATTATAAATGCGAAAGTCTGTGTGTTTATCTGTCACGCTTTCACGGCTAATCTATCAGTGCGATTTGGATGAAATTTAGAATGAATTTAGCAAAAGTTACGGGTCTAACATAGGCTACTTATTTTTTAAAAAATCAACCTCTAAAGGGTTAAAATAGGGGCTGAAAGTTTATATGATAAATTTAAACCGCTTGACCAATTGTAATGAATTTTGGCATAAATACAGTTTATTTTTTAAAGATCACCAGAAGCCGCGGACGGGCCGCTAGTATGAAATATTTCTAAAAACTACCTAAAAATAAAAATATCGAGGGGGTTCTTTAGTCAAGTCAGGGAACAGTGAAAAATAATAATAGTAATAAATAATTAATAGACTAATATTTAGTAAGAATATGTAACAATCAAGTATGCGTTACTATTTGTTTAATTTATTAAGACGGCGGCCTTCTCAGAGTACATGAAGAAATTATGTGTTTAAAAGTTTCTAGAAGCTAGGCAAGCTGGCTATTAATGACACCTAGGTGTCGTGCATATATATTTATAAATAAGATTAATTAAATCAACGCCCATAATGTTATTTTATATTTATAAATTATAATTAAAATAAATTACTATTTTTGTACAAAATGAAATTTAATTTAATAATATTTTACTGGTATAAAATAATATGAATATTGTGTTATCTGTGACGCGATCTGTAAGGCTGTCAAGTGTCAACATATTTTGGTTTTGGAAACGCTCTTAATTTAACTTTTATCCGATCTTACAATAAAAGTTTATATTTCTTTAAGCAATATATATTTTAGTAAAATATTTTAAATTTAATGATGTTAGTTCAAAGGCTCTATGCACAAAGTCAAAGTCAAACAATTTTATTTCAAATCATGCCTAGTTTTTGGATGTCAAATAATTTGCCGGGTATGGAATTAATAAAATTAAAAACCTTTAAGTGAAATATAAAAACTAGGAATTTCTATTGTTTAATATTGGTTCATGTGAGGTTAAAAACTCAATTACAAAGATCTTTTTTTGCTGCCGCTTATGAATTTTAATATATTAAATATATATATACAGTGGCCAGTCGTGGCCCAATGGCACAAGCGTGTGACTGTAAACGACTGGTTGTGGGTTCGATTCCCACTCGAGGAGTGGAAATTATATTTCCATTTTCTTCGCTCTGGTGTCGAGGTAAAGCGCGGCGTTAAGTTCCGCCACTTAACACGCAAGCCTCCGAATTCGGCGGAAAGTGGGGAACGGAGTGTCTTAACACTAGGTTCCCTCTGCCTACCCTGCTGTGTGCGGGATATAGCGTGAAGCTATTGATTGATTGATAAATATATACAAATACTAACAAGAATATTTAAATTTCGAACTTTAAACACGTAAGTATGATGATTCTAGAAGGTTCACTTCGTACACATTTGTATTTCTATACATATTACTATTTGCGAAATCAGCATTTATCTGCAAGAACTATTTACTGAGGTAAGTGTATGGTGAAGTACTTTGTATGGTGAAGAAATATGGAAAGGCAATCAACCAATTAATTATCATATTTATCCAATAGAAGTACTTCAAATTAATAAAATAAATATACTTATTTTGTTGTGCTTGAAATATACTCATTTTATGTACAGGAGCAGGACATATGCACTTGTATGTATTTGCATTAGTATGTTTTTTCCTTATTGTTTGCACTTAAAATGTGTATTAAATAATGTTATATTCTATTCCTGAGTCACTTGGCCTCAACTCAATGTTTGTATTGGTGACTTAGAATTGCATAATCAAATCAACATTATTCATACCAAAGATAAATATAAATATTGTTGTACATTAAGACCTGTTTTATAACTGAATCTCTTTGTAACATTAAATTTATCATAGTGTACCTAACTGTAGCGCGTTTACCAAGCAATCACTTATCAACATGATATTGGCAAGGGTATATGTGCTTTGTTGGTATATATTGCAAACTTTCAGGTTCACAATTAGGCATGTGAACTGAACTGATAAAAGTATTGCCTGTAATATAGACATATTTCTTGACTAGTAATGTATATATAAGTGTAACTTTACATGAGTAGGTACATAATATTTAATAAAATAAATTGCAGTATTTATTTTCAATGTATATGCTATTTATTTCAGATGGTGCTCAAAAAGCCAAAGAAAGAAATGACACATGGGATAAAGAAAACAGCCGGAAAAAATGGCAGAATCTAGTCAAGGTAGGGTAAATTATAATGTAATGTTATGATTCAATTATTGCTGTATGACATGAGTATGCTCCTTTTTTGTTTTCTGTAGAATCATTCATATTGTTTTGATTTTCTTATTAGTTTTTAGATAACTTATTTAAAAATTAATGTGGAATATCACAATATGCCAAGAGTTGACCAGATAAAAGATTAGACACTGTGTCCGTAGTGAACCAGAAAATAATACAATTACTATAAATGCAACAAATGTATGTAATATTATTATGAAAATGTATGTAAAATTATTAATACTAACAAATTATATACTTAACAATCATCTTTTTTACAAATTAGATACATAATTCATCCTTTCAGGATGTTCAGCATTTGCCATGTTAGTGGTATAATAGCTGTGTGCCAATTTAAGCAGTATTTCACTTGTTATGAGCTCATAGACTTTTTTGATTTTATGTTTAATTTTATTTCTTTTGATATAGCAAACTTTATTTGTGTCATCTTGTGTATTTTTTGAGAAATCAAGATGATGGCCCTCATATTATTCTTGAAAATATTAATAGTACAAATAAAGGTACAGTAGGACATTGTCTGACTGTAAATGCGATGATTGTGGGTTTGATTCCCGCTTGAAGCAATATTTAATTTTTGTTTTTCTTGCTCCGGTACCAAAGACAAAGTGTGGCGTTGAGCTTCGTCTCTCAACCGACAATGTCTCTTTTTGGGTGGAAAATGGAGGATGGAGTTTTTTGATACTAGGTCCTCTTTCACTACACTGTGCTGAAAAAGCATGCAACTGAAGAAAAAATAATAATAAATATGTCGTCACTAGCAAGTACTTTTTCCCATCTTTCAGGCAGCATTCGGAAAAACCTTCGGAAATTCCACATCTGGAGAACTTCCTTTGAGATAATTTGTACCACTTTTACATGATAATAAAGATGCGTCAGTGGCAGTCTGACCTCGCAATATTTTGTGAGTATTGTGGAAACACTCCCTAATCACGTATTTTCAAATATTTTTTCATCGGAAACATTAGAACAAGCATTATTATGTAAAAGAATAAACTTTCGTGTCTGGAGTAGTATTTAGGGCGACTTTCCTTCAGGGCTCGACTCAATTTCATCAACTGTGTTTGGTAGAGAGTTTCAATAATTGAAAAATATATTTAGGAAACGTATAAAAAATTGAATGCACCTGGTTTTGAACCTGCGCCTCTTGGAAACCATTCAACCGCTCTGACCGCTAAGCAATACTAAGCATGGCTTTTATACGTTTTCTAAATGTCTTATTAAAATTTCCTAAGTGGGGAATAACACTTTAAAAATGTTTTAATAATTTTTTATGTTGGATTGGATTAGCAACTCATTTTACACCCAACCTGTTGCTGGGCTGATCCCAATAAATACATATCTTGTTTTCTACCTTCGAGCTTTCGGTTTTTTGTTTTTAAGTTGACGCGTGGCCAGGTGATCCTCATGACATTTTTTGTCTTGGATTTTCAGACTATATCCGATTTTCATTGTCAGTGATGATTCGATGTAACAATTTTTTTTTGAATAGCTACCATCATTTCGGTCTTATCGCTCCTTAAATATAAAAGGGCCACAAGACAAAATATGCTGTTTTTAAAGGAGAAACAAAACAGATTTTTTATTTTTTTCATATGTATTTTTTACATAATATGGAATATAAATATATCAAAAGTTGTGTTTTTCTCTCTGGTATCTAAGTGTTTACATAACATGTTAATATGTGATATACACAGTTAAAATAGCATATAAGCCAATTTTGCATAGAAATAACTTGTTCAATGTTATGGAAATATTTAGGTTAATGTGAAACAGTTCAGACTTTTTATAGTTTTATTAGGTACAAGCGGCCCGCCCCGCACGGGAATAAAATATATGGCCTTTGTCTCTCAGTGAAAAAAAAAATATTAAAATTGATCCAGTAATTTTTTGATTTATTTATTACCTGAGGCTCGCACCTGTTTAATTTACAGTAAAACAACCCCGCAACAGCTATGCCCCTGCATTTTAAATATGTAATATCTTTGAAAATATTTATTTAAATTACATGCTTTAAATGCCTATATTTATCTATATTAAATCAATAATGTATTGAAGGTACGAAATTTGATAAGAATTAATGCTGTACTGCTTAAAGTTACAGTCTTTTAATAACTATACATCTAAATCACAGAGAACATTTTAAATTTTAATAGATATTAGACGTAGTAACTTCTTTCTTATAACTACATTAATACTTTGTATTTTTAATATATCAAATTGTAATAAACGTAAAAAAAGAACTTCTTATTATTAATAATAAAAATAGTATAAAATTACAAACTTTCATTGAAAAAAATATAATATTTAGGTGCAATATGTTTTTCAATCAATTCAAAAATGCCTTCTTTCTTTTTCTCTTGCACTTTTAGTTTTTGGTTGTAGAGCTTTTTGAGGTTCATTAAAGTCGAGCTCTTCGCGGATCTTTTTGTCGCCGATACCGATATTGGATCAAAGAACGTGCTGCATCTCCCTTGTTTTGAGTATGCCCTTTTGTAAGGAATTTATGGGTGATGCTCAATTTAGGAATTTTTATTGCATACTGATACTTGGCTAACATAAATTTATTTTTTGCTGCCCGCAGCAGTTGTCGCTGTAAAATATTACATCAAAATCTGTTGCAGCTTTATTATTAAAATGCGTCAAGTATTTCAACACACACGAACCAATTTTGAGAGAGTTATTTGTACCCAATTCAATTATAGTAAAATTGAATAAGTTTTTTTTAGATATATAAAAATAACTCGATACTTCATCTTGAGAGCAAGGCATTACAGGCTGCAGATCGTACACACATGCAATTAAATTGCCATCAATATTTCTTTATCAACTGCTTTCTCAGCCCTTACTAAAGTTTTTTCTCTAAAGTGTTGATCATATTTCTCTTGTAAAGTTGTTTTATCTTCAGAGTACCTATAAGTTGTATATTCTTCACATTGATCTTTTTTCGGTTTCCAAAATACAATGTTAAAATCATTTACAAAAATATTATAGTATATTTGATAAGAGACAAATGGTTTGCCGTTAGTTTTACATTTATCGACATAATCCCGATATAAAGCAGCGACAGACTACCTTCCACAAATTCTCGTTTTTTGCGAGCACGACAATAAATGATTCTCAATACGTGGAATGGAGTTGATGTGAGCTTTGACACGAGCCATTACAGTAGCTTCCACTTTATTTTGGTCCCCGTGTTTCCCTCTGTTATCTTTTAATGGAATCCCTGTTGGATCTCAGTTTTTCTTAACGACAGTTGTAATTGTTTTTTCCGAAAGTGTTCATAAAAAATTGTTTGCAAAACCGTGATTGAGAATTATTTAAAGGTATAAAATGTTCGGGTTTTGACGATTACTGCCAACACGAACGTACCGATATTTAGGCATAATTTTTATGATGTTATTATGCACAAATTGCCTTTAACTGTAAATCGCCCGTTTGCCAATAACTTTAAAATATGGCCAACCTTTGCTGAAATGTGAATTTGTTTGAGCAGTTCAGTTTACATTTATTGGTGCAAGCAGGTCCCAATTCTTTTGCATCTACCATTTTATGTGATTTGCATGTTATACAGGCTTTGCCAGTATAAAAGCTTAGTCTTATTTCTTTTCCAAGTCTCGGGGTTGGTTCTCCGTTTGCGAACAATGCTGGCCGGCTAAGTGTCAATGCTAGGCGGTTGACTATCAGAGTTAGGCAATTGACCATCAATGCTAGGTGGTTGATATTGAATGCTGGGTGACTGAATTATTGTACTGTGAGAGTGAGTTTCTATAGTATAGTTAAACTAAAACCTTGTACTATATTATATTTATGTTATTCTGAGATTTATGTAATTGATTTTAATACCAGATACAGTAACTGGCTTTGAAAATATAACCCGGCAGCAAATTTGTTGTATCTGAATAAAGTAAAAAATTATGACCATCACTTTGTTTTAAATCAATACTTTTATCTTGAGTTTCTTTGTAATTTGTTGTAAGACGTCTTACTATCATGGTTAGGCTAAAATTAAAATTCCGTATATTTGATGTGTATTTATTAATAAAAAAAAACAAAAATGTTAATAAAATCGAAGTTCTTCCTTTAAAGAAACAAATCGTTAAAATTACCAAAAACTCTGGCTTCAGAATGGTATATGGTACCTATTGTTTCTTCTAACATAAAAATAACAAAATAAACACAAATGCCACCCAACTACCTACATTATTGTTCATCCTCATCATCTGTTTCTCCGAACATATCTTTAACTTTTTTGTCCTATTTAACTTTAAGTATTCATTGGCTTATGTCCTTGGAATTGGATTCTTTTACCGGCCAACATTTTTAGATTATTATATTTTTGTATTGTTATAGGCAACTTAGCCGGGTATAGGAAATGTTTTGGTTCTGCACTATTCAGGTTCCCCAAAACTATGTATCTAGTGCTAGCATTAGGTAACATGGAATGCTTGATAAACATGACGGTTGGACTAGATTTTTTTAAAAGTAGCAATGCATACTTTTGAGATCTGCAGATTCTTGACCTTTTTAAAAGTCTCGGCTAAGATTGTATCATAACCAATAAAATCTTTACGTTCTAAAACAGAAACAATATATGGACCTGGATACGACCGTAGGCCATATAAACAGAGCCCGTACAGTCGTTTTTTTTACAGCACACTCAATAGTTGCGTGCATGCAATCGACGGACATAAAAGTATGGCCAGGACTTAAATCTGTGCAACTACTTCGCTCCATAAATAGCAATATCCTTTTGAATATTACTCTCATATACCTACAGTAAATTTGTATATCGATATTTTTCTTATATAAAAAAGCGCCATGTTGTCGCCATGTTGTATCTAACACTTTTTGTATATCAAAGCTTGCACATAACACTGACGAATCGACATTAATATTTTGATGGAATTTGAATCTTTTATCTGATTCGTCTTTTTTCTTTATAGAAAAAGATAGATTAATAGAAAAGTTTTAAAAATAGCATTTTTTCGGTAAGAGCAATTTAAAAGTTATGTAATGGAACAGCTTATTAATCAGGACAGTGAATATGAATAAAATAGCTTTTTTTTCCTGTTATACTTTCTGTATTCTTTAAAAAAATACATGAATTTATATATGGGTGGAACTTTTCTGGTTGGAACTTTGTGTCACTTTTTCCATATTAGAAAACGCTTATTCCGCCTCTTATAACAAGAGGTCACATAAAATCGGCAAAAAAATTAAAGAAATTTCAAAAATATTTTAATGAAAAATGTATTATAGAATTATAGAAACGGTTACAGGATCATAGAAACATTAACATGTTGTACTGGAATGTGCTTCTTTATTACTAATTCCAGTAGTCCGTTTTTTTTGTCTGCGAGCTTCAGTTTCAGAGATTATAATTGGTGTAGGCTAGAGTGTAAGTGTAACCTTTATTTAGTTGTTCTGAGTTTCGTTTTGTCCCAACCCAATTTTTTTAGAAAATTAAAAATGTAATATGTTAAGTCGATAGATAGTTATAATATAAATACATATAAACAAGAAACCATTGTAATTTTCCCTTATTTTTCGAATTATAGGCAATTTTGTAAAAAAAATGCGACGGAGGATTGTTTTGAGAACAATTTATGTCAATGTTTATATAAAGAAAAACACAATAATAATTATTAAATGTAATCAAATAAATTCTCTTCTTTATTGAATACTGTATCACATACTCAATTTAAATACTCATATTTATCAGGAACAAATTGCGAGTTTAGCTCTCTAAGTAACGAATTAAAATAATTATAATCAAAATTAAACTTAGGTACTAAGAATCAGCCTTTACTTATCAATGCAGACTTATTTCTCAAAAACAGGTACAGGTATATTAAAATAATAAAATATTCTTTTCCCTTTTGGGGCAATATCTGGCTTTGGCAACTTCTTTAATATTTGGTCAAAGGACACATCAGAAACATCATTTTCATCGACTCTGAATGTGTGTCCTTTGTCATCACAATTTTTCAAAAAAGTTACTGTTAGTTCCCCTTCTTCCATGTCTATCTTATTGATTACTGCAGCATAATAATATTCAGTGTTTTTTACTAGAAATTTAACCAAGACTTAATCACCGATAGTGAAATTCTGTTGGTTGATTGAACTAGGTTCAGCCACTGCAGCGTCGTCGTTGATCTCTATTGTGGAATCCTGTGATTTGTCCATGTTTTCACTTTCAGAGTCTGTGTAAATATCATCTACGTTAAGTTTTTTCTTATTTTTGTACTGTAACTCTCCTAAATTGAAATGCTGGCACTCGTCTTCACAAGTGCAACTTAAACTTTTCATTATGAGTTTAGCGGCACTTGGAACTGATTCAAAAGGACTTCTTATTATTTCAGCCTTTACTTGATGTATTTTTAGAGTGCCATTAAAGCTTTTTAAATTAACAGTTTAATTTTGAAGGTCATCTGTCAATTCGTGGATGGCTTTGACGTCGATTGTGAACAAGGTAATTGCGGATTGCATCTTCGTTGAATGGCATCTACAAATGATTCCAAGCTATCAATATCACCTCCTGTAGCGACGACGGCATCAGCGGCTCTCTTGCAGGTCGCCAATGCCATCAGAGGCTCCTTTGCCATGACCACTTTCTGAATAGTTCCACGTAAACTTCTTCACATTTAAAACTTCTTTTTGAAGCCTCGATGCCAGGATGTAAAACATCGTTTTGTTTCTGTCTAGTGCTGACAGCTTGTATCAATGTCAACACCTCACCTTCTTTTTTACCAGATGATTCTTGTTCTTTGCTGCTTAAAGAACGTCGCAATGGTTTTGACCTGGTCGGTGAGTGCTGGAAATTCTTTAATTTCTTTCAATACTCCATCGACTACAAGGTTTAAGACGCGAGTCATACAGGAACTTCGATGATTATTACCTAAAAACAATCGTACCGCTGACACTATATTTGCGCCGCCATCAGTAGTAATAGATACTATTTTAGTTTTGTCAATTTCAAACTCTTCACATATTTCTATCCAACTTCTTCTGTGGCCAGTCGTGGCCCAGTGGCACAAGAGTGTGACTGTAAACGACTGGTTGTGGGTTTGATTCCCACTCGAGGAGTGGAAATTATATTTTCGATTATATTTTCGTTTCTTCGCTCTGGTGTCGAGGTAAAGCGCGGCGTTAAGTTCCGCCACTTAACACGCAAGCCTCCGAATTCGGCGGAAAGTGGGTAACGGAGTGTCTTAACACTAGGTTCCCTCTGCCTACCCTGCTGTGTGCGGGATATAGCGTGAAGCTATTTAATTTTTTTAATTCTTCTTGGATGTACTGTCCTGAATGACCCTACAATAAGTTTATTATATTTGTACACTGTATAAAATGTAATAATTGCATATCAAAATAATTTATAGGTGGGGTTAAAATTTATAAAGTACATCAAATATACCTGAGAAAGTTTCTGGGCGCATAGGTTTAAGCTCTGGAGGACAGGTGATCCGTTTACGATGTCAACAAAGTGAACCGTCAATACGAAGAAACTTCTTGTAGAATTAGTAATTGTAAGTATATCACTTGTGAAACATAAAAAAGTTATCTCTTTTAATCTTTTTATTATGACCTCCTTTGTAGTATTGTATCTGTTTACTACTAGGTGAGTTACCTGAAAGTAAAAAGTATCAGTTATTTCACTGCAATTTAATATTAAAAGTATAAATTAGAACAAAAGTAATAGTGGCCAGTCGTGGCCCAGTGGCACAAGAGTGTGACTGTAAACGACTGGTTGTGGGTTCGATTCCCACTCGAGGAGTGGAAATTATATTTCCATTTTCTTCGCTCTGGTGTCGAGGTAAAGCGCGGCGTTAAGTTCCGCCACTTAACACGCAAGCCTCCGAATTCGGCGGAAAGTGGGGAACGGAGTGTCTTAACACTAGGTTCCCTCTGCCTACCCTGCTGGGTGCGGGATATAGCGTGAAGCTATTAAAAAAATATTAAAAAAAAAAATAAATTAAATTCAAAATTGATGACTGGTGTAGATACATTTCGGTTAATCTTACTTACTAAAACTATATTCTTACTATAACCCACACAAGCCTCAGGTAAACTTAAAATACCTGTGCCGAGTAATGTTTTTTCCTGATTAAATTTCAATTTAGAACATTCTATGGCTATTTTGGAAGATTCTGATTGAACGAAAATCCATTTATTATTAGATATTTTCTTCCATATATTGATTTTACCATAAATACATTTTGTTTCACATTGATCGGGCATTTTGGAAATTACTTTCGACAATAATTCACTTTCACATGTTGCTTTAATTTCTGTAGAGTAAACATTTGCAATATCACATATTAAATGATTATAATTTATAAAAATACAATTATCAAGACTGTCCAGATCAAAATAATAATTTTTATCAATACTTATTCCTATATATTTTGCAGTTGGTATAATTAAACTAAAGGAATTTGGTTTATCACTAATATGAGGAACAGGCAATGGCAGATTATGATAAATATTATATCCTGTGGAGGATACCAGTGGTACATGTAATACAAATAAAATACGAAGATACTTTAGAAATATTAGTTATTATGTGAATCATATTTAATTCCAAAGGTGTAGGCAGTTCCAAGCCCTGTGGTAAAAATCTAAAATTGTTTATGAGTTCTTTATAAAGTTGAGTTGGAGTTATAATTGAAGGGTGTAATTTATTTAGGCTACAAACATTATAGAATTAATAATATCTTCAAGTTTAAACGATAACGTATTAATAGATATTTCTAGATTGCTAAAAACATTATTAATGCTCATTTGTATTTTAATCTTTTCCGTAGCAATTGAAATATTTTTTAATATTAATGTATAATTATCAATTGCTTCACTCAATTGATGTTCATTCTGCTGGATCTTTAAAATAGTTTCATTAAATGTGGATATAATAGAATTTGTAACCAATAACCAAAGAAGATATTTTATGTTCATTATTTAAAACACGTTTAATAGCATTATCGAAGACGAATGCGTCATCCTCATCCAATGTGCCAAAAATATGTTTCATAACTGAACCAATCCCCGCAAACCAAGCACTTCTCTTACTTTTTATGTTTAATAAATGTGAAATAGAAGAAAATTGTTTTTCAATTTCCATAAAACGCAGTATAAGAGGTTCAAAAATATTATAGCATTCTGTTTTAGTTAACGTTTCTTCACATGTTTCTTTAATAGAATTAATTGTAAAGTTTATATTTTCTATATGCGGTTTAATAAAGGACATATCCAGTGGAATAAGGACATGTAATTGTCCTTCAATGATTTTAACACTACCTATATGATCAAAATATATGCCGGGGCTCTTGGTAATTTGTTCGACGAATTCCGGACTCGTTTGAGCGGATACACTGAAAATATTTTTAATTATATTAATTATTTTATATTTAATTATATTAATTATATTCTAAAATAAAATGATATCTTAACTATACTTTATACTCGTAAATACTAATTTCTAATTTTATATTCTATTATAGTTCCATATGTATTTTATTTAACCAACATTTTATTTTATATATTTTCACAATATATTTTAAAATATTTTTTTTTATGATATTTATTATAATTATAAACCTTGGACCTAAAGTCCTTTCTCATAGTTTCTCATAATTCTTTATAAAATTTCATATACTCTTTATATTTACTTTTACGATATTTATTAATTCATTTATCGCCAGTTTCGGCTAATTTTATTTGATCGTAATGATGTGTCACATGACGTCTATTTATTAATAACGATAATGTATTATTTCCTAGTATTTTCACGACTTTATAAGGACCTTTCCATAAAGGTGAAAGAGCTTTTCGTAACCGTAAATGATTTTTTAGATAAACATAATCGCCTACTTTGTATTTTTTAGATGCACTATGTGCATCGTTGCAATATTTTTTGGAATTAGTTTTAGAACGTTTTGTATTTTCTATAGCTTTTTCTCTAGAATATTTAAGACGATTTTGGAGCATTTTTACATTCTCAGGATAAGTGGCTCCTGGTGAGTCTTCAAAAATAGAGTTTGGTATAATTGGTTTATGACCATACATTAATTCATAAGGGATATAATTTGTAGTGCAATGTACTGAGGTATTATACGCTAGCATTGCCGTATACACATAACGAGGCCAGTCAGTTTGACCTTCGTTAACATAAGATTTTAAATACTCTTTAAGGGTTGAATGACTTCGTTCTAATGCACCCTGTGTCTGTGGGTGATAGGGAGATGACCACAATTGTTTGGTTTTTAAAAATTGACACGTTTTCTTAAATAAATCTGACGTAAAATTAGTTCCCTGATCTGTAACTATTATTTTAGGAATTCCAAACATAGAAATAAAATGGGGAAGACACTCACTGGTCTCTTCTGCTGTTGTACTTCTTATAGGGTAAGCTACTGAGAATTTTGTTAAGTCGTCCTGAAGAGTGAGAATATATTTTAATTTAGCTGTTCCTGACTCTGGCAGAGGTCCAACTATGTCTAAACTGAGACGTTGCCAAGGTACTGTTGAAGTACTGAGCTCGATTAATTTTCCTTAAAGCTTTGTTTTCCTGACATTTTTTACAGGCTTTTACATAGTTTTCAATATCTTTTCGCATACCTTTCCAGAAATACATTTCTTTAATTCTGTTGTACATTCAAATTGAACCTAAATGTCCTGCTATCGGTAAATCATGATTGTCTATTAATATTTTCCTTACTTTTGAAGGAGAAGGGAAACTTATATTATTATGATATATGTGAACTTTAATATTAGTATTATGGAAAAGATATAATAAAATATTATAGATTTTTGTAAAATTATGCTTTTCAAAAGGGTTTTTAAAATCTGTTATACCTATTTCTTGTACATTTTCAAAAATTACCATTTTTACCCGCGACGGAACGGCGACTGTATATGTGTTTGGGGTGAGAGGTTGTTTGTTTGTTTGTTTGTTTGTGTGTTTGTGCAAATTACTATGTCAATTATTTCCAAAACTATAAGTCCGATTTTGATACGGTTTTCTATGATAGGTTAAAATTCAATTGGCGTATGTTTTTAGATATGTCTTATTGCCTTAACTCACCAGGGGGCGCTGCAGTAAGCATTTAACGTGAAATCGAATGTTTTCAATTATCTCAAAAAATAGTAGTCTGATTTCGATAGATTTTCAGTGATAGATTCAGATTTAATTGGTGAATGTTCTTGGATATGTTTTATCGTGTCAAACCACCAGGGGGGCGCTGCAGTAAGCATTTGTTTGTACTTTTTTTGTATTTATTTATCTAAAACCGAAACTACTGATCCGATTAAAAAGAGTTTTCGGGAAAAGATTCAACTTTGCTTGATGCATATTTTAAGATTTTTCTTTTTTTGTTACGGGGAAAACTCACTAGGGGGCGCTGCAGTAAACATTTGTTTATGCAAATCAAAAACTACTAGTCCAATTTAGATGTAACCTTCAAGGGTAGGTTTAGGCTTAATTGGTGCGTCTTTTCATATATATGTTATGGTGACCACTCATCAGGGGGCGCTGTAGTAAGCATTTGCTTGTATTTTTTTGTGTAAAAGCAAAATTTTTCTTGTATTTATTTATCTAAAACCGAAATTACTCATCCGATTGGCTAGAGTTTTCAGAATTGGATTCAACTTTGCTTGCTGCATATTTTAAGATTTTTGTTTTTTTGTTACGATGAAAATTCACCAGGGGGCGCTGCAGTAAACATTTGTTTATGCAGAGCAAAAACTACTAGTCCGAATTAGATGAAACTTTCAATGATAGATTTAGGTTTAATTGGTGCTTCTTTTCATATATACGTTAAGGTGACCACTCACCAGGGGGGCGCTGCAGTAAGTACATTTGTTTGTGTAAAACTAAAACTACGAGTCCGATTTGAATTCAGTTTTCAATGATAGATTCAAGTTTACTTAGTGCATATATTCATGGGGCTGCCAGTTGCAACCTCTATTTTAAATATAGTAGCTAACAGTATAGATTTCGTTTTAAAGTCTTTAAAATACCAGTTATCAAAACTGTAAATTCATAATATTTAATTTTTTTGCCAAACCTGTTTTAACAGCAAGAAAACCTATGAGAAGGTTTTTGCAAACTTAAAGTAATGGCAGCCCCGACGAAGCCGTCCCTATCATCTCGTTACATATATTCTTTTAGGCGGGGGATTTATAGTTATTTTATCCTTTTACAATTACAATTAAACCGTCGTGGGTTTTTTCAAAATTTTTAATTTTGCTTTTTTGTTTCTAATATTTTTTAAGGTTTCAAATATTTCTGGATAACGTGCTCATCAAAATGATGAACTCTTGTTAAAAGTAAAAGATATGTTTTATTATTAGATTCAATGGTCATATAGGAATGAAGTTGTTTTTCGCTTCTAAAATATCATTTGGTTTTTCTACGTTGCCTAATAATTCCTCGATATAAGGGTTAGATTCGTCAAGATCTACGGATGTAGGTATTAATAAAGTCTTTAAAGTAGATTTCATTAAACTTTCATTATGTTCTACAATTTCATTATTAAAATTTTTAGTTTTGTCGGACATGATTTTACAAAATGTAGAATAATCATCAGTCACGCTATCACTTGGTGACAAAATATCAATTGCATTTTCATTTACTGAAGTTGAAGGTTCATTAACAGGCGAATTATTGGTTTCCAATAATGGTGGACTATTATTATGTTCGCTGTTTGAGGATTGGAAGTTCTGGGTCATCAAGAATTTCGTCTAAGTGAAAAGAAGGTGGAGATATTAGTAATTGATCTAAGTCTCTATCCACATCTACTACTTCTTGTTCAACGTTCTGAGATGTTGGATTAACTTTATTAGTATATACTGCAACTGGATTAATTGGATATCTTGAAAAAACATCTGCGTTGGCATTTATTTTTCCCTTTTTATATTTTATGTTATACGTGTATTCTTCTAATTTCAGTCTCCATCTTACCAATCTAGATCCTGGATCTTTACAATTGAAAAGCCATTGAAGGGGTTTATGATCAGTGATGATTGTAAAGGTTCTACCATAGAGATAGGGTCTATATAACTTAGTGCCAAACACTATGGCCAAACATTCCTTTTCCGTTGTACTATAATTTAATTCGGCTTTGTTAAGGGTGCGAGAACCAAAAGCAATAAGGCGATCTTTACCAACCTCGCCTTGTGACAAAATTGCTGAGATGGCATAATTTGACGCATCACAAGTTAGAATAAAGGGTTTATTAAAATCTGGGTATGAAAGAATAGGTGCTGTCAATAATTTATTTTTTAAAGTTTCAAATGCGAGTTGCTGTTCATTAGTCCAATCGAATTTAACATCTTTTTTTAAAAGGGATGTTGCAAGAAGGGAAAAATTGGGAATAAACCTACTATAAGACCTAAAAATGATTTAACGTCTTTTTGGGTCTTTGGAATAGGAAAATCTTTAACAGACTTTACTTTCTCAGGGTTCGGTTTAACTCCTTCATCTGTAACTATGTGTCCTAAATAATTTACTTATCTGCGTAAAAATTCACATTTGTCTGGTTGTAATTTTAAGTTAAAATGACGTAATCTATCAAAAACCTTTCTTAATTTTTCTGTGGGAATTTAAATCAAAAGAGTAAATAACTATATCATCTAAATAAACGTAACAATGAATTCCTTGTAAACCAGATAAAACAGTGTTCATTAGTTTTTGAAAAGTAGCGGGGGCGTTTTTTAAGCCAAATGGCATTCTTTTAAATTGGAAATGACCTTCCAGGATGCTAAAAGCAGTTTTATCTGCATCTTCCGATGCTATTGGAATCTGATGAAAGCCTGACGCTAAGTCGAGTGTGGAAAAATATTTACTGTTACCTAATTGATCTAGAATTTCACTAATCTGCGGAATAGGGTAGGATTCACCTATAGTTATATCATTAAGTTTCCTATAGTCAATTACAACACGCCATTTCTTTTCTCCTGAAGCATCTAGTTTTTTAGGAACAACCCAAATTGGTGATGACCATGGTGATACAGAATGTTCAATGATATCCTGATCTAACATTTTATTTATGACATTGTGGAAATCTATAAGATTTTGTATTAATGGGAATACTTGAATTAGTTTTAATTTGATGCGATAATGCATTTGTACAAGTAAGTTTGTCGTCGGAAAGATAGAAAATATCGGTATACTGAGAGCAAAGATTTAGTAGTTCTTCATTTTCTTCCTCATTTAAATGCGATGTTCTAAGTGAACTTAAAACTTGATCAGTGCGTTCAATTGCGCTATGATAATGATTAACTAACTTTATACTATGATTAGGTATTACATCTAGTTTGATATTTAAATTTGATTTTAATTCAATCGGGTTTTCTGTTGTATTTAATATAGTTATATTAATTCTATTATTTGGTTTAACTTTAACCAAACAATTTGCAATAAAGACATTGTTTATCCAATATAATTCCTTCTTTGATTTCAGGATTTTCTACTGTGCATTCTATAACTGTTTCCGATCTTGGTTTTATTAAATAATTCGGTTCGTTAAAAAGTAAATGAGCCTTATACTGTTTAATTTCTAAACTGTTTGTGTTATAATTAAGTTGACAATTGTATGCCATGAAAAGATCTGTACCAATGATTCCATCATATTGTAATTGCAAATTATCAAAAATGTAAAACTTATGAGATACATTTTCTTCACCAATTTTTAATTTTAAATTCACATAACCGAGACTTTTAAGAAGATCTCCCTCTTTGGAATCTATTCCTTTAACCAAAATATCACCGGGATATACTTTTATAGTATTAGTCAAAGCTGATTTTTTTAATAAGCATATCGATGCACCTGTGTCCAATAAGAGGGACATAGGTCTAGAACTTCCCGAAGTAGTGACCAAAATATGCGGTAAATATCTATCATTATTATTAAACATTTTATAAATTTTACACGTGTCCCTTTTAGTATTTTGTCTCGACCGACACGGAGACGAGACACTTACTCGTTTAAATTTTCATTATCAAAATTTTCATAATTTTCACCCCTACTGCATTGCATATTTTCGTCAAAACGTTGAACCACGTCAAATTCATGTTCGTTTTTATAATTTTCACCATTTACAAAATTCACGCGTTGTCTATAATTATTATTAAATGACTGTTGGTGTAATTTATTCCCTTGATAACCATGAGGGAAACTAAGAGATGATTTTTCTCCAAAATTCGGTATAAACGATTTTTGAAAAGGCTTATTAAAATTTCTATGAAATTGTTGAACTTGATAAGGTTTAGTATTAAAATGATTTTGTGGTCCTTGTGGAGGTCTATAAAAACCTTTTTGATTTTGATGACCATTGTAGTTAAGCTTTCTCTCTTTTTGAGAATCAATATTCCTATACAGAGTCTGTTGAATTTTCTCCTCAGAGATTGCGAGTCCAATTGCCTCATTTAATTTTTTAGGAGAACGACACCTAACTAGATATACGAGGATTTAAACCCATTAGGAAATGGTGTAATGCCAAATCCTACATAGCTGCTGTGCGCCCTGGTATTTCTGACTTTTTTGTTGGATTCATCGATATTTCTGTTAATAACTGATTTAAAATAGATTCTACTTTTGTAGCAAATTGAATAACATTTTCTGCTTTGAGTCTTGTAAATCCGTAATGAAATGTGCATAATGCTTTCTTTGACAAAATTACGATTTCAAAAATTCTTTTAATTGTTCAAAGGTAGCAAAATCTTTAATGGATGCCGCTATTTCAGCTTTTCCTTGAAGTTGACTTAAAATATATTTAAAAAGAATAAATTTCTGTGACTCAGACGCAAGTTCATAAGCGTTATTACAATTGGTTAAAAATGAATTTATTGTGTCCCTAGACCCGTCGAAGGGTTTTATAAATATTTAAAAGAATATTTAAATCAATTTCATTTATATTCTTCTTTTCCATCTTAGGGATGGCGGGTGAAGGCGCTTTTTCGCCTTCCATAGGCGGAAGTATCGGAATATCAACGTTAACCTTTGTAGCCATTTTACTTTAATTTAATTACTTTGATCTGAATAATCAATATAATAATAACATGCAATATTAAAATTATAAGATATAATTTAAAAATTATTTTAAACAATTATATTATTGGAAAAGAAAAACAAATATGTATTTATTATTATTATTTAAAATTTTAAACAATTAATAAACCATATCGCTGAAAAGTACTAATATTATTTTGTATTTCTTTACTATTTATTTTATATATTTGTTTTTATTCCATTATCTAATAATAATAAACATTAATATACTAAACTTAATACAATCAGTGAACTTTAATTATTTATTTCACAATTACTTTTCTTTATAGTTTAAAAAATATTTATATTTTATTCACTTCAATATATGTTAATAAAACAACATTTAATTTCTAACAAATTAAATTTCTCACAAATATTATTTACTTTATATTATTTAACGCGTAACATAATAAGTATGTATCACTTACAGTCCGCAGAAAACAAACGTAAGCATAGCGTTCAGCTGCATAACTCTGCGACTGGACCTCCCGTGACGTCCAACTGTGTGGTCTCAAGGTTTTTCCCAAAACCCTGGTGCTGCACTGGACGGAACGGATGACGGCGATGATGAACAGGATCTCAAACTTTTCACAATTTTAACTTTATAAATGCCCTTTATTTTCACTTTCACTTTTCACTTTTACTTTTCCACTTTTCGTTTCACTTTAGGAAACACGACTTTTCTTTTTGAGTCCCGTTTTTATTTTTATTTATTAATTTTAAATTTTGTTACGCGGAGCCTATTGAGCTAACAGTTTTAATTATTTTTAAGGTCACTTGAATTTTTCGCTGCCACCAAAAATGTTATGGGGTGTTATTAAAATTTGTTTTAAAAAAAAACGATTTATTTAAACCTTTAAAATAAACACTGTTACAATTTTATGATAAACTATTTCTACTGTTGCTCCAATAAGACTAAAGACTATGATCCATACACTTACATTTATAATATAGAATATCAAACAATGTGAGGTATAGAGGGGTAAGGGGATTAATGTTGAGATATACAGTTTTATATACTATGGCAATATATAACAGAACGTTTGCCTTTAAAAATTATCATTGATGGTATGCTAGTACGAGTGCGTTCACACAACCGGCGATGAAACACTTTCGGCGTGTTCCGAAGACTGTAAACTCTTGAACTCTTTTGGCTCCCTTCTATGCCAAAACAGTTTGCTGGTGGTGAATCGTTAGGCGGCAGCCCTTCTCATTCATGTTGTAAATCTTCTCAGGACGAGTTTTGAGATCCAATTTATCATAAACTTCGTTTAGTCTCTGGAAATGGTCACATGCATTTGCGTCTTGAAAATGGAGATTTTTGAACCGTGGATCCAAAATTGTTGCCAATGTTGCAAGTGTGTTAAATTCAATTAAAACAAATCTTTTTTTACATTCAGTCAGTAGTTTTTTTTGCAACTGACTAACACAGTCTATTGATGATAAGAATTTCGTTAGCTGCGACGTGAGACAATTAATCATGGGTATGATTTTGGATAATGTAACATCATTCTGGCCTGATGATTCTCTTGTCACTTGTAACAATGGTATCAACTGTTTCAATATTTCAATTTCTTGTCCAGTCACCAATTCAGGACTGTCTGTAGCATCAAGTAGTAGTTGTGTAGCAATTTTGGACATATCTAAAAATCTATCAACCATATAATATAGTGAATTCCAGCGCGTCTTAACATCAAGAACTTTTTTTTTGGTATTTCCTTCAGAAACTCCACTATCAATCTGGATTTTTCTTAGTTTGTCTGATTGTATAACACTATTTTTTACCCACTTAACAATATCTCTTACTTTATTGATTATAGTATTTATTATAGTTCAAGTATTTTACAATGATGAATCTACTATCAAATTTATTGTATGTGCAAAACACGGCAAATGTTTTGCATCACTAAGAGTTTTTTTTTATTGCGGCAACCATATTAGCGCCATTATCTGTAAATGCACAAGTTACCTTAAACAGTGGTATATCTCAACCTTTAAGAATATCACTAAATACTTCAGATATGTACTCTGCTGTATGGTTTGATTGGAATTCTCTGGTAGCAATATTCGAACTGGTAAGGGCTGTTTCCTTTAAAAAATGTACTGTAATTTCGGAAAAACTTTTTACATTCATGGATTCCGTCCATACATCAAGAGTCACACATAGCTCAGTTGCTTTAGATATTCTTGAAGTATACTCCATCTTCACAATATCATATTTGTCACAGAGCAATTTTTTAAAGTGTGGCAACGAAGGTACTTTGTAACAAGGGGCCAATTCCTTCATTAATGTAAAAAATCCTTCAACAACATTGAACGGTCGCATGTCCTTGCATATAAAATATAAAATATAAAATGCACATATTTATGTTATTATATTTCATGCCACCCTCTGAAACAAAGAAAATTTCGTACATGTAATTAAAATTAACCAACCAGATTTTATATCTATCTATTTTTTTATGGTTACTTACTTTTTTGTGAAGCATTATTTTCAAACATATATTTTAATGTATTATCACCACGCATTAGATGCATCTTTATTTTGACTTCTAACTTCTGCGATATGATCAGTTTCCTTTTTTAAAAATGTTATTGTGTCGGATGTCAAGCGTAGTTTGAAATTATTAGGGCGCAATTTTTAACTTATCAGTTGCTAACTTGCGTGGTTTGCATGAAATTGAGAAGCAAAGTATCGTACTTGGGCGCAGATGGTATGCTTGAAGGACATGTGATATTGGCTTGATACGTCATGAAATTGTGTTCTACCTGAAAGTACTTTAATAATATTGACTCTAGCGTTTGGTGTATAGGTATGATTTACATATGTAGAAAATATCAGAGAACTTCTATTAGGCACTGTCACAATATGTTTATTAATAATAAAATAAAAATAAAATAAAAAAGCTTTTTTATTTCTTGCCCATTATAATAAAGTTGAATACATTGGTAGTAAAGAGATTTAAAAGCTATTTAAAAATTTACATAATGTTCTTTACATTTCTTTTATTTACAGTTTTGTAGTTAGTGTAGTGATAAAGTATAAGTTGGTGTTATTATTTCTTTATTATTCATTTATGTATACATATATATTTTTATTATAATATGTACATATTTTTAGTTTAGGTATAGGTATATAATGTGTTAAGTGTAATGTATGTTATGTATATTTATAAAAATTTATGTCTTGTGTTATGTTATTGAGCAAGAACCCCTCTTCAGGTGAAGGCCTCCTCCAGAGATTGCCATACGTTTCTGTCGCCCGCTAATGTTAGCCAATTCCGACCTGCTGTATGTATGATGTCATCTACCTATCTCGTATGTGGTCTGCCCCTTTTCCTATAGCTGGCTGGTCCTGGCCATAGCGTAGTCCGTATAGTCCACCGATCATCAGTCATTCTGGCTACGTGACCTGCCCATCGCCATTTTAATTTCTGTGCATGACTAAGGACATCGGTAATGTCTGTCTTCTCGCGGATAATTTTGTGTGGTATTTTCTGTAGTTTGTTTATTTTCATCATATTCCTTTCCATACTCCTTTGGCTTGTTTTAATTTTGTTTTTTATCTTATAGGTGTACTTCCACGTTTGGCAGGCGTATGTCAAGGATGGATTACATGATTACATGAAATACATGAATTCATAACTTTTTTCTTTAATTTCATAGGAAAGTTACCTCTTAGTACTTCTTTGTAGCTCCAAAATTTGTTCCACGTTTTTGTTACTCTCCTCTCTATTTCTTGTTCATTGTTGTGAGCGCTGAATGAAATTTGTTTACCTAGATATATATACTCGTAGTTATTCACGTATTCTAGTTGAATGTCTTCAAGCTTTTTAGGTTTTTGGGTGGTATTTGTCATTACTTTAGTTTTTGTTAAGTTTATTTCTAGGCCAACATCTATGCTACCTTTATGCAGAGTGGATATCATGTATTTTAGTTCTTTACGTCGCTTAGGAGTACTATGTCGTCGGCGAATCTTAAGTGTGAGAGATATTTTCCTTTTATATTTATTCCTAAAGTTCGCCACTTCAGATTGCCTATTACTGTCTCTAGCACGGCTATGAAAAGACGGGGAGACAAGGGGTCGCCTTGCCTGACTCCTCTTTTTATTTTTATAGGCGGACCTACGTTTTCCAATTGCACTCTGCTCTGACTTTTCTCATAGAGATGTTTTAATAAAGTTATATACCTTTGATTGACATTCTGAGTATGTAGAGTCTTCCAAATCGCTGAGTGTGATATTGTGTCGAATGCTTTTTGGTAGTCAATGAAAGCCAGATAGAGTGGTCTTTGGAATTCTTGGTATTTGTCTATAATTTGCTCCAATGCGTGGATATGGTCCGTAGTGCTATAGCCTTTCCTAAAACCCGCTTGCTCTATGGGTTGCTTACAATCGAGTGCTTGACTAATTCTTTTCTCTACTATTGCGGAAAATAATTTGTATAGGGTTGGTAGCAAGCTTATAGGTCGGTATGATTATGATTTCGTTAGTTATTCCGTCTGCGCCAGGGCTCTTTTCTATTTTCATTTTCTTTATTTGTTCAATAATTTCTTTTTCGTGTATGGGTTCGACCTCTTATCATCGTGATGTGATTGTACGGCGTCTTCGTGGGGTGGGTGGGAGTAAATGGTGCTATATAGGTTTTGATAATAGGACGTTGCTATGTTTAAAATTTCTTTTCTATTTTTATGCATCTTTTCCTGCCCTTTTAATTCTTCTATCCAGTGTTTATGTGTTCTTAGTTCTTTAAATGCTCATTTTAAGCTCCCTGTTTTATTTAGGTGTCTCTCTATTGTGCATGACCGGTAAACAGTGTAGTCTCGCTTTATGTATTTGCTAGTCAATTTATACAGCGCCTTCAACTTGTTTTTCATGTTTCGGTTTTTTTGGTTTAGTATTTTGTATCTCGTGCCTGCGACGTATTAATTGTCTAGTCCGGTCCGAAATTACGTTTAGCGGATTTTATGTCTGATTTTTGGGCCTCCAGTAAGCTGATTTCAATAATATTTATCAATTTGTCATAATACTGTTGTGTTGTGTACTTATTTTAGTCTTGGTCTTCTATTAGGTTACTTAATTTGACATCTAAATATTTACAGAATGTGGATATTTGTTTGATTTGCTTTTTAATATTTTTATTATAATTTGTTCGGCTTTTTTTGGTACTTTAATTTTAATTTTTGTTCTTACTGGTCTATGGTCCGATGGGTACTCAACATTTAGAACTTCGATATTCTCTACATTCTGAGGGAAGTTAGACAAAACATAATCCAATTCATTTATTGTTTTACCATTGGGTGATCTCCATGTCCATCTATTTTTGGGTTTCTTATTAAAGAAAGTATTAATGATCGCCAACCTGTTTTCATAAGCGAATTTTACCATTCTTTCTCCTGGGGTGTTTCTGACGCCATAGCCAAATTTCTTCATTATTAAGTGTTCATCGGGTTTTGGAAAACCTATTTTAGCATTAAAGTCGCCCATTACTATAATTTTACTGTTGGTTGACATTGTTAAAGCTTTATCTATGGTTTTGTAGAATTGTTCTATTTTATTTTCGTCTGCACATCCTGTTGGGGCATATACTTGAACAATGGCAATTTTTAAATTATTTATGACTAGAGTTAATAACGCAACCCGTTCTGATAGCCCTATTATTGACTCTATATATTGTTTTAAGTGTTTTTTAATTAAAAATCCGACTCCGTAAAGTCCTGCTGTTTCTCCTATAAATTGAAATATAAAATCTTCGTATTCACAAATTGAATTTCCTACTCTTCTCACCTCTGACAGGCTCATAATATCAAATTTTATATTTTTCATCGAATCTAGTAGTTCAAGAAGTCTTGCATGAGAGGAGAGACTCCTCACGTTATATGTTATTATTTGGAGTGATTTCTCTGGACGGTTGTGGTCGTACATCTCCGTAGTAGCTAACTGTATTGGAGATGTAATGAAGTCTCCCGCGGGGACCAGCCGTCTTAGGAGACCTGGAGGTAGAGGGGCGCATATTAGTTTTTTTGAAGTTTCTTGGCTATCGCGTTGTATGGGGGAATTATTTATGGTATTCAGTTGTGATGGGCGTAAGAAATCTGTTGTTTTGTGATTTATTTTTCTTTGAGGCTTGTTTCGCCCGTTCATCGTTTTCCCATACTGGCTTAGAACTTGGAGTTTCGGGAGATTCTGATAGTAACCTTTTGTTGGAGTTATTTTTTTTTAGATATATCTTTTTTCTGTTTATAAGAGTTAAGTGTTATAATTTTGTCATAACGTAATATAATATTTTCTCCAGATTGTCACCTTCTTTTTAGCTCGCCTTGTAATTCCCTGCGTATTTGTAAGACCCTGGGTGGATAGTCCTCTTTTACGTAAATGCCAAAATGTTGTATAGCTTTGTTTCTAATAAGCTCTAGTTTTCTGTTCGTAGTAGTGGTTGTTAAAAGCACTGGCCTAACTTTGCCATCTTCCTTCTTGCCTAGTCTTTTTACTGTATCTATTTCCCATTTTGAGCATGTTATTTTCATTTTGTTATTAATAATCTTCATGATCAAGTTTGACAAATCCTCATAATTTTTCATCTTCTGGAACACCGAAGAAAATCACATTTTTAGCTCTTAGTTTTTTATCTAGATATTCTATGGTTTTTTCTTGATTTTTAATTTTTTGTTCCAGCTGGTTAGTTTTTAATAAAATTTGGTTGAATTTATCATCTATATTTTTGTTAATAGCGTCTTTAATATTTTTTTCCATATCTTTCATCTCTTGTTTTTGTTGTGATAAGTTGCTTTGTATATTTTGCAGTGATTTTAAAATCTCTTCCATGGTGCTTGCGTCCTCTAGTGACCGATTGCTGATCTAGGTTGAAAGTCGATAGCGTAACTCGCTACTAGATAGTTATATTATTCGCTAGTACATGGCGTTGTTTCAACTGTTCAGTGACTTTCAATTTGATGACTTCGCTATAAATTTAGGTTATGTTTTATGTAAACACTTTTTATTCACTTTTGATGTAATTAATAGGCTTTATACTTAATTACTTATTTTTTTTTACAGGATAATTCACATTTGCAAACACCTTTTTTGCAGAGATGGGGGCAAGAACGTTTAACAAAACTGTCAAACGTCATCCAGTAGTGAGAAGTTGAGAACGCGGCAATTTCAAATTACTACAACACTCTCTCCAAATTACAGCGTTCCTCATTGTAAAGTGAAACAAATAATAGTAACTAACAAAAACAATAGGTTAAGTTACTCTACACATACATAGTATTACTAAACAAAGTATTACAGAATCAAGTTTTATAAGTACAGTTACATTTTCCTAATACCTAATTTACTTCTTAGATATTTAAATTTACTTTTACATAAGGGTTTAGTAAATATATCAGCCCTTTGTTCATTACTACTTATATACTTTAGATCAATATCTGTACTTTCACATTTCTCTTTAACAAACTTGTATTTAATATCTATGTGTTTACATCGTTTATGATAATTTTCATTTTTTATGACAGATATTGCACTTTGATTATCTATGTTAAGTGTTACAGAATCCTGATTATATTCATCTATATCTAACAAAAGTCTCTTTAACCAAATAACTTCCTTTGTAGCACTACAGGCAGCCATAAACTCTGCTTCAGTTGTAGATAGTGCTATCGTTTGCTGACGTTGACTGGCCCAAGTAACAGCAGCACCATTCTTAATGAATACATATCCTGTCATTGATCTTCTTGTTTCAGTATCATTAGCGTAGTCAGAATCACAATAACCTTCTAGTGTATTATTTTGTGAAGGTGTATAGTACAGACCATAATCACTAGTTTCTTTGAGGTACTTCATTATTCGTTTTACGGCATTCCAGTGAGTACTATCATAACCATCCAGATATCGGCTGACTAAGCTAACCGCAAACATTATGTCAGGCCTGCTGACTATAGCTAGATGCATCAAGGAGCCCACAGCTTCTCTATATGGAATGTTTCTATCTAGCTCCGATGTATTCTTTTCTAATTTGATACCTGTCTCTACTGGTGTACTGTTCCCATTGGCATTAGTCATACTAAATTTATTCAGCAATTTTTGTATATATGTGGTCTGATGTAGAAATATGTAGTTTTCTCCTTTCTCAATTTCTAGGCCAACAAAGTTTTTAGGTTCACATACTTTTATTTCAAAATTTACTTTTAAATCATCAATAACTTTGTTTAACACACTTTTATCCTTGGAAATTATTAGTCCAGCATCCACATACAGTATTAGGTACACCTTACTACCATTTAACTGACCAATATAGATACACTTGTCTGAGTAACTATTGGTGAAACCAAATTTCTTTAAAACAGAATCAAATGTTTGATTCCAGCACCTGGGTGCTTGTTTTAACCCATATAATGACCTTTTAAGTTTACAAACATGCCCTTCAGGTACATCTAAACCATCTGGTGGATTCATATAGATATCTTCAGTTATGGATCCATAGAGAAAAGCAGTTTTGATATCAAACTGTATCATTTGCAAGTTATCCTGACACACTTTAGAAAGCAAAACTCTTACAGAGTCATACCTGACAGTTGGTGAGAATGTTTCTGTGTAATCAACCTGGTGTTTCTGTGAGCAGCCC
Organism: Dryas iulia moderata; assembly: GCA_019049465.1. Lineage (NCBI taxonomy): Eukaryota > Metazoa > Arthropoda > Insecta > Lepidoptera > Nymphalidae > Dryas > Dryas iulia. The sequence goes on along the minus strand of CM032431.1, from coordinate 12,472,629 downwards.
ATGGCACATAACCTTGATTTATACAGTAGTCCCGATATCTATTCCAGTGTAGACAAGACCATGGATGTCTATCCTCGTCTTCACCATGTGCGTCTCTTATGATACTGTAGCACAAGACGCGCGCTGCTGTCACAATGCGCGTTGGGACGTTGGTTGATGACATGACGCGTCCTTGACTCGCTATGTATTGGACGTTCCTGTCGTACGCTGGTTCCTTCGGTGCCCAAGCCAATTGCTGGGCTATGCTGCCTGTAGGCGTTGTTGGTACTCCAAGCAATTTATATCTCCTCGCCTCTCTTAGTCTATTAAAGACAAACTCAAATATACGTGGATGTATACAATATCGATTGTTGGTAAACTCGACATCATCCACATCGTCTATAATCTTCGAGATATTGAAACGCTGGTTCTTGTTCAACGCCTTCGGTGCTCGCCATCCTAATAGGTTCACCGTTGGTTGATGAACTGGTCGTGGGTGTTCCACCTCTGGCTCCTCCTCTTCGTCTGACTCCTCCGGTTCCTGAACTCCGCCTAATGCATCGCCTAGCTCAGGCGCTTCATCTCTGCGGTCCATAAGCAGTGCTAGCTCGTCTCGTCGTCCGCGACCGCGGCCTCTTCTTCCTCCGCGTCCTCTGGCCGGTGGGACGTTCTGTTGAGCGACACGCGCTGCTGGTGGTGGCTGTTGGACTGGCCTCTCCAAGTCGGGCAAGACGCCATCTGGCATCCTAAAATCTGCGTCATCTCCAAGGGCCTCTAAATCTGATAGGACTCGATTGAATGAGATAATGGGTGCGATTTTGGTTTCGTAATCGCGATGTGTTCTTTCATCAATCAGTCCGAAATGACCTTCTGGTCCTGGCTCCTCTGCTGTGATGTAATGTGTTACACCTTTGACGTCAGTGTAATCGCCCATACCTGCAAGGTACGTAGCGGCTCCAGCCCCTAATACCACGTCGTAGCCTTCGACAAAATGGATTAATCTATCCTGGTCGTGGCTCGCCTCTCCTCTTCGCTTCGCCGCTAAGGCGATGGGATACCACCACATAATGTGATGATAATATGCATATGCACTCTGAGGGACGTCTTTAACGACGTGTTTATCACAATCTGCAATAGCGTCGTACTCACGTTCGACTAATGCGACGTAGCCGGCTGCATCTGCGTTGAATTTCTTAATTCCCTCTGCGTTCGTGAGACCTCTCTCTCCTTCGTTGACGAACGATTGTAACCATTCTCAACTTCTCACTACGTGATGACGTTTGACAGTTTTGTTAAACGTTCTTGCCGCCATCTCTGCTATAAAAGTGTTTGCTAATGTGTATTATTCTGTTAAAATAAATAAGTAATTAAGTATAAAGCCTATTAATTACATCAGGTTATGGGCCCAGTAGTGTTTCTGTAAATTAGCATTAAGCAACATACAGCGAGCTCTCTCCATCAATGTACGGTTCATACGTTCCGCTAACCCATTTTGTTGTGGGGTATATGGATTAGAAGTTTCATGTATAATGCCACAATTTTGCATGTATTCAATAAACTCGTTACTTAGATACTCTCTTCCATTATCAGTTCTTAATTTCTTTATTTTACATTCAAGTTGATTTTCCACAAATGCTTTAAATTCTTTAAATTTATTAAATACTTCAGACTTGTTTTTAAGTAAATAAATAAATACTTTCCTGGTATAGTCATCCACAAATGTGAGGAAATATTGCGCTCCTCCAACTGATTTCACCTCCAGTTGCCCACAGATATCGGAATGTATAAGTTCTAGAGCCTTCTTAGCACGAGAACCTTCCTTAGGAAACGGCAGCCGGGACTGTTTTCCTTCTTGACAAAATTCACATATCATATCCAGCTTATTGTCAGTAAGCTTGACACCTTCTGCACATTTGGAGAGTTTGTTCAGATCAGTCATATTGAGATGAGCCATCCTTTGATGCCATAAGTAGCTGTCACTTTCCTTTGTATCACATGCATATGCTTGTGCACTACTTAAGTTCAGACGATACATGTTATTCACTAATTCACAAGCTACTACTTCTTTTTGAGATTTGTTGAATATTTTACAGCCATTGTTACTAAACTGTACAGAACATTCTTTCTTTATCAGCTGACTCACGGAGAGAAGATTGCTTGCTAACTCAGGCACATACAACACATTGGTTACTTGTATGGTTTGTGTTTGTCCTACACTATTACATATAGGCAAATCTATTTTTCCACAGCTCTTCACTTTAAGCATTTTATCATCAGCAATACGGATGCTTGTAATTGGAGGTGATGATTCATCGTATAGCCAGTCCTGCCTCATTGTCATATGCATGGACGCTCCTGAATCAACAAACCAGCTCTTACTGTCATTTGCTGCACTGGATGCCGAGAACACAGCGACATATCCAGTTTCTTTGCCTTGGTCCTTTTTCTTTGTTTTGCAATTTTTACTTATGTGACCATAACGGTTGCATTTGAAACAACGGGGACCTTTATTAAACTTCGGAGAACTATCAAAGTCCTTTTGTTTATATTTACTTGACTTACTTGCATACAATGCTACTGACTCGGAGCTCATTATTTCTTGTAAGAGCTTAGTCTTTACAGAGTCTGCTGTAATCGGCACACCAGAACTTTCGAGGGCCATAATCATTGGCTTGTAGACTTCGGGTAATCCAGCAAGGAGTAATGTACCCAGCCACTCATCATTGATGTCAAATGATATGTTTCGAAGTTTATGTGCTGCACTCATTATTCTGTTAACGTAATCTTCAACATTTTGACAATTTTCTAACGTTGTTGTAATCATATCTCTCAATAAGCCCACGCGTCTTGTCAACCCTTTGTCGTCAAAAGCTTATAGGCCGCATATATCCGAGGTCAGGCTATCGGGGCCGGGTGCCTTTTTGGGGTTGAGTACTCTCAGCACCGCCTCCAGTTCTGTGGTGGTGAAGAGAGGGTCGTCTTTGGGGAGTGTAGCTGCGTCGAAATTTTCCACCCATTCCCGGACTGAGGTGTGATATGAGTTATCGGTAGTCTCCGAGTCGTCCGGGTAAAATACTTCAGCCAGAAGGTCTGCAGAATCCTGTGGGGTCAGGGTGAGGCCGGTGGTTGGGCTTTTTAGAAGTGTGTCTTCCTGGCGGACGTTGGTCCTCCGCAGGACTCTATATACCCTGTCCCACATACTCTCCTTCTCCTGGTTGCTGCAGAAGTCCTTCCAGCTTTCCGTTTGGGCTTTCTTGGGCCCAGCGTTCGGCGGTTCGACCTCAGCAGGACCGCTGCTTCCGTTTCGGTGACAATCTGGGGGTCGATAATTGCCTTCAGCCTGTCACCGAAGACAATGACAGCGGCCTTCACCGGCTTTGACTGTTGTTGCGTTCGTTGGATGACTCGCGTGCCTGGATATTGCTTTAGTACACCCTCGCTGCCCACGTACGGCTCCTGTACCAAAGCAATATCGATCTTCCTGGTTTTGGCCACTTGAAGGAGCTCCGCCGTCGCCAGCTTGGACCTCTGGAGGTTCGCCTGTATTATATAGATGTTATTTAAGTCAGATCTGATTCCATTTTGGTTTTGGGTGCCCTTAGCAATAGGTTATCTTGGACCTTGCTATGGCATCCCATTTCTGCCTCTCACTGCACTCCGCGCTGAAAGCGTTGTGGTCCATATCAATGCCTTTTCGGCCGCTCTCCCTGCAGTTGATGCAGGTTGGTGGTCTCCCTGCTTTCCTGCTTGTGCAGTCCTCCCATGTGTGGGCTTCCCCGCAGTAGCTGCAGAGGAGGTCCTTTTCCTGGCACATTGCTTTGGTGTGCCCGAAACCGAGGCACTTAATGCATTGCATTAGAGGGGACTGGTCCGCTACCGGTCTACGTTGCAGACCTATGTACAGGTGTCCGGCCTCTAATACGGCTTTGTGTGCCTCTGGCGCCAACTCGATGATGGGGTGGCACTCTAGGGGGTTTCGGGCACGCTTCCTATACCTTATTCGCATCTTGGCCCCATCCTTGTGATCCTTCAGAACGTCCCCGTTTTGCGCCAGGATATGTTCTATAAGCTCTGCGTCTGTGTGATACGCGAGGACGTCCCGAATGATAATTAGAGGGTTCGCCGGCCTTGCCACTTCTACGTTGAGGCCTTTTTGTTGTTTGACTTTTTCCTGTACTAGCCTCAGGTCCTCTTTGGAGTGACAGCTCAACACCACCTTTTTGTTGCGTGCCTTGCGCACCCTGTCCACCTTAGCTCCGGTCTTCCTTGCGTCGATGGCCATCACTATTCTCTTGATGATAGTGTCGCTGGTGTTGGTCGGATCACTCGACGACACTATCAGAGTGTGGTTTGGTCTTGGCTTCGGCTTTGCTGGTGTCGCTGCCACTGTGGCATATGTTGTCGTTCTTGGTTTCCTCCCGCTCTTCGGGTTCTTCCCCTCCGCAGCGTCTATTTCGTCCTGGTTTGTTACTTTAAAAATATATTATTTTATGTGCTGACTAATAATAAATTTTGTCAATATTTCATTCCTTCTTGACAATTATTGTCAAATAAAAGGGGCTAAGTAGGCTCTCAATACCTACTCTTCTTTAGCTTATGCCTTTTTTACGTAGCGGTGGGAGATTAAAGAGTAACGTAACATAGAAACTTTATGTAACAAATTAATGGAGCTAAACCTATCATATTTCTAAATAAACGTAAGTATAAAATGGTACCCTATAAAAGCGATGACTCATAAAATATATGTTGCGGTAAATCTGATTAATTGAAAATTATTATAGCCCAGTCATTTTAGGGGTCAACCTCGGAATGAGAGATAATAAGCTGTAAATTGGTATAAACCTTTGTTTTGCCATTCTAAATATTGTCTCAAAAGTCACAAACGATATCGTGTGCGCGTCTTAAGATATTGAAGGTCAAAGGTCATAAAAATTGTTTATTTGCGAATATCTCGCTTTCTATTGCTTAAATGATATTTTCACCTATATGAAAGTTGTAGAGTATATAATTCTCTACAACTTTTGTTTCAACTTTTTTTTCATAAGATCAACCGTTTTTGACCTAGAGCGCGAAGAGTGCGCAGCGCACAGTCATATATGGTTTAATGTAAGGTCAAGCCTGAGTCACGGTTATCAGTACGTGGTATAAAATAAATTATTTATGTACTAATTATTAATTGTTAACTATTTAACTGTAGTATATTATTAATTTTGGAATATATATTTTAGTTAGTAAATTTTTCAATACTTATATACCTGGAAATACTTATCACAAGTGTCTGTGTCATTGCTACACTATGTTTCTCTATGCGTCAAAATGTCAAACCAGTTAACAAATCACCTCTGAGCGAGACACACGCATCACGCGCCCACAAGAATATCAAACAATAAAATTTGAACCTTATTTCTATACACATAAGATTTGGTCCTATCGAGCGGACGGCGTGCGTCGAGCGCGCGTCGAGAACATTCTACAGTCATACACGTGTGCAAAGCGGTGTTCATTTTTTAAAAATAAAGAAAAGTTATTACGAAGTAATACAGTTTTTGGTGTTAGTAGTGTTGAATAATTTTGAAATAATTACAATGGAAAAGTATATAACATATCAAATGGAGTTATTGGATAACCTAAAAAATAGTGAGAAAAATCTAAAAAAGACTCCGAAGGACAGAATAAAAAAACCATACTTGGAAATTAGATTGGAACAATTAGAAGCATTGTGGAACGAATTTAAAGAAGGACATAAGAATATTATTTTGAAAATTTCTAAAGAAGAGGATAGAAAAATTCCATACTTTAAAAATGAGGTATTTGAAACTTTCGAGGAGATGTTTATTAACAATAAATCAATGTTAAAAGAAATGATATTGCCTTTTTTAAAATCTTCGAATACTAAAGTTACCGGAGTTTCTGATATTTCCGAGTCGAACAGAATTAATGAAATTAAGTTGCCGATTATTAAAATTCCAAATTTTACAGGTAAATACGAGGAATGGCAAACTTTTTACGATTTATTCAATTCTCTGATTCATAACAATGAAGCTTTATCACCAGTGCAAAAACTCCATTATTTAAAAAGTAATTTATCAGGGGATGCTGAGGCGATGTTACGTAATTTTTCTATAACTGACGCCAATTACCAAGAAGCGTGGTGCCATCTTGTAAAGAGATATAATAACAAGAGGTTTATATGCAACGCCATTTTAAGAAATTTATTTACACAAAAGTCAATTGCTACGGAGTCTGCGAATTCTGTAAAGCAACTTCTAGATACAACTATTACCTGTTTAAAAACATTAACAAATCTGGGTATAGATACGAAATCGTGGGATATTATTATCAACTATTTAGTTATTTCAAAACTGGACTCTGAGTCGATGCGGCATTGAGAAAGAACAACATATTAGTGTCAAGTTTGATTTACCTACATGGTCTGAATTACAACTTTATTTAGAATCAAGATTTAGATCTTTGGAAATGATTGAGTGTAACAATAATAAAAATAAATCGATTCTAGCTAAATCCATTCAGAAGACAAAATCATTTCATACAAATGTGAATAACAAAAATTTAAATAATGAAGTTAAAAATAATAAAATTAAATGTGTTTTATGTAGCAGTGATCATTATATTTACAATTGCAAAATATTTTCGAATATGTCAGTGCAGGACAGACAAAATTCAATTAAAAAGTTTAGATTGTGTTTTAACTGTCTTGCTCCATCACACTCAGTGCTGAATTGTCGTCAAGCTTCATGTTGTAAAAGATGCGGACGCCGTCATCATTCATTGATTCATGTTGATCGCGAAACTAAGCTGAATAATCCAATTGAGACGGCTTCAACATCTTCAGGTATAGATAATGAGTCTAGAGGTAAGCCTAACATTTTGTCAAATGATAATAATATTATAACAAACTTTTGTGAACATATAGATTCAAATAGTACTTTATTAGCTACAGTTCAAGTTTTAGTAGAGAGTAAAAATGGTTTCAATCATGTTGTTAGAGCTTTGTTAGACCAAGGGTCGCAAGCGTCATTTGTGACAGAAGCGACAGTTCAGTTATTTAAACTTTCACGTAAGCCGGTGAGTGGTTGGGTGTCAGGTGTAGGAGAAGGGCAAACTAGAATTAAATACATGGTTTCATTATGTGTGAAGTCACGCCACAATCCTGAGTCCAGAATTTGGATAAATGCATATGTATTGAATACATTAACAACACTGCTACCTACCACTAAGCTACACACCCCTGAGTGGTCAGATATTGAAACTTTAGAGTTGGCTGACCCAGGATATACAACACCAGGAAGAATAGATATTCTGCTTGGAGCCGAAGTTTATAGTAATGTATTATTGAATGGTGTCATGAAACATCCTACAATTAATCTAATCGCACAAAATACTATTTTAGGTTGGGTGTTATCGGGCAAGATATGTAATCAACATAACTCGGCAAGGAATACTGTATCAAGCTTGCATATACAACTTAAGGATGATGATATTCTTAAGCTTTTCTGGGAGCAAGAAAATGAACCAAATACAATTAATAGAAGGTTTTCAGAGGAAGAAGAAAGATGTGAAAAAATCTATGATGCTACAACTACAAGGGATAAGAAAGGGAGATTCATAGTAAAGTTACCGTTCAAAACTGAGCATCCTAGCTGTCAAAATGGAAAACTATATGAGATAGCCGCTAGAAGATTTATGAGCTTAGAGAAGAAGTTACAAGGTAATCAAAATTTCCAACAGGAATACACAAAGGTAATGCAAGAATATATAGATTTAAAACACATGGTTGAGGTTGATTCAAAACACATTGATAATCAAAATGTTGTCTACCTACCACAACCACGGTGTGCTTAGGGACTATAAACAACACCCAAGCTGGCGAATTGTTTTTTGACGCTTCATGCAAGGAGTTAATGGATTCTCTTAAATGATGATCTACTGGTGGGCCCAAAACTCCAGCAGGACCTACGCATATCCTGATGAGATGGAGGACTCATATGATTTGTATAACTGCAGATATAATAAAAATGTACAGATGTACTGCGTGGCAGAAGAGACCCTGATTTCAAAGGAGGCTAACTTGGAGGTCTAAACCCCGATGAGCATTTAAGGCACTATAAGAGCTGTTAAGATTTAACCTTCGGGACTGCAAGTGCTCCATACTTGCTGTAAAGTCACTGCAAAGACTAGCGATGATGCAAAATTTGAATATCCAGACGGTTGGGCAAAAAATAACAACAATGATTTTTATAGGGTGATCTTTTAACATGATGTTGAAAACAGAAGAATGAGCCATAAAGATTTATATGGAGATGAACAAACTATTGAATTCTGGAGGATTTGTTCTGCAAAGTGGAGCAGTAACAAGATAGATTCTTAAAATACAATTGGAGAACCTAAGGCGAGATGATCGTGCACTACCTCTTAAGATACAATCTGGTGAAGGTATGAGAGTAACTTGGAATCGGATGCCGATAATTTTGAATATACTTTGAATCTAGCAGAACTAAACAACCCAACTATACCAAAAGGCGATAAGTTCTCTCAGACATAGCACAACTCTATGATCCTTTAGGTTGGTAGCTCCAGTTTGTTTGTAGCAAAGATGAGTCCATGCAGAAGCTATGGAATTCAGGCTGAATGGGATGATACTGTACAGGAATTTGTTAGCGGAGTGGCTAAAGTTTAGAGAAATTTAAGACATATAAAGACTATTACTATACCTAGATCATTACACTATTCTAAAATTTCTTAGTAGAGGCTACATGTGTTTGCAGATGCATCTTATTAGCTTATGGAGCAGTTGTTTATGTTCTGTATCATAATGATAAGATCTCCGTAAATTGAATAACAGCCAATTCAAGGTGGCCCCATTGAAAACACAAATTTCATACCAAGACTGGAAACTCGTGCAGCAGCTTTGGCAGCTAAACGATTTTTGAAACGGCTCAAGTAATGAGTATACCTAAAGTTGACTTTACATTCATGGCCAGATTCCCCAATTGTTTGGCATGGGCTCAAAGGATCGAGTGTCGTTTGGAATACCTTTGTAAGCAACGGTTTCTGACATATTAAACATCTTAGACTATGAACAATGGGGGCATGTTGCACAGACTTTAACCCAGCTGATTGTCTCTCAAGAGGATACAAAGCTTCAGAGTTGTGAATCATCCTATGTGGTGGAAAGGACCTACCTGGTTGTCTACACATAGCATGAACTTAATTATTTAAGATAGAAGATCACAAGAAGAAAGAAAGGTCAAGACATTACTTTCTTACTGAGTTAACAAGATTTCAATTTGGCAAAATTTTCTGATTTATCAAAAATGGCTCGAATCAATATCATGCTGTAAGAGATGGTTAAATGTCATTCAAGGAAAAGATAAAATCAGAGTTGAGTCAAATTTATGACATTAGATGAATAATAGGACACATTAAAAATGGTATAAAAAAGTCAGGTATAGAATTAAAAATGAAATATAAACAGTTGAAAGTGTCAAGGATATGTGCTAAGAGAAGTATAATTTCGTAATCTTTGTCCTATTTCTGTGGAATGGATTTAGAGAGTAGTGGACGGATCAGCAATCTAAAAGTGACTAGTACACACAGCATCCCATCATGTTACCTGCCAAGAGTCATCTAGTATACTTTTATTATAGATGCTCACAAGAAAACATTGCATGCGGACCACAGATGATGTTAAACTATCTTAGATATCAAAATATTGTGTGTTACAAGCTAGAGTCAAGTAAAAAAATATGACCGTGACGTGGTGTGACATGTATTAATATCAAAAAAAAAAAACTACTCAGCATTGATGTGTCAGCTGCCAAAGTATTTGACACCCAGTAGACCTTTATTCAGGCTGTGTGGATTTTACAGTACACTATCACATTAGATTGTCGCCTGGCGAGGTGCTAAGCCATCGGGAATATATGTGTTTTTATAATGATGGTAACTCGTTCGCCTGCATTTAAGATGCAGTAACGAGATTTAACAACAATTGGAATTTATTGGCATGCATTTTAGGCGTTTCCACAGGAGGAAGGATATTGTTCACATGATACAGTGATAACGGTCTAATTTTGTGGGAGCCGATAAACAATTGCAGAATATTTTGGAGAGTGCTAAATCTCGGTTCCAGGTGGATTAGCAATTGTTTCACGTTAGAGCGTACTACAATGGCATTTCATTGCCTCCCCCGCGCACGCATTTCGGTGTTTTATTATGGGAGCAAGGGTTTCGTAGTATGAAGATGGGCATCTTAGAAGAGTCATTGGGGATACAAACACAACATATGGGAATTAATACGTGCTAACACAAATAGAAGCATGTTTTAAATTCGCGACCTTTAACTTTTAAGCAACGACCACTAATGAATCCATTACCCCTGACCCCGTGGTCATTTTTAAATACTTGGTGAACCTTTAATTAATTTTAGCTGATGAAAATTATAGACATGTAAACTATCTTGTCATGAAAGCTGGAGATTAACACAAAAACTGTAATCGATTTCTGGAACGATGGTCTAAGGAATTTTAGTAAGTCTTAATCAAAGATATAAATGGAACACTAAAAAGCTGAACCAGAAATTGGTGATATTGGTAATACTAAAGGAGACAATATTCCTCTAGTAAATGGGTATTAAGGTAAAATAATGTATAAAAAACATGTTGGTTCCAACATATGACTCGTGTTGTGCAAGTCGAATGTAAAAATGGTATTTCTTAACGGCTTTAAAATAAAATATGTATGCTTTTGCAACAAGTAATAATGATAACAGATAAGTACAATTTACTAATATGCATAATTTAGATAGTTAGATACCCTCCATACTTTATTTAACTCGCCATTAATAAAATAAAACAAGTTAATAATCTCAATTTTTGTTTACATTTAAACATCAGGTATTTATTTTATTGTCCAGTAAATGCATATACTTTTTGTATCACCATATTTAACCTGTATAGTGATTGTATTCCGTTGTAGGCATGTAAAGAATAACTTTTATATTTGCTTAATGTGGGCTATGAGCGCTATAACAAAAATAAAAATTAAACTGTTCTGTGTTTTTTTAGCCCCTTTATTTAGTGTTTAATTGTACTTGTTTATTGATTTTCATAGAACTTGAATACTCGGTAAACCTCAATGATAGGCCATTGGTTTGTATTAAAATATGTAACTTTATTTGAGATATGTAATTGTGTTTTGAGATATGTAATTGTGTCTGAGATAAGTAATGTGTTTAAGATATGTAATTGTTTTTGTATAATAAAAGAACGCTGTTTCTTTGGGGGGGGGGGGCGATGTCCCTGTGTCATTGCTACCTATGTTTCTCCTATGCGTCAAAAAAATAAATGTCAAAACCAGTTTAACAATCACCTCTGGAGCGAGACACATGCGCATCACACGCCCACAGAATATCAAACAATAAAATTTGAACCTTATTTCATACCAACCACATTCATAGAATCGATCTATACTTTTCCATCTTTACTAAT